>CM046661.1:169212264-170430903 GCA_025594165.1 Tamias sibiricus | reverse complement strand
AGGATCGTAAGTTCAAACCCAGACTCAGCAACTTAGCAAGGCCCTAAGCAACTCAGTGAGACTCTAAAAAAAGGGCTGGGGATGTGGCTTGGTGGTTAAGGGACCCTAGGTTCAATCCCTGGTACCGAATAAAAAGGACCACATTGAGCTGGGAAAACTGAATAGCCATATGTACAAGAATTAAACTAGATCCCTATTTGCTACTCTGCACAAAAGTCAACTCAAGGAGGATCAAAGGCTTAGGTTTAGGAATTAGATGAGAAACTTTGTAACTGCTACAAGAAAACCCAGGGTTAAATACTATAACGTATTGATACAGGCACTGATGCTCTTAATAAGACCCCTAAAGATCAAGAAATAAAACCAAGAATCAATAAGTAGAATGGCATCAAATCAAAAAGCTTCTGCAAAGGAAACCAGAATGAAGACAGAGTCTGAAGAATGGGAGAAAATCTTTACCAGTTATTCTTTGGACAGGGATTAATATCCAGAATATATAAAGAACTCAAAAAACCTAATGCCAAAAATATCAATAAGTGGGCAAAAGAACTAAGTGTGTATTTCTTTTTTTTTTGGTGGGTTTTTTTTTTTTTTTTTTTTTTTTTTTTTTTGGTACCAGGGATTGAACTCAGGGGCACTCGACCACTGGGCCACATCCCCAGCCTTTTTTTTTGTATTTTATTAGAGACAGGGTCTCACTGAGTTGCCAAGTGCCTCGCCATTGCTGAGGCTGTCTTTGAACTCGCGATCCTCCTGCCTCAGCCTCCCAAGTGCTGGGATTACAGGCGTGCGCCATCGTGCCCGGCTCTAAGTGTGTATTTCTTAAAAGAAGAAATACAAGTGGCCAACAAATATATGAAAGAATGTCCAACATCCTTAGCAATCAGGACAATGCAACTCAAGAAGCTGAGGCAGAAGAATGGCACATTCCAGGCCAGCCTCAGAAATTTAGCAAGATCCTACACAACTTAGGGAGAATCTGTCTCAAGATCAAAAAATGAAAAGGGCTGGGGATATGGCTCAGTGGTTAAGCACACCGTTGGTGGGTCTATAAATTAGAACCACCATTTAGATAGCAGTATGGAGATTCCTCAAAAGACTAGGAATAGAACCACCATATAACCCAGCTTTCCCACTCCTTGGTATTTATCTAAAAGAACTAAAATCAGCATATTACAGTGATATAGGCACATCAATGTTTACAGCAGCTCAATTCACAATAACCAAGTTACAGAACTTACCCATGTGCCCATCAGCAGGTAAACAGATAAAGAAAATGTGGTATACAGGCACAATGGAGTTTTACTCAGCCATAAAGAATGAAATTATGGCACTTGCTGGTAAATGGATGGAACTGAAGAACATCATGCTAAGTGAAATAAGCCAGACTCAGAAAGTCAAAGATCAAATGTTTTCTCTCATATTTGGAAGCTAGAGTGAAATAAGGAGGAAAAAAATAGAGGGAACATCATGAAAATAGAAGGGAGATCAGTTGAGGAGAGGAGAGGGTTTGAGGGGGGGAGAGGAGAAACAGGAAAAGGAAGGACCTGCGGAAAGAAATTGATGAAATTATACTATGTGCATATATGAGTATACCACAGCGATTTCCACCTTTATGTATATCTATGAAACACCAATTAAAAAAACCCCAATGACTACAAGGAAGAGCACTGTAGCAGAAGAAGGGGATAGGGGCAGGGAAGAGGTGAGGTAAAGTGGAAGTACTAGGGATTGAAATAGAGCAAATTATATTCCATGCATGTGTGAATATGTCAAAATGAACACTATTATGTGTAACTATAATGTACTAATAAAAAAAAGGCCATAATGAATGACTGACCTATACCACCTAAATATCTGAGTATTCCCCATAATGTTCACACAGTGAACATATCCCCCATTGTTATGTGACATGTAACTATACACACACACACAGGTTCTGTAACTCTAGAGAATCCTGATCCACACACCCATACCCCTATCATTATACAAAAATTTTAACCTTCCCAGAAAACTTTCTTCTTTCTCCTCCCCTCCCCTCCCTCTCTTTTCTTTCCTTTTCATCCTACTGGGGATTGAATATAAGGGTGTTTTACCACTGAGCTGTATCTCTAGTACTTTTTGAAAATTTGAGCCAGGGTCTCCTTAAGTTTCCCATGCTGGACTTGAATTTTCAATCCTCCTGCTCAGCCTCCTGAGTAGCTGGAATGATAGGTGTATTTCCTGTTTCTATTTCTAATCAATACCCCTTCTTCCAGAGAGAAAGGCTGTCACCTTTGTTTTGACTGTTCAGTACATCACATGATATGTACTCTTCTGTGTGCAACTTTCTTCTTTGAGCATAATGGTTATGCAATTCTTCTAATCAGTAGAATATTTTTATGGTTGAGTGGTATTTCATTGTTTCAAACACATATTGTATACTATAAATTACATATTCATTCTCCTGTTGATAGATATTTGATTGTTTCTAGGTTTTGGCTATTGTGAATAAAGATGTTATAAACATTCTTGTATGTGTCTTTGTGGACATGTTTTCGTTTCTCTGAGGTAAATACCTAGGAGTGGAATTGCTAGGTCAAAGGGTCAGCATTTATTTAATTTCATAAGAAATTGCCAAACTTTTCCCCCAAAGTGGTTGTAAACATTATATACTACAACTACCAAAAGCAAGGTATCACAGTTTCAGTTGTATTGCTTTGTTGTCAACTGTTGGTATGGTTAGTCTTTAATTTTAGTCATTTTAGTAGTAATGTTATCTCACTGTGCGTTTTAATGTGCATTTCTCCAATGACCAACATTGATGAATACTTTAAAGTATGTATAGGTCATCTGTATATATTTCTTCGTCAATTGTTTTTTTTTTTTTTTTTTTTTTTTTTTTTTGTGGTACCGGGGACTGAACTCAGGGGCACTGGACCACTGGGTCACATCCCCAGTCCTTTTTTGTATTTTTTATTTAGAGACAGGGTCTCACTGAGTTGCTAAGTGCCTCGCCATTGCTGAGACTGGCTTTGAACTCGCGATCCTCCTGCCTCAGCCTCCCAAGTGCTGGGATTACAGGCGTGTGCCACCGCGCCCGGCCCTAACCCTATTTTGTATTTTATTTAGAGACAGGGTCTTACTGAATTGCTTATCACCTTGCTTTTGCTGAGGTTGGCTTTGAACTCATGATCCTCCTGCTGTAGCCTCTTGAGGTCCTGGGATTTCAGGCGCTCATCACTGTGCCAGGCATAGCCTAGTCTTTGGCTTGCCAATTCTTTATCTTTTTTTTTTTTTTTTTTGGTACTAGGGATTGAATCCAGGGAAGCATTACACTGAGCCACATCCCCAGTCTTTTTTTAATTTTGAGACAGGGTCTCACTTAATCCTTAGGGACTCACTAAGTTGCTCAGGTTGGTCTTGAAATTGCGATCCTCCTGCTCCTGACTCCCAGGCTGCTGGGATTATAGGTATACGAGAGGCGCCTGGCTCCACACGTTTATATGTAGTATTTTTATTAGTACTCTACGAGAAATACATTGTAATTTTTTTTTTCTGCTTCTTTAACCCATAGGTTATTTAGAATGCATTCACTAATTTTCATCTATTTGAAGATTTAAAAATATTAGTGGTGGCTTGGGATACTGAGGTAGGAAAATCTCAAGTTCAAAGCCAACCTCAGCAATTTAGCAAGGCCTTAAGCAACTTAGTGAGAACCCTGTCAAAATAAAAAATAAAAAGGGTTGAGAGGGGCTGGGGTTGTGGCTCAGTGGTAGAGTGCTCACCTCACATGTGTGAGTTGCTGGGTTCGATCCTCAGTACCACATAAAAATAAATAAATAAAATAAAGATATTGTGTCCAAATAAAAAAAGACATTAAAAAAAAAAAAAGTGGGGTTGAGAATGTGGCTCAGTGGTAAAAAGCATCCCTGGGTTCAATCCTTGTTAAAAAAAAAAAATGTGGGGCTGGGGTTGTGGCTCAGTGGCATAGCACTTGCCTAGCATGTGTGAGGCATTGGGTTCAATTCTCAACACCACATATAAATAAATAAAATAAAGGTCCATCAACAACTAAACAATATTAAAAAAAAAAAGTGTGTGTGTATTTTATTGTTTCAATTTTTTGTTGATTTTCTAATCTAATTATATTGTAATCAAAGAACATATAAGTCTTCACCTTTTTGAAATTGAGACTGGTTTTACAGCTCAACAAATGGTCTTAGTGAATGTTCTTTTATGCCTATTTGAAAAGAATGTGTTATCTGCAGTTGTTAGATATATTGTACAAAAAAACACTTCATCTGGGGCTGGGGTTGTGGCTCAGTGGCACAGCACTTGCCTTGTACATGTGAGGCACTGGGTTTGGTCCTCAGCACCACATAAAAATAAACAAAATAAAAATATTAAAAAAAAATCACTTCATCTTTTGGTATACTTGTTTTATAAATTAATCAGAAAGATTTGTCAATACTTCCAACTATGATTGTGGGATTGTGTATTTTTCCTTTTAGTCCTGTTCATTGTTAATTTTGCTTCATGGTTTTTTTTTTTTTTTGGCAGGAATACCAGGGATTGAACTCAGGACACTCAACCACTGAACCACATCCCCAGCCCTATTTTGTATTTTATTAAGAGACAGGGTCTCACTGAGTTGCTAAGTGCCTCGCCACTGCTGAGACTGGCTTTGAACTTGCAATCCTTCTGTCTCAGCCTTCTGGGTAGCTAAGATCACAGGCATGCGCCACTGCGCCCAGCTTGATTCATGTATTTTGAAGCTCTGTTTTAGCTACTTACACCTTCACAATTGTTATGTCTCTCTGACACACTGATGCTTTCATTATCATCAAATTGTCCCTCTTTGCCTCCACTAATATTCTTTGTCCTGAAATCTATTTTGTCTGTATTAATATAACCATTCCAGTTTTTCTTTTCTTTTTTTTTTCCCTTTGTTTTGGCACTGCGGATTGAACCCAGAAGACTTCTACATACCCAGCCCTTTTTATTTACTTAGAAACAGAGTCTCACTAGTTGCCAGGCTGGCCTCAAACTCCTGATCCTCCTGCTTCAGCCTCCTGAGTCACTGGGATTACAGCTGTGCACCACTGCACTGGGTATTAGCATTCCAGTTCTGTTAGGATTGATATTTGCATAGTATTTCTGTTTTTATCCTTTTATTTTCAATAGTTTGTGTCTTCGTGTTTGACAGGGCTTTTTTAGTAAATGACATAGAGCCTGGGTGTCATTACTACAGATGGATTTAGTTCTGTCACTTTTTCTTTTGGTACCGGGGATTGAACTCTGGGCACTCAGCCATTGGGCCACATCCCCAGCCCTTTTTTGTATTTTATTAGAGACAGGGTCTCACTGAGTTGCTAAGTGCCTTGCCATTGCTGAGGCTGACTTTGAACTCGTAATCCTCCTGCCTTGGCCTCCCAAGTGCTGGGATTACAGGTGTGCGCCACTGCGCCAGCTAGTTCTGTCATTTTGCTGTTTTTTCCACTCATCTTTTTGTTTGTCTGCTTTTGTTTTCTTTTCCTGTCTTCTTTTGGGTCAATAAAAAATTTTTAGAATGGGTTTTAATATTCTATCCTAATTCTTCCATTTAAATAAAAAATTTTAGCATATCTATTTATAGTATATTTTTGTGGTTGCTTTAGGGGTTATGTTCTCAAGAGTGATTATTATGGGCTGGGGTTTTGGCTCAGCGTAGAGCGCTCACCTAGCACATGCGCAGCCCAGGTTCGACCCTCAGTACCACGTAAAAATAAAAGGCATTGTGTACAACTAAAAATAAATTAATATTAGAAAAGAGTGATGATGATGATGATGATGATGATTAGCTTGGATGGATTCAAACTATAAACTCTGCTTTCAGTGAGAAGCAACTAAAATCTCTGCTCAGTTTATTCAGCTTCTAGCTGCTGGTATTTTGCTGAATGTCCTGAGGCCTTCCCCCAACTCAGCCAAGGATTTCTGAATATTTTTTATGTAGATTTGGTGGCTCACACTCTGTGGCTCCTTCTTTTGAAAAATTTCCTCCCATTTCTAAATATTCTGCCAGAATCTAAATCTATCATCTTAACCAATAAGGTTGTGGCCTTATGTTGCCAAAGCAACGTGGATTGGGGAATCCTCAGGTAAAAAGCCTTAACCACTAAATTTACCCATTTATAGTTTTCTTTCAAAGACATACTTGTATAGTTCCTGTTTGTGGAAGCTCTCTGGTGCTTTCAAGTAGCTGTCTTAATGTTTTGTTCAGATTTTATTATTATTACTTTGGATGGTTAATACAACCAACCTATTCTACCATACCCTAAATACTACTCTTGCAATCAGGGGGAAAAAAACCCCACCAAACTAATTTTAAAATACACGTGCGTGTTCTAGTTAACATAGTGTTTCTAGGCACCTGACTCTGCTATATGATGACCAACAACAATAGGGCTGGGGTTGTGGCTCAGCGGTAGAGCGCTTGCCTAGCATGCGCACAGCCAGGGTTCGATCCTCAGCACCACGTAAACATAAGTGCATTGCATTGTGTACAACTAAAGTAAATGAATAAATATTGGAAAAAAAAAAAAAAAAAGGCATTGTGGGGCTGGAATTTTGGCTCAGAGGTAGAGCGCTTGCCTAGCACGTGCACGACCCAGGTTCGATCCTCAGCACCATGTAAAAATAAACGCATTGTGTACAACTAAAACAAATAAATGAATAAACAAACAAAAAAGCTTTTTAAAAATAAAAAAACGGCATTGTATACAACTAAAACAAATAAATATTTAAAAAACAAGAAAAAAAAATGATAAAAAAGTCTTAGAATACGCCAGGAATTCTTCAAAGGCAGTTAACCTGACCTAAAGAGCCCTGTTTACAGCTGGGCACGGTGGCTCATGCCTAATCCCAGCACTTTGGGAGGCTGAGGCAGGAGGATCGCAAGTTCAAAGCCAGCCTCAGCAATGGCGAGGTACTGAGCAACTTAGTGAGACCCTGTCTCTAAATAAAATGCAAAAAAAAAAAAAAAAAAGGGCTGGAGATGTGACCCAGTGGTCGAGTGCCCCCGAGTTCAATCCCCGGTACCACCAAAAAAAAAAAAAAAAAAAAAAAGAGCCCTGTTTACTTCTTTAGTCATTTATTCCAAATATACCTATAAACCAACTCATGCTAAGAAACAGCAGGATATGTTACTTTATAAAATCCCTACCTGCCATTGACAGGCCAGGTACGGGTGATGTCACTCACATAGCAGGAAGATTCACAGCCTCCATCCAGAAGCACCATTTCCCCGTCCTAGAATGTAGGAAGAAAAGTTAAAGAAGGTAATCTCACAATCATAAGCTCTTTCAAATAATCTAAAATATTCATTTTATTTTATTTGAAAAAGCATTGGGGCTGGGGTTGTGGATCAGCAGTAGAGCGCTTGCCTAGCATGTGTGCGGCCCGGGTTCGATCCTCAGCACCATGTAAAAAATAAAGGCATTGTACATGACTAAAACAAATAAAGAAATATTAAAAAAAAAAAAAAAAGAGCATTGATTAGGGGCTGGGGTTGTGGCTCATTGGAAGAGCACTTGCCTAGTATGTGTGAGGCACTGGGTTCGATTCTCAGCACCACATAAAAATGAATAAAATAAAGGTCCATTGACAAAAAAAAAAAAAAAAATCATTGATTAGCCAGGTGCAGTGACACATGCCTATGATCCCAATAGCTCAGGAGGCTAAGACACGAGGACCACAAGTTCAAAGCTAGCCTCAGCAACTTAGCAAGTCCCTGTCTCAAAATAAAAAGGGCTGGAGATTAGATAGAGGGGAGTGAAGGGAGGGATAGTAGAATCAAACAGACATTATTATCTTATGTGCACATATGACTACATGACCTATGTGATTCTATAACATGTACAATCAGAAAAATGAGAAATCATACTCCATTTATGTATGATATATCAAAGTATATAATTGTATTCTACTGTCATGCATAACTAGAACAAATGAAAAAAAAAATAAAGAGGGCTGGGGATGTGGCTCAGTGTTTAAGCACCCCTGGGTTTAATTGACAGTAACAACAGCAATAACAATAAAAACAGCACTGATTGATTGTACTGGGGACTGAACCCAAGGCCTTGCATATGCTAGGCAAGCACTCCACTGCTGAGCTACATCCACAGACTTTTATAATTCTGAGACAGTCTCACTAAGTTGTCCAGTATGGCCTTGAACTTGCTATCTGCCTGCTCTCAGTTTCCCATGTTGCTGGGATTACAGGCATGGACAAAGAGGCTGGTGTAACCAATATTTCTGACATATAATTTGCATAGATCTTAAGCAAATCGAGTTAAATCAGTTTTGTTAAATGCATAATAATACATGTAAGCACATCTTTATGCTCTTTCCCCAACACCCCTATCAGAAACAACTACTTACCTGGTTTTTATTTATTTATTTATTTTTGGTACTGGGGATTGAACTCAGGGCACTTCACCACTGAACCACACCCCCAGCCCTTTTTTCACCACTGAACCACACCCCCAGCCCTTTTTTGTATTTTATTAGAGACAGGGTCTCACTGAGTTGCTAAGTGCCTCACCATTACTGAGGCTGGCTTTGAACTCGTGATCCTCCTCCCTCAGCCTCCCAAGCCTCCCAAGTGCTGGGATTACAGGCGTGCACCATTAGCTGTTTTTTTTTTTTTTTTTTTTTTTTTTTAAATCACTGGGCTTTTAATTTTATTTAAGTGTTTGGATTTTGAAAGTTAAACTTATTTGTGAAAATCATTCTCTCTTAAAGACTTAAAATATAATTCCATTTTGCTTAGATGAATTTTTAAAATTAATTTATTTTTTATTCTAAGATGTTATAAATGACAGCAGAATGCATTACATTTCATATTACACATATAGAGCACTTTTTTACAAATCTCTGGTTGTATGCAAAGTATATCATTAGCTGGTTTTTAATCACCATAACTTAGTTTCCCTATTTTAGAACTTCTTATAAATGGAATCATAGACCTTATAATTTTTTTCTACTACTAAGTTACATCCCCAGCACTTTTTATTTAAAGACAGGGTCTCACTAACTTGCCCAGGCTGGCCGGGAACTTGAAATTCTCCTACCTTAGCCTTCCACAGTAGCTGGCATTATAGGTATGTTCCAACACACCCTGCCAAGCAGTGGACTTAAGAATACAAGACTCTGTACGAATATACTTTGTATACAAACAGTTGTATGTAAAAAGATACTAAATATATGCACTATGAGTTGTACATATTAAAAATTGTAAAAATAAAAGAAAAAAAGAAAAAAAAATACAAGACTCTTCACTTGTATGGTTATATAGAAGAAAATCAGAAAAGATGTGTTTCCTCTTAGCCAATAAGGTTTCTTTCTTTTCTTTTTTTTTTAAAGTAGAGACCTAATTTATTTATTTATTTATTTTTATTTTTTATTCAAAGTTGTTGTATTTCCAATAGTAGTATGCATTATAATTCATAATAAACATATAGAGCATCTTTTTACAAAACACTGTTTGTATACAATTTATATTCGTACCATTCAAATCTTCAATCATGCATTTAGGATAATGACATCCATCTTATTCAACCACCTTTTCTTCCCCCCCCCTCCCTTCCCCCTCAATAAGGTTTCTTAAAATTCTTCTGTCCTTGGCCCACTGTTGTCACCCACTTCATAAAAGGAGTGTTAAAAAAATGAAATGAGCAGATGCTTTAGAATACTTAGTTTTCTACTAATGAGTTGCTAAATTTTTAAAAGTCTATTTTCCTTATCTAATCATACAGACATGTTAATAATTGCTCCCATCTAACAAGGATAATGCAAGGCCAAATGAGATAATGTCTGTAGAATCATTTTACAAACAATAAAAAGCCTTTTAAATGGAAGTCTGTGGAAGTTGAGTTTTCTACTGGGCCATCTGGACCTCAAGGGAGAAGCACTGGGGGCATTTTATGTACCTTGATGAGTTGATTATTCTTCACATAGTGCAAAGTGTTCGACCGATTACCACCAGCAACCACAGGTGGGTAGGCTAAGATGTCTGCACCACGAGCCCGGCATTCAAATTCAAACTGTGGAAAACAACATGGTAAGAATTGTGGAGGATCTCTGCAGGCCTGTCCCAGCCCAAGGCTGTCTTCAGCAGCCTCTGCCTCCATGCCTGCACTTACTATATGTAAGTGATTACTGGGAATGTAACTGAACTTTTCATGCTTTTAAGTCTTTGATTCTCACCCCATGTACTATAACCTATTCTATACACATTTTTTTATTCTCACCAATCCTGTTGTTCAACCTTATTATTAAATCTATTCTTTTCATCTGAGTGTTCTCTAAATTTCTTATGATTTTTCAAATTAAGTCCAGAAGAGGACAGAGAAGACCTATGAAGAAAGGTGAGCCAGAGACACAATCGTATAAGGTTACTATTTGTTTATTATTATTTAGCTAAACAACAAAATATGACCTTTATTATTATTTTTTAAAAATATTTATTTATTTACTTTAGTTGTACACAATGCAATGCTTTTATGTTTACGTGGTGCTGAGGATCGAACCCGGGTTGCGCACGTGGGAGGTGAGCGCTCTGCCGCTGAGCCACAACCCCAGCCCCCTATGACCTTTATTTTTAACAACAGCTCTAAAATTACTAATTTCAACCTTTCAAATAACTACCAGTCTAAATGTTCTTGGTAAGTGAAAAAGGATCTGGGTTACTGGTAAATTCTGCCAATTTCACTATGCTCTGGATAGAGATGTAGACTGGAGGTATATATCTGCTACTACCCATGTGCTACCCCAGACCCCCTCTTCCTTCATGTTTACCAAAACAGTATTATTTTTCTCATCTTACACGATTTTCCTTCATCTGTCACACTTTGCATTTTTCTTCCTTTAATTGTAGATTTACATGTTTTAGATTCATCTAATAAATTACCAATAACATTTAGAACCAAATCCTCCCAAGGACATGCCATCACTCCCAGGAAAGCCTACTGCATGTCACCTGTAAATCAATGACTTACAATAGTCTCCAGTAGGTCCTTCCCACCATCTGAGGCTCACCTTGGCATAGAGAAAGGCCTCCTCCACAGGGGCTTTACTGGCAAACATGGTTTCTATGAAAGCCTGCAAAGAGAAAGGAGGATAAAAGGAGCACAGCCTTATTTCATCTATGCCGTTTCCTCAAACTTCAAAACACTGGAGTTCAAAACAAAAGACACCTTTCTCCTTTCTTTTGTCAACCTGAGGTTGTGACTAAGTACGCATAATATAGACTTCTTGAAGGGAAAAAAATTACTGCTTTGAGGAATATTTGACTGATGACCATGGGGCACCCAACCTTCCCACCAGAGTACGTACCACATGCTACGGTAAGCAACACAAAGACTGCTCAGGTTGAATGTGTCCTCTCCAAAACTCATAGTGAAAGTTAATCCCCAGTGTGGTGGTATTAAGATGTTAGGGATGGGCTGGGGTGTAGCTCAGTGGTAGAGCTTCCCTAGCATGTGTGAGGACCTGGGTACCACCCCAGCACTTGGGGGGGGAAAAAAAAGAAAAAGAAAAATATGGACTGGGGTTGTAGCTCAGTGGTAGAGCACTTAGCTAGCATCTGTAAGGCACTGGGTTCCATCCTCAGCACCACAATAAATAAAATAAATAAATAAATAACCTAGCATCTGTAAGGCACTGGGTTCCATCCTCAGCACCACAATAAATAAATAAATAAATAAATAAATAAATAAATAAATAAATAAATAAAGCCCGGGCGCAGTGGCGCATGCCTGTAATCCCAGCACTTGGGAGGCTGAGGCAGGAGGATTGCGAGTTCAAAGCCAGCCTTAGCAATGGCGAGGCACTTGGTAACTCAGTGAAACCCTGCTTCTAATAAAATACAAAAAAAAAAGGGCTGGGGATGTGGCCCAGTGGTCGAGTGCCCCTGAGTTCAATCCCGGTACCAAAAAAAAAAAAAAAATAAATAAATAAATAAATAAATAAATAAATGAAAAGGTATTGTGTGTCCATCTACAACTTTAAAAAGAGAGAGAGAAAGAAAGAAAGAAAGAATAAAAGAGGTTACGGTCTTTTGGGAAGTGATCAGAATCCCAAGGACTGTGCCCTCACAGATGGGATTAACAAGTTTATAAAGAGTTTGAGGAAGGAAGTTAGGCCCCTCTTGCTTTCCTTCCATGAGAGTACATAGCATTCCTCCTTTCTTGCCCTTTCTGTCCCTTCTGCCATGTGAAGATACCTAGAGGGCACCATCTATGAAGAATGGGCCCAGAAAGTAGACGTGCTATCACCTTGATCATAATACTTCCTAGCCTCCAGAACCACAAGGAAATAAGTACCTGTTGCTTATAAATTAGCCAATCTCAGGTACCTTGTTACAGCAGCACAATGACTAAGACAGAAACATGTCTGTCACTTATGTAACAAGATGCTTCCATACAGCTCCAGTGTTATTATAGACTGAATGGTCTAGTCTATAGCAAGGTTTCCCAACTTTAGGATTACTAACATTTGGAGCCAGGTAATTCTTTGTGGTGGGCAGTCCTGTTCAAAGTTGGATGGCAGCAGCACCCTACAATTATGACCATCAGACACTGCCAAAATACCACCCCCACAAGAATCACTGGCCTGTAGTATAACTACTTTATTAATTCTTTTGGGATAGCCACACCTTATATGTGTGTTTTCTTTTCTTTTTTTTTTTTTTGTACCGGGATTGAACTCAGGGGCACTCGACCACTGGGCCACATCCCCAGACCTTTTTTGTATATTATTAGAGACAGGGTTTTCACTGAGTTGCTAAGTGCCTCGCCATTGCTGAGGCTGGCTTTGAACTCGCGATCCTCCTGCCTCAGCCTCCTAAAGTGCTGGGATTACAGGCGTGCGCCACCACGCCTGGCTGTGTTTTCTATTTTTATAAGAATATATATTTATAATTTACCACTGTTCTTTTTCTTTTTTCTTTTTTTTTTTCAAAAAGGATATTCTTTTTGCTGTGCTAGGTCCGAATCCAAGGCCTCACATATGCTAGGCAAACACTCTACCACGGAGGCACATCCTTTCACCACAAAAAGATTTTGTTAAGGAAAAATAAGGTGTAGGGTGAACAGAACTCAAAATAATAAAGCACAGTGTAATGACCTTCATGATTAGTACTGTTACTTTGGGTGAGCCACAAATTTCTCTGTTTTCTAGCAGCCAACGTGAAAAGGGAAACTGTGTCAGCTCTATGAGTTCCACTGTCTGCTGAATAAAAGCCAACCAGTTTCATAGGGATAAAATCATATAATATTATAACAAGAAAGAAATTCTCTTAAGCTGTTAATACCCTGACTTGAAAGTAAATACAATATTCACAGCAATGTTTTAAATAACATAACAAAAAGAAGTGGGGTAGCAGTGAGAATATCTGAAGAGCTTGCTCCCTCTCTGCTTTCTAATCTATTCTCAATCATGTTTTCTCTGCAGAAAGGCCTTGCCCGACCATCCTGTCTAAACCAGCTCCTTCCATCGCACTTTATCCTCTGCCATTGCCTCCCCTTTTTTCACAGTACCTAATTCCAGGTGACTATACGTCATGTTCGTTTACTATCTCTCCTCAACTGAATGTAGACTAATAGAGGACAGTGACATGTGGACAGGCTATTTAGCTCACCATTGTATTTTCAGAACCTAGAATGGTGCCTGGCATACAAAGTAATTACTCAATAAATATCTGATGAATGAATGAACAATTACAATTAGTTAAAAAATACACATGCATACTTATATACAAATGTTGACAGATAACTGGTTAGCACTCTATTTTTAGCATGAAGACAAATAAAAATGAAAAAAGATAGTTCTAGTGAGTTTATTTCTTGAAAGAGTGATTTTTTCTTATTACTGATTTAATTTTGAACTCTTATCTTTTTTGGTTGTTATAGACATTTATTTTATTTATTTATATGCGATGCTGAGAATCAAACCCAGTGCTTCACACATGCCAGGCAACTGTACTATCGCTGAGCTCCAGCCTCAGCCCCCAATATTTTTTTTTGGTACCGGGGATTGGACTTAGGGGCATTTGACCACTGGGCCACATCCCCAGCCCTTTTTTGTATTTTTATTTTAGCGACTGAGTTGCTAAGTGCCTCGCCATTGCTGAGGCTGGCTTTGAATTCACGATCCTCCTGCCTCAGCCTCCCAAGTGCTGGATTTACAGGTGTGCGCCACCATGCCTGGCTCCCAGCCACTAATTTTTGAACTCTTACTGAATGGCTCTTTTTAAACTGCTGTGCAGACTAACCAAGATGGAAAAGCTCCTCTTCCTTCCTAGGTGGATGCTTGACCTCACTTCACTTCTTCCTGTCATGAATGTGTGTACTAGGGGTTAATATCTTCACAAATGATTCCAGATACATGTAGCACATGATTTAAACACCACCTATCCTTATTATGTGCTTGATATCCTTCCTGTAAAGTTCAAGGGACAGACTTAATGATGAGCACTCCTTAGGGTTTTCTTGTCACAACGGAGCCCATACTCCCAAATGACACTTGGCCCTTTAACTTTACTAGGTGCTACTTAAATATTTGTATTTTGCTTCTCGAAAAATGTAAAATGTTTTGTCTTTTTCTCTGAACATGTCATAATCAGAACACATCATGAAAGAACACTGTACAGCTTATGGAGAAGTGATAGTGGAAAGAAAAAGCATTTCAATTAAAATTTCATAAATGTTTTAAATGTAGGTGTGTTGTGATATGAGAGAAGGAAGGCTGTGACATTTGAAAAGGAGGGGAGGGCTGGTGTGTATCTCTTCAGTAAAAAACACTTGGCTAGCATGTGTGAGGCCCTGGGTTTGATCCCCAGCATGGCATTAAGGAAAAAAAGAAAAAAAAAAAAAAGGAGGGGAGGGAACTGCAGATGGGTAGAGAGATGGCAGAAGACTATGGCGCATCCCAGAGTTCACTGTGGCTAGAATGTTAAGCACACATGGAAGGATAAGACAAGATAAAGCTTTGAAAAGTAGACAGCAGGGACCAGATCATGAAAAGTCTTGCATGAGCATTTTGAACTTTAAACCCAGAAAACAAAAGGAAGCAAACCATCAAAGAACTTTAAGAAGGAGAGGGACAGAGTTGAAAAGATCACTTTGGCTAGGGTTGAATTAGAATGAAGTATTCTACTGTGCTAGGCACTTTTCATTATTTCATTCCATTTTTCCACAACTACGAGACAGGCAATATTATCCTCATTATGGCCACAGAAATTCAGGCTCAGTGAGGTTTAGTAACTTGGCCCAAATGACACAGGTTGGCATGTAAGCCCAGGACTGTCAAGTGTTTTCCAGTATAACATTGTCTCCCTAGGAGTGGGATTTGGCAATTAATTAGATGCAAGGGTCAGGGGGAAACAATTGTCTAGAATAACTTCCATATTTCTACCTAAAGTAACTGGGTAGATATTACTATTGTCAATAGTAAAAAAGAATACAGGCTGGGCGCGGTGGTGCACATCTGTAATCCCAGCGGCACGAGAGGCTGAGGCAAGAGGATCGTGAATTCAAAGCCAGACTCAGCAACTTAGTGAGGCCCTAAGCAATTTAGTGAGACCCTGTCTCAAAACAAAACATAAACAGTCTGGGGATATGGCTCAGTGGCAGAGCACTACTGGGTTCAAATCTGCAGTACCCCCAAATAAAGCATAATAATTCTTATTTGGGGGTGGGGTATGCTGGGGATTGAACCCCAGCCTTTGTCCATGCTAGGCAAGCATTCTACCACCAAGTTATATCCCCTTTTAAAATTTTATTTTGAGACAGGGTCTTGCTAAATTGTCCAGGCTAGCTGGTCTTGAAGTTGTAATCCTCCTACCTCAGCCTTCTGAGTTGCTGGGATTATAACTATATACCACTTCACCCAGCATAATTATTTAAAAAAAATTTTTTTAGATGTTGATGGAACTTTATTTTATTTTAAATATATATTTACCTATTTTAGTTGCACACAATGCCTTTAATCTTACCTGGTGCTGAGGATCGAACCTGGGCCGCGCACGTGCTAGGCGAGTACTCTACGGCTGAGCCACAACCCCAGCCCGGAACTTTATTTTATTCATTTATTAATATGTGGTGCTGAGAATTGAACCTAGTGCCTCACATAAGCTAGGCAAGCACTCTATCACTGAGCCACAACCCCAGCCCCTAAGTATAATTCTTCTTCTCTTTTTTTTTTTTTTTGGTACCGGGGATTGAACTTAGGGGCATTTGACCACTGGGCCACATCCCCCCCCCTTTTTTGTATTTTTATTTTAGAGACAGGGTCTCACTGAGTTGCTAAGTGCCTCGCCATTGCTGAGGCTGGCTTTGAATTCACGATCCTCCTGCCTCAGCCTCCCAAGTGCTAGGATTTACAGGTGTGCGCCACCATGCCTGGCTCCCAGCCACTAATTTTTGAACTCTTACTGAATGGCTCTTTTAAACTGCTGTGCAGACTAACCAAGATGGAAAAGCTCCTCTTCCTTCCTAGGTGGATGCTTGACCTCACTTCACTTCTTCCTGTCATGAATGTGTGTACTAGGGGTTAATATCTTCACAAATGATTCCAGATACATGTAGCACATGATTTAAACACCACCTATCCTTATTATGTGCTTGATATCCTTCCTGTAAAGTTTCAAGGGACAGACTTAATGATGAGACACTCCTTAGGTTTTCTTGTCACAACGGAGCCCATACTCCCAAATGACACTTGGGCCCTTTAACTTTACTAGGTGCTACTTAAATATTTGTATTTTGCTTCTCGAAAAAATGTAAAATGTTTTGTCTTTTTCTCTGAACATGTCATAATCAGAACACATCATGAAAGAACACTGTACAGCTTATGGAGAAGTGATAGTGGAAAGAAAAAGCATTTCAATTAAAATTTCAATAAATGTTTTAAATGTAGGTGTGTTGTGATATGAGAGAAGGAAGGCTGTGACATTTGAAAAGGAGGGGAGGGCTGGTGTGTATCTCTTCAGTAAAACACTTGGCTAGCATGTGTGAGGCCCTGGGTTTGATCCCCAGCATGGCATTAAGGAAAAAAAAGAAAAAAAAAAAAAGGAGGGGAGGGAACTGCAGATGGTAGAGAGATGGCAGAAGACTATGGCGCATCCCAGAGTTCACTGTGGCTAGAATGTTAAGCACACATGGAAGGATAAGACAAGATAAAGCTTGAAAAGTAGACAGCAGGGACCAGATCATGAAAAGTCTTGCATGAGCATTTTGAACTTTAAACCCAGAAACAAAAGGAAGCAAACCATCAAAGAACTTTAAGAAGGAGAGGGACAGAGTTGAAAAGATCACTTTGGCTAGGGTTGAATTAGAATGAAGTATTCTACTGTGCTAGGCACTTTTTCATTATTTCATTCCATTTTTTCCACAACTACGAGACAGGCAAATATTATCCTCATTATGGCCACAGAAATTCAGGCTCAGTGAGGTTTAGTAACTTGGCCCAAATGACACAGGTTGGCATGTAAGCCCAGGACTGTCAAGTGTTTTCCAGTATAACATTGTCTCCCTAGGAGTGGATTTGGCAATTAATTAGATGCAAGGGTCAGGTGGGGGGGGGAAACAATTGTCTAGAATAACTTCCATATTTCTACCTAAAGTAACTGGGTAGATATTACTATTGTCAATAGTAAAAAAAGAATACAGGCTGGCGCGGTGGTGCACATCTGTAATCCCAGCGGCACGAGAGGCTGAGGCAAGAGGATCGTGAATTCAAAGCCAGACTCAGCAACTTAGTGAGGCCCTAAGCAATTTAGTGAGACCCTGTCTCAAAACAAAACATAAACAGTCTGGGGATATGGCTCAGTGGCAGAGCACTACTGGGTTCAATCTGCAGTACCCCCAAATAAAGCATAATAATTCTTATTTGGGGGTGGGGTATGCTGGGGATTGAACCCCAGCCTTTGTCCATGCTAGCAAGCATTCTACCACCAAGTTATATCCCCTTTTAAAATTTTATTTTGAGACAGGGTCTTGCTAAATTGTCCAGGCTAGCTGGTCTTGAAGTTGTAATCCTCCTACCTCAGCCTTCTGAGTTGCTGGATTATAACTATATACCACTTCACCCAGCATAATTATTTAAAAAAAAAAATTTTTTTAGATGTTGATGGAACTTTATTTTATTTTAAATATATATTTTACCTATTTTAGTTGCACACAATGCCTTTAATCTTACCTGGTGCTGAGGATCGAACCTGGGCCGCGCACGTGCTAGGCGAGTACTCTACGGCTGAGCCACAACCCCAGCCCGGAACTTTATTTTATTCATTTATTAATATGTGGTGCTGAGAATTGAACCTAGTGCCTCACATAAGCTAGGCAAGCACTCTATCACTGAGCCACAACCCCAGCCCCTAGTATAATTCTTCTTCTTCTTTTTTTTTTTTTTTGGTACCGGGGATTGAATTCAGGGGCACTCGACCACTGGGCCACATCCCCAGCCCCCCCCCCCCCTTTTTTGTATTTTTATTAGAGACAGGGTCTCACTGAGTTGCTAAGTGCCTCGCCATTGGTGAGGCTGGCTTTGAACTCGCGATCCTCCTGCCTCAGCCTCCCAAGTGCTAGGATTACAGGTGTGCGCCACTGGCGCCTGGCTCTAGTATATAATTATTTCTTTTTTTTTTTTTTTTAAAAAAAATATTTTATTTATTTGCTTTAGTTGTGCACAATGCGTTTATTTGTACAAGGTGCTGAGGATCGAACCCGGGCCGCACACAGGCTAGGCGAGTGCTCTACTGCTGAGCCACAACCCCAGCTCCCCTCTAGTATAATTATTCTTTTTTTTTTTTTTTTTTTTTTTTGTGGTACTGGGGATTGAACTCAGGGGCACTTGACCACTGGGTCACATCCCCAGCCCTTTTTTGTATTTTATTTAGAGACAGGGTCTCACTGAGTTGCTAAGTGCCTCGCCATTGCTGAGGCTGGCTTGAACTCGTGATCCTCCTGCCTCAGCCTCCCAAAGTGCTGGGATTACAGGCGTGCGCCACCGCGCCCGGCTTATAATTATTCTTAACGAAACTATTTTGCCTAGATACCAGAAAAAGAAAAGAAAAAGAAAAAAAAAAAAAGCCCAGGTGGCCTCAAACTTGTGATCCTCTTGCTTTAGCCTTCAGCCTCCCATGTCACTGGGATTATAGGCATGAGCCACCATAGGATAGGTATCAAAAAATCTTACAGAGGGCTGGAGATATAGATCAATGGTAGAGAGCTTACTTTGCATGTGAGAAGCACTTTAACATTTTAGATTGGAATTGAGAGTGTTTAAGGAACAGGATGACTTATAGATGGAAGTTATTCATTAAAGAAGAAAAATAAGGCCAAACTGGATCTCCATGGCTGATGTCACTGTTAGGCTGATAAAGGGAAATGCCCAACTTACATTATTTTACAACACTTAAAATAGACTTTAATAATAACAGCATGGCCAAGGAAAGGAGTGTGGAGATACACTGTGGATTTATACTTGATTTTACACCTTATCCAAAGACTTTTGATCACTGGGATGAATGTCAATTCAGTGAGATTCATTCTTAGCTTCCTTATTTTAAAAATCAATGATTTGATGGGTTAAAAAAAACCAATGATTTAAAGAAAGATACAAATGCATGCTTATCATATATGTATTAGTAAGTAGTCTTGCTGGTCTGGCTGTGCCTAGAGCACTCACAGGCACACAGAGGAAGGTTACTAATGTGAGGGAAAACACGAATGCTTAACGTTGGGAAGATTAAAGGCAGAAGACAGAAAAGCAGTCTTTAAATGTTTGTGTGCTACAGTTTTGCTAAAGTTCTTGCATGGCACTGATCCTGGTCAAGGCCTGAAACACACTGATTAGTAGCGCTGCAAGGAGTTTCAGAGCAGTCCACCCCTGCCCCCCTCCCCCTTTGGTACCGAGGATTGAACCCAGGGGCGCTTAACAACTGAGCAACATCACCAGCCCTTTTTTTATTTTTTAAAATTTTGAGACAGGGGCTGAGGCTGTATATAGAGAGCTTGCCTAGCACATGTGAGATACTGGGTTCAATCCTCAGCACCACATAAAAAAATAAATAAATAAAATAAAAAGGTGTAAAAACTGTTGACACTCAAAATTTTTTAATTTTTTTTGAGACAGGGTCTTTCTAAGTTGCTTAGGGCCTTGCTAAATTGCTGAGGCTGGCCTTGAACTTGCAATCCTTTGCCTCAGCTTCCTAGGCTGCTGGGATTAAGCATGTGCCACCATGCCTGGCTCCAGAGCAGTTTGTATCAGCTTGTCAGTACTGATAACAGATAAATGCTTTGAACTTGGTCTTCATGAGCTCTCTGAAGAGCTTTGCTATCATTCAAGAAGGAAAATACCTATGAAACAAAACAAAACAAACAAAAAACCCCTGAGATCCCATTTTAGGTTCTTTGGTTTTGAGGTGTTCTGCTCATACATTGATGGCTCCTGATTTGTGAGAGAAAATATATCCTGCTTGGCCCTTACCTAAAAAGGAAAATAGGAGCCTGCGCTTGGTATTCCCAGGTCCCTTATTGAAAAATTGCTATTGACTATGATACATTATCTTCACCTTAATGCTGTTTGCTACCCTTTTCCTGTAATAACTGCAGATTTGTAAGCTTTGTCACTGAATGTTCTATTAGTACAGTTAGTAGAAAATATTAAAAGACGCCTAACATATTATTTTTCACTTAATTAAAATTCATATTACGGGCTGGGGTTGTGGCTCAGCGGCAGAGCGCTTGCCTTGCACGTGCGCGGCCCGGGTTCGATCCTCAGCAACACATAAACATAAATGCATTACATTGTGTACAACTAAAGTAAAAATAAATAAATATTTAAAAAAATTCATATTACATAAAATTAACCAATAAAAGTAAACAATTCAGCTGGGCAAGGTGGTGCACACCTGTAATCCCAGCACTCGGGAGGCTGAGGCCGGAGGATCATGAATTCAAGGCCATCCTCAGCAGTGGCAAGGCACTTAGCAACTCAGTGAGACCCTGTCTCTAATAAAATACAAAAAAGGGCTGGGGATGTGGCCCAGTGGTCAAGTGCCCCCGAGTTCAATCCCCAGTACCAAAAAATGTAAACAATTCAGTGGCATTTTTAGTATATTTGTGTTTTACAACTACCATCTATCTATTTCAAAACCTTTTCATCACCCCCCACCAAAATCAGAATATTTAATTCCCACTCTCGTATCATCCCAACCTCTAATATCCTCTAAGCTGCTTTCTATCCCTGTGTTTTTACTTGTTCTGGATATTACATATAAATGGAGCAACAGAATATGTGAGTTTTGTCTATCTTCTTTCATTTCATGTTTAGTTTTCAAGGTTCATGCACAATAGTGTTTCCATGGCTGAAGAGCATTCTACTACACAGGACAAGGTCTGTTTATTGGCTGGTATGTGGGTTATCTGTAACCTTTTGGCTGTACCATTTCACTTTCTAACTAGTAAAGTACATCCTTAACAATACTTGCTGTTTTCTGCTTTCTTAATGTAACAGCTATTTTAGTTGTTGTGAAATGGTATCTTATTATGATTTTATTTTCCCAATGGCTAGTGATGTTGAGCATTTTTTCATATGTTTATTGGCCATATGCATATCCTCTGTGGAGAACTACCTATTTAAAAAATCAAGTTATTTGTCTCTGTGGTTGAATTATAATATGAGTTCTTTATATATTCTGGATACTAGACCCTTATCATATAATGATCTGTAATATATTTTCTCCCATTATGTAGTTTTTTTCACTTTCTTGATATTGTCTTTTCATGTAAAAAATTTCATATTTTAGCCAGGTGCGGTGGCACACGCCTGTAATCCCACCACTTGGGAGCTGAGACAGGAGGACTGTGAGTTCAAAGCCAGCCTCAGCAATGGCGAGGCACTTTAGCAATTCAGTGAGACCCTGTCTCTAATAAAATACAAAAAAGGGCTGGGGATGTGGCCCAGTGGTCGAGTGCCCCTGAGTTCAATCCCTGGTACCCAAAAAAAAAAAAAAAAGAAAAAAAAAATCATATTTTGATGAAGTCCATTTCTTTTGTGGCCTTTGCTTTGGGGATGAAATCTAAGAATCCATTGGCAACCAAAAGGTCATGAAGATTTACTCTATGTTTTCTTCTACAAGTTTTATACTTTTGTCTCCAGTAGACTTTTGTCTCAGTGGTATGGTTACTGCTGTTAGCTATGGCTGAAAGGAAGCTCTGGATCCTTTATGTGTTTCTCTCTTTGGTCAACAGATGGCGATCTAACCAAAAGAACCCACAGCACTATAATTTTTGATGACTCAGTTAATCTTATGACACTAATAACTAAAATAGTTCAAGTGTCAAACTAATATTGAAGGATGAGAAAATCTTTGAGCAAAGATGTTATTCAGTGAAGGATATATAACTTAAACAAAAAACCCAACTGAGGGGCTGGAGGTGTAGCTGAGAGGTAGAGCATATGCTTAGCATCCACAAGGCCCTGGTTCCCCCAGCAACAAAATCTATATCTCCTGTGTATTGTCACAGGAGAGTTTACCATAGACCTGTCTTACCATATTAGGTCTAGGTAAGACAGGGGACCTAAACCTAATATAAATCGCATATTAACTATATTTTTTCTTATTTTATTTTACTTTATTTGTTTTTTGAGATGGGTCTTTGTACTCTACCAACTAAGCTATATTCCCCGCCCCTAGATGGGGTCTTGCTATGCTACCCAGGTTAGGCTTGAATGTGAGATATTCCTGCCTCAGCCTCCAAAGTAGACAGGTGTACACCAACTTTGCCTGGGTTATTTTATTTTATTATTTATTTTTGGTACCCAAAGGCACCTTAACATCCCCAGCCCTTTTTTATTTTGAGACAGGATCTTGCTTAGCTGCTTAGGGCCTCACTAAATTGCTGAGGCTGACCTTGAACTTGCAATTCTCCTGATTGGCCTATTAAGCTGCTAGGATCACAGGGGTGGGCCACCACACCTAGCTTTTTGCTATTCTTATTGCTCTGTTATCTGGGTTATTTATTTATTGCTGGGGATTGAACCCAGGGCCTTGTGCATGCAAGGCAAGCACTCTACCAACTGAGCTATATCCCCAGCATCTGGGTCTTACTGACCTGGACAGACTGCTCTTCTCAAAGTTAGACATTTCCTATAGAGAAAAAACACCTTGCCTAGAGCACACATTGATATACAAACTAACCCCTAATCCATAACTCCCGACTACTTTTATCAGGTTCCTGCAGTCTACTCTAACCGCTACTCTAAATCATCCCAGGGAAAGTCCAGGAAAGCTAGGGAACATACCTGTACTGGTATGAAATGGGTGAAAGAAAGGCCATGGCAGTAATGTGCTGTATAACAACACATACCACTGGGGCTCAATGAAGCTCAGATTACTAATATTGCTCTGGTTGCAAACAGTATAGTCCCATTTTTTCTGTTGTTAACCAATTTCTCCTCTTTATGATAAGAATGGATAGCTCAGCTCAGCAGTTGAACTAGAAAATATATTTCAGTTGGAAGAGTGTGGCTTAAAATTAATGACAAATGTTGATTACTGTAGTAATCACTTCATTATGCATACTGTGAAAGCTGTCAGAAAATGGAGTTGCTTGTATCAATTCTAACAAATAAATAAAACTGGAAGGATATAAATGGAATGGTTCTTATATATGATTGCCTGAAAATTATCACAAAAGACTTGCAAAACCACAACCATGCACAAAGGCCATTGCAACGTTACATAAGAAATACTTCCGTGAAACTGTTCAACTTTAGACAGGCACTGCTCCTATTATCCATCCCTGTGGCCAAGGATTACTGTTTCAAAATATCTGATGTAATCCTCCGCATATTTTTCCTTTAAAAACTTCCCCTTGCCTCAACATCTTTGAATATACTCATAGTTCAATTATGGCATGCACAATTCCCAATGCAATGAACTACTGTTCTCAAATAGATATAATTAGCCTTCAGAGAATCTCTCTCTGTTATTGAGGTTGACAATATACACACCACAAATCATGTTGTTCACTTAAAGTATGGAAAATAAAAATAAATGAAAAATTAACAACAAATGGAAGAAAGGTCAGATTGTTCCTGCAGGGAAGGGAGCCAGTCAATGTGTGTTTCAAAAGCTCAAGAGATGCTTGGGGGGCTGGGGTTGTGGCTCAGCGGTAGAGCGTTTGCCTAGCACATGCGCAGCCCGGGTTCGATCCTCAGCACCACGTAAACATAAATGCATTGCATTGTGTACAACTAAAAAAGCAAATAAATAAATATTAAAAATAAAAAAAGAGATGCTTGGGGTGCAAGAGATGCTAAATGCACGGGAATATTTTCTCTTGGTTTTGACTCAGATGCCCGCCCCTTGGAGGGCATCTCTTGTAAAATCTCCTCTCTTAGGAAAGCTCAAAAGAAAATGTGGACAACAGCCAACCTAACAAAAACACTTCTAAGAGTGACATGTCCTTTAAAATAGAGGTAGGAGTATTTTCTGTGACCACATGGAATAATACAAATGAGGCTTTGTCTTTTGTGTTTTTTTGCTACCATGGATTGAACCCACAGGCACTTAAAAACGAGACACATCCCCAGCCCTTTTTTATATTTTATTAGAGACAGGGTCTCATTGAGCTGCTGAGGCTGGGTTTGAACTCCATCCTCCTCCCTCAGCCTTCCCAAATCGCTGGGATTACAGGCATGTGCCACTGTGTCTGGCTGAGGCTTTGTCCTTCTTTTTTTTGGGGGGGGGGGGGGGGGGGGGGGTACTGGGATTGAACTCAGGGGCACTCGACCACTGAGCCACATCCCCAGCCCTATTTTGTATTTTATTTAGAGACAGGGTATCACTGAGTTGCTTAGTGCCTTGCTGTTGCTGAGGCTGGCTTTGAATTCATGATCCTCCTGCCTCAGCGTCCCCAAGTGGCTTGGATTACAGGCATGTGCCACCAATCCTAGCAAGACTTTGTCTTTTGATGCTTGTTTTACTGACTATATCTAATATGAAGGACATATGTTGGGAAGGACCTGTAAGAGTATCAGAAAAACACTGTAAATGTAAATGAACATTGTATAGCCACTAATTGTGATGATAAAGGTTTTTTAAAAAATATTTATTTATTTACTTTAGTTGTAAACAATGCAATGCATTTATGTTTATGTGGTGCTAAGGCTCGAACCCAGGCCGCGCACGTGCGAGGTGAGTGCTCTGCCGCTGAGCCCCAGCACCAGCCCGATAAAGGTTTTTTAAAACACACCAAAATGTGATGGTAGAAAGTTATCTGCTACCCTGTCCCATTTGTCATAATATGAGTAAAAATTAGCTATCTGCTTTGTTATTATGGATGAACAGGCATAAAGAGATGGTGGGATAATCAGGTCACTTGGCTTACTAACAAAGGAAAAGAACTAGATATAACTTGGTTTTCCTGACATTTCAAATTTCAAGGTGTATGATCATGGAAAGTGCTATGGTACATTTAAATCAGTCTATACATGTGTGACTATCACTCATATGACCCATGCCTAGGGGAATCCTAACAGCAAAAACATGTCTGGTATTGCCTTATTCAAAGTAAGAGAGATTTAGTGGAGTTAGGAATTGGGCTAGCAATAATTAGCTAGGTAGATTTGGGAGTTTTTGGTTTCTTTTTAGAAATGGGTATCATTGTGTTGCCAAGCTGGTCTTGATCTTCTGGGCTCAAACAATCCTTCTGCCTCAGCCTACCCAGTAGCTAGGACTAAAGCCACCACACTCACTTTGGATATATTTTCTTCTTCTTCTTCTTTTTTTTTTTTTTGGAGAGGGGGGGGGGGGGGAGGCGGGATACTGGGGGATCCAACCCAAGGGTGCTCTATTACTAAGCTACATCACCAGCCCTATTTTGTATTTTACGTAGAGACAGGGTCTCATTGAGTTCTTAGCACCTCGCTTTTGCTGAAGCTGGCTTTGAACTAGTGACCCTTCTGCCTCAGCCTCCTGAGCCACTGGGATTACAGGTGTGCACCACTACACCCAGCTCAGATAGATTTTTCTTTTCAAATTTTTTAGTTGTTTATTTTCATTTATTTATATGCAGTGCTGAGAATTGAACCCAGTGCCTCACACATGCTAGGCAAGTATTCTACCAATGAGGTGTATCCCCAGCCCCTAGATTTTCTTTTAATAAGGAAAGACACCCAGATGAAAAAGACCTTCTAACATGAACAAGGTGCCTTGAATGCATCTGATTCCAAGAGTGAGGACAATAGTGGCAAGCAGAGTGCTAACAAAATGAACCTTACAATTAAAACATACACTAAGATAGCACGCCCAAACCACCCTAGCAATAGGAGGAATAGAAACTAACAATGATGAGTAAGATGCCCCTTCAACTATGGCATGCTTATTTCCATTAAAAAGAAGGCAGATTTATGGCTGGGTATGATGGCACACACCTGTAGTCCCAGTGACTCAGGGGGCTAAGGTAGGAGGATTGCAAGTTTGAGGCCAGCTTGAGAAACATAACAAGATCCTGTTTCAAAATGAAAAATAAAAAGGGTTAGGGATACAGCTTAGCATTACAACATTACAGTGCCCCTGGGATCAACCCCCAGTACCACAAAGAGGGAAAAAAAAAAAAAAAAAGGCAGATTTGCTTTACCTTGCAAGGTATTGAGCAGGTTTCTAGATATGTAAACTAAACATACTGAAGTTGAAGCTAGATGTTCATCTGCCTGTGATGATACTACATTAAGTATATAACCTGAAGGTGCCTAATGAACCCTAAGAACTTGTGATTTTTGTAACTTGGAAAAAAATAAAAAAAAAAAAAAAAAAAAAAAAAAAAAACAAAAAAAAAAAAAAAAAAAAAAAAAAAAATAAAAAAAAAAAAAAAAAAAAAAAAAAAAAAAAAAAAAAAAAAAAAAAAAAAAAAAAAAAAAAAAAAAACAAAAAAAAAAAAAAAAAAAAGAACTTTTTCAAGTTGGGCCCAGTGAAGAATGCCTGAAATCCCAGCTACTCTGGAGGCTGAGGCAGAAGGATTAGAAGTTGAAGGGCAGCCTGGGCAACTTACCAAAACTGTGTCTCAAAATTATAAAGATCTTGGGAATGTAGATTAGTGGCAGGGTGCCCCTACATTCAATCCCCGATACCAAAAAGAAAAATGTTTTCAATAGGAACCACACCTGTGATGTCAGCTTCCCAGCAATCTGCATTCTTTCAATTTCTGCAGAAGATTTGATCAGCCGGAGGCGCTGCACCAGATGCTGAATACCCCGAACCTTGTTCTTGCTCCTGGCTTTGGCCTCAGTCACACTCTGCATGTAGTCAGAGTGAAGCTGTGCATGAGAAGGCTTCATCCAGTCATACCAAATGATGTTCGACTCAGCTTAGAATGAGAAAAATAGAAATTAAAAAATATAATTAATAGGCCAGGCACAGTGGCACACACCTTTAATCCCAGCAGCTTGGGAGGCTGAGGCACTAAGCAACTCAGTGAGACCCTGTCTCTAAATAAAAATACAAAAAAGGACTGGGGATGTGGCCCAGTGGTCAAGTGCCCCTGAGTTCAATCTCCGGTACCAAAAAAAACCCCAAAAAACTGACTTCAGAAACAATTTACCAGCAATACCAGAAAACCAGATGCATAACATATATTGGAAATATAAAGTCTCAGACTCACCTCATGCCTTCCAAATCAGAATCTGCATTTTAACAAGATTCTTAGGAGATTCATATACACAGTTTGAGGCCAGCTTGGGCAACTTAAAGACCCCATCTCAAAATACATTTTTAAAAGGGTTGAGGATGGAGCTCAGAAGTAGAATGCTCCTAGGTTCAACATCCCTTATTGAAAAAAATTCTACCAGAATAAATGTATATGAATCAACTGTGTATATGAATCTCCTGAGAATCTTGTTAATATGAACATTCTGATTCAGGAGACATGAGGTCAGAGCCTGAGACTTTACATTTCCAATATACATTATGCGTTTATGACTCTAATATTAGAGGTGATTCTGATGCAGGTGTCCCAGTGGTTAATTGGCTGGTAAATGTTCTTTTTTTTGGGTGGGAGTTACTGGGGATCAAACTCAGGACCTCAAGCATGTGAGGTAAAGAGCTCTGTCACTGAGCTACACTTACTAGTTCCTGGTAAATGTTCTTGAAGAGGTTTATGTCCACACTTCATTAAAAAAAAAAAAGAAATTGGTGTGGTGGGGGGTACTAGGGATTGAACCTAGAGGCACTCTACCATTGAACTGTATCACCAACCATTTTTATTATTTTTTTTAAGTTTTGAGACAGTCTCACTAAGTTGTTGAGGCTGGCCTCCCAAGTTGCTGGGATTATGGATGTGCACCAATGCATCCAACCTATCCCTTCACTTTATAAGAAAATTCTCTCTCTTGGGTTTCAAAATAGGATGGTTAACAGCCTCTGTTAAAGAATGACCTAGTCAGATGCTGGGCACAGTGGCACATGCCTGTAATCCCAGCACTTGGGAGGCTGAGGCAGGAGGATCACGAGTTCAAAGCCAGCCTCAGCAATGGCGAGGCACTTAGCAACTCAGTGAGACCCTGTCTCTAATAAAAATACAAAAAAGGGGCTGGGGTTGTGGCTCAGTGGTAGAGCACTCGCCTAACACATGCGCGGCCCAGGTTCGATCCTCAGCACCACATAAGAATAAAGGCATTGTGTACAACTAAAACAAATAAATAAATATTTTTTAAAAATAATAAAAATAAAAATACAAAAAAGGGCTGGGGATGTGGCCCAGTGGTCAAGTGCCCCTGAGTTCAATCCCCGGTACAAAATAAATAAATAAATAAATAAAAAGAATGACCTAGTCATGGCTGGGATTGTGGCTCAGTAGTAGAGCGTTTGCCTGGCACCTGTGAGGCAGTGGGTTCAATCCTCAGCACCACATAAAAATAAATAAATAAAATAAAGGTAAGAAAAAAAAAATGACCTAATCAAGATTTAACAAATAGATGAAGTCTTTAAAGTAGCTCAGTTTTATGGAAAGATGTATATTCTCCTTCACAGTGCTCAGAGAAATGTTGCTACAGTAATTATTTTAGAAAAGTAAAAACTCCGTAGGCAAGGAAGTTCTTAATTCCAACCTGGCCTGTGACTTGACTTTTGCTCCCATTGGTTACCTTTCAGCTTTGGTACTAGATGTTGAAATTCTTCTAGTGTATAGGCTTCATCGACTCCAGTTAGAGCTATTGCTCCATCTGCCCCAGATCGAGGACCATCCCAAAGTTCTCGGCTGGGGTCTCTCCGAGGAACAAAAAGCATGGCCTTATGTGATGGTAACTGCTTGCCAGGCAGGCTCTGAAGGACCAGAATGCTATTAGGCTCTTGGAATCCACACAGGTACAGGAAATTGTTGTCTTGGTGGAAAGTGTAGGGGATGTCGTTGCTCATGTAGTACGTGGGATTGGAGAGCACAACCACTGTCTGGTCTGTCCCACTTTGCTCCTGTGTTTCCTTGTAGATCAGAGACATTAGTTTGTGTCTGCGAAGTGCATATTCCACCTGAGATAGTCCTGGTGTCACCTCCCCTAGAAATGACAAATGCAAGTGATGTTTTGCATGGCTACAGTGCCAAAGTATTAAGGCAGCTTAATATTAGGTGAAGATACCCAAGTTCATTTCTTCAATTTATGCTACATCCCCTCATAACACCAGGGTATTAAGAAGATAAGCCAGGTTGGGTTAGGGTTGTGGCTCAGAGGTAGATTGTTTGCCTGGCAGCAAGAAGCCCTGGGTTCAATCGCCAGTCTACCCGCCCCCAAAGGCCCAAATAACAACACAACAATAACAACAAAATCGATAACCCAGGTTTCAAATTTCTATCCCTGTGCAAAAATATGAAAGAAATTACAGTTAAAGGTAGTCACGCCTAAAAACTGGGATCATAGCCTTAAGATCTCTTCCAGGTCTTTGGTTCATTCTTTTACTCATCTAAGAAAATATTTATTAAACATTATTGCATGGAAACATTGTTAGGCAAATAGTTAAAAGTGCTGGATAGAACAGTAACACTATTTGTGTATGACATCCCCAAAAGAATGCAAGCTCCATAAGGACATATATAATTTTTTGGTCTGTTTGCCCAGAATTATATTTCCAAGGCTTAGAATAATAGAGATTATGAAGCTATACTGTATGAAAAAAAAAATTATAGAAGAATCACTTTTACTGTGAATAATCTATGGGGAATGAGATTAGAGAAGACTGAAATTTTGTATTTAACATGTTTTTGTATTATTTGATTTTGTTTCAATGAGGCATATACTTTTATAATAAAATCCTAAACTGAGGGCTGGGGGTGTGCCTGCCTCATTTCACCAGACCCAGACCACAAAAATAAATCATACATAAAGAGGAAAAAAGAGGCTAAAAAAGGAAAACACGGAAACAGTTTTTGTGCCCAGTAGATTTAATTCAAACTTTATTTATTTATTTAATTTCTTTATTTTTAAATTTTGAGACAGGGTCTCACTAGGTTGCTTACAGCTTTGCTAAGTTGCTGAGGCTGGCTTCAAACCTGTGATCCTCCTGCCTCAGCCTCCTAAACTGCTGGGATTACAGGTGAGCACCACTGTGCCCAGCTGCTCTTAGGCCTATGTTTTAATGTTCTCTATCAAATAGCTCAAATTTATCGTTAATTTTTTTTAAAAAAACATCTTTATTGAGATATTTCACAGATTATACAATTAACCCATTTAAGTATATAATTCAATAGTTTTTGGTATACTTACAGAATCATGCAACCATCACCACAATTTTTTAACTTATTTATCTTTAAAATTAACAGAATTATATATATTTTCTGTGTATACATGATGTTTTAAAGTATGTGTACATTATGGAATGACAAAATCTAGTGAGTTAACATACATATTACCTCACATAGTTATCAGTTTTTGTGGTGAGAACACTTTATATCCATTCTCAGCATTTTTCAACAACACAATATATTGTTAACCATAGTCACCATGTTGTTGACTTGAGAACATTTCATCAATCTAAAAAAACCCCTCATGTCCAAGAGCAGTTATCCCCCATTTTTTCTCCCCAATCCTTCCACTAATTGGCAACTGCTAATTTACTTTTATATTGGATTTGCCTTTTTGCAGAGATTTCATATAAAGGCCACTGTACAATCTATGGACTTTGGTGACTCAGCCAAATTTTTTTTTGGTGGTACCGGGGATTGAACTCAGGGGCACTCGACCACTGGGCCACATCCCCAGCCCTTTTTTGTATTTTATTTAGAGACAGGGTCTCACTGAGTTGCTAAGTGCCTTGCCATTGCTGAGGCTGGCTTTGAACTCGCGATCCTCCTGCCTCAGCCTCCCAAAGTGCTGGGATTACAGGCGTGCGCCACTGCGCCCGGCTAGCCAATTTTATTCTTATAATTCCTGCAGTTATTCTACAATTAATTCCTTCTTATCTCTTAGATAAGTCCAATCTATTCTTCCCTTGTTTACAATGTTACATTATTTACAATTTGTCACCTTTCTGAAATTTTTTTTATTTTTTATTTTTTGTGGTGCTGGGGATTGAACCCAGAGCCTTGATGCTTGCAAGGCAAGCACTCTACCAACTGAGCTATATCCCCAGTCCCTACCTTTCTGAAATTTTATCTCCCTCCATACTAATACCACTCCAAGATCTTGTTTAAAACATTTGTAATAAGCTTGTTTTTAGATTGTTCTCATTAAAATGCTTTCTTGATCAGCCCAGATCATGTTGATTTGTCCCTTTGGGTTTTTTTTTTTAAAGTTAACTATTTTAAATTTTATATATAACATACACATTTATATATAGATTTACAATTTATATACAAATTATATATGTATACATATATCTATATATCTCTAGACATGTATCCTATAGTTAAGTAAAAATCTAATCACATCTTATCCTTTGAGTTATTTTAAAAAGGCAATTATTCCTCTATATATCTATATATATCCTATAGTTATGCATAAATATAATCACATCTTATTGAAATCTTTTATTAAACATCTTTCTCCTTTCCTTCATTGGCTCCTTTTTCCCTATGCTACCTATATCAGCACCCCACCCATATTTATAAACTAATATGTAGCCTTTCTTACTTTTTTCAATACTCACATAATCATGCATACACATGATTTAGATTTTTTTTATCACTATTGATTGACAAAAATGCAATATTGTACACTCACGATCCTCCTGCCTCAGTCTCCCAAAGTGCTGGGATTACAGGCGTGCACCACCGTGCCCGACTGAAAAATATCTTAAGTCTCTGATAACTATTCATGTTAAGCCTGCTACTATTATCCAATATCGAAAGTTTCCTAATTTACTCAGGCAGTAAGTACTTTTTCATAAAAGCAGAGTATGACTAAAATTGGTGGATTATTTGACCTTTCCATTTTTGCTTTTTCACTTTCTCCCTTTCCTAAAATTTGCTTTGTGTTATTTCACAGCTATAGTTCATGAAATCAAAAGATTAAAAAAAAACAATTCATAGCTGTGGTGGCGCACACCTGTAATCCCAGTACTTGGGAGGCTGAGGCAGGAGGATTGTGAGTTCAAAGGCAGCCTCAGCAATGTGAGGCACTTAGCAACTCAGTGAGACCCTGTCTCTAATAAAATACAAAAATGGGCTGGGGATGTGGCCCAGTGGTCAAGTACCCCTGCGTTCAATCCCCAGTACCAAAAAACAAACAAACAAACAAACAAACAAACAAACAAACAACAACAACAAAAAACAACTATTCATTTTGTGATTAAAAAATATTTCAGTGGTAGAGCATGTGCTTAGCATGTGCATGGCCATAGGTTCATCCCCACAAAAGAATTCTAATCAGAAAATATTCAAAATTTTAATAACTTTAGTAAATTATTATCTCATTTTCATTAATAACAGAGTATACATTAATAGATATCAAGAACTTTTGAAAATGTATAATTATTTTGAAACTGAAGTAGGATTGGAAAACAATCTTTTACACCCTTTAAAGCATTCCTTTCTTTGCCAAATCCAATTTCATACAAATGACTACATGAGAAATGTTTAAACCACTGGCTATACTTTCCAAAGTCTACTAATTATCAACACTATGGAGTGATCATTAACTAAATGTTTCCAAACTTTCAAAATCTCCAAGTAATAAGGAACTCTCTGATAACAGAAAAATTACCCAGGATAAAGATATCTTTTCATTTGAAGGACAGGGGGAAAAACATCGTCATAAAGCAATGAACTTTAAGCCCTAGAAGTCAACTTGGCAGTTGCAGTGGCCTTTGATCACAGAACTAAGTATTATAGTCAATTGACCTGAATTTCTTTTGATAAAGCTGTTTCTGAATAGACATGCTGGCCCTTTGTCAAATTGTAAAGTATTAAGAAACAAAGTCATTATTTTGTCATGTGAAATCAATTATGGATGGACAGGCTTTTCTAACAAGTTTATTTAACCAATCAAAAGCCTGAATGTCATAAAACTGGACTTTGCAAATAGCAAAGCCTCACAAGCAGTTCTAAGACTTTGCAGCGGAGAAGTAAAGTTCTTCCAAGACATTCAGGACTGGGACTCTCAAGAGAGCAAGAAGAATAATTTTTGTATTTTCTTGGTCAAGCAGAAAACCCAGAGAGGAAAGTGAAATAAAGACTAAAAATGGATAGAAAGATGCAAGTTCCTACTACAGTCTAGGTATGTATTTTAATTATTTCCTGAAACTATTTAGATTAAGAATATGGTCTGATTCTGAAAAGAATTCTACTTAATACCAGGTAGTTCCTACTGTAAATAAAGAAGTAGTTCATGAACTGATTTACTATCATACAGATGGAGAATGAGAAGAAAAAAGCTATTGATTCCTTTATAAGGTAAAACAGATCTCTCTGAAAAAATGAAATGACCAAATTATTTTTATTTAAATTTCTTTTTAGTTGTACATGAACATGATTCCTTTATTTTATTTATTTGTATGTGGTGGTGAGGCTCGAACCCAGTGCCTCACATGTGCCAGGCAGGTGCCCCACTGCTGAGCTACATCCCCAGCCTTGAAATGACCAAATTATAATACTTGAATTAGATTTTATTTGCATATATTGAACAAAACAAGCCAGATGGGGCACAAACTATTTGATTCTGTATATTCACTTACAGGACATCAGGAACATACAAAACAGCTGGGTGCAATGGTGCACATCTGTTAATCCCAGGTACTTGGGAAGGCTAGGCATAAGGATCGAAAGTTGAAAGCCAGCCTCAGCAATGTAGCGAGATGCTGTCTCAAGATAAAATAAAAAGAGCCGGAGATGTGGCTCAAGGTTAAGTGCCACTGGGTTCAATCCCTGGAATGGAAAGAAGGAAAGGAAAGAAGGAAAGAAAGAAAGAAAGAAAGAAAAGAAGAAAGAAAAAAGAAAGAAAGAAAGAAAGAAAGAAAGAAAGAAAGAAAGAAAGAAAAGGCAACACAATGAAACAATGTAAACACTAGAGGAGTGGTTGAGGATGGAAGTGGGGATTGATTGCAGGGGGTATCAGGGAACTTTCTGGTGTGATGGAAATGTTCTATATCTTAACTGAATTTTAGGTTATATTGGTGTATACTTTTGTCAAAACTCATTGAATTATACATTTCAGATCTATGAAATTCACTACATGTAAACTTACCTTATTAAAAAAAGCATACCCCTCTCTAAAATTGAAATAACTTTTACACTAAGACTTCTCTCAGTTGGATTTCTTCTTGAAATGAGAAGAGACTTAAACAATCCCCAGATTAGTATTATTCAGTATAGGTGGTATGCACTATTTTGTAGTTAAAAGTGTTTACTCTGGTGTTGTGTAGAGTTCTTGCCTAGCATGCTTGAGGCCCTGGGTTCTATCCCCGGGCTGAAAAATAAAAGTATGGACTCTTCAGCCAGACTTTGGTGAGTTAGAATCCTACAATAGCATAATACTGAGTTATTTGGGAATATCAAAGTTCTCTGTGCTCCAGTTTCCTAATCTGTAAAATGGACATAATAGCACCTGCTTAACAAAGTTGTCAAGAGGATTACATAAGGACTTAGAATAGTAAGCACTATATAAATATTAGCTATCATTATTACCAAAAAATAATTTATACTTGAGAGACTGTTATCTTGGTAATCCCAAAGCCACGCAGGACTTTGCAAGAGTAACATTTTCACATACAGGGGCTGGGGTTGTGGCTCAGTGGTGGAGCGTTCGCCTAGTGCATGCGCGGCCCGGGTTCGATCCTCAGCACCACGTACAGATGAACATATTGTGTACAACTAAAGCAAATAAAAAAATATTAAAAAAAATTTTTTCACAGACAGCCAGTATTCATCTCAAAGTTATTATCTGCATAGGAGGCCTAGAAAATCATTGGCTTTCTCCCACAAGAGTGAGTCTCAAGTGACTATTCATGAATTTTGTATTATCATTTAATTCTTCAGAAGGCTCTTGACTCATGCCTGGAGATCATTCTTCTTAATCTTTGCCTCAAAGAATTTCCAAGTGTTAATGAGAAATACACGCAATGGTGAAAAAGGGAAATTGGTCACTTACTAAACCAGCATTTAAACCACTTGCAAACATCATCTTTCAAGATTTTCTATTTTCCCCTGGTATTAAAAAAAAAAAAAAAAGAAAGAAATCCTCTATAATTCTGTTCTAGATGGCAGTGTATAGAATTTCTATACATTGGTAATCAGTATTACGGTACATTGAAATGGGTAGTCAACATGTATCAGATATAAGGTATGTTTATTCATCTATAAACATATGTAAGAAACATACATGTGTTCTTTATTCTGCATTAATTTCTAACTCAGTCAATGAAGATAAATAAAATGAAAACACATAATCAATACAAATATATAGGATTTACAAAATTACATAGTTACACCAGAGGTGCGAAAAAAATAAATTATATAAAGACAGGTAGAATTTATGGTGAAATATTAATACAAAAAGTAGACCTTGAACTTAAATTTAAAAACTACAAAACTTTTCATCCACCACTCTGCCTGTCAGATGTGATCTGTAAGAAGTATTTATATCCATTAGGCAACTGGTGTGCAGGAGCAGCACTAAGGGAGCTCTTCAAAACACATGTAGTTATGCATGGTAGCGCACGCCTGTTAATTCCAGTGACTTGGAAAGCTGAGGCAGGAGGATCACAACTTGGAGGCCAACTTAGCAAAACTGTGTCTCATAACAAAAGGAAAGGAAAAGAAAAGGAAAAAATACATGTGGTAAGCCCCCCCTGAGATTCTGATGCAGCAAGTCTACAGTGTCCTAGAGTACATGTTTCTTTTGATGAAGTTCCCTCAATGGTCTATGCAGATTTCTGCCACTTTCAATTTCTGTCATTCTTGGACATATATTTTCTTTATTTATTTTTTTTTTTTGGTACAGGGATTGAACTCAGGGTACTTGACCACTGGGCCACATCCCCAGCCCTTTTTTGTATTTTATTAGAGACAGGGTCTCACTGAGTTGCTAAGTGCCTCGTCATTGCTGAGGCTGGCTTTGAACTTGCGATTCTCCTGCCTCAGCCTCCCAAAGTGCTGGGATTACAGGCGTGCGCCACTGCGCCCGGCTTTGGACATATATTTTAATACTTTTTAAACAGTATAAATATTTCACCATGACCAAAATAATGTCCTTAAACTTTTAGATATTATTAAAGCTGACCATGCTTACTAACAGCCTGTTTTCTAAAAAGTGTACCCATTTTTCAAGGAGAACTATAATTAAACTATCATTGAAAGATTGGTACTCAGCTATTTTGAAATTTTCAGGAAAGATTATTTGGGAATTCTTATCTAGAATCACTCTTTATTTAATTAAATTAAATTAAATTAATTAATTAATTAATTTTTTTGTGGTACCAGGGATTGAACTCAGGGGCACTCGACCACTGGGCCACATCCCCGGTCCTTTTTGTATTTTATTTAGAGACAGGGTCTCACTGAGTTGCTAAGTGCCTCGCCATTGCTGAGGCTGGCTTTGAACTCGTGATCCTCCTGCCTCAGCCTCCCAAAGTGCTGGGATTACAGGCGTGCGCCACCGCGCCCCGCTTTATTTTATTTTATTTATTTATCTTTTGAGGTCCTGAAGATCAAATCTAAGCCCTTGGACACATTAAGCAAGTACTTTATCACTGAGCTCTACCCCTACACCCCTACTACTCATCATTTTAAACATGTAATGATGTTTTTGATCAATGGTGGACTACATATATATATGGTCCCATAAGATTATATCACTTAGTGAAGTCTAGTAGTTTTAGTTTGTGTAAGCATACGCTATGATGTTTGCACAATAATGAAACTGCCTAATAATGCGTTTCTTAAAATTTGGTCCTGATATTAAGAGACACATGACTATATTACATTTGACAAAAATAGTATTGTTTCTGCCATTATATTTAATGACAGAGACTAAAAGGTAAATGGAGAAAAGATTAAGTTGTTGCCATACAGTTTTACTCTGATTACTTCCCAAAGAATATGTCCACTGCTGTAATTGAAAGCAAAAAGTGTTTCTAGATATGTGACACAAGCCCATCTCTCTGAGCAGAACCTTCTTAAAGCTAGTATTCCAAACTACTCCACATATTCCAAAATTGTTTTTGCCTACTAATATATGTTTTTGAAAATAATGCTTCATTAGTCATCTTATGGATTCTTCCCATTCGTTCCCTGGTTAAGTTTCTGTTTCTTTGAGCTGAATGTCTTACTGCTCTGCTAATCACAACATCACACTTGTGGCAATGTCAGGGAACACAGAAGTGTCTTTTACCAATACTACAAAAAGAATCACAGTTCATAATATGATATATCTCAAAATGACACTTGCCTTCCTATATGAAACCACATATTATATATTTTGTTGTTGTTTGGGCAGCAATCAGAAGGCATGATAATGATAGGAGATTGACTGACGTTTTCTGTCTTTAGATACATGGTCCTTAGCATTGTAGAAATGGTTTACAGTGCTCAGACTTTAAGTAAATTTGACAAGTTTGGAAAATCACTATGGGAACCTGGGGGAGCCAGTGTGAATGCAGTTCCAGATAAAGCAGTAGCAACAGAGCTATAGCAGAAGTCCTTTATTTCCCATGCCATCCTGTTGAATAGTTTCCAAACTATTGTTGCTTCAGGAAGCTTGGGTAGGTATGGCAAAGAAAAATCCATGGGAAATGGCTCTCAAAAATTCAGAGGAAGCCGGCGCGGTGGCGCACGCCTGTAATCCCAGCACTTTGGGCGGCTGAGGCAGGAGGATCGCGAGTTCAAAGCCAGCCTCAGCAATGGCGAGGCACTTAGTAACTCAGGGAGACCCTGTCTCTAATAAAATACAAAAAAGGGCTGGGGATGTGGCCCAGTGGTCGAGTGCCCCTGAGTTCAATCCCTGGTACCCCCCAAAAAAAAAAAAAAAAAAAAAAAAATTCAGAGGAGCTAATTCAGGAATTTCACTGCTGAGAATTTAAGGAAATAATTGAGCAATATACAAAGAGTGTATACCTATATTTACTTATACACCACCACACACACATGTTGCTATGTAAGTCTAGCCAGGCACAGTGGTATACACCTGTAATCCCAGGGGAGGATGAGGCAGAAGCATTATAAATTCGAGGCCAGTCCAGGCAACTTAAGTGAGACTGTTTCAAAATACAAACTAAAAGCCAGGCATGGTGATACATGTCTGTAATCCCAGCAATTTGGGAGGCTGAGGCAAGGAGATTGCAAATTTGAGGTCAGCCTAGGCAATTTAGCAAGATTCTGTCTCAAAATAAAAATAAAATAAAAAGGAAAATTCTTTTAAAAAAAAGGACTGGGAGGTGGGAATGTGGATCAGTGGTTGAGAGCTTGCCTAGCATGTACAAGGCTCTGGGTTCAATCTCCAGCACTGAAAAAAAAAAATGCTTATCACTTATCTGATAATTGAGATAGCAATGTTTCCAAAAGTTATAAGTATGATCATGTATTGGGAAAATAATTATGCCAAATGTGAAGCCTTTTGGAGGAAACCAAGTATGACATAATTTTATATGCCAAACTGCCTAATTGACTTTAGTTGTTTAAAAGAGATTTTAAAAAATGTACCACATGCTTTTTAATTGTTCTTAAAAATTTACTTTTCCACCCCACAATCATTTAAACACTTAACAAGTTTACAACTCCATATGGAGAAAAACAAGTGACAAATACTTTGGAATACTATTTTTTCCTGCAAAATCTGTATACCTAATGCTATACCTGGTGGTTCCTTTAAAATTTAAAACACTGATAGTTCTGTTTTAAAACCCTATCTCCTCTATTCTTTTCCACTTTCTGGCTTAGTCTTTCTGCCTTGACTCTTAAATACTTAACAACAAAGGTATATTCATGAGGATGAATCCTTTTTTCAACCTCTAAACTGTTTGCTTACCAGAGATTTCTCTTGTTTCATTCTAGGTTCTTCCCCGCTACTCATTTAAATTTTGTGTATAGTTTGGAAAGATTTAAGGACTGAAGCAGAATATCTTTGATGATTAAAGAGCATTCACATGGAAAACAAAATGAAACAAAAAAAAACTCCATCTACTTCTATCTCTTCTCATTTATCCCCATGTCTAAAATCCTACATTCAGGAGAGTAAAATCAGGACAGGCATCCCTTTTCCCATATAGTAAAAATAATCATATGTATATAAAATGAACATGTACCTGTATATATTTATTTACATGCATTTAAAAAACATGGTTAACACTCACATAATGTACAGAGCAAAACAGTCTAGACACAGAAACCAATATGTGGATAATTTGATTACCAGGTTCAAGGCCTGGAAAATGCAGCTCACCAAATAAAATTATTTCACCACAAGAAATCAACACTCTTCAAAGCTGGTAAATCTTAATATCAATAGTACTTTTTTTCCTTAATAAAGATTACAGGTAGGTTGATATGGTAGAGAAATACTTAAATTCCAACTGGACTGCTAGTAAGCTTACCTTACAGCTTTGAAAACTCTGATTTCTTGTGTTTCAGTGGTGAGCTGCATTTCCTGCGTCTCAGCCAACATCCCAGCAGGAATTCCAGTCTGATGAAGAATCAGCAAAAGGAAGCCCTCACTGAGACATACTGGTATCATTCACTGAATGGAGACAGTGAAAGAGTAACATGTTTCTAAAGGCAACTTATATTATCAACATATATGCTTACATAGTAAATACATATTTAACTAACTCCTCAAGGTGGAAGGAACTTTCCTTGAAAACTGACAAATTGCTTTTTCTACAAAGCATTTGGTGTTATTCTCCTGTGTTTTAATCTGCCTACCTCTTTGTAATGATATTCATTCACCATAGCTGAACCCTTAAATGCTTTTTTAGAAAACAAAAAACATCTTTAGTTTTGAGCACTCATAATGATGCACCTTCTAGCAGCAATACTGGGATCTCACAGTAGAAAAAAAATTAATGAAATAATTTATCAAATTTTTGCATCATCTTTATCAATTGGAATTGACTACCTCCTTCAAGTGATGACAAACAAATCTGGAAATTTGTTTCACATACATAGAAATATTTCTGTTAAATAAAATTTTAGAACGAACATTTAACACTTTTGAGAAAGACAAGTTTTCTAAAACATCTCTGTGTGTGTGTGTGTGTGTGTGTGTGTGTGTGTGGGTCTGGGGATTGAACCTAGGGACTTCACACATGCTAAGCAAACATTTTACCACTAAGCTATATTCCCAGCTCCTTAAAATGTCTTTTAACACAGTAGTTCACAAATAATCAATAGTCAGAATAGAGTTCTAAACACTTTGACTTAGAAAGTAATAGAATTTTCTCTAAAAATATCCTGATGGCATATGCCTATAAGGACAGTGACTCAGGAGGCGAGGTAGGAGGATTGAAAGTTTAAGGTCAGTCTTGGCAACTTAGCGAGACCCTGTGTCAAAACAAACAATAAAAGCCTGGCGCGGTGGCGCACGCCTGTAATCCCAGCACTTTGGGAGGCTGAGGCAGGAGGATCGCGAATTCAAAGCCAGCCTCAGCAATGGCGAGGCACTTAGCAACTCAGTGAGACCCTGTCTCCAAATAAAATACAAAAAACGGTCTGGGATGTGACCCAGTGGTCAAGTGCCCCTGAGAGTTCAATCCCCGGTACCAGAAAACAAACAAACAAACAATAAAAATGGTGGGGATGTAGCTCAATGGTGAAGTGCCCTGGATGTTCCCTAGGACTAACAATATGAACAATAAAATAAAACATCCTGAAATACATACTTTTCACTAGTTATTTTGAATTATGAGGTTTATTGTATTTATTGTTATAGAGTGACTGTTGATACAGTATCAGTAGTCACATGTAGCTATTTAAGTTTAAATTAGTTCGAAATAAAATAAAAACTAGTTTCTCAGTCATTCTAGCAACATTATCAATGTATAATTGCTACATATGCTTAGCAGATGTTTCACAGAACAGCACAGATCTAGAATACTTCTATCACTGCAAATTTTTTTTTTTTTTTTTTTTTTTGTGGTACCGGGGATTGAACTCAGGGGCACTCGACCACTGGGTCACATCCCCAGACCTTTTTTGTATTTTATTTGGAGACAGGGTCTCACTGAGTTGCTAAGTGCCTCGCCATTGCTGAGGCTGGCTTTGAACTCGCGATCCTCCTGCCTCAGCCTCCCAAAGTGCTGGGATTACAGGCGTGCGCCACGGCGCCTGGCCACTGCAAAAATTTTAATCATTATTCTAGAGGAAGCACCTAAATGAAGAGACAGCTTGTTACAGTTAACAGGCCTTACCTGGTCTGAGGAGGTGTGGATGTGTGAAGGGGCTAGGCTGGCCTAAATATCGGTTCGGAATCCTCCTCTCTGGCACAGGCTGGAGGGAGTACCTTCGTTGTAAACATGATATGCATCCTGAAGGAAAAATAGAAAGGATGAAATAGAACAACAGATCCATACAGCCTTTATGGTATTCATGCATTTATTTCCAGCACTTTGGATGATTAGGAAATACAAGTTAGAGCTGCAGGAGGAAGATGAAAAGATTAGGAAGGTAGGCCCAGACCTTTAAAGGTTTTGTATGGTAAACTAAGGAATCAGATTTTGAAGCTCCACATGAAATAGGCAACATGACTACAGACACTGACTGAAGTGATATAACCAACATGCCAGAGAACATATATAGTCATCAGAAGCTGGAAGAGGCCAAGAACACATTGTCCCCTAGTCTTTAGAGGTGTACAGTTTTGCTGACACCTTGATTTGGGAATTATGGCCTCCAGAACTATAAAATAATAAATTTCTGTTGCTTTAAGCTGACAAGTTTGTGGTAATTTGTTATGGCAGCCTCAGGGAACGGATACAATGACCTACTAAGATTACAGTTTGTGCTGGGCATGGTGGTGCAGGCCTGAAATCCCAGCGGCTTAGGAGGCTGAGACAGGAGAATATTGAGTTCAAAGCCAGCCTCAGTAAAAGCGAGGCACTAAGCAACTCAGTGAGACCCTGTCTCTAAATGAAATACAAAATAGGGCTGGGGATATGGCTCAGTAGTTAAGTACCCCTGAGTTCAATTCCTAGTACCAAAAGAAGATTACAACTTGCAGTTTGAAAAACACAGCACTGTTAGACTATGTCTTTATACACTATGGGGAGAGGAAGCAGGGGAGAGGGTTCTCTATAATTTTAAGAGTATTAAAGGATACCGAGACCATTCCTACCCCACCAAACATGAAATTCTTTATTTTCTTAAACACCCAAAGAAATAACCTTCTAAAAAGCATGGCAGGCTTCAACCCATTTAATTTTTAAATTATCTGCCCCTTGGCATTTGTATTTCTGGAAAGAAGAGAGGGCACAGGAAGAGACGATAGTGGGTTGTACATGTAGAAGAATATGTTGGTGGAGTGACAGGAATGGAGAAGTTATGAAGAAAAGGAGTACAATTAGAGGTTTAGCAGAACTGCCTCATTGTTTTTCACCTACATGTAAACTTTTTTTTCTTTTTCTTTTTTTTGGGGGCATTTGACATTGAACTCAGGGGTGCTCTACCACTGAGCCACATCCTCAGCCCTTTTTATTTTTTGAGACAAGGTCTTGCTAAGTTGCTGAGGCTGGCCTTGAACTTCAGATCCTCCTACCTTAGCATCCCAAACTGCTAGGATTATAGGTGTCTGGGCATGCCCACTGCAAGCAGACTCTTGTCTTAATCACAACTCACACCATATGGAATACAGTCTCACTTTCTTTCTTTTTTTTTTTTTTTTTTGGTACCGGGGATTGAACTCAGCGGCACTCGACCACTGGGCCACATCCCCAGCCCTTTTTTGTATTTTATTAGAGACAGGGTCTCACTGAGTTGCTAAGTGCCTCGCCATTGCTGAGGCTGGCTTTGAACTCGTGATCCTCCTGACTCAGCCTCCCAAAGTGCTGGGATTACAGGCGTGCGCCACCGCGCCCGGCTCAGTCTCACTTTTTTATTAAAACAAATAGTAGAGGCATGGGATATCTGATGCTTTCAAACCACAGTGGGTCAATTATTATTGATAATAGTAACCATGATGATTCCTAACATCTATTCAGTTTTTTAAAAATATTTATTATTTACTTTAGTTGTACACAATGCAATGTATTTATGTTTACATGGTGCTGAGGATCGAACCCGGGCCGCACACGTGGGAGGCGAGCGCTCTGCCGCTGAGCCACAACCCCAGCCCCTCAGTTTTTTTTTATTATATTCCATATTCAAAGCATTCTGAATGTATTAACTTACTTAATCCCTATGTTATGTAAGTACTATTTTTAAACTAGTAACATGTTCACACGCATCAAAATTTAGAAGCTGCAGAAACGATTCATAGGGAAAAGTCTTCCTCTCACACCAATCCTCAAGCTACCACCATTCCCCTTCCTTGAGACAGCCAGGATTACCATTTTTTTTTTTCTGTTATACTTCCAAAACAATTTTTCCAGGTGAAACCAAAGCTACCTATTGATCTTTCTCTAAACAAAATTATAATGTTCATGTCTGAGGTAGAAACTATTACAGAATTTTCCCTTCAAAGAAGAGAAAGAAAACATAGAAAGGTTGAGTATCCTGCTTAAGACAAACTACTAAAATAGAAAATGGATTTGAACAGCAACCTCCTTCTATAGCTCATAACCACTAGGCTACACTGTTTCCATTATCATTTCAGCAGTAAAGTAAATGAATGTAAAAAGTTAACCAATTCTCCCCTGCTCCCCCATCCACGTAACTCAGATAAAATGATACTATCTTACCCAAATCTTTTTTTTGTACCAGGGATTGAACTTGGGGCGCTTAATCACTGAGCCACATCTCCAGTCCTTTTTTATATTTTTTATTTAGAGACAAGTCTCGCTGAGTTACTTAGCACCTCACTAAGTTGCTGAGGCTGGCTTTGAACTTGTGATCTTCCTGCTTCAGCCACCTGAGCTGCTGAGATAACAGGTATGTGCCCTGGTGCCTGGTTACCCAAAACTTCTTCTGTTAGGGAGAAAGTTTAACTCTTTTTTTTTTTTTTTTTTTTTTTTTTTGTGGAAGGGGTACCAGGGGTTGAACTCAGGGGCACTCAACTACTGAGCCACATCCCCAGCTCTATTTTTTTTTTTTAAACAAACAATGTAAAAAAATTTTTTTTTTCTTTAGTTGTAGGTGGACTCAATGCATTTATTTATTTATTTTTTAAAATTTGTTTTGTAGTTGTAGATGGACAGAATGACTTTATTTTATATTTATTTTTTTAACGTGGTGCTGAGGATCCAACCCAGTGCCTCACGCATGCTAGGCAAGCACTCTAACCGTTGAGCTACAGCCCCAGCCCCTCAATGCCTTTATTTTTATTTATTTGTGGTGCTGAGGATCGAACCCAGTGTCTTACCTGTGCTAGGCGAGCACACTACCACTGAGCCACAACCCCAGCCCCCCATTTTGTATTTTATTTAGAAACAGGATCTCACTGAGTTACTTAGTGCCTCGATTTTGCAGAAGCTGGCTTTGAACTTGTGATCCTCCTGCCTCAGCCTCCTGAGCTGCTGGGATTACAGGCAGGTGTGGTGGTGGAAGCTGGGGATTGAACAGAGGGCTTTGTACCAGGGAGGCAAGCACTCTACTAACTGAGCTATAGCCCCAGCCCTTAACTCTTATCAAATTCAAAACAAACACATAGTGCTTCAACATGAGACATAGTTTATTCTCAGTAAACTAAAGTCCTGATAAATTTTTTCTAGTATTCAAGTAAGCTGATATTTTACCCAAGGGCATAGAAATAGTAGCAAAAAATATGTCAAAGCTGGGCGCGGTGGCGCACGACTGTAATCCCAGCACTTTGGGAGGCTGAGGCAGGAGGATCGTGAGTACAAAGCCAGCCTCAGCAATGGCGAGGCACTTAGCAACTCAGTGAGACCCTGTCTCTAATAAAATACAAAAAAGGACTGGGATGTGGCCCAGTGGTCGAGTGCCCCTGAGTTCAATCCCTGGTACCAAACAAACAAACAAACAAAAAATATGTCAAGTACTACTTCTAAAACATCCAATTAATTCTTGACACTATTTCTTTGGGCCCTCCTTAGTTTGCCTACACTGAGGCAATAGTCTCCTCACTAGTCTGCCTGTCTTGGTCTTGCCTGTTAAATTCATCCTCTATAGGTCATGCTATTTCCAAAATGATCTTTCCACTCCTTTGCTTCAGACTGGGGTATAGCTTAGCAGTAGAGCACTTGCCTGTAGTTCTTTGCCTCAAACTTTTTAAAGGTCTGGCCAGTCAGGTGTAAATCCCAAGAGCTGTCTTTATAACAGTGTGAACTTTCTATCATTATAACCTGTACTAACAGCATTATTAAATTTTTCTACCTTTCAGAAAAAGCTTTAAACTCCTTAACTCAGCACCTTTTATAGTCTGGATACTAGACCAGGCTAATTCTCAAAAACATTATTGAAGTCACACTAAGCTACATGAAGATGCCCAGCAAATCATTCTGTATCATAACAGCATTTGCCTTAAAAATATTTTTTTTTGTCTAAAATGGATTTTGCCTGTTTCTTTGACAACTTCTAAAAATTCAGATCAAACATCACTTAAGCAGCAAGCCTTCTCTTACACTACCAATCCTACTGCGACAGATGCAGATGTTGTCCTGCGATGCTCATGTATGCTTATTTCTACTGTAAATCTGGCCACATTGCACATAATTCCTAGTTTGCTGGTCTACTTTAAATTTTTGGAAGGCAATTATCACTTATTATTTTTTCCCCATGATTGGATTTGCAATATATATTTTGAAGGGGCTGGGGATATAACTCAGTAGAGTGCTTGCAGGTCCTGGGTTCAATCTCCAGAAACACACACACTCACACAAAGCCAATCAGCCTGGCTTCTGATTAGATGAGATGCAGGGAGTAAAGACAGAAGAGAATGATTCCTAGATTTTTGGCCTGAACAGTGGGTGAACAGTGCACCATTAAACGAAACAGGAAAGACTTGAGGTATTTATTTGATACCATGATAAAAAAGTCAAATAGAAAGTATTTCAGAAGGAAGAGTGACAGGCTAGATAATAAATAAATTAAGGTGTCAGAAGCACATAAATGGTATCTAAGCCCTGGTACTAGATACTACTTAGGGAGACTGAGTAATGTCTAGTACTATAAAATTTTAAGTGTGAAAAGCACAGAAGAAAGGAAGAAAATTAGAAGACTATGGTATTTAGGAAGCTAAAGAAACAAAGGAGGAAGGACTCAAACTGTGGCAAGCACTTCAGAATATGAGAAAGCCAAAAGGACAACCACTGGACTCTGTAACATGAAATTCCCTGGAGAAACTGACAAGAACATTTTTAGCAGAGTATAGATGGAAACCAGATTGGAGTGTGCCAAGAATGTAAGAAAGCACAGATTCCAAGACAAAATTCTGAGAAGATTTTTCGGACTGAATCAGAGAAAATGGCACAACAGCTGGGAGTGGAGAGAGCCCCAGCCAAGGGGGGTGACTAAAGCACTTTTACACTCTACTAAAATTATTTTCTCAAAATATAAGTTTTGGGGTGTTGGGGATTGAACTTGGGCACTCAACCACTAAGCCAAATTCCCAGCTATTTTGTATTGTATTTAGAGTCAGGGTTTCACCAAGTAAGCATCTCACTTTTGCTGAGGCTGGGTTTTAACTCCTGATCCTCCCTCCTGCTTCAGCCTCCCAAACTGCTGGGATTACAGGCTTGTGCCACTGTGCTCGGCTAAGTATGAGTTTAAGAGCAGAATTTTTCATTTTCTTTCTATTTTGGGTGGGGAGGGTTACTATGGATTGAATCCAGGGCCACTTTATTTTTTAAAAAATCTCAAACTTTTTGGGCTGGGGTTGTGGCTCAGCGATAGAGTGCTCACCAAGCATGCGTGAGGCACTGGGTTTGACCCTCAGCACCACATAAAAATAAAATAAAGGTTATCGTGTCCACCTACAACAAAATAAATAAAATCTCAAACTTTTGATTCTCCTGCCTCAGTCTTTCAAGATGCTGGGATTACAGGTGTCTGTCACTGTGCCTGGAAGAATTTTTCAATTTTCTAACTTTTCTCCATAACAGTGGTTCTTAATTTATGTTTGTGGATGTTAAAATGTAAACTCTTAAGTCTTGATCCAAGAAATGCAGTAGAAGCTGGGCGTGGTGGTACATGCCTGTAATCCCAGCAACTTGGGAGGCTGAGGCAAGAGGATTGCAAGTTCAAAGCCAGCTTCAGCAACTTAGTGAGGCCCGGAACAACTTAGTGAGAACCTGTCTCAAAATAAAAAATAAAAAAAAAAGGAGCCGGGCACAGTAGCGCACGCCTGTAATCCCAGCACTTGGGAGGCTGAGGCAGGAGGATCGCAAGTTCAAAGCCAGCCTCAGCAATGGCGAGGCACTTAGCAACTCAGTGAGACCCTGTCTCTAATAGAATACAAGAAAGGGCTGGGGATGTGGCCCAGTGGTCAAGTACCCCTGAGTTCAATCCCTGATACCAAAAAATAAATAAATAAATAAAAATTAAAAAAGGGCTGGGGCTCAGTGGTAGAGCACCCTTGTTCAACCCTTGGTACAAAAAAAAAGAAAGAAAGAAAAGTAAAAAGAAACACAGTAGTGTGTAAACATCAGCATTTGGAAATTATATTCAAGTTTAAACATTTTCACTAACCAATTATGTAGCTTTAGGCAAATTACTTTATCCCTTAAAACCTTGGCTTATGGGTACAAAATGTTTATTTTGCTGAAATGCTATGACAGTCAAATGAGAAACTGCATGTAAATCATTTGGATCAGTATGATAACAGGGTGTTCAAATGATGCTCAATATTATTATTGTCTTCAATGGTAGGCAAATATAATCATGCATATGCTACACCTAAATACATTTAAGCACATATATGGAGAGAATTCAAATTACTTGGGTTTTGAGCATTTCACAATGCCTCTTGTCAAGTAGCAAAATAAATGTAAAGCAAAAAATATTGAGACCCGGCAAACAGCTTAGAAAGACTGTCTAGAAACACACATTTTTATATTTTATTAGAGTATAGTGTAACTGAGCTGCTTATAAATGTAATGGAAAGAAAAACAGATAAAAATAGAGAAGGAAAAACAGATCAGTATGGAGAATTTTCTAGAACAATAAAATGAGCAAGGAATAGAATTTTTTTTTTTTTTTTTTAATTCAGTTGTAGTTTGTTGATAATTTAAATTATCCCAAAAGAAAATCAACTTTGGTCTAAATTGCTTCTAACTGGGCTAATTTAGTTTTCCCAAATGCCACTGATTGTCTACATAAGTCAGGGCTGGGGAGGTAGCTCAGCAGTAGAGCCCTTGCCTAGTATGTGTGAGGCTCTGGGTTCAATCCCCAGTACAGTGGTGGGCAGGAGAGTAAATCAAACCATTAAGCCTGAATATCCACCCCCCCCCCCCCAATGACCTTCCAGGGATTTGACAGTACAGTGGTGGGCAGGAGAGTAAATCAAACCATTAAGCCTGAATATCCACCCCCCCCCCCCAATGACCTTCCAGGGATTTGAAATAGCCCCATAGAAACCCAAAATGTTCATTGAACTGACACTTTTTTTTTTTTTAATGCAGAGGCACTTCACCACTGAACTACATTCTCAGTCTTTTTCATTCTTTTCTTTTGAGACAAGGTCTCACTAAGTTGCTGAGGCTGGCCTTGGATTTGTGCTCCTCCTGCCTCAATCTCCTGAGTTGCTGGGATTACATATGTGTGCCAGCACATCCAGTAGCACTTTGCCATTTAGGTCTCAGTCATATTGTCATCTATTCAGAAGCCTTCAAATACTAAAGTAGTTCTCTGCCCCCATCACATTGCCCTTTATTTATTTGGCAGTATGTATCACATTATCTCAAATTATGTTGTTTACTTATTATGTGTACGCTATTTATTGTAAGTACCATGAAAATTGGTACCTTTTGTTCAATACTGTTATCATGAATGGTTATTTTATTTTTTTTTGGCCTGGAACAAAGTAGGGATTCAAAAACTGTATGAATACATAAACGAACAATTTCCAAAATCTTTAACTACCTATTTCATAGTACTAAACTTTTTTTGATACCAGGGATTGAACCCAGTGAATCACATCTCCAGCCCTTTATTGAGACAGGGTCTTGCTAAGTTGCTCCTAACTCCCAAAGTTGCTGAGGCTGGCTCTGAACTTCTGATTCTCCTGCCTCGGCTTCCCATGCCACTGGGATGACAGGCGTGTGCCACCATAGTAAATTTAAGTGGGTAAAGATACCATCTCAAGTGACTAACCATTGGCATGCAAACATCTGGCATATTAAGCCACATTCTCCAGGAAACCTTCCCTGACATCCTAGTCTGGGCTAGGCATTTCTTATTCAATTGCTTATCAGCCAGAGCTTCTTCCATCGCTGCCTTTATTATACTGTAACTGAATCACTTGTTTGTATCTTTAATGAATTTTAAGTCTTTTGACTAAAATGTATCAACTACTTGAAATTGTTTTTCACATAGTTCATTAATTGATTTCTTTCTAAACCAAAACATGAAAGAAACAGAAAGTAAGGCTCAGTAATCTGGAGGTCATATTACATAATGCTGTGGCCACTAGGAAAAGGTCCTATTGGTTTATGAGGCATTATTTGGGGCCTCAGGGGAAATACAGTAAAAACAGTGCAGAAGATTCAGATGGTCTGGCGTGTCTCTGGTCTAGCTCCATTTGGAAGTTCCAGTCCCTACTCCTAACCTAGAATGACACCATAATGCAGCCCTCTCTGACATAAACTTATAACTCTGCTTGCCACATAATCAGACCTCTAATGTCTCCTAGCAGTGGCCCATGGTAGTAATATTGCCTTTAATGTAAAAATGTCCCTATTTGCAGTCACTGCCTTTACCACCAACAGAGCCTGAGCTTCGAGGAAAAGACAGTGCTCACTATCCAGTGTGCTCGTTTCCAATAATCTGTTAAAACATGATGGATTACTATGAAGTTCTAGGAGTACAACGATATGCTTCACCTGAGGACATTAAAAAAGCTTATCGTAAAGTGGCACTCAAATGGCACCCTGATAAAAATCCAGAAAATAAAGAAGAAGCAGAGAGAAAATTCAAAGAAGTAGCTGAGGCATATGAGGTATTATCAAATGACGAAAAACGGGACATTTATGATAAATATGGCAAGGAAGGCTTAAATGGTGGAGGTGGAAGTCATTTTGATGATGAATATGAGTATGGCTTCATATTCCGTAAGCCAGATGATATCTTTAAAGAAATTTTTGGGGAAAGCAACCCATTTTCATTTCACTTCTTTGAAGACTCACTTGAGGACCTTTTAAATAGTCCAAGAAGTTTCTATGAGAGCAGAAGAGGTGCAGGATCCTTTTTCTCTACCACCAGTGAACATCCAACTTCAGAGAGATTTCCTTTCTATGATACAGGATATATACCATATAATTCACTGGGGCATGAGGGCCTTCCTTCATTCTCTTCCCTGGCATTTGATGATAGTGGGATGTGCAACTATATATCTGTTACAACTTCAGGCAAAATTAATGGCAGAAACATTAATACAAAGAAAATTATTGATGATGATCAAGGAATAGAAGATACACAAGATGATAATGAGTTGAAATCCTTCTTTGTTTATGGTGTGGCAGATGAAGAGAGCTTTGCAGAAGAATGCAGCTGCAGAAGACAGTCATTTAACAATTACTCACCTAATTCCTATAGCCTCAAGTATGTACCTCAATATACTTTTACAGACAATGATGAGGAAGGTATACCATGCATTACCAGCAACTGGGATCCCTCTATTTTCTCAACAGAATTCAGAGAAGATGGTAGAAGGAAAAAAAAGAAGCACAAAGAAGTGCAGAAAAAGAAGTCAACCAAAAGGAATCTCTAAACTGACTTTAGACACATTATGTTCATATAACATTTGAACATGACTCTTTGTGTGTTTTGGTTAATTACAGAGTTTTATAGATATCATTTGTTTAATACTATCCAAGGTTATGTTTTTCACCTTTTAAGCAGCTTTATGAACATCGTTGATAGCTTGGATTAGGTATGTCAGAAAAAGATGAGCTTCTTATAGTAACACGGTGATGTTAAAACTTTGGAATGTTGAAAATATTTTTTTATTTTTGAGCTGTTTGCATATAGAGTTTGTCTTCACTAGATTTATGACCTATTTCATTCCTTTTATCTGATTAAAACCATTATACAAACTTTTGAAATATGTATAGCATTAGTGGATAAAAATGTATTAAGATACATAGGTTCAGACTATACACTTATTCCTTAAATGAATTTTTCCCAGTGGAGGCATAGCATTTTATACATGACCTGAAGATACTACAAATTAAAATATAAAAGTATTTTCTCTTGGGTTGAAATAGTTAAGACTTACATTTGTACAAACATGTTTACAGCTGTACTATTCAAAATAACCAAGAGGAGGAAGTAACCCAAATATTCATTAACAGATGAACTGATAAAATATGGTGTATACACACAAATATTATTCAGCCATAGAAAGAAAAATGTGTCATATGCTACAACATGGATGAGTTTTCAGGACATATGACAAGTGAAATAAGCCAGTTATTCAAAGATAAATACTGTATGATTCCCTTAGATGAGGTATCTAAAGTAGTAAAATTCATAAAGAAAGTAGGATGTTGGTTACCAGGGATTGGGAGGAAGGAGAAAAAGAGGAGTTTATGGTCATGGAGTTTCAGATTTGCCAGATGAAAACATTTTGGAGATGTTTCACAACAATGTGAATACACTAATATTACTAAAGTGGATATTTAAAAACGGTTAATACAGTAAATCTTATATAACATGTATTTTACCACAATTTTTTTTTTCTCCTTTTTTCTTTTGGTATGGGGACTGAACCCAGGGGCATTCAACCATTGAGCCACATCCCCAGTCCATTTTTTTTTTTTTTTTGGTACCGAGGATTGAACTCAGGGGCACTTGACCACTGGGCCACATCCCCAACCCCCCCGCTCTTTTTTTGTATTTTATTAGAGACAGGGTCTCAGTGAATTGCTAAGTGCCTTGCCATTGCTGAGGCTGGCTTTAAACTCATGATTCTCCTGCCTCAGCCTCCTAAGTGCTGGGATTACAGGCGTGCGCCACCATGCCCAGCCCCAGTCCATTTTTTAAAAGTTTGAGAAAGGGTCTTGCTAAGTTGCTGAGGCTGGCTTGAACTCGTGATCTGCCTGCCTCAGCCTCCTAAGCCACTGGGATTACAGGCATGCGCCACTGAGGCAGGCCACAGATTTTTAAAAAGCCAGTATTACCCAGGATTTCTCTGAGCAATCTGGCTATATCACATGTGGCAACCTATCATTCATCCACTTCTATTTTCATTTGGAGTTTGTACAGAGGATCAACAAACTCATTACTCTATAACATACTACCTACATTTAGATAGTATTTAGGGTCATGTTGGGAGAAAACAGATGATCTACAGGTATCAAGCAAGTAGTCTGAGGTAAATATCTGCATATATTTGCTTCTATTTTAAATGAGTTAACTTTGATTTCAACACCATTTGTAGCTTCCTGTAATGATTTCATTTTCAAAATATATTGTTTTTCAATCTTTTTTGTTTTTTCATTCTTTTTATCAACAGCACTTTTGAGTACCTGCTACTTGTCAGGCGGTGTTTTGTCTAGGTTCTTGGGGTGTAACAATGAACAAACAACAAGAATCTTAGCTGCTACAGTGTTACAAACTAGAGATAAAAAAATAAATATTAAAAAACAATCTGGCTGGGTATGGTGGCACACACCTGTAATCCCAGTGACTTGGAAGGCTGAGGCAGGAGGATCACAAATTTAAAGCCAGACTCAGTAACTTTGTGGGGCCCTCAAAAACCTAGTGAGGGCTGGGATCGTGGCTCAGCAGTGGAGTGCCCACCTAGCGCGTGGGCGACCCGGGTTTGATCCTCCGCACCACGTACAAATAAAACACACTGAATAAAACGCATTGTGTACAACTAAAGCAAATAAATAAAAGATATTAAAAACAAAACAAAACAAAAAAAACCTAGTGAGACTCCCATTTTGAAATAAGAAATAAAAAGGGCTGGGAAAGTAGCCCAGTGTTAAAGCACCCCTGGGTTCAATCCCTGGTATCCAACCCCTCTTTCCTCCCTAAAATTTGTCAGGGCTCCCCTGCCCCCCCCCCCCCCCCCGGAGGCAGTGTCTTCGTATGTTGCCCATCCTGCAGCCTCCCAAATAGTTGGGACTATATGCACATGCCACTGCATCCAACTCTGAACTTTTTTTTAGGTCTAAACAAATTTTGGGATATATGGATTGTAATTTTAGTTAAAGTAGCCAGAGAAAGTGGTTACATTCAACATGCTAAGGATACTGACTAGGGTATCTGGTGAAAGTGAATTCCAGGCAAAAGGAAATAGCAAGTGCAACATCCCTAAGGCAGCTGCATAAGATGCATTAGAGGAGATGCATGTGGCAGACTAAGACAGCAAACAAAAGAAGTTAGAAAGGCAGAAGGGTTGAAAGGAAGTCAGATTATGCATGAACCTCTAGATCAACAGTTTGCACATTGGCTATCATACATAAGACAGGAAGCCACTGGAGGCTTTGAGGAAAAGAGTGACATAATGTAACATATTTAAATAGACCCCTCTGGCCGCTTTTGTTGAAAATAGACTAAAAGTAAGCATGAAACCACACTCTTGCCGTAAGCAAGAAGTTACAGTGGCTTGGTCCAGGGTAGTGGCAAAGAATTATAAAAATGTGAGATATTCAATAGGTAGGGTTAAACAATTTTGAGATATGACAGAAGGGGATGACAAGGTTTTTTTGGCACAACACAGCAAGAAGAATGGAGTTGTCATTCACTGAGATAAGAGTGCTAGTTTTGGATATACTACATTTAAGTAAGCAGTGAAAAGAATTTCCTGCATCGAAACTGTATTACAATTATTTGCCTAATCTGCCTCCCATGAAAGTAGCCACTTTTTACACTCAGTGCTCATGTTTGGAGCCAATGTTTGCTGAATGAGGTATCTGCAAACAGGTTTTTAAAAATACTGTCTTCTTTAATATCCTCAGTATTTCTTTTTCTCATGTCAGACTTAAAATGATATATTTTAAATGATTTAATATTCAAAAATACAACAAATTTATGCACCACTAGTGCTTCATTGTCCTTAGATGACTGGATGGTGCTAATAGCTTAGTTCATCTAATGAAATCTCTTTTAATTAGTTTTACATATTTGGGATTGGGGGTGTAGTTCAGTGGTAGAGCTAGTGTTTGGCATGTGTGAGGTCCTGGGTTCAATCCCCAGTGTGTGCATGCATGCATGGGCACGTGCACGTGCGCACACACACAAAAAAGTGAAAAATACAATAAATTTCACTTTAGGTATGCATGATTTTCTTTTTTAGGTTTTGAGGATTGAACTAAGTTGCTTAGGGCCTTGCTAAGTTGCTGAGGCTGGTTTTGAACTCGTGTTCCTTTTGCCTCAACCTCCTGAATAGCTGGGATTACAGGCGTGAGCCAACCATGCCTGGCACGAATGCATAACTTTCACAGATGAGGAAGACTCCCACAGCATTAAACTTTCTGCACCCAAAGCCTTCCTAAGGAAGAACAACTACAGATATTCAAAGTTTTATTTATGAGTACCTCTCAGGCATGGAATTTTCAAATTCTAAAATTTAACAAAATCCCAGGATAACAAAGTATTTACAATTCATGACTACTTTCCTAACTTTCCATGTCACTCAAGTCAAGACTCTATTATCACACTTGGCTATAGTGTATCTGTTGTGTTGGTCAAAACTATTATCACACTTGGCTACAATGTCATTTATTGTTTGTCTATCTCCTTTGACCAGACTGAGCAACTCCAGGGAAGTGGCAATCCATTCACAATGACTAACTCAAAAAGTTAATGAATGAGGGATTGGGGATATAGCTCAATTGGTAGAGTGCTTGCCTGGCATGTGTGAAGCCCTGGATCCAATCCCCTACACCCCAAGCAAAAAAGTTACTTATTGCATTAAAATGCATTCTTTATGGCTCACTCAATGTATAAAAAGTTCTAAAAGTACCCTACCAAGATCTACTGGTGGTATAACAGAAAAAGGACTAGCTACAATAAAACAAGAGGTGCTTGATGTAAAATCCCTGACTTGTGAATCATCATCCTGTGTTTCAGCAGACTTCTCGGACTTGTGAAGATTCAAGATCATTCATTCATTGAGTTAAAAACTTGCTTATTCTATGGAAGCAAACTGAAGCATAATGAATTAATTTTGTAAAGATCTTGGTATGTATAATAAAGTATCGATTAACCAGATTTTACAAAGCTTCAAGAAAACCAAAGGTCACAAGCAAAGGATGGTTCAAGCTCAGAAATTCATAGACTGGTCTCTGTGATAAGACTGACCAATTGTACAATCTATCTTTTCACATCCTCCCACCAGTTTGCTGCATAAAGCTTTACTATTAGAACTGAAGAGTAATTCTGCGCACTGGATGGTGTTTGGTTTTTTTTGTAAGAAAGAATTGATAATATTACATTCCGTTTTCAAAGAATCCAAAAATAACATCATAAATGCCAAGACATAGCTTTGATGTCCAGTATCATATCATCTGGTTCTCATATTGGTCCCCCAAACTGAAATATGATCCAATGGCATATTTGTCCGCAAAGCAGATGATTGAGTTTTTCACTTTTATACTTTATGTTCATCGGAATTAATGTTTCGCGTTAGAGGACAACCGACAAAACATGGTTCCCCTTGTTCCTGGGCTCCTTCATCTTGTCCTTACAAACAAAAATTTCAGACATTACAAATAAAAAAAAATTACAAACCTCTGCAGCATTTCCAAATATCTTTTCGGAGAGAAACTGCTCAAAAGATTTGTTACCAAACATGTTTCTTGTATATTCTGGAGCCAGCTCTGGAATCAACTCTTTTAAAACAAGAAGATAGGATTTTTTTTGGTTGACCTAACAGAAACAAGAACAACTTGATGTGAAAGATTTTGTCACCTAAGCGAGTGTGATAACTGACAAAACTTCTGAGTCCGAGTAACTTTGAAGACAGTCCCTCCGGGGGGTGGCACACATTTTTCTCTCTGCAGTCATTTCAGCTTCCCAGAATACCTCAACGGTAGAGAGAACTGGGGGCCCACCCTTTCCAGGAGCAGCCGAAAAGAAGAAATCCGCGGAGGCACCCGCAGGAGAAGGGTGCGCAGAACCAGGGATCGCCTGAGACCAACTTAGATCCCTCTGGGGCGCCTCATGTTTCTCCAAGAACAAGCCCTGGAGGGGACACCGTGGGAGGAGAGTCTAACCTGAAAGGCCGCGGGCGCTTGCTACAGCAGGAACCGGCTTGGGAGTAGAGAGTAGCCAAAGCATGACTGCCAGCTCACACGTCAGGAAAAGAAAAGCAATCAGCTCCCGAAAGAGCCGCCAGCACAGCCTCGTCGCCAGGAAAGCGAACCAACCGCCCCTCCCCTTCCGGCCGGCGCCGCTCGCGGGCTTTCCTTTCGCAGCGGCGCTGAATGCTGACGTCACCTCCGCGCTCGGCGTTCCAGACGCGAGGCCCTTTTTCATTAGAGCTTCACGTACCACTTAACGCCCAGCTTTCCAGAACGTCCAATTCCAGTGGTTCACTGGAAGGGCTGTTTCCAGCTCGCTAGAAAGCGCCCATAGGAAGGGCTTGACCCGTCCTGGGGAACTGCTTCAGAGTGAAGAAGGCATTTAAGAATGTTGGCTTAGAGAGGCAGGCAATAACGTGAACAGCCACACTTCTAGAAGGTTCTAGGCAGCGCGCAGAAGCACGGGTGGAGGGAGATAGACTGAGCGAGCGAAGGACCCAGGGTCACGAGGCCGTTGGGGGGAGGAGCCAGCGGCCGGGGAGGTTCTAGTCTGTTCGGCCTCGCGGCATCCGCCCCCTTCTGCGCGGTCACGCTGAGCCAGCGCCAGGGCCTGGGAACCGGCCGCAGCCGCCTCCACCTTCCTCTCCCCGACCATGGATCCCCGCAAAGTGAGTGAGCTTCGGGCCTTCGTGAAAATGTGTAAACAGGATCCGAGCGTCCTACACACCGAAGAGATGCGTTTCCTGAGAGAGTGGGTGGAGAGGTGAGACCTGCGCCCGGGGACCGTTGGGGGCGGCCTGGGCCGGAGCTGGCGCGGGGCGCGGGCTCGGGGCCCCTGGGTGGCTTCGCTCCCTGCTCGGGAAGGGAGGCCCCCTGGAGGGGCTAATGGAGGGTCTGGAGCCTTGGATAGTGCAGGGGCCGGGGAGTGGGGGGCAGAGCCGAGGTCCCCGGAGCTGCCAAAAGCCCCACGGTGTGTGTGGGACGAGGCGGACGCAATCGATTGCAAGGGCTGGGGCCCTGAAGACACGAAGAGCAAGGGAGAGGGATGAGAATGAAGGCGCAATTCTTCGCTTTCGTGTGGGGTGGTCCTCCCCCCCACCCGCGTCCTGCTTAGGTCGCATTGACACATAGGAGCTCCTTTATTCGCTATCTTTTAAGGTAATAACTTATAATAAGAGTAACTATGTAGGATTTTTCTTACTTTACGTTACAGCTATTCTAACTGCGATCTTGGAAATCACTCGGTTCATAGTAGTACTATCGCTCCAGACACTTGGAGGAAAGTGATTTGTTTTCAAGAACCAGTATGTTTACAGCACGTAGTCTTGTTCTCTTTAACTGTGGAGTACTACCTCCTTAGGCACAAGGAATTAAGTAACCAGGCGCTTTGCCAACTGCTGGGAAACTGTTTTTGAGTAGTGCATATTTAGGAATACAAACGAATAAATGCAAAATTCCTGGTAAGATTTACTTTATAATAGAGATTAGCGGTTTGTATATTAGAGTACTACTTGAGGCAAACCTTCCCCCGGGAGGTGATGGCGGGCAGAAATCACTACTAGCGAGAGGCTTTGTGTTCAGTCCTTAGGAACAAAATATCATTAATAGTGGGGGATTTAAAAGCGATAAACAGCCTCCGAGTGCCTGTAGTCCCAACTACTCAGGAGGCTGAGACAGGAAGAACTCTTGAGCTCGGGAAGTGAGGCCGGCCTGGCAGTGTTGCAAGACCACTTCTTTAGAAAGGAGGGAGAGAAAGAACATGCAGATTGCATTTCACTAGAACGAATAACTGCAAAGCTGTGACTCCTAAGAGCTAACTACCACAAGAGCATAAACGGTTATCTGTTTTAGTAATATTTTTATGATGGAAAGTGAACTCATGATTATCAAATATTTGGATGAGCATTTCTTTGAGCAAGCCTGTTCTAAGGGAGAAATTTACGTTAAAATCTATCAATGTTGAGTATGAAGGTTTAATTTTTTTTAAATTTGCCTTTAGTTGTACACAAGGCGTTTATTTTTACGTGGTGCTGAGGATCGAACCAGGCAGCTCTACTGCTGAGCCACAACCCAGCTCTGATTTTTTTTTCCTTTAAGAAGTTTTTCAGTCTTTTTTTTCTCTCCATCAGTTTTTGAGCACTAAAATTTTTACTCAGAGAACATTTAAAATTATTATAGTAGCTTTTTAAAAAAAAACCATTGTTCACAGTTAACAAGAATCCTATTTTCCAAACTCCTCCACAAAAACAAAACCAACTCAGATAAATGTGAGGAGTAGGAATTGAAGACTAAATTTTAATTCTTTTCTCTGTTGAATGACTTGTTCCAAAAGCCTCACTTAAGATATTTCTGTACTTTTATTCTCTGGTACTTACTTGTTATATAAAAAGTCCTATAATTAATAAATTATTCCTAAAATTTCAGGTAAAACAGATACACCACAAGAAAAATAGCTGGAACCAAGAGTGAACATTTTAGTGAGTGAACACAACTTTTATCCTTTCTCACTAGAGAGGAGGAAGGGACACTGAAGAAAAGTTAAAACATGCCTAAGACCAATGTTGTAACTTGTGCTGGAGAAATTACGTTATGGCTATGTTAGAGAGTCCCAATTTAAGGTCTGCGAAGTATTTGCTCAGCATTACTGTTCCCCAGAATAATCATGCATCTTATTTTAATATTTCTTATAGGTAATTCCAATTTTTCTTTTTTGATTCTATGTATATTTTTCTTGTGATATTCTAAATTGTGCATTTGAGTATGGGGTGAAGTACCTTGGCAGGTGTAGAGGTTTTGAATTTAGATTGGAATTTTAACAGAAGCTTTTGCTACATTAATCTAAACTTAAAACTTTCATTTTTATGGGCTTTGAAGACTTCAATTGGGTTTGTACCAATTTCTTTCTTTGCATTTATATTAGTCATAAAGCAATCCAGTATTTTAGCAGACTAGATTGAATGTGGAGACTTCTAAATCCAGGAATATCAATTGTACTATTAGGATTCCTTGAGGTGAGACCATGTCCGAGTTCTTCTCTCATATGTGCTTAGTCAGAGGAGCTCAGTCTTAGATGTTGAAGAACCTTTTTTTTTTTTAAACATCTATTTATTTGCTTTTGTTGTACACATGTGTTTATTTTTATGTGGTGCTGAGGATCGAACCCGGGCCGCACACATGCTAGGCGAGCACTCTACTCCAGCCCCTTGAAGAACATTTTATTTGCTATGATTGCTGTCAGTTTATGGCTTACAGGTTTTTTTTGTTTTTAATATTTATTTATTTGCTTTTAGTTGTGCACAATGCATTTATTTACGTGGTGCTGAGGATTGAACCCGGGCTGCGCACGTACTAGGCGAGCGCTCTACTGCTGAGCTACAATCCCAGCCCCTATGGCTTACAGTTTTATTTGATGTAAGATTTATTAGCTTAACAATCTTTAAATTACACAAAGAGAAGGTATTAGAAATTCTCGTTACACATACGAGAAAAATCTGAAGTGGGGATCCAGGAAGATTGTTCTTTTCAGAAAATATATTTTGAGATATTTTCATTGTACTCTTTATTGAGGGAGAACTGTTGTCTGACCCTGTTTCTCCCATTTAATACTTATTTTACATCTTGTGCTTTTATTAGTTTCTTTGATGGTAATTTAATTGAGAGAGTGTCTTTATCCATCCCCACCCTGGCACAGAGCACATGGCTTTTAGTAAATAAATATTTTATAGAGTAGCAAACAATGCACTTCTACCTTAAATGTAGAATTTAAAATATAACATGCAGCTTTTGGTATATCTGCATAAATGCTATAACATGAAGCAGATTGAAGGTTTTTTTTTTTTTTTTTTTTTTTTTAATATTTTTAGTTGTAGAAGGACACAATACCTTTATTTTGTTTAGTTTTTTTTAATGCGGTGCTGGGATCAAACCCCGTGCCTCACTTGTGCTAGGCAAACACTCTACCACTGAGCCACAACCCCAGCCCAGATTGAAGGTTTTAATACAGAAATTAAAGAGAATTTATGAATGGTCTTGTGTGACCCTATGTGAAGAACGCCTTTGTACTATTCCTACCTGATTGTGCAACATAAAATCCTATACCGGCAAAGTCCAAAAGGCAATATTTTGCTGGAAACTAATTTGTCCTAAATCTTGGCAGCATTAATTGAACTCTTTGTAGTTTTAAATTGATGTTAACTTCTAGTACTAAACTAGCACTTGGAATGTGAGAAACAAATCTAGTTTATGAATTAACTCTTGTGCTTAATTTTTAATTTTTTTGAACAATTTCTGGCTGAAAGAAAAACAGCAAAAACAATACCAAGAACTATATTTGCTGAATGATTTGAGAGTAAGCTTTCATTGTTACACCCCTCAACACCATTGAATTAGTATTTCCTATAAATGAGGACAGTTGAAAATAAAACCATCAAACTCAGGAAACTAATAAGATGGATGAATAAATATTATCTCAGAATTATAGTGTTAAACCTAGTTGTCATGTTTCTTATCTCCTTCATCGTGAAACAGTTTTTTGGTCTTGCCTTGATTTTATGACCATGAATATTGGTCTTGAAGTTTGAATATTATGAGTCAGTTATTTTGTAGGATTTTTCTCAATGTGTATTTGTCTGATTCCCCCCCCCCCCCCCGAATTAGATTTAGCTTAATACATTTTTTGGCAGGAATATCACTTTCCGGAGTTACACTGTTGTGAGTGTTTGAATGTCACCCTAAATCCATTCCTGACGCTGCATTTTGAAACTTAGGAAAAACAGCTTAAGAAGCCTGTGACTTCTTTAAAATTTAACTACAAAGAGCTAGTGTTTGATTATTGTGCTCTTTTAAAAAGTAGTTTTTCCTATAGAAAAGAATTTTGTGGTGTTTATATGCCTGCCTCCTATCACTGAATCGTTTTACTTTGCAGAATTACAAATTAACATGTTTTGGATCATATAATTATTTTTGTCATATAGGAACCATTCCTTTTTTTTTTTTTTTTTTTTTTTTTTTTGGTACCGGGGATTGAACTCAGCGGCACTAGACCACTGGGCCACATCCCCAGCCCTTTTTTGTATTTTATTAGAGACAGGGTCTCACTGAGTTGCTAAGTGCCTCGCCATTGCTGAGGCTGGCTTTGAACTCGCGATCCTCCTGCCTCAGCCTCCCAAAGTGCTGGGATTACAGGCGTGCGCCACCGCGCCCGGCTGGAACCATTCCTTTTTAAGGGTACTGAGTAATTGAAAAAAAAATTTTGTAACTACCACATTAAACAGAAAAAGTGCAATTTTTATTGAGTGACTGGTGCTTATAAGAAATTCCAGGTTTTTTTTGGTATGGGGGATTGAACTCAGGGGCGCTTAGCCACTAGGCCACATCCCGGACCTTTTTTTGTATTTTATTTAGAGACAGGGTCTCACTGAGTTGCTAAGAGCCTCACCATTGCTGAGGCAGGCTTTGAACTCACGATCCTCCGGCCTCAGCCTCCCATGTGCTGGGATTACAGGCGTGCGCCATTGTGCCCGGCTCTTGAGGAAGTCTTAATGGGTGAAGTTTAGAGGCAATGAGGAGAAAATGTGTTATTCAAGGAACATGTGAATATATATAAGGATGATCCTTGTAGGACTCAGATGAAACAAACATTTTGAATAAATGATTACATAATTATAAGCTGCCTGTTTGAATTGAAATATTTGCTAAATGTCAGTGTAAGTTTTGAGTTCATATATACCTACTGAATTCTAAGCTAACAATTTGAATGATTTTTGTCATTGCTTCTTGAGCTCTCTTTTGGGGGGTGATACTTGGGATTAAACTACTGAGCCACATCTCCAGCTCTATTTTGTATTTTATTTAGAGACAGAGTCTCACCGAGTTGCTTAGCACCTCCCCATTGCTGAGGCTGGCTTTGAACTCATGACCATGCCTGGCTTGACTTCTCTTTTTAATTTTCCTCTGGAAATAGGTACAGAGATAATTTATGGAGACAGGGCAAGGGTTTCATTAGTCAGTATACTAAAAATAAAATTTAAACTGAAAAAAACTTGATCATAATAATATCAAAGCATTTAAATTAATTGAAAACTTAAGTTTTGAAGGGGGTAGTCATTTCAACATCTCTTAGGCATAAACATGTTGCTTGACTTAGTGAAATTTAATTTTCTAAACATGTCTTTTTTCTCATTTTCTTCAAGCATGGGGGGTAAAGTACCACCTGCTACTCATAAACCTAAATCAGAAGAAAACATCAAGGTAAGTTTTAATTTTATTCATGCATTTAGTGGTAAAATGTAAAATTTCTTAGGGAGTGTTTTGTAACTGTTGCTCTCAAATTATCATTCCCAATTTTCCCCAAGGTCACTTGGAAATGACATCTTTTAAGACATTTGTTTGTCTTTTTTTTTTTTTTTTTTTTTCAATACCTTTATTTTATTTATTTTTATGTAGTGCTGAGGATTGAACCCAGCGTTCTAGGCTTGATAGGCTGTACTGAACCCAGTGTCAGCGTGCTAGGCTCTACTGCTGAGCCACAACCCCAGGCCAGACATTTGTCTCTTTATGAAATTTGTTTTTAGAGCAAATCTCCGGAAGCTGATTTAAAACTGAGAATTTGATTTTGAATAATTCACTTGATTTTAAATTAAATGTTATCCTTACATTGTATGCATGGCCTGTGAGAGGTAAGCTCTGTGATGGTGTGCTCTGCAGTCTTCATTACTGTCTTTTTAGTGCCTAGCCCACTGTGTTACGCGTTGTAAGTCCTTTGTTTGCAAAGTAAATGAACAAGGATCCCAAATCAGTAATTTTTTTTTTTCTGTCCTATCACCTGAGGGATGTTACTGATGTTGGATGTTACTGTTAGGATGTTACTGTGCAGCTTTGGCATATTTGTCAGAAGGATGCATAAGATCAGATAGGGTTTCCAGTGGTGAAGTTTAGAAATGAGGGGGTAAATGTACTCTGCAGGGTTGTGGGTTTTTTTTTTTTTTTTTTTTCCTGAAACTGAGATTGAACTCACCACTGTGGGCACTCACAACTGAGCCACGTCCCCAGCCCTGCTTTGTGTTTTATTTAGAGACATGGTCCCTGAGTTGCTTAGTGCCTCTTTTTATTTTATTTTTTTTTTAATATATATAAAGCAATTCTTTTTATTTTATTTTTATGTGGTGCTGAGGCTCGAACCCAGGGCTACACATGCTCTACCGCTGAGCCACAACCTCAGCCCCTAGTGCTTTTTTTTTTTTTTTTTTTTTTTTTGCCGAGGCTGAATTTGTGATCCTCTGGCCTCTGCCTCCCAAGCCGCTGAAGATTACAGGCATGCGGTAGGTACCATGCCAGCCCTCTGCAGTATTTTTAAGAATGTTCTCATCAGTATTTTTCTTTTCTCCCATTTTGTGCCTTCGTGTCTAAAAGTTGTTGTCCCTCCCTCCCCCAGCTTTTCTGATTGTCTTTTTTTTGTTTGTTTGATGTTTAAATTTTGTTATTTTTTGGTACCGTGAATTGAACCCAGGGGCTAAGTTAGCCTCTGAGCCATATCCTCAGCCCCTTTTTAAAATTTTTAATTTTGAAATAGGGTCTTGCTAAGTTACTCAGGGCCTTGCCAAGTTGCTGAGGCTGACTTGAACTTGTGATCCTCCGCCTCAGCCTCCCAAAGTGCTGGAATTACAGGCATGTGCTGCTATGCTTGGCCTTGATTAGCTATCTTAAATTAATTTGCTGTTTTATTTAGAACCATTAATATGGTTTTATCTATTTAGATGTAGAAATAGAAGTTTTTTATATATATATATGTATATATATATATATATATATATATTTTTAAATTAGAGACAGGGTCTCACTGAATTGCTAAGTGCCTTGCCATTGCTGAGGCTGGCTTTGAACTCGTGATCCTTCTGTCTCAGCCTCCCAAGGGCTGGGATTACAGGCGTGTGCCACTGTGCCCGGCCTAGAAGTTATATTTGTGATCTTCTGATCAGAACAATGTAATGAGAAAGGTTAAGCAAAAGCTCAAAAAGTAGTTACTCTTCTTTTAAATGTTCTTTTACCTGTTTGATATTTTCTGAGCCCTCGATAATTTGCATTTGATTAAAAAATATATGGAGGGCTGGGGTTGTGGCTCAGCGGCAGAGCACTCGCCTTGCATATGCGCGGCCCAGGTTCGATCATCAGCACCACATAAACATAAATGCATTGCATTGTGTACAACTTAAAGTAAATAAATAAATATTTTAAAAAATATATGGAAACAAAATTATATTTAGCCTATGTGCTAACTTTTAAAAATTAGTCTAATTTAGACTTATAACTGGTCTTTCAATATATGCTAACTAATGTATTTAGCAGATTTTCATGTTTGGTAGGGACTCAACAAATATTTCGTATTATGGTGGAATTTTGATTTTTATTTCATTTTTAAAATTTTTTAAAGGCAGAAGGAGGCTAAATAGTTAAATAATTCTGATGTGCTGATACAGATGAATAGATAGATGTAGTGGACTGATCATAATGTATTCTCTTTAAGATACACAGCATTATTAAAGGAAAAAAGCAAAGTGCAGTTATCTCATACACATAGAATATATTTTATATGTGATGTACAAGAAACCATACTGGTTACTTACTGAATGGAATAGGAATTTGGTTTCCATCTCTTATACGTTTAAATTTTTTGAATTTTCATTGTTTATTACAGTTCCATAGACCCTTATTTGCAATTCCAAAATTGAAAAGCCTTTGAAAAGCAAAAGTTATAGTAAATTTGGTAGTAAAATATTATGTGAATGGACTGTGTCTTGTTTTGGAGGCAGGTTATTGATAGGTGGTTCAGACTGACCTCAAACTCCTGGGCTTCAGTCTCAAGTAACGGGGACTTCAGGCATTCCACTGTGCTTGGCTGTTACAGTCTTTGTACCATTAATTATGAATGTTTGAACTTCATTTTGCAAAAATAATAATGTACTTGATTATGGAGAGTTATAGGCTATAGTGCCCGTTACGGGTATTACATAATATATTGTATATGCTTTGAATTCAATTTCTAACATCCCAGAATTTTTAAGTTCTCAAACACATTGTCCTGAAAGGTTTGAATGAGAGACTGGACCTATAATTAATTAAAAAGGACAAACACAAAACTGAAGCAAAGTTATCAAAATTAAACAAAGGAACATTAATAACTAAAACACAATGTATGTGGACAATGTATATGTAAATATTTATAAGTTGATGTGCATATATGTTACATACATGGTGTGTTATTAAATATTCATGGCACTGTTTTCATTCCCTTTGCTAGGACGAAAAAACAGATAATAAGAAGACAGAAGAAAACATAAAGAGAGATGAGCCATCAAGTGAGGAAAGTGATCTAGGTGAGGAGACAGTTTGTATTTGATGCTCTTATGATGCTGAGTCAATTTTAATCGGAGTAACAAAATCAGCACTAATAGAAATTGTTGTTAATGAGCTACAAATGGACCTCATGGAGTTTTTTTTTTTTTTTTTTTTTTTTTTTTAAACTGGGGATTGAACTCAGAGGTGCTTAATCACTGAGCTACATCCCCAGCCCTTTTAAAAAGTATTTTATTTAGAGAGAGGATTTTGCTGAGTTGCTAAGTGGCTTGCGAAGGCGCTGAGACTGGCTTTGAACTTGAGATCCTCCTGCTTCAGCCTCCTGAGAAGCTGAGATTACAGACTGTGCCACCACACCTGGCCCTAAAAGTTTTCTAATAGCCATATTTTGCAAAATAAAAGAAAAGGGATTAATTAAGTCTTTGAAATAGAATTTCACTTAAGCCAATGACATATTGGTTAAAATAACAACACCTAGCTGAACGTTATACTAATCCTAGCTATTTGGGAGGCCAAGGCAGGAGGGATTGCAAGTTTAAGGCCATCCTGGGAAATTCGGCAAGAACCTTTGTCAAAATAAATGTTAAAAGGGCTGAGGATGTAGCTCAGCAGTAAGAGTGCTCCTGGGGGGGCTGGGATTGTGGCTCAGCGGTAGAGCACTCGCCTAGCGCGTGGGCGACCCGGGTTCGATCCTCAGCACCACGTACAGATAAAATGCATCGAATAAAACGCATTGTCTACAACTAAAGCAAATAAATAAAAATATTAAAAAAAAAAAGAGTGCTCCTGGGTTCAGTCCCAAGGACTGTCCATTTAAAAAAAGAAGAAGAAGAAATGAACAACTATGTAGTGGTATAAAAAAGTTTTTGAGTTACTTTCCTCACTAAATCTTCAAAGTCCAGAGTTTATTTTGCACTTGTAGCATCTCTCAATTCAGATGTTCCATTTTCATTAAATAATTCAGACTTCTGACATTTGTGTTTGAAAAGTTGGGTCACATACTCAATTTGTATTCAACACAGTTTAAAAGTTTTCCAGTAACTGAATTGAGTAACAAGAAATTATTTTCCTTTAGAACTTGAATCCATGTTGATAAACTGGTTCACATTTATAAGAATTAATATCCACACCATGAGTGTGGTTTTTGGTTTTGTTTTTAAGGCCATAATCAAAATTTCTTCCTTAATTAATACTCCAGTTATTAAATGGGCAGTCTTTATGTCACAGAACCTATCTAAAAGCTAAAGAAAAGTACTTGGAGTTTTTCAACTTTTGAATCAATTAATATTCAATATTGTTAGAAAGGTATTCTTTTTATTTTGTGTGTGGGTGTGTGTGGGTGTGGTACCGGGGATTGAACTCAGGGGCATTCGACCACTGGGTCACATCCCCAGCCCTTTTTTGTATTTTATTTAGAGATAGGGTCTCACTGAGTTGCTAAGTGCCTCGCCATTGCTGAGGCTGGCTTTGAACTCGGGATCCTCCTGCCTCAGCCTCCCAAAGTGCCGGGATTATAGGCGTGTGCCACCGCGCCTGGCCAGAAGGTATTCTCGTCTTTTATGTGCTATTTGGTGGTTTAATTGAAAGTCTTTTCATTTTTCATAAAGTTTTTTTTCAATTTTGATAACTACAATAATTTTATTGATTCTCCCCCCAAAGCATTTTATATGCACAAATCAAACTTTTTATAGTTAGACAAGTTCAGTTTATGTTACAAATGGATTAAACATTTTTATTGTTTTTGTACCATTCTCAAAGTCTGTAACCATTTCGGTTATAAGTTGACCGAGTTTCTTTTTTCTTTTTTTTAATATTGTTTTAGTTGTTAATGGACCTTTTATTTATTTATATGTGGTCCTGAGAATCAAAGCCAGTGCCTGACATATGCTAGGCAAGTGCTCTACCACTGAGCTACAACCCCAGCCCAATAAGTTGACCAAGTTCTTGAGTTATGATGTACAACATGGTGACTATAGTTAATTTTGCTGCCTGAAGCGATGGCTGCTTGGAGCAACGAAGCCGCGGGAAGAAGTTCAGAGGCGAACTGGAAACAAACAGCTTTTTATTCTGATAACTTTTCTCTCTGGCTCTAACAACGACTAAACACACCACCACACACCACCAAAAAATGGCGCTGACCTGATCAGCAATCTCGGCCAAGTCACTTGAGATCCCGGGCCAAGTCCTGCGAGATCCCAGGCCAAGTCCCGTGAGACTACGGAAGGCAGCAATGCCCAAAACTCCATGGCCCATAGTCAACCGCAATTTAAGCCATCTCCCCAAACAGGGCTCCTACAAGTTAATATGCTGTATGCTTAAATTTTGCTGAGATTTGGTTTCAAGTGTTCTTACCAAAAAAATGAAAAGTAAATACGTGAGATGATGGATAGGTAAACTTACTGAGGGGAATCATTTCACGATACATACAAGTATACTTTCATTGAAACGCCACATTGGCAGCTGGGGACGTAGCAGTGGTAGAGCTTGTGTGCCTATCAATCCCGGGAACTGCCTTTCTCTCTTCCCCCAACAACAAAGCATTGTAAACCTTAGATATATACAATGTTAATTGTCAGTCATGCCTCAGTTTTTTTTGTTTTTTTTTTTTTTTGTGTTTTTTTTTTTTGGTGGGGGTGGTTTGAACTCTGGGACACTGGACTCCTGAGCCACATCCCAGCCCTTTATATATTTTATTTTGAGACGGGCTCTTAATAAGTTGCTCAGGGCCTTACTAAGTTGCTGAGGCTGGACTCAAACTTGTGATCTTCCTGCCTTATCCTCCCAAATTGCTGTATTACAGGGGTGTGAAACCATTCTGTAACTTTAAAATGTTTTGTATGTAAGTTTTTTTGCTCTGTTGGTGTAAGTGGTAATTGTCCTTCTACCCAAAATTTGTATCATGCCTCTTTTCATTCTTTACTGTTTTGGTTACAGTACTAGCCAGCCATAGGACTTGATTTTTGTATCAGTAGTATGTCTGTTTCATTTATTTATTTATTTTTTAAAAATATTTATTTATTTGCTTTAGTCGTGCACAATGCGTTTATTTTTACATGGTCCTGAGGATCAAACCTGGGCTGTGCACATGCTGGGCGAGTGCTCCACTGCTGAGCTACAACACCAGCCCCAGTATGTCTCTTTTAAAATTGAAATTTGTCCATACTGTATTTCGATATATAATAATTATGTTAAAACTACATAGTATTTCTTTTTTTGCATTACTGTGTCACTATTACTAGTTCTATCTGCATAAATATTTTTTAATTGGGGGGGGTACTATGCACTGTGCCCTAGGACACTTTACCACTGGGCTACATCCCAATTGTTTTTGGGGAGGGGTGGGTCTCTTAAACTAAACTGCTGAAGCTGGCCTTGAATTTACAATCCTCTTGCCTCAGCATCCCAAATTGCTGGGATTATAGGCATGTGCCACCATGCCTGGCTTGAAACTATTTTTTTTTTTTTTTTTTTTTTTTGGTACCAGGGATTGAACTCAGGGGCACTTGACCACTGGGCCACATCCCCAGCCCTTTTTTGTGTTTTATTTAGAGACAGGGTCTCACTGAATTGCTAAGAGCCTCGCCATTGCTGAGGCTGGCTTTGAACTCGCGATCCTCCTGCCTCAGCCTCCCAAAGTGCTGGGATTACAGGCGTGCGCCACCGCGCCCGGCTTGAAACTATTTTTTAAAAACACATTGTAGTATATCATTGTGTAGAAAAGATTTATTTGATGTACATTGCTTTAACTGAGAAAGTCATTGTTGTATTCATGTATAATACTAGGAACTATGGACATGCCAACATTCCCACAGTCCTATTATAGTTATCCATTATGATGCAACAGTTGGAAGTGGTCTTCCTAAAACAGTTAAAATTATGTTTAACAGGTATTAGAATCAAAATATTCAAATCAGTTATGCTGGCCACAATTGAATATACAAATATGAATACACATGGAATATACAAATATTCAACTCAAGTTATGCTGGCTGTATAGTCCATCCAGTTTTAATACTTCTATGGGTAGTAGATCTGCATTGTACAATGCATGTCTTTTTTTTTTTTTTTTTATGGATGGACACAATGCCTTTATTTTGTTTTTATGTAGGGCGGAGCATCAAACCCTGTGCCTTCCACATGTAAGGCAAGCACTGAGCTGTAACTCCAGCCTACAATGCAGGTCTTTTTTTTTTTTTTAAATATTTATTTATTTTGCTTATGTTGTACACAATGCCTTTGTTTTTACGTGGTGCTGAGGATCGAACCCGGGCAGCACACGTGCTCTGTGAGCGCTCTACCACTGAACCACATCCCTAGCCCCATACAATGCAGTTCTTAATGTTCTTTTCTCATCTTTGACAGAAATTGACAATGAAGGTGTAATTGAACCAGACACTGATGCCCCTCAAGAAATGGGAGATGAAACCGCAGAGGTAAGTTTGTTATCTCATTTTCTGCTTCTTATAAGGAATGTAAAGTTCCCCACTGTTGGAATTATTTTACAACATGACTTCCAGAAAAGCACTTACTAAATCTTTGACTTGGCTGTAGCTGTAGCTTAGTGGTATAGTGCTTGCCAGTCACATGTGAGGCTCTGGGTTCAATACTTGGCACCATATAAAAATTTTGATTTAATGAAGGTATTGTGACATTCTACAACCCTTCCCCCACCCCCCAAAAAACTTTGGCTTAAGGCATTTAACTAAGCATTTTATTTTACTACTTAAATACCTTATTTGTGAAAATTTTCTGTTGTTTTATTTGGTCTTACGTTTGCATCTGGTTTGATTGCTCTGTAATGTTAGTGACATTCACCTGAAGTATATATTTAAAACAGAATTTGTCTTAGTGGGATATCTTAATTCCACACAGTTTTCCAAAATGGTTTTGTCACAAGGAATCCTCTATGATTGGGAAATTTGATTCCTGAGACTTGAAAAACGATTGGGAAATTTGATTCCTGAGACTTGAAAAACTTTTAGATTTTACATCGATTAGTAGTGTTCCAAAAGGGTTCTGGCACACAAGCATAATGTTATATTTGCAGTAGGGCAGAAATTAGGAAAAACTGGCCAGGCATGGTGGTGCACACTTGTAATCCCAGCAGCCTGAGGCAGGAGGATCGTGAATTCAAAGCCAGCCTCAGGAAAAGTGAGGTGCTAGGGCCAGGGTTACAACAACAACCAAAAAAACCTAAGAAATTAGAAAAAACTGTAAAAAAAAAAAAAAAAAAGCTTTCTCTTGGCTTATCCGGGGAAACTGCTTAGAAGCACTCAAACATAGTAATGGCAACTTTTAAAATATTGGTCTATTCTCAAGACTTAATACTGTCATATTTCATCTTTGCCAGTCTTATCATGCAAACTAATATGTCCTTCTTGTTTTTAATTTGCATTTTCCTGATTTCTTAACAAGGTTGAGCATTCTAATGTCTTTCAGTTATTTGTAAATTCTGTTCAGACCCTTTCCCAGGTTTTCTACTAGGTTATTCCTCTTTTGCTTTTACTTATTGCTAGTTCATTTTACTATTTTGGACACTAACAATTAGTTTACCTGTCAGTATCATTATTGCAGAATTCCTTCTCTCACTGATGCTAAAATAATATTGTTTCCATGTGTCTGGATTCGTGGTCTTTTGTTGTATTTGCCTAATTTTTTCTATGCACTAATGCCTCATTGTCTTTAACATAGCTTCCTGTTAAGCCTGTTACTTGGTAGGACAAGGACCCCTAAAACTTCAGGAGTATTTTTACTGGTTTTGGCCCTTTGTTTTTCCATGTAAATTTCAGAATCAGATTGTGACGTTTCCCTTTCCTCCAAATTAAGCTTCTCCCATTAGAATTGCATTAATTCTAAATCAAGTCATGGAGAGAACATATCTCCTCTCTTGAGATTAGCTATCTGTGACTGTTGTGTCTTAATTTTTAATTCTTTTTAAAGTGTCTTTTAATAACTCCTAACATTTTCCCTATCTTACGCATGTTTGTCAAGAATAGATGCAAGTACTTTCTGTCACCATTTGTAAAAGAAATCCTTAAAAATTGTATGATCTGTGTATTGATATGATTCTTTCACTTTAGTGTGTCTAGGTTTTTAGTAACTTCTTGTCTGTTTTATTTGAGATTCATTGGGCATCTTATTTTATCTATCTATTTATTTTTGGTACCAGGGATTGAACTCAGGGGCACTCAACCACTGGGCCACATCCCCAGCCCATTTTTTAAAAAATATTTATTTAAAGCCGGGCGCGGTGGCGCAAGCCTGTAATCCCAGCACTTTGGGAGGCTGAGGCAGGAGGATCGCGAGTTCAAAGCCAGCCTCAGCAATGGCGAGGCACTTAGTAACTCAGTGAGACCCTGCTTCTAATAAAAATACAAAAAAGGGTTGGGGATGTGGCCCAGTGGTCAAGTGCCCCTGAGTTCAATCCCCGGTACCAAAAAAAAAAAAAAAAAAAAAAAAAAAAAATTTATTTATTTACTTTAGTTGTACATAATGCAATGCATTTATGTTTACATGGTGTTGAGAATTGAACCCGGGCCGCGTGAGGTGAGCGCTCTGCCGCTGAGCCACAGCCCCAGCCCCCAGCCCATTTTTTGTATTTTATTTAGAGACAGGGTCTCACTGAGTTGCTGAGTGCCTCGCCATTGCTGAGACTGGCTTTAAACTCGCGATCCTCCTGCATCAGTCCCCCAAGTGCTAGGATTACAGGCCTGTGCCACCGCGCCTGGCCTTATTTATTTATTTTTTAATGTGCTGAGGATCCAACCCAGGGCTTCTCACTTGCTAGATGAGTGCTCTACCGCTGAGCCACAACCCCAGCCTGTCCATTGATGTTTTTTGTTTTTTTTTTATACCGGGGATTGAACTCAGGGCATTCAAGTACTGGGCCACATCTCCAGCCCTTTTTTGTATGTTATTAGAGACAGGGTCTCACTGAGTTGCTAAGTGCCTCGCCATTGCTGAGGCTGGCTTTGAACTTGCGATCCTCCTGCCTCAGCCTGCCAAGTGCTGGGATTACAGGCGTGCACCACCGTGTCTGGCTAATGTTTTAATTGTAGTGTTTTATGTTTTCCAGCTGAGTGTGGTAGCACATACTTGTAATCCCATTTACCTGGGAGGCTGACACAGGAACATCACAAGTTTGAGGCCAACCTTTGCATTTTAGCAAGAACCTGTTTCAAGTTTTAAAGAAAGGTCTGGGGATGTTTCTCAGTGATAAAGTGCCCCTGGGTTCAGTCTCGTGTGTGTGTGTGTGTGTGTGTGTGTGTGTGTGTGTGTGTGTGTGTGTGTGTGTGGTGGGCGGCGGCGGCGGCGGCGGCGGTGGTGGTGGTGGTGGCGGTGGTGGTGGCGGCGGCGGCTGTTCATTTTAATACTTTCACTTTGATTCTTTTTATAAAGTCCATTTGGTTTTTTGTAAGTCTGTTTTTGGTTTTTACTCATTTTCACAAGTTGCTTTTATTAAATAAAGTTCTGTAGAAATTTTGTTGGTCCTACTCTCTCATTTTTTCTGGTTCTTGCTCATTGGTGTGATTTGTTTACTTGTGCTCTGTGTGTGTGTGTGTGTGTGTTTTATTTTGATCGTGAGTTGTTTGGTTCTTTGGGTCTTGCCTTTGGAAAAATTTGAGGCCTGCAGAGAAGGTGTGTTCCTCCAAAGGGGAGTATATTTGCTTCCATCAAAGCCCTGATTTGGCACTACCAAACTTGTTTGTTTTAACTAATCAGGTAATGGTGGAATTCCAAATGAAAGACCAGCTCTTGCTTTTGACTGCTCAGGAGAGCTTCTTTTTCCCCTCTCTACTTGAATGTTCCTTTGTGTGGTACAGGTTTATTTGTCTGTATTACTTTCAGAACAATGTTGCAATGTATCAGGATTGACACCTGCCATAAGGGTGAAAACAGATTGAGCACTTGGGTACATCACTGAAGTTTAGCCTTCATTTAATTTTGTTAATATTCTTAAGGCAAAGGTTGGTTGATTTTAGACTTATTCAGGATATTTTGTCTACCATATTACCATAAACAGAAGTGTTTTTTTGTTTGTTTTTGTTTTTGGTAATGATTTTTCTGAAATTACTCAGGCATAGCTGGGTGTGGTGGCACGTCCTTGTTATCCCAGTGACTTGGGGAGGCTTGAAAGTTCAAGGCCACCTTCTGCAACTTCATGAGACCATGTCTCAAATTAATAAAAAGGGCTGGGGGTGTAGCTCAGTTCCCTGTGTTCAATCCCTACTACTGCAAAAATAAGATAAAATTACTCTGTATTTGTGTAGGATTATTCTGAAGTGTTTATTATATTTTTCTCTTTTTCTCCCCCCCCCCCCATGTTTATTTAGCTCACAGGTTTGGAGGCAGCTATTTAAAATTTTTTTTTTTAAAAAAATATTTATTTATTTGCTTTAGTTGTATATGATGCGTGTATTTATTTATTTATTTATTTATTGAGGTGGGGGTACTAAGGATTAAACCTAGAGCCTTGTGTATGGTAGATAAGTGCTCTATCACTGAGCCATATCCCCAGCCCAACAACTTTTTTTTTTTTTTTAATTTTTGTTGGAATTTATTAAGTAACTTGGAGGTAAATTGAAATATTCAGAATCATCTTTCAGTAAATATCATCAATGTTTCATAAGTCTTTTGTGTTCTTTAATTGAATTTTATTTGTTCCTCTTGTGGAACCTCTTGTGTGCTCTTACAAACTATGCTTTGTAAGTTTAGTTTCTGTTGTGATTATTATCTTCTTTTTTTTTCAAATATTTATTTATTTGCTTTAGTTGTACACAATGCAACGCATTTTATGTTTACGTGGTGCTGAGGATTGAACCCAGGGGCGCACGTGCTAGGCGAGTGCTCTACCGCTGAGCCACAACCCCAGCCCCGATTATTATCTTCTTTATTGCATTTTTTGGCTGTGCTGGCTATGAAATTGAGGGCCTCACTCATACCAGGTAGGCACTTTACCACTGACCCACATCCCTAGCCCCATTATCTTGTTCTATAACATTTTATAAATGACTTTGGCTGATGTGGAGGAACTCTGGAGGTTGTTTTTTTTTTTTTTTTTTTTTTTTTTTTTTTTAATATTACCCTTGTGCCTGACAACTGTTGAATTGTCTTACTACATCTAATATTTAATAACTTGTCATTTTTTTTGGATTTTCTAGATTGGCATAAAGACAATTGGCTACTTTCTTTTTGATTCTTAAACCTATCAAATCATTTTCTTAATGAATTAGCCAGGATATTCTACCCAGTATAGGTACTCAGTATATTTTTATGGCAATATATGAGACATGAGGGTTCAAAGTTAAAGGGAACTAGTTATATCTGTTTGTGAGGAGATGGGGCTTAGTATTTTTGTGTAGTTAGGAAGGTGGTGGTGAAGCTAAGGCAGAACAATTATGCTTTGGTCAGGATGGAGCAAAGCAAAAGTCATGTCTAGAGCAGAGTGTAGAAAGTAAAATTTTGTTTAGTATAAAAAGGTTTGCAGTACACGGTGACATACACCTGTAATCCAAGCAGTTTGGGAGGTTGAGACAGGATTGCAAGTTGAAAGCAAGGCCCTAAATAACCTACCAAGACCCCCATCTCAAAATAAAAACAGGCTGGGGATGTGGCTCAGGTGTTAAGTAACTCTGGGTTCAACCGTAGGTTTCCCACCTCCACTCTCCCCCTACAAAAAAGGTCATGGCTTAGTCAGCTGTGTGTCACTGTGACCCAAATACCTGACCAAGAACAACTTATAGGAAGCAATTTATTTGGGACTCCAGTTTCAGAGGTCTCAGTCCAAGGACAATAGACTCCATTGCTAGGTTGAGGCAGAACATTATGTCTGAAGGGCACAATCACTATCCAGTCCTTTTAATCTAGGACAGGTTTATTAGGTTACAACTCTCTCATTTTACTTCCGAATATCATTCATTAACACAGGAGGCTTTGAGGAACACTTGATATACAAATGATGACGCTCATTCTTTTTAATTTCTTACTAATCACTTATTGTGATTATTCTCTTTGCTTTTTGGAGACTAGAGAAGAATGAATGAAAATGTAGTTTGTGACATCCTTATAAAGTCCCAAAATTTTTGCTTCCTCCTTTTGCTTTCCTTTACTACTTCTAAGATAATGTCCAATTTCCTCAGATAACCGAGGAGATGATGGATCAAGCAAATGAAAAGAAAGGGGCTGCCATTGAAGCCCTGAATGATGGTAAGTACGTTTTTTCTCCTTGCTACACTTCTGTAATACTGTGAATTTTCTACTGCAGTGACTGTTAAATAGTGGAAAAGTTGAAGAGAATTTACATTTATTCTCATACTGATAGATGCTGGAATCACTCAGTGTCAGAGATGGTGCTTGGGAGCATGACAGATCCTGATTGTACTGAACAGCCTCTGCTTTCCTGAGGGTGTCATGGTGTTTCTTTTATGAGAAGCTTTAATAAGAGGGAAAGAACCCTTGTCACTCCCCATGCCTGCCACCCACCCCCGCCCCCCCAAATAGTAGTGGTAAGCCTTAGAATATAATTTTATATAGTAGCACCCTTGATAGATGTTCATAGGTATATAACTCTTGTCTTAATGCCCGCACATTTGAAAAAAATCATGTCAAAATGGAAGAGGGTTGATAGTATTTAGTGTAATGCTTAATTGGGTATAATTTAATATATACATACATGTGTTGGTTTGTGTGTGTGTCCCCCAATATACTACTGATTGAACCCGGTAAAACTCAGTGTTTTACCACTGAGCTATGTCCTCAGCCTTATTTTTTATTTTGAGACAGAGTCTGAGTTGCTTAGGGTATCTCAAGATTTCTGAGACTGGCCTTAAACCTGCCATCCTCCTCATTGAGCCTCCTGAATTTTGGGGACTACAGGTGTTCACCACTGTGCCTGGCTACTATCAGTAATATGTTATACAAACCTGTTTGTATGATACAGTGTCACAAGGTTGTAGTTAAATAGATGCTGTCATAATGCTGGTGACATTTGGACTTCATGCAAAGATTTAGAATAATGAGTACAATTTTATTTTATATTTTAGAATGAGTTCAGTATTGTTCCAAGTTGGCAGGTACATTCAAGTTTTTTACTTATTTATTATTTTTGTTTTTGGAGCAGGATAATCCTATCACCTTTTGGCATAGATACCTGTAACAAGCTTATACCAGCTGTGTTAAGTTTGCCCACCTGAAATATGTTTTCTTTATTGCTTTCTGTTCACTGCCCCTAGATTATTCTAAGAACTGCTTTTTATTGTATTCTTTTTTTTTTTTAAATATTTATTTACTTTAGTTGTACACAATGCAATGCATTTATGTTTACGTGGTGCTGAGGATCGAACCCGGGCCTCGCACGTGCGAGGCGAGCGCTCTGCTGCTGAGCCACAACCCCAGCCCTATTGTATTCTTGTTACCTGTGACTTTTTTATGTACATATTAAAGATTTGTCATAGCCTATCAATGTGCTAGAGTCAGACTCCATATTTTACCTCTCCATCTTGTTTTCTTCTATTTTGGAATATTAATCTTCCATTCTGGTCAGACCTGTCTCCCTTTACATGTGTTTTTACTACTACTATAGAGCTCTTTTTCACCTGTTGGAACCTTTAATTCATACCCATCAATTGTTCATAGCCAATACTTTTTCTGACCATTTCTGTTCCACAATAATCTTAATTTCCCTACTACCTAGAATTTCTATTTAACATTTAATGCCCTACATGCCTGGAACTTTTATGTTTATGTGTACGTTATTTCATTAAAACCTTATATTCCCCTATTTTACAGAGTGAAAACCTGGGGACTCAGATATTTGCACATACTGTCACCTGATTTTTTTATTGTTGCCAATCATTTTGGCCTACTATCTTTTTTATTTTTTTTAAATTTGTCTTAGCAGTATTTCACAATGAAAATGAAGCACTGCCTCTTAAAAAGTCATGTTTTTATTTTTATTTCCAAGCTCCCTGTTCATGTACTTGGTATAAATTTGACCCAGTTCTTATTTTAGATTTTTGACTGTGTTATACATCAGAATCCCTTGGTTTGAATCCAGGTCTGGTATTTAACAGAGACTGCTTTCCTACCACATCATCATCTTTGAGTAGTTACAACAGATTTATTGGTCTACGGAGAATAAAATAATTCTTACATGGCCCTTTCCAGAAAGTTTATCAAGTCCTGAAGCTGATGAGCCATTTATTTGGTTGGGAAAATAGAGATTGGGAATAGATTTGGAGTTGGAATAGGAAGTAAGAGCTAACCTTTGAACATGGTAGGTCTGAGTTGTGTATTAGATATTCAGTTGTATAATACCTGTCATGATATCAATAGTAATTGATTACTAAAGTGATAAAGTTCTTTACATGTTCACTAACTGTATAAATATTGTTCTCAGTGAATTGTGACATTTGTTTTAAAATTGTCTTGCCTCCCCAAGAGTTTTTGTGCAAAAAAACTGTTCTAATTCTGTGGTATATTTTTATTTGTTGAATAGTTTCATTTAAGAGATAAATAAAGAATATGAATATGGGATCTAGTGAATAAATTTAAAATGTGAATTATGGTCTTGTGTGAGTTATCTTGAATTTTTATACCTTTATTCTGAATTCAAATACCTTTTTTGTTTTGTTTTTGTGGTACTAGGGATTGAACCCAGGGTCTTGAACATACTAGGCAATTTCTACACTTCCAGCCCTTTGAAGTCAGTTTGGATACTTTTCCTCTTTAATCTTAATTTTATCCTTTTAATTCAACAAAAGAAAAATTAATAAAATAAAATAAGCTTTATTCTTTAAATTGATTTTATCCATTCACTTTCTTTTATTTTGGTACCCGGGATTGCACTTGACCACTGGGCCACGTCCCCAGCCCATTTTTTGTATTTTATTAGAGACAGGGTCTCACTGAGTTGCTAAATGCCTTGCCATTGGTGAGGCTGGCTTTCAACTAGCGATCTTCCTGCCTCAGCCTCCCAAGTGCTGGGATTACAGGCATGCGCCACTGTGCCCGGCTCCATTCACTTTTTTTTTTTAATTTAAAAAATGTGTCTTATTTTAAAATATGGCATCCTATTCTTTGTTAGGAGTCTTATATATGCCCAAATTGTCTGTTTGGGGTGAGTTGCCATAGAGAAATGGTAAAAGTTGGCTTTCAAGAGCCAGTTTTTTATATAACGTAGACATTATAGTAAGTTAAGCATCTATGTATTTTAATATTTTGTGGATCTAGTGTTTGAATGCAGGGCTTCGCGCTTGGTAGGGAAGTACTCCTTCCCCCAACACTAGTCTCTTTTTTTTTTTCTCTTCAGTTGTAGATGGGCACAACATCTATTTTTTTTTTTTAATGTGCTGCTGACGATTGAATCCATTGCCTCACACATGTGAGGCCAGCCTTCTACCACTGAGCTATAGTCCCAACCTCCAACACTAGTCTTTTAAAAAATATTTTTATCTTCTGAACATTTCTCAACTTTTATTTTACATTAGGTGAACTACAGAAAGCCATTGACTTGTTCACAGATGCTATCAAGCTAAATCCTCGTTTGGCCATTCTATATGCCAAGAGAGCCAGGTGAGAACTCAAAATAGAAAAGCATCCCTTATTGAATAATTTCTTCTTGTATGTTTAAATAAAATTGTTGCTGTGGCAATCCCAAAAGTCTTATTATTTGAAATGAATTTTTTTTAATACCACTTTTATTTTTTAGTGTCTTCATCAAATTACAGAAGCCAAATGCTGCCATTCGAGACTGTGACAGAGCCATTGAAATAAATCCTGATTCGGCTCAGCCTTACAAGTGGCGAGGGAAAGCCCATAGGTAAATAATGATATTCATTATATTTTATGTTTAGATGTAGTTTTTTTTTTTTTTTTTTTTTTTTTTTTGGTAGGGGGATTGAACTCAGGGGCACTCAACCACTGGGCCACATCCCAGCCCTTTTTTGTATTTTATTAGAGAGAGGTCTCACTGAGTTGCTAAGTGCCTCGCCATTGCTGAAACTGACTTTGAACTCCCGATCCTCCTGCCTCAGCCTCCCAAAGTGCTGGGATTACAGGCGTGCGCCACCGCACCCGGCTAGATGTAGTTTGTTTTTTAAACAAAAGTTTAAGGGTTTCAATTTCATAGTAATATTGAGCTCAATATGAAGAATTGAGAGAATATAGTAAAGAACAAATGCAGAATCAAAAATTCTTTTCGCTCCTTCCATTCAAAGAAAACTACTATTAACAATAATTGACCACACATACTTTATATGTTATGACTTTTTCCTCAAAATTAATTCTAAGAAAAGAGTGTCATTTCTGTCATTTTTATACATTTTTTTTCATATTTTCAGGTTTTACAATTCATTTTAGTAGAATGGTTTTAGGCAATAGTATTCATTGCTTTGATATGTCATTAACTATCATTTCACAGAATGTAACTAAGAACTAAAGAAAAAATTCATGAAATTTTGCTTTTGCTGATGTTGTCACTTAAAATTTAACATTAAATGTTTCCTTTGCCTTTTATTTTATATATTTTTTAAAGTATTTATTTATTTACTTTAGTTGTACACAATGCAATGCATTTTATGTTTACGTGGTGCTGAGGATGGAACGCGGGCCGTGCATGTGTAAGGCGAGTGCTCCGCCACTGAGCCACAACCCCAGCCCCTATTTTATATTTTTGACATTTTCTCCTATACCAAATTTCTTTGTCCCTGATAATATATTTATTGGTGTAATTCTACCATTTAAATGAAATGATTTCATAATTATGCCTTAAAAACAATATATCTGTAAGTAAAGTTTAAAGGTATATTTTGTTGTTCTTGTCCTTAGACTATATCCCACTTAAAATACATAGTCATAATAAGTGTTTAGTTACTTGAATTCATTTTTTTAAAAATATTTTTATTTATTTGCTTTAGTTGTACACAATGCGTTTTTGTTCAATGCGTTTTATTTGTACGTGGTGCTGAGGATTGAACCCGGGCCGCCCACGCACCAGGCGAGCGCGCTCTACCGCTGAGCCACAATCCCAGCCCCTTGAATTCATTTTTTTTCTCTTTGTGTTGTCAGTATGATATACAGTTAATCTTATTGTGAGATTATTGACGGTCTTGCTAAGTTGCCTAGGCTAGCCTTAAACTTGTGAATCCTCCTGCTGCAGTTTCTCAAGAGTGGGATCCCAGGTGTGCACTGCTGCACCTGGCTTTGTTTTATTTGAATCTGTAAAATATTTACATGTTCAAAGAGTCAAAACTGAGTTGGCCAAACATGTTATTGTATTGCTGTAATCCCACCAACTTGGGAGGCTAAAACAGAAGGATCACAAGTTTGAGGCCAGCCTCGGCGACTTAGTGAGACACTGTCTCAAAATCAAAAGAGGTGGGGATGTCACTCATTGGTAAATCACCCCTGGGTTAAATCCCCAGCATCTAAAACAAACAAACCAACAACCACATCTGAATTAAAAGGTATACCCAGAGAACTCTCATTTCCACTGTTAACCCTGATACCCCATTCTTACATACCTCTACCAACCTTTAGTTCCTGATTTATCCTTTTTAAGCAGACATTTGTGGTTTGCCCTTTTACTTCACTTAGAAAAGTAGCATACCAAGTAAGTATATATCATGTTAATCCTTTTCTGATGTGTTTGATGTGTTTTACATACTTTTAAAATGTCTTGTGACTCTGAATTAAGCATTTAATTTTTTATTTAGTTTAAACATTTTTTAAATAGAGCAGCTTTACAGTTACCATAGAGGAACTTTAAACTTTTTGACATTTAGAGTTAACCACACTGTAAACATTATATTGAATTGGTTGATGAAATTTATTGTTAATAATACTTCAGAAAAATCCCTTTCCTATAAGGAAGGCAGATACTGTGCTACATAGGGTGACTATGTATAGAAGGCTCTTTGTAATGAGTTTAAATTTCTTTCAGACTTCTGGGCCACTGGGAAGAAGCAGCCCATGATCTTGCCCTTGCCTGTAAACTGGATTATGATGATGATGCTAGTGCAATGCTGAAAGAAGTTCAACCACGGGTATGTTAAAGTGGAAAAGGGGAAATTTACTACTGTAAGTCTCTATGGCTTTAGGACTTAGGCCAGGCAGCCATAATTTACCTGAAAAATAGATACAGAGAAACGTTTGGAAATTATAATCTATAATCATTGAAGTTTGTGCTTAACTCTGGAAATCTCATTAGGTTTTAATGCTTTTCATTTCTCATCATGTATTAGAATAAGTTCTATTAACATGTTTGTAAGACTAGTGGAATTAAAATCAGAAAATCAGAAATGGGAAAAAGCAAGTTTACAATGAGGCAAGAAATGGAAAACCTGGTACATGTGGGATCTGGGATCACATCTGGTCTGTCTTTTTGTAATAACAGGTGAATACAGCCACTTTAACAAAGCCTTGAGGACCTTCTTAATTTAAAGAAATTTCAACTTTATAAAATAAGAATATTGAGTCCAAAATCAAATGTTCTGTTACATTAATCCTATTTATTTATAACAGGGCTATCTCAGCACAGTTGTTGTGAAAGCTATTGTAGATCACGTGGTTTCTGGTGGCAGTGTGGCTCAGGGTTATAGCACTTGTCTACTATGCCTGAGCCCTCAGTTCGGTCACCAGCACTGCCAAAAAACTTCTAGCTACACAACATATATTTGCTGCTGGAATGTGGTGGCACATGCCTGGAATTCCAGCAGCCTGGCCCGCCAGCACCTCGGGAGTCTGAGACAGGAGAATCACAAGTTCAAAGCCAGCCTCAGCAAGGTGCTATGCAACTCAGTGAGACCCTGTCTCTAAATAAAATACAAAATAGGGCTAGGATGTGGCTCAGTGGTGCCCCTGAGTTCAGTCCCCAGTACCCAAAACAAAAAAAGTATGATTTATCCTGGTTCAACATTGAATTCATAATTGCAGGGCTTGGTGTTTATTGTAGGTAGGTTATAAAGTCATAGAAATTTTAGAAAATGAAAAATCATAATTTATCCACAGTATTGTTGAGTTTTTATTTATGTTTCTCCTAGTTTTGGGGGGGTAGGGGATGATTTTTTTCTGTAGCTTTCCATATTGGTTCCTGTAAGCTGCCTGTCATGGCCAGCCACGGCGCCGCGGGAGGAAAACTCGGAGGCAGAGTAAAGCTATTACTACTTTTACTTCTACTTTCTTAGAGCTTAGAGAGAAAGATTAGAGATAGCTTTTTCTTCTTCATCTTCTTAGAGCTTAGAGAGAAAGATTAGCTTTTCTTCTTAGAGCTTAGAGAGAAAGATTAGCTTTTCTTCTTAGAGCTTAGAGAGAAAGATTAGCTTTTCTTCTTAGAGCTTAGAGAGAAAGATTAGAGATAGCTTTTTCTTCTTCATCTTCTTAGAGCTTAGAGAGAAAGATTAGCTTTTCTTCTTAGAGCTTAGAGAGAAAGATTAGCTTTTCTTCTTAGAGCTTAGAGAGAAAGATTAGAGATAGCTTTTTCTTCTTCATCTTCTTAGAGCTTAGAGAGAAAGATAGAGCTTTTTCTTCTTCATCTTCTTAGAGCTTAGAGAGAAAGATTAGCTTTTCTTCTTAGAGCTTAGAGAGAAAGATTAGCTTTTCTTCTTAGAGCTTAGAGAGAAAGATTAGCTTTTCTTCTTAGAGCTTAGAGAGAAAGATTAGCTTTTCTTCTTAGAGCTTAGAGAGAAAGATTAGCTTTTCTTCTTAGAGCTTAGAGAGAAAGATTAGCTTTTCTTCTTAGAGCTTAGAGAGAAAGATTAGCTTTTCTTCTTAGAGCTTAGAGAGAAAGATTAGCTTTTCTTCTTAGAGCTTAGAGAGAAAGATTAGCTTTTCTTCTTAGAGCTTAGAGAGAAAGATTAGCTTTTCTTCTTAGAGCTTAGAGAGAAAGATTAGAGATAGCTTTTTCTTCTTCATCTTCTTAGAGCTTAGAGAGAAAGATTAGCTTTTCTTCTTAGAGCTTAGAGAGAAAGATTAGCTTTTCTTCTTAGAGCTTAGAGAGAAAGATTAGCTTTTCTTCTTAGAGCTTAGAGAGAAAGATTAGCTTTTCTTCTTAGAGCTTAGAGAGAAAGATTAGAGATAGCTTTTTCTTCTTCATCTTCTTAGAGCTTAGAGAGAAAGATAGAGCTTTTTCTTCTTCATCTTCTTAGAGCTTAGAGAGAAAGATTAGAGATAGCTTTTTCTTCTTCATCTTCTTAGAGCTTAGAGAGAAAGATTAGCTTTTCTTCTTAGAGCTTAGAGAGAGAAAGATTTTTCTTCTTCTTAGAAAGAGCTTAGAGAGAAAGATTAGCTTTTCTTCTTAGAGCTTAGAGAGAAAGATAGAGCTTTTTCTTCTTCATCTTCTTAGAGCTTAGAGAGAAAGATTAGCTTTTCTTCTTAGAGCTTAGAGAGAAAGATTACTTTTACTTCTACTTTCTTAGAGCTTAGAGAGAGAAAGATTTTTCTTCTTCTTAGAAAGAGCTTAGAGAGAAAGATTAGAGATAGCTTTTTCTTCTTCTTCTTCTTAGAGCTTAGAGAGAAAGATAGAGCTTTTTCTTCTTCATCTTCTTAGAGCTTAGAGAGAAAGATTAGCTTTTCTTCTTAGAGCTTAGAGAGAAAGAGAGAGAGCTTGAAAGAGAGATTTCTTCTTTCTTCCTCGGGAGCCTCGGCCTAACTTTGACCAGCAATTACTTCTTCTATCTGGTTTCTCTTCTGTAACCGCTCTGCCTACATTCTGGCCACTCTGATTTTTTTCTTCTTCTCCAACCCGAACTCTTCTTCCGACCAAGCGACTGCATGACTGACTGAATGAATTCATTCTTCTCCTCACTCCGACCGCTATCACCCAGTTATATACCTTTAGCTTTGCGGGGTGCCTCACGTGCATTTACAGGTGCGTCACATACATACTTATTATCAGGTGGAACTTATGGCTTCCAGCTGACCGCAATAGCCATCTCCCTAATTGGGGCTCCTTCAGGTTCCATCAGTTTTCACTTCCAATATTGTTGAATGAAAGGACATAAAGCTATGTAGTGTAATTACATAATATTACATCCTAATTTCTTGACATTTAATATAAAGATAATGCTTGGTTTGTCGTCTCATAGTACATAACTTTTAAAAGTAATTTTCACATTCTTATATCTTATTTGTTACTTGGATATAAGGGAAATTTTATATCTTTTCATTTTGTCTTTAAAAAAAGGACAGATCTGTAAACATCTGTTTGTAGTGTTTGTCTAATTTCATAGAGAGAGTATAGAGAAGATGAACCTGGGAAACAAGTGTTGTGGCAGGCTTTTCATTTTGGAGTTTAAAAATCGTTAAGAATTTGTAATTTTTATAAGAATTGCATTTGTGGGTTTGTTATTTCAGAGAAATAAAAGATTCTATTTGAAATTATTACAAAAATAAGGATCAGCTTTCCTTGTAGATACAAGGCCCTAGATTCAATATAGAATCATAATATGATGATGGTGCTCAAGGAGAATTGAGTTGGAAAATTTATTTTCAAACAGTGGAGTGTATCTGGGGCTGGAGTTGTGGCTCAGCGGTAGAGTGCTGGCCTAGCACGTGCGTGGCCCAGGTTCAATTCTCAGCACCACGTAAAAATAAACACATTGTGTAAAACTAAAGCAAATAAATAAATAAATTAATTAAAAAGAGTGGAGTGTATCCTTTAATTCAGTATTGCCTTTTAAATTTGTCATTCTTTTAAGTTTACTAATGGCTTATTTTGTAATTTTTTTGTGTGGAAAATTTACATGGATTAATAATGTTGGCAGACTATGTGCTTTTTCCTCCCTGTTGTCATAATTTTTTTCCTTTTTGTATTTAAAGGAGGAGGAAGCCAGACGACAAGCAGGAGCTCAGTTTGGCTCTTTTCCAGGTATATTTAGAGAAAAACTGAAACTGTTAATACTATAAATAATGAAGATATGTTTGATTTGGAGGGCTCTCAGTGTGTATAGAATAAGATTGACTTATGTGCTAAATATATTTAAGAATTTTTATGTTAGAAATAAGTGTATTTTTTCCTCACAATTTGAGTGTTATACTTTTTAAAAATGACTAGCATATGTTAGATTTTGAGTGTTAAACTTTATTAATTTATTATGAAGTAATTTAAATATTTTAAAATTGCCTAAATGGAATTTTGTCCTATTATACAGCAACACTCGTGAGGATATGTAAAAACACTATGGAATTACTAAGCACAAAAATATTTGAGTTGAGCCAGGCGCGGTGGCGTGCGCCTATAATCCCAGCACTTGGGAGGCTGAGGCAGGAGGAGCGCGAGTTCAAAGCCAGCCTCAGCAATGGAGAAGCACTTAGCAACTCAGTGAGACCCTGTCTCTAATAAAATACAAAAAAGGGCTGGGGATGTGGCCCAGTGGTTGAGTGCCCCTGAGTTCTATCTCCCCGCTCCCCTCGAAAAAAAATTGATCTGGGCACAGTGGTACACACTTGTAATCCCAGCTATTTGGAAAGGGTGAAGCGGGAGAACACAAATTTGAGGCTAGCCTGTACAACTTACCAAGAAGCTGTCTGAAAATAAAATAACAGAGGTTGGTGCAGTTAGTCCTGGGTACTGTCATAAAAATAACAACACATTCTTCTTTTTCTGGCAAATTTTATATAATCAGAAACAAGGCTGAGTTTTTAATGATACCAAAGGATCAAAACGCAGATTAAAGAGTGAAATTATGCTCACAAAATGATTATCAAATACTTTGTGAATGAGGCAGTAAGACCAGGTGGATACTTGGAAGTTTTTTTTTTTTTCTTTTAAAGCTAGTTTGTGCTTTATTTTAGGAAATATTTTATAAAGTCTATTTATATTGAGTTTTATCTCATAACTGTCATGTACCTTCATTTTAGAAAATGACCAAAGTTGCAAGACTTTTACCTTTAATTTTATATATGGCTATGGACTAAGTTTTCAAAGCCTTGGAATCACCAGGCATGGTGGCACATATCTGTAATCCCAGTGACTTAGGAGGCTGAAGCAGGAGGGTGACAACTTGAGTGAGTGAGTCTCAGAATAAAAATGGAAAGGTGCTGGTGAAGTAGCCCAGTGATAAAGAGCCCCTGGGTTCAGTCCCCCAGGACTGCAAAAAAGGGATTGAGATGCCTCAGAATTTTATAATTCTGTTGAATGGTTCTTTGTTTATAAGGTTTGGTAAGATTAGTTTTGTGGGGCTTTTTTGTAGTACTGGGGATTGAACCCAGGGCCTTTTGCGTGTTAGTGACTTTTATTAACGGAAAAAAAATCAATCATCCAGAAGGTACTAAACTCTGATTACCCCATTGGCGGTGGGGAGTGTTGTATTGGTGATTTACCACTGAGATAACATCCTCAACCTTTGTAATTTTTTTTTTTTTTTTTTTTTTTTTTTGGTACTGGGGATTGAACTCACAGGCACTAGACCACTGGTCCACATCCCCAGCCTTTTTTGTATTTTATTAGAGACAGGGTCTCACTGAGTTGCTAAGTGCCTCGCCATTGCTGAGGCTGGCTTTGAACTCGCGATCCTCCTGCCTCAGCCTCCCAAAGTGCTGGGATTACAGGCGTGCGCCACCGCGCCCGGCACCTTTGTAATTTTTTAAGACAGAATCTCAGATAAGTTGTTGGCTGACCTCAAACCTGGTGATCCTCCAGCCTCATTATCTGGAGTTGTTGGGATTATAGGTGTGTCCCACCACACCTGACTTCAGCTTTAATTTTTAAGAGGAAAGTAGAAGTTGCACTTCATGTATTGTTCAGATTAGAATGTTGACTCTGCGTTTTGCTTAGTGGTATCCTTGGCTTTTTGAATTGAAAGTTTTTAAAGACTTGTTGGGAGTGTAGTTTTGGTGTCTATGTAATTATTTCCTTTATTCTTACAGGTGGCTTTCCTGGGGGAATGCCTGGTAATTTTCCTGGAGGAATGCCTGGAATGGGAGGAGGTATGCCTGGAATGGCAGGAATGCCTGGGCTCAATGAAATTCTTAGTGATCCAGAGGTTCTTGCAGCCATGCAGGTAAGACTTATAAGAGGAAATTTGGACTTTAATCATTGAGGAATTTCTCCATGATTCTGTGTAGTGATAAGGTCACTTAGCCATTTTGAATTTACATTATTTATCAAATAGCTAATTTTGTAGTTGGGACATTTGGAGTGAGTAGGTTTTTAAGAATTGGTTATAGGAAATACTCTGTAGTACTTGGCAATTAACATGTTATCTTGCCCTCCCCTCCTTAAAGTTGTGTGTGCTCTATTTTATTATTTAGCTCAAGCAACACAGTTGAGCTTGACTTGTAGTAGGTACACATTAATAATATTTATATTTCAGGGACTTGTTTAATCCACAGTTAATTTGACCATAGCAGAATTACAGGTCTCAATAAAGAGATGGGATACAGCATACTAAAGTTGTTGATAAATTGTGACACTTCTTTAATACTAAGTAAATAAACTAAACCAAACCCTTCCTTTGCAGGATCCAGAAGTTATGGTGGCCTTCCAGGATGTGGCCCAGAACCCAGCAAATATGTCAAAATATCAAAGCAACCCAAAGGTTATGAATCTCATCAGTAAATTGTCAGCCAAATTTGGAGGTCAAGCATAATTACCCACCTGACAAAACCCTTACTGAAGGAAAAGCAACCTAGATCACTTAATGGCTGTCGCAATAATACAAACCAGTGTACCTCTGACCTCATCAGGAGAGCTGGGGTGCTTTGAAGATAATCCCTACCCCTCTGCAGCAAATGCAGTTGAAACATTTTACAATGGTTTGCCATTAAGGTGTTCATTCAGATAATGTTTTCCTACTAGGAATTACAAACTTCAAACACTTTTTAAACCTTAAAAATATTTAAAACTAAAGGGGGTGTTATTTCCTACATTTTTCTTTACTAATCATTTTTTGGATTGTTTCTTTGATATTGGGCAAGGCAGATACTAAGTATGGAAAATACATTGCTGTAGTGTGAGTGAAATAGACTTACTAGTGGGAAGTAAACAAATCTCATTTGCATAGATAAAAGTTTCAGTTGAATATATGGTTACTGAGACTGAGGCATTTTGATTTGTCTTTAAAAATATTTTTCAAATGATTTATTTCAGTAAAACTATTGGGACCACCAGTATTTCACTCTAACCTGGGTAGGGACTGGATGTACTTTGTAAGACAGCAGTAGTCTTACTATTTTATATGACATGTGCCCTTATGCAGTTGCATTTAAATCTTACACTGTGTTGAAGGGGTGATTTTTTTTTTTTTTTTTTTTTTTTTTTAATGCTGCAGTGGAGTTGGATTACTTAGCTCTATTGTTGTTGAGTATATATCAAATAAATGTTTCATATTATTTCCACCTTGGGGAAATAAGGGAGTAGTTTTCCTTTTATATTTCTATGTTTAAAATTTACCTTTCCTTATCAGAAAATGACCAACTATGTCTGCTTTCTGCTTGTTGTATTTCCCTCCTTCTTGAACTAAAGATAATCTTTTCTACATTAGCATCATCACTGCTATCATTATTCATAGCATAATTGTGCAAGCATATTTAATGCTGGGGTTAATTTAATATGTAATACATATCATAGCTGTGGAACAATACCCATAACAGCTATAGTTCTTTCTTAGCCATGAGATTGCTTATTTAAGTGTTATTAGACTTCCACTCTGGCAAAATCTTTTGATATTAAAAACATTGGAAGGAGGAATTCCTTTTAGTGTTCAGTGTTCTATTTAGGAAGTACCTATTGATCTTTGTATTTTGAAGAGTATATGGTTTGAATTAATTGATAACTATAAAAGGAACTGTTTTATCTAACATAAATTATAAAATAGATGAGAGCCATGGTTATTCATTATGGATTTGTTGCCACCATGAAGATTCATTATTGTATTCAGCTCTTCCTTAAATACTGCAACCATACCCCCACCTCCTTCTTTCCCTCTGGTCCCTGCAAAGATAGAAGAAATGATAAATCCTTGGAGTACATTTATAAAGTAGTACATTTCTAATATCACATTTATACACATTCTAACCCTTTGCTGTACACAAGTAGACAGAAATGCATCTGTTAAAAAAATGAGAAAAAGTTGTATGCTAATGGAGCATGCTTTTAAAATCCTGGAAAAACACTCACCATTTATACTTGGATTTGGGCTTGCCAGTGTTCTTTTTTTGTTCATGTGTAATCTCAAAATCTCATGTGTGGTGTGCTTAACTCTAGAAGAACAGTTTCTTCTTGGATTCCTGATTTGATTGACTTAATTATACATGACATAACTATACTCGAATATTACAAATATTACCATAAATGGGTAAAAGTAAATTACTCTTCTGAAAATGTGTCCTGTGCTTTTAGACTTAAGTTCCACAAATACAACAGATAAGTCTTCGTTTTCTTAGAGACTCAATATCATTTCTAAACCAGAAATGTTCTTTTTTTCTGCTAATGATGCTATAAGAAGGAAAAGAAGTTTTCTGCTTAAAAATATATAGTTATTGGATATTTCTAGCTATGTTAAAAATAAAATATGGTTTCAAACTGGATATTGACTCCCCACTACCTTTTGTGAGTCTCTGTTGGTCATCTGAAGTTATTTACTGGGCATAATAGGGTATAGATCATTAAATGCTATTAACATGAACTTTTTAAAATTCACCAAAGTTGTGCAGTGGTGTATGTACTTTCTGGTGGCTGCCCAGATCAGATCAGCAGCTTTGTACCTGGCAGTTAGCTTCTGTTTGTGGTCTAGTACGGTTGCCTTGGTGATCATCTAACCCTGAGGAAATGGGGAGAGGTGGTCAGAGAAACTGAAGATGCTGAAGTTAATATAAGGAATTAGCATCATGTTTCTTCTCATATCATTGATCTTGTATTTTTTGCTTGTTTAGGCCATAGTTAACTGTTCAGAAATATGGAACATACATAGTCCATAGCTGTGTGGTTTTGTAGCCAACAACAAAAATTAACAGAAGATAAGGGAAAGGCTTGATGTCAGCTTTGCCTTTTGCCACACTGGGAAACACTTCCTCAGGGTAAAACAAAAGCAGTGTCCATTTCAGAATTTGCTAATATCTAAAATTAATCTGTCTGAATTGTAATCTGTTTTCCCATATTGGCTCAGCTCTGATACCGTACATATTATTTTGTAGATAAGGGAATTAAAGCACTTAATTGCCCCGGATAATACCCATGCTTACTAGTGGAGTTGGGATTCTCAAATACCCAGTCTTGTAACTTCAGAGGTGTTCCTTTTAAATTCTCTACTCTGTTGCCCCATTGTATAAAGTTAATTCAATTAAAAAAAATAGATATATTTTCAGTTGATACTGGACTTTTATTTTTATTTTATTTATATGAAGTGCTGAGAATTGAACAGAGTGCTTCACACAAGCTAGGCAAGTGCTCTTCCACTGAGCCACAACCCCAGCTGTGCAGCTAATTCTTTTATATATATATTTTTTGTTTATTGATTTTTATGTGGTGCTGAGGATCAAACCCAGTGCCTCACATGTGCTAGGCAGGTGGCTCTACCACTGAGCCACAACCCAAGCCCCCAAAGTTAATTGTTTATTACCTCAGTAAATTGAAAAAACAGGCAATGGTGGTGCATACCATGCATTTCCAGCACCCATATGCTGAAGCAGGAGGATCTCAAGTTGAAGGCCAGCCTCAGCTTCTTCTCTGAAGCCTGTCAGTAGTAGAGGGCCTCTAGGTTCAATCCCAGTACCTCACACACAAAGAATGAACTTAGTTAAAGGAATATCACACATTTGTACTGATGTGTACATCAAATAGGACATTTTCCCAATAGTAAGTGATCTGGTGTGATTATTAAGTGCTTAGTTCTCTTGTGACTGGCCAAAAATAAATTTAAAAACTGGTATTTCTAAGAAGTTCATTATGTGCTAGTATTTACAATGAATATAGTGTGCTTAATAGAGCTTATGCTTGAGGAGGGTAATATCCTAAATAGCCAGGTGCCATGCTGCAGGCCTGAAATTCCTGCTCCTCTGGAACCTGAAATGAGTCATCAAATTTGAGGCCAGCTTTGAGCCACTTAGCAGAATACTGTCTCAAAAAGCTGGAATAGTAGTTTAGTAACCCCTGCTACCACAAAAAAGCAATAAATACAGATAATGAATATAAGCTTCAACAAAAAGGATGACCTATCAATGCGGCAGAAGTTTTGGGGCAATTATTCAGTGAGACCCTTTGTACAGTGCCAGTGGAAGTGACGATTTATGATTTGTAAGATTGTTGAACAAAAATTTTTGACATTCAGTGGAATATTACCTGTAAAATTATTGTTTTAAGTAGTAGCCAAAGAAGGAAGGTGGTAAATACTCAATATAACCATGCTGGTGATGCTGGGCATCTGATAGTTATTTCATATCACTAGGATATTTGCAGTTTTCAGTATAAGTAACCCGACCACAGGCCAATGTAGAAGCAACATAAGAAGTGCCTTTATCTCTACTGATGGCATAGGTCTATACAGAATGGATCTAGATTTTTAATATACAGTATATGTAGTGTCAAGGTGTTTGATATTTAACTCTGCTATCTTTAAAAAAGAATAATATTGCTTATGGAACTCGGCCATCTTGAAATTATTGTGGATACTAACAATGCTCAAAATGAGGAAGGAAATATTTTTTAAATCAGAAACATCACAACTTAAGAGAAAATTCTATTTAACTGGTAGAGCTATGGAATTCTATATATATGTATGTGTTGTGTGTGTGTGCATATATATATATATATATGTGTGTGTGTGTGTGTATATATATATTTATTTTTTATTTTTTGGTAGGGGGGATTGAACTCCGGGTCACTCAACCACTGATCCACATCGCAGCCCTTATATTGTATTTTAAAGAGACTGTCTCAGTGAGTTGCTTAGCGCCTTGCATTTGCTGAGGCTGGCTTTGAACTCACAATCCTCCTGCCTCAGCCTCCCGGTGCCTGGGATTTCTTTTTGTGTATTCTGATTATATGGCTGATTCTGGTTTGGGATCCCCCTGCCCCCACCCCATTTTGTTTTTGAGATGGAAATTTGCTAGGTTACTCAGGCTGGCTTTGAAAACTCAATCCTTCCACCTCAGCTCCCTTAGGTGGGATTATAAGTATGTGCCATCACTCCCAGTTTGCTGAGCTATACCCTCAGCCCTTTTTTGTATTTCATTTAGAGACAGGGTTTTGCTGAGTTGCTTGGGGCCTCCTGAGTTGCTGAGGCTGGCTTTGAACTTGGGATTCTCCTGTCTCAGCCTCACAAGTTCAAGACCAGCCTGTTTCAAAAAGGACTGGGGAAGCCGGGCGCGGTGGCGCAAGCCTGTAATCCCAGCACTTTGGGAGGCTGAGGCAGGAGGATCACGAGTTCAAAGCCAGCCTCAGCAATAGTGAGGCACTTAGCAACTCAGTGAGACCCTGTCTCTAAATAAAATACAAAAAAGGGCTGGGGATGTGGCCCAGAGGTTGAGTGCCCCTGAGTTCAATCCCTGGTACCACAAAAAAAAAAAAAAAAAAAAAAAAAAAAAAAAAAAAAAAAGGACTGGGGATATAGTTCAGAGGTAGAGAACCCCTGGCTTCAATCCCCAGTATGACAACAAGAATAAATTTATGTTCAGATTCTGGTCTCTACATTTCAGTATCTAAATTATGTATTTTGACTTTCAGTCCTGCATCTTTGTCATGACCCTGTGGAGTGATGAGACTATTCCTGGAAGTCATTCCAGGGCAGGTCATCTAGCAGTAACTTTTTAAAATAGCATTAAAGCCAACTAAGCCCTTGGCTTGTGGCTACTGCAACACCTCATGAATAAGTTTGGCAAAAACATGACCACATTAATATTGTCAGGGCTTCTCCTGGGGATTAATATGGTCATGGGCATAAAGCACTGGTCTAGACTGTAGTAAGCTCTCAGGAACTGTCACTCAGAGCATTATAGAAGTAAGTATATATGCTGATATTGAGCCTTTTGTAGAGATAGGTGACAATGGGAAAAGAAGGCAAAGCAGTTGCCTTCCTGAAACTGTTTTAGAATATGACTCAGGTTAAAGGTCGAATGTTTGTTTGACTCTGTTGTTAATATCATTTTCCAACATGGAAATCAACATTTTCTGTATTTTGTGTGTCCACATAAATTAGCTTTTGTAATCCTCACAAGTTGGATTGGTATTAATATTGTCATTCTGCAAAGGAGGAAACCACAGAAGTGAAATGACTTTCATAGTTGCCATTTAGTATGAGGCTCCCACCTGCATCTGGTAATTTTGGTCTTATGAGTCTAAAATTGTTTTCTCATCACACCCCAGGGATCTTCAGAAGGGAAAAACTTGCCTAATCAACGTGTTTCCTCTCGGTCAAAAAGTGACCTTCAAAATAGAAGAGACAGGCTGGTGTGTTTGCTCAGTGGTAAAACATTTTGTCTAGCATTCACCAGATCCTGGGTTCAATCCCCAGCGCCAAAGGGAGTTATGTTGCAGAGAGGGGAAGACTGGAGTCCCCTCATCTGTCACCAACATGTGTTTGGGGGGGTAAGTAGGGAAAGGAGGCCATTAGAATTTCTGAGGTCCCCAGTGTTAAGACAGTAGGCTGAGGCACAACTGGCTAGGACCCCGACTGGCTAGGACTCCTGTGTCAGACCCAAGCGCCTGGGCACCGAGACTATGGGTATCCACCAGCCGGGTGTCTTGGACCAGGCGCCCGCGAGTACCACGCTGCCCCGCCCCGCGCGAGCCCGGCGACCAATCAACGCTCGGGGGGCGTTCCCAGGCCCGGTTCTTCCTGTCCCCGGCGGCTGCTCTCACGGGCGACTGAGGGTTCCAACGACCCGGAAGTGGTTCTGAGAGGGTGGTCCTCGCGACGCTCACGCCCCCAGTCCCCAGCGCTCCTTTCCTAACTCCGCGGACTGCGGCGTCTGAGGTAAAAGTGTAGCTAGCTCTGCCGGAAGCCGCACCAATGTCCTCGGTGCTGTCTTACGAAAGCCTGGTGCACGCCGTGGCCGGAGCCGTGGTGAGGCTGGGTCCCCGCGCCCGGGCCGCAGCGGGGAGAGTGGGCGGGCTTCCCGGGACCGCTCCCGGGAGGAGGCTGGGGGATGGGATGAGGGGGAGGTCGGGGTGGGTTCGTCTTGCCTGTGGGACCGAGAGGAACGGGTCACGGGCGGGAAGGTAGTTGCAGGGAGAAGTTGGGGTGAAGGCCGACACTCACCCGCGCCTCGGTCCCGGGGACGCGGTGTGGGAAAACGACAGCGTGGCCGCACGAGCCTGAAGGGAGCCGGGAGGAAGGCAGTGCTGTTTTCTTTGCCTGCTGAAGTTTAAGGCCCGTCATCCCCCTGCTGCACCCCCAGTGGGCCGGGGCGAGAACCTGAGTGTGAAACTGGGTTGCTTAATCTTAAGCTTATTTACAGCCTGTCTTCACTCTTGACAGGCGAGCTGTGGCACCTGGAAGGGTATCTCTGACCAGCATTGGTAGGAAAAAATGGTCTTTTAAAAAAAAAAAAAAAAAAAAAAAAAAAGGTTCCACAAGCGTGGTTACTGTGAGGCCTGTGCTTGGTTCCTGGACTTGTGGATGTCTAGGGTCCATTTGACACCCGTCCCTTTTCTTTGAAACTTTCCATTCTAGGCTTGAATAACGTTCCTCTTCTGGTTCTTCTTCCTCTGAAGTTCAAGACTGTCCTTGAACTCCTTCCCCTTTCTCGTATCCTTCACTAGTTGTCACCACACACTATTAGAACACCTGTGATTTCAGGGGAACATCACTGAATCCTCTCCTTTTACTCTTCAAAATGTTTACTCATAACTCATGTTCTGTGTAAACTAATCTGAGTTGAATCTCAACTCCAACATTTGTTAGCTAAGTGATCTTTAAACCTACTTTGCTAATCTGTGTGTGTGTGTATTTTGCTGGGGATTGAAACCAAGGCCTCATGCATCTTATGCATGGTAAGCAAGTACATTACCACCAGCCCTTTCTATTTTGTTTTGAGACAAGTTCTCGAACCTGGTGATCCTCCTATGTCACCCTCCCAGGTAGGTGGGATTACACCTGTGGACCACCATGCCAGGCTCATCTGTAAAGTGGGAGAAATGATGACTACTTCACAGAGTTGTTTTGAGAATTAGGTGACACAGAATTTCATTAAAGTGTCTTATTCAGGAAGCTGGAGTCATTCAGTTCAACCAAAAGAGCCAGGGAAGCATGTTTGACATGCTTCTGGATGATCATGGCGGCTTGTGTGTCTGGTGTGGAGGAAATAAAAATGCAAGTAGATTTCAGGGGACCAAATGTGACTTCGGTGGGAGAGCTGCTGTTGAACTTGTAATTTACATTTTAAACATGAACACTCAGTGCTCTGTTGAGAGAGTCTAAGGGAGTGAGGTATAATCGTTAGGCAAGAGATGATTGTGGCTTGGACTTGGGTGGTAACAGTGGAGGTGTTGACAAGTAATCATTAACCTGAAATATGTTTATAAGATAACCAGAATGAAGGTGAGTTGACTCCAAGAATTTTGGGCTTAAGCAACTGGAAGGATGATGATATTCCTGTCTATTGAGATGGCAAAAGCTGTGAAGGAGCAGGTTTGGGGGAATAGATAAGCACTGTTTTAATTTTGGATTAATTAGGTTTGAAATACCTGAGAGTAGTCATGAAACTAAATGATTAACTCACCCAGGAGTGAGTGTGGAATAAGAAAAAAAATCTCATGGCGCACGCCTGTAATCCCAGCACTTGGGAGGCTGAGGCAGGAGGATCGCGAGTTCAAAGCCAGGCGCGAGGCACTTAGCAACTCAGTGAACCCTGCCTCCAAATAAAATACAAAAAAAAGGCTGGTGATGTGGCCCAGGTCAAGTGTCCCAGGTTCAATCCCCGGAACCAAAAAAAAAAAAAAAGAAAAAAATCTCAGTGACTGAGCCATGAAGCCGACAAACATTAAGAGGTTGGGGAGCCGGGCCCGGTGGGCGCACGCCTGTAATCCCAGCACTTTGGGAGGCTGAGGCAGGAGGATCGCGAGTTCAAAGCCAGCCTCAGCAATAGTGAGGCACTTAGCAACTCAGTGAGACCCTGTCTCTAAAAAAAATACAAAAAAAAAAAAAAAAAGGGCTGGGGATGTGGCCCAGTGGTCGAGTGCCCCTGAGTTCAATCCCTGGTACCACAAGAGGTTGGGGAAATATGACTGCACCAGCAAAGGAGACTAACGAAAGGCCAGAATGGTGGGAGGAAAACTGAGAGTTTGGTGGTCTGAAAGGTTTATGAAGAGTGAGGAAGAAGCGTGTAAACAAACTAGGTCAGAGGCTGCTGATGGGTCAAGTAAGGCAAGGACTGAGAATTAACTATTGGATTTATCATGGTAAATTCAGTGGTTAATTGAGAATACCAACTTCAGTGGAGTAGTGGGCTGAATACTTGGAGTGCAGCTTGGAGAGAAAGGGAAAATGGGTAATGCTTGTTTTCTTTTCCATTTCTCATTAAGTGCCATTCATTCAACAATTTTATTGAATGAATTCCATGTGTTGTGCACTGTTCTAGGTACTAGGAATACAGTGGAGAACTAAGTCCCTTTCTTTATGAAGATGAAGTGTGCTTTCCAGTGGGGGAGTTAGACAATAAAAAATTTTTAGGTAATAAGTGCTATAAAACAAATAGGGTTGGCAAACATTATTTTTTATATAAGGAGGCAAATATTGTAGACATTGTGTATGGTGTCTGTCATAGCTACTCAGCATTGCCATGGTAGTGTGAAAGCAGCCATAGACAATAAGTAAGTAAATGGGTAGAGCTGTGTTCCCATAAAACCCTATTTGCAAAATCAGGTAGTGGGGGTTGGGGCCCCCTGGCTCAGTGGTAAAGCGCTTGCCTTGCAAGTATGAGGCACTGGGTTCAATCCTCGGCACCACATAAAAATAAATAAAGATATTGTGTGTCCATCTACAACTAAAAACTTATATATTAAAAAAAATCAGGCAGTGGATTGGATTTGGCTTATGGACCATAGTTTTTTGAGCCCTGTTATAGAGCATGACTAAAGACAAAGATAGCTCTATTTAATGCTGAAAGTTATTTTTATTTCTCTGTCTCCTTATTGCTTATTTTTCTCTTGTTAAAGTACTTGAAATTATTCACGCTGAATTTGCTGTATTTTTCCCCTTCCGTAAACTACACAGGTTACCTAATGTACATACTTTTATAATAATAATTTTTTTCTCTTGCTTCCTCTCAAGAAAATACTGTTTTTAGTACATATCTGAGTGAGAAATTACTTTGGATTTTTTCTTTATTTCTTTGTAATATCATGCTGAAGACTATCAGACGCTTAGAAAACTTCCATATTAAAGTGAAAATCATACAACATGAACCCTATTTTCATCTGGCTGTTACAAGAGGTAAAAAAATGTCACCACAAAAATGTAACTAGAGTTAATGGAAAAAATAACATTGTTTTTAGTGATATAGTATCACGATGATGGCTGATGTTTAAATCTCCTAAGCATAATGTCAAACTGAGGCTTGGAGATGATCATGGAGGATTAGTTTAGCATAATTGATTTAAAAGCACTTGAGTGCCTTTCTTGAGCTAGGCAGCGTAGCTGGGGTTGGAATCCTGTCTGTGCTTCTCACTTGGTATAGACTCCTGGGCTGTCTGGAATAATTGCTTCTACCTGAAGGGTTGTTAGATCACTGTTTAAGATGTTGATTTACAACCTTTTCGCGTTGACTTTTCAGGCTTACTTATTCAGTTCCTTCTAAGTACTATACTTTCTTACTGTGAAGTATGTGCTGTTATACAAATGTATAATTCATGGGGGGAGCACTGTGCTGGGGATCAAATCCAAGGTCTGGCATATACTGAGTAACTATTCTATGACAGAGTTATGCTCCCAGCACCAGTATATCCACATCATTTAAAAATCAAAATAAATTCTGGTTTTGAGTGTTTTTTTTTTTTTTTAATTCACATTGACAGGTTTTATTTTGATCCATTTAAGCCAATTTGGGGGGGGCATATTGATCAAAGTAATTATTAAAAAGCACCTTTTCCTTGCTATACATTTTTAACTAAAACTCCATACTGACATCAGATACAAAATCCAACTGCAGGATTGTTTTGACTATGACATGGATTTGTTTCTTACATTTTTCAAACATAGTCATTTATACAGTTATTTAAAATTCATATGCTCTATTGGATAAGACACTGAAAATACACAGTAAATGCCTATGTACTTACACTGAATTCTCATGTGATTGAGAACCCTACCTACTTTAAACATCCTGAAGTAACTTTATGACTCTCACCTTTTGGAAACATTTTTGGTACTTTAGTCAAGTGCTGAGAGAATTGTATTTTAAAATCTAGGGCTAGAATTCAAACTTGCAACACTCCCAACCCTAGATAACACAATTATGAATATTCAGAAATCCAGATACCTCCTTAGATCATCAACATTTCTGAGCTATTCCTGATAAATGACATCTGAAAAAGAATAATATAGAATTAGCTGAATTTATACTACTGAAGCCACCTAAGCTCTTCTTTAGGCTTTATATTTATAGTGCTATCCAGGAGAAATTAAAGAAAAAAGTTAATTATTCAAGCTCTTATTTCAGATGTCTGCTTATAAAGACTTGCAGTTTATGCCAAAGTGAACCATTATTATTCTCTAATACTACACTACACTACTTTTCTGTAGGTTTTATTTGTTGCATACTTTGATTTAAAAATTAAATTTTTCTTTTCAAACCACTCATGTTGATACTTTTTATATATGCTAGTTACTCCTAAAGATGTGCTGCCTTCATAAGATTTGGGTTGATGTATTTTACTGGTAGCGCTACAAAAAGTAGTGTAATGTAGTTTTAGAGAATAATAGTGGTTCACTTTGGTTTTGAGTGTTTTGTGGCACTCCTTGGGATATTTGCGGATAATCTTGAATATCCCAGAGCAAGAATTATATTGTTTCAGGAAAGTGACCTGTCTTCAGTTGATGACTTATGTGATGCAGTCAATGGGCGCTTACCATGGAGCCACATCGCCAGCCCTTCTTTTATTTTTGGAGACAGGGTCTTGCTAAATTGCTTAGGGCCTCACAGTTGCTGAGGCTGGCTTTGAAATCTCAATCCTCCTACTTCAGCCTCCCAAGCCACTGGGATTACAGGTGTGCACCATCATACCCAGCTATAAGCCTTCTTATTAAACAGTCTTAATGATAAGTGCCTGGGCCCTGCTGGGTCACAGAGCAATGACAGGTGGAGGTGAGAAAACAAAGAAGGAATCTTTTATATTTCTCATGATTTGAATATTTTAAGAGTCTTTATTCAGTTACATGCAATTCTTTGAAAAGATAAATTATGCCAGGTGTGGTGGTACATACCTGAAATCCCAGCTACTTGAAAGGCTGAGATAGGAGCATCACAAGTTCAAGGCCAGCCTTGGCAACTTAGCAAGACTCTGTCTCAAAATAAAAAATAAAAAGGGGCACGGGGGGTTCTGGCTCAGCGGCCGAGCGCTTGCCTCGCACGTGCGCGGCCGGGGTTCGATCCTCAGCACCACGTAAACATAAATGCATTGCATTGTGTACAACTAAAGTAAATAAATAAATATTAAAAAAAATACAAAGGGCTGAAGATGCAGCTCAGTAGTAAAGTACCCCTGGGTTTAATCCTCAGTACCTCAAATAAATAAATTAACTAAAATACGCATATACACACACACACAAATTACAAAGACAGGTATGGTGGCATGCAGCTGTAGTTCCAGCTATTCTGGAGGCTGAGGCAAGATGATTGATTGAGCCCAGGAGTTCAAGGTCAGCTGAGCAATTGAAGGAGCCCTAATTAGGAAGGGCTGTTGTAGCTAGCTGGAAGCCATGGGTTCCACCTGATATGTATGTGACGCACCTGTAGGCACCCGCAAACCTGAAGGTATATAACCGGGTGAAAGCGGTCCGAGTTAAGAGAACGAATTCATTCGGTCCGTCGGGCAGTCACTCGGTCGGTCAGAATCAGAGCGGCCAGAACGTAGGCAGAGCGGTTACAGAAGAGAAACCAGATAGAAGAAGTAATGACTGGCCAGAGTTAGGCCGAGGCTCCAGAGGACTGGTCAGAGTAAGGCCGAGGCTCCCGAGGAAGACAGAAGACAGAAGACAGAAGAAGGAAGAAAGAAGAGAGAAGAAAGAAGCTCTAGTCTTTCTCTAAGCTAAGCTCTATCTTTCTAACTCTACTCTAAGCTAAGAAGACAAGAAGAAAAGCTTGCTTTAATCTTTCTCTCTAAAAATCTTTCTTTCTCTCTCTAAGCTCTAAGAAAGTAGAAGTAAAGGTAGCAAAAGCTATACTCTGCCTCCGAGAATTTTCCTCCCGTGGCGGCGCCGTGGCTGGCCGTGACAGGCAGCTTACAAGCAATAGCAGGACTGATCCACTCTCAAAAATAAATAAATAAATAAATAAATAAAGCAAATAAAATACCAAGAAGATTTAAATAAATAATAAAGACAAGGGGATTGTGGCTCACTGGTAGAATGCTTTCCTAGCATGTGTGAGGCCTTGGGTTTGATCCTCAGCACCACATTAAAAAAATAAATAAATAAACAAAGGTATTATGTCCATCTACAACTAAAATAAAAAAATATTTAAAAAAAATAGAGACAAAAGAAGTTCCCTGAAAATTACTGATTAATCATTAGCATTACAATTCCAGTCTGGCCGGGCGCAGTGGCGCACGCCTGTAATCCCAGCATTTTGGGAGGCTGAGGCAGGAGGATCGCGAGTTCAAAGCCAGCCTCAGCAATGGCGAGGCACTTGGCAACTCAGTGAGACCCTGTCTCTAAATAAAATACAAAAAAGGGCTGAGGATGTGAGCCAGTGGTCGAGTGCCCCTGAGTTCAATCCCTGGTACCACAAAAAAAAAAAAAAAAAAAAAAAAAAAAAAAAACAATTCCAGTCTGTTTCAATGTTTAAACTACCCTAGGCAATTCCAATAAATAGCACTTTTCTAACTCTAGATTTAGAAAATCTCTTTTACTTATAAATGTACATTTCTACAGATAAGATCTTTCAAAGGAAATCTAATGAGAACCCAAAACATAAACTTACAATCTAATTATGCTTGAATTTTTGAGAACTCTTTACATATAAGGCCACTGATTTACTATGCAAAGGAGTCTGGGTTGAAGTTGATAAGATATAGTGTCAAAATGTGGCTGTATCTTCCTCATTCCCTATTCTTTATGTTTATATACAGATTTTTTTTTATTTTTATTATTATTATTATTATTATTTTGGTACCGGGGATTGAACTCAGGGGCACTTGACCACTGGGTCACATCACCAGCCCTTTTTTTTTTTTTTTTTGTATTTTATTAGAGACAGGGTCTCACTGAGTTGTTAAGTGCCTCACCATTGCTGAAGCTGGCTTTGAACTCGCGATCCTCCTGCCTCAGCCTCCCAAGTGCTGGGATTACAGGCGTGCGCCACCATGCCCGGCTTACAGATAAACTATTTATTTATTTATTTGTTTGTTTTTGGTACCGGGGATTGAACTCAGGGGCACTTGGCCACTGGGTCACATCACCAGCCCTTTTTTTTTTTTTTTGTATTTTATTAGAGACAGGGTCTCACTGAGTTGCTAAATGCCTCGCCATTGCTGAGGCTGACTTTGAACTCACAATCCTCCTACCTCAGCCTCCCACGTGCTGGGATTTCAGGCATACGCCACTGCGCCCAGCTCAGATAAAATTTTATGAATAGATATTTTGTTTATGTACTGGTATAGAGTTTCATATCCCTAGTTTTTTGGTGTTTTTTCTGGATTATAAAGTATGTTTCATGTGTATCAATTAGGGTTCTGTGGTTACAAGCTTGAGATACAGACTTAAACAAAAATGAGGTTTATTGGAAGGCTCTTTGGGAGCTCCCTGAATCAGTGGGAGGCTTAAGAACTTGGAATAGAAAGAACCAATTCCAGGAAGATTTCTGAAATAATCTCTATCAGGCTCTAAAAAGATTTCTGAAACTCTCTGGAGATTCTCTATTGGATACCACTACTGGAATTGAAGGCTTCTGTTCCTGTTCCTTCTGCCCATACAACATTCTGCTCAAAATTCAAGATTCTGGGACAGCCTCTGTTAGCAGTCCTTAAGGTCATGTGCCCAACCCTTGATCTGTAATTCTCCAAAAGAAAACCCAATATGTCATGTCCTAGAGTGATGCTGTGTGACCCAGAACATCTGATATCTACTATATCAAGTCATTAAAAAAGTCTTCAAATGTCATTTTTAATACATTTTAATATCATGGGTATTTCGTAGTTTGTTTATGGGCATTTGCATACTTGCAACTTGTCACTGTGGTAAACATTTTGGGTGATGTCAGTGTGGCCTCCCACACCCCCTTATGAACAGTCTTTAGGATTGCTCAGTGAAATGTCTTCTCTGATTTTATTCATTGAATTATAAATTAGAGATGAAAACCTGTATTTTCAGCTCTGAGGAGGTAGCTCAGTTGGTAGCGTGCTTGCCTAACATGTGCAGGGCCCTGGGTTCCATCTTCAGTACCACATGTACACACACACACAAAGTGTATTTTCAGATTCAATTCAGTTGATTTGGATTCTAATCTGTAACATGCCAATAGTCTCACAGGGAGCCAGGCACGATAGCACATGCCTATAATCCCAGAGGTTTGGAAGTCTGAGGCAGGAGGATTGCAGATTGAAGGCCAGCCTCAGCAATTTAGTGAGACCCTATCTCAAAATAAAAAGTAAAAAGGGCTGTGGATGCGGCTCAGTGTTTAAGTGCCTCTGGCTTCAATCCCTAGTGCCAAAAAAAAGGGTGAGGGTGGGGGGTGTAATTAGAAAAATTTTTTATTTTTTTTACTTTCTATTCCTGGATTACTGTTGCCTCCCCCCACCCCCATTTAGGCTTTCAATAAGTTGTGATAAAATCATTATATAGTTTTTAGTCTTTAGGATTTTATTGCTTCACACTACCCACCATCCATAACATAATGATTTCTTAAAAACCTTTTTAGGGGTTGGGTGACAGTGTAGCTCAGTGGTAGAATGCTTGCCTGGGATGCCGCAGGTCCTGAGTTCCATTTCCAGCACCACAAAAGCACAAAACTGAACAAAACTTTTTATTTATTTATTTATTTTGTAAACAGGGCCATTTCAATTCAGTTCTTTAAAGTTAAATGTTCTTACATAGTTGCTATTTGAATTCTTTTCCAACTTTATTTTGCTTCTTTTTATGCCTGAGTCAGAAAAAGAATAAATGAAACTATCGTATGTCATCATACATACAGTATTCAATGACTTTGGTTTTTTTTTTTTTTTTTTTTTAAGAAACAGATGTGGTATGGTAGCTGAAAGGGTGGTTTGGCATGAAATCTTAACTATCTATCTGCATCATCTTAGATAATTTATATTTTCTTTTTGAACTTGAGTTTATCAAGCTATAAAACAGGGACAGTAATGCCCCAACTATTTGTTGTCATAAGAAGTTACTTTCTAGAATATAATGGTAAGATTATAATTATTCATTCCTGGTTTAGATCTGTTCTTACAAATGAAGTATTTGTGCCCAATTTTAATTCAGTAGATGTGGTATTAGTATGTGCAAGCCCTTGGTTTGATCCCCAACACCAAAGAAACACAGAAAGTAAATGAAAATGAAATGTTCTTTTCTCATATAGCTAGCTCCATGTATTCCCTTTCCTCATAGCAGATGATCTCCATCTTTTACTCTCTGGATAATATAGAGGCTACTCAGGATGAGTTTTCTCACTTTTTCATTTTTTTCTAATTACAGACTCAACTGCAATTGTACCCGTAGTTCAAAACAGACTCATGTAGTCACTGTTCCTCTGGTCTTAGTCTTCCCTTTCATGCCACCCCCAGTTATCTTCAGGATTTTGCTCCATTTATTCCATCTCCTTCCAATAGCATTAACCTTTGCTCAGTTTTGTCCTATCAGAAAACTATACCAATCTGATTCCAGAGACTACCTTTTTCAGCCACTACCTATTCTCCTTCCCTTTATGCCAAGGTTATTTCAAAAAATATTCTGTATTCTCTTCCTCTCCTCTACGTCCTACTTTGACCACTGAAACTGTCTTCCAGAGTCATCCCTAACTTTCTAATGGTTAATCTATTTACTGTTCTGCATTCTCATTTGATTAGACTTTTTCATAGTATTTTACACCTGCTTGAAGAGCAGTTGTTCTTTATTTTTTACTAAATAACCATTTCACTTTTGGAAGGAACTTTAGAAATCATTTCTAATTTTAGGTCTCTAAAATTAACTTTGTTTCCTAGTACAAGAAGACACTAGGACATTTAAGGACCAAAATTTGTGGGAATGCCAACTGTGTGCCTGACATGATGCTAGTTGCTTTCCATAAATTTAGTTACAGCTTCTAGTCACTTTGGCAGGTGTTGGTTCTGAATTTACAAATGAGGAAATTGAGACATGGAGATCTGAAAGTTTCTTCTTCTTCTTTTTTTTTTTTAATTGTAGATGGACACAATCCCTTTATTTTATTTATTTATATGTGGTGCTAAGGATCAAACCTAGTGCCTCATACATGCCATGCAAGCACTGTACCACTGAGCTACAATTCCCGCCCTGGAAGTTACTTCTTATATGTACTGTAGCTTAGATATGAACCTTGGTTTATAGCTTAAACTTGAATTCCAGCATTCATGCTCTTTCCATTAAATACTCAGGTATGTGTCTGTTAAGCCTTTCTTTTTTCTTGGTGTTGGGGATTAAACCCAGTGCCTTGTACATGCTTTGTACCAGTCAGCTACACCTTCAGCTCCTCCATTAGGTTTTTTGTTTAACTTAAATATCTGTCTATATGTATATCGATGAGAATTAGATTGATTGTTATGTTAGAGAAAAGACCTATATTAACTCTGATTAGGTGGATAACCTGTGTTTCAATATGAAAGCCATAATAAGTGGCTTTTAGTCTTTAGATATTGTCAGGTCAATATCACAGAAAAAAGTCTTAGTTGTTTTCTTTCTAAAATAGTGTTTCTGTCCAATAGTGCCATGTGCTTCATCAGAAGATACTGCACACTGATTTTAGCAGTGCTGCTGTAACATGACCATTTTTTGGACTCCTCTGGATATTGACTTTGGAACTAGCATTGCTTTTTTACAATTCTTCATTCTTCTAAGGTGGATTAGCATTTTGGAAATGATCAAATTTGGTGACTTGTTTGATAATGCCAACAAAACACCATTGTTCTGTTCTGTTCTTAAAAGACACGATGATCTGTTTCTACATTTTTCACTCTTGTCCTGTCTCCTCCTGTAAAGTTGTACATGCTTGGAGGACCAAGTCTTGACCAGGTTAATACTGTTATTTTATTCCTACTGTGTTTTTGGTACCAAGAACTTCTGTTCAACTCCTTGTGATTTGTGTTGGCCAAATTATTTTGATGCCCTTTACAGGAAGGACAAAACCCTCAAAATGAATAAACCATCTCTGTTTTTCGATGTGTAACCTGAAATGTACATGATGATACATTCTTAAAGGAATACAAGTGCTGACTGTGGAATTGTTTATAAACGAGCGAAAATCCTCAGGTATTTAGGCTGAAAATTATTTCTGTGACTTTTATTTTCCTGTTTTACTCCAGCTATGTTCTTATCCCTTAGGTTGCTATTTGGTGTTGCCACCTAATAAGTTTTTTTTTTGTTGTTGTTGTTGTTGTTTTTCCTATCTAATAATTCATTGTTTGAGGTGCCTTAGCATAATAAGGAAGGAAAACTTTTTAACAACTGAATACAGTACAACGTGGTGATTTCTGCAGAGTAGACTTTTCTGTACAGAACACATGATACTTTTTAAACTCAGATGAGAAAGCAACTAATTCATTATCATCTCAAATTCACTATATCTGAGATGGACCTAGTAATTTCCTAAAGCTAGGAACCTTGTTGGACTTTGCTATTTCTATAAATGGTATTTTCACTCCTGTGTTTCTCCCTTCTTCCTTGTGGTCTATAAGAAATCAGCAAATCTTATTGATTTTTCCCTTTTACAGATCTTCTGATGGATATCTCGTCTCCATTTTTCTAGTCATTACTCAAACTTATTCGGAACCCTACTATTTCAAATCAGATGTACTTTGCTAAAGAGTTGTTTGTATTTTGTTCAGGTTGTTCAGGTTAAAAGCTCTTGAGGTTACTTAGATGTCTCTCTGAGAAGTTTTTGGTCTCTTTTTATCAGATACGTGTATACAAAGGGCCTAAACTTCCCTCCTTGATTTTATCATTTTCCAAATTTTCATATTCAAGATGAAATGGTAGCTTTTATTTTATGTTGATTCTGCTTTGGTTTTATTTAGGACTGTTACTCTGCTAAAATTTATACATTTTTTTCAGAGGCAGAAAGATTGAAGTTAGAAATGTTTTTTAGCTTACTCATTAAATATCTTGGAAACCTATAAGAGTAGTGTTAGATCCTCTGAGGTGCTAGATTCAAAATGTGAATGTGTCACCAACCTACCCATATTACATTTTCCATAAAATAACAAAATGGAATAAACAGCAAAGAAATAAACAAATTCACAAATAATTTAAATATTTATTAGCTAAAACTAAGTCTATTATTATTATTATTATTATTATTATTTTATTTTTATTTATTTATTTTTTTTGGTACTGGGGATTGAACTCAGGGGCACTTGACCACTGGGCCACATCCCCAGCCCCCTACCCTTTTTTTTTTTTTTTTTTTTTTTTTAATTAGAGACAGGGTCTCACTGAGTTGGTAAATGCCTCACCATTGCTGAGGCTGGCTTTGAACTCAGGATCCTCCTGCCTCAGCCTCCCAAGCGCTGGGATTACAGGCATGTGCCACCACTCCCGGCTTAAGTCCATTATTTATAATAGGATTTCTGCTTCTAATTAAGATGCTAATCAAACCTAAGAATTTACCTTTATCATAATTATTTTTAAAAACCATATAAATTAATAGAAAAGCAATAGCATCTTAATAAGATGACAGGGATGTAGGGGACTCTGAGATTGTGGGCAGGTACAGCAGCTTTTGCCCTGTAGGAATTGTTTTATCAGGTAAACATGAGCTTTAGATTTGTACCTTCTAGAGGAAAGAAGAGAAAGTGACTGGTCCGTCCAAGGTAAGAAGTCTGGTAGGGAATTTTTCAATTAATTTTTAATCCCAAAAGAAAATGCAGTAAAAAGTGAGGGGGGGGGGTGGCGGTGCTGGGAGTGTGGCTCAGTGGTGGAGCACTTGCCTAGCATGTGTGAGGCACTGGGTTTGATCCTCAGCACTGCCCAAAAATAAATAAAATAAAATAAAGGTATTGTGTCCATATATAATAAAAAAAAAAATGAATGGGAAGTAATCTTGCTCCTTTCCAAGGAAATCACCTCTGACGTTTTGAAATCACAAACCTTCCCTCAATTTGCAGCCCAAATTCTCACTATGTAAATAATTTGGAAAACAAATTAATTAATTAATTAATAAAACAAATAATTTAACTTAGAGCGATTCCATATTGATGGTGCCCCAAAGTTCTTATCAGAAAGCAATACAGTTCCTCCAGAAATGCATAAATTTAAGAGCTCCAATAGATCTCCAAAAAAATACAATTCTAAAGAAAATGAGCAACTCAGTCCAAACCTAATTAAACTCAGTAAAATAAGGTATTATGAATGAAAACAGTGGACAGCAGCAGCAGTCCTGCATGGAATCAGAAAATGGAATAAATAACTAATGCATTGATATAATGGGAATAGTGAACACTGATTTAAGCAAAAATCATAACTATATATTAGAAGGATGGGGAGAGAAAACAGAATATGGTATTAGAGAGCTGAATTCTCATTCCCTGTAATAGAATGTAAATAATGTCTAAGACTGAATCAAAAGATATCAATATATTATTTAATTGTAGGTATAAATTCCAAAGTAAACAGCTTAAAAGAACTAAATTCCCAGCCGGGCGCGGTGGCGCACGCCTGTAATCCCAGCACTTTGGGAGGCTGAGGCAGGAGGATCGCGAGTTCAAAGCCAGCCATCAGCAATGGCAAGGCACTTAGCAACTCAGTGAGACCCTGTCTCTAAATAAAATACAAAAAAGGTCTGGGGATGTGACCCAGTGGTCGAGTGCCCCTGAGTTCAATCCCCAGTACCACAAAAAAAAAAAAAAAAAAAAGAAAAGAACTAAATTCCCTTTGTGGAGGAAGATTGGGTAGAATGGAGCAAGGTGGGGCAAAAACTATATTTTATCATTTATATTACATGAATGTTTAAACTATATGCCTAATTTTCTTTGCTCAAGTAAAGATTCAAACTAAATATTTACATAACTATGCATTTATGGTAACTGTTGAAGCTAAGTGACAGGTTCAGATTTAAGAAGAGATTTATCAGCATATTAGACACAGCTAAAGGTAGAATTAATGAATTAAAAGACTGGCATTTGATTCTCAAATGCAGTGATTGTAGTCAGAAAACCATGGGACTGGGGCTGTAGCTCAGTGGTAGAGCACTTGCCTAACAGGTGAGGTCCTGGGTACAGTCCTCAGCATTGCATAAAAATAAATAAATAAAATAAAGGTATTGTGTCCATCTACAACTAAAAGGAAAGAATGAAAACCACGAATGTTCTTTTCATGTTACTGAGAGAAAATAACTTTCTATATTGCATGCTTTATCCAATGAAACTCTTTAAAGCTTGGGTGACATAGAGGCATTTTAGGCCATCAAAACCAGTTTGCCACTAGGAAGAAATTCTAAAGAAAGATAGGTTGAATCCACAAATCCAAAATCAGAAATGTTCCAGAATCTAAATTTTTTTTTGTTTGTTTGTTTGTTTGGTACCCAGGATTGAACTCAGGGGCACTCAACCACTGGACCACATCCCCAGCCCTTTTTTAGAGACATGGTCTCACTGAGTTGCTAAGTGCCTTGCCATTTCTGAGGCTGGCTTTGAACTGGCGATCCTCCTGCCTCAGCCTCCCAAGTGCAGGGATTAGAGGCGTGCACCACCGAGCCCGCCCGGCTGATATCTAAAATTTTTTGAGCACCACAAATGGAAGACTGAACACCTAACCTCATGTCACAGTTGAAACAAAGGTGCACTAACAATATTGTATAAAGTTACCTTCAGGCTGTATGTGTAAAGTATATAGATGAATTTTATGTTTAGAATTGGCTCTCATCCTCAAGATACCTCATTTTGTAATGCAGATATTTAGAAATCTGAAACACTTCTGATTCCAAGCTTTTTTTTTTTTAATGTTTATTTATTTGTTTTAGTTGTACACAATGCCTTTATTTTTACATGGTGCTGAGGATCAGACCCGGGCCTCGCACGTGCTAGGCGAGCACTCTACCACTGAGCCACAACCTCAGCCCCCTGATTCCAAGCTCTTTGGAAAGGTGATACCAACTCTATTGTTTTCCTAAAAGGAAAGTGATCCCAGATGGAAAATAGGAAGCAGAAGAAGGAATTAAGAGTCTGGAAAGTAGTAGATATTGTATGTGGCTGTTTCCTGGGCAAACATTAACTATAAAAATATTGTTTGTGGTCATTAAAAAGTAGAGAGGGCTCGGGAAGTAGTTCAGTGATGGAGCATTTCCCTAGCATGCACAAGGCCCTGGGTTCCATCCCCAGCACAGCAAAAAAGAAAAGCAAAAAATTAGAATTAAAATACATGACAACAGTAGCATGAAGTTGGAAGGGGGTAAATGGAATTAAGTTTGTATCATTTGGGAGGAGGGCAAATATATTGAATATTTTTATTGGTAAGTTTATTTATTAACAAACTATGTTTACTCCAGAGGTAAAAAATTAATAAGGAAAAAACCTTCTAATCAAGTAAGAAATTAGGAAAGAGTAGAAAAAGAACCACAAACCATGTATGACAACTAGCACAAATTGAGATGACAGCTGTAATTTCAAACAAATGTTAATGAACTAAGTGCTTCCAGCAAAAGAGAATACATTAGTCTGACTTCTGAAATGGGCAACTGCTATTTACAAAAGACATATCTAAAAGATAAGGATACAGGGCTGGGGATGTGGCTCAGCAGTGGAGCACTTACCTAGCATGTGCAAGGCCCTGGGTTCAATCCCCAGTTAACAGGGGAAAAAAAAGTGTTAAAAGAAAAGGATATGGGAGCTGGGATTGTGGCTTAGCGGTGGAGCGCTCGCCTGGCGCATGGGTGGCCTGGGTTCGATCCTCAGTACCACGTACAGATGAACACATTGTGTACAACTAAAGCAAATAAATAAATATTAAAAAAAAAAAAAAAAAAAAAAAAGGATATGGAGCCGGGTGTGGTGGTGCATGCCTGTAATCCCAGCCCTTGGGAGTCTTGAGGCAGGAGGATCGCCAGTTCAAAGCCAGCCTCAGCAATGGCGAGGCACTTAGCAACTCAATGAAATCCTGTCTGTAATAAAATACAAACAAGGGCTGGGGATGTGGCTCAGTGGTCAGAGTGCCCCTGAGTTCAATCCCCAGTACCAAAAAAAGAAAAGGATATGGAAGTTGTGTGAGAAAAGACATACCATGCTGATAAAACCTAGATTTTATAGTAGTGTTGTTATTGCAGATAAAGAAGATGACATGGCGAAAGAGTCTCAGTACATTAGGAAAATAAACCTATTTAAAATTTATATCCAACTGATAACAGACTCAAAATATCTAAAGCAAGAATTAACAGAACTTGAGAAATATACCAACACGTCATCAAAGTAGAAGATTTTAATATGACTCTTTAATAATCCATAGAACAGCGTGGGGAAGGGAACCAACAAGAAGATAGAGGACTGAATAATTCATGTAACAAATTTGATCTTATAGATATATACATAACTTTGTACCCACAATTGCAGAATAGACATTATTTTTTTTAATATTTATTTGCTTTAGTTGTACACAATGCGTTTATTCTTATGTGGTGTTGAGGATTGAACCCCGGGCCGCACACGTGCTAGGCGAGCGCTCTGCTGCTAAGCCACAATCCCAGCCCAGAACATACATTATTTTTTAGCCAAACATGGAACACTTATAAGAACTGTTTGCTGAACTGTAGAGCAATTTGAGGGGGTGGGGTAGAGGACAGGTACTGGGGGCTTTAACTCAGGGATACTTTACCACTGAGCCACATCCCCAACCCTTTTTATTTTTTATTTTGTGACAGCTAAGTTGCTAAAGCTGGTCTCAAACTTTGCAGTTCTGCCTCAGCTTCCTGAGCTGCTGGGCTTATAGGCGTGTGCCATAGCACATGGCTGTAAAGGAGATTTTTTTTTTTTTTTTTTTTTTTTTTTTTTTTTTTTGTGGTACCGGGGATTGAACTCAGGGGCACTTGACCACTGGGTCACATCCCCAGCCCTTTTTTGTATTTTATTTAGAGACAGGGTCTCACTGAGTTGCTAAGTGCCTCGCCATTGCTGAGGCTGGCTTTGAACTCGCGATCCTCCTGCCTCAGCCTCCCAAAGTGCTGGGATTACAGGCGTGCGCCACCTCGCCCGGCAAGGAGATTTTAAATTTTGAAAAAATTCTGAAATAGTATAGAAGAAATTCTTTTTTTTAAAAAAGTAGAGCATTATACATAGTATACATTACAGTTGGGTTCATTTTGACAAAATCATACATGTGTGGAATTGGATTTCAATCCCTGGTTGCTCCCCCTTTCCCTTCCCTCCTTTCTCCCCCCATTCTCCTTCCTCTACTGATTTTCCTTGTTCTTTTTTATTTATTTATTTATTTTCAAAATATTTTTTAGATGTTGATGGACCTTTATTTTATTTATTTATATGTGGTGCTGAGAATTGAACCCAGTGCCTCACACTTGCAAGACAAGTGCTTTTCCATTGAACCACAACCCCAGCACCCCTCATCTGTTTTATTTTTTTATTTTGAGACAGGGTCTTGCTAAGTTGTTTAGGGCCTCATCAGGTTGCTGAGGCTGGCTTTGAACTCACAACCTCCTGACTCAGCCTCCCAAGCTGCTGGAATTATAGGCACATGCCACCATGCCCCACTATTACTGTGTTCTTGATAATTGCCATTCTGACTGGAATGAGATGAAATCTTAGTGTTGTTTTGATTTGCATTTCCCTGTTAACTAGAGATGCTGAACGTGTTTTAATATATTTGTTGGCCATTTGTGTTTCTTCGTTTGAGAAATGTCTGTTTTGATCTTTTGCATGTTTATCGATTGGGTAATTTGTGAGGTTTTTTGGTGTTAAAAGTTTTTTTGCATTCTTTATGTATTCTGAATGTTAATCCCCTGTCAGAGGAGCAACTAGCAAAGATTTTATCATTCTGTAGGCTCTCCATGCCCTTAATTGTTTCCTTTGCTGTGTAAAAGCTTTTTAATTTGATGACATCCCATTTAGTGATTCTTGGTTTTATTTCTTGAGCTTTAAGGGTCTAGTTAAGTAAGTCAGTAGCTGCATCTGTATGATAGAACGTTGACCCTATGTTTTCTTTTAACAGGTGTAAGGTTTCTGGTTGAATTCCTAAGTCTTTGACCCATTTTGATTTGACTTTTGTGCAGGGTGAAAGATGGGAATCTAATTTCATTCTTCTACATATGGATATCCAGGGGGGTTTTTGTTTGTTTTTGTGTTGTTGGGGGTTTTTTTTTTTGTTTGTTTGGTTTTTTTTTTTTTTTGTTTTTTAGTTGTAGATGGACTTAATACCTTTATTTATTTATTTGTTTGTTTGTTTGTTTATTTATTTTTGGAACCAGGGATTGAACTCAGGGGCACTCAACCACTGGGTCACATCCCCAGCCCTCTTTTGTATTTTATTAGAGACAGGGTCTCACTGAGTTGCTAAGTGCCTCGACACTGCTGAGGCTGGCTTTGAACTCGCGATCCTCCTGCCTCAGCCTCCCAAGTGCTGAGATTACAGGCGTGTGCAACCGCACCCGGCTACCTTTATTTATTTTTATGTGGTGCTGAGGATCAAACCCAGTGCCTCACATGTGCTAGATAAGTGTTCTACCACTGAGCTATAACCCCAGCTCTGGATATCCAGTTTTTCCAGCATCATTTGTTAAAAAGGCTGTCTTTTCTCCAACACACATTTCTGTTACCTTTGTCAAGTAGTAGGTGGCTATAAGTATATGGGTTTGTCTCTGTGTTTTCTATTTTATTCCATTGATCTTCATGCCTATTTTGATGCCAGTACCATGCTGTTTTTGTTGCTATAGCTCTGTACTATAATTTGAGGTTGGGGTATTGTGATGCCTCCTTCATTGCTTTTCTTGCTCAGGATTGTTTTGGCTATTCTGAATCTCTTATTCTTTCAAATGAATTTAAGGATTTTTTTCTAGTTCTGTGGAAGAATGTCATTGATATTTTGATGGGAGTTGCATTGAATATATATATATTGCTTTTGGTAGTATGGCCATTTTGACAATATTAATTCTGCCTTTCCAAGAACATGGGAGTTTTTCCATCTTCCAAGGTCATTTCTGTTTCTTTCTTCAGCATTCTATAATTTTCATTTTAGAGATCTTTCACCAGTATAGTTAGATTGATTCTCAAATTTGGTTTTTTTGTTTGCTTTTGTTTTTGTTTTTAGGTTATTGTGAAAGGGATGGTTTTCCTGATTTCTTTCTCAGCAGAATTGCTATTGAAGTATAGGAAAGCTGTTGATTTATGAGTGTTGATCTTACATATCTTGTATCCTGCTACTTTGCTCAATTCACTTATCAGCTGTGGAGTTTTTGTTTTGTTTTATTTTTATATCTTTTAGATATAGAATCATATCATCAGCAGTATCATCTTGCTATATTGCTTCTGCTGACCTTGAACTCCTTGGCTCAGCTGATCCTTCCACCTCATCTTCCCAGGTAGCGGGGACTACAGTCACATGCTGCTACATTTGCTGGAAACACATTTCTAAATAATATATGTTAGAGAATAAATCATAATGGAATAAGAAAATATGTAGGACTGAATAATAGCATAATAGTGAAAAAAAAAGTTCAGTGAAAGGCTCTAGAGATAAGCAAAGGTGAAGTCAGAGGCTTTTGCTAAGTATATTAAGGACCATTCTGTTGATCAGCTGAGGAAAGGAAGGAAAGAAACTTCAAGGGTTGAACCCAGGGCCTCGTACCTGCTCAGCAAGTGCTCTAACACTGAGCTACAATCTCAATCCTTTTAAAATTTTTTAAAAATATTTATTTATTTGCTTTTAGTTGTACACAATGCATTTATTTATATGTGGTGCTGAGGATCAAACCTGGGCCGCTCACGTGCTAGGCGAGCGCTCTACCGCTGAGCCACATCCCCAGTCCCCTTTTAAAATTTTATATGAGAGAGCATCTCACTAAGTTGCCCAAGCTGGCTTTAAAATTGGGATCTTCCTGCCTCAGCCTCCTGAGTAGCTAGGATTACAGGTGTGTACCACCATGTCTGGCCTTTGATTGCATTCTTAAATTGATTTTACTGTCTATACTCTAACCATAGTAGTCTTTGAATTTCCAGAATATTAGCTCAGTTCCAATCTCACATTTGTTTCATCTTTTAGCATCCTATTAGATGTTCTTATCAGTTTCCTAGTCTTTCTGTTCTATGATTGTTCAGTTCAATTCTGACACCACCTATCTAAAGTTAACCTTAGATTCTGATGCTGAATGTGGTAACTTTCAGTTGGTGACAGTAGAATGGAAAACAAATGAGGCAAGAGAATATACAGGCAAGGCTTTTTTTAGTTCTGACCAGAATGTCAGCATGGCTCCCCTAACAAAGGGAAGGGGCTGGGGCTGAGTTTGAAGAATGAAAATTGTCTTTAGATTTTCTTTTCTTTTTCTTTTTTTTTTTTTTTTTTGGTGGTGGTTCTGGGGATGGAGTTCAGGGGTACTTTATCACTGAGCTGCATCTATAGCCCTTTTTTGTTTTCTGTTGAGACAGTATCTCCCTGTGTTCCTGAGATCCTCCTGCCTCACCTTCTCAAGTTGCTCTGATTACAGGTACATTAATACCTGGCTTAGGTACATTTTAAAGGTGTGCTCTTCCCCCCTCCTTTGCCCCATGAGAGCAGCAAACTTATCATCCTGGAGCCAAATGTTAGTTTTTAATATCAGGCCACATTCTGTATAGGCATCTCTGTCTTGTGATAGGTGTGAGTTGCTATAGCTGTTAAGAGAACACATAGGTGGGAAATGAAAGAGAACACAAATCATGGCAAGTAACATGTTCAAGGGTCTGAATGGCAAATTCAGTCTTTTCCTTTATGTTGTTTGTCCTGGGAATGTCATGGCAAGAGCATCCTGGTCTCAGAAGGTAGTAAGGTTGTTTAAAGGGTTAGGTAAGGCACACACCAAACTTTTCATTCCTAACAAGCTATGAGTTAAGATGAGAGAGCAGAGGAAAAAAAAAATAATGTATTCTATCCTTTAATGGTTACCAGGCCATTGAATTAAGGCCCAAGAGTACATTTGTCCCTATGGTGGTCTCTGTCTTAATTCCACAAGTTAAGGGCCTAGTCCCACGAGACTCCCCACTCCAGGAGCCAATTACAAGTCCTGGGTCTCCCATACTTCTTACAATAAAACGTTTGAATCAGGGGTTACCATAACCTCCTCCTTGTGTTTGATAATTTCTGGAATGACTCACAAAAGGCAGGAAAGTACTTTATTTATATTTACCAGTTGATAAGGATACAGATGAATAGCCACATGAAGGAGTGCGTAAAATGAGGTCCCAAAGTGTCTTCAGCATGGGAGCTTCTGTCCCTTGAAGTTAGGAATGTTTTACAATCAGATCAGGATCTTTGGCATATTTATTATCTCAGACATTTATCATTTGTGTCTCCAAATCCTTTTATTAATTTTTATTTTTTGGTATTGGGATTGAACCCAGGGTGCTTTATCACTGAGCCACATCCCCAGCCCTTTTTTAATTTTTTATTTTGAAACAGGGTCTTGCTAAGTTGCTTAGGGCCTTGCTAAATTGCTGAGGCTGGCTATGAACTCTAAATCCTACTGCTTCAGCCTCCCAGGCTGCTGGAATTATAGGCGTCACATAGGCATCTTTGATTAAATTACTGGCCATTGGTGATAAACTCAATCCTTGGCTCCTCTTCATTCCTGGAGATTGAGGAGTAGAACTGAAAGTTCCAACCCTCTTATGCCTTGGTCTTTCTGGTGACCAAGCTCGAGCTGTCTAGGGGACCTCAGGCATCTGGTTAGCATATGAAAAGAAATTTAACACTTTGAAGTTTCTAAGGAACTTAGATGCAAATCCAATCAAAATCCCAATGACATTCCTCACAGAAATAGAAAAAGCAGGGCTGGGGATGTGGCTCAGCGGTAGGGCGCTTGCCTAGCACGTGCGCGGCCCGGGTTAGATCCTCAGCACCACGTACAAATAAACGCATTGTGTACAACTAAAGCAAATAAATAAATATTAAAAAAAAAAAAAGAAAGAAATAGAAAAAGCAGTCCTGAAATTCATCTGGAAAAATAAGAGACCCAGAATAGCTAAAGCAATCCTTAGCAAGAAGAGTGAAGCAGGTGGCATCACTATACCAGACTTCGTGTCTGAAACAAGACCTGCTATTTTCTTTTTTTCTTTAAGGTAAGTGCTCTACCACTGAGCCACACCCCAGGCCCCTAAGACCAATATTATAACAAAACATGCTCTGTCGCTCAGGAAAATTAATAAGGGTTTTACAAGGACCTCTGTGGGGGGGAAACCTAGGATAAAGACCAAATATATAGTTATTATATCACATTATCACACCTTCATTTTAAAAACTCTAATAAGGACTGGAGTTGTGGCTCAGTGGTAGAACACTTGCCTGGCATGTGTGAGGCCCTGGGTTTGATCCTCTGTACCATATATAAGTAAATTGGTTAAATAAAGGTCCATTGACAACTAAAAATTAATTTGGAAAAAAAAACTAATAAGCAATTATCTCTAAGGTATTGATTAAAGGCTCTATTTATTCTTCTTACAAGTTATGTGCCTTTTTTTAAAATATTTATTTATTTGCTTAAGTTGTACACAATGCGTTTATTTTTATGTGGTGCTGAGGATCGAACCCGGGCTGCGCATGTGCTAGGCAAGCGCTCTACCGCTGAGCCACAATCCCAGCCCCAAGTTATGTGCCTTTTAAAGAATTTTTCTGGAGAAGACATTGGACAACTCAGGTAGTATGATGTCAACTGCAGTTTTTATGTCACACTGATACAGTAAGATGAAAAGTGTATTAGCAGTGATTGCTAAAAAAATAATAATTTTTAAAGATAACGAAGATTGTTAGTAATGATTTTTTAGTTTAATGGTATGTTTTCAGACTATTTGATCACAGGAACCCTTTATATTCTTAAATTGCACACTTGAAAGAGCTTTTATTTATGTGGCTATAACAATATTTATTAGATATTAAAGCTGAAATCTTTGAAATATTTATTTATTTATTTATTTATTTTTGTGGTGCTGGGGATTGAACCCAGGGCCTTGTGCATGTGAGGCAAGCACTCTACCAACTGAGCTATATCCCCAGCCCAAAATATTTATTCATTAAAAATATTAAACTGTTACATGTTAACACATAATATATATTTTTTTCTTTCAAGTTTATTTTTTATTCTAAGTTGTTAGAAATGAGACAGCAGAATGTATTACATTTCATATTATACTTGTAGAGCACATTTTTACATATCTCTGGTTGTATACAAAGTATATTCACACCATTCGTGACTTCATACATGCATTTAGGGTAATGATATCCATCACATTCTACCATCTTTTTTTTTTTTTTTTTTCTTGACCCTTTTGCTCCCTCCCTTCCCCTCCCTCCCTATTGGCCATTCTAGTGTTCCTCTAATCCTCCTATGCTCCCCATCCCAACCCGACTTTGAATCAGCCTCCTTCTATCAGAGAAAACATTTGGCATTTGGCTTATATAATATATTTTTTAGACTACTTTTTCCAAAAAATATTGAGAAAAGTAGCACCATGTTATAGTTGCAAATGTTGGACTTAATAGTAGATATTTGAATCTTTTTATCTGGTTCTGTATTCAGTCTCTTGTAATAACACACATTGTTGTAACCTCTGAAAATTTTCATTTTATACTGTAAGAGAATGAAAAAGAAAGAGGCAAATAGTGTCTTCTTTCCTAATAATTCTTTCTTTTGAACCCATATATGTTTAACCACTGAGCGATGTCCCCAGCCCTTTTTTGTATTTTATTAGAGACAGGGTCTCACTGAGTCTCTAAGTGTCTCACCATTGCTGAGGCTGGCTTTGAACTCACAATCCTCCTGCCTTAGCCTCCCAAGTGCTGGCATTATAGGCACATACCACCACTCCTGGCTCCTTTATGTATTTTATTTAGAGACGGGGTCTCGCTGACTTGCATAGGACCTTGTTAAGTTGTTGATACTGGCTTTAACTTGTGATCCTCCTGCCTCAGCCTCCTGAGCTGCGGGGATTACAAGCATTCGCCACTGTGCCTGGCCAAAATAATTTTTTTTTTGAATTGTTGATGGACCTTTATTTTATTCATTTATTCATATGCGGTGTTGAGAATTGAACCCAGTGCCTCACACAGGCTAGGCATGTGCTGTCTATGCCACAACCCCAGCACCAAAATAATTCTTTTTGTTTTTTATTTGTTTGATTTTATTTGTACACAATGCCTTTATTTTTATGTGGTGCTGAGGATCGAACCCAGGCCGCGCATGTGCTAGGCGAGTGCTCTACCGCTGAGCCACAACCTCAGCCCCCCAAAATAATTCTTATAAAAATAATTTTGATTCTGCAGACTCCTGGAAAGTCCTTGGAACATTTAGAGGTCTTCAGACTTTACTTTGAGAATCTAGGATATATTATTCTCTTGTTCTGATGTCTTTTTAAAAAATACTTATTTGGGGGCTTTGGGGGCTAGGAGTTCATAGAACACTTACCTTAGAATGTATGAGGCCCTGGGTTCAACCTCAGTATTGTCTCCCCCCCCCCCCCTTTTTTTTTTTTAAAATCTGTTACACATAACAAAATATTATTTAGCTTTAAAGAAGAATGAATTTATGTTATTTTCAGGAAAATGTGTGGAACTAATGATCATTATGTTATATAAACCAGACTTAGAATGTTATCTCATGTTTTTGCTCATGTGAAATATAGTGGGGGGAAAAGTGGGTATGAGTAGAAGGGGGAGCCATTAGGGAAGCAGAAGGGAACCAGAGGAAGGGAGGAATAAGAGGGTAAAGGATATTTACAATCAAAGCATTTTGTGTGCATGTGTGAAATTATCACAATGAAACATTATTTTGTACAATTGATTCATTCAAATAACATATGTAAGTTTTTTCTTCCACTTTTTTTTTTTTTTTTTTTTTTTTTTTTTGTGGTACCAGGGATTGAACTCAGGGGCACTCGACCACTTGGTCACATCCCCAGCCCTTTTTTGTATTTTATTTAGAGACAGGGTCTCACTGAGTTGCTAAAGTGCCTCGCCATTGCTGAGGCTGGCTTTGAACTCGCGATCCTCCTGCCTCAGCCTCCCAAAGTGCTGGGATTACAGGCATGCGCCACCGCGCCCGGCTTGTACAATTGATATGTGCTAATAATTCTAATTTTTAAAAAAACTCCCACCATGATTATGAATTAGTCTATTTCACCTTTCAGTTTGGTCCATCCTTGTTTTATGTGTGTTTGTGCTGTTATTTGGTGTACATACAGTTTTCTACAAATTAAATCTTTTTTCAATGCAAGAAGAGAATTTGCTTTTCTCCCATTTCAAAACTAAAACAAGCACATGCTTTTTGTTATGAAATTATATAGAGATGCACAGCATAGGAAATGGATGTAGTCACTATTAGGGGGTTATTTCATTTTCCCAGTTTTTTTGTGTGTTTATTTTGTATACTTTTATAAGTGGAAGAGAAGAGTGAAGTTAAAATTCATATGTCTCTTGGTTGAAGAAAGGTTGAGAACTGGAGTAGGACTAGAAGTACTAGGACTAGGAGTCAAGGAGAGCTTGGTTCTAACCCTGACTCCACCACTCTAGCTTTGGGCTGGCCGCTACCTGCCAGCCCTCCTCTCCTCATTTCCCAGTTGAAGGGACTCCTCTGGTCCAAGTGCCAGTGCTGTGTTGCAATTAACTCATTCTCTCAACACAAACTGGTTAAATGCACAGGGAGGGACAGAATGTTATGACTAAAAATATTTTTGGTAAATAGAAAAGTGTTTAGAAATTATAATTATTGTCAGCAATGGAACTCCCACTGAGATGGTTTAAACTCCGTGGGACTTAAAATAAAAGATTTGCCGGGCGCGGTGGCGCACGCCTGTAATCCCAGCACTTTGGGAGGCTGAGGCAGGAGGATCGCGAGTTCAAAGCCAGCCTCAGCAATGGCGAGGCACTTAGCAACTCAGTGAGACCCTGTCTCTAATAAAATACAAAAAAGGTCTGGGGACGTAGCCCAGTGGTCAAGGCCCCTGAGTTCAATCTCCAGTACCAAAATAAATAAATAAATAAAAGATTTATTTTACACCTCTCTGGCACAAGTGTTGTACATTGTGGTTACTATCTTCTTCATCTTTTGCGCCTAATTTTGTGTAAGTGAACTAACAGTCCTCAGGGAAAAAAACATTGAGTACTTATGTTAAGAGGAATTTAATTCAAATTCTGAAAAATCATATGCTTATACTGCTTGGCATAAAACTTGCATATGTATTAAATATTTGGCTTCAGGTAACAGTTGCTTATAAAAAGTCACCTTTATGTTTGCTTGGCTAGGAGACAAATATAGCAAGTCTCTGATGTACAGAGTGCCTGTGTTCTAAAATTACCTTTAGGATTTAGAGTACTTTTTTTTTTTTTTTAAATTTCTATTTATTTGCTTTAGTTGTACACAATGCGTTTTATTCAATGCATTTTATCTGTACGTGGTGCTGAGGATCGAACCCGGGTCGCCCACGCGCTAGGCGAGTGCTCTACCGCTGAGCCACAATCCCAGCCCTAGAGTACGTTTTGATAGATAATCAAAATTGTTTATTTGAAGGGGTATATATTCATAACATTCATTATTAACAAGTTCAGGACATAGACTATGCTGGACTATATGTTGTGTCTTTGGAGTAGTCCACAAAAAAAATTTTTTTCAGTACATAAAGAAGGTTCTATGTTAGCAATTCCTTGATAATTCTCTCTCTCTCTCTTTTTTTTTTTTTTTTTTTTTTTTTTTTTTGTGGTGCTGGGAATTGAACCCAGGCCTTGTGCTTGTGAGGCAGACACACTCTACCAACTGAGCTATATCCCCAGCTCTGTCTTTGGTAATTTTTTAAAATTTTCATTGCAATAATGGTTAAGAGTGGCCTCGGGGACTGGGGTGGTGGCTCAGTGGTAGAGCGCTTGTCTACATAAAAATAAATAAAATAGAGGTCCATTGACAACTAAAAAATATTTTTAAAAAATGGTTAAGAGGCTGGGGTTGTGGCTCAGCGGTAGAGCGCTCGCCTAGCACGTGCACGGCCCAGGTTCTATCCCTAGCACCACGTAAAAAAATAAAGGCATTGTGTACAACTAAAGCAAATAAATAAATGTTTAAAAAAAAAAAAAGAGGGCTGGGGTTGTGGCTCAGTGGTAGAGCACTTGCCTAGCACGTGCGCGGCCCGAGCTCAAACCTCAGCACCACGTAAAAACGCATTGTGTACAACTAAAAGCAAATAAATAAATATTAAAAAAAAAAAAAAAAGAGTGGCCTCAAACTTGCAATCCTTTTGTCTCAGTCTCCTGAGCCTCTGGGATTATAGGTATGAGCCACCATGCCCAATTTTTTTTCATTTATTGATTTGAATTTTCTTAAATATTTTTTTACTTGTAGGTGGACACAATACCTTTATTTTATTTATGTGGTGCTGAGGATCAAACCCAGGGCCTCACACATGTGAGAGAGCGATCTACTGCTGAGCCATAGCCCCAACCCCTGATTTGAATTTTTGTATGCCAGTTTTCAAGGAAGTAGTAAACCTGTGAGTTCTTTGAGCTGACTTTTGACTTTTCTTGGTGTTTCATTCTAAGATTTCAAGGTAGATAGGGTAGAGCATCTAAGTTAGGAATTCTCAGGTATCTGTTAAAGTTGGCAGAGAAGAGAAATGGAAGTGGCCAAATTATTTAAAAAGCAGTTTGCAGGCTTGGAGATTTCCTATCCAGGCAGTATACTGTGTAATCATGTAGTACCACGCAACCAGGCATTCATCACACAGCTTTAAGAAATGGCATAAGGCTTATCTGACTTCTGAGCCCCCATTTTTCTTGAAAATTGCCTGTAAAGTGAGCAAAGATGCTGGAATCATGGATTCAGTAGGATTTGTAAACTTTGGGGGGGGAGTGTCATTGTTTCTTAAGACATTGATGTAACATTCAGTTATTACTAGAAAAAAGACATTTATTTTGGAGTCATCAAAAAAGCATAAATAACTGAAAGTAGAGTGAATTAAATAAATGTTTGAGAATCTATGATGTGGAAATGTATAGAATGAATATTCTCACAACATAGAAGAGGAGTTAGATGTAACTGTAATATTAAATGCTATAAGAGAGAACCTAGGCAGCTGAACAACCTTGTAAAGCCTGATGGGGAAGAGAAGGTAACATTTTATCTGAGTTTCAAAGAATACTAATATTATAATGTTCTCTCTTGTCAAGTAGGCTGGCCTGTTTTTTTGGTGGGGGCGTATTAGGGATTGAACCCAAGGGCTCTTAACCACTGAGCCACATCCCCAACCCTTTTTATATTTTATTTAGAGACAGGGTCTCACTAAGTTGCTTAGGGCCTCAATAAATTGCTGAGGCTGGCCTTGAATTCTTGATCATCCTGCCTCAGTCTCCTGAGCTGCTGGGATTACAGGCGTACTCCACTGTGCCCAGCCAAAGTGGCGTATTTGTCCAACAAATTTTCACACTTATCTTTAAGGTTCATACAGTTTCTAGTTGCTATGATTAAAATATTACATGTAAATGTTGTTAGATCAGTGACCTAAAACTTGATTTTATACTTGAGACTGTACACCAGTGGTCTTGTATCTGGGTTGAAAACCAGAAACTGAACTGGAAGATTCATGCATATAATTTTATCCCTAAATAGGTGCTTCTGGTTTTTGTCTGTTTAGAAGTGTGTATCTATTTAACTACTGGATATTTTTGCTTTGGAGGGCATAAGAGAGTGCTCATGGTAGCAGCAACTGACCTGCGAAAAGATTTAAAATCCGTTTATCTGTCATCTCTGATGTGTCCTAAATTTGTCATTTGTAGGGACTTACTACATTTTCTTTTTCAGTATCAGAGAAAGAAATGAGATCTTGTCTGGAAAATTAAATTCTATTGTTTAAGCATGTAACAGTAGAAATTTAAATTATCTAAATTTAATTTAGATAATCCAAATAGATTAAAATATTATGTGTTCACTGAAAATTTAGTTTGACCAATTTGTAATAATGAGCTTTTGTTCATTTAAAAGTTGTGGCTGAGCCGGGCGCAGTGGCGCACGCCTGTAATCCCAGCACTTTGGGAGGCTGAGGCAGGAGGATCGCGAGTTCAAAGCCAGCCTCAGCAATAGCGAGGCACTTAGCAACTCAGTGAGACCCTGTCTCTAATAAAAACACAAAAAAGGGCTGGGGATGTGGCCCAGTGGTCAAGTGCCCCTGAGTTCAATCCCCGGTACCACAAAAAAAAAAAAAAACAAAAAAAAGTTGTGGCTGCCAGGGCTGGGGTTGTGGCTCAGCGGCAGAGCGCTCGCCTAGCATGTGCGCGGCCCAGGTTCTATCCTCAGCACCACGTAAACATAAATGCATTGCATTGTGTACAACTAAAGTAAATAAATAAATATTAAAAAAAAAAAAGTTGTGGCTGCCAGGTATGGTAGAGCACACCTGTAATCCCAGCAACTCAGGAAACTGAGGCAGAGGATCACAAGTTCAAAGCCAGCCTCAGCAATTTAGCAAGGCCCTAAGCAACTTAGTGAGACCTGTCTGAAAATAAATAAATAAATAAAAAGGGCTGGGAATGTGGCTCAGTGGTTAAGCACCCCTGGGTTCAATCCATGGTTCCTAAATAAATAAATAAAGCAAAAATACAAGTTGTAGCTCCTAGTGTGGTGCTTTCCTGTAATCCTAGATGCTTGGGAGGCTGAGGCAGAAAGATCACAAATTTGAGGCCAGCTGGGGCAACTTCACAAGAGCCTATCTCAATACAATTTGAAAAGGTCTGGGGATATAGCTTGGAGTTAGACCACTTGCCTAGCATAGAAGGATACTGTGTTCAATCCCCAGTACTGGGGGGGAAAAATTGTGGTTCATTGTGTTTGTGATACTGTAATAGCTAAAGCCTTTTTCAAACTTTTCAGGGAAGCGTGACTGCAATGACAGTGTTTTTTCCCTTGGACACAGCTAGACTTCGACTGCAGGGTGAGTGTTAATTATGTTCCTGTTCATTTGGTATTAGGAAGCAAACATATTTCTTTAGTAAATTCTTCATCAAGGTAAGGAGATTCTGTTTATGTAGAGATCCCACAGATTTCTGTTTTCACTGACTTTACTGGTCATCGTTGTTGTTTCCTAATGAGCAGAAGGTCATATGTAGATGAGTCATAGCCTTAGCCATTTTCCAATCTGAGAGAACCTGAATGGGCTTGCATAAATAATTTTGAATCATTATGATTCTTTCTAATAAGCCATATAACTTTTTGGGGGGATGATGGGGATGGAACCTAGGGCCTCAAACATACTAGGCAAATGCAATACCCCCAGTAGCCATCTGACTTTTCAAAGGAAAAAAATGGAGAGTCAATTTAGAGTTTTTGAATAGGCAATAATTTTTTGTAATTCAAAAGGCAAGATAAATAAAATGGTATTTGGTACAGGGAAAACTCACTCTTGTCTGCTTTCACCCTGTTTCTTCTTCATTGTAGTCAACATTGATTTTGTGTTGTTTCTTTGGAATCAGCAATGCTAGAAAAATTTCTCAATTTGAAATTTCTTCAGAATGTAAGAGGGAGCTCTGGGCATGGTAATGACCACCTGTAGTTCCCCACTACCTGAGAGGCTGAGGCAAGAGAATGGCTTGAGTCAGCAGTTCAGAGGCCAGCCTGGGCAACACAGCAAGAACCCTCTCTTAAATAAAAGAATGAGGCTGTGGATGCTTGTGATCCCATCGACTCTGGAGGCTGAGGCAGGAGGATTACAAATTTGAGGTCAGCCTCAGCAATTTAGCAAGACCTGGTCTCAAAATTAAAAAATGAAAAAGGCCTGGGGATGTGGCTCATTGGTAAAGCGCCTCTAGATTCAATTCTCAGTACCAAAAAAAAAAAAAAACGAAAAGGGGGCAGGGAGAACAAAGAACAAAACAAAAGGAATGTTCAGGATTTGGAATCCACTGTAATGTAGCAGTGGACCTTGAGACTGAGTGATGGTCAGCCTTCCCTAGTTTCCTGAATAGCCCTCCAGATTTTCTTTTTCTTTTTTTTTTTTTTTTTTTAACCTTTATTTTACTTATGTGATGCTGAGGATCGAACCCAGAGCCTCACACATGCGAGACATGCGCTCTACCGCTGAGCCATAGCCTCAGCCCCTACAGATTTTCTTTATGGAATACCAAGTAAATAATATATATTCCTAATTTTCTCCCTAACTTACACAAAAAGCACATCTTACATACTACTCTCTATCTTGCATTTTAAACTTAACAGTATATTTTAGAGCCTTTCAGATCTTGTACTTAAAGAACTTCTTCATCCTTAGAGCTGTAGAGCCTTCCATGCACCCATAGCCTGTTTACCCTTCCCCTACTGTGGATACTTGGGTGCTTGTTACAGATATGACGAAAGAATACAAGTGTTCCTATGCCACTTTGTTTCTGTCAGTTTTATGGGATAAATTCCCAGAGGTGGGATTAATGTATCAAAGGGTAAATGTGTGTGTAATATTAATAGTTACTGCCAGATTACCTTCATTAGGGGTTTACTAATTTGCCATTTCATAAGCCATCCTGTACCAATTTTAATTCATAGGAAATTGGTTAATTACCATATGTTTTTATGTTCTCAATTTGTTTTTCAAGTGTAGGTAGAAAATTTGAAGTCAGTGGGTTTTGTTTTTGGTGAGAATGCTAGGAAAAGCAGAGCTTTTTTTCTTGATGGGTTTTTTTTTTTTTTTTAATTTATTTACTTTAGTTGTACACAATGCAATGCATTTATGTTTACGTGGTGCTGAGGATCGAACCCGGGCGAGCGCTCTGCCGCTGAGCCACAACCCCAGCCCTCTTGATGGTTTTTTAAATTTTTTTTGTTTTTAAGATTAGGAAACAAAGTAGCACAAAGCCAAAACTTTGGAAACCTGAGTTTTAATTCTGACTTTGCTTTTGTGTCTATAGCCTCTTTTATAAAAGGAAGATAATAATTAATTTTCCCTCTATTTTATAAGGTGTTATGGTTATAAAAATAAGAATATGTATATTGCTTTTAAAAAAACAAGAGCTGTAGGGGCTGGAACTATAGCTTAGTGGTAGAGTGCTTACCTAGCACGTGTGAGGCACTGGGTTTAATCCTTAGCACCACATAAAATAAATAAAGGCATTCTGTCCATCTACAACTACAAAAAAAAATTTTTTTTTAAAGAGCTCTATAAAATGTGAGATAAGTTTTTGCTCTACTTTGCAAGTCTTCGCTTTGGAAATTAGGAATTATGAATAATGGATGAAATTCAAGGAATCTGCAGTTGGGGATTTAGCACATGGACACCATAGAAGGATCTGATGAAATTAGGGAACTTGTAAAGGATCAGATGAAAGATTACTCAGTGAAATGGCATTTTAGTGAAACTTGCTGATGCTGGAGATACTTATTCTCAAAATTTACCTATGTATTCTCTGGTCTTGTAGTTGATGAGAAAAGAAAGTCCAAAACTACACACATGGTGCTACTGGAAATCATTAAAGAAGAAGGCCTGTGAGTACTATCTCATTTTCACAACCATGTTAACCAAAGCAACTTATCAGGAGATTGTGCCTCCAATACACCTAAACTCTCCATTCTTGTAGATCTTAAAGATCTGTAGTTAGTCATTTGATGCTTTTTTTTTTTTTTTTAAACCATTGTTGTTGCTGTTGTTTTTAATGTGGGATGGGGATTGAACCCAGGGCCTCATGCATGCTAGGCAAGTGCTTTACCACTGAGCCATCTCCCCAGCCCCAGCCATTTGATTCTTGATCCAGGAAACCAGTGCTTTGTTTAATAATAAACCAAAGATAGTAATTATTTAGTTCATTTTTATTGGACTCATTCAGGCAGATAGAACACTTATTTTTTTAAGTTTTTATTTAGAAATAATTTTAAATTTACAAAAATTTGTAAAACTAAAATTGATACAAAGAACACCAGTTATGTGCATTACCCAGATTCAACTGTTAACCTTTTTTCCCATTGTTTTACTATTTGTGCTCATACTCTTCTTCCTCCCTCTTATTTTCATTATACATGCACATACATACCACATAAATTTTTTCAGAATTATTTGAGAATAAATTACAAACATCAGACTTTTAACCCTTATGACTTCGACACTTTCAAAGAATACAGTTCCCCTACACACACACACACACACACACACACACACACACACACAGCCAGGCATGGTAGTATATGCCTGTAATCCAGTGATTTGGGAGGTAGAGGCAGGATTTTAAGTTCAAGGCCAGCTTCTTAGCAAGACCCTCTTCAGCTTAGCAAGACCTTGTCTCAAAATAAAATATAAAGAAAGGACTGGGGTAAAGATCCCTGGGTTCAATCCCTAGTACAAAAAAAAAAAAAAAAAAAGAATGTTTCTCATTTCAGGTTTGCCTCAAGTCTCTTCAATGATTAGATTGAGGTTATACCCTCTTGGTCAGAATAATGAGCAAATAGGTGATTGGGTTCAGTGGCATGCACCTGTAGTCCCAGCTACTCCCCAGGCTGAGGCAGGAAGCTGAAGTAGCAGGGTTACTTGAAGCCAGGAATTTGGGGCCAACCTGAAGAACAAAGCAAAAATCCATCTCTTTAAAAAACAAACAAATGGAATGTGTAGTTGGTATAGTGTCTTTCTTAAGATATCACATGTGGAGTCACATATTATCCACCTGCTCCATTGATTATTTATGATTCTTACATTTGATTTAGGCATTGTATAGTTATTTATTTCCCTCATGCAACTATAAGCAGTTTATGGGTAGATAGTTAAGAAAAATGCAAATATCCTGCTCTTTGACAAAATTTCTACCCTGAATTTACCATGAAATTAAAATGATGATTTTCTAACTCCAACATTGCTTCTGTATTTATTCATCTTGGCATTCTACTGTAAGCAGAAGCTTTCCCCCCCTTTTTATTAGTTAATTAATTATTAGTATGGATCCACAAATTCCTACTTTTTCAGTGGTTTACAGTTGATTACTTTATTACTTTAGGGCTCATATTGTCCCTAATTTGGTCAGTGGGAGCCACTTCAGTCTGGTTCCCTTGTCTTTATGACATGCCCCCATCATTTATGTGCACTTATTTTCTGTAATTATTTAATTTTAAATGTTATTGCCCATAATGAAATGTAAATGATGCTATGTTAACTAATAGCCATGGTGAAATTGTCTCTAACTTTACATACTAATGTTACTAAAGGTAATTGAAGGAGGAAATCAGTAGCTGAGTCATTGACTTGGTGGTGTTTCTTCTGTATTATTAATGCTAGAAAGAATTTCTTGATTTGGACATCCTTCAGAATATAAAATGTGTATGTGATTTGGAGTCCTTTATAATGTAAAGTGAACCTTGAGACTGTGTGAGTGATGATCAGCCTTTGCTAAGACTTCTCTGGAAATTTCTAATGGCTTTTGTCCATGACCTTTACTCTGCCTATTGTGTTTTTCCCTCAGCCTTGCACCATATCGAGGGTGGTTTCCAGTTATTTCCAGTCTCTGCTGCTCCAATTTTGTCTATTTCTACACTTTTAATAGTCTCAAAGCAGTCTGGGTCAAAGGTCAACATTCTACCACTGGAAAAGATCTGGTAGTTGGATTTGTTGCAGGTAATGAGGTTTTCTAGATATAAACTGTTTTTGCATTTTAATATTTATCTTGTGGTTCGTATATCTTCTGAAGAGATAATTGTAGCACAAAGTAATGCTACAAAGAGTATGTATAGTCAGTTTGCTTGATGTGTTTGTTTGTTTAGTTATAGATGGACACAGTATCTTTATTTTTACCTATTCATTTTTTTATGTGGTGCTAAGGATCAAACCCAGTGTCTCAGGCATGCAAGGCAAGCGCCCTACCACTGAGCCACAACCCCAGCCCCACTGATGTGTTTTTTTAATGTGGTAGAAAACCACAGAGCATGAAATTTATCCTCTTAACCATTTAAGTGTAAGTTCATAATGTTAAATATATTCATATTATTGTGAAGCAGTTGTCTAGAACTTTTTCATCTTACAGACCTGACTTCACATCCCTTTTCCATGCCCCCTCCCCCTGGTAACCACCATTCTATTTTTTGTCTTTAAGAATTTGATTATTTTAGGTACCTCATGTAAGTGGACTAAATATAGCAATGGTCTTTTTATTTAACTTAGTATAATGTCTTCAAGGTTCATCCATGTTAAAACGTGACATTTCTTTTTCTTTTGGCTAGATAATATCCCATTTTGTGTACATATCACACGTGTTTATCCATTTATCTGCTGATGGACACTTGGTGCTGGGGGCCAGCCCCAGTCAGGGGGTACAACGCAAGCGCTCAGTGAAGTACGGAGGCAGAGAAGCAGCGATGGGGAAAATAACACACCGACACGCGAGTCAGGCTGTGGAATCTTCTCTCTTTACTTTTCACTTTCTTTTAGGTTTTAAGCACAATATTTGGCAGCACAGATTGTTTACACTTTCTTTGGTGATTACATTACAGACATGACTTAATTTTTAGACATATTAAATTTCTTATTTTATATATTTCAAGGTTTTGAGGTCACTTGCACCTTTTCTAGGCCCTGTACGTGACTGAAACTGTTTTCTCTGCATACTATTTAAGCTGTCTGATAAAAGTCAACCTTCTTTGTCTGGGATTCCACAGCACTATTGTTTTTCTTTTATAGCAGTTGTTTATAAAATCTAGAAGCAGGGCAAGGCTGAATGTTAGCTCATGGGAGACTTTTTACTCTAAGGGATTTATGTCTACTTTAAAAGTAAGAGAAACTTATTTTTAATCACAAAAAGACTCTTAAAGCTTTTTAACTAGAAATTAAGTACTTATAGAAAAAGGTTTGTGTTACTCTTTTCAAGAAAAGATAAATGTACAGAGTTAGTCTGGATCTAAATAATTGAAATAGGGATACCTGGCGGCCATATATGTGAATAAAGAACTGAACAGCAGCAAGTAGAAGTCAAAGTTAACTCTTTCAACACCATACCTTTCATGAGAAAGGAGAGGGCTTTATAGAAAATGCCACAACAACTTGGGTTGCTTTACATCTTGCTATTGTTTATAGTATTGCTATGAACATGGGTGTGTAGGTATCTCTTTTGGCTATATACCCAGAAATGGGATTGCTGAATCATGTGTAGTTCTGTGTTTACCTTTGGAGGGAAACTTCATACTGTTTGCCACAGCAGTTGTACTATTTATAACCCCAACAACAGTAGTTCAGAAGTTCAAGTCCTCTGCCCTTCCCCTCCACCTCCAGTACTAGGGCTTGAACAGAGGGTCACATGTATACTATACAAATGCCCTACCACTGAGCTATACCTCCAACCATTTTTTGGTTTTATTTTATATTGAAACAGGGTCCTGCTAAGTTGCCCAGGCAGGGTCTTGAACTTTCAGTCTTTCTGCCTCAGCCTCCTAAGTAGCCAGGATTACAGTTTTGCATCACCATGTTTGGCTCCTTTTACCCATTTTTTAGTCAGGTTATTGATTTTGTTGTTGTTGTTGTTGTTGTTCTTGAGTTGTAGAAGTCCTTTTTGTGGTATAATAACATATATGTGGACTTTGTACCTGGTGTTTGGCACAGCTCCTAAAACCATTGGCATTTCCTGAGTGGTAGTATCTTTTGTTATTTCTAATGTGCTCCTTTCAACCATACCTTATTTTATGCTAATAAGAGGACTGTTAGTGGGCCCCTAGACAGCTTCAGAATGGGTGCTGCTAGCCAGAGGAATTAACCGTGTGATTTAAGGGCAGGGGAAAAGGAATGCAGTTGTGACCAATGGGCCAGTGCTAGTATGCCCATGTTCTTTTATTTTTGTCCACTGAGTTCTGTGCTTACCAAAAGTGAATTTTGTCTTTTCTCAAACCCACTTATGCTAGTTCTATCTATTGCTGTAGATGAAGCATTATGGTATAGGTATCCTCCCATGCTAACCAGGATTCCTTGATGGTGCCAAGCCATTCAGTAGTAGCTCCATTCTTCCACAGCAACTGTGGTCTTTACTCTAAATGGGATAACAACTTCTTAGTGATGCTGGAGAAGCAATTTACTGCAAGGTTCACTACAATCCTGAAAAAGATGTACATATTTACAAAGCACAGAAAAGAAACCCATGGGAGGACTTATAGTTGGCTGTGCTTTATAAGAGTATTGTCATTGAGTGTGTCAGACTGGGAATCTAACCATATTTAATGAAATGACTTATTGTACATGTCTAACAACAGTGTCAAAGGACAAAGCACATGAGCAATTTTTAAAAAGTAGTGCTTTGTTCCATTGCTGTAATTTTAGTCCTATTTTACTCTGATATTCTATCAACATTAAAGGAAAGTGTGAGATTTTCATTTATGCTGTTTCTGTCTCCTGTGCTGCTCCTTCTTGGTGAGCAGTGATCTCTAACATGATGAAGGGATGGCATAAAGGTATCTTAAACCAGCGAGCTTGTTTTGGTGAGGTTAAATCATGCAACTTATTTTAAATACATTCAGATACATAATGTTTATCCCATTTTCCTAAGATTCTGAGGTTTAACATACATTCTCTGAGCTATTGTTGCTGTTGAAATCTTTTGCCCATTTAGGTTCTAAGCACTTTTTGATTGTTTGAAATTAGATTGTGAGTTTATGGGGGTCTCATATCCTGATTTTTAGCTTAATTTCAGGTTTAGGTACGTAAACAAAGGAATATGTAAAAATAAAATCTTATTTACCTTTTGGAAGCACCTGAGGTCTTGGAAGATTTGGAGAAGTTGTCTTATCCAAATCGAAAGCTATGGCTCCCCTTCAGCTTTGCCACATTCATGTTTTTGTTTATGTCCTAGGCTATTCCTGTGCCCTTATAATTATAGGATGAGAGTTAAAAAAAAAAAAAAATAGTTTTAGATCTCATCCCTCCATAAGAGGGTAGTTCCCCAAGTGTAAACTTCTATCTTATGACTGCAATTGCTCATTCAATGTCAGTATTCCCTAGAAGTTTGCACACTTCTGGAGGACCAGAAATGTTTCTGCTTCTTTCATCATTGCTTCCCCAGTATCTAGTATATCACAACCAAAGAGTGAAAATGATACATTCCATTTAGAGGGTATTGATCTTTGGATTATATGGTTGATTCATTGTTTTATGATTATCTTTGATAAACTTTTCGGTTGAAGTCACCATACATGAACTTTTCTTTTTACAACATAAGAACTTAAGACTATAGTTTAAACAAACTTAGACCACAAGACTATTTGTAATCTCTATATGGTATTTGGCACTAGAAATAAATTCATTTTACAAAGTATTATCAACAGGACCTCATTTTTAACATTTTTTTAATAGTAGATGGACACAATACCTTTATTTTATTTTATTCTTTTTATGTGGTGCTGAGGATCAAACCAAGTGCCTCACACGTTCTAGGCAAGCACTCTACCAACTGAGCTACAGCCCCAGCCCTCATTTTTAACCTTTTTTTTGGTACCAGGGATTGAACTCGGAGGCACTCGACCACTGGGCCACATCCCCAGCCCTTTTTTTGTATTTTTATTAGGGACAGGGTCTCACTGAGTTGCTAAGTGCCTTAGCCATTGCTGAGGCTGGCTTTGAACTTGCGATCCTCCTGCCTCAGCCTCCCAAGTGCTGGGATTACAGACGTGCGCCACTGCGCCTGGCCATTTTTAACCTCTTAATGAATACTTGGAAATGAAAAATACCAATGAATACCAATATCAATACCAATTAGTTATTACATATATTTTAAATAAAGGTTTTGATTTAATACTAATTAATTAGTTAATTAATTAATGAAACACTTCCAGGCACTGTGGCACATGCTTGTGATCCCAACAGTTTGGGAGGCTGAGGTGGGAGTTCAAAGCCAGCGTCACCAATTTAGCAAGGCCCTGAACAACTTAGTGAGACCCTGTCTCAAAATTAAAAATAAAACAGGCCAGGGATGTGGCTTGTGGTAGAGCACCCCAGGGATCAATCCTCAGACCAAGCTAATAATATAATAAAACAGACTTCCTTAAACTTATTTCATCTTACTGACTCCTATTCATGCTTTTATTCTCAGTTGCCTCTTCTTCAGGAATCCTTCCCTGTTTCTCATTCCAGCCAACACAGTATAGTTCTTAGTTCTTAGTAATCAAGAATGTACTCTACTGGGTAATAATGAATCTGCACATTCTTCTTAATCTTCTGCTAGACAGTGAGCTCCTTAAAGTCAGAGGTTGCATCATTGTTATCTCTGCAGTGTCCTAGCACACTACCTGGCACCTAGAAAGTGCTGATTCAAACTAAAGGACTGCTCCTTATATAGTCTTCCCCGTTTTACTACGTGGCAACACTATTCTCATTTTGAATTTATTCTCTCTCTCTCTCACCCTACCTCCAATCCTGAGCATATCCTTTTACTTTTCTTCGTGTGGTATCCAGAATTTAAATATAATAGTCCCCCCTGATTCTTAGAAGATGTGTTCCAGGGTTCCCAGTGGATGCCTGCAACTTCAAGTAGTACCCAGATGTGTATTTACTATGGTTTTTCCTTTACATACATACCTGTGATAAAGTTTAATATGTAAATTAACTAATTAACAATAATAACTAATAATAAAATAGAGCAATTTTAATAATGTTTTATAATAAAAGTTATTTAAACCTTATGAATTATTTATTCATGGCATTTTCCATTTAATGTTTTTGGGCCATAGTTGACCTCAGGTAATGAAAACTGCAAAACATGAAACTAAGGATGGGATTGGGAGAGGACTTTTATACTTCACTACGGTCTAGGTCCCAAACACCATTAAAATGTTGCTGGATATTTTCAGAGCATTATCTTGCTTCCTCTTTTGCCCCTTCAGGCAGTATGTAGCAGAGCAGCCAGTGTGATCATATTGTATAGGATTATATTGTTTCTTTGTTGAGAGCCCTCCAATTGCTTCCCATCTCACTCAGAGTTAAAGCCAGTCCTTACCTTGTCCCACAAAACACTTTATAACTATATGAGCTGGCCCTCCTCTTCTTCCTTTTTTTTTTTTTTTTTAATATTTATTTATTTGCTTTAGTTGTACACAATGCAATGCATTTATGTTTACGTGGTGCTGAGGATCGAACCCGGGCCGCGCATGTGCAAGGTGAGCGCTCTGCCGCTGAGCCACAACCCCAGCCCCTCTTCTTCGTTTTATACGTTGCTGCAGCTGTGTGTCCTGCGTTCTCCTCCCTGAATACTCCTGACTCCTTTTGCCTGTGTACCTGCTGTTTCCTCTGCTGGTGACTGCACAGTTAACCCTTTCACCTCCTTTAAGAGTTTTCCCTAGCTGGGCGCGGTGGCGCATGCCTGTAATCCCAGCACTTGGGAGGCTGAGGCAGGAAGATCACAAGTTCAAAGCCAGCCTCAGTAATGGCGAGGCACTTAGCAACTCAGTAAGACCCTGTCTCTAATAAAATACAAAAAAGGGCTGGGGATGTGGCCCAGTGGTCAAGTGCCCCTGAGTTCAATCCCCAGTACCGTACTAAAAAAAAAAAAAAATTTTTTTCCCTAAATGGTCAAAGTACTTAAAATGGTACTCTTTCTGTCCCTCAGTACTCTCTGTCCTCCCTCTTTGCTTAAATTTTGTCTTTAACCCTTCTAATATATTACATATTTTGCTTATTTATTTTAGTTATTGTCTTTATTACACCATTATATTGTAAGCTTCATGAGAAAAGAGATTTTCACTTTTTTTTTTTTTTTTTTGGTAATAGGGATTGAACTCAGGGGCACTCGACTACTGGGCCACATCCCCAGCCCTTTTTTGTATTTTATTAGAGACAGGGTCTCACTGAGTTGCTAAGTGCCTTGCCATTGCTGAGGCTGGCTTTGAACTCGCGATCCTCCTGCCTCACCTCCCAAGTGCTGGGATTACAGGTGTGCGCCACCACACCCGGCTTCACTTTTTATTTATTGTTTTATCTTCAGCACTAGGTTCAGCACACTGGTTTCTGTAATTATTATTATTATTATTATTATTTTATTTTGGTTGTAGACAGACACAATACCTTTATTTTATTTGTTTGTTTGTTTGTCTTTTTAATGTGGTGCTGAAGATTGAACCCAGCACTTCACACATGCAAGGCTCTACCAACTGAGCTATAACCCCTGCCCTAATTTTTATTTTTTAAATTGACATTTATACTGATTTATGGGGTATAGTTTTATAATTTGATACATGTGTACAATGTAGTATAATCAAGTCAGTTTGTTATCACCAAGTATTATCATTTCTATTGTGAAACTTCAAACTCTTATCCTTTAGTTATTTTGAAATATATAATGAATTATATAAACTTCAGTTACCCTACTATGTTATACTAATTTACATAGGACTTTAGAACTAATTCCCATATCTAACTGTGGTTTTTGTGGGGTTTTTTTTTTTTTTTTTTTTTGGTAATAATTATTTATTTGTTTTAGTTGTACACAATGCCTTTATTTTTACGTGGTGCCGAGGATTGAGCCCGTGCTGCACACATGCTAGGCAAGTACTCTACCACTGAGCCACAACCCCAGCCCCATCTAACTGTGTTTTTTTTTTTTTTTTTAATATTTATTTATTTGCTTTAGTTGTACACAATGCGTTTTTACATGGTGCTGAGGATCGAACCCGGGCTGCGCAAGTGCTAGGCAAGCGCTCTGCCGCTGAGCCACATCCCCAGCCCCCTGTGTTTTGACAACTGTTTTCCAGGCTATCTATGCCCACTCCCTCTTTACCCTTCCTAACTTCTAGTGACTTCTGTTTTATACTCAAATTCTATGTGATCCATGCTTTCAGCTTCCTCAGAGTGAGAACATGCAATAATTGTCTTTCTGTTTCTGGCTTATTTCACTTAACATATTGTCCTCCATTTCTATCCATAAACACAAATGACAATATTTCATCCTTTTTATGGGAGAATAAACATTCAATTGTGTCTGTATATCAAACTGTCTTTATCTGTTCAACTGTCAATACACATCTTGACTGATTTGTATCTTGGTTATTGTGAATAATGCTGCATTAAATATGGGTGTGCAAGTATCCCTTTGAGAGAGCAATTTTATTTACTTTGAATATATACCCAGTAGTGGGATTGCTGGATCATATGGGAATTCTGGTTGTGTGTGTGTGATACTGGGAATTGAACCCAAGGGTGCTTTACCACTGAACTATATCTGCAGTCCTTTTTTTATTTTTATTTTTGGGACAGGGTCTGGCTAAGTTGCTGAGGCTGGCCTTGAACTTGTGATCTTTCTGTCTTAGCCTCTCAAGTTCCTGGAATCACAAGCACGTACCATCTGCCATTTTCATTTGTTTAAGGAAAACCCATAGTGTTTTCCATAATGGCTACACTAATTTACATTCCCACCAACAGTGTATAAAAGTTCCCTTTGCTCTGCATCCTCACCAGCTTTGTTATTTTTGGTCTTTTTATTTTTTTTTTTTTTTTTTTTTTTTTTTTTCCATTTATTTTTAAACTAAAACATAAAAATTGTACATAGTAATGGGGTAACGTGATGTTTCTGTCTTTTATAATAGCCATTAACAGGTGAAATGATACCTCATTTGTGGTTTTGATTTGCATTTTCCCTGATGATAAGACACACTTTATGTATTTGTGGAGCAGATAATTAATATCAGTAAAAATAAGCCGCAACAACTAATCCAGTCACTTGGCAATTGGATTAAATTGGTGGTTCTCAACTGAGGCTAATTTTGACCCACAGGGAACATACAGCAATGTCTGAAGGCATTTTGGGTTGTCCCATTGAGGATGCTGCTTGCATCTAGTTATTAGAGACCAAGGATACTGCTAAACATCCTACTCAATAACACGTACACACCAAAGAATCATCTAGCCCAAAATGTCAGTGTTATCACAGTTAAGAGATTCTGGATTTAAAAATTTTACAATACTTTAAATTCTGAGATTCTCTAATTAGTTCCTTTCTGATGGTTGAAAATTCCTTGGAAATTACTTTTGTGAGTTTTAAACTTCTCTGCATAACATGTTTTTATATCATAATAACTACACATTCTTACCATAATTGCAATTGCTTTTTCTCTTCTTCCTGTGAGCCCTGTTGTCATACTATCACTGTAGAAATGAGTTTCATTATCTCCAAGGAAAACTAAGAACAGCATTATTGTTATTAAATTATGCTTGAAACTTAGAAATGTTATTTATTACATTTCTGTATAAATTTTTTTTAAAAGCTCCATAAGCACCCTGGGGAAGAATTTGGAAACAGAACCTCACAGATAACTTATATGAAGAAGATAATTGCCATTTTTTTGAAATTGGAATTTTTAACCACTAACTCTTTTTGAATGCCAATGGTATTATCATTATTGTGATAGTTCAAAATGTATTTCCTGCCTTCAGGCCTTAAAGCTGACAAGTCAGGTTTGTTCTTGTAGATCAAGTTATATTCTTTCCTGGGGAGTCAAATGGTTAATTTGTGGCTTTGACTTTTGTTCAGTGGCCATCACACATATTTCCCAGAACTGAATATTAAATCAGCATGCTTTATTTTCATTTTTTCTCCCTAAGAAAGGAGTCCCACTACAGATAAAACAATTTCTTTTCAAGACTTCAGAAGTAGGGGCTGGGATTGTGGCTCAGCGGTAGAGCGCTCGCATAGCGCGTGGGCGACCCGGGTTCGATCCTCAGCACCACGTACAAATAAAATGCATTGAATAAAACACATTGTGTACAACTAAAAGCAAATAAATAAAAATATTTAATAAAAAAAAGATTTCAGAAGTAAATAGCTGTGTTATAATTATTCCTTGTGTATGGATGAAAGGAAGGCTTCCTTTTTACCCTACAAAGGTTCACTGAAATGAAGACAGCAGATTTACAGGAGAAAAGGCTTAGGGAAAATTCGAGGAGAGTGATAACGCAATAGCTCAATAAGCTTCAGATGACCATACACCCTTCTTCACAGCGGAGAAGGGTATTTTTGAGGGCTAGTAAATGTACTGAGGAGAATGAGTGGACTTAGAGACCAAACAGTGCTTTGTAAACAATTCTTTTTGGAAGTTGAGTAGAACTGGGAGACAGGCAGTAGCTTGTGACAAAGTCTATCCAGGTGTGGTAACCTTCTTCAGTTTTCCTTCCTGTAATAGTTCAACTAATGAAACCTCAGGGAGTAGAGGAGAGGCAATCATTTTTCTTTTTGGTGGGTTTGGTCTTTAGGCAGATAAGAACACATCAGAGTGAAGCCTTTTCCAGCATCTGCTGGTCTCCAAGGGCCTCTAGTTTAAGATAATTGTCATCTCAAGGTGCCCAATTTTGGGGTGATAGTCTCTGGACTCCTTTACCTGAATCAGTAGTTTTAATGTACTTATTACCATTCTACCTCTTCTTAATTTTGGTTCTGTTTTCTTAAAAATGATTTTTTTTAAAAAAAATAGAATCATAGACATTTAAATTAGAAGAAAAATAATCTACTTCCCTTAGGTAAGTTAAGTTCTTTTTGGTATTCCCTTCTGGGAGCTGATTGGAACTGGCAAGAGTTTTTACATAGGCTCACAAATAAGGGACAGCTTTCGTTATCCTTCCAGCCTGTCATGCATTATTAAGTGCTAGAATTAGTAGTCATAAATAGTTTGTGGCATATTTCTCCTCTGTGGAATGTTGTCATTTGCTTGATTATGTAAGTTGCAAGTTTTACTAAAATATTGGATTCTCAAGTATTTTGAGTATCTTCCCAGAATTCATAAAATTGTAGTGGCTAAAAAGCATCTCTCAGTCGGGTGCAGTGATGCATGCCTGTAATCCCAGCACTTGGGAGGCTGAGGCAGGAGGATTTCAAGTTCAAAGTCAGCCTCAGCAATGGTGAGGCCCTTAGCAACTCAGTGAGACCCTGTCTCTAATAACATACAAAAAAGGGCTGGGGTGCTGGGGTTGTGGCTCAGTGGTAGAGCGCTCGCTTAGCACGTGCATGGCCTGGGTTCGATCCTCAGCACCACGTAAACATAGATGCGTTGCATTGTGTACAACTAAATCAAATAAATAAATATTTTTAAAAAGGGGAGGGGGCCGGGGATGTGGCCCAGTGGTCGAGTGCCCCCGAGTTCAATCCTCAGTACCAAAAAAAAAAAAAAAAAAAAGTACATAAAAAAGGATCTCTCTGTCTGTTTTGACTTAAAGGATGAAAAAAGTACTTGAATTTCTCAGACAAAAAGCTTTGACATACAAAATGTTTTTATAGAGACTTTATATTCTCTCACTTAAATAATGCAGTGCAGGGGACTGGGGTTGTGGCTCAGCGGTAGAGTGCTTGCCTAGCATGTGCGCGGCCCTGGGTTTGAACCTCAGTACCACATAAAAATAAATAAAGGCATTGTGTACAACTAATAAATAAATAAATAAATATTTTTAAAAAATAATGCAGTGCACTTTGTGCTTGAAGTTCTCCTTAGAGTCCTTTCTGTCTTGCAGCTATGTTAAAGATGGGGACAAGAAAGCAGAATTTTTTTTTTTTTTTTTTTTTTTTTTTTTTTTTTTGGTAACAGGGATTGAACTCAGGGGCACTCGACCACAGGGTCACATCCCCAGCCCTTTTTTGTATTTTATTATAGACAGGGTCTCATTGAGTTGCTAAGTGCCTCGCCATTGCTAAGGCTGGCTTGGAACTCACGATCCTCCTGCCTCAGCCTCCCAAGGGCTGGGATTACAGGCGTGTGCCACTGTGCCTGGCTCAAAAGCAGAATTTTAAAATTAGTTAAATCTTAATCTTGACTGCACTGGTTCTTTTTTTTTTTTTTTTTTTTCTTTCTAGTTATGGGTGAATATAATACCTTTATTTTTTATATTCTGCTGAGGATTGAACCCAGTACCTCACATATGCTAGGCCAGTACTCTAGCACTGAGCTACAACTCCAGCCTGCCACGTTGCTTCTTAAGTGTTTTAAGTGTGTCTACCTCTTGAATAGCGCAGGAAGGAAATTTAGAATTCTAAAGAATTTGTTTACTGGGGCTGGGATTGTGGCTCAGCGGTAGAGCACTCACTTAGTACGTGCGCGGCCCGGGTTTGATCCTCAGCAACACGTACAAATAAAAAAAACATTGTGTACAACTAAATAAATAAATATTAAAAAAAATAATTTGTTTACTGGCCATGATATTTTATTTGTTTTGAAAGGTATGCATGTTATTCCTTTCTATAGTATTCTTCGTGAGCTCTAGTTGTGAATTCTTCTGTCTTCTTTCTTTCTCTTTCCAGTGCTGGGGATTGAACCCAGGGCCTTACACACGCTAGGCAAATGTTTTACCCCTAAGCAATATCACTAGCCCTTACCTTTAATTTAAAAAAAGAAGAAAGAAAAAAAATGCAGTAGACTGTTCAGTAGCATTTTATGGCCTGATTTTTCTAGCTGTTGGTTTGTCTCCGTCAAGTGAAATATATGTTGCATTGAATAGGAATCAATTCTAAACTCCAGGCAGATAAGCGTGTATTGATACCCTTTTATCTTGACCTCTGAGATACTGGTTCTTTTTTCAAATGAGACTAGCAAGAACCCTTTTAGTAAGGTTTTTTTCAGATTAGGATCAATGTCCAAAGTGACAACATATGAATATATTGTCATAACTAAAAATAACTTCTTGATGTTATGTGAATCTAAAATAATGTATAACAAATACAACTCATAAAATTATTTGTTAATGTCTTTTGAGAAATATGTTCTCTTTGTGCTTCTAAGAGATAGGTAGAAAAATACCTTAACTTTTGCAAGTATCTGCAAAAATATTAAATTTGAATCTCTTGGCCATTTCTCCAGGCTAATCCTTGGCCAAACTGTGTCTTCCTCACCGTATGTTTTTAGATTACTTAAATCAAAGCATTCCTTCTTGAGCTGGGGCTGTGGCTCAGTGGCAAAGCACTTGCCTGACACATGGTAAGGCACTGGGTTTGATCCTTAGCACCACATACAAAAATAAGCAAATAAAGTCAAGTCATGCTGTCCATATACAACTACAAAACAAAAACAAAGTATTTCTTCTTCAATTGGTTTAAATGACTTTTAGTAAAAGAAGCTTTCTCTTCTTAGGATTGTGCTTCTTAGTTCTTTAGAATTTGACTACAGCCACATAGCTTCAAATGTGTGTTTTTGCAGAGTTTGTTCTTTGGTTAACATATTTATAAAATATATACCATGTGTCAGGCACTTTGTTACAATTCTGTATGGTATTTTTCCTTAATCATTTCAGGACTGATGAGGAACATTTTAATATCTCAAGATGGTGTTAAGTTGGGACTATGTGTTTTCAAAAAAGAAGCACCTGGCTCATTGTATTGTTCTACTCTGAGGCAGCCTTGGGGTGCCAAGGTCCATCTTTATGCTTGTAAGAATCATAATGCTTGTGAAACTATCTTGGGTGTTTTGTGACACTTCATAACTGCTGCTTGCCTGCTTGTCCTAATTCTCTAAGGAATGAGGAACTCTACTGTGAGCTTCTAGTCCCAGCTGAAGCACTTTGAGAAGTCACCACTTTCTCCTACCTGTCAACTATTGTGCCAGATCCATACTCACTTAAAGCTGTGTGAGCTACTTATATGAGAGTTGTAGGTTCTGCTTTCTCTGATACTGTCAGGAATGAGCATGTTTATCAATAAGCCACTTCCCTCTCTCTTAAGCTGTTATTTAGAAATTTTATTTAAAACTAGATAAAATTTACTATCCTGTTCTTGGTTTTGTTTCCATTTCTTTTTTTTTTTTTTTTTTTTTTTTTTTTTTTAAATTTTTATTTATTTACTTTAGTTTACACAATGCAATGCATTTATGTTTACGTGGTGCTGAGGATTGAACCTGGGCCGCGCACGTGCGAGGCAAGTGCTCTGCCGCTGAGCCACAACCCCAGCCCTCCATTTCTTTTTGTGGTGCTAGGAATTGAACCTAGGCCCTTGCTGATGCTAGATAAGTGTTCTACCATTGAGCTATATGTCCAGCCCCAAAGTGCTACTTCATTGTTATAAAAATGGAAAATGAGGGGACTGGAGTTGTGGCTCAGTGGCAGAGCATTCGCCTTGCATGTGTGCGGCCCGGGTTTGATCCTTAGCACCACGTAAACATAAATGCATTGCATTATGTACAACTAAAGTAAATAAATAAATATTTTTTAAAAAATGGAAAATGATTGCTTCTCTACAAGTAAGGAAACTCACTACTTTCTTCATGTGAAAAGGTGCTGCTGCCAACCATTTGCTACCAGCAAGGCTTCCAGATTGCTTCTAATAGTAGTGGCATGTGTTGTACACTGGCACAAAGACACTCCTTACCCAACATCAGAGAATCAGGATATAAGTGGAATAATGGTATATAGTTTTAAGATAGCAAAGCTTAATGGGTTACATTTTACTTTGCCTTTTTCTTGGCCTCTTTCTTTTTAAGGAGTGGTAAATGTGTTGCTAACAACTCCACTCTGGGTGGTAAACACCAGACTAAAGCTTCAAGGTGCAAAATTTCGGAATGAAGACATTGTACCAACCAACTACAAAGGCATTATCGGTAAGTGACCCTTAGCTATGTTCCTATTCAAGGCTTTGTCTCTCTCTTTGTATCTGTAACCTGTTGCCACCAATAAAGCTATATAACAGACAATCTCAAGTCCCAGCCATTACCAGTAAGCATTTGTTAGCTCATGTGTGTGTGAGTTGACAGGAATTTGCTCTTATAGACAGACCCCAGATGAGAGTCTTAGCTTCACATGTCTCCCCTCTTCCTGGGACTAGCCTTGAGCAGATTCTTCTCAGGGCAATGGCAAAAATGCAAGAGGACAAACCCAGTGGTACAAGCATATTTCAAGCCCCTATTTGCCTCTTACCTGCATAATGGCCAAAAAATATATCGCTATGGCCAAGCCCAAGCCCAAGACATGGGAGAGACTTACTCTAAGTCTACCACTCCCAAGGAGTATAGATGGGAGGGAGTTTAAAAACGAATAAAAGGGTCTGGGTGGATATAGCTCAGTTGGTAGAGAGCTTCCCTCGCAGTATAAGGCCCTGGGTTCAATCCCCAGCCCCACAAAAAAAAAAAAAAAAAAAAAAAACAGGGCTTCATGCTGCTAGGCAAGCACTGTACCACTGAGCTACACCCATAAACCAAGTAAATTTGTATTGTACTCTTTTTTGTCTAATGTCTTTGAATAAAGATACTAGATTGATTTCTGATATCTTTGAGCTTCTGTTTTTTGTGGGTTTTTTTTTTAATATTTATTTATTTGTTTTAGTTGTACATAATGCCTTTGTTTTTACATGGTGCTGAGGATTGAACCTGGATCGTGCACATGCTGGGCAAGCGCTGTACCACTGAGTCACAACCCCAGCCCCGAGCTTCTGTTTTTTAATAGTACCACATTACCAGGTTCTCCTTCCTCAAACATCTCTTTGTATCAAGATCAGCAGCAGTAGTGGTGGTGGTGGTGGTTTTCTTTTTCTTCTCTTTCCACTCCTCCCCTTCCTTCCCCTCTTCCTCTTTCTCCTTTTCATCTCCCTTTTTCTAATATTTATTTGTTTTGTTGGTACTGAGGATTGATCTCAGGAGTTCTTTGCCACTAAGTTTTTTGTTTTTGTTTTTTTGAGACTGGGTCTCTAAGTTGCCCAGCCTGTCCCCTGTCCTTGAACTTGGGATCCTCCTTCGTTAGCCTCCCAAGTTGCTGGGATTATAGGCATGCACTTGGCAAGAGCAGTTGTTTTCTTATGAGTCAAATCTTTTGTAAAGGACTCCAGGAAAAGATCTTTTTTTTTTTTTTAATATTTTTTATTTGTTTTAGTTGTACACAATGCCTTTATCTTTACGTGGCACTGAGGATCTAACCTGGGCTGCATATGTGCTATGCGAGCGCTCTACCTCTGAGGCACAACCCCAGCCCAAGATCTTATTATTTTTAATACTGAAACTGTTCTAAAATGTAGATTATCAGTTTGCACATCTGTATAATACAGAGTTCTTTGGTGTTTGTGAAAATTTGACATTCTAACCCCAAATTGTCAGGAAGACCTGCTGGTGACTGAGGTTGGTCACTCAGCAACTTGGTGGCTCTGTGTCTGATTATTATCAAAAAGTAGTTAACCAGTGAACTTGCACCTAAAATGTCATTTTAAGAAGGAACTCTTCAGGCTGTGGTTGTGGCTGAGTGGTAGAGTGATTGCCTAGCACGTGTGAGGCACTGGGTTCGATCCTCAGTACCACATAAAAATAAACAAAATAAAGGTATTGTGTCCATCTACAACTAAAAAATTAAGAAGAAGGAGGAGGAGGAAGAGGAACTCTTTTTTTTTTTTTTTTTTTTTTTTTTTTGTGGTATCAGGGATTGAACTCAGGGGCACTCAACCACTGGGCCACATCCCCAGCCCTTTTTTGTATTTTATTTAGAGACAGGGTCTCACTGAGTTGCTAAGTGCCTCGCCATTGCTGAGGCTGGCTTTGAACTCGCGATCCTCCTGCCTCAGCCTCTCCCAAGTGCTAGGATTACAGGCGTGCGCCACCGCGCCCGGCTCAGGAGGAACTCTTAATAGAACCAGTAGGGTTTGTGTTCTGAGTACATTTGAACAGTATCTTCTTTAGTTAGAGCATTGTCATCATGCTTTTCAAAAGCCTGATATCTTGTCTAGATGCTTTTCACCAGATCATTCGAGATGAAGGAATCTTGGCTTTATGGAATGGCACATTTCCCTCCTTGCTGTTGGTCTTCAATCCTGCCATCCAATTCATGTTTTATGAAGGTTTAAAACGGCAGCTTTTAAAGAAACGGATGAAGGTAATCCCTGATTTTGAAAGCAGCCAAATAACCTCTGATATCCTCTTGCTGTTTGGATTGATGTGGTTTATTCTTGCTTTCCAGCTTTCTTCTTTGGATGTGTTCATTATTGGTGCAATAGCCAAAGCAATTGCCACCACAGCCACCTATCCCATGCAGACGGTACAGTCAATTCTGAGGGTGAGTGCTGTGGTTCTCCCTGCATTGAGTCAAACAATGTCCACATGGCCTCTTTAATTAAAGCATTGTTAGTTAATAAGGCAATAATGCGGTCAGTTGGTATGCCAGTGTATTCCCAATCCATTTTTCCATTTGTTTGATATCTTCTAACCAGGTGGACTGTCATTTGTTTGTTTGGTTTAGAATGAAGTTTGTGTTTACAATTTTTTAGATAACAAGGTGTCTCAGAAAATCCATATGTGGGAAAAGATTCCTCAGAAGCCTCCAGATAGTTTGCTTCCTTCTCATTCAAGTTGATTTGCCTGGTACTCTGCAGATTATTCTTTACAAAATCAGAAGTTAATTCCTTTTGTTCTTTCAGGAAGAATTGATTTGCTTTTCTGAAGCACTTTCAATTTCAGTTTTTTCTTAAATTCAGTTATCTATCCATTCAAATGTCTGTTAAGCACTCAGTTTGGTTAGGTGCAGGAGCCCTGTTTGGGGATTGGCTTGAATTGCGGTTGACTATGAGCCGTGGAGATTTGGGCATTGTCGCCACCCGTAGTCTCACGGGATTGTTGCGGGATCTCGAGTGACTTGGCCGAAATTGCTGATCGGGTCAGCGCCATTTTAGGGTGTGTTTTTGGCGTGTGTTAGTCGTTATTAGAACCAGAGAGAAAAGTTATCAGAATAAAAAGCTGTTTGTCTCCAGTTTGCTTCTGAAGTTTTTCCCGCGGCTCCGTTGCTCCAAGCGCTTCAGGCAGCAACAGTTAGGAGTTGGGTATACAGTAGTGACTAAAATGGTCTTAATTTCTGCCCTCATGGAGCTAGTGGAAGAGAGAATAAATAAACAAGTGAGATAAGCAGACAATTACAAATTTTTTAAAGAGTTATTGAGGAAGCAAAGGGCATTTGCGACTTGGTGGAGAGGGCATGGTGAGGATCATCTTATGTAGCTTGAATGGAGATGAGCTTCTCTAAGGAGGCATATTTTTATTTAAATCAAGATGAAAGGGAAGGGACTGGGAATATAGCTCAGTTGGTAGATTGCTTGCCTTTCATGCAGAAGGTCCTGGGTTCAAGCCCCAGCTCCACCAAAAAAAAAAAAAAAAAAAAAAAAAAAAGATGAAATGGAAGGTAAAGACCCAGCCATGCAAAGAGCAGAGGAAAGTACATTCCAGGAATAGGGAATGTACTGTGTCCTTAGCTTGGTGCATTTTAGGATCTGAAAGTAGGCTTCCATGAGTGGAGAGTGGTTTGCCCAGGGTGAGATTGGAAAAGCAGCAGGGAAGCTGGAGGTGAAGTATAAAGAAAAGAATGTCATTCTCAGCACGGTGGGTTAAGCTGGGTGGTAATGTGATATAATGTTCAATTCCTGAAGATTGCTTTGGCTATCATGAGAAGGTGGGGAGGCCATTTTAGTAATGCAGGTGAGAGAGAATGGTGGCCCAGACCAGGTGGTAGCAGTAGAGACAAGAGATTATGTTGCAGGGCTGGGTCCTTCCATGAAACAGCACAAAGATGTACCTTCAAACCCCAGTTCATTAGACAAGGTCAGAAAGATTTTAGACATGTTACCAAGAGTAATGTATATGACTTTATTAAAAGAATAGGAAAAAGGAAAGGGAACATGCTCAAGGGAAAGAGTGGATATTTGCAGAGAGGAGAGGAATGGGGCTCCTCTCCTACCTTCCAGTTTTATTGGTAATCCCAGGAAAGTCTCCAGAGAGTTCTGCCAAGGTCTGCCTCTTGACTTTTGACTGACAGCTGGATGGCTTCAGACTTTGAAATCCTCATTGTCATGACAACTCTAAGCCACTTTGGCCCATGCTTACCAGCTCTAATTAGAACCTGTTCTTACAGATTTTATGTTAGGAAGAATTATCCTTATCTCCCTGAGTTTTGGGATCTGATCTGTGTAAGGATCACAAAACTTAGCCCCTTCTGCGCAACTTGTGTTCTTCTTATTGGCATTTTGGGGCCTGAATTTTTCCTGCAGATAACAGTTTGCTAAGGTATACAACATGTCCCATAGACTTAAGTCAGGCAGAGCTGCAGTTAAATTGCTTTTCGAAAGTGAAAAGCATGTGGGGGTCAGCACAGTGGGCCCAGTATATAGCATTATTCCCTTTACCTCATGTTCCCACCACTCATATCTGTCTGTTCCCTATCAATGGGATGTGAACAGATTCAAGATCTCTTGTGGGGCTGGAATCATAGTTCAGTGGTAGAGCTCTTGCATAAGACCCTAGATTCAGTCCCTAATACTACCAAAAAAAAAATCTGTTTTGCAGAGAACATTCAAAGACTGATTGCTAGATAAAATGAAGGTGGTAGAGAGTATTTCAGTTAAAAGTATTTTTGCTAATGATTATTTTAAAATTGGTACTTAATAGAATTTATTAGCATTCACACAAATACATTTTAACATTTTTATAATATAACAATGTGAAGAGTATAGACTTGCAGAGGTTCTATTTGGTTAATGTTTAAGAACTTCTTAAAGAATTGGGAGTTAATAAACCATACCATTAATATCTAAATCATCATCTTGGGCATGTTTTGTGGTTTTCTTCTTTGGAGGTAAAATCTTCCCCATAATTCTCTAAAAATGAAAACACTTGGGACTGGGGCTTCTGGCTTAGTGGTGCATGTTTAGCACCAAAAACAAAACAAAATTATGCTTGCTTTATTGAAAAATATTCATTTTCATTTATTTCATCAAAACATTTTACTCATTTAATTAAAAAATAGAGGATTGATGAAATCCCTGGTACTAATTGGATATTTATATTATTGTATATAAGACATTACACCAGCATAGTTTCCTTTACAGGTAGAAGTTTAGATAAAGGAAGCAATAATAAATAGTGATTATTTATCTTTGTTTTTCCTTCTTCAGTTTGGTCGTCACAGACTAAACCCAGAAAATAGAACCCTGGGGAGCCTACGGAACGTTCTCTATCTTCTTCACCAGCGAGTCAAGTGAGCTTTACAGATGCTTCACATTCTGTCGCTCCTTTCAGCAGCCTTTTCTGCCAGGGAGTGGTTGGATTTTCTTCTCAGATATTGTGTACTGTGCTCAGACATTTCTCAGTTTTAGGAACTTAGTGTAATTTGACAGCATTTTGGGAGTTGCAAATATACAGAACTCCTTTAGAAAAGGAACCCTTCAGGATTGGAGGTGAGGCTTAGCGGTATAGTATGTTCTCAGCATGCATGAGGGCTTGGGTTCAATCTCTAGCACCAAAAACAAAGAAATAAAGAAAAGGAACCCTATAATCTAACATAGAGATCATTCTGCCTGAGTGCTGCTCATCAGTGGATAATATCCCATGACCTCTCTTAGGAATATTACTCTGTTTATAGAGCAGCAGTAGTCCCATGAAGAGTAATGATGATTGTGAAGGTGATAATGCTAAGTAAGAATAGCTAACATTTTGAAGTGTTTGTTCCATGGCAGACTTTGAGCTAGATGCTCTTAACATGGATAATCTCGCCTAATCCTAATAATAACTCTGTTTGATGTTTTGTTTTTGTGGTGCTGGGGATTGAACCCAGGTCCATGCGCATTGGAGGTAAGCACTCTACCCACTGAGCTATATCCCCAGTCCTCCTAACAATAACTCTATGAGGTAGAAACTAGTCATTTCTGTTTCCTTTGAAGAAATTGACAGTTAAGGAAGTCAAATCGGGGATCTCCTTTGAAGCATAGGCTGCTCTAACTTTATTCTTGTTCTTTAATATAAGATGCTTTGAAAAATAAATTCATTACAAAAAAAATAAAATATGTGTGGCATAAACAATAAAATCAAAGAATTGACACACACTAAATAAATAAATAAATAAATATCATACCAAGTGTGGGGAAGCATGTGGAGCAAGATGAACTTTCCTATGTTGCTGATGGGAATGTAAAATGGTCCAACTGCCTTGAAAAATGTTTTGGCATTTTCTTTAAAAAAAATTAAGCAGGGGCTGGGGTTGTGGCTCAGCAGTAGAGCGCTCTCCTAGCACATGTGCAGCCTGGGTTCGATCCTCAGCACCACATAAATATAAAGAAACACATTGTATGCAAGTAAGGCAAATAAATAAACATCTTTTAAAAAATAAAAATTAAGGGCTGGGACTGTGGCTCAGCGGTAGTAGAGCGCTCGCCTAGTGCGTGGGCGACCTGGGTTCGATCTCCAGCACCACGTACAAATAAAACACATTGAGTAAAACGCATTGTGTACAACTAAAGCAAATAAATAAAAATATTTTTAAAAAAATAAATAAATAAATAAAAATTAAGCATACCTTCCATAGGACCCAGCCATTCCATTTCAAGGTACTTAACCAAGAGCAGTGAAAGCACATGTGCATGTGTCTACTTGTACACAAATAAAGGCTCACACGCAAATGTTAATAGCTTTATTTATTTGTAAGCGTATAAAACTGAAAACAGCCCAAATGTCTGTCACTGGGTGAAAAATATGCCCACGCTGTACTATACTCAAACATTAGAAAACTACTCAGAAATAAAAAAAGAAGGAATTGTTGATTAATGGAACAATATGGAAGAATCCCATAATAATTTTTCTGGGTGAAAAAAGTCAGGCAAAAAATAATTCATACTAAATTATTCCACTTTTTTAAAATTCTAGAGAATACAAACTTAACCTATAGTGACATAAAGCAGTGGTTACCTGGCACCAGGGTAGGCAGAGGGAGGAAATGATTTTAGAGAGACAGGATACTTTGAGGATGATGGCTGTGTCCACTATTTTGAATGTTTGATGGTGTCATGGATTCATACATAAATCAGAACTCATCAAATTGAAGTCAGGTAAACTTTGGTAAAAGTTGTAAGTATATATATATATGTAATCCCTGCTTTCCCTCTCACCTTATCCCTTTTCCAAGAGGAAGACACTGTTAACAGTGGTGTATACATTTTCAGAATATTTTTAAAGCATATATTTGCAGCTTGCCTTTTTATAAACTTTATATCATAAACATCCCTTTATATTGATATCTGTAGACTTATTTTTTGTAGTAACTGTCTAGTTTCCTGTTTCAGAATATACCACGATTTATTTGCCAGTACACTTATTGATGGATATTTGTTTCCAGGCTTTTTCCTTTACAAACATTGTTGAGTAAACAGCCATAAATTTACCTTTGTACACCTGAGTGAGTATAATTGAAGAGAAAATTCCTTTATGTGAAATTATCTGATTAAGGAATTTGAACATACAAAATTTTGACATTTTATTATTTTAAATTTTAAAATTTAGACATTGCCAAATGACTCCCCAAAATGATACCGATTTCTATTTCTACCAGCATTGGGAGAGTTAAGAAGGTTGTAGTTATATTAGATTATTATTAAAAAGGTGATGGCAAATGGAAGTCTCTGAGGTTATGTAGTTTAAAATTCAGTGTGTTTTCACATTTATCTTATTTGGTTCTCACTCAGCCTTATAGATGTGGAAGGTGATTATATTCCTGTTTTGCAGATGAAAAAAAAAAAGATTTAGAGAAAGAAAATGACTTGTCTAACACCAAACAGATGCAAAGCCAGATGTTCAAACTCAAGCTCAGTAAACACTTAGGAATAATTGAACAAATGAAGAGCTTTCATTCTGCCTTTAAAATGTTCTGCACTGAAGAAAGTACCTGTACCATCCAGTAGACTTGCCAGTGGCTGCATGCAGCTGTTGAGTGTGTGAAATATCCCCAGTGTAACTCATATACTGCATTTTTAATTTTTAAAAAATTTTAAGGGCCACATATGGCTAGCAACTACTACAACAGATAATGCAGCATACCATGCCATGCCTCTCTAAATTTTTGTGTAGTTAAGAATCCCCAGATGGGGCTGGGATTGTGGCTCAGCCGTAGAGCACTTGCCTAGCACGTGCGCGGCCCGGGTTCAATCCTCAGCACCACATAAAAAAAATAAACACATTGTGTACAACTAAAGCAAATAAATAAATATTTTTAAAAATAATAATAATCCCCAGAGGTGGGGCTGGGATTGTGGCTCAGCGGTAGAGCGCTCTCCTAGCACGTGCCTGGCTCGGGTTCGATCCTCAGCACCACGTAAACATAAATGCATTGCATTGTGTACAACTAAAGCAAATAAATAAGTATTTAAAAAAAAAAAATCCCCAGAGGTGCTTGTTAAAATGCAGATTCATGCCTCACCTCTGGGGATTGGTGATCCATGTACCTAAACAAACCCTGGCTTCTCTGACATGTTGGACCTCACCTTGAGAGGCACGGAAATGGAATTTCTTGGGTTTCTTGGATTAATATAATTCAGGTTAATCAGTGAACCAGGAATTCATGGGCCAGGTTTGTTTCTATGCAGCAGATAAAATATAGTAATAGGTTCTGAGTGGAGCACTTGATTAATTTTAATCTCTTGATCTGCATTTTATATACAGCCCTGGAGTTACAGATGAACTAGCGTATGACATTAATTCACTCTCAACAAATAGCTTTGGAGAGGTCATTTGCTCTGATTTCCTGGTTCTGGCATTTTTCTCTGAGTGGTTTTTAAGGGCTGGTCCCCAGACTGTCATCATCATCCTCATCACCTGGGAACTTTTTAAAAATGCTCTTGAGTCTCATCCCAAACTTAATGAATCAGAAACTCTGGGAATGGACCCAACAATCTGATTTAACAAGCCCTTCAAGTGATTCAGATGCTTACTAAATTTGAGAACCACTAAACGAAAGGATGAAATGTATGGGAAGTCTAAGAACCAGACAGCTTTTGATTTCTTTCTTTAGTTCTATTGATGCTAAAATGATCTAAGCCAATTGGCAGCTTTCCTACCACTTAGGATTGCTAAGTTGAAATGACAGAATTGGGAGCTTGTTAAATTTAAAAGTTTTTAGGTCTCAGATTTGGGCACTAAGATGTTTTTAGGAGATTTCAGGATCTCTATCCTTTTGATGGGATAGTGCAAGCATTCTGCTAATGAATGGTAACTATAAAGACCAAGTATTGATAGCTCATGAATATTCAACTTTATCGGTCCCCAAATGCCTTTAAAGCTAAGAAGTACTTTGACAATGGAAGTCTGGGGTTAAAATCTAAAGACTCCATTGCTTATTTTGATCCTAAGGGGGAAAAGAAACTTTCAAAGTAGCTGTCAGGGTAGCTTGTTTCTCTGATGCAGGAATTGATTTTGACAGAGAAAACCTGTTTGTTCCAACCTCTTTCCTTTTAGGCGCTTTGGAATAATGGGACTCTACAAAGGCCTTGAAGCCAAACTGCTACAGACGGTCCTCACGGCTGCTCTCATGTTCCTTGTTTATGAGAAACTGACAGCTGCTACCTTCACCATTATGGGGCTGAAGAGTGCTCGCAAGCACTGAGATGTTGTGCACAGGAAAGTACAGAAATGCTTTAGACAAGGTTTTCCTTCCAAGTGACAAGAAGTGATTCTCCTTTCGCTCTGGCATCTGCAACTACAAAGTTTTTTCATTGGCTGTAAAAGCATCAAAGTATACCATGGAAGTATAAACAGCTGGACCTATTGCCAACTTGATTTTTACAATGACTGGTTGGATTTGGGGGTGGAATTTGAACTAATATGAAAAGAAAACGTTACTGAAAACCTTAAAACAAAAGTTTGGGTGTTTGTTGGGTTTATAAAGGGAAAAGGACTGTTATTCTCATGTTTCCCATCCAAAGTCAAATATACCAGATATTGTCTTTTCCTGAACTCTCTCCCAGGTTCTACGACAAATTCAATGACATGTAAATTTCTTCAGATGCTTTTATATGTCTTAATCTTGGTATTTTCCTTACCAAAAATATTCTGACTGTACCAGGGGCATGACTTTATTTTTGTTGGGCTTTTTTCCCCCTGCTTAAGGAGAGTTACACGAGCTATTTATTTTGTGGGGAAATGAACATTATTAATCCCAAATGGTTCTCTTACAGACTATTTGTAAACATCACTTATTAATTAGTGTTTGACATAATTTTTAAAAGTATTTATTTTGAATCAACTCTTTCATTAAAGTTTTATGTCCATTCATATAAGCCCCAATCAGTCAAGCCCTAATAAATAGTCAGCACAAAAGATGTTCTTGGCAGTTGCTCTTTATTAAGATATTACATTGGATGTGCAGCCTGTAGTAAAAATCACAAAAAAGGGAGGGGTAGCAAATACCTTGTGTAGTCTCTAGAGTATTCTCTCCTTTATACACTCTGGGTGAAATCTGTATATTTTGAGAAACATCTGATTGAGATTATTTTTATTTGGAAAAATCCTTTGGAGACTTCCTGTTCAAACTGTTATCCATCAAACAGGAGCATTGACTCCAGCTGAGAGCTTGTTGGATTTACAGCTCAGCCTTCTGAACCACTTTCTGTAGTTGAACGAGGACTCAGTGATCCATATTTACATTAAAGTTCCAGAAATCTTAGGGCCCCGGCAGAGCAGAAGATGGGATTGGTTTCAATTATAGAAACCAAGATAAAGATTTTTCTCAAAGAAAGCTGGGCTAATATATGAAGATGAAGATGACTTCTGAAGCAAAGCAAGAAGAAAATTCTCTTGATATTGGTAGGATAACTCTTTGGATTCCTACAACATAGTTTTTGTCCCTATAACAAAATGATAAGTGTTTTATTGTAAGTCTATGATTCAGTCGGTCAGAGGGAGTAACAATGACTTGTCTGTGGACCTCGATGTTTAGATCAGTTTTGAGAGTGAAAATTTTTCGTTTTCCCTCCTTACTCCCTGTGGTGATTGCAAAATATGTGATAATTAAACTAGTACTAATTGAAAGAGCATTGTATTATTCTAGAAAACAAGAATTAGAAGGAACTAGACTGAGTATTTGTTCTCTATTTAAGCCAAAGAATTGAAGACAGAGTTAGCCCCATCACTACTTTTAATTTTACTTTAAGGTTTGTGAGTGTCTATGGTGGGTCATGGGTAGGAAGCACAAAACTATTATTTTTACTTCTATGCAGTTGGAGAGTGATTACAATGGTTCTACTGCATTTGTTATTGTTTTAATTATTCTCTTCACTTTGAAACTTGAACTTTGAGCTCAGAGTATTATAGGTTGGTATGTTAGAGTAATTTCAAACCCAAAATATATAGCTATATTAGAGGTTTTTGAGAATGTACTTGATGTTTCCTTTTTTCTGGATTTATGAGGGAGCAATTTAATATTGAGATTTTTGTGTTCATTGTGGAAGCTTGTAGAATCACTAGTTCAAACTATGCAAACTAGGTAATAACTACCCTAGTTTTGTAAACTTTGATTAATAATAACTTGGTTGAGAAAATTAAAGAGCTCTAAAGTTCATACTAGGAAAATGGAGTTTTTTGGTTTTGGGGTTTATTTTTTTTCTTCCTTTGGCAGTTTCTCTTAGAGTATGAGGATTAAGAAACCTTAGGGGGGACTGGGATTGTGGCTCAGTGGTAGAGCGCTCGCCTAACATGTGCGCGGCCTGGGTTCGATCCTCAGCACCACATAAAAATAAACGCATTGTGTACAGCTAAAGCAAATAAATAAATATTAAAAAAAAAAAGAACCTTAGGGATTACATTAATGTTGCTACAGTAAAAAATTTAATTTCTGTAAGTATTTAATCTCTGTTTTGAAGTGGACACTGTAATACTTCTGCCCTTGTCTATTTTACAATTAACTTTGAAATGTAAAAATAGGATTTACCATAAGAACATAAGCAGCCGGGCGCGGTGGCGCACGCCTGTAATCCCAGCACTTTGGAAGGCTGAGGCAGGAGGATCGCGAGTTCAAAGCCAGCCTCAGCAATGGCGAGGCACTTAGTAACTCAGTGAGACCCTGTCTCTAATAAAAATACAAAAAGGGCCGGGGATGTGGCCCAGTGGTCGAGTGCCCCTGAGTTCAATCCCCGGTACCAAAAAAAAAAAAAAAGGAACATAAGCAGTGGGAGTTGGAAATCTTGGGTTTTATTCCCAGTTTTATCACCGACTGGAAAATGATGTCATCTCCTGTGCTTCAGCTCTTTGAAAAGTGGAAATAATAATACTACCGACTTCAGAGGGTGTGTGAGAGCTAATGATGTCAGCTAAATCCCTTTGCAGTCATTGGGGTGGGGAAGTTCTGAGTGAAGCTTGACAGTGCTCAGATTTATATAGCAATTTCCTTTCACAAAGCTTCTATATTTTCTCATTTTTTAATCCCAGTATCTCTGTGAAATAGGTAGGGACAAGTAGCAGTCTCCCCCCATTTAATTAACAAGGAAATTGAGACTGGCTCATTGAGTCTGGTGTAAGATTAAGAGGATGGGTTCTGAAATTAGACCTCAGTTCAAACTCTGGCTTTATTCCTTACCAACTCTGGGAACAAAGCCATTCCTGAACTACTAGAAGAGTCATTTTCCTTAACTGTAAAATGGAGATCATGATAAAACTAGCTCATGGGGTAGTTGGCAGGATTAAATGAGATCACATATATAAATTACTTAGCACACTGCTTGCCACATGAGAAGAGCTAGATAAATGTTAGCAGTGACTAATATTATTGTTATTGATTAGGAATACAGCTATTTGAGTAGATGTAACTGGTCAAGTGGAAGACACTCTAAATTTTGAGCCACACCTGGTTGCCAGTTTTCCTTCTTTCACATCATAGACCTGTTGCCACAGATAAATCATTTAACCTTTTGAGCCTCTGTGTCTTCCACTATCAAACAGAAATGCTTACTTTTCAGGCTAGAGATGTAGCTCAGCGGTAGAGCACTTGCCTAGCATGGAGGCCCTGGGTTCTATCCTCAGCACCACACCAAAAAAAGATTACTTCTTAGGGCTGTTCTGAGGATTAAATAAAGTGTGTGTGTGTGTGTGTGTGTGTGTAAAGCACCTGGCACAATATTTGACATATATATGTGCTTAATAAATGCTGTTTGAACCAAGAAAACCACTGTATTTAACTGTGGGGCAGCTTTTCCTCTTTCCATTGATTTTAATTGTGAATTTTTTTTTTTTTTTTCTGGGAGCCTTCGGTTTTATCTTCTCAAGAGAGAAGCCAAGTGCTATTTCAGCAGCACAAGTACTAAAATTCGGTCGGTACAAAGAAAACTAGCACAGTCCCTGTGCAAGGGTGGCACACAGATTTATCAAGTGTTCTGTGTTTTTGATTCTGGGTTTTTGTTTATTTTGTTTTGTTTTTTGGACTGGAGAGAATAATGAGCGTAGAATATTTGTTTTAAGTAAATGTCCACAGGCCTTTCTTTGTACTCCATAGTATTTTAAAAAAAATTTTTTTTTAGTTGTAGATGAACACAGTATCTTTATTTTATTTATTTTTATGTGGTGCTAAGGATTGAACCCAGTGCCTCACTCATGTGAGGCAAGCACTCTACCACTGAGCCACAACCCCAGCCCCTCCCATAGTATTTTTGTGCAAATATTTGTTATTGAACCTTTGTGTTTTGGATTGCAACAGTGTTTATATTGTTATAAACACATTTTTGTACCTTTATCTTATTTATTTTTTGTGTCATGCTGAAGATCAAACCCAGTGCCTCACGTGTGCTAAGCAAGTACACTCTACCACTGAGCTAGAGCCCCAGCCATGGAGAATTGAGTTTTTAAGGGAGGAAATGGGTCTTCATCAAGTAGTAGGTCTTGTTCATTATAGGCACCCAGTTGTTGGGTGTTTCTGTTTAAACACAGCATGCTGATTCTCCACTCAAGTTTATCTATTTGCTAGCTAAAGAGTTTACATGTTTTAGATATCTTGCACTCTGGTGTTTTCTTGGTTGATGATCAGTTTTTTCAGATTTTTTCCCCCTTAATTAGTGTATACTTTTTTGAAGTATATTTTATTTTGATAGTCAGATTTTTTAAACTTTAAGCACTCATTATTTTTTGCTTTAAAGGGAGACACACAAATTATCTTCCCTAATGGTATCATCTAATAATTGTTCCTTGTGTATCTCATTCTTGTTTTGCTTTAGATTCTGTGAAATCCATTGGCAAAGTGGATTACCAGCCCAATAGGTGGCTCCTTGTGTGAGTGCAGTATGGAGGGCCTTAGTAAATTACACATTCCTATTCCAGGAAAAATGTTCTATTCATGTATTCAAGGAGTCATTTTTTATTATCTGCCATATCTAAGCACTGTGCTAGTTGCTGGGATTATAAAGATAAATAATGCTCAAGTCTCTGCTCTCATCATTGCTCAATGTGGGAATCAGACAGAAACAACTTACAATTCTCCCACTATTTAGTTCCGATTAAAAGAAATGTAAATGTTCAGGAGTTGCTTTGGGAGTATGGGGAGGCCAGACCTACTCCACCTTGGACTTTGTGGTCAGAAGGTTAACATTTGAACTAGGAACACACCAAGTAGTAGTGGGCAAAGGACTCTCTTAGAAATAAACAGCATTTGCAAATTGTTTTATTATTTCTACATTAAAGTTAGATCCAAAAAAGCTTTTCACCCTAGACCCCTAGGTTGAACAAATGTTGAAATGGAAGAGAGGAAAGAGCCTTGAGCAGTTGAGAGGCTGCAACTAGGGAGTAGAGTGATTAGAACCCCATCCTTAACAGTTTTGTCTACATTTAGACTTAGGTCTAAAGAAGGTGCAATCCTTTTGCTCTAAATTTTAAAATTTTTAATTTGAAAAGTTCCTGAAGCTGACCTTAAACTTGAAATCCTTTTGCCTCAGCATCCCAAGTCACTGGGATTATAATTTATACAGATTTCTAGGGCTGGGTTTGTGGCTCAGGGGTAGAGCACTTGCCTAGCATGTGTAAGGCACTGGGCTTGATTCTCAGCACCACAAATAAATAAATAAATAAATATCCATCAACAACTAATAAAATATTGAATTTAAAACATTTTTTTAAAAAACCCAGATTTCTGAAATCACACAGAACATGGTTTTAGTTCTGTGTCTGAAGATGGTCCAGTAAGAACAGTTTAGACATACTGTGAATTACTGTTATTGTCAAGACTGGCCATCTACTCTGCAATTTTTTTCTCCATCACTATAGAAATGTTTACTTAAAAAATACTTCTTAGCCAACTCAAGGTGTATTATTTCCCCAATTAAAAAAATTGTGATAAAACATACAGCATAACCATCTTCACTTTTGTTTTTTTCTTTTGGTACTGGGAACTAAACCCAGAGGCACTTTATCATCCCCAGCCTTTTTTATTTTGAGACAGGGTCTTGCTAAGTTGCTTAGGGCCTCACTTAATTGCTAAGGCTGGCCTCAAACTTGTGATCCTCCAGCCTCAGCCTCCCAAGTCATTGGAATTACAGGTGTGCACCACTGCACCCAGCTGAGTTTTTATCTGAATACTTTACCTTGCATTTGCTAGTGGGTTAGAAATTATAAAAGCAGTGAAGGAGAATTTTTAAATTGAGAAAGTATTCTTTTTTTTTAAATTTCCAGTTAGTTTACAGGTACAGTATATTTTTTAATGCATTCTATTCTTTTGTGAGATCTGTGATAATTGTTATTATTTTTTGAGAGTTGGTGTCTCATTATATTGTCCAAAGCAGACCTCAAATTCTTAGACTCAAATGATCCTCCTGCCTTGGCTTCCTAAGTAGTTGGGAGTACAAGGAGACCATTGCACCTGGCTCTTAATTACTTTGATACTTTATAGATAGGAAATTGAGATACGTATCTGGCTCAGGTCACATAGCAAAGGATTGGGAGTCTAAAACAGGAATTCAGACTTCCTAATATTATACCGAATAATCTCTCACTTGGCTCATGCTCCTTGGAGGCATCTGTATTTTCTAATTTGGTTTAAAACTTTTGTGTTAGTTTTAGATTTTTTTTCTTACAAAAATAATGTAGTCGCCGGGCGCGGTGGCGCACGCCTGTAATCCCAGCACTTTGGGAGGCTGAGGCAGGAGGATCGAGAGTTCAAAGCCAGCCTCAGCAATGGCGAGGCACTTAGCAACTCAGTGAGACCCTGTCTCTAAATAAAAATACAAAAAAGGGCTGGGGATGTGACCCAGTGGTCGAGTGCCCCTGAGTTCAATCCCCGGTACCACAAAAAAAAAAAAAAAAAAAAAAAATAATAATGTAGTCATTTAAAGTTTTTCAGAAAATATAGAAAAAATACTAAAGAAGGGCTAGGGATATAGCTCAGTTGGTAGGGTGCTTGCCTCACATGCACAAAGCCCTGGGTTCAATACCCAGCACCACAAAAAAAAAAAAAAAAGGAAAGAAACGAAATATATTAAATAAGATGTGTGTTCCAGTATTCCTACTGCCTAGGAATGATTGTTAATATTTTTAGTATATCTATTTTCAGACTTGTTTAAAATATCCATACATAGTTATATTTATAGATAAGGTTTTTAATAATAGGATCAAACTGCCTAATTCTGTAATTTTTTCATCTCAAATATAATTTAATGTCAATAACTATGTGAAAATTTTAGTTGCTACATAGAATTGAATTATAATAATGTTTCATTATGCTGGGCGCAGTGGCACACACCTGTAATCCCAGAGGCTTGGGAGGCTGAGACAGGACAATTGCCAGTTCAAAGCCAGCCTCAGCAACAGCAAGGCACTAAGCAACTCAGTGAGTCCCTGTCTCTAAATAAAACACAAAATAGGGCTGGGGATGTGGCTCAGTGGTCAAGTGCCCCTAAATTCAATCCCCAGTAGCCTCTCCCCCCAAAATAATAATAATAATGTTTTAATTGGATTCTCACTGGTGGACTTCTAGGTTGTTTCCTTTTTTGTGTGTGTGCTATTATAAATAGTGTAGTGATAAAATCCTTAATGTATATATCTTTTTATACTTTGATTATTTCTTTTTTTTTTAATTTTGTGGTTTTAGTTGTAGATAGACACAATACCTTTTATTTATTTATTTATTTATTTTTAAATATTTATTTATTTGCTTTAGTTGTACACAATGCAATGCATTTATGTTTACGTGGTGCTGAGGATCGAACCCGGGCTGCGTACATGCTAGGCGAGCGCTCTACCGCTGAGCCACAACCCCAGCCCCTATTTATTTATTTTTAAAATATTTATTTATTTGCTTTTAGTTGTACACAATGCATTTTCACGTGGTGCTAAGGATCGAACCCGGGCCACGCATGTGCTACGCGAGCACTCTACTGCTGAGCCACAACCCCAGCCCCTTTATTTATTTTTTATGTGTTACTGAGGATTGAACCCAGTGCCTCACAGGAGCTAGGCAAGTGCTCTACCACTGAGCCACAACTTCACCCCTTCTGGTTATTTCTTTTAAGAAAAACCACATTCTAGGAATGCAGTTCCTGGGTCAAAGGGTTTGTCTACTGTAATGTTATATAATTAAATTAAAACATTATCCTGTCTAATACCCCACCTGGGCCAGTGCTGGGGATTGAACCCAGGCCTCGTACTTGCCAGGCATATACTGTACCACTGAACCATGCCTCTAATCCTATCTAGTCTTTTATGTTCTTTGTCACTTTGGACATTTTCTTTCTCTTCACCTCCACTTGGCAAGCTGCAGGAAAAATTACATTCTGAGTGGTATAGGGAAGAAGAGTATGGTGTTCCAAGAACTGGGCTGAGTTCTCTACTTTCATTTAATTCTTGCTACAGTCTACAAAATAGTGTTGCATGAGGCTTACCAAAAATATTACATGAATCTATACCTGATACTTTTCTCCCAGCAGGTAGCTGAGATTGTGATATCACACTAAGAATAATAGCTGTCACCAGGCGCAGTGGTGCAGGCCTGTAATCCCAGTGACCTAGGAGGCTGGGATTGCAAGTTCAAGACCAGCCTCAGCAATTTAGTGAGGCCCTAAGCAATTTAGTGAGACCCCACCTCAAAATAAAAAACAAAAAGAGCTGGGGATGTAGCTCAGAGGTAAAGTGCCCCTGGGTTCAATTCCTGGAACTACAACAACAACAAAAAGCTGTAATAATAACTGTTATTAATTGAGTACCTTCTCTTTACCAGTAGCCACTCAAGAAACCTTATCTCTATGTGTTGTTATGGTTTAGATATGAGGTGTCTAAAAAGCTCATGTGTGAGAGTGTGAGACAGTACAAGAAAGTTCAGAGGTGAAATTATTGGGTTATAAGGGCCTTAACCTTATCAATGCATTAGTCCACTTGAATGGATTACCTGGGTGATAGCCACAGGGAGGTAGGATGTTACTGGTGGTGGGGGTCACTGAGGGCATGACTTTAGGGTTTATATTTTGTCCCTGATTAGTAGCTTTTTCTCTGCTTCCCAATTGCCATATCCTGAGCTACTTTCTTATTTATTTATTCATTTAAATATTTATTTTTTAGTTGTAGTTGGACACAATACCCTTATTTTATTTATTTATTTTTATGTGGTGCTGAGGCTCAAACCCAGCACCTCCTGAGCTACTTTCTTCTGCCTGCCATGATGCTCTGCCTTACCTCTCGTCCAGAGCAATGAAGTTGGCCATCTGTGGACTGAGACCTCTGAAATTGTGAGCCAAATAAACTTTTCCTCCTCTAATTGCCCTAGTCGGTTCTTTTGATGGTAGAGATGGAAAAAGCTGCCTAAAAGTCTTATGTAATCATCCTGCAGAGGATCCAAAACCCACATAATTTTTATAGTTCTCATCGTTAGGCTTTGGTTCCATGTCTGTATGACCTACAAGTTCATATATATGCCTTTGTTAGATGGCAATTTCTGGATGGCAAAGGCTTCCTGTTCATCATTTCATTAATCACCATGAACTATGGGGGTTATACTGGGCAAAGTGCTTCTGTAGAAATGCTTATGATTTGTGATGGTTATGAAAACCAAAGAAGGCTTTTATAATTTTATTGACTTTTTTGTTGTTGTTGTTGCAGGACTAGGTATCAAACACAGGGCCTCATGCATGCTGCTAGACAAATGCTCTACCACTGAGCCACATCCCCAGCCCTTACTGACTTTTAAATTTATAAGTAAACTCCCATTTGATAGAAAAATAGCTGCATTTTAAAAAAGAATTTTTGCGATCATAGATATGAAGAAACCTATAAACCACCAGAGGGCATTATAGTCATCCTCCTATGTCATCTTTATTATAAATCTCTGCTGTCAGAGATGTCTGGTGAAATTTGTTCACAGTTAAAACAAAAAGAAACATTTTCAGATTCAGTGAACAATTGAAGAGAACTGTGGATTGAATTTAGAGCACTATCTTGAAGCACTGTTTTTATCTATAAAAGCAAAGAATGGAGTAGGTAGTATTTTGCTTAAGTTAAATTCATTTACTTTTTTCTTTCCCCAAGCATATACCTAAACTTTCATGTGGGAGAAGGGTTATAGGGGCTTGTTGAAACCAGGGCCTCATATAAGCTGTATCACTGACCTACATGCCCAACCCTTTATATCTTTTATTTTAAGACAGGTGTCACTGAGTTGCCCGGGTTGGCCTTGGACTTATTATCCTCCTGCCTCCTCCCAAATAGCTGGGATTACAGGTATATGCCGCCATGCCCAGCTAAACTTTTAAATTGTCATCTATAACTCTTTTTAAGTCTTTTTTGGCTAGAGGATAAACTCAGTACCTCCCAATATCAGTAGAAATCAAAGTCAGAGGCTAGCAATAGCACATTCCTCTCATCCCAGCAATTTAGGAGACTGAGGAAGGAGGCTTATAAATTGTTGGCCTGCGCAACTTAGCAAGACCCTGCCTCAAGATTAAAAAAAAAAAATTAAAGAATTGAGGATGTAACTCAGTAGAGTACTCCTGGATTCAATCCCAGTACAAAAAAAAAAAAAAAAAAAAAAAAAAAAAAAAAAAAGGGGGGGGGGAGAGGAGGAGGAAGAAAGACAGGAAAAAAATGAAGTCAGGCATAAAAGTCACAGTTCTATTTACCAGTAGCATCTGCCTCTCTATGGCCTGTATTAGCACCAATAAAAACTTGCAAAATTGACTGATCCAGTTAATTCCCTCTTTTCTGTTTACCATCTGGTAAAAGTGTCAATAGCAAGAAAAATGACTAAAAGTCAGAACAGGGATGACAATAGGTAAAAGGCATTTTGACAACCCATGAATTGAAAAACTCAATGCAAATTCTTATAAGCAAATGGTGTTGATGTAAACATAGTCTACATCATCTGAAATAAATATTGTAAATGGTGAAATTTCTAGGTTGTAGCTGACTAGCTCACTCATTCATTTGGACTTCAGGAATATTCGAGATATGAATTTATTTCACAACATTTATTGAGTATATTCATGCCAGCAACTTGCTAAGCACTTGTACACAAATATGAATGATAAATATTAGTCTTTATATATGGCTTTGTAGCTTATAAAACAACCCAGTGTCTACTAACTTAATTTGGTACCTATTTCAGACCTCTGAAACTGATTGGACAGGCAGTATCTCCATTTTATGTATGGAGACAGCTTTGAATGGTTAAGTGGCTCATTCACAGTCACACAGTCAGTAAATGACAAGAGGATGAAAGAGAAGTTTTCTGACTCCAAGTCCCATCCTTTCCCATAACACCTTACTGTCTTCCTCAGAAATGGCCTATTCTCTCAAGGGAGGGCTTGGTGCACATACTATGCCAAAGGGCCCCAAAAATAGATACAATTGCTGTATAGAACATGAATAATAGGGATATTATAGGCACTTGATGGTATTGATTGTTTAACAAGCAACTTAGCAGGTAAGTTAAGGAGTTTGCCAATACTATTTCTCTTCCAGGAATAAACAATAGATTCAGTATACCAGCAAGGCCCTCCCCTGCCACCACCAACAACAAAAAAAGATGCTTTTTAAATGTTTAATTACTAGAATGTAACTCTTCAAAGTTGAGCATCCCTGCTGTTGTCGCCGGAAAGGGATTTGCAGCCCGGAACGGCGGCACCACGGGAAGGAGCCCGGAGACAGGATGGAAATGAAAAAATTCTTTTATCTTTCTCTTTCTGTCTCTTGTAATTTCTAACACCACATACACACTCTCACAAGAAACCAAGGCACGTACTCTTACAAGAATCTACAATATATATACACAATAGCGTTAAACCGTCCGTTCTCTCAGGTCTCATCTCACGCACCTGAGCAGGAAAATGGCACTGGCCCTATGTGCTGAGTCACGGCTCAAGTCTCTTGAGATCCTGGGCCAAGTCCCGCGAGATCCCAGGCCAAGTTCCGTGAGACTACAGAAGGCGGCAATGCCCAAACATGTCCATGGCCCATAGTCAACCGCAATCTAGCCATCTCCCCAAACAGGGCTCCTGCATTTCCCCCCTTTTGTTTTAAAAGAGGGGATGCTCTAGGACGTCTATGTGCAACCAACATTCTTACCCGTCATCGGATAATCAAGGCTGTGCCCTTGACTCCTGTCTTAGGTTGATGTGTCGGCCACATGAGACTGTCCCGTGCGACTGTGCCTGTCTTAGGTTGTCCCCCTCTGGGGATCTTACCCATCATTGGCTAACCAGCCATCCAATGGAGCCCTTTAGGATCGACTGTGTAAGATGACTAACAGCCGTCTAATTGTGAGAAGATGCTGCGGCTTTAAGGCAACAAGCCTTTTGATGACGAGCCAAATTGCATAGCATATCAAATTCTTTAAACAAATCAGCTGCCCTAAGTTCCATCAAGAAACACAGTGAGTTCTCTAGACAAATACCCGCAAGGCACTGTCCCGTGAAGTCACAAACAATGAAAGATCAAAATGTCCACTTGTTATAACACGTAGATCTAGGAGGCCCCATGCATGCAGAGCAGAGGCCACACTGCTGGTGAGGTTGTTTGACGCTTGAGAAGCAGGGATGCTTGCAGCGACTGCTATCCCTGCAGCTATAGCAGCAGCTGTCTTTTTTATGTCTAGACAATGCCACTGGCAAATCTTCAGGGCCCGCTACCTAGAGACTCAAGCATCAATTATTAAAGGAAAGGCAGTGCTATTCCAACACTGAGTCAAGAGGCGAGTTGTCAAACTAAAAAATAGAATTATTAGATTAGAAAATTAAAGTTGATTTCTGCTCATACACATTGCTGCTTGAGCTCCCACAAACATGAGCTGGCAAAATATCATATTTAGAACAAAACAAAGAAAGACTGAGGGTATTTACTGCATTAAAGATAGATTAAAGAAAAACTAAAAGCACTTTAGAGAAATAATTTGTTAGCTGGAACCCTTGAGTTTCTGCATACATAGCAGTCCTTTACCTGTTGAAATAATTGAAATTAATCAGTTATTAAACAAATGAAGTTAATAACAAATAAGCAACCTTATGTCAAAACACCAAAATATCAGGTTATACAGCACTAGTCATATTTTTCACTAAAGAGAAGTCCCTGGGACACCTATAAAACAAAATTGAAGGTACCTTCACTTATTAAATTATTTACCCAAATTGAATACTCTTAAACTTAAATGAATTATAGTTATTTGGATCAATATATATATATATATATATATGTATATATATATGTGGTAAGAGCTCTGGAAAATTTTAGAGACCAGGCCATAAACATTTTTTCAGATAGCCACTATATTGTACATATATATACATATATATTTTTTCATAAGCGCTTTGTTATTTTTGATGTCACACTGGACAGACGCACATACAAACATATATTTGTGATGTCACATTAACATGAAATTTAGACAAATACACAGACATAAACACATATATAAAAAAAAAAAAAAAATACAATTGTGTGCACACTAAAGAGAGATCTCTTCGTGCCGGCCAGGAGGAATGACACTTAAGTTGTGACATATTTTGAAGGACTCTTTAAAGGGAATCATTCCATATCTTCATCTTGGTCCTCTTGATTTTGTACCTTTTTTATTAATCTTGATTCCTCAACAACTTCATCTTGATCCTTTTGATTTGGTACCTGCTTTATTAATCTAGGTGGTATCCATATTGGAGAGGATTCGTGCTTTGGGAAAACACAGACAGATCCTCTCCCCCAAATTAATACTGGATCTGGACCCTTCCATGTACCTGAAAGAACATCCTTCCAGTAAACCAAAGGTTTATGTTGTTGATGTGGGTTCCAATGTCTGTCTCCAGCAGAATAACCATCAGAGTCTAAAGTTAAAAAATTTAAAGTAAACAGGGCAACTGCCAATCTGTCCTTAGGATTTTTCAAGTTTCCTTCTTTCTGTTTTAACAACATAACTTTTAGTGTGCAGTTTGCTCTATCAATAATGCCCTGACCCTGAGGATTGTATGGGATGCCTGTTTTATGGGATATGTTGAATTTTGCGCAAAACTGTTTGAAAGATGAGGACGTATATGCGGGGCCATTATCTGTTTTAAGCATTTTGGGGATGCCCAATGCAGCAAAAGCTTGTAAACAATGAGATGTGACATCTTTAACTTTTTCTCCAGAATGTAAGGAAGCAAAAATCATGCCTGAGCATGTATCTATGGTTACATGAATAAATCACAATTTTCCAAAACTTGGCTCATGAGTAACATCCATCTGCCACAAATGATTGGGCATTAATCCTCTAGGGTTAACACCAAAATGAGGATTGGGCAAATGTGTCATACAAGATTTACAATCTTTTACAATTGTTCTGGCTTGCTCTTTTGTGATTTTAAACCTTCGTTGCAAGGTGGCGCTGTTGATGTGAAACTGGGAGTGAAATAAAATAGTTTGTTGTAGCGCTGAAAGTATAAATATAGTTTTTGTAAGGTCATCTGCCTTTTGATTACCTTCATGGAGGGGACCAGGCAAATTAGTATGTGCTCTAATATGGCCTACGAATAGATGTTCTTTTCTTGCCCACAAAAGTTTTTGTATTTGATAAAACAATTTAAAAGCTGGAGTATGAGGTGCTGTTGGTCCTGCTAGCTCTAATTTTGGGACGGCATGTACAATATAGTGGCTATCTGAAAAAATGTTTATGGGCTGGTCTCTAAAATTTTCCAGAGCTCTTACCACAGCCTCCAATTCCACTAGTTGAGCTGATTTGTGTGCAGTTATGTAAGTCATATTTTCTTTTGTAGTGACTACTGCAGCAGTACCATTTGAGGACCCATCTGTAAATACATTAAATGCCTTAGGAATAGGTTGATTTTTTATTATTATCTGTGGAAATATAATAGGATGATTAATACAAAAAGATAATATAGGAGACTTAGGAAGATGATTATCAAAATTTGCAGAAGTAGAGCATCTAGCTATAGCCCAATCATTATCATTGGAGCATAAATATTCAATCTGTGATGATGAATAAGGAATAATAATAGTAGCAGGGTGAATGCCAAATATTTTAGTAGAAGTTTTAAGTCCTTGAAGAATAAGTTTAGCCACCATGGAGGTATAAGACTCAATTATGCTTTTAGGAGAGACGGGCAAATGTATCCATAATAAAGGCCCTTGTTGCCAAAATACTCCTGTGGGTGTATATTGTGAAGAAATAATAATCAATATCAGTGGTTGAGTTAAATCAAATTTGTCACAATGAACTCCTTCAATGGCTTTTTCTACTAACTTTAAAGCTTTCCTAGCATCAGGAGTCAGTGTTCGTGGTGAGGATGGATCAGGGTCCCCCTGAAGGATGTCAAATAAAGGTTTTAATTGGCCAGTAGTAAGGTTTAGTGTAGGGCAAAGCCAATTAATGTCTCCCAGTAGTTTTTGGAAATCATTGAAGATGGTTAAATGTTCTTTATTTATTAAAATTTTGGGGGGTCTAACAAAAGTATCCATGATTTTAAATCCTAAATATAATATAGGAGATCTGGTTTGAACTTTTTCTTCTGCTATATATAATCCGTATTTTTTTAAATTTTCTACCATGTCACTGAATATATTAAATAAGATTTTTTTTATTAGGGTGGGCCAGTAAAATATCATCCATGTAATGTAGACACATGAGGTTTGGATATTTATTTTTAATGGGTTGGATAGCCTTGTCCACATATATTTGGCATATGGTGGGGCTATTAGCCATTCCCTGCGGCAAAACCTTCCATTGATATCTCTGATCAGGGCCATTATTATTAATAGAAGGAACTGAAAAAGCAAACCTGGGGGCATCCAGAGGATGTAGGGGAATAGAAAAGAAGCAATCCTTTATATCAAGACTAATAACATGGAAACCACGTTTTTGGAATAGCTACAGGATTCGGAAGTCCAGGTTGAGTAGGGCCCATGACTTGCGTGGTTTTATTAATTTGTCTAAGATCATGTAATAATCGCCATTTTCCTGATTTTTTCTTGATCACAAATATGGGGGAATTCCAGGGAGAGGTGGAAGGTTCTATATGTCCTGCTTCTAATTGTTCCTGAACTAGTAGGTGGGCCGCTTGTAATTTCTCTTTAGATAGGGGCCACTGGCTTATCAGAAAGCCATGGTAGTTTCAAAATTATTTTCTCAGTGGCCCTGAAGAAAAATGTCTTTTTCCTATATGATAATGATTTCTTTTAGGGTTAAGCTTACCCTGTACTTTTTGATAATGATTTCTTTTAGGGTTAAGATTACCCTGTAGATTTTTACATTTAACACCTGCAGGTTTGGTTGCAAGGTGTACTCCCATTTGTTGTAAAATATCTCTTCCCCATAAAGTAACCAGTAGATTAGGTAAAACATAAGGCTGAAACGTGCCTTTATGTCCTTCATCATCCTCCCATTTTAAAATTACCGCACTTTTTTCTGGGAGGTTATTATATCCCAAGCCTCTTAAACTGGTTGAAGCTTTTTGCAGAGGCCAGTGTTTGGGCCATTGACGTAAATTAATGATGGAAGAATCAGCTCCAGTATCTATAAGACCCTCCATTTCTATTCCTTGGATTCTTATTTTACACATAGGCCTCCTTGTACAGTCCCGAACCCAGCAAACCATGGGTTTCGAATCAGTGGAACAAAATCCTCTATTCTTCCTATTTAGAGGCATATTCATTTTAAATGAATTATGTAAATTTGGGAGGAGGAGCAGCTGAGCAATTCTATCTCCCTGATTAATAGAACTTATACTTTGGGGTGAGCTAAGCATTATTTTTATTTCCCCTTTGTAGTCTGAGTTTATTATACCTGGGGTCACTTGCAAACCTAATAAGCTTTCAGGACTTTTCCCGAGAATAAGTCCTACAGTCCCTGAGGGAAGAGGTCCCCTGACTCCTGTGGGAATAAGTTGAACCCCCATTTCAGGTGTTAACACTATTCGGGCGGTGGAACAGAGGTCTAATCCTGCATTTCCTCCTGTTCCTCTAGCGAGGGAGTGGATGGGTAGTAGGTATTGTGTCGGGGAAGTATCTGAGTGGATGCTTGAGGATACTCCTCCTCCAATGCCTCGTACATTTGTGGGCCCCGTGCCCTGTTTTTTGAATTCCTGAACAAAGGATTTCCATGGATGTCAAATTTTGAATAGCATTTATTGGCCCAATGATTTCCTTTCTTACACCTGGGGCAGCAACCTGGAGCACGGTATGAATTTGGTCTTATTTCTCTTTTGGGATTTTGCCTAGAATAGCCTGATTGATTATGAAAATTTTGCCTAGAATATCCTGATTGATTATAATGTCTAGGTTGAGCCCTTGTGAAATTTTGAGGGGCAGCATCTCTCACAGCTGCTGCAATCACATTCCCTGTGACAAAGGCATCATTTATATCTTTACATAGTTGTATATATATGGAAAGATCCTTTTTATTTTTCCATGGCCTGATGGATTCTTGGCAATATTTATTAGCATTTTTGTATGCTAATTGGACAACTAATGGCATAACTTGATCAATGTCTCCAAAAACTCTACCTTCAGTTCTCAAAAGTCGATCAGCAAATTCAGCATATGGTTCATTAGGTCCTTGAATTACTTTGGACAAGCTACCTTGTAGATCCCCAGGTCCTTGTACAGTTTTCCATGTCTTTAAGGTAGCTGCTTATCTGAGCATATACTCCTGGGGTATAATATTTTTGATCCTGTACGTCTGCGAATTGCCCTTCTCCTGTGAGCATTTCTATATTATGGTCTCCAAACCCTGCAGCTGCATTTCTTTTAGCTGTTTCTATACAACGTTCTTGAAATTGCAATCGCCAAACCAAGTATTGTCCCCCACTTAATGTTGCTTTACATAGACATTTCCAGTCTGCGGGGTTAAGCTAAAGGTGTTAAGGGACTCCAGTATACTCAACGTGAAAGGAGCTTGGGGTCCATATGTCATTACTGCCTCTTTGAGATTTTTTATTGTTTTGAAATCTACTGACTTGTGGCCCCTCTGTCCATTTTCATTTTCAAATACTGGCAGTTCCCAATGTATCTGTGAGTTACCCTCAAGAACGCATAAGCACTCAGACATTTTATTTCTATTTCTAGGGTATGCAAACGCCTAGTGATACCCTTCATATTTTCTGTAATCGATTCCACCCATGGGGGAGTAGAGGACACAAGTTCCTCCACTTGACAATCCCTTATCTTGGTCTTCCTTAATTTCCTTTTGTTCATTTTCTAAGAATCACTTTTACTTAATTCCTCCTCACTACTACTACTCTCATTGGTCCTAACTGACTCAGTAACATCCTGAGTCCCGGGTTCAATTGAGAGCGTGTATCCTTGAAGTATCTCTAATAAATCTTGAATAGCTTTAGCAGCTCAGATCTTTGTCATTTTGGGGACGCTTCTAATACTCTCCTTACTGGTCTTAGTTGACTCAGCGGAATCTACACTTTCATAATCGCCTTCACTGTTTTCTAAATCCTCCTCACTAATGACAGACTCATCTATATCAAAGTATTCATCAAGAGCCTTGTACACTTGGGTCTTAGTTATTTTCGAACCCATTTTAACCACTCTGACTAGAGACTCCTGCGAGGTTTCTCAGTTCTTACCTGCCGTGCTGAATGCCCCGAACGGGCCACCAACTGCTGTCGCCAGAAAGGGATTTGCAGCCCGGAACGGCGGCGCCGCGGGAAGGAGCCCGGAGACAGGATGGAAATGAAAAAATTCTTTTATCTTTCTCTTTCTGTCTCTTGTAATTTCTAACACCACATACACACTCTCACAAGAAACCAAAGCACGTACTCTTACAAGAAACTACAATATATATATACACAATAGCGTTAACCCGTCCGTTCTCTCTCAGGTCTCATCTCACGCGCCTGAGCAGGAAAATGGCGCTGGCCCGATGTGCTGAGTCACGGCTCAAGTCTCTCGAGATCCTGGGCCAAGTCTCGCGAGATCCCAGGCCAAGTTCCGTGAGACTACGGAAGGTGGCAATGCCCAAACATGTCCATGGCCCATAGTCAACCGCAATCTAGCCATCTTCCCAAACAGGGCTCCTGCATCTGCATTGTTCTTTAAGATATCAGTTATAGAGTAATGCTCATGTTAGAAAGGTGGGCCCATCACTCAAATGTCAAGCTTGGGTATGAATGTCCGTGATACACACAAAGGTCTTTGGTATGCTTTGTATGTTTTTTGGTAGTTTGGGGAGCATAATACCCTGGGTGGAGCTCTCTCAAGTACCTTCTGCATTAAGTTGTATTTCTTTGTTCGCTTACCTACCACCCTTGCTAGACTAAGCTCTGAATCCTCATTACCATTGTCCCAGGCATTACTATGCCCATTGGGTGTATGTTGAGGTAGGTGGGGAATAGTGTTAAATTTGGGTTTGTTTAGCGTACTTAGAGTAGCAATCCCTATGATAATATGTATTTTTAAAATATTTATTTATTTGCTTTTTAGTTGTACACAATGTGTTTATTTGTATGTGGTGTTGAGGATTGAACCCGGGCTGCGCACGTGCTAGGCGAGCGCTCTACCACTGAGCCACAATCCCAGCCCCGATAATATGTATTTTGACAAAAAATAAGATATGACTTCCCTAAGCTTAGTGCATTGGTAGTTTCACCATATTAAATATAATATGGTATTTACATTCCTACTTCATTCCAAACTGCCTGGGCAGAAGGGAACTGAAAAGAGACAGCATAATCTTTGGACTTCTAAGCTGCAAAGGTAAGATGCACTGAAAATAAGAAACTGACTTGCCCCCTCCACATCATGCTGTTTGGACCAGGGTTGTTCCTTTCCTGAGTGCCAGTTTTGTTTTTGTGTCCCCACTGTCCAACAGTTGAGACTCATTAATGAGGCTTAATCATTATAATGGCCTTGTACCAAAGATACTCTGCTAATTGAGAAGTCTAGAAATAATTTTTGAGCATCTGCCATGTACCAGCCATTTTGCTAAGCAATAGCAAATTGCTGTGAACAAGTCAGGCAAGTTGCCTGCTCTCGTGGGACTTGCATTAGAATTGAGGGAGAAAGATAAGTTACATAAACCAGACACAAGTGCTATAAAGAACATGAGATAGGGTGGGCTGGGGTTGTGGCTCAGTGGTAGAGTGCTTACCTAGCACATGTGAAGCATTGGGTTCAATCCTCAGCACCACATAAAAATAAATAAGTTATTGTGTTCATCTACAACTAAAAGAAAAAAAATTAAAAAAAAAAAAAAAGAAAAAAGAACACAAGATCGGGAGCTTAGTGATATAACGAGTGCTCTACTACTAAGCTGCACCCCCAGCCTCTGTGTGGGTTCTTACATGTGTATGTGCTTATACACGAGGAATGCCAACGAGTGGGAAGGGAGAACACCAAGACATGCAGAGACAGAGGTAGAATGCAGTACTATACCATCCAACTAATAAAATTTATATAGTTCATTAAATCTCTGTGCATGTGCATATATATGTATGTTGGAGGGGGAGGCGTCTCAGCTTTGCATCTTTATTTCCTACATGACATGAGATAATGCTGTCATTTCTTCTCAAAAGTCGAAAGTTCCATTTCTAAAGTTGCTTTGTCACCCTCACAAATAGCATTTCCTTTATCTGAGATACTGACTGGGCTTTGCATGTGCTATACTAAATTGTAAAATATTATTTCCATCCAGAGATTGTTGGAAACCATAAATAGGGGCTCCCTGACTTCTAGATCTAGCATGTGGTGTCTACAGTTACCATGTTTATACTCCTACTCATGACCTTGGTGCCCTCTCTCCTACCAACATCAATACATAACAGTTTCTCAGTCACAATCAAGCTCAAAACCAAAACCAGGCATAAGACAAATCTAAAATAAGTTTTTGGGTTTTGTTTGTTTGTTTGTTTGTTTTAGTACCAGGGATTAAACTCACAGGCACTCAACCACTGGGCCACATCCCCAGCCCTTTTTTGTATTTTATTAGAGACAGGGTCTCACTGAGTTGCTAAGTGCTTCACCATTGCTGATGCTGGCTTTGAACTCACAATCCTCCTGCCTCAGCCTCCCAAATTCTGGGATTATAGGTGTGCACCACTGCACCTGGCTCTAAAATAAGTTAAACAACCATTTTTCACTTGTCCATTGATTCTTTCTTTCTTTTTTGGTTTTTGTCATTTTTGTTGATAAGCTTAACCTTAGTTGTGGTACTGGTATGTGTTTTTTAAACAACTTTATTGAGATTTAATTCATATACCATATAATTCACCCATTTAAGATGTATAATTTGGGGCTGGGGTTGTGGCTCAGCGGCAGAGCGCTCGCCTCGCACATGCGCGGTCCGGGTTCGATCCTCAGCACCACGTCAACATAAATGCATTGCATTGTGTACGACTAAAGTAAATAAACAAATATTTTTTTAAAAAGATGTATAATTTGATGTATTTTAGTACATTCACAGGTATGTGCAGCCATTATTGGTTTAAAAACACTCTTGTCACCTCACAGAGACCCCTGTACCCCTTAGGTGTCTACCACCCCTTCATCTCCCAATTCCACCTCCCTCTACCCCAGTCCTAAGTAAGCACCATTCTACTTTCTTTCCCTATAGATAGCCCTATAATATGTGGACTTTTGTGACTAGCCTTTTTGTCCTTCTTGTTGTTGTTGTTGTTTTAAATATTTATTTATTTGTTTCACTTGTACACAATGCCTTATATTTTTATGTGGTGCTGAGGATGGAACCCGGGTCGCACACGTACTAGGCGAGCCCTCTACCGCTGAGCTACAACCCCAGCCTGTGACTGGCCTCTTTGAATTAGCATGTTTTAAGATTCATCAAAGTTGTTGGCTATATCAGTACTTCATTCATATTTTTTTATTTGCTTTTAGTCGTACACAATGCGTTTATTTTTACGCGGTGCTGAGGATCGAACCCGGGCCGCACACGTGCTAGGCAAGTGCTCTACCGCTGAGCCACAACCCCAGCCCCCATTCATTTTTTTAAAAAATATTTATTTACTTGTTTTAGTTGTACACAATACCTTTATTTTTATGTGGTGCTCAGGATCGAACTGGGCCGCACACATGCTAGGCGAACACTCTACCACTGAGCCACAACCCCAGCCCCAGTACTTCATTCATTTTTACAGCTGAGTAATACTCCATTTTATAGTCAGGTTTACCCATTCATCCTGCTGATTGCCATTTGGATTCTTCCTACCTTTGGCTATTACAAATAATACTTATGTGAATACTCATGTACAGATTTCTGTGTAGATATGTTTTCATCTCTCTTGGGTATATACCTAGGAGTAGAATTGGTGGGTCATATGGTACCCTGTGGTAATTGTTGGAGGAACTTGCCAAAGCAGGTGCACCATTTTACACTCACAGCAGCAGTGTATAAGGGTTCCTATTTCTTTATATGCTCACCAACACTTATTAGCCAACTTCTTGATCATCCTAGTAGGTGTGAAATTAAATCTCATAGTGGCTTTAATTTGCATTTCCTTGATGACTAATGTCAAGTTTTTTTGCACATGCTTATTGACTGTTTGTATATCTTCTTTGAGAAATGTCCAGTCATTTCCTTTGTCTACTTTTTAATTGCATTATCTTTTTATTATTAAACTGCAAGATCCTTTATATATTCTGGATACAAGTCCCTTACCAGATATAGAATTTTCAAATATTTTCTATCATTTTGCAGGGTATCTTTTCACTTACTTGATAATTCATCTTTTAAAACACAAAAGTTTTTAAGTTTGATCTAGTTCAGCATTTATATATTTTTCTTTCATTGTTGGTGTTATTGGTTTCATATATAAGAATTCATCACCATTTTTTTTATTTGCTTTTAGTCGTACACAATGCGTTTATTTTTACGCGGTGCTGAGGATCGAACCCGGGCCGCACACGTGCTAGGCAAGTGCTCTACCGCTGAGCCACAACCCCAGCCCCCATTCATTTTTTTAAAAAATATTTATTTACTTGTTTTAGTTGTACACAATACCTTTATTTTTATGTGGTGCTCAGGATCGAACTGGGCCGCACACATGCTAGGCGAACACTCTACCACTGAGCCACAACCCCAGCCCCAGTACTTCATTCATTTTTACAGCTGAGTAATACTCCATTTTATAGTCAGGTTTACCCATTCATCCTGCTGATTGCCATTTGGATTCTTCCTACCTTTGGCTATTACAAATAATACTTATGTGAATACTCATGTACAGATTTCTGTGTAGATATGTTTTCATCTCTCTTGGGTATATACCTAGGAGTAGAATTGGTGGGTCATATGGTACCCTGTGGTAATTGTTGGAGGAACTTGCCAAAGCAGGTGCACCATTTTACACTCACAGCAGCAGTGTATAAGGGTTCCTATTTCTTTATATGCTCACCAACACTTATTAGCCAACTTCTTGATCATCCTAGTAGGTGTGAAATTAAATCTCATAGTGGCTTTAATTTGCATTTCCTTGATGACTAATGTCAAGTTTTTTTGCACATGCTTATTGACTGTTTGTATATCTTCTTTGAGAAATGTCCAGTCATTTCCTTTGTCTACTTTTTAATTGCATTATCTTTTTATTATTAAACTGCAAGATCCTTTATATATTCTGGATACAAGTCCCTTACCAGATATAGAATTTTCAAATATTTTCTATCATTTTGCAGGGTATCTTTTCACTTACTTGATAATTCATCTTTTTAAAACACAAAAGTTTTTAAGTTTGATCTAGTTCAGCATTTATATATTTTCTTTCATTGTTGGTGTTATTGGTTTCATATATAAGAATTCATCACCAAATCTGAGATCATAAAGACTTACTTCTAAGTTTTCCTTTAAGAGTGTGTCGGGGCTGGGGTTGTGGCTCAGCGGCAGAGCGCTCACCTCGCATGTGCGTGTCCCAGGTTCAATCCTCAGCACCACGTAAAAACATAAATGCAGGGCTGGGATTGTGGCTCAGCGGTAGAGCGCTCGCCTAGCACGTGGGCGACCCGGGTTCGATCCTCAGCACCACGTACAAATAAAATGCACTGTGTACAACTAAAAGCAAATAAATAAAAATATTAAAAAACAAACATAAATGCATTGCATTGTGTACAACTAAAAGTAAATAAATAAATATTTTTTAAAAAGAGTGTCAATTGGGCTGGGGTTGTGGCTCAGCGGCAGAGCGCTCGCCTCTTGCACGTGCGCGGCCCGGGTTCGATCCTCAGCACCACGTAAACATAAATGCATTCATTGTGTACAACTAAAGTAAATAAATAAATATTTTTTTAAAAAAAAGAGTGTCAATTCATTACAGCTGCTATAACAAAATATTTTAAACTGAGTTGCTTCTTCTTTCAATTCATGAACACATAATATCTTTGCATTTATTTAGTGCTTCTTTAATTTCTTTCAACAGAGTTTTATAGTAAAAAAAATTTTTTTTTCAGTGCTGGGAATTGAACCCAGGGCTTCACACATGCTAGGCAAGTGTTCTACCACTGAGCTACTCTCCCAGACATGGACTTGTTTTGTTGTTGTTGTTTTGTTTTTATTAAATATTTTAAGCTGTAGATGGACACAATATCTTTATTTTATTTATTTATTTATTTTATGTGGTGCTGAAAATTGAACCCCGTGCCTCACACATGTTAGGCACTCTACCACTGAGCCCCAGCTCCAGCCCCAAAGGCCTTGTTTTCTTTTCTTTTTTTTTTTTTAATATTTATTTACTTTAGTTGTACACAATGCAATGCATTTATGTTTACGTGGTGCTGAGGATCGAACCCGGGTGGCGCACGTGCGAGGCGAGCGCACTGCCGCTGAGCCACAACCCCAGCCCCAGGCCTTGTTTTCTTAATTTGATTTTCATGTTGTTCAGTGCAAGTATATTAAAAATATAATTAGCTGGGAGCAGTGGCGCACGCCTGTAATCCCAGCACTTTGGGTGGCTGAGGCAGGAGGATTGCGAGTTCAAAGCCAGCCTCAGCAATGGTGAGGCACTTAGCAACTCAGTGAGACCCTGTGTCTAAATAAAAATACAAAAAAGGGCTGGGGATGTGGCCCAGTGGTCGAGTGCCCCTGAGTTCAATCCTCGGTACCAAAAAAAATATATATATATATGATTGATTTTTATATATTGATCTTATATCCTGCAACCTTGTTTAAATCATTTATTAGTTCCAATTTTTTTGTTTTGGGGTTTTTTGTGTATGTGTGTGTGTGTTTCTTGGAATTTTCTCTACATAAAACTTGTGTCACCTGAAAATAGAGGAGTTTTTACTTATTCCTTTCCAATCTGGATGAATTTTATTTATTTTTCTTGCCTAATTACTTTAAGTACTGTGTTGAACAGATATGACGAGAGCAGACATCTTTGTCTTGATCCTGATCTTAGGGGGAAGCATGCAGTATCTTGCCATTAATTGAGCGCGATGTTGGCTGTGGCTTTTTCAGATTCCCCCCATTGTTTTTTTTTTGCATTGTCAACTGGATTGAGTCCCTACTCTGTACTTAGCACCTTTACCCATCCTTAGGAATGTATGATAGCACACTAACACAGTTTTTTTAACATCATGACAGTGCTACTTCTTTGTGCACTAAAATGTTTTGACTTGTTTCTTTGTTTTGTGTTAACCATTTTGTTAAATCTTCCTCAAATACTAAACATTTCTGGCCACATTGAACATAATAGAATACAATATAATTTAGTTGTTGATTTAGAACTTGGACATCACTGTGATGTGTTATTCTGTGGGCTGTAATGTGGTGATGTCTTTGGGAAATGATTAGATAGTTTATTCCTTCCAAGAATCACTCCAAACTGCTGTTTTGCATTTCCGTGTCTGCTGTTTTTGTAAATACATACTGTCCTGTCCCTAGCTATTAACTAGCACTTTTTCTGTCCTTCATATGCCTCTCTGAGAACATTTTCTTCTAACCGAGAACTTTTTTTTTTTTTTTTTTTTGGTAGTTTTACATTGGACAGAATGCCTTTATTTTGTTATATGGAGCTAAGGATTGAACCCAGTGCCTCACATGTGCTAGGCAAGCGCTTTGCCACTGAGCCCCAACCCCAGCCCCAACAGACAATTTCTAGTTTGCTGAGGACTTAAGTTTTTACAAGTCTTTGTGAAATTAGAGTAAGTAAACTGAGAAAGAAATTCCTCTGTGATTACAGTGCCTGGACTTTTCAATAGCTTGTTTGGCTCTTTTTTTTTTTTTTTTTTAAATTTATTTATTTACTTTAGTTGTACACAATGCAATGCATTTATGTTTACGTGGTGCTGAGGATCGAACCCGGGGCCGCGCACGTGCCAGGCGAGTGCTCTGCCGCTGAGCCACAACTCCAGCCCTTGTTTGGCTCTTTAAATGCTTTTTATTTCCTAGGTTCTTAGCTCTGTTCTGGAAGAATCACTGTCAGGGTTAAGGCTCCACCATATCACTAATAAAATTATTAAAGCTTATTTTAGTCCCCTCCACCTCACCTCTTTTCCTAGTCATTTTTCTTTAATTGAATTCTCCCTAGTTTTCTTGCTTCCCTGATACATGAATGTTCATAACAGCATTATTCATAATAGCCAAAGATTCATACAATGTAATGCTAAAGTTGTCCTATTAAGTACAACAGAACACTGTGCAACAATTAAAATGAACAAGGTCTAACTATATGTAAGAACATGGATGAGTCACACACAACGCTGAGGAAAGAAGCCTGATGTAAAACTTTACTTCATCTGTGCTTCCATTTGCATAAATTTCAAAAACAGTGTTAGAAGTCCACACAGTGATTACTTGTGGGGAGGATGTGGTCAGCAAAACACATGATATAAGACAGAAGGTTAGAAAGTAAAGAGATTGAAGTAGGTATACCAAGCAAATGCTAAACCAAAGGAAACCTGCTTGAGGTTAAAGGAAAAAGCACTTTGCAGGATAAGAAAGGTCATGAGGTATTGGTAAAAAGGATAAATCATCAGGAAGATAATATGGACTCAAATGCATAATACAAAGATGGTTAGAATCACTAAAAACAAGTTGATTGTTCCAACAGTTATGTGAAGATCTTTACATATTTTTCTGAAAACTAGATAGGCTAAAGGAATATTAATCAATATCTCACAATTATTTACCTCATATATTTGGTCTTCATTCCATTTCCTGTCACAGAACTTAAAAACCAATGTACTCTCAGGAGTGATGTCTTTTACATGCTAATAAGATGACTGGTGGCCAGCAGCCCCTAGATAGCCTCAACATGGGGGACGATCACCCCATGGGATCAAGGCACAGCTGGGCTGGTGGCATGCCTGTAATCTCAGAGACTCAGGAGCCTGATGTAGGAGGTGGCAAATTTAGGCCAGCCTGGGAAAATTAGCAAGACCCTGTATCAAAAGATAAAAAGTAAAAAGGGCTGGAGGTGTAGTTCAGTGGTAGAGCACCCCTGGGTTCAATCCCTAGGGAGGGAAAGAAGGAAGGAAGGATGGATTTGAGATTGTCACTTTACTGGGGTCAGGGTAAGAAGGGCTGAATAGCTCACCAAAGGCCAATGATGTCATCAATCATGCCTACCTAATAAAGCCTCTATAAAAACCCAAAAGGGTTGGGTTTGGAGAGTCTGGGATACCTGACCCCAAAGAGGTGCCTGGAGGTTGGTGCACAAGTTAGAAAACACATTTCCAAGCACACTTAGAACATTGACAACTCACCACCATATAGTGAGCTGAAATCTGTCTTCCTGAGGTTCTTCTGGTCCCACTTCTGTCCATCAGAGCACAGAGACCACAGTATGTTGCAAATCCTAACACTTCTCAAGTTTTCGACTTCTACCACAAAGTCCAAGCTTCTGAAGCCCTTGTCTAAACCCCGGGGATAGTGTTTATCCTCTGCTTCTAGTTGCCCCCACACTGGAACAAAGACAGTCCTTGTATGTGTAAATGTGAGTCTGTCCCCTGTTTTTATCCCTACAGTTTTCCAATAATAGGATAAAATCCAGGCAATGGTCTGAACCCCTAGCTACCTTTCTAACTTCCTCCGCCCCTGCCTTCTCACACCCTTCACCAGGTGGGCTGTGGTCAGACTCCAGCAAGTCCCTGGCTCAGAGCCTCTGCCATGGCTGTTCCTTCTGCTGCTTTCCCTCGTTCTCCAGTCACTCCGTGTTGCTTAGGTGTCATCTCTTCAGAGTCGTCTGCTGGCCACTCTGTCTAAAATACCACACTATGTATTTCTTTGTTTCGTTCACCACTGTATCCCTAGTGCCTAGAAAATGTCCTGCCTCATAGAAAATGTTCTAGAGATATCTGAATGAGTGAATAACACTTCAGCATTTAAAACCCTTGAATGGCTCTCTGGTGCCTGGGGCAGGGTTTCCGAGGCACTGGCACTATTGATATATTGGGCTGGATAACTCTCTGTTATGGGGAGATTGTCCTGTGCATTGTAGGATCGTCAACAGTGCCTCTAGCTCCTACCCATGCTAGTCTGTAGTTTTCCCCCTCCCCCTGACAATCAAAACTATCTCCATACATTGCCAAATGTATGTCCTGAAGGGTAAAAAACCCCATTACTGCCGGGCGCGGTGGCGCACGCCTATAATCCCAGCACTTGGGAGGCTAAGGCAGGAGGATCGCGAGTTCAAAGCCAGCCTCAACAATGGCGAGGCACTTAGCAACTCAGTGAGACCCTGTCTCTAAATAAAATACAAAAAAGGGCTGGGGATGTGGCCCAGTGGTCAAGTGCCCCTGAGTTCAATCCCCGGTACCAAAAAAAAAATAAAAAATTAAAAAAATTAAAAACTCATTACTGAGAACCACTGGGGTAACCCGATCCAATTTCTAAATGAGATTGACCTGTTTAAAGCAAAAAACTAATCCCTTAGTCTCCTTGGAGGCCTGTAGACTCAGAATCTCTTGGGTTGGGTCTAAAGTGTGTGGTCACAGTTATAAGGGACTTGGCCTAGAGGACAAATGCAAAGCCCTTTGTCAACCTGTCCCGCCTGGCCTCTCTTAGCATAGCTTCTTTACGTCATCTGGCCCTCCAGCCACATCATGCTGGTTTGTGACTCCCTTTCTCTGCATGCGTTTTCTCTTTCCTGGCACAGAGACTGCTTAATTGCTTACTAATACCAATTTCCTCTTTCTTCATTAGTAACAGAGCGTCTTGTGTTGTTGAATCGTGACTCTGTACCCGGTTAGAAAACACATTTCATAGCCTCCCTTGTAGATGCCAGTGGCTTCCCCTCCTCCACACCGCCTCCTCTATTGGAAAAATTATACATGAATACATTCTGGTTGTACAGGCTTTAAACAACACAAATGTACCCCTTTTACCAAGGTTCCCCCCAGAAATGACCACCATCAACAATTTGGTACATAATCGTCTAATTCTCTATGAATTTAAATTTGTTTATTTTCTACCTGGTAATGCCATATTTTTGATTCTTTATTTCCTACATTATGATCTAGCCTTTTTTATTGAGGAATCATAAGGCACATTTTAAAAATTCCTTTCTAGGGGCTGGGATTGTGTTCAGCGGTAGAGCGCTCGCCTAGCACGTGGGCGACCCAGGTTCGATCCTCAGCACCACATACAAATAAAATGCATTGAATAAACAAACACATTGTGTACAACTAAAGCAAATAAATAAAAATATTAAAAAAAAAAAATTCCTTTCTAAAGAAAGGAGGTCCTGAAATTTTAAGTTAAAGATGTATTAGGGTTCTCCAGAGAGACGGAACCAATAGGATATTGTAAGAGATTCATTACAGGAGTTGACTATGAAGGCCAAGAGATATTTTTTTTTAAATATTTATTTATTTGCTTTAGTTGTACACAATGCGTTTATTTTTACATGGTGCTGAGGATCGAAACCAGGGCCGTGCACGTGCTCTACCGCTGAGCCACAACCTCAGCCCAAGGCCAAGAGATCTTATAATCTTTGTCTGCAAGCTCGAGAACCAGGAAAGCTAGTGGTATAAGTCCCCGTCTGTCTGAAAGTCCAAGAACCAAGAACATCGATGTCCACAACAGTCAAAGATTAATGTCTCGGCTCAAGCACAGGGAGCACCTTCACCTTGCTCCAGCTTTTATTCTGTTCAGACCCGTAACAGATTGCATGATGCCCACTTTACAACAGGGACATAGAGAGGCTGCCTTTGCTAATAGCAATGACCCTTTGCAGGTGCCCAGTTGGTAACTAAAAGCAGGATAAAGCTTGGCATTTCTGCCTTCATTTTACACTGTCTCCTTTATTTTTTAAAAATATTTATTTATTTGCTTTTAGTGGTACACAATGCGTTTATTTTTACGTGGTGCTGAGGATTGAACCCGGGCCGCGAATGTGCTAGGCAAGCGCTCCACCGCTGAGCCACAACCCCAGCCCAACATTGTCTCCTTTATTACCTTAAACTTTTGCGACCTGCTCAGCTCTGCATGTAGGCATGTGAATCATATGTTATGGTTTAGGTATGAGGTGTCCCCCAAAAGCTCATGTGTGAGATGGTGCAAGAATTTTCAGAGGTGAAATGGTTGATTAGGAGAGCTTTAACTTCATCAGTGGACTAATCACTGATATGGATTAACTGGGTGGCGGTTGTAGGCAGGTAGGGTGCAGCGGCAAGAAGTAGGTCACTGGGGTCTTGCCTTTGTCCCTGGTGAGCAGAGCTCTCTCTCTGCTTCCTGATTGTCAGGAACTGAACAGCTTTCCTCTACCACACCCTTCCCCCTTGATGTTCTGAATTACATCAGAGCCAGAGCTGTAGAGTCGGCCAACCGTGGACTAAACCTCTGAAACCATGAGCCAAAATAAACTTCTTCCTTTAAGTTGTTCTTGTCAGGTCTTTGGGCCACAGTAACACAAAGCTGACTAAAACTTATGGGGTTCATCTAAGATCTGATAATAAAACGTTTATTAGTCCAAATGTACCTAACCTATCTCACCCCCCCTTCATGACAGGAAAGATTTGCAGGGACATTTACAGCATCCTGTTTCAGAACCCTGGAGTAGCACCTAGAAGGTTCTAGTCATTACCCTACACCTTCCGGGAACAGCAGAACACGGAAGGCACATCACCCCACAATCAGACTGTACTCTTTCACAGGAGCATTCGTCTCATAGGAAATGAACTGCCCCCTTCCAGGATCACTGATCTGATGGATAAACAACCAGAACAGCAAGTGGAGATTGCCCCCTCACGTGAAAAGGAAGTCCCCAGAGCCACCTCCAGAACCCGAACTGAAATAATGATCCCCCAGACTAGTTTAACCCAGACAGTTTAGTTATGCACACCTCTTGATCTGGACCTCACTCTGCCCTCCAGTGTTTCCAAGTTGGTTAAAGTTCCTTACCTGCTTTTCACCATTGCCTTTTCTGTTTGACTTTTGGGGTAAGTAGCTGAACCTGGTTTTTGGAACCCCCAGAGTCAGACCTCCGGCCTAGTGTTCCAGTAACACACCCATGTTGATGAGAAACATCTTTTGAACTCAGTCTACCAATGCACAATGCTAATCTCTTCTGGAAACAGCCTAAACAACACATCCAGCAATAATGTTCTTGGTGTTGCCTGGATGTCCTTCAATCCAGTCAAACTGACACATAAAATTAACCATCATGAATTCACCTCTTGTCCATATGCACCCGTATGCATCTCCTTAAACCATATTTAATCTCCAAATAAAGACAATAAGAACAAGGTCATAATTCTGTTTAACATGATATCACTATCCTGTGCATAGTGCTATAATAAAATAGTAGAAACTGTAGTTTATGTACAGCAAATGTATTTCTTATAGTTCTGGAGACTGGGAACCTTAAAATCAAGGTACCAGCACGCCTGTAATCCCAGCACTTTGGGAGGCTGAGGCAGGAGGATCGCAAGTTCAAAGCCAGCCTCAGCAATGGCAAGGCACTTAGCAACTCAGTGAGACCCTGTCTCTAAATAAAATACAAAAAAGGGCTGGGGATGTGACCCAGTGGTCAAGTGCCCCTGAGTTCAATCCCTGGTACCAAAAAAAAAAAAAAAAAAAAAAAAAAAAAATCAAGGTGCCAGCAGATTCAAGAGTCTGGTGAGGACCCATCCTGTAGTTTATAGACAGCATCTTTTTGTCATAAATTTATATGGTAGAAGGGGCAAGGGGTTTCCTCAGACCTCTTCTTATAAAAGGACACTCATTTCATTGAGGGGACTCTGCCTTTGGAACTACCGTACTTTCTTCCATTATTGATAACTGAACTCAGGGCCTCACAAGTGCTAGGCAAGTGCTCTACCACTGAGCTACACCCCAGCAATTTTCATTTTTAGTTTTTATTTTAAGACAAGGCTTTGCTCAGTTGCCCACGCTGGCCTCAAACTTGAAATCCTCCTGCCTCAGCCTCTTGAGTCACTGGGATTGCAGTTGTGCACCACTGCACCTGGCTTGCACTGTGCTTTTTAACTTTAATCAGGTATCTCCTGAGTTTGAGTTCCCATCTTCCTAAGTATGGTGAAAGTCATCTTTTCTCCTTGTCCTCTAGTGGCCAGATTAAAGCGAGGTTATCTTGACTGCATCGTCTTCAGAAAGACTCTCATCTTCAAGATAGAGGCCCCTGCTGGCCAAGTAGACAACAGGGCTATAGGTTCAGGGGCGAAATATATGTTCCATTCCAAAGCCAATACCAGAGCATTACTGTATTCAAGGCATTATGGAGACACAGAGGGTGTGTAAGGAAATAGGAAGCAATCCTAGTCCCCCAAGAAGCTTGCAGTTATTTTAGAAGACAACCAACAATACGTTTACTTTCATGTGCTTAAAATTAGTATCTGTAACTTCCTTACATTGATTTTCTTCATGTGAAGCTCCAGCATATCCTGTGTTTCCCAACATGAAGGCTCTCAGCATTGAGTAAAGATTGTGCTGAGTTGTGAAAGTGATAATGCTGGGGCTGGGGGTGTAGCTCAGTGGTAGCCCACTTGCGGAGGCCCTCCTTGAACCAGGAGGCCCTGGTTCAATCCTGAGCCTGCCAGGAAAAAAAAAAAAAAAAAAAAAAAAAGATAATGCTCGCAGGTTTAAGCCTGTCTCTGTGATGAACTGTGAGCTTATTGGGAGAAGAAATTGCTTCAGTTCCAGAGGATTTTTGTGCGCTGTCAGGAGGCATTACTGACAGAACCAGATCAGTTGCCAAGAGAGGCGATGTCTGGTGTTCTTGTCCCTCCCCCCTGGCTCCAGACAAATGGGCAGAACCAAATGAGGCAGAAAGATGAGAAGGAAGACTTGGATTCTGCTGTGAAGGTCAGAGATGCTCTGTCAGAGACTCGTGTGAGACCACCCTCTCTCAGCCTGTTTGACTCTCAGCACAAAAGAAGCCCAGGCTGCCCAGGCTCAGGTGGAACTGCCCTTAACAGGCCATCTGGCAACACCACAGGGATAATGATAGCAACCACTGAATGATTAAATCATTTTGAACACTCTCAGAGTTGGAGGGGAGGCAGGGTGGTAGGCAGCCAGTCAGGGCTGTGTGCGGCCCTCACGTACCCGCCGACTATGCTTCTGCCAAAGCCAGCCCACCTACCTCGTGCCAGGTTCTGGAATGAAGCTTTGTCTTAGAAATCTGCATTCTTGACCTTTTTTTCTAGTCCATACTCTCCTCTGAGGCCGAGTTTTGTCTAAATGACACCCAATTACAACATGATTTAAACTTGTATGCCCTCTGTGTTAGTCAGCTTTTTGTCACTGTGACAAAAATACCTGAGAAAATCAACCGAAGAGAGGACAAATTTATTCTGGCTCACAGTTTCAGAGCTCTCAGTCCATGATCATTGGTCCAGTTTGCGTTGGGCATATGGTGAGGCACAACATCATTAGCTCATCTCATGGTGACTGAGAAACTAAAAAGAGAGCATGCTCAAGAGTAAGGGGAGCGCCGGGCGCAGTGGTGCACACCTGTAATCCCAGCACTTGGGAGGCTGAGGCAGGAGGATTGCGAGTTCAAAGCCAGCCTCAGCAATGGTGAGGCACTTAGCAACTCAGTGAGACCCTGTCTCTAATAAAATACAAAAAAGGGCTGGGGATGTGGCTCAGTGGTTGAGTGCCCCTCAGAAATCCCCGGTATCAAAGAAAAAAAAAAAGTGAGGGGAAAGAGTCAGGGACAAGACAGCCTTCAAGGGCATGTTCTTGGGGATCTGCTCCCTCCCACTAGGCCCCACTTCCTAAGTTTCCAGCACCTCCCAACAGTGCCATCAGCTGGGGACACATGAACTTTGAGGGAACTTTCCAGATCCAAACTCTAGCACCCTCATGACACTGATTTCCTCACTGAACAAACTTGGAGCAATTAGGTAAATGAATTAAGAAAGAAATCACCCAGAGAGTTCTTCCACCCCCCAAACAACCATTGTTAATAGTTGAAGTACTTCTCATTTATTTGTCTTTGCCTGAGAGTATGTGTATAAAACTATGATTAAAATGTATACAGTTTCATGGGGCTGGGGTTGTGGCTCAGCGGTAGAGCGCTCGCCTAGCACATGCGCGGCCCGGGTTCGATCCTCAGCACCACGTAAACATAAATGCATTGCATTGTGTACAACTAAAGCAAATAAATAAATATTTTTTTAAAATGTATACAGTTTCAATCAGGGTAATGGCCAACTGTGCATATTGTTTTTGTCACTCTACAACAAATTATACCTGGTTCCCCATGTTAGGACATGATTTTGTAAACATAAATTTTAATGGCTATTATGGTTTGAATGTAAGATGTCTCCCAAATGCTCCTGTGTTAATGCAGGAATGTTAGGAGGTGAAATGATTCTGTTATGATTCTAACCTAATCAGTCCACCCAAGTTTGAATGGACTGACTGGGTGGTAGCCATAGGCAGGTAGGGCATGGCTGGGGGAGGAGGGTCACTTCTCTGGGAGGGCACATCTACCCTGCAGCCCCTTTCTCCTGCCCTCTCTCTGCTTCCTTCCTGGCTCCCATGAATGAATAGCTTTCCTTCACCATGCCCTTCCGCCATGATGTTCTGCCTCACCTTGGGCCCAGAGCAATGGACTAAACCTCTGAAACCATGAGCCAAAATAAATTTTTCCTCCTCTAAGTTCTTGCCGGGTATTTTGGTCACAGTGATGAAAGCTGACTAAAACAATGGCCCTCCCGATTGCTAAGGTGGCTGAGGGATGCTGGGGATCACCACAGCTCACAAATTAGGACCTATTGAGGGTTAAGCCGGGAGGTCAGGGAAGAAACCCAGACATCTTCTATCCAAACTTCACCTGTCAGGAAGAAGGGTCAAAGTCATCTTCGACTGTCTAGTGGTTAGCAGCATGGCCCCACTTCAGACTGCCTGACTCCAATCTCTGCTCTGCCACTTCCTGTCTTTGTGACCTCAGGTGAGCCATTTCACCTAAGCTTTCCCACCTGTAAAGTCCACACTACAATACTCTCTCCCTCATGGGGTTTGGAGAAGGTTTAATGACTTAGATATGTGCATAGGTCGGTGCCTGGCACAGCCTGAATGCTGTGTAAGCTTGGGCTATTTTTCTTAGCTATGGGCATAGGACCTACGGTGAGGTTGGGGAACTGTAAGATCTTAATTTTGTATGCCTCTACTATAATTCAACAATTTTTATGCTTTTAGATAGGGTCCTTTATTTTACCGAAGAACGAATGTGTTGCTTCAGTATGAATATTAGAATTTAATTTCATTCCGAAGGGAAAGATAATCAATTCAGGGAAATAAAATCCTCTCATAAACTTTGCATATCATCAATTTTTTTTTTTTTCCTCAAAAATGCCAAAAACCGGGCTGGGCTTGTGGCTCAGTGGTAGAGTGCTTGCATAGCATGCCTGAGGCATTGAGTTCAATACCCAGCACCACATAAAAATAAACAAATAAAATAAAGGTATTGTGTCCATCTACAACTAAAAGAAAAAAAAAATTTTAATGCCAAAAACCTGCTTCCTTATAACAAATAACCTGTGAAGCTTTTCTAGGGCTTTCTTTGTACCAGCCTGTGATGTGATTCTCTAAAGCTACTTCCATGATTTTCAGCATTTCATCCGAGTTGTTCTCTGAAAGACTCAGACAGGCAAAGTGAGGTTGTTTTTGTTTTTGTTACTGGGATTAAACCCAAGGGTGCTTTACCACTGAGCTACACCCCCAGTCCTTTTTATTTTTTACTTTGAGACAGTCTTGCTAAGTTTCCCAGGCTGGTCTTGAACTTGTGATCCTCTTGCCTCAGCCTCCCAAGTTGCTGGGATTACAGGCATGTGCCCTGCATCTGGCTGTTTTTCTGTTCTAAAGAGTGTTTTGCCAGGCATGGTGGTACTCACCTGTAATACCAGCTGCTCAGGAGACTGAGGCTGGAGAATTACAAATTTGAGGCCAGCCTCGGCAACTTAGCGAGACCCTGTCTCAAAATTAAAAAAATAAAAAGGATGTGGTAAATCACCCCTGGGTTCAATCCCCTGTACAAAAAGAAAAGAAAAGTAAACAATGGGTATTTTATATAACAACCTTAGAGGATTAGATTAAATCCAATAATATAGGGCTAGGAGTAAAGCTCAGTGGTAGAACCTACATGCATTAGAATGCACAGGGTTTGATCCCCAACACTGAAAAATCAATAATATGCAAGAAAACGTGGAAAATAAGAGATACGGTGTGACTGTGTTATTATTAGATAGTGTAACATAAGCATGTAGTTCTGATTCCCTGGGAAAGGGGCTTTGCTTTCTTATCCTTTAACACCTCTCCTCTGTGAAAGGAGGACTTCCGGAAGAGGGTCACGTCTAGTATGCTGGTGGCGCATCGCCTCGAACAGATAAGTGCAGGGTCAGGCTCTGCTTCCCCCGGGGCTTTCATAACAGACCAGCTTGTCTATTTCCATCTGCGGGAAGCAGACCCGGGGTTTTTATTGTGTCCTGTTCTGTCGTGTTCACAATATCAAGTGTCACTTCATTAATTACAAGTTCCAAAGGAAAACATCTCTATAGTGGCACAGCTCTACAGCTCGTGACAGATATGGCCTTTTTAAGGAGACTATTGGGTGGTGAGCAAGCTCCCTAAGAGACGGGCTTGTAGCTATAGAAACCGCAAGCTGGTCCAGGCCAGTGGCGTGGACGAGGCGGGGGCTGTGCTGACTTCTTTGATTTCTCTCTTCTTCATTGTGGTCTGCAATACCCGAGGGACATAGGTGGGAGCACTGAGAGCTGGCGCTAAGAAGTTATTGCACTGAGAATTACCCGTCTTAACGCCCTGGCACCAAGATGATCTCTGCACGGAACACAGCACCTGCCTGTGTGGGAACTGGGGTGCCATATTCAATTGTTCAAAAACCATTATCTGAAGGAAAGGCTGTTATAGGAGTGTGAGCACGTTTATAACAGCACCATTTGCCGAAGACGTTTTCAGGTTCTGTTCCTTACTGCTATTTCTTTTGCATCCACGGTAACACAGACACTTTATATATATTTTTTATTTTTTTAATATTGATGGACCTTTATTTTATTCATTTATTTGTATGCGGTGCCGAGAATCGAACCCAGTGCCTCACACTTGCTAGACAAGCGCTCTACCACTGAGCCACAGCCACAGCCCCACTTTATATTTTTTATGTATTTCTTTATGTCAATCGAGTGACGGTGTCCCCTTCTCTCTTGCCCAGTCCTCCTTGTGAAATGGAGGCATTTGCCAAAAGGCTGGCAGGGACTGGGGCAAACCCACACCCTATGATGAAATGTGACCTTGAACCCAGTGTCATTTATTAAGTTTTCTTCCTATGTGCCAGGCATGAGCCAGGTTCTGGGAATACAGACATAAATGGGACATCATCTTAGCTCAGGCTGCTAATGACAAAGAATCATAAATGGGGTAGTTTGTGAGCAGCAGACTTTGACTTTTTTAAAAATATTTTATTAGTTGTTGATAGACCTTAATTTTTTTTACCTTAATTTTTTATATGTGGTGCTGAGAGTCGAACCCAGAGCCTCACACATGCGAGGCAAGTGCTCTACCACTGAGCCACAACCCCAGCTCCCAGACTTTGACTTTTATTTCTCACAGTGCTGGAGTCTGGAAGCCTGAGATCAGGGTGCCGGCGTGGTCAGGTTCTCGTGAGGGTCCTCTTCCAGGTAGCAGGCTGCTGACCTCGTGTCCTAGCCTCAAACGTCAAAAAGAAAGTGAGCCATTTCTCTGGCCTCCTTCTCCTCCCCTGAGTGACGGGACCTAACCCAGGCCCCCTCATATAAGGGCATCCGTCCTATTCTTGAGAACTCGGGCTTCAGGTGCTAAGTACCTCCCAGAGACCCCACGCCCAACACCTTCACCTTGGGGATCAGGATTTCAACATATGAATTCTCCGACATGATCACTGCCATTGGCGTCCTGTACTTGTGACTGGGGGGACACGTACGTGGAGCACATGACCACGTGTGGTTTTGCCAAGGGTGTGAGAACACGGAGCCTGTGTCCCAGCCTGCAAAGCGCGTGCCTTCTTTTGCACCTGCTGTTCCCCCATGGAGACGCTCTTCCATATCTCTTCCACGTGGGTGACTCCTCAGCTGACCTTCCAAATACAGCTCAGAGGTCACCTCCTCTGGAAAGCTTTCCTGCTATCCTGCCCACCCCCCAAAATTTGTTTCCTCAAAACTGCATCAAGCCGGGCGCGGTGGCGCATGCCTGTAATCCCAGCACTTTGGGAGGCTGAGGCAGGAGGATCGTAAGTTCAAAGCCAGCCTCAGCAATGGCGAGGCACTTAGCAACTCAGTGAGACCCTGTCTCTAATAAAATACAAAAAATGGCTAGGGATGTGGCCCAGTGGTCGAGTGCTGCTGAGTTCAACCCCGGTACCAAAAAAAAAAAAAAAAAAAAAAACTGCATCAAATTATTGGTTTGTGCCAGGCACATACGTGTAATCCCAGCCACTCAGGGGTTGAGGTAGAAGGATGTCAAATTGGAGTGAGACCAGCCTGGAAAACTTTTAGAAATTCTGTCTGTAAAATTTAAAAAAGGTCTGAGACCTAGCTTGATATAGAGAGCTCAACTAGCACACACAGTCTCTGGGATCTGTCCCCAGGATTGTTGGTCTGTTTGTCTGTTTGGTGTAATACTTTTTGACTGCAAAGTTAATACAAATTTAGCTGGGCGCGGTGGCGCACGTCTGTAATCCCAGCACTGGGAGGCTGAGGCAGGAGGGTCACAAGTTCAAAGCCAGCCTCAGCAATGGCGAGGCACTTAGCAACTCAGTGAGACCCTGTCTCTAATAAAATACAAAAAAAGGGCTGGGGTGTGGCCCAGTGGTCGAGGGCCCCTGAGTTCAATTCCCGGTACCAAAAAAAATAAAAGGTAACACAAATTTAATTTAGCCATGAGGACTGACTCACCTGATTCACCAAGACAGACTCACAGGAATCTTTTTTTTTTTTTTTTTTAATGTTATGTAGTTTATTTTTTCTCAAAAGAATTATCAGTAGACCAAAAAAAGGTTTTGCATATAGATGACCAGCAGAAACTTCCAAACCAAAGAGACAAAATTTTCTCAAGACTGAAGAACATCTAGGAAATTTGTAGAAGCCCTAGAATCCTCACAGGAATCTTAATATATCAGCACCCCCCCTCTTATATATCTTCCATTTTCCTCAGGGTGGGGCACACAAAGGGGAGAGCAGGAGAGGAGACCTCACCTTTCACGTGTCCCTAGTGTGGGCTCCTCTGCTGTCCAGTGGACACTTTTGCTTTGTGGCAGCAGCCTGCGGTTGCCTTCTCCTGGCTGGACTATGAGATCCTGAAGGGGGAGGTCAAGGTCTTCTGTATCAGGGTCCTGGTGAGCAAGACCGAAAAGGATCCACCTGAGGCTGCCCTGGGGCGGCGGTTAATTCTTTTTTTTTTTTTTTTTTTTTTTTTTTTTTGTTGTTGTTATTGGGGATTGAACTCAGGGACACTCGACCACTGGGCCACATCCCCAGTCCTTTTTTTTTTTTTTTTTGTATTTTATTTGGAGACAGGGTCTCACTGAGTTGTTCAGTGCCTCGCCATGGCTGAGGCTGGCTTTGAACTTGCGATCCTCCTGCCTCAGCCTCCCAAGTGCTGGGATTACAGGTGTGTGCCTCCACATCCGGCATGGGGTGGTGGTTAATTCTATGTCAACTTGGATAGGCTAATGTGCCCAGTTGTTTGGTGAAACGCCAGTCTGGATATTTCTGTGAAGGCATTTTTTAGATGTTATTAATATTTCAAGGATTCAATGGTAGGGCAGTTGCAAGTGCAAAGCCCTAGGTTTGATCCCCAACACTGCAAAACAAAACAAAAACACATTTCAAATAGTAGAGTTTGGGTAGAGCAGATCACCCTTTGTCATGGAGGTGGGTCTTGTCCAATCAGTTGAGGACAGACTCAACTGAGAGAAAAGACTGAAGTTCCCAGAAGAGGAGGACGAGGGCTGGGGTTGTGGCTCAGCGGCAGAGCGCTCGCCTCGCACGAGCGCGGCCGGGTTCGATCCTCAGCACACATAAACATAAATGCATTGCATTGTGTACAACTAAAGCAAATAAATAAATATTAAAAAAAAAAGTAGAGGAGGAATAATGCCTCCACACTGCCTTTGGACTCAAGATGGAGACATCAACTTATGTCAGACTTTCTAGTCTTCAGGTCATTGGTCATCCCTGTGAATTTCAGACTTACTAGCCCCCATAATCACATGATTATAGCCAATTCCTTAAAATAAAGCTTGCTCTGTTTCTCCCTCTCTCTGTCTTACTCTCTCTCTCTCTCTCTCTCTTCTCTCTGCACTCTGTATATGTATCATGCACTGCCTAACAACATTTTGATTAATGACGCACCACATATATGCCACATATATGACAGAGGTCCCTTAAGATTGCAATGAAGCAGAAAAACTCCTATCATCTAGTTGCTCCTTTGTTTTTTTTTTTTTCCTCCTCCTCCTCCTCCTCAGGCCAGGTACATTTACTGAAATTGTTCCATGTTGGTACACAAACACTTACCACTGTTAAAGTTGCGTATGGTGTTCAGCACAGGAACATACTGTACAGGTTTTTAGCAGAGGACCAATAGGCTCTACCACACAGGAGTGTAGCAGGCTGCACCATCTAGGTTTGTGTAAGTACAGTGTGGTGTTCATACAGCGATGAAATTGCATAACAATGCATTTCTCAGAATATGAAATGAAGTATGATTGTGTGTGTGTGTGTGTGTGTGTGTGTGTGTTAGTTACCGGGGATTGTTCTCAGGGACACTTGACCACTGGGCCACATCCCCAGCCCCCCCCCTTTTTTTGTATTTTATTTGGAGACAGGGTCTCACTGAGTTGTTAAGTGCCTATACAAAATAGGGCTAGGGATGTGGCTACGTGGTCGAGTGCCCCTGAGTTCAATTCCCAGTACCAAGAAAAAAAAAAAAAAAAAGACATAATGGTACAAGGGAGTTAAATTGTGAAGTTACACAGGGCTGCTGAAAGTTTCTCACTATTAGTACCACATGGGGATTTATAGATTAATACCATATAAACCAGAACTCTGGAATTTGATACTCTAAGTCAAACCTGACAAATCTTACATTCTTAGATTTTAGACCTTAACCAAAATGTTATCAAAATTACAGCTTCATTTTATCATTAAAGAAACTAAGAGAAGTCAAATTTCCAAGGTCACCCAACAAATATATATTTGTACAGATGAGATTAGCACCAGACTTTTTGACTAATCCCAACTTTTAAAAAAATTTTTTTAAAAATATTTATTTATTTGCTTTTTAGTTGTACACAATGCATTTATTTTTACGTGGTGCTGAGGATCGAACCCGGGCCGCCCACGTGCTAGGCGAGCGCTCTACCACTAAGCCACAATCCCAGCCCTTTAAAAAAAATTTTTCCACCTTTTTATATATCAAAAGAATTTCAGTGAAACATATCCTATCTCTACACTGTGGCTTGACTTTCTGATGACATAAGGAATAAATATCCTACCAGGATCTGATTTACACATAAAAGGATCTTTCTTGTTCCATTGTGGAAAAAAAATAATGTGTAGAGAATGATAGAAACAGTCTCATTAAAAAAGAAAAATATGGAAGCCGGGCGCGGTGGCGCACGCCTGTAATCCTAGCACTTTGGGAGGCTGAGGCAGGAGGATCACGAGTTCAAAGCCAGCCTCAACAATGGCGAGGCACTTAGCAACTCAGTGAGACCCTGTTGCAGGAGCCCTGTTTGCGGAGATAGCTAAGATTGCGGTTGACTATTGGGCCATAGACATTTTTGGGCATTTCCGCTTTCCGTAGTCTCACGGGATCTCGCGGGACTTGGTCGAGGCTCTCGAGAGATTTGAACGGTGACTCAGCAGATCGAGCGAGCGCCATTGCTGCTCGGGCGCATGGGAAGAGACCAGAGGGAGAAAAGACAGGGTTATCGCTATTGTGTAGATATATTGTAGTTTCTTGTAAGATTAAAGAATATTTTCGTCTCCATCCTGTCTCCAGACTCCTTCCCGCGGCGCTGCCGTTCCAGGCTGCAATCCTTTTCCGGCGACAACAGTTGGTGGCCTGTACGGGGAATTCAGCACGGCAGGTAAGAACTGAGAAACCTCGCAGGAGTCTCTAGTCAGAGTGGTTAAAATGGGTTCGAAAATATCTAAGACCCAAGTGTACGAGGCTCTTGATGAATTCTTTGATATAGATGAGTCTGTCGTTAGCGAGGAGGATTTAGAAAACAGTGAAGGCGATCATGAAAGCGTAGATTCCGCTGAGTCAACTAAGACCAGTAAGGAGAGTATTAGAAGCGTCCCCAAAATGACAAAGATCCGAGCTGCTAAAGCTATTCAAGATTTATTAGAGATACTTCAAGGATACATGGTCTCAATTGAACCTGGGACTCAGGATGTTACTGAGTCAATTAGGACCAATGAGAGTAGTAGTAGTGAGGAGGAATTAACTAAAGGTGATTTTGAGAAAATGAACAAAAGGAAATTAAGGAAGACCAAGATAAGGGATCATCAAGTGGAGGAACTTGTGTCCTCTACTCCCCCATGGGTGAAATCGATTACAGAAAATATGAAGGGTATCACTAGGTGTTTGCATACCCTAGAAACAGAAATAAAAAGTCTTTCTGAGCGCTTATGTGCTCTCGAGGGTAACTCACAGATACGTTGGGAACTGCCAGTATTTGAATATGGAAATGGACGGAGGGACCACCAGCCAGTAGATTTCAAAACAATAAAAAATCTCAAAGAGGCAGTAATGACTTATGGACCCCAAGCTCCTTTCACGTTGAGTATACTGGAGTCCCTTAACACCTTTAGCTTAACCCCCGCAGACTGGAAACGTCTATGTAAAGCAACATTAAGTGGGGGACAATACTTGGTTTGGCGATCGCAATTTCAAGAACTTTGTATAGAAACAGCTAAAAGAAATGCAGCTGCAGGGTTTGGAGACCATAATATAGAAATGCTCACAGGAGAAGGGCAATTTGCAGACGTACAGGATCAAAAATATTATACCCCAGGAGTATATGCTCAGATAAACGCAGCTGCCTTAAAGGCATGGAAAACTGTACAAGGACCTGGGGATCTACAAGGTAGCTTGTCCAAAGTAATTCAAGGACCTAATGAACCATATGCTGAATTTGCTGATCGACTTTTGAGAACTGCAGGTAGAGTTTTTGGAGACATTGATCAAGTTATGCCATTAGTTGTCCAATTAGCGTACGAAAATGCTAATAAGTATTGCCAGGAAGCCATCAGGCCATGGAAAAATAAAAAGGATCTTTCCATATATATACAATTATGTAAAGATATAAATGATGCCTTTGTCACAGGGAATATGATTGCAGCAGCTGTGAGAGATGCTGCCCCTCAAAATTTTACAAGAGCTCAACATAGACATTATAATCAATCAGGATATTCTAGGCCAAATTATCATAATCAATCAGGCTATTCTAGGCAAAATCCTAAAAGAGAAATAAGACCAAATTCATACCGTGCTCCAGGTTGCTGCCCCAGGTGTAAGAAAGGAAATCATTGGGCCAATAAATGCTATTCAAAATTTGACATCCATGGAAATCCTTTATTCAGGAATTCAAAAAACGGGGCAAGGGGCCCAATGCCCCGGGGCCCACAAATGTACGAGGCATTGGAGGAGGAGTATCCTCAAGCATCCACTCAGATGCTTCCCCGACACAATCCCTATTACCCATCCACTCCCTCGCCAGAGGAACAGGAGGAAATGCAGGATTAGACCTCTGTTCCACCGCCCGAATAGTGTTAACACCTGAAATGGGGGTTCAACTGATTCCCACAGGAGTCAGGGGACCTCTTCCCTCAGGGACTGTAGGACTTATTATCGGGCGAAGTCCTGAGAGCTTATTAGGTTTGCAAGTGACCCCAGGCGTAATAAACTCAGACTATAAAGGGGAAATAAAAATAATGCTTAGCTCACCCCAAAGTATAAGTTCTATTAATCAGGGAGATAGAATTGCTCAGTTGCTCCTCCTTCCAAATTTACATAAGTCATTTAAAATGAATATGCCTCTAAATAGGAAGAATAGAGGATTTTGTTCCACTGATTCGAAACCCATGGTTTGCTGGGTTCGGGACTGTACAAGGAGGCCTATGTGTAAAATAAGAATCCAAGGAATAGAAATGGAGGGTCTTATAGATACTGGAGCTGATTCTTCCATCATTAATTTACGTCAATGGCCCAAACACTGGCCTCTGCAAAAAGCTTCAACCAGTTTAAGAGGCTTGGGATATAATAACCTCCCAGAAAAAAGTGCGGTAATTTTAAAATGGGAGGATGATGAAGGACATAAAGGCACGTTTCAGCCTTATGTTTTACCTAATCTACCGGTTACTTTATGGGGAAGAGATATTTTACAACAAATGGGAGTACACCTTGCAACCAAACCTGCAGGTGTTAAATGTAAAAATCTACAGAGTAATCTTAACCCTATAAGAAATCATCAAAAAGTACAGGGTAAGCTTAACCCTAAAAGAAATCATTATCATATAGGAAAAAGACATTTTTCTTCGGGGCCACTGAGAAAATAATTTTGAAAATACCATGGCTTTCTGATAAGCCAGTGTGGGTCCCTCAGTGGCCCCTATCTAAAGAGAAATTACAAGCGGCCCACCTACTAGTTCAGGAACAATTAGAAGCAGGACATATAGAACCTTCCACCTCTCCCTGGAATTCCCCCATATTTGTGATCAAGAAAAAATCAGGAAAATGGCGATTATTACATGATCTTAGACAAATTAATAAAACCATGCAAGTCATGGGACCTACTCAACCTGGACTTCCGAATCCTATAGCTATTCCAAAAAATTTCCATGTTATTAGTCTTGATATAAAGGATTGCTTCTTTTCTATTCCCCTACATCCTCTGGATGCCCCCAGGTTTGCCTTTTCAGTTCCTTCTATTAACAATAATGGCCCTGATCAGAGATATCAATGGAAGGTTTTGCCACAGGGAATGGCTAATAGCCCCACCATATGCCAAATATATGTGGACAAGGCCATCCAATCCATTAAAAATAAATATCCAAACCTCATGTGTCTACATTACATGGATGATATTTTCCTGGCCCACCCTAATCAAAAAATCTTATTTAATATATTCAGTGATGTGGTAGAAAATTTAAAAAAATACGGATTATATATAGCAGAAGAAAAAGTTCAAACCAGATCTCCCATATTATATTTAGGATTTAAAATCATGGATACTTTTGTTAGACCCCCAAAAATTTTAATAAATAAAGAACATTTAACCACCCTCAATGATTTCCAAAAACTACTGGGAGACATTAATTGGCTTCGCCCTACACTAAACCTCACTACTGGCCAATTAAAACCTTTATTTGATATCCTTCGAGGGGACCCTGATCCATCCTCACCGCGAACATTGACTCCTGATGCTAGGAAAGCTTTAAAGGTAGTAGAAAAAGCCATCGAAGGAGCTCATTGTGACAGATTTGATTTAACTCAACCGCTGATATTGATTATTATTTCTTCACAATATACACCCACAGGAGTATTTTGGCAACAAGGGCCTTTATTATGGATACATTTGCCTGTCTCTCCTAAAAGCATAATTGAGTCTTATACCTCCATGGTGGCTAAACTTATTCTTCAAGGACTTAAAACTTCTACTAAAATATTTGGCATTCACCCTGCTACTATTATTACTCCCTATTCATCGTCACAGATTGAATATTTATGCTTCAACGATAATGACTGGGCTATAGCTAGATGCTCTACCTCTGCAAATTTTGATAATCACCTTCCTAAGTCTCCTATATTATCTTTTTGTATTAATCATCCTATTATATTTCCACAGGTAATAAAAAATCAACCTATTCCTAAGGCATTTAATGTATTTACAGATGGGTCCTCAAATGGTACTGCTGCAGTAGTCACTACAAAGGAAAGTATGACTTACATAACTGCACACAAATCAGCTCAACTTGTGGAATTGGAAGCTGTGGTAAGAGCTCTGGAACATTTTAGAGACCAGCCCATAAACATTTTTTCAGATAGCCACTATATTGTACAAGCCGTCCCAAAATTAGAGTTAGCAGGACCAATAGCACCTCATACTCCAGCCTTTAAATTGTTTTATCAAATACAAAAACTTTTGTGGGCAAGAAAAGAACTTCTATTCATAGGCCATATTAGAGCACATACTAATTTGCCTGGCCCCCTCCATGAAAGTAATCAAAAGGCTGATGAACTTACAAAAACTATATTTATACTTTCAGCGCTACAACAAGCTACTTTATTTCATTCCCAGTTTCACGTCAACAGCACCACCTTGCAACGTAGGTTTAAAATCACAAAAGAGCAAGCCAGAACAATTGTAAAAGATTGTAAATCTTGTATGACACATTTGCCCAATCCTCATTTTGGTGTTAACCCTAGAGGATTAATGCCCAATCATTTGTGGCAGATGGATGTTACTCATGAGCCAAGTTTTGGAAAATTGCGATTTATTCATGTAACCATAGATACATGCTCAGGCATGATTTTTGCTTCCTTACATTCTGGAGAAAAAGTTAAAGATGTCACATCTCATTGTTTACAAGCTTTTGCTGCATTGGGCATCCCCAAAATGCTTAAAACAGATAATGGCCCCGCATATACGTCCTCATCTTTCAAAGAGTTTTGCGCAAAATTCAACATATCCCATAAAACAGGCATCCCATACAATCCTCAGGGTCAGGGCATTATTGAAAGAGCAAACCGCACACTAAAAGTTATGTTGTTAAAACAGAAAGAAGGAAACTGGAAAAATCCTAAGGACAGATTCGCAGTTGCCCTGTTTACCTTAAATTTTTTAACTTTAGACTCTGATGGTTATTCTGCTGGAGACAGACATTGGAACCCACATCAACAACATAAACCTTTGGTTTACTGGAAGGATGTTCTTTCAGGTACATGGAAGGGTCCAGATCCAGTGTTAATTTGGGGGAGAGGATCTGTTTGTGTTTTTCCAAAGCATGAATCCTCTCCAATATGGATACCATCTAGATTAATAAAGCAAGTACCAAATCAAAAGGATCAAGATGAAGTTGTTGAGGAATCAAGATTAATAAAAAAGGTACAAAATCAAGAGGACCATGATGAAGATATGGAATGATTCCCTTAAAAGAGTCCTTCAAAATACATCACAACTTAAGTGTCATTCCTCCCAGCTGGGACGAAGAGATCTCTCTTTAGTGTGCACACAATTGTATTTTTTTTTATATATATATATGTGTTTATGTCTGTGTATTTGTCTAAATTTCATGTTAATGTGACGTCACAAATATATGTTTGTATGTGCGTCTGTCTGTCCAGTGTGACATCAAAAATAACAAAGCGCTTGTGAATATATATATATATATATATATATATATATATATATATGGATCCAAATAACTCTAATTCATTTAAGTTTAAGAGTATTCAAATTGGGTAAATAATTTAATAAGTGAAGGTACCTTCAATTTTGTTTTATAGGTGTCCCAGGGATTTCTCTTTAGCGAAAAATATGACTAGTGCTGTATAACCTGATATTTTGGTGTTTTGACATAAGGTTGCTTATTTGTTATTAACTTCATTTGTTTAATAAATGATTAATTTCAATTATTTCAACAGGTAAAGGACTGCTGTATATGCAGAAACACGAGAGTTCCAGCTAACAAATTATTTCTCCAAAGTGCTTTTAGTTTTTCTTTAATCTATCTTTAATACAGTAAATACCCTCAGTCTTTCTTTGTTTTGTTCTAAACATGATGTTTTGCCAGCTTATGTTTGTGGGAGCTCAGGCTGCAATGTGTGTGAGCAGAAATCAACTTTAATTTTCTAATCTAATAATTCTATTTTTTAGTTTGACAACTCGCCTCTTGACTCAGTGCTGGAATAGCACTGCCTTTCCTTTAATAATTGATGCTTGAGTCTCTAGGGAGCGGGCCCTGAAGATTTGCCGGTGGCATTGTCTAGACATAAAAAAGACGGCTGCTGCTACAGATGCAGGGATCGCGGTCGCTGCAAGCATCCCTGCTGCTCAAATGTCAAACAACCTCACCAGCGGTGTGGCCTCTGCTCTGCATGCATGGGGCCTCCTAGATCTACGTGTTATAACAAGTGGACATTTTGATCTTTCATTGTTTGGGACTTCATGGGACAGTACCTTGGGGGTATTTGTTTAGAGAACTCAGTGTGTTACTTGATAGAACTTAAGGCAGCTGATTTGTTTAAAGAATTTGATATGCTATGCAATTTGGCTCGTCACCAAAAGGCTTGTCGCCTTAAAGCCGCAGCATCTCCCCACAATTGGACGGCTGTTAGTCAACTTACACAGTCGATCCTAAAGGGCTCCATTGGATGGCTGGTTAGCCAATGACGGGTAAGACCCCAGAGGGGGACAACCTAAGACAGGCACAGTCGCACGGGATAGTCTCATGTGGCCGACATATCAACCTAAGACAGGAGTCAAGGGCACAGCCTTGATTATCCGATGACGGGTAAGAATGTTGGTTGCACATAGACGTCCTAGAGCATCCCCTCTTTTAAAACAAAAGGGGGAAATGCAGGAGCCCTGTTTGCGGAGATAGCTAAGATTGCGGTTGACTATTGGGCCATAGACATTTTTGGGCATTTCCGCTTTCCGTAGTCTCACGGGATCTCGCGGGACTTGGTCGAGGCTCTCGAGAGATTTGAACGGTGACTCAGCAGATCGAGCGAGCGCCATTGCTGCTCGGGCGCATGGGAAGAGACCAGAGGGAGAAAAGACAGGGTTATCGCTATTGTGTAGATATATTGTAGTTTCTTGTAAGATTAAAGAATATTTTCGTCTCCATCCTGTCTCCGGACTCCTTCCCGCGGCGCTGCCGTTCCAGGCTGCAATCCTTTTCCGGCGACAACATCGACTTTTGAGAACTGCAGGTAGGAGTTTTTGGAGACATTGATCAAGTTATGCCATTAGTTGTCCAATTAGCGTACGAAAATGCTAATAAGTATTGCCAGGAAGCCATCAGGCCATGGAAAAATAAAAAGGATCTTCCATATATATATACAATTATGTAAAGATATAAATGATGATGCCTTTGTCACAGGGAATATGATTGCAGCAGCTGTGAGAGATGCTGCCCCTCAAAATTTTACAAGAGCTCAACATAGACATTATAATCAATCAGGATATTCTAGGCAAATTATCATAATCAATCAGGCTATTCTAGCAAAATCCTAAAAGAGAAATAAGACCAAATTCATACCGTGCTCCAGGTTGCTGCCCCAGGTGTAAGAAAGGAAATCATTGGGCCAATAAATGCTATTCAAAATTTGACATCCATGGAAATCCTTTATTCAGGAATTCAAAAAACGGGGCAAGGGGCCCCAATGCCCCGGGGCCCACAAATGTACGAGGCATTGGAGGAGGAGTATCCTCAAGCATCCACTCAGATGCTTCCCCGACACAATCCCTATTACCCATCCACTCCCTCGCCAGAGGAACAGGAGGAAATGCAGGATTAGACCTCTGTTCCACCGCCCCGAATAGTGTTAACACCTGAAATGGGGGTTCAACTGATTCCCACAGGAGTCAGGGGACCTCTTCCCTCAGGGACTGTAGGACTTATTATCGGGCGAAGTCCTGAGAGCTTATTAGGTTTGCAAGTGACCCCAGGCGTAATAAACTCAGACTATAAAGGGGAAATAAAAATAATGCTTAGCTCACCCCAAAGTATAAGTTCTATTAATCAGGGAGATAGAATTGCTCAGTTGCTCCTCCTTCCAAATTTACATAAGTCATTTAAAATGAATATGCCTCTAAATAGGAACAATAGAGGATTTTGTTCCACTGATTCGAAACCCATGGTTTGCTGGGTTCGGGACTGTACAAGGAGGCCTATGTGTAAAATAAGAATCCAAGGAATAGAAATGGAGGGTCTTATAGATACTGGAGCTGATTCTTCCATCATTAATTTACGTCAATGGCCCAAACACTGGCCTCTGCAAAAAGCTTCAACCAGTTTTAAGAGGCTTGGGATATAATAACCTCCCAGAAAAAAGTGCGGTAATTTTAAAATGGGAGGATGATGAAGGACATAAAGGCACGTTTCAGCCTTATGTTTTACCTAATCTACCGGTTACTTTATGGGGAAGAGATATTTTACAACAAATGGGAGTACACCTTGCAACCAAACCTGCAGGTGTTAAATGTAAAAATCTACAGAGTAATCTTAACCCTATAAGAAATCATCAAAAAGTACAGGGTAAGCTTAACCCTAAAAGAAATCATTATCATATAGGAAAAAGACATTTTTCTTCGGGGCCACTGAGAAAATAATTTTGAAAATACCATGGCTTTCTGATAAGCCAGTGTGGGTCCCTCAGTGGCCCCTATCTAAAGAGAAATTACAAGCGGCCCACCTACTAGTTCAGGAACAATTAGAAGCAGGACATATAGAACCTTCCACCTCTCCCTGGAATTCCCCCATATTTGTGATCAAAAAAAAAATCAGGAAAATGGCGATTATTACATGATCTTAGACAAATTAATAAAACCATGCAAGTCATGGGCCCTACTCAACCTGGACTTCCGAATCCTATAGCTATTCCAAAAAATTTCCATGTTATTAGTCTTGATATAAAGGATTGCTTCTTTTCTATTCCCCTACATCCTCTGGATGCCCCCAGGTTTGCCTTTTCAGTTCCTTCTATTAACAATAATGGCCCTGATCAGAGATATCAATGGAAGGTTTTGCCACAGGGAATGGCTAATAGCCCCACCATATGCCAAATATATGTGGACAAGGCCATCCAATCCATTAAAAATAAATATCCAAACCTCATGTGTCTACATTACATGGATGATATTTTACTGGCCCACCCTAATCAAAAAATCTTATTTAATATATTCAGTGATGTGGTAGAAAATTTAAAAAAATACGGATTATATATAGCAGAAGAAAAAGTTCAAACCAGATCTCCCATATTATATTTAGGATTTAAAATCATGGATACTTTTGTTAGACCCCAAAAAAATTTTAATAAATAAAGAACATTTAACCACCCTCAATGATTTCCAAAAACTACTGGGAGACATTAATTGGCTTCGCCCTACACTAAACCTCACTACTGGCCAATTAAAACCTTTATTTGATATCCTTCGAGGGGACCCTGATCCATCCTCACCGCGAACATTGACTCCTGATGCTAGGAAAGCTTTAAAGGTAGTAGAAAAAGCCATCGAAGGAGCTCATTGTGACAGATTTGATTTAACTCAACCGCTGATATTGATTATTATTTCTTCACAATATACACCCACAGGAGTATTTTGGCAACAAGGGCCTTTATTATGGATACATTTGCCTGTCTCTCCTAAAAGCATAATTGAGTCTTATACCTCCATGGTGGCTAAACTTATTCTTCAAGGACTTAAAACTTCTACTAAAATATTTGGCATTCACCCTGCTACTATTATTACTCCCTATTCATCGTCACAGATTGAATATTTATGCTTCAACGATAATGACTGGGCTATAGCTAGATGCTCTACCTCTGCAAAATTTTGATAATCACCTTCCTAAGTCTCCTATATTATCTTTTTGTATTAATCATCCTATTATATTTCCACAGGTAATAAAAAATCAACCTATTCCTAAGGCATTTAATGTATTTACAGATGGGTCCTCAAATGGTACTGCTGCAGTAGTCACTACAAAGGAAAGTATGACTTACATAACTGCACACAAATCAGCTCAACTTGTGGAATTGGAAGCTGTGGTAAGAGCTCTGGAACATTTTAGAGACCAGCCCATAAACATTTTTTTCAGATAGCCACTATATTGTACAAGCCGTCCCAAAATTAGAGTTAGCAGGACCAATAGCACCTCATACTCCAGCCTTTAAATTGTTTTATCAAATACAAAAACTTTTGTGGGCAAGAAAAGAACCTCTATTCATAGGCCATATTAGAGCACATACTAATTTGCCTGGCCCCCTCCATGAAAGTAATCAAAAGGCTGATGAACTTACAAAAACTATATTTATACTTTCAGCGCTACAACAAGCTACTTTATTTCATTCCCAGTTTCACGTCAACAGCACCACCTTGCAACGTAGGTTTAAAATCACAAAGGAGCAAGCCAGAACAATTGTAAAAGATTGTAAATCTTGTATGACACATTTGCCCAATCCTCATTTTGGTGTTAACCCTAGAGGATTAATGCCCAATCATTTGTGGCAGATGGATGTTACTCATGAGCCAAGTTTTGGAAAATTGCGATTTATTCATGTAACCATAGATACATGCTCAGGCATGATTTTTGCTTCCTTACATTCTGGAGAAAAAGTTAAAGATGTCACATCTCATTGTTTACAAGCTTTTGCTGCATTGGGCATCCCCAAAATGCTTAAAACAGATAATGGCCCCGCATATACGTCCTCATCTTTCAAAGAGTTTTGCGCAAAATTCAACATATCCCATAAAACAGGCATCCCATACAATCCTCAGGGTCAGGGCATTATTGAAAGAGCAAACCGCACACTAAAAGTTATGTTGTTAAAACAGAAAGAAGGAAACTGGAAAAATCCTAAGGACAGATTGGCAGTTGCCCTGTTTACCTTAAATTTTTTAACTTTAGACTCTGATGGTTATTCTGCTGGAGACAGACATTGGAACCCACATCAACAACATAAACCTTTGGTTTACTGGAAGGATGTTCTTTCAGGTACATGGAAGGGTCCAGATCCAGTGTTAATTTGGGGGAGAGGATCTGTTTGTGTTTTTCCAAAGCATGAATCCTCTCCAATATGGATACCATCTAGATTAATAAAGCAAGTACCAAATCAAAAGGATCAAGATGAAGTTGTTGAGGAATCAAGATTAATAAAAAAGGTACAAAATCAAGAGGACCATGATGAAGATATGGAATGATTCCCTTAAAAGAGTCCTTCAAAATACATCACAACTTAAGTGTCATTCCTCCCAGCTGGGACGAAGAGATCTCTCTTTAGTGTGCACACAATTGTATTTTTTTTTTTATATATATATGTGTTTATGTCTGTGTATTTGTCTAAATTTCATGTTAATGTGACGTCACAAATATATGTTTGTATGTGCGTCTGTCTGTCCAGTGTGACATCAAAAATAACAAAGCGCTTGTGAATTATATATATATATATATATATATATATTATATATATGGATCCAAATAACTCTAATTCATTTAAGTTTAAGAGTATTCAAATTGGGTAAATAATTTAATAAGTGAAGGTACCTTCAATTTTGTTTTATAGGTGTCCCAGGGATTTCTCTTTAGCGAAAAATATGACTAGGGCTGTATAACCTGATATTTTGGTGTTTTGACATAAGGTTGCTTATTTGTTATTAACTTCATTTGTTTAATAAATGATTAATTTCAATTATTTCAACAGGTAAAGGACTGCTGTATATGCAGAAACACGAGAGTTCCAGCTAACAAATTATTTCTCCAAAGTGCTTTTAGTTTTTCTTTAATCTATCTTTAATACAGTAAATACCCTCAGTCTTTCTTTGTTTTGTTCTAAACATGATGTTTTGCCAGCTTATGTTTGTGGGAGCTCAGGCTGCAATGTGTGTGAGCAGAAATCAACTTTAATTTTCTAATCTAATAATTCTATTTTTTAGTTTGACAACTCGCCTCTTGACTCAGTGCTGGAATAGCACTGCCTTTCCTTTAATAATTGATGCTTGAGTCTCTAGGGAGCGGGCCCTGAAGATTTGCCGGTGGCATTGTCTAGACATAAAAAAGACGGCTGCTGCTACAGATGCAGGGATCGCGGTCGCTGCAAGCATCCCTGCTGCTCAAATGTCAAACAACCTCACCAGCGGTGTGGCCTCTGCTCTGCATGCATGGGGCCTCCTAGATCTACGTGTTATAACAAGTGGACATTTTGATCTTTCATTGTTTGGGACTTCATGGGACAGTACCTTGGGGGTATTTGTTTAGAGAACTCAGTGTGTTACTTGATAGAACTTAAGGCAGCTGATTTGTTTAAAGAATTTGATATGCTATGCAATTTGGCTCGTCACCAAAAGGCTTGTCGCCTTAAAGCCGCAGCATCTCCCCACAATTGGACGGCTGTTAGTCAACTTACACAGTCGATCCTAAAGGGCTCCATTGGATGGCTGGTTAGCCAATGACGGGTAAGATCCCCAGAGGGGGACAACCTAAGACAGGCACAGTCGCACGGGATAGTCTCATGTGGCCGACATATCAACCTAAGACAGGAGTCAAGGGCACAGCCTTGATTATCCGATGACGGGTAAGAATGTTGGTTGCACATAGACGTCCTAGAGCATCCCCTCTTTTAAAACAAAAGGGGGAAATGCAGGAGCCCTGTTTGCGGAGATAGCTAAGATTGCGGTTGACTATTGGGCCATAGACATTTTTGGGCATTTCCGCTTTCCGTAGTCTCACGGGATCTCGCGGGACTTGGTCGAGGCTCTCGAGAGATTTGAACGGTGACTCAGCAGATCGAGCGAGCGCCATTGCTGCTCGGGCGCATGGGAAGAGACCAGAGGGAGAAAAGACAGGGTTATCGCTATTGTGTAGATATATTGTAGTTTCTTGTAAGATTAAAGAATATTTTCGTCTCCATCCTGTCTCCGGACTCCTTCCCGCGGCGCTGCCGTTCCAGGCTGCAATCCTTTTCCGGCGACAACACCCTGTCTCTAATAAAATACAAAAAAGGGCTGGGGATGTGGCCCAGTGGTCGAGTGCCCCTGAGTTCAATCCCCGGTACCACAAAAAAAAAAAAAAAAAAAAAAAAAAAAAAGAAAGAAAAATATGGAAAAGAAATGGGCTCAAAAAGTAAGATATTATAAATTCAATTTGCTACCTGATACCACCTATTTAAGGAAACCCTCCAACTCTCATAGATGATGAATTTTGTTTCCCCAATGAATTCTAAGAGACCTCCCTTCCTGCTCCTCTTACTAAATTGTGGAAAAGTCATGGGGCAATCTGGTCCTAGTGACCCCTTGTGCTAGTCAATACTTGCCTACAGGGCAGATTGTGCCCCTGTTCATGGGTGGATGGTGGCAGCCTATGGATTTTAAAGGACACCAACAAGAATCCCCCATCAGTCATTCCTTTTAGGTTTTGGTTTTCTTTCTTTTTTTTTTTTTTTTTTTTTGGTGCAAGAGATTGAACCCAGGGACATTTAACCACTGAGCCACACCCCAGCCTTTTATATTTTATTTAGAGACTGGGTCTTGCTGAGTTGCTTAGGGCTTCGCTAAATTGCTGGGGCTGGCTTTGAATGATCCTTCTGCCTCAGCCTCCCAAGTTGCTGGGATTACAGGCATGTGCTACCACTCCTGGCCCCATCAGTCATTCTTGAAGTTCACCCACAGAAGGTGAATCTTCTGTCCTGAGTTCTAGCCTATCCTGGACATTTTTTAAAATATTCATTTATTTGCTTTAGTTGTACACAATGCAATGCATTTATGTTTACGTGGTGCTGAGGATCGAAACTGGGCGTGCATGAGCTAAGCGGAAAGCTCTACCGATGAGCCACAACCCCAGCCCTATCCTGGACATTTCTTAAGTACCTGCTATTATTCCCATACTAGGTATTGGGAATAGAGAGAGGAAAACATGTTGGCCTGAACCTCAAAAAGCTCATAGTCTAAAGAATGCAGGAAGACACAAAAGATATAATAGGCTCGGGCGTGGTGGCACAAGCCTGTAATCCCAGTGGCTGAGGCAAGAGTATCATGAGTTCAAAAATCAGCCTCAGCAATGGTGAGGCACTAAGCAACTCAGTGAGACCCTGTCTCTAAGTAAAATACAAAATAGGGCTAGGGATATGGCTAAGTGGTCAAGTGCCCCTGAGTTCAATTCCATGTACCAAAAAAAAATAAAAAAAAAGACATAATGGTACACAGGGAGTTAAATTGTGGAGTTACACAGGGCTGCTAGAAGAGAGAAAGCCTACACTGAATCTGGTTTGCTTTTTTTTTTTTTTTTTTTGGTACCAGGGATTGAACTCAGGGGGCACTTGACCACTGGGCCACATCCCCAGCCCTTTTTTTGTATTTTGTTTGGAGACAGGGTCTTACTGAGTTGCTAAGTGCCTCGCCATTGCTGAGGCTGGCTTTGAACTCACGATCCTCCTGCCTCAGCCTCCCAAAGTGCTGGGATTACAGGCGTGCGCCACCGCGCCCAGCTGGTTTGCTTTTGTTTTTGTTTTTGGTACCGAGGCCTATGCTGCATCTTAGGAGAGGTGGTAGGAGGCACTCCTCAGGCAAGGTGGCAAGGATGGTGCTGGCCGGGCACAAGGGACACCTGGAACCACTAGCATCTCAGCGTTGTCCTGGTATGCACGGGACAGGAAGCAGCAAGAGATGAGATCAAAACAGGAGCCAGCGTGTGCACGGAGAGCCTTCTGCAGGGAGCTTGGCTTTACCCTGGAGATGGTGGGGAACCCCTTGGAGGTTTTAAGGAAGAGAATGAAGTGGTGTTTTAGGGATTGAGGGTAGAACTCAGTGAAAGAGTGCTTGCCTACCATGTTTTAAGGCCCTGGGTTCAATCCCCAGTACAGATCCCCAGCACTGCAAGAAAATAAAAATAAAGAAAGGTTGTTTTATGTAGCTCACTCTAGTAGCTGAGGGAGGAGGGGTTAGAGACTGGAAGCATGCAACACGGTGAGAAGTGCTTCCAGGAGAAGTGAGAGATGACTCTGAGTCCTATTCAGCAGGACTTAGTGATTAACCAGATGTGAGCTCTTCCCACCTACCATCCCAGATTATTTCAAAGCAAATCTCAGACTTCCTTCATTATCATTTCATCTGCAAATACTCCAGGAGGCATATCTAAAAGACAAGAATTCTTCTTAGAAAAAACAAACACAATACTATTTTCATGCTCATAAATTAATAAACATTTCTTAATATATCTTAGTCAGTGTTTAAATTTCCATAGTTATTTTCTCATACATTTTTATTATTATTTTATTTATTTTTTTGGTACGGGGGATTGAACCCAGGGGCACTGAACCACTGAGCCACATCTCCAGCCCTTTTTAATATTATTATTTAGAGACAATCTTGCTGAGTTGCTTTAGGGCCTCACTAAGTTGCTGAGGATGGCTTTGAACTCGAGATCCTCCTGCCTCAGGCTCCCAAGCTGCTGGGATTACAGACATGTGCCACTGTACCCGGCTATCCTGTACATTTTTAAAAAATTATTTGAAGCCGGGCCCGGTGGCGCACGCCTGTAATCCCAGCACTTTGGGAGGCTGAGGCAGGAGGATTGCAAGTTCAAAGCCAGCCTCAGCAATGGCGAGGCACTTAGCAACTCAGTGAGACCCTGTCTCTAAATAAAATACAAAAAAAAAAAAAAAAAAAGGTTCTCGGGGATGTGACCCAGTGGTCGAGTGCCCTGAGTTCAATCCCCAGTACCACACACACACACACAAAAAAAAATTTTGAATCAGAATCAATAAGATCCATGCATTGTAATAGACTGACGTGTCTAATTCCCCCTGCCCTCACCCCATTATTTAAGAAACTTGTTGTGGTCCAGGAGGCTGTGGCAGGAGGGTCTCAAATTTGAGATCAGCCTGGGCAATTTAGCAAGACCTTGTCTCAAGCCAGACTCAGTGGCACATGCCTGTAATCCAGCATTTGGGAGGCTGAGGCAGGAGGATTGTGAAGTTCAAAGCCAGCCTCAGTAATGGTGAGGCACTTAGCAACTCAGTGAGACCCTGTCTCTAATAAAATACAAAAAAGGGCTTGGGATGTGACCCCAGTGACTGAGGGCCCCTGAGTTCAATCCCCACACTGGAAAAAAAAGAAGGAACGAACAAACAAAGCTGGCTCAGAGTTTCCCATTTACTTTGCATTTTTGCTGATTGTGCCCAGTGTTGGTGCTGAATATTTTCCTTTGTCTCCTGTATTTCTGTATAAAATAGTGTTATTTGAACATAGGGGCCTGATCACATTCAGGGTTAATTTTTGACAATACTAGGTGTGCTATGTTCTTTTCTCATGGCCTTTGTTTCTGTAATGTTAGCAGTCATTGACGATAATTGCCTAGAATGTGTTTAATTTGTTAGGTTTGGAAAAATTGTTTTGAAAAAACAAAATCTTTCTCTTTTATTGTTGAGGACAGGGTCTTGCTGTGTTGCTCAGGTGGGTCTCCACCTCCTGGGCCCTCGACCTCAGCCTTCGAGTAGCTGGCTCCACAGGCATCCACCACCATGCCTTTTAAAAGGAGATTGAAATAATTACATTGCCTGTCACTGCATTGGGAATAGCTTTCTTGAAGCCTTTTTTTTTCTAAATTTTATTTTTAATTGACAGATGAAATTATATGTATTTATCGTATACAACATGTTTTGAAATCTTAATATATACATCTTGGAATGACTAAATCAAAAACTAATTGACATATGCATTATTTCTCAGAGTTATCTTTTTCGTGTGTGTGTGATGAGAACAGAGAACGTCCATTCTCAACATATTTCAAGAATACACTATAGGGGTTTTTTTGTTTTGTTTTTATTTTGGTACCACAAATTGGAAACCCAGGGGCACTTATCAACTGAACCACATCTCCAGCCCCTTTTTACATTTTATTTAGAGAGGACAGGGTCTCGCTAAGTTGCTTAAGGCCTCACTAAGTTGCTTGAGGCTGCTTTTGAATTTGCAAATTCTCCTGCCTCAGCCTCCAGAGCTGCTGCTAGGATTACAGGCATGAGGCCACCACGCCCCGCACAATATATGGTTATTAACGACAGCCTGCAACGTTGTAGGATCTCTCCTTTCTTGTGGATGTTGTGTGTGATGCCAGGGGTGGAGCCCAAGGCCTGCTAAGCCTGCTTGCTGCACCACTAGGCCTTCCTATCCAGGGAACAGAAAGGCAATGTGAGGCCTGTACTGGCCAAGGTCATAGAGTTAGTGATAAAGAAGGCAAGAAAAGGGGGCAAAGAATTCCATAGCGACCTCAGTCTCAGACTTCCCCCGTGCCAACTTCTTCCTAGGAGGCACTTGTTTCTCCTGGGTGCTGGTGTCTACGCAGCGCAAGCAGGGACTTTGCTGGATTTACCACACCTCAGGAGTGCTGTCTCCGCCAAGACGGAGCGGAGTGTGACAGCAAGATGCCCTCAGGGGAGCCCGCCTGGTGGCTGAAGGACCCTGCACCCCAAATAGCGCTTCGCTATGTGCCCTGTAGGGAAAGGACAGCGAAGAGTAAAAAAAATAGCAGTATTGGAACCCAGGGGCACTTATCCACTGAACCACATCTCCAGCCCTCTTTTACATTTTATTTAGAGACAGGGTCTCGCTAAGTTGCTTAAGGCCTCACTAAGTTGCTGAGGCTGCTTTTGAATTTGCAATTCTCCTGCCTCAGCCTCCAGAGCTGCTAGGATTACAGGCATGAGCCACCACGCCCCGCACAATATATGGTTATTAACGACAGCCTGCACGTTGTAGGATCTCTCCTTTCTTGTGGATGTGTGTGTGATGCCAGGGGTGGAGCCCAAGGCCTGCTAAGCCTGTGCTGCACCACTAGGCCTTCCTATCCAGGGAACAGAAGGCAATGTGAGGCCTGTACTGGCCAAGGTCAAGAGTTAGTGATAAAGAAGGCAAGAAAAGGGGGCAAAGAATTCATAGCGACCTCAGTCTCAGACTTCCCCCGTGCCAACTCTTCCTAGGAGGCACTTGTTTCTCCTGGGTGCTGGTGTCTACGCAGCGCAAGCAGGACTTTGCTGGATTTACCACACCTCAGGAGTGCTGTCTCCGCAAGACGGAGCGGAGTGTGACAGCAAGATGCCCTCAGGGGAGCCCGCCTGGTGGCTGAAGGACCCTGCACCCCAATAGCGCTTCGCTATGTGCCCTGTAGGGAAAGGACAGCGAAGAGAAAAAAATAGCAGTGATTACCCAGGACCCTCTAAGGGAGGAGAGGTGCCTAATATGGTGGGTCACTAGAGGGGTGCATTCTGCCAGGAGAAGGGACATTCACCTACCTTGCATTCAGCAGGCACATATTGAGTGCTTACTGTGTACTGTACACTATGTCTCAGGTACTAGGAGTTAAAAGGTAGGCACCACCTTTACCTTTAAGGTTATGGTGGGGAAAGGGAGGCACAACTCTGAGTAGCACTGAATTCCAAGTTCACAAAGCCCTCCAGGTAACTGGACAGGCAAGTAGAGGCTGCAGGCGGGAGACTCCAGCTGCCACACCCCCACACACACTTTTCTTCTTCTTTTTTTTTTCTTTTTAGTACTAGGGATTGAACCCAGGGGTACTCGACCACTGAGCCACATCCCCAGCCCTATTTTGTACTTTATTTAGAGACAGGGTCTCACTGAGTTGCTTAGCACCTCACTTGTGCTGAAGCTGGCTTTGAACTCATGATTCTCCTGCCTCAGCCTCCCAAGCCACTGGGATTACATGCGCACACCACCGCACCCAGCATTCGTCTTCTTATTTTTAATTAATTGTGACTTCTGCAATGCAGGATAACAGAACAAGACAGATACCTGGTTGGTTCAAACACTCTTAATTGATTCTGTGAAATGCAATTTTCTGTGCTCTGGAAGATGAGCAATGTTCTAGTCTGGGCTTGGCCCAGAGAGAGAACTTACATGGGAATTTCATAAGCTCAAATATTACAATAACTGAACCAGTCTCTTCCCAATAGCTGCCCCATTCCACCATCCTGGAGATGCAGATAGCGACACTCGCCCTCCCCACCGGCCCTCATGCAAAGGAAAATATTGGCGTTCTGCTTTATGTGACAGTTTCTCACGAGTTTTGTTTGAGCACATTTGATTAGTGTGAATCAGGTGGCTCGTCCCTGAGAGCCTGACCCAGTTTTGTGTGCACTAGAAAAGGTGTTTGTTCATTCATTCATTTATCTGATAGACGTGAATTCAGCACCCACACCAGGCCCAGAGCCCAAGCAGTGCTCAGAATACAGAGAGAAAGAAGACACGGTCCCTGTCCTGAGGACTCACAGCAGAGGGGATCCCTATACTAGCAGATGAAATGGAAAACATCTAAAACTCATTCCATAATATTACGCTTGGTGATTCTGTAAAACTCTCAACTTCTTGGAGTGGGGAAACTCCACCCTCCCATCGCTTCTCTCACCCAGTGGGAGGAGAATACGCAAATTGCCTGTGTCAGGGCACTTGACCGGAGAGCTAGAGTCCAGGGGTCCCAAAGAGAATCAATCTTCTCATGGACACAAAGAGGAAAGCGGGAATTTGTGTATTGATTATCACTTTACAATCACGTTTGCTGGAACGCTGGGAAAACCTCACAGTGGTTGGTATGAAAGCATTGATGGCTACCTTAGTCTGTTTTGTATTTCTATTACAAAATACCTGATGCTGAGTAATTGATAAAGAAAAGGGATTTATTTAGCTCTCTGGTGAGGAGATTCAAGAGCATCTTGGTGCCAGCATCTGCTGGCGCTGGTGACAGTCTCACGGCGGGTGGCACCATGGTGGGAGTGTAAGCAGAGGCCATCACATGGTCACACAGAAAGCAGGAGGCTAGGAGGGGCCCCCGCGGGAACTGACCAACCTGAGGAGACCAGCCTTCATCCTTTCCGGTGGGGGTGCCCCATGGCCCAGTGACTTTCCTTTAGGCCCCAGCTCTTAAAGCTTCTGTCACCTCGTCACTGCCACACTGGGAACCAAGCCTCCAGCCCAAGAAACGTTGGGGGACACAATCGAACCATCGCCACACCTACTCAGCTGAGTAGCGTAAGGGGAGTAGTATTTGGTGCTTGTGTGGTGGTCATCTTTCCCCTTGACACCTCTCACTCATTCTTTGAAAATCTATCCAGTTACTTCCCTGAACATGGTTTCCTTCATTTCAACCGACCCATGCTGATCCATCATGGTGGAGCTGCAAGGAAAGTACCAGAGGCTTGCCACAGACAGACAGGAGGACAGGGAGCTGCACCAGACCCCAGCCTGGACCCTGGGTAGTTCCCTGCCAGGAGAAAGGCTTTGCAGTCAGGCAGACCTGAGTTTCAACCGGGTTCTGCTTCTTTTATCAGGGTGTGACCCTGACCTTGTTAGTCCACTGTGGTTGTCTCCCTATAGGGCCTCGATTTCAAGTTGGGTGTCCTCCCACATTTAGGCCTGCATTCCAGGTGAGGTGGCACCATCTCTGCCTCCAGGAATGATCCTAATTGCCTTAGGCCAGCCAGCACATTTCCCCCCCAACCCTTCTGGTCACATGATTATTCTACTGCTCCTCAAGGTCAAAGGGAAGCAAAGAAACGAGCTAGAAGGAAAAGCTCCTCTCATCCATGTGGAGTGAACTTGGAATCACAGAGCCCCAGGGTCTGCTGCCAGGCCACTCAGACCACCAGGGGGGAGCCTGCCTGAGGCTGGAGCCAGGGCTGAGGAAGTCCTAGTCACTTTCCTGAGCCTTGACCAAACCCATGTGACCTTACTTTGTCATTTCAGCCAATTTAAAATGAGTTTTCTGCGTCTTAAAATGTCATAAAGTCCTTACTGATTATCACCAGTTGAGTGGCAGTTTCCAAAAAAAAAAAAAAAAAAAATGTCTACATTTTGCCCCCTGGAACCCCTGTATGTGGTTGCTTTTTAAATATATTTTTAGTTGTAGATGGACAAAATACCTTTATTTTATTTATTTATTTTTATGTGGTGCTGAGGTTCAAAACCAGTGCTTCACACATGCTAGGCGAGAGCTCTATGTGGTTGTTTATTTTGGAGAAGGAGGAGGATCTTTTTCAGATGTAATTAAATTACAGATCTTGAAATGATATCACCCTAGATGACCCAGGTGGCCTCCAAATCCAATGACAAGTGTCCTTATAAAAGACAGGCAGAGCAGGCCATACACACATGGAGACAGAGGCTACAGTGATATGGCCATATGCCACGGCCTACCTGCAGCCACCAGAAGCTGGCAGAGGCAGGAAGCAATCTCTCCTGGAGCCTTCAGAGGTGGCACAGCACTGCTGACACCTGGATTTCAGGCTTCTGGCCTCTGAGACTGGGAGATTATACATTTTTATTGTTTTAAACCACCAAGGTCATGTTCGTTTGTTACAGCAGCCCTAGGAAAGTCACATACTAATCAATGTGCCCGTGGAAATCAGTATACTGCCTGTCTTTTTCCAGGCTGTGGCCATTCCCTGGCCTTTCAAGGGCTGAAGAATCTTGGTCACTTCCTAGCTGTGTGCTGTAATTTGGATCTAGAATATTCCCTCAAAGCCCATGGGTAAAATACTTGGTCCACAGGGTGGTACTTTGGGGAGGTGGTGTGCTGGGGGCCAGCCCCAGTCAGGGGGTACAACGCGAGCGCTCAGCGAAGTACGGAGGCAGAGGAGCAGCGATGGGGAAAATGACACACCGACACACGAGTCAGGCTGTGGAATCTTCTCGCTTTACTTTCACTTTGTTGTAGGTTTTAAGCACAATTTTTGGCAGTACAGAATGTTTACACTTTCTTTGGTGATTTTATTACAGACATGACTTGATTTTTAGATTACATTTTAGACATATTAAATTTCTTATTATATACATATTTCAAGGTTTTGAGGTCACTTGCACCTTTTCAAGGCCCTGTACATGACTGCCTAGGCATATTATGATTTCATCATTATTAATTTAATTAGTTTGGGTGAGAATTCATCTCTCACGGATTCCCTGAAACTGTTTTCTCTGTACAATATTCAGGCTGTCTGATAAAAGTCAACTTTCTCTGTCTGGGATTCCACAGCACTATTGTTTTTCTTTTACAGCAGTTGTTTATAAAACCTAGAAGCAGGGAAAAGAGGGAGGCAAGGCTGAAGGACTTTTTTGCTCTAAGGGATTGATATCTACTTTAAAAGTAAGAGAAATTTATTTTTAATCACAAAAAGACTCTTAAAGCTTATTAACTAGAAATTAAGTACTTATAGAAAAAGGTTTGTGTTACTCTTTTTAAGAAAAGATAAATGTACAGAGTTAGTCTGGATCTAAATAATTGAAATAGGGATACCTGGTGGCCATATATGTGAATAAAGAACTGAACAGCAGCAAGTAGAAGTCAAAGTTAACTCTTTCAACACCATGATATCTTTCATGAAAAAGGAGAGGGCTTTATAGAAAATGCCACAGCAGTGATGGAAACTTCAAGCGGAGCCTAGTGGGAGGCCCTCAGGTCGCTGGGGGGTGTGCCCTCTAGGGGTATTGAGGGACCCTCATCTCTTCCACCTTTTCCTTCACTCCCCAGCCATAAGGTGAGCAGCTCCATCAGAGACACCTACCATGAAGTGCTGCCTTCCCCAGGCCCAAAAGCAACAAGGACAACTGACCATGGACTGAAGCTTCCAAAATTGTGAGCCATGATAAACCTTTTCTCCTGGTAAGTCGATTATCTCTGGCATTTGGTAATAACGGTAAGCTGACTAACACTGTGTGTCCTTAAGCAAACTATTTAACCTCTCTGGGCCTCAGTTCCTCATCTGTAAAATTTTAAAATACGTATTCAATGACTGAACACACACAAGTGCTTCGCACAGTGAGCAGTACACATGAGTGTGAGTTATGCGTCCCCCTGGTCTTCAGTGATTTGCTTTCCTAGTCACGATGTTTCTTCTTCATGGTAATGAATCCAGTTTTGTTCCTGCATAGACTTTTGTATCATTATTACTTGTGACTCATTCATCTCATTATGCTTTTAGGCCATTAAAATGGGGAGAATGTCACTCAGAAGAGTATGAGCAAACCAAGCCCAGGGGGATCTCCCCACTAGCCAAGGTTAACAATCAGAAAACTCAGAAGTCAGCCATTAGCAGAACAGACAGAGAATCTGATGGAAATAACAAGCAGTCCAGGGCCATGTTTTCTGACTGTATTCTCTAGACTGCTTTGAAATGCTTATTTCGAAGGTTATACATAATTTAATTGATTTTCAAAATAATTAACTTGCTTTTTCACAGGCACTTACATGTCAGGCTGGTTTGTGGAATGTATCAGCTGGGAAAAGGAAGGAAGGATGACTAGGTTTAAGGAACCCTCTAGTGTCTTCTTTTCGTTCTTTTTCTTTTTTCTTTTTGGTACTGGGGATTGAACTCAGGGACACTCAACCACTGGGCCACATCCCCAGCCTTTTTTTGTATTTTATTAGAGACAGGGTCTCACTGAGTTGCTAAGTGCTAAGTGCCTCGCCATTGCTGAGGCTGGCTTTGAACTCGCAATCCTCTCGCCTCAGCCTCCCAAGTGCTGGGATTACAGGAGTGCTCCACTGCGCCCGGCTTATTTTCAAAATTTCAAAGAGCATTTTTTTTTTTTCTGGTACCGGGGATTGAACTCAGGGGCACTTGACCACTGGGCCACATCCCCAGCCCTTTTTTGTATTTTATTAGAGACAGGGTCTCACTGAGTTGCTAAGTGCCTCACCATTGCTGAGGCTGGCTTTGAACTCGAGATCCTCCTGCTTCAGCCTCCCAAGTGCTAGGATTACAGGCGTGCGCCACCACGCCCGGCTAAGAGCATTTGTTTTGAAGATAGTCATTGTCTCCCTCCTTTGAAGGTGTTCTTTGTTTTATTTTGTTTTTGGTACAGGGATTGAAGCCTGGGGGCACTCTACCAACCCCAGCCCTTTTTATTTTTTATTTTGAGACAGGGTCTCACTAAATTGCTTAGGACTTCACTATGTTGCTGAGCCTGGTCTCAAACTTCCGATCCTCCTGTCTCAGCCTCCCAAATTGCTGGGATTATAGATATGCACCACCACACCCAGTTTGAAGAAGTTTAAAAGTAGGTCTTTGAGGCTTGGGAGGCTGAGGATGGAGGATTGCAAATTGAAAGCCAGCCTCAGCAAAAAGCGAGGCATTAAGCAACTTGGTGAGACCCTCTCTAAATAAAACACAAAATAGGGCTAGGGATGTGGCTCAGTGGCCAACTATCCCTGAGTTCAATCCCTGATAGAAAGAAAAAAAAAATAGGTTTTAGTTTTAAAAATCACTTAGCTCAGGTCAGGCATGGTCGCCTGTAATCCCAGTGACTCCCAGCAACACTGGAGGCTGAGGCAGGAGGATTGCAAGTTTGAGGCCAATATCAGCAATTTAGTAGGACTGTCTCAAAATAAAAAGGACTGTGGATGTGGCTCAGTGGTAAAGCACCCGTGGTGGGGGATATTGTTGGATTCCAGGCAGGAGGCCGCGCCTCCCAGGCAGGAGGCCACACCTCCCCAGGTGCTTTGTTAAAAACTACACCTCCCAAGATCCTCAGCGTGACCAGAAAACCTGACCAGCAAATGCCCTGTCCACTACCCCCCCTGACCTCTGATAGCCTATAAGGCAAGGACTCACTCCAAGGGGGTTTTATGACCCCCTACTCTATTTAAAGACAGCCCCGGACTGAAATCGCTCTCTGTTCCTGCCGCTCTCTGTTCCTGCTCTGCTCCCGCTGGCTCCGGCTCCCGTTGGTCCGCGCGGTTCATCCCCATTCCCCCACGTGTTTCTTTGGGAATTCAATAAACCCCTTCCCTTTTCCTCTACGATGGTTCCAGCATGCCTCCGACTATCCTGCAAGTTTTCTAACAGATGTAACTCAGTGGTAAAGCGCCCCTGTGTTCAATCCCCAGTACCAAAAACAAAACCAACAAACAAACACAGCAAAAAACCCTTAGCTCAGGGCAACACATCAGCTTTTTCATGATTGTTCCCCATCCAGACATTGGCAATTTCAGAAAGTGTTTAATTGGCCACTAGAACCAGGCCTGGAGGGATCTCCGTTCACGTTGCATTAATAGATAAATGTCCCTGACACTCTGTTTACAGGCCTGTTTGTCTTCGCATTGGGCCACCTTCTTTACCTGGCCCTGTGACAGTCTCCCCTTCACAGGGTGGGAGTGCAGGGCAGGGGTCTGCTTCCCAAGCCAGTGCCTTCACCACATTTGCAGTGTCAAGGTCTCTCGCAGTCCTCCTGCGAGGCTGCAAACTTGATTTAATGATAATAGATTCCTAAAAGAGGGAGACCTACCTATGGCCCTCACTCAAGAGACTCATGGTACTGGGGATGAACCCAGGGCCTTGTGCGAGCTTAGGCGAGAGCTCGACCTCTGAGCTGTGTCCCCAGCCCTGTGATCCTTCTGCCTCAGCCTCCCAATTAGCTGGGATTGCAGACGTCTGCCCCAGAAACCTTAAGAGGTAAAATCTAGTAGGAGGTTCTCCGATCATTGGAGGCATGCTATTGAGAGGGATTGTGGGCAATTCATTTTTCTGTGGGCAATTCCTTCTTTTTTTTTTTTTTTTTTTTGATACTTATCCATTTGCTTTAGTTGTACACAATGCAATGCATTTATGTTTACATGGTGCTGAGGATCGAACCCGGGCCACGCACGTGCTAGGTGAACGCTCCACCGCTAAGCCACAACCCCAGCCTCCTGTGGGCAATTCTTGAAGTGAGTGTGGATAAAAATGACTGCAACCTTTGCATACCAAAAAAAAAAAAAAAAAAAACAAAAAAAAAACAAATGGTAATACTGTATCAATGTCATGTCTAGAAATGAAGACCTAATTTGTTGTATTGTGACATTATGACATCTGGAGGCCTTTACACAGTAATACCAGGTATATTAATCATTTTGAAAAGGCACTTTTCTGATTCTCTGACCTTGGGATATTCTGGCTTCTTCCTTTGGCCTCCATCGGTAAATTTTCAAGATGCAACAGTGAAGGGCTTTGACTCTTTTTTTTTTTTTCTTGGTACTTGGTACCAGGGATTGAACTCAGGGGCACTGGACCACTGGGCCACATCCCCAGCCCTTTTTTGTATTTTATTTAGAGACAGGGTCTCACTGAGTTGCTAAGTGCCTCGCCATTGCTGAGGCTGGCTTTGAACTCGCGATCCTCCTGTCTCAGCCTCCCAAGTGCTGGGATTATAGGTGTGTGCCACTGCGCCCAGCTGAAGGGCTTTGAGATGATATAGTCCATTTTCTATTGCTAATAACACAATGCCACAGGCTGGGTGCATTATAAAGGAAAAAGGTTTATCTTGGCTCACAGTTCTGGTCCAAGGCTAATGGGCTGCACCTGGTGATGGTCTTCAAGCTGTCAGAATCCCAAAGTGGCACAAGGCATCACTTGGCAAGAGACAGGGAGTGCTCATGTGGCTGGCTGTATCTCTCTTCTTACAAAGCCACCAGCATTTAATAAGGGGGCCCATGCTAATGACCTAATGTAACCCTAATTGTCTCCTGAAGGCCCCACCTTTAAACACCGTGGACTAAGTTTCCACCCCCATCCCCCACCCGCCTCCCCACCATACCTCACGTGGGATTAAACTCACGTGTGAGTAGCAGATGCCTGTCCCACCCTCCCCCGGAGCCTCAGGGCCAGAGGCCAGCTGTGCCTCTTCAGGACTGAGCAGCATCTATGCTAAGGAGCCAGGGTTCAATTATGGGAGGGGGAAAGGTGAGAAAGATAAAGAAGGAGGAAGATGAGGGTGGGGAGAAGGAAGGTGACAAAACAATGCAGGGCTAGGGAGGCAGAGCAAAGGGACTTCATCATTTGCAGCACTATTAGAGTAAGAGAATGAATATGCAGGACTACAACACACCCTTTTCCTAAGAGAATATAATTCTAAAAAGAAAAAGAGGATTACAGTGTAGGGATGGAAATTTTGGCTTAAACTATTCTCACTATTCTTGCTTTTTCCTTGGGCTGAGAGTGACACCATAGAGTGAGAGCTAGTGACCACGTCTCGGGAGGCCATCTGTTACTCTCTTCCTCTTTGTGGCCTGTGGCCTGTGGCCTGTGTTCTGGGTTGATGGAAGGCAGAGGTTTTCAGTGGGGATTGCGTGTGGCTGTTCGTAGAAGAAATCCAACCATGGTGACTTTAGCAAAAGAGAGTTATTTTTTTCATATACACCCAAGGTGCAAGTAGTCCCTGGCTGGCATTAGAGCTTCCTGTCTTCTGTTTGACCATCCTTATCATGAGCTTCTATCCACGTGGTCACAAGGTGGCTGCTGGACCTCCAGGCATTGCATACAAGTACCAGATAGGGTGGTTAAGGGCAAAGGTAAGAGAAAACATGTTAGCTGAGTTTATCAGTCTAATGAAACCTCATCTCAGTTCAGAACTGAGTCACCTGGCCACCCTAAGGTGTAAGGAAGCTACCGCCCCAGACAAAATTGGTTTTTAAGGAAAAAGAGAATAGAATGTGAACAGGCAACGAGTGTCACCCAGGGATCCTCAAACTAGTCCCCTTGGACCTCAAGAAAGACACAGGGAGTATCCATGGATACATTCACACAAATGTGTTTATGTGTGTTTTTCGGTAAATTCCCAGCCTTTATGTCTTCAAATGTTGCCTGTCCTCATTTCTTCATTTTCCTTCTGAGAGTCTTAATAGCTAAATGAGACCTCCGTTCTTTTTTTTTTTTTAATATTTATTTATTTGCTTTAGTTGTACACAATGCGTTTATTTGTATGTAGTGCTGAGGATCGAACCCGGGCCGCGCACGCGCTAGGCGAGCGCTCCACCGCTGAGCCACAATCCCAGCCCGAGACCTCAGTTCTTAAAGTTACTCTCCTTGATATTTTCCATCTCATTGTCTCTCTATGATGTAGCATCCTCAGATCTATCTCCAGTTCATTAATTTTTCCTCCAGGTAATCTAATCCCCTACTTAACGTGTGTTTATGTATATTTTGTTTGTTTGTTAAAGTTCTCCCTGTAATCCCAGCAATTCAGGAGGCTGAGGCAGAAAGATTTGTAAGTCCAGCTGTAGCAACTTAGAGAGGCCCTGTCTCAAAATTGAAGTAAAAAATGAAAAGGGCCAGAGACAGCTCGGTAGTAAAGCAGCCCTGAGTTTAAAATCCCAGCACCACCAAACAAACAAACAACAAACCTCCACGTATTTGAAACTTTAAAAATACTTCTCTCAATAACTCATAGGCCAAAGAAGAAATCATAATGGATTTTTAAATTATTTAGAATTCAGGGATAGTGAACATGCCTCGTACCAAAACTTGCAAGATGCCATAAAAGCTATACTCTAAGGGAAATGTATGCCCTTAAATGCTTATAGGAGAGAAAAAGAAAAAAAAATTAAAGTTAATGAAACACCCAACCTAATTAATCAAAAAAGAGTCATGGAGGGGCTGGGGTTGTGGCTCAGCGGTAGAGCGCTCGCCTAACATGTGCGAAGCCCGGGTTCGATCCTCAGCACCACGTAAAAATAAATGCATTGTGTACAACTAAAGCAAATAAATAAATAGTTAAAAAAAAAAAAAAAAAAAAAGAAAGGGTCATGGACAGACTGAACCATGGACCTCCATAGGGGCCAGGGCCAACCCCAGAAGGCCTCTGCGTGGTACCATCTGTCCGACTGGGGAGCTCCTTTGAGGAGACACCAGGCCAGGCTGCACTGCCTCCCGGAGGCCCGTGGTCCTCACCCATGAGGCCCACTACTTCTTTCCCCACCTGCCTCCCACCAGGAGCCTCCTGCGGGAATTCTCTTCACTGGAACCCTGGTCAATGGCAAACCACACCCCCTCCTCATTCTCCTCTCTCCACCGTCTCTCCTTGTCCTCCAGTCCCCTAAAGCCACCGCCCACAGCCCTCTGGGAGGGTTTCTCATTCTGTCTAGGTGGGACAGGTATGGGGTTTGCACACCTCCCATGACCAGTCAACCGACTAGTTAACGTGGGCCTCTGACCCCCTCCTCCATGTCACTCTAACCCTTCCCTTCCTCTCCAACACTACTGCCTCTCTCCTACTTCCGACCTTATTCTTCTTTCTTGCTTGTCATGTTTTATATCACTGCAAGAGCTTCCTCCTGGCTTCTCTGCCTTCAGTTCTTTCCAATGCCTCCTTTCTATTCTCCCACAGCTAGCCATACCCCGAGTGATCTTTCTAGAAGTACAGGTCACATGTCTCCATTCCCTGTGATGTTCATTTCCTGGGCAGTCTCCCTTAACCTCTCCAGACAGTTAGATGCTCCCTCCCTCCTGCTCCTCCAGCACCCAGAGCCAGCGCTGGTCACACCTGTCACATCCCTGGCATCTCTATCCACCTTGTGGAGAGGGACCACTTTCGTGTTGCTGCCCACGGTGGCCAGGGGAGGAGGAGGAAGGTGGAATCTCAGGCCTCACCTAGGCCTACAGAACCTTCATTTGCATTGAACAAGATCCCACCTGGATGATTGGTTGGCACCTTGAAAACTGGGAGGCACTGATGCCCGATGTGGCGCTTCAGCGAAGTGAAGGGGCAAGAGATTGCCAAGTTCTCGTTGGCCTTTTCATGGCCTGTATTTGGTAAGCTGGGGGTGCCGGTGGGGGCAGAGACAGCCTATTGTGATGACCTTCACACATCCTGGAGTGAAAAAAGAAAAAAAATAAAATCAATGCAGTCTTTGAGACTCAGATCAGGAAGAGAACTGATTGTTCTGGAAAGAGCTGATGATTTCAGGTTGATGCTGTGCTGCCGTGAATAAGGCAGACAGATGCCAGAATATGTCAGCAAAAGGACCTGTCACAGCATCAATTAAGCGAAATGCTGAACACTCTCCCCTTTGTTGGAGCCAGCGTGGAGGGGGGGAGCTCGGCAGCAGGAGGGTGAGAGGGAGGGAGACAGCTCTGTCCTGACAACAGGAAATTGCCCTGGTAAGATTGATGTGCACACAGTGCAAAGTCATCATGAGACCAGAGAGGGCTGTGTGTTGAGTCTTTTATGCGTGCTCCACTCACCCAGGTCGTGCCACCCCACGCCCCTGCCCACGTCCATCCAGCCCTCCTGTTGCCCAGAGAGTAGTCACAGGCAGTTGCATTTAAATAATGGACCCTGGAGCCTAACTTTCTAAAACGCTCTGGTAATCTTTTATTGATACCAAATAGCTCTCTAGGGGAGACGTGGGCTCTCCTACAGAGCAGACCCTGCAGACACAGCTTGGTACTGACTGGGGAGGGCAGCAGCTGTAATGATAGCCTTTGGGTACCCAGAATACTGCAGAGGGGAGCATCTTCGTGCGCTGAGCACCTGCCTCCACGAGCCAGGCAGCGCGAGGGAAACCCACGCACGTGGCCCCATCGGTTCCTCTCCCTAGCCATATTGTCCCCGCATCTTTATTCCTGCAGCAGAAGAAACTGAAGCCGAAGAAACAGGTTGCGTGACTTGGGGCATCCTGGCGCAATATGAGACAGAATCAGGGTCGTTCCAGGTGGATTGGGCTGGCAACGAAAAAAATCACACAGACACAGAAATACCTTTCTCGGGGTTCAGGACGGCTCTGCAGCCTCAAGAATCAAACTCCCAGGCTGGAGGGCACAGAGAGCAAGGGATGCAAGAGGCAAGGGGCAGAGCACGCCCGAGCCCTGGTATTTATTGGGGGTAAAGACATTTGAGAACGTTCCACCCAACTAAGGCAAGGGATTGGGTTTTGAAGGGTGGAGTCTTGCTTGGTGATGTCCTGTGGTCAGCACTTTGCCCGACATCTTGGAGAGCCACACCCATCTCAGGTGCTGTGTGGGATCAAAGGCAGAGCTAGCGAAAAGGCACACGTACCGCACTCAGCCCAATCAGGCAGTAAGGTCAGGCCAGTTCCCTCACATGCTCAAATGCGCGTAGCTCACACACACACAGCCCATGGCTGGCTCATGACAGCATCCCAGAGCTAACAAATGGCAGAGACGAGTTTATGTGTTGAATTCTGTTCCCCTCAAAAGATACACTGAAGTCCTAACCCCCAGTCCCTTAGAGTGTAAACTTATTTGTTGGGCACAGTGCCTCATGCCTATAACCCCAGGTACCCGGGAGGCTGAGGCAGAAGGATTGCAAGTTCAAGGCCAACCTGGATAACTTAGAACTTGTCTCAAAATAAACTAAAATGGGATGGGGATGTAGCTCAGTGGTAGAGCCCTTGCTTATTAGCATCAGGAGGCCCTGGCACTGAAAAAAAAAAAAAAAAAAAAAAAAAAAAAACAACTTATTTGGAAGTACTGCTGGTGTAATTAGTTAAGATGAGGTCATACTGGAGAAGGCTGGACCCTTAATCAAGTATGACTGGTGTTCCTATAAGAAGAGAAGAGGCACACAAGAACAGATGGCCATGTGTCGATGAAGGCAGAGACTGGAGTGATGCCTACTAGCCAGCGAATGCCAGGATTGCTGGCAAACACCAGAAGCTAAGAGTCAAGGAAGGTCTTCCCTATGTGAGTCACAGGGAGCACGGCCCTGACAGCACCTGGATTTTGGACTTCCATCTTCCAGAATTGCAAGGCAATAAATTCCTGTTTTAAGCCACACAGGTTGTGGTACTCTGTTATGACAGCCCTGGAAAATGGATGCAGGTGGGAGTCTGGCTTTGCCCTTTGAGCCCCTGGGAGCATGGTTTTCTCATTGCCATTGCCTGCAGACACGACCTCCACAGAGCCATTGCGGCTGCGGGATGGACCACACCCACACCACACGCCCACCCTGATCCCTTTGGGCATGTGGTGAGATGGTGGTCAACAGCATGGCCATCTACTCCTATGCATCTCCTCTCATAAGGACCCTGGTCATATCCTTGTCAAATGCACATGATTTCCGGGTGAAGACTGAGATTTTGCAACCCTGAGACGCGGGACCCATGGGCAGGGATTTACTGAGGGGAGGCTCTCAGAAGCAACGTGCAAGGAGAAGACGTCAGGGACAGATGGGTTACAGGAGTCCAGGATCAGTCTGGCCCCACAGAGAACTCTGGAGCAAAAAGTATCCCACAGAGGTGGTTGCCCGCAAACGACAAGGGACTGGGCTATTATCCTCCTTCATTCGCCCAGTAATTGGCCTTGAGGGGAGGTTATAACCTCCCAGACCCCTCCTCAACCATGAGCAAGCCTTCAGAGGAAGACACAGGTATGAAGGGCGCAGGTGTGAAGAGGGAACAGGTGTGAGCTGTTCACAGTCTGGGGTGTGAGGCCTGCAGCTGGTGAAGCAGGTCTCGCAGGGTCCCCGCAGCCTCTGCTCACTGTGGGAATGTTGGGGGGAAAAAAAGAATCCTGGCTCTATGCATCGACGATGGTCATGCCACTTAGTCACCAAACAGAGGTCAGGCTGTTCCTTGTCCTCCAAACGTGTTTACCTAGTGATAGTAGGAGAAGGGGAGGCAAGAAAGAAGGAACTACCTAGATGGTGATCAGAGTCTCTTCTATACGACTATATTTATCCATTTTCTGTTGCCGTCATAAAACACCTGAGGCTAGGTAACTTATAAGGAAAAGAGGCTTATTTGCCTTGTGGTTTTGGAGGCTGAAAGTCTAAGATTGGGCAGCCCTAGGCAAAGGGCACATGGAAAATGGCATTGCAGCCGGGCGCGGTGGCGCACACCTGTAATCCCAGCACTTGGGAGGCTGAGGCAGGAGGATCGTGAGTTCAAAGCCAGCCTCAGCCATGGCGAGGCACTTAGCAACTCAGTGAGACCCTGTCTCTAATAAAATACAAAAAAGGGCTGGGGATGTGGCCCAGTGGTCGAGTGCCCCTGAGTTCAATCCCCAGTACCAAAAAAGAAAGAAAGAAAGAAAATGGCATTGCCGTGGTGGGAGGCATACAAAAGAGGTCACATGATGAGACAGGAAGCCCGAGAACGGATCCATGGACCAGACTTGCTCTTTTTAACAACCCACTCTCTCGGAAACTAAGCAGGGTCCCATGAAATCTGCTTTAATCCCCCCCTTTTTGGGGGGAGGTACTGGGGATCGAACTCAGGGGCACTCGACCACCGAGCCACTTCCATAGCCCCGTTTTGTATTTTATTTAGAGACAGGGTCTCACTGAGTTGCTTAGCGCCTCGCTTTTGCTAAGGCTGTCTTTGAACCCTCGATCCTCCTGCCTCAGCCTCCCAAGCCACTGGGATCACAGGTGTGCACCACCAGGCTGGCCTGCCCTAATCCCCTTTAAGGGCTGCACCCCTCAATGACTTAATCGTCTCCCACTAGGCTCCACCTCTTGCGGGTTCCACCACCTTGACAACATCACCACACTTGGGACCAAATTTCCAACACCCGCACCTTTGTGGGAGGCACAATCCGAGGCACAATCCATACACAAGCCATCCTGGGGACACTGAAGAATAAGGGGTGTAGGGGAAAAGGAGGTGGTGCTGGCAGAATTCCTCATTGTTTTGTCATTGATTGCCAAGAGCAATACATAGTTTTTTATTTCATTCTCCACTGAAACTCATTATTTAAATAGCAGTGTGGTTAACAATCAAGATTTTTTTTTTTTTTTTTTTTTTTTTTTTTTTTTTTTTTTTGTGGTACCGGGGATTGAACTCAGGGGCACTCGACCTCTGGGCCACATCCCCAGCCCTTTTTTGTATTTTATTTAAAGACAGGGTCTCACTGAGTTGCTAAGTGCCTCGCGATTGCTGAGGCTGGCTTTGAACTCGCGATCCTCCTGCCTCAGCCTCCCAAAGTGCTGGGATTACAGGCGTGCGCCACCGCGCCCGGCTAAGATGTTTTTATTTTAAAAAAACCTTGGCTCAGGGCTGGGGATGTAGCTCAGTTGGTAGAGGGCTTGCCTTGCATGCACAAGGCCCTGGGTACAATCCCCAGCACCACAATAAAAAAATAAATAAATAAAAAATAAAAAACCCACGTTGGCTCAATTAATGAGTGCAGGTTTTCATAATAAGCCTTAGATTCCAAGGGCATTGGGGGTATATTGTCAGCTCTTAAATGCTTAATGCCTCCTTTTCCTCCATCCTCAGGTGTTAAAAAGCAAAGCAAGCAAAGCCTTCTGTGGTTCCACCATCAATGATAAAATCAGAGGCTGACGGTCTTCCTTCACCAGAAGCCAGCATGATGTGGGTGTTAATCAGCAGCACACTGTTGTAAGGAATATCTGAGCTAATCAACTTACAAAGAGAAAGGGCTCACTGAGGCTTAGAGTTCTGGAGGTTTCCGTCCTTGATCAGCTGGCTGCACACCACGCAGCAGCACTTGGCAGAGGATGGACTTTCAGAAAAAAGAAGAGGGATGCAATGAGCCGGGCCCCTATCCCGTTCTAGGGCACGCCCCAAAGACCTGACTTTCTCCTGCTAGGCCACACCTCCTAAGTACCTCAGCCTCCCAATAGCTTCACTCTGGGAAACACGCCCTTAACCCACGGGCCCTTGGGAGGGCACCCCAGGTCCACACAACCCGATGGGCGTGCCCTGGAGGATGGGAGAGGCGGGGTTGTGCCCACAGCCAGGACATTCCCTTGGGGAAGCTGGCTGTGGGGACTGCAGAGTCAGGTGGGTCACTCTGGAGTCCCCCTGTGAGGCTTTCTTCAGGGCTGGCCTAGGGTCCCTGGTCCCCACTTAGCCATTATATCAGCTGCCTCCAAGATCTGGGGAGCCGGCCGGGTTCTGCTGCTGGTCCGGGTCTTGCCGGCTGGTCCCCGCCCCCTGGATGCCGCTGGCTCGCGCAGTCCCGGGAGGCTCCTCACCTGCAGGGCCTCTCCCCCTCGCCCTGCCCAGGCCTCTGCCTCCCACCCCCAGCGCGGGTTGATGAGCTCCTTCATGCTTTCCGTCTGCAGCCACCCTCCTTGGGGGCGTTGAGGTCGCACCTGCATCCCAGTGTCAGGCTGCCCTTGGAAGAGTTGTAGAATTCGCGCAGGGAGCAGCAGAGAAGGCGCTGGAGTCCTTGGAACCCCGCGGAGGACTGCCTCGTCCTCAGCGGTTACTGAGCCAGGGCAGTGGGAGGGGTGTGAAGAGGGAATTGGCAAAATTGCATCTATACTTTAAACAGACACTCAGGAGCCCTCTGCTCTGGAGCTGCACATCAGTCCAGGCCTGAATGAGCCCCCTCCCTGGGTGACTGTGGGGGTGTGTGTGTGTGTGTGTGTGTGTGTGTGTGTGTGTGGAGAGCTGTGTGGTGTTGGGTGGGGTAGTGCAGTATGTGGGGGCAGTGTGTGTCTGTATGAGGTGCACATAGTGGGAAACGATGTGCGGTGGGGGCAGGTGTGGTATGTGATTGTGGAGTGTGTGTAACATGTGCGATGTGTGCGGTGTGTGTAGCTAGTAGCCTGTATGTGTGTGTGTTTGTGGTATGGGATGCACATGGCATGTGCTTGTATGTGTGTGTCGTGTGTGTGTGAAGAACATTCCACGTACTCTGGCTGGCATAAGATATTCATCTTCTGCCTGCACTCTGGGCGCTTAGCACAGCTCCACCTCCTCCTTCCATTCAGTCTCTTAGCGTGTATTTATTGAATCTCTGCCCCGGAGCAAATATGTCTTTAGGCAAAACTTTATTATTATTTTTTTCTTTGATATCTCTGGGGATGAGACCAGGGCCTCAAGCAAGTGCTCAACCATACACAAGCGCCCACCCACTGAGCCACATCCCAGCCCCAAAGATAGTTGATAGGAGTCATGCAGGGTAATCTGATATCAGCTTAGAATTTGAGGCACATCTTCCAGACCCCAAAGCCTTGGTGAGGATGAAGGCCAGAGATAAATGAGGAATGTTTGAAAATTGCGTTAAAATATATATAACATAAAATTTACCATTTCACCATTTTTATATGTAGCACTAAGGTACATCCGTAGTGTTGTGCCACTATCACCAACAATCCAGCTCCAGAACTTTCTTCATCTTTCCAAACTGAAGCCCCACACCTATTAAATAATAACATCCCATTGTCTCCTATCCCAAGCCATTTCTGTCTCTGTAAATTTGACTACTCTAAATGTCCTATATAATTAGAATCATACAGTATTTGTCCTTTCATGACTGGCTTGTTTCACTTAGCATAATGTCCTCTAGCTTCATCCATAGTGCATGTGTCAGAATTTCAGTCTCTTCAAAAGATGAATCATACTTTATTGTATGTAAAACACTCTGTTGGTCAGCCTTCCAAAAGCTGAACAAAACTACAACAAAATGCCTGAGATAAATAACTTATGAAAAGGTTTGCTTTGATGCATGGTTTTGGAGATTCCAGACCATGACTGATTAGCCCCATTATTTTGGGCCTGAGCCAAGGGGCAAAAGAGAAAAATAAAATAAAATAAACAGATCCCACAGTCCCCTTCAAGGGCACACACCAATGACCTAAGGGTCTCCTAAAGGTTCCACAGCCTCCCCATAGCACCACCCTGGGTTTAGCACACAGACCTGTGAGGGACACTCAAGATCCCAACTAGAGCACACATTGGGTTTATTCATATCCATAGCTGGACACTCACATTGCACCCACCTTTTGACTATTGTGAATAATGCGGCTATGAACACGCGTGTGCAAATATCTGTTCAAGTCCCTGCTTTCAGAGTGGAATTGCTGGATTGGATATCCAGTGGAATCGCTGGATTGGATGGCAATTCTGTTTCTAGTTTTTGAGAAACCACCATCGTGTTTCCCACAGCAGCTGTGTCGTTTCGTATTCCCGCCAGCGATGAACAAGATTTCCAATTTCCCCACAGCCTCCCAGCCTCCCCAACACTTGTTCTTTTCTTTTTTATAATAGCAATTCTAGTGGGTGTGAGGTTGTATCCCATTGTGGTTTTGATTTTTTCTTTTATTGCAGTTGTAGGGAGGATTGAACCCAGGCTCTCCTGCATGCTAAGCAAGTGCTCTTCCACTAAGCTACCTCCCCATTCCTATTTATTTATTTATTGACAGGGTCTTGCTGAGTTGCCCAGTCTGGACTCAAACTTGTGATCCTCCTGCCTCGGCCTCCTGAGTAGCTGGGACAGGTGTGTGCCACTGCCCCCGGCTTATGGCTTTGATTTGATTAGTGAAATCACTAGGAAACGTCTTTTCATAGGTTTGTTGGCCATGTGTATGTCTTCTCTGGAGAAATATCAACTTAGGTCCTTTGCCCATTTTAAAAAATTGGATTGGTTTAGTTGTTGTTATTGAGTTTATATGAGCCTGGCTATGAACCCCTTACTGGATATATGATTTGCAAACATTTCTCTCATTCTGTGGGTTGCCTTTTCACTCTGTTGATATCCTCAGTATCTAAGAAAGCATTAAGAAATCCCACATCATGAAGCGTTCCCTCTATGTCTATTCTAAGAGTTTCATAGTTTTAGCTCTTAGGTTTGGTCTTGGACTCATTTTAGTTAATTTTTCACATGGTGTGAGGTCAGGGTGCAATTTCATCTTTTTGCATGTGGATATTCTGTTTTCCTAGCACCACTTGTTGAAAAGGCTTCCTTTCCACCACTGGAGAATCTTAGGTCCTTGTCAAAACTCACTTGACCACATATGCAAGGGTTTATGTCTGGGCTTTCTATTCTATTCCATTGGTCTATATGTCTGTCTTCATACCAGTGACACACTGTTTAGATTATCATAGCTTTGTGGCAAGTTTTGGAATCAGGAAGTATGAGACCTCCAACTTTGTTCTTTTTTGATTTTTTTGTTTCAGCTATTCAGGGTCCTTTGAGGTTCCACAAGAATTTTGGATGGATTTCTTTATTTATTAATATTTATTTATTTGTTTTAGTTGTACACAATGCCTTTGTTTTTACATGGTGCTGAGGATCGGACCCGGGCTGCACACATGCTAGGCGAGCGCTCTACCGCTGAGCCACAACCCCAGCCCTTTTTTTTTTTTTTTTTTTTTTTTTTTGTGATGCTGGGGATTGAACCTAGGGCCTTCTGCATGTGAGGCAAGCACTCTACCAACTGAGCTATATCCCCAGCCTGATTTTTTTCAGTACCTACAGAAAAAGCCTTTGGGATTTTTTTTTTTTTTTTTTTTTTTTTTTTTTTTTTTGGTACTGGGGATTGAACTCAGGGGCACTAGACCACTGGGCCACATCCCCAGCCCTTTTTTGTATTTTATTAGAGACAGGGTCTCACTGAGTTGCTAAGTGCCTTGCCATGGCTGAGGCTGGCTTTGAACTCACGATCCTCCTGCCTCAGCCTCCCAAGTGCTGGGATTACAGGCGTGTGCCACCACGCCCGGCTTGGGAATTTTTTTTATTGCAGTTGTGGGGAGGATTGAACCCAGGCTCTCCTGCATGCTAAGCAAGTGCTCTTCCACTAGGAAAAGCCAAAAAAAAAAAAAAAAAAAAAAACCATTGGGATTTTTTTGTAGATTGCTTTGGGTAGTACTGACGCCTATTTTGTCAGCTTTCCATTATTATGACAAAATATCTAAGAAAATCAATTTATAAGGAAGAAAGGTTTATTTTGGATCATGGTTTCAGAGGTTCCAGTGCATAGTTCTTTGTCTCCACTGTTTCTGGGCCTTTGTGAGGCAGTCCATGGTGCCAGGGAGCAAGTGAAAAGCTGTTTACTTCCCGGTGGCAGGGAGGCGACAGACAGGAAGGGCCAGAGTGCCAATATCCCTTTCAAGGGCACACTCAATGACCTAACTTCTTTCCACGAGACTCCATCTTTTTTTTTTTTTTTTTTCATGTTCACAAATACTAACATGTTAGAGACATTATTGTGACTCCTGTTTTTCCTGCTTTCTAATATATCTTGGAACATTGCTTCATGTGAGTGCCTAAATTGCTTCTCTTTCTTAGTACTCCATTGGATGTTTGTGCCATCCTGTGTTTGGTGGACATTTAGGCTGTGCCCAATTTCTGGTATTAAAAACAGTATAGGCAGGGGCTGGGCTTGTGGCTCAGCGGTAGAGCACTCACCTAGCACGTGCGGGGCCCAGGTTCGAGCCTCAGTACCACGTAAAAATAAATAAATAAAATAAAGGTATTTTTAAAAAGACAGCTTTAAAAAAACAAACAAACAGTATAGGGGAAGGTTAGGCTTTTTCTTGAAGGACATTTCAGCACAACAGCTCACACTCTGAAGAACCTTGCGAGAACTGGTTGTTACGCGATATCCATTGTCCACTGCTCACAGGCTCATCTTCAGATGAACCCTGGAGGAGTTCCTCCGTCTCACCACCAACTCCTGTGAAGTTCTTGTCTCTTGACAGGCTCGGGGGTTCCTGTATTTCATTGTTCACTCTTTGCTTCGACCCCAGGCGCTCTCAGAGCCGAGCGTGGATCATGTTCACAACTGTGCTGTACAATTTGTTGTCTGTTTATGAATGCTAACCTCATTCTTGGTTTCATTATTTTCCTTTACTTATTTTCTTTCCTCTTTGATTTCCAAAGCTATTTATTTCCTGACACTGCATATATTTTTGTAAGCCATCTCAGTTTTCATGAAACAAAGTGGTTATAAATAAACACACATACATATACGCGAATATGTCCATCCATGCATAAATAAAATATGCATTCATATCATGCACCCAGAGGAATGGCCTTGACCTCCCTTCTCCCTGCACTGTCCAGAGGTACTGGCCTTCCCCTCCTTTGAGCTTTTACAGGTTCCCCTTAGCTGTCCCCTCCAGCCTGCCCCTGTGGCGCAGCAGCCTCACTTTCTGGTTACTCTTGGAGCTATTCCAGTCCACTACAATGTTGCCAAGCTCTCCTGGAAGCCCCAGACAAGGGCTGAGGAGAGAGGCTGACCTGGACTCCCACACGCCATAAAACCTTAATCCAAAGCAGGAATGAGGGGGTGGGAAGGTGGCCGTGCCAACGGGGTGCTGGGGTGCTGTCAGGGACAGGAAAGGGAAAGAACTCCTGGTGGCTTCGCCCCTCCCTGCATCAGGGTCCAGCTCTGGTGTCCTGCTGTTGCAGCCGCTCCTGCCCTTGCACTGTCATTCAGCCCTGGTCACCTCATCCCACCCACCATCATTTTTTTTTTTTTTTTGCCTTGATGTGAGAAAATGATTTGCATCCAACCAGCAGGATTAAGTAAGATAGATGGAGGCAGCCTGCTTTCTCATCTCACAAACCTCTTTCATCTCGCAGAGGCTGCTGTGCAGAAGGCGGGCGGAGCGCTTTGTTTTAAAGTGGCCCCTGCAGACTGAGATTTCAGGTTTGTGATTCTTCTGCCTCAGAGAGGGGAACAGCTGGGGATGCTGCAATCTGAGGAAAAAACACACTTGACCCCTACCCAGCATGGCCTCCAGCTCCTCTGGGTGCCCGCTGAAAGTCAGATGGAGGGCTCAGCTCTGTTTGCAGTCCCTGGGGTGGGCAGGGCAATGACTGAGGAGTGTTGTGAGAAAAGGGATTCGGGTCACACAAGCATCTAGGGACTGCTCTGTACCGGGCCTTACCAGTCCTTAGTGTCTTCACCTGCAAGGTGGGCATTTAATATTCCTGGGCTCACAGAGTCCTCCGGGGGATCAAACATCAACAGCTTGTATGTTCGTAGCTTATTATGCAAAAGTCATCACTCTAAATACTTTACATACAATAACTCATGTATTCCTCATGACACCCTTAGGTATCATTATCCCCATTTTTCAGAGAAGAAGTCTGAAGCTCAGAGTGTAAGTAATTTGCTCAAGTTCACAGTGAGTGAGAGATTTGGGAATTTGAATCTAAGAAGTCTGGTCGCAGAGTCTCTATCCTGAAGCACTGTGGCTTGTCTGCAAAGAGCCTCTGATGAAGTCAGAAAGGCAAGCTTTCAAAGGTAAGTTGTAGCTGCTGGATCTGAGCCACTGATCCTGGCTGGACCTGGGAGGTGGACTCTGCAAAGGCTGATTCTCTGGAACCCTTGCTTCCCTCTCCTCTCCGCCTCCTCTCTCTTCCCCAGCCAGGGCCACTCCTGGTACAAACCTCCATCCATGCACTGAGCTCCCTGGGCTTGGGATACAATGTCCCACTTACAGCTTTGACTCCCCTGACTACAAGCCAATGCTCCTCCTTCCCATATCCCACCACTTAGAATAGTTCTTGTTGTATAATAGGTGTTTACTTAAAAAATGCTTCTTGGGCTGGGGTTGTGGCTCAGCGGTAGAGCGCTCGCCTGGCACGTGCGCGGCCCGGGTTCGATCCTCAGCACCACGTACAAATGAACCCATTGTGTACAGCTAAAGCAAGTAAATAAATATTAAAAAAAAAAAATGCTTCTTTGGTGCAGGTGTAGCTCAGTAATAGAGCACTTTTCTAGCATGCGTGAGGCCTGGGTTCCATTCTCAGCATGGGGGTGGGGGTACAAAACAACCTCTTCAGCACTGGAGCCATGAAAGTCTCTCTATCTAGAAACAATGAGACAATCCTGGATGATCCTGTCTTCCTGCTGGTGGCCTGGGCCAGAGACATCCCTGCAGGGATTACCTTCTGAGGTCACTTAGAGTTAATTGATCTTTAACCATGGCACTAAGAACACATGAGAAAACTAGATATCCACATGCAGAATAATACTGAACCCTTACCTCACACCATATACAAAAATTACCTCAAAATAGATTAAAGACTTTAACATAAGACCAAACAGTAAAACTACCAGTAGAGAATGTGGTGCAAAGTTTTTTTTTTTTTTTTTTTTTTTTTTTTGGCACTAGGGATTGACCCAGGGCGTCTCATACGACAAGCAGACCCTCCACCACTGAGCTACAACCCCAGTCCTCCTTCCTGTTTTAAATTTTTGAGACAGGTTCTCACTCACTAAGTTGCTTAAAGTGTTTCTAAGCTGGGCGCAGTGGCGCTCGCCTGTAATCCCAGCACTTTGGGAGGCTGAGGCAGGAGGATCGCGAGTTCAAAGCCAGCCTCAGCAATGGCGAGGCACTTAGCAACTCAGTGAGACCCTGTCTCTAATAAAAACACAAAAAAGGGCTGGGGATGTGGCCCAGTGGTCAAGTGCCCCTGAGTTCAATCCCCGGTACCACAAAAAAAAAAAAAAAAAAAAAAAAAAAAAAAAAAGTGTTTCTGAATTGCCCAGGCTGGCCTGGAACTTGCAATCTTCCTGCCTCTACCTCCCCAGTTACTGGGATTCTAGACATGTGCCACCATGCCTGGCTGGTGAGAAGTCCTTTTGCTCTGGGCAGTGATATTTTGGATATGACTCCAAAGCACAAGCAAAATTGACAAATGGGATTGTATCAAATAAAAAAGCTTCTGCACAGTAGAGGAAACAATCAAGAGAGCAAAGGGACAACCTAAGGAATAGGAGGGGGACCAGACCATACATCTGATCAGTGCCTTTTTTTTCTTTTTCTTTTTCTTCTTGTGATGCTGGGGATGGGACTCAGTGCCTTGTGAATGACAGGCTAGCTCTCTACCACTGAGCATACCCCCAGCCCTGATGAGTGGTTAATATCCTTAATATATAGAGAACCCAAAAGCAATAAGAAGAAAATAAATAATCTGCTTTAAAGATGGGCAAAGGACCTGAATAGACATGTCTAAAAAGAAGACATACAAATGGCTAATAGGAATATGAAAAAAAATGCTCACTATCACTAATCCTCAGGGAAATGCAAGCCAAAACCACAATGAGCTATTATTATTTACACCTATCAGAATGACTGTCCTCAAAAAGCCAAAAGATAACAATCGTTGGCAAGTATGTGGAGAAAAGGGGGATCCTGTACGATGTTGTTGGGACTATAAATTGACACAGCTGTTATGCAAAACAGAACAGTGGTTCATAAAAAAACATTAAAAATAGAACTATCATGATTCAGCAGTTCCATTTCTGGGTATGTACAGTATCCAGAGGAAATGAAATCAGTATCTCAGAGATAGCTTTGCAGCAATATTCAAAATAGCTTCAATATGGAGTCAACCTAATTGTTGGTATTTGGATGAAGAAAATGTAGTGTATATATATATGTATGTGTGTATCTCTGTTTCCAATGGAATTTGATTCCATCTTTAAAAAGAAGGAAATCCTGTCATTTGCAACACCATGGATAAACTTGGAGGACACGCTGCTGAGTAGGATAAGCCAGGCACGGAAGGAAAAATACTGTATGATTTCACTTATGTGTGGAATCTAAAAGAGTTGACTTTGGAGCTGGGCATGGTGGCGCACGCCTGTGATCCCAGCACTTGGGAGGCTGAGACAAGAGGATCACGAGTTCAAAGCCAGCCTCAACAACGGCAAGGTGCTAAGCAACTCAGTGAGACCCTGTCTCTAATAAAAAATACAAAAAAGGACTGGGGATGTGGCCCAGTGGTTGAGTGCCCCTGAGTTCAATCCCCAGTACAAAAAAAAAAAAAAAAAAAAAAAAGAAGAGTTGACTTTGGACCAGAGATACAGGACAGCAGGACAGCATGTGCCTCCTAGGCATGAGACCTCAGGTCCAATCTCCCAGTACTGTTTAAAAAGGAAAAACAAAAATAGTGCTGGAGCTATAGCTCAGTGGTAATGTGCTTGCCTAGCACGTGTGAGGCCCTGTATTCCATCCTCAGCAGCACATGAAGATAAATAAATAGAATAAAGGTATTGTGTCCATCTACAACTACAAAAAAATTAGAAAATAAAAAGTTAAAAATTTAAAGTGGCTCTGGAGGCTGAGATAGGAGGATCACGAGTTCAAAGCCAGCTTCGCAACGGCAAGGTGCTAAGCAACTAAGTGAGACCCTGTCTCTAAATAAAATATAAAAAATAGGGCTGGGGATGTGGCTCAGGGTTGAGTGACCCTGAGTTCAATCCCTGGTACCATTAAAAAAAAAAAAAAAAAAAGTTGATGTCATAGAAGCAGAGAGTAGAGAGTAGAATAGTAGTTGCCAAGGGCTAGAAGCTGTTGATCAAAGGGTCAAACATTTCAAACATTTCAGTTATACAGGATAAATAAATTCTGGATTTCTAACGAACAGCATGGTGGATTAGGCCATTTTCTGTTGCTGTAAAAGAATACCTGAGGGGCTGGGATTGTGGCTCAGTGGTAGAGCACTTGTCTCCTATGGGATGGGTGAGGCACTGAGTTCAATCCTCAGCACCACATAAAAATAAATAAAATAAAGGTATTTATCTACAATTTAAAATTATTTTAAAAAAAAAGAATACCTAAGATTGAGTAATTTATGAAAAAAACTTTATTTAGCTCGTAATTTACCTTTGTGCTACATTGGAACATGGCAGAAAAGCAGAAGGGCAAGCTGGTATGTATATAGAATAAAAGGGGAGGGTGAGCTGGCTTTCTAACAGCTCACTCCCACCCTAGCTATCCAGTTCCAGTAGAACCTGTCCCTCCTAATGACGCAACCACCTCTTAAAGGCCCCACCACCACCTCTCAACCCTGTTACATCAGGGACCACATCTCAGCATGGGTTTTGGAGGCCATAAGCCATTTTCAAAGCATGACTATATATGGTGATCACACTTAAAATTTGTTAAGAGGGCTGGGGTTGTGGCTCAGCGGCAGAGCGCTCGCCTCGCATGTGCGCGGCCCGGGTTCGATCCTCAGCACCACGTAAACATGAATGCATTGCATTGTGTACAACTAAAGTAAATAAATAAATATTAAAAAAAAATTTGTTAAGAAAGTAGATTGTGTTTGTATCACACATAAAAGAACGATAGTAACTATGTGAGATGATGGATGTTAACTAGCTTGATTGTGGTAATCATTTGTAACGTATATGTAGGTCAAAACATCATACTCCATGTATGTGGTAAATATAAACAATTTTTATTTTTCAATTATATCTCAATAAAACTGGAATGATACCTTTATAATTTTCATTTTTTTTAAACATGAAAGTAAATCAGTATTTAAAAAAAAAGAATTTGATTTGAATTTGAAAATGAAACTCCTCCATAATTCTGCAGTGCCGAATGTGGTTCCTGGAATGCTGTTCTTGTCATCACTCGGGAACCTGGAAATGCAGACTCTTGGCTCCATTCAGTCTGTTTTTACTGAACAAGAATCAATCTCTTTTTACTGAACAAGATCCCACTGGCAGGGGCAACTTAAGTTTGAAAAGAGCTGGCCATGAATCCATGAATACCCTCCTCTTCCCCGACCCCAGCTAAGAGAACAAGTATCACCTGTTTTTGTTTTTTTGTACCAGAGATTTAATCCAGGGGTAATTAACTACTGAACCACTACCCCAACACCCCCACTCCTTTTTGCTTTAAGACAAGATCTTGCTAAGTTGTTTAAGGCTCCACTAAGTTGCTGAGGCTGGCCTTGAGCTTGCAATCCTCCTGCCTCAGCCTCCTGAGCCTCTGTGATTACAGGTGTGCGCCACTGTGCCTGGCTTGTCACCTGTTTTTTTGTTTTTTGTTTGTTTGTTTTTAGCTGTAGATGAACACAATACCTTCATTTTGTTTATTTGTTTTTTTTAATGTGGTGCTGGGGATCATCAGTGCCTCATGCATGCTAGGCAAGTGCTCTATCCCTGAGCCACAACCCCAGCCCCTTGTCACCAGTTTCTTGGAAGGCTTTTTAATTTATTTTTATTTTCTGATCCTGGGGATTGAACCCAGGGACCCTTTACTGCTGAGCTACATCCCCAGTCCTTTTTATTTTTATTTTTTTATTTTGAGACAGGGTCTTACTAAGTTGCCCAGGCTGCCTCCTGAGCCCAAGTCATTCTCCTGCCTCAGTTTCCTGAGTATCTGGGACTACAGGCGTGTGCCTCGCCACCTGGCACCTATCTTCACCATTTTCTAAATGTTAGAGGTTGGAGTGTTATGGTGGCATTGTTGTGCAGTCCATCTCCAGAACTTCTTCATTTTGCAAAGCTGTAACCTAACCATCCCCGCATCGCTCCCTCCCACCCCCGGTCACTGGCAATCTCCATTCCTTCTGTCTCCATGAGTTTGAACACCTTGCTTTTTTTAACTTAACAGCACATCTTTCCATATGGACACATCAGATCTAGCTCATTATTTCTTCAGCTTGGAGTATTCCACCGTGACTAAAGCTGATATTTAGCCAGTCTTCCATCAGTGATGTAAAGGCTATTTCCAGCTTTTTGCTATTTCAAACCAGTTAAACCTCCAGAAGGTTGAGTTCAAAGGCTATGCCTTTCTCCACTTTGCCAAGTTGCTGCTCAAACAAGTTATCTCAGTTTCCTCTCCCACCCACAGAGGATGCGAGGTCTCCTCTCCTCCACACCCATCGGGTTCTTCCCAATGGAAACCAACAAGTCAATATTGTGCCATCCCAGTGACAAGTGGGACTCAACCTGAAAGGAGGGGTCGGTGACTCCCTTTGGCGGTGATCTCCCAGGGAGAAGCCTGAGAGGCAAGCTGGTGGCAAGTCGAGGGAATCAAAGCTGCGGGTGTATACACAGAGGAAGTCTAATTCAAAAGCCATATAATGAGTGGACTTGGGAGGAAGCTCGTTGCCGTGGCAACCTGATTTCCCTGCTGCCAAGAGCAGCTTTTCTTCTTTCTTCTGCACCTGGCAGGAGCTCCCCCCACCCCACCCCACATTACTTGAGGAAGAAAGACAGAGTTTGGTATTCTTTTATTGAGGTCAGGGCACCGTCTCTGTCAGTGGCCAACTGTCGGGGAGAGAGAGTGTGTAGTGGCCTGGATGCCTTCGCCCATCACGGAGCTGGACAGAGGCACCTGGGTGTCTGGGCTAAAATGCTGATGTCAAGGAGACCTTTCTGTTCCCTCCGCGAGAAAAGCTTTTCTGTGCTTTTCTTTAAGAACACCAAAGGTCAAGGGCCTGGTGAGCTTTTGTGAGGCCTCTTAAGCCAGTTTCCTTGTTCTAAGTCACTCTGCTCTGCTTCCTCCAGGGCATTGAAGGTTGGAAGTGCTGATTGGGAGAGAGCTGGGGAAGGAGGAAACAGATGGATGGGCCCAACTGCATTATAATTTTTCACCTGTTCCCTGCCTCAGGCTCCTGCTCCACACACAATTTACACCCCCTCATCTAATCCCCATAATGGCTGGGTAAGGTGGCAATTGTTATCCCCAGTGGTTATCCTCAGAATAAAAACTGAGGCTCCAGCTCCTCAAGCCACGGTGATTTACCCAAGATCTTAGTGCAGGAACATGAATCCAGGTCTGCCTGTGTCTCAAGGTCATGCCCCTACACCCTGCTGGCCCCTCCCTATGAGATAATACGGACAGGCAAGCCAGACAGTGGTCACCCTTCTCTTGGATGAGATGGCGGCCAATCATTAAAGCCTCCTCTCTAAGCGACAAGCCTGTAGGGAACTTGAGCCACATGCTTCACCTGGTTCTTTCAAGCAAAGATCCCCTCCTCCTGGAAAAGGCCACCTGCCTCCTTTAATCAGGCTGCGGACTGCGGTGGGGACAGCATGTGTGGGAAGGCAATTAGACATTGGTTCAAATCCATACAAGTATAGACTCCTTCACCTCCCCCCCTCCACCTCGGGGCCCCAGCCTCACAGTAGAAGTGTGGCAAATGGAGTCACCCAGGTTTTTTTTTTTTTTTTTTTTGTGGCAGGGAAACTCAGGGGCACTCGTCCTCTGGGTCACATCCCCAGCCCTTTTTTGTATTTTATTTAGAGACAGGGTCTTGAGTTGCTAAGTGCCTCGCCATTGCTGAGGCTGGCTTTGAACTCGCGATCCTCCTGCCTCAGCCTCCCAAAATTACAGGCGTGCGCCACCGCGCCCGGCGTCACCCAGGTTTTGTTTGGTTTTCAGAAGTGATCTTAGAAAAAGGATCCCATGATTGACTTTTTTGCAGTATTGGGTATTGACTCCAGGGGGCGCTCTATCCCTGAGCTTCACCCCCAGCACCCCTACCCAACTTCCCCAACAGCCATTTTTTAAAAAATTTTGACATATGGTCTCACTAAGTTGCCAAGACTGTGACCCTCAAACTTTCACTCCTGCCTCAGCCTCCTGAGTCAATGAGGTTACAGATGTGTACCGCTGCACCAAACTTACTTTATTTATTTATTTATTTATTTATTTTTTGCAGTACCGGGGATTGAACTCAGGGTCACTCGACCACTGGGCCACATCCCCAGCCCTTTTTTGTATTTTATTAGAGACAGGGTCTCACTGAGTTACTAAGTGCCTTGCCATTGCTGAGGCTGACTTTGAACTTGTGATCCTCCTGCCTCAGCCTCCCAAGTGCTGGGATTAGAGGCGTGCGCCACCACGCCCGGCTATGATTTTTCAATTAAACTCAAATAGCCTCTGTCTCCACAGAGCGGCTCCAGAGCCCTTTCCCCTCGCTGACCTGTCTAATGCGGGCTCTTCTATGAGACGGGCCTTTCCCTAGTCTCAGGAGTAAATGATTTGTCTTTCATGCGATTTGCCTGCATCCCATCACAGAGACAGATAGCCATCCTGGTGCCCTCTCCGGTAGCATCTTGCCCCTGATACATTCACTCGCCAGGTTCCAGGTGCCACTGGAGTGGCCCTGTTCTGTGTGTCTGCCCCTCCATCTAGGCCCCAGGAATGTTGCTCTCTGCTTCCCAGGCGTGACAGCACTGTCTGGGTGACTGCAGTACAGGGAACAAGAGTGCAGATCAATGAACAAGGAAAGCTGCTGGGGAGGTGTCGCTCCTCCGTCTCCTGTGTTGCTCCTCCGTCTCCTACAGCTGATGAGCTCTGAGTCCCAGCCCCTCCCTCTGTGGCAACGTGGAAAGAAGCCCTTAGTTGCCAATTCATGGTTCTACAGCACCTTCCAATGCAAGTAATTTCTCTTGGGTGAGGGTCTCTCTATGGTAAGTGCTCGAGGTTTCTTTGTTTTTGTTTTGAGATGGATGTCTAGACTGGCCTCCAATCCTGGACCTGTCTCAGCCACCCAAGTAGCTGGGATTCCAGGTGTGTGCCTCTGTGCCCAGCCCACCTGTGGGCCTTTTGGCGCATCCCTGACACCCACTGTTCAGTGATTGCTCATGACTCAGTCCCAGTCATGTCCCCATGGATTCTGGTCTCTTTTTCCTGCCTTGAGATTCTGAGGCCCTCCAGGCCCTTTAGCCGCACAGGCTCATCTCTCTGGCCATTTCCGCACCCCGGTGCTGTTCCTCTGCCCCTTTTCTTGCTGGCTGCAACTCCTATCCCAACACAGAGCTCCCACTAGAGCTCCAAATAGGAAAGAGGGCCACAGACCCTACATTTTGAGCTGTCTCCTTACCCCAGGTAGTATGGGTCTCCCTCAACCCCTGGCTTTGGCCCAAAGGAGGTGTTCAAGATGGTGCCTGGGACTTCCTGTGCCCCTTGCCTCTGCCCACTCTCTGTCCTCTTCACTGTCAATTTCCTTCCACTCCAATTACATATAACACAATGAAACTCAGGGACCCAGTCCTCCAGGCCTGGTTCTTGATACATTAACATGTGCTTACATTATGTAGAAAATCCCGTTCTGTCTAGACAAAGACTGACTTCCAAACTTACTACCTTGCTTTATGCCAAGGAATCTTTTTTTTTTTTTTTTTTAATGTTCACAGCTGGGCACTGGCTTCCTCCTGTCTTTGCAGCATCCCTACTCCTCTCTGAGCAAACAGATGCCCCTAGCAGAAGAGGAGGGAGATGACACCAAGGGATGCGAATGGGAAATGAACACAAATGGTATGCAGCAGACATCACCCAGTCCACGTGCTGATGACAAGGCCCTGAGTTTCTGTGAACCTGTGAGTTCTGTCCTCTCTATCCCATGGACATAGAACTCTTTCTTCATTGTAGTTTTTTTTCTTTCTTTCTTTTTTTTTTTTTTTTTTTTTTTTTTTGGTACCAGGGATTGAACTCAGGGGCACTCGACCACTGGGCCACATCCCCAGCCCTTTTTTGTATTTTATTTAGAGACAGGGTCTCACTGAGTTGCTAAGTGCCTCGCCATTGCTGAGGCTGGCTTTGAACTCGCGATCCTCCTGCCTCAGCCTCCCAAAGTGCTGGGATTACAGGCGTGCGCCACCGCGCCCGGCTTGTAGTTTTTGTTTGTTTGTTTGTTTGTTTGTTTTTCTAAAGAACGTTTTTCCCCCACATTTTTTTTTTAAATATTTATTTATTTTTTAGTTGTACACAATGCAATGCATTTATGTTTCTCTGAGGATCGAACCCGGGCCGCGCACATGGGAAGCGCTTTTTCCCCCACATTTTTTACTGGTGCATTATAGTTGTACATCATGATAGGATCTGTTGTTACTTATTAGCACATGCACACAATATCACAATATAAATTGGCCAATATCACTCCCTCCCCTACTCTCACTTACTGGTCTCTTTGCTCTACTGATCTCCCTTTGATTTTCATGAGTTTCCCAGCCCCCCCCTTCTTTTCCTCCTTTTCTAGCTTCCACACATGACAGAAAACATAAAACCCTTGACCTTCTGAGTTTGGCTTATTTTGCTTAACATAATGGTCTCAAGTTCCCTCTAATTTCCTTCAAATGACAAAATTTCATTTTTATTTATGGCTGAATAAAACTCCATTGTGTATATACCATATTTTCTTTTTTTTTTTTTAATATTTATTTATTTACTTTAGTTGTACACAATGCAATGCATTTATGTTTTACGTGGTGCTAAGGATCGAACCCGGGCCGCGCACGTGCAAGGCAAGCGCACTGCCGCTGAGCCACAACCCCAGCCCTACCATATTTTCTTTATCCATTCATCTGTTGATGGTCACCCAGGCTGGTTCCATAGTTTGGCTATTGTGAATTGTGCTATAAACATGGGTGTGCGCCGGGCGCGGTGGCGCACGCCTGTAATCCCAGCACTTTGGGAGGCTAAGGCAGGAGGATCACGAGTTCAAAGCCAGCCTCAGCAATGGCGAGGCACTTAGCAACTCAGTGAGACCCTGTCTCTAAATAAAATACAAAAAAAAAAAAGGGCTGGGGATGTGGCCCAGTGGTCAAGTGCCCCTGAGTTCAATCCCCTGGTACCAAAAAAAAAAAAAAAAAAAACATGGGTGTGCATGGATCACTATAGCATGACTTTAATTCTTCAGGACAAATACCAAGGAGTGGTTTATCTCTTATGGTGGTACCATGCCTAGTCTTTTGAGGAAACTCCCTCCAACTGATTTCCATAGAGGTTGTACTAATTCACAATTCTACCAATGAGGTAAAAGTGTTCCTTTTGCTCCACATCCTCTCTAGGATTTTTTATTATTATTATTATTATTATTAATGTTTCTTTTTTTTTTTTTTTGGTGCCAGGGATTGAACTTGGGGACACTTGACCACTGAGCTTCATCCCTAGCCTTATTTTTTTTTTTTTTTAGTTGTTGATGGACCTTTATTTTATTCACTTATTTTTATATGCTGCACTGAGAATCGAACTTAGTGCCTCACACGTGAGACAAGCGCTCTACCACTGAGCCACAATCCCAGCCCCCAGCCCTATTTTGTGTTTTATTTAGAGACAGAGTCTCACTGAGTTGCTTAGTGCCTCCCATTGCTGAGGCTGACTTTGAACTCCATCTTCCTGTCTCAGCGTCCCACTGGGATTACAGGCATGCACCACCGCATTGGGCTGTTATTTGTATTCTTTTTTGTGTGTGTGTGTGTGTGGTACCAGGGATTGAACTCAGGAGCACTCGACCACTGGGTCACATCCCCAGCCCTTTTTTGTATTTTATTTAGAGACAGGGTCTCACTGAGTTGCTAAGGGCCTCGCCATTGCTGAGGCTGGCTTTGAACTCATGATCCTCCTGCCTCAGCCTCCCAAAGTGCTGGGATTACAGGCATACGCCACCGCGCCTGGCTCTTATTTGTATTCTTGATGACTACCATTCTGATTGGTGTGAGATGAAATTTCAGTGTAGTTTTGATTTGCATTTCCCTAATTGTTAATGATGTTGAACATTTTCTAAAGATCTCTTTTTTTGAAGTTTTGGGGATCAAAACCAGGGCCTTGATCATGCATAGCAAGTGCTTTACTATTAAGCTAGGCCCCAGCCCCTATTAAAAGACCTTTCTGTTTCTTTTTTTGCAATACTAGAAATCAAATCCAAGGCCTTCCACATGTTAGGCAAGTGCTCTACCACTGATCTATATCCCAGCCCCTTTTATGTTTTTCATTTTGAGACAGGAATATGCTAAGTTGCCCAGGTTGGCCTTGAACCTGTGATCCTCCTGCTTTAGCCTCCCAAGCTGCTGAGATTACAGGTGCACACCACCATGCCCGGTTCTCCCTCTCCTTTAACAGAAACCAAAGGACATGAGTCACAGAATTTAAGGTGAGCCTAAATCACCTCTTCATGAGAACTTTAACTTAGCTATAGTATCTGTCAAGACCTGGTTTCCCAATGAGGTCATATTCATCGATGGAGTTAAGTCTTGGACATCTCTTTTGGGGGGGACAGTATCTGACCCACTACCCGTCCTTTTCTGTTCTCACCTTAGCCTTTCAGCACCATTTGGTGTTCTTGACCACTTTCTCCTGGAAACCATCTTTTGTGTTGGCTCCCAGGGTGCGGGCACTCCTGGTTTCTCTCCTACACCTGCGGCCCCTCCTGCCCAGGTTCCCCGGCCAATTCCTCTTCTTCCGCTCAGCCCTGAGGTGCTCAGATGGCTAAGATTCTGTCCTTGGCTCTCTTCTTGTCTCAGTCCACACACTTTCCCTCCAGCATTCTCTGTCCTCAGCCAAGACACAAGGGAGTCATCCTGGATACAAGGCCATTTTGCAGATTTTAGGGGTAGAATGGCCCTTTACTTATCTGATGGCGATAGAAAGGGGATATTGTAGGATCAGAAAAGTGACCAAAAGAACACAACATTTATTTATTTATTTATTTTTGTACCATGGGCACTTGACCACTGGGCCACATCCCCAGACCTTTCTTAGTATTTTTTTAGAGACAGGGTCTCATTGAGTTGCTAAGTGCCTCGCCACTGCTGAGGCTACCTTTGAACTGGTGATCCTCCTGCCTCAGCCTCCCAAGTGCTGAGATTACAGGTGTGCGCCACCGCGCCTGGCTGGAACACAACATTTTTAAGAAGATTTCTCTGGCCTTGATGTCTGGGTTGGACTAGATTGAAGAAGGAGGATAGAAATCTGAGGACCCTTTAAGAAGTTGCTGCAACGGTCCAGGCGGGTTTAGACTATTATGCTAAAGACAAAAAGAAAGCAGGGAGAATGTTTTTGTGGGCCTCCGTTGTGTACCACTTTTTATGCATTCCACTTCTCACAACAACCCTGCAAAAAAATGTATTCTTATCTCCGTATTACAGATTGAAAAAGCTCAAAGAAGTTAAGCTACTTGTCCAAGGTCACACAGAAAGACAGTGGCCATCTCGGGGCATAAACCTAGGTGTCTCTGAGTTCAGAAGTCAGATGGAAAGAATGAATGAATGTGTGAAGTAATTTAATAAAAGTCTCCTGGGGCAGAGCTTCTAAAGCCTTTATAATTTTCTAAGTGATACAAACAAAAGGAGCATCTCTTGGTATAATATTTGTGTTGTGTTCCCAGTTCCTGGAATAGCTCCAGAGGACTGGACGTGAAATAAGCATCTGCTGCTATTCATAAAGAGCTCTTTTCAGGGTCGGGGATATGGCTCAGGTGGTAAAGTGCTTGCCTTGCATGCATAAGGCCCTGGGTTCAATCCCCAGCACCACACCAAAAAAAAAGCTCTTTTCACCACACCTAAGTTTATGTTAGTGAAGTGACTTTGAAAGGCCCCTAGGGATACTGGGGGAACCAACCCTGTGCATAAAGGGTTGGAGCTCTCAGCCCTGCTTCTCCCAAGGGTTCAGCTGATCACCAAAGGTCAAGCAGTCATGCCTGCATAGTGAAGCCTCCATGAAAACCCCAGAAAACTTCTGGGTTGGCGAATGAGAACTCCACCAGGTGCTGGGAGGTTGGCATTTTCCCTACTCCATGGGGATCCGAGTTCCTATAAGCTTGGGGCCCTTCTGGGCCTCATCCATGCATGTCTTTATCTGGCTGATCACTTGTTTCCTTTAAAAATTCTGTGGGCTGGGGGTCTAGCTCAGTGGTAGAGCAGTTGTCTAGCATGTACAAGACCTTGGTTTTGATCCCCAGTACCATCAATCAATCAATCAATCAAATAAAACATCTTTTGCAAAACATCAATAATAAAAAGTAAGTTTCCTTGGGTTCCACAAGCCATTCTAGCAAATTTTTTGAAGAGGGGGAACATGAAGCGAGCACGTGGGGCCGGGTTTGATCACGTAAAAAGAAACGCAGGGATTGGGGCTTCGCAAGTGTGTGGCCTGGGTTCGATCCTCAGCACCATGTTGTAAGCTGCCTGGTAGAGCGAAAATTCTCAGCTTTTACTACTTTTACTTCTACTTTCTTAGAACTTAGAGAGGGAAACGTGTGTAGAGTAGCTTAGAGTAAAGAAAGAAAGTTTGATCCTCAGCACCACGTAAAAAGAAACGCATTGGGCTGGGATTGTGGCTCAGCGGCAGAGCGCTCGCTTCTCGCTTCTGTCTTCCTCGGGAGCCTGCCTAACTCTGGTTTCTCTTCTGTAACCGCTCTGGTTCGATCCTCACCGAGTGACTGCCCAGCTGACTGAATTCTCCGTTCTCCACTCATGTAAACTACAGGTGCGTCACATACATAATGCATTGCATTTGTGTACATTGCATTGTGTACAACTAAAAGTAAATAAATAAATACATTAAAAAAAAAAAAGAAACAAACGCATTGCGTACAAGTAAAAGCAAATAAATAAATATTAAAAAAAAAAAAAGAGGGGGATCATGGAAACCTCTGATTGGTAGCCAAGTTAAACAGAAGTTGAGTGTAACCTGCTGATCTATCCCTTAAACAAAAGAGGGATGGTAAAACACCATGTCCCTAAGTGTCCCCATTTCTGTTCCCAAAACTGAGCCAAGTGAAAGAAATAATGAGAACAAGCTATGCTGGAATGTCCAGATACAGGTTATCTTGAGGGACAACTGGCTTTCTCTGGTGCTGGTAATTAGGGCAAGTCAACTTTATCTGTAGAAAGTTGCTTTTTGCACATTCAAAAAGCAACCCAGGATGCTGGTCATACAAGCCAACTAAGCCAACCAGCAAGCTGACGCTGAAGATGGCCCTGCTTCTGCAGCCTGGCACATCAAATCCCCTCTCAGTGGGGACTGGCACAGAACTGAGGACACTTCGGAAAGATATGTGTCATTCACCCAGTCAGCTGCCACTAGACAAAACACTTTGAGGGACAGGAGGCACTGCTTGGTGAAGCACAGCGAGGGGTGGGGTGCTATCTGTTCAGCCCGTCACCTCAGGACTCCCCCATAAGCACTTCTCAGTAAAGCCCATGCCTCCTGTGCCTTCTCCGTGCATTTTCTTTGGTCTCTTGGCGACCTATCCCACTGCCCTGGCACAACGGGCAGGTATGGATCTGACACCTTGCAATTGACATCTGAAGTGGGCAGCGGTCTTGTGGGACTGGGTCCTTCACTTGTGGGGTCTGCATAGCCCCAGGCAGCTAGTATCAGGAACGGGTTAATTTGTAGGACACCCAGTCCATGGAGAACTGGATGATCAGCGGTGTGGGGAAAACCCCTCACATTTGGTGTCAGAAGGAGAGTGTTGGGTAAATGTGCAGAGAAAATGATTTTTTTTTTTCCTTTTTAGGGATGAAGGAGCAGGGGATGGTACCCTAAATAGAGGTGGGGATTTTGGTGAGTGTGGGCAGTAAGTGGTACAAGAATCATGAAAATGTGGTTTCCACCTAACCATGTCCAGGATGGCAGGATGGCGTGTGGACAGATGGAAGTATTGCTCAAGGTCAGAGAGGAGGAGAGGGATTTGAGAGGAAGCAGTGGGGGGTGGGGGAGGATGGCCAACTGAATGGTCAAGGAGATGGAGACCCAAGTGGGATGGAATGGTGACTAGTGACTTCTAGAAGAACTTAACCTAAAAGGTGCCATGGCATTTAAAGCTCCCTTCCCCAGCCAGGTACCGTTGCCCTAGCCTGTAACCCCAATCACTCCAGAGGCCGAGGCAGGAGGATCACACAACCCACGCCAGCCTGGGCAACTTAGTGAGATCTTGTCTCGAAATTAAAATTTAAAACAATTAAAAGGTCTGGGGGTGCAGCTCAGTGGTAGAGTGTCCCTGGATTCAATCCCAGTATGGGGAAGGGATCTTGCTTTCCCCAATTCAGAAGAAATTCATAATTTTCTGATTTCTTGCTTTTTACTCAATTTCCTGAGGAAGGAAGGAGTAAAATCTCGATGCCCTCTGGCAAAGCTTGTTTTGGCAGGCAGCCTAGGCAGAAACAGCAGGTGAGAAGCAGGCGGGGCCCGGGGTGGCCCTTCCCGGCTCCAGGGATTTAGTAGCAGGAAGGGAACACTTACCCAGATGATGCTAGGCCACATGGCGGTGCCAGGGGAGTTTGTGCTGGAAATCCATTTGTCTGATGTGCCAGAGCTTTGTCCTGCGTTGGTAATGTTGCTGGCATTTGGTTTTTCAGTGCTTTTTCCCTAATGAGATCCAGGAGTGACCAGGATGGAGACACACAACTTCTATGAACCAAACTCGCTTTTTCTCTTTGCATTGAACTGGTTTGACCCCAGCCTGCTGCTACAACCACATAATTGCAACCAGATTACTTTTTTATTACACCTTGCAAAACACACCCCAGGAGGACCTGAGAACACAGAAAATATCAAGCTCAGACATTCCAGTGGTTCATCCACACCAAAGTGTGTATCAGCAAGCATTCCCTGGAACTCAAGAGGGACACTAACTCTCCCTGCTAAGGCGCCCTCGCCTCCTGACCATTCTGACTGTTGCAGGTGAACTATTCTTTAGCCAACCAAGTCTTTTGGGACCTGGCTATCCCTCCCTAGCAGACCTTCGCTCACGCCTCTCCTTTGCAGAATCCCAGATGTAATTTTACATCTATTTGTAAGGTTGGGAGCCCCCCAAGGGCAGGGGTCCTGCTCACTCCTGCTCTGCGGGCAAGCCCTGTACCTGGCACTGAGCAGGGCTCCCTTGCCGCCTCTGTCTGCCAGGTCTTCTAACTCTGAGGCCAGACCTCCGGATTCCATGCTGGGCATTGCTCCATGACCAGGGGTTCTGCCCCTGGCATCTGGGAAGAAGGTTGCAAACCCTCCAAACCTATTTGCAGTGTTTGATGTTCATGTGCAAATGTGCATCTGTGATGGGGGAGAGTCCAGAATTTTCATCGGATTCACATGACAAAAAAAGATTATTTTGTGGGCTGAGGTTGTGGCTCAGTGGTAGAGCACTTGTCTAGCATGTGTGAGGCACTTGGTTCAATTCTCAGGACCACATGTATATAAACAAATAAAATAAAGGGAGCCTGGGGTTGTGGCTCAGCTGGCCTAGCACTTGCGCCGCCCGGGTTCGATCCTCAGCACCATGTAAAAATAAAGGCATTGTGTACAACTAAAACAAATAAATAAATATTAAAAACAATAAGGGTCATCAACAACTAATGAAAATATTTTTTAAAAAATTAAAAAAAAAATTTTTTTGTACAAATCTTCACAACAATTGCTGGCTCCTCCCTGTCCTTCCTGCCTGATCCTTTTAGCATTCTGCTTTCCTCACACCCGCTGCCTGAGCTCCCATCTCTATTTAACACCCTTCCCGATAGGATATCTGTTGTTTTACTGCCCATCATCCTTCGCCCTACTTAGGCAATGTAACTTGTCTGCGTCTTTAAGGAACTGCCCCCCTCCCCATGCTGTGATGCTGCCAATAAAATGGCCCTACTGGAGTAAACACGTGATCTGCACTAGCGAATAAGAGTGTCCCATTTCCCTGACTCTGAGTCTGGTTGGGTGGAAGTGGGAAGATAGTAACTTACGCGGGACCAATCAGAGACATTTTCAGGATTTGAACCAGTTATTGGGGGGAAGGTGGAGGGTCAGGCGGCTGGAAAGAACTGGCTAATTCCTGGAGCTGCTGCCTCTAAGGACAATGCACGCCCCCCACCCCTACCCCCTCTGGTGGCCACCTTTGCGGCCGCATGGGAGAACAGCCCCGTGGGAAGGAAGCCCACAGAGGAAAACTGGGCCCAAGGTGGAGAGAGCCGGTGTGAGGAAGAGAAGGGAGTTTGTCCCGATGGCAGATCGCGAACCCGGTATCCAGCCATGACTTCAAGCCAGATCCAGCCCTGAACTTTTCTGTTTCCTAAGACAATCTATTCCCTTTCTTTGGTTACATTGGTTGAAGTTGGATTTCTGTCCAACAGCCAAATCAAGCTCTTACCAGCTGTCTTACTCAAATCGCTATCATAGAGTCCTGGGTAGCTTAAACAACAGACATTTACTTCTGGAGGCTGGGAGTCCTCAAGGTTCAGCAGATTGGGTTCCTGGAGGGTTTGTAGACAGCTGCCTTCTCGACAGGCCTCCTGTCCTCAACTTGGTGAGTGTGGGTGGGAAGGGAGAGGATGCAGCCTCTGCAGTGACCTCTCTCACAGGGTGCTAATGCCATTGCAAGGGCCCTACACGCGTGGGACCTCAGCTCAACCTACTCACCTCCCAAATACTGTCATGTTTGGGGTTAGGCTTCAGCATATGAACTTTGAGGAGACAGGATCAGAAGCTTATTTTAAAATAAATGGAAATCATTGGTTTCGGTACTAAAACAGTTCAAGAATAGACCTAGCTTCAGGGAAATCTTGACCCAGCCCCAAACAATGGTATATGATTCTCGCTCTTTTTCCAGAAGTCACCCCAGCAGATCTCTGTTTGGCTTCTAGTGATCGCCCCTAGGTGCAAGGGAGGCTGGGAAAACTGGAATCAAGGTTGTCCTGATGGGCTGAGACTAATCATGGTTCATCCCCTAGGGCTTCTGTTAATGAGGGAGAAGAGGGCATGCCTGTTGGGTAGTTACCAGAAGAGTCACGCATGGTTCCATAAATACACACCAAACTTTTTGGCTTCCATCCTTTGTTCAAGTTATTTCCACTTGCTCAAAACATGTTCTTCTCTGTCTTTGATTGTCAAAGTCCCATCTATCTTTTAAAAAAATCCTTTTCTGCCTGTAATCCCAGCACTTGGGAGGCTGAGGCAGGAGAATCGCAAGTTCAAAGCCAGCCTCAGCAATGGCGAGGCACTTAGCAACTCAGGGAGACTCTGTCTCTAATAAAATACAAAAAAGGGCTGGGGATGTGGCCCAATGGTGAAGTGCCCTAAGTTCAATCCCTGGTACCAAAAAAAAAAAAAAAAAAAAAAAAAATCCTTTTCTGATGTCCTGAATCCCCAAAGAGACTTGGCAGTCCATGGATCAGCCACTTTCCACTTTGGCTGGATTGCTTCACCTGTCTAGGACCTTGATTTCCTCATCTATAAAATAGGAATAATATTAGAACCTGTCTCATATAGTTATTGCAAGGGGCAAATAGGATAATTTTTGTGAAATATTTAGCTTCATACCTGATGCAAAACCAGCACTTGATAATGGTTAGTTATTACCATTATTCCTGTTCTGATGTCCCAGTCACCGACCTCACCCTCTCTGCCTTCCTTAGCTCTGCATACTCTTGCCACTTTTTTTTTAAAGGAGATATAATTCACATGTCATAAAAGTCACCCATTTAAAGTGTACAATTTAGTGTTTTTTTTAGTCTATTTTCAAAATTGTGCAACCATTACCACTATCAAATTCCAGAACATTTTTATCACCTGAAAAGAACCTATTATCTGATACTCCCTTTCTCTCCCTCCCCTCAGTCCCTGGCAATCACTACTCCACTTGATGTCACTATGGATTGCTTATTCTGGACATTTTATATGGAAGGAATAGTACAATTTGTAGTCTTTTTTTAAAAAAAAAATATTTATTTATTTATTTATTTTAGTTGTACACAGTGTAATGTATTTTATGTTTACGTGGTGCTGAGGATCGAACCCAGGCCGCGCACGTGCGAGGCGAGCGCTCTGCCGCTGAGCCACAACCCCAGCCCCCAATTTGTAGTCTTTTGTGACTGACTTTCTTCATTTGGCAAAAAAAAAAAAATGGCGGGGGGGACAGGGGGCAGCACTGGGAATTGAATCCAGGGTTGCTCTACCTCTGAGCTGCATCCCCAGCCTTTTTTAGTTTTTATTTGGAAACAGGATCTTGCTAAGTTGCTGAGGTTGGCTTGGAACTTGTGATCCTCCTGCCTCAGCCTCCTGAACTGCTGGGATTGTAGGTGTTCATCAGTATTTTAAAGGTTCGTCCATGGTATAGTATGTATTAGTACTTTATTGTTTACCGGGGATTATGACCACTGAATCCCCAGATGTTGCAGCGTAGGAGATCCACCATACTTTATTGTATGAATGACCTACCCATCAGTTGATGGACATTTGGGGGCCTCCACCTCTTGGTTACTATGTGTAGTGCTTCTATGAACATTATTGCAAAAGTTTCTGTGTGGACGCTGTGCTTAACATTTGGAAATAACGCTACACTGTTTTCCACAGCAGCTGTGCCATTTTACATTTGCACAAGCCATGTCCAAGGGCTCCGATTTCTCCACATCCCAGCCGCTCTTGTTCTTCCTACTGTGCCCCTTTTAATCCCAGGACGGCTCATCGCAGGTGTTCTGTGTTGTTGAACTGAAGCTCTCTGGGGCTCTTGCTTCCCCTAGGTGCTGAGGCTGGCATAGGAACACGATTCATCCACTGGTGGCATTAATTGTGACCCCGTGGATCTGGGGAGCACAGCTGCTCTTGCCTTCACTCTGTGCTTATTAGGGGTCAGGCCCAGTGCTGGGCCCTTATGTCTTCATGGAGCCCAGAGGCGTGGGTGAGTCGGCAGAGCCTCAGTCCCATCTCCTGAGAGGACAGAGGCTCTTCAAGGAGAGTACTATGATCTCGATGTGTCCCCCAAATTTCATGTGTTGGAAATTTAGTCCTCAAATGTATTTGTTGATGATAACTGGAGGGGGCCCTTGGAAAGTAATTAGTATTAGATGAGGACATCATGGTGGGGCCCCCATAATGGGGCTGGTGGCTTTGTGAGAGGAGAGAGACCCAAGTTAGTATGCTGTGTGATGTCCTCCACCATGAGGCCCTTGTCAGATGCCAGCACCATGCTGTTGAACTTCCCAGCCTCCAGAACCATGGGCCAAACAAACCTCTATTCTTTTTTTTTTTTTTTTTTTTTTTTTTGGTATTGGGGATTAAACTCAAGGGCACTCGACCACTGGGCCACATCCCCAGCCTTTTCTTTGTATTTTATTAGAGACAGGGTCTCACTGAGTTGCTAAGTGCCTCGCCATTGCTGAGGCTGGCTTTGAACTCGCGATCCTCCTGCCTCAGCCTCCCAAGTGCTGGGATTACAGGCATGCGCCACCGTGCCCGGCTACTTTATTGTTTTTATGGCTGAATGATGTTGCAGCGTAGAGATCCACCATACTTTATATACCTACCAATCAGTTGATGGACATTTGGGGGCCTCCACCTCTTGGTTACTATGTGTAGTGCTTCTATGAACATTATTGCAAAAGTTTCTGTGTGGACGCTGTGCTTAACATTTGGAAATAACGCTACACTGTTTTCCACAGCAGCTGTGCCATTTTACATTTGCACAAGCCATGTCCAAGGGCTCCGATTTCTCCACATCCCAGCCGCTCTTGTTCTTCCTACTGTGCCCCTTTTATCCCAGGACGGCTCATCGCAGGTGTTCTGTGTTGTTGAACTGAAGCTCTCTGGGGCTCTTGCTTCCCCTAGGTGCTGAGGCTGGCATAGGAACACGATTCATCCACTGGTGGCATTAATTGTGACCCCGTGGATCTGGGGAGCACAGCTGCTCTTGCCTTCACTCTGTGCTTATTAGGGGTCAGGCCCAGTGCTGGGCCCTTATGTCTTCATGGAGCCCAGAGGCGTGGGTGAGTCGGCAGAGCCTCAGTCCCATCTCCTGAGAGGACAGAGGCTCTTCAAGGAGAGTACTATGATCTCGATGTGTCCCCCAAATTTCATGTGTTGGAAATTTAGTCCTCAAATGTATTTGTTGATGATAACTGGAGGTTACTTGGAAAGTAATTAGTATTAGATGAGGACATCATGGTGGGGCCCCCATAATGGGGCTGGTGGCTTTGTGAGAGGAGAGAGACCCAAGTTAGTATGCTGTGTGATGTCCTCCACCATGAGGCCCTTGTCAGATGCCAGCACCATGCTGTTGAACTTCCCAGCCTCCAGAACCATGGGCCAAACAAACCTCTATTCTTTTTTTTTTTTTTTTTTTTTTTTTTGGTATTGGGGATTAAACTCAAGGGCACTCGACCACTGGGCCACATCCCCAGCCTTTTCTTTGTATTTTATTAGAGACAGGGTCTCACTGAGTTGCTAAGTGCCTCGCCAGTGCTGAGGCTGGCTTTGAACTCGCGATCCTCCTGCCTCAGCCTCCCAAGTGCTGGGATTACAGGCATGCGCCACCGTGCCCGGCTCAAACCTCTATTCTTTTTTTTTTTTTTTCTTAAGTATTTATTTATTTACTTTAGTGGTACACAATACGATACATTTATGTTTACGTGGTGCTGAGGATCAAACCCGGGCCGCGCACGTGCGAGGCGAGCGCTCTGCCGCTGAGCCACAACCCCAGCCCTCAAACCTCTATTCTTTATATATGTCCTGGTCTGTGGTACTTAGTTTTAGCAACAGAAAGTGGACCAACACAGAAGGTTTCCTGGAAGAGACAAACCTGACCTGTTTTAAAGATGAAGTATTTTTGTTTTTTCAGAGAAAAAAATAGGGGGGTAGTATTACCAGGTAAGGGGAACAGCACAAGGAAAGAGGCAGAGGTGACCAGGAGGGGATTCAGTGGTGAGAGAAGAATAGAGAGCATTGAGTTCGAGATGTCCAGGTTCCAGCCAAGAGAGGTAGCGCAGACGGGAGGTCTGCCTTGGCCTCCTCATCTGTAGAAGGGGGCGATCCAGTTGCCCAGCTGTAGGGAACTGGTGGGGTTTAATGAGTTTGAACAAAATGTTTACACAGTATTTTGAATAGTCCCGGCACATGCTCGATAAATGTTTGTTGTAACTCCTGCCGCCTTCCAAGAACTGGGTGAGACATCGAGTGTCTTTTTCTGGAACTCAGAAGTGAATGAATAAAGGTGGAGGGCGGCGGAGTGTGGCCACAGAGGGGAGGAGAGGGACTCTTCCATTGTAACCACCGAAGGTGGTGGGGTGAGGCAGTAAACAGTTCCTGGAAAAGAAAGATGAGTTAGTACACCAAACAATAGGCTCTCCTTCCAGGGACAGTGATCAAGTTCAATCAGCCATTGTGTGGAGAGTGCTTATTATATTCCAGGCACCGTGTGAAGCTGCAGGATATGAAGAAGTAGGTCTCCCTGAGACAGGGCACAGCACAGGAAGGGGGGCATCCATGTCATGTGACAGAACAAACGGAATCACCTGAGGGCATAGCTAGAAAGCACCTCCAAGTCCAGAGGGGAAGGTGGGTAGGATCCCAGGAGGACCCTGGGTGTCAAATCAGGTGGAGGAAGTCACAGGGCCAGGGAATTTATTTATATAATCAACCAGAAAAGGAAAAGATTCCAGAGCTTCCCGTGGAGATTCAGGAGGATGGGAATTGAAAACATGATCTAATGATCAACTAACACTCATTAGGTGCTAGGCATGGGCTTAAGGGCTTTCCACGATTAGCAGGAAGAAATTCACCCTTTTAAAATCATGCTGCAAAATAGCACTTACTGCTCCAAGAAAAATATAAAAGCTTCCAAGAGCCAGAGAAGGAACGGGGGCAGTGACAAGGGCCAAGAGTTAATCAGTAGGGAGTAGTGAGAACTGGGGCAACTGGAGGAGCATTTGCTTCCCCTAAAAGGGACAGCTGCTCCCCAGCTTAGCAGGCCATGGGCCCCAGTCACCATCATGATCTTAAAGCCAGTGGACCTTCTGTGCCTCGTGAACTTGACCTCTCAGGCAGCTCTGTTCCGGCCAACCTCAGTACCAGACTTTCTTGACTTGCCTTCTACTCCAAGATTCCTCTGCTAGGGGCTGGGAAAGTTTTGGAACTGGGCCCAGGGATGTGAAATAAAATTTCTGTAGGGCACGGAAAAGTGACTTAAATAAATGAAGCTGGCTGAGTCAGGGACTATAGTGGGGAGTGGAGACTGTGACAAACTGGGGAGTGCATGCCTGTGCATGGCTGGTCTCCTGATCCAGCCCCTTGTGGTCACGTGGGAAGGCAGGCCCTGAGAGCTGCATCTTCTGGTATTTCAAGAGAAGCTTGAAATCTAGATTTTAAAGCAAATCTACATATTTAAAATCTGGCAACTGATTCACAAACTTTTTAATACTATGCAAAACAAAAACCAAACACCTATGGGTGAGATGCGGTCCTCAGTCTCTGCTGGAAGAATCATGGACAAAACTTCTGTTAGAAAAATTACTATTCGGAGCCGGGCGTGGTGGCGCACGCCTGTAATCCCAGCACTTTGGGAGGCTGAGGCAGGAGGATCGTGAGTTCAAAGCCAGCTTCAGCAATGGCGAGGCACTTAGCAAGTCAGTGAGACCCTGTCTCTAATAAAAACACAAAAAAGGGCTGGGGATGTGGCCCAGAGGGCGAGTGCCCCTGAGTTCAATCCCTGGTACCACAAAAAAAAAAAAAAAAAAAAAATTACTATTCGGGGCTGGGACTGGGGCTCAGTGGTAGAGCACTTGCCTGGCGTGTGTGAGGCACTGGGTCTGATTCTCAGCACCACATATAAATAAATGAATAAAATAAAGGTCCATCAACAACTAAAAAAAATACATGTTTTTTAAAAACTTACTAATATTTTTGTTTGACAAGCATTTGGCAGGTTTTTTTTGGTGCAGCAGATAAAACTTCTCTCTCCCTGTGTTCCTGGTGAGCAGGAGTGGGACCCGGAGGAACACATTTCTCTGTGTAATAGAGGGCAAAGGTGCCTTCCTTGGCATGAACAGTTTGCCCTCATATGTCGAATTTCAGAATTTCTTCAGGTTGGCCGGAAAAGAAGAGGTTTGGAGGCTTTGGTTCCAGGAGGAAAGAGGAAGTTGGAGAAAGGCTCTCATCCAGCATGCCTGGCTCAGACTCAGGGCAGCTGGCCAAGACTGGGAGGGCAGAGCAGGAAGGGCCTCCCTGTGACTTGGCTCAACAGATGGGCTGCAGGATGGCAGCGCCAGCCGCCAGCCAGCTCCAGTCCTTTCCATTCTGGTCTCTCACCACCTCCCTGCCTCTGCTTTGCAGATCCCTGAGCCCCACCCTCTGGCTCCAGCTGGTGCTGGCTGCCTCAGGCTGAAGCCACCTGCAGAGAGCAGCAGCCCCCTGGGGAGGCAGTGACCAGCTGGGCTCTGCCCACTACCATCTACGAGATAGTTGAGAAGACACTGCTCTGCCTGCAGCCCCCAGAATGAGGCGTAAGTTGGTCTTGTCAACCTAAGTAACAATCTGAGACTCTCCAAAGATGAAGCTTATTTGGGAAAAGCAGGGCATTATATCAGGATTACGGCCACCATGTAAACTATGAGCTTATCCAAGGAGGTTGAGGCAAGGAGAAGCTTTTAAAAAGCAAAAACGAGGAGAATTATTTGACAATAATTCTTGCTCACAAAGATTAATAACAATATCTATTAATTTATATATTGATTAATCTAGTATGTATGTATTACTATATTATATTATATATGATACATATATAATATATATATTTTATCTTTACAATTTTATTTTTGTATACACATTTGCTCAAAATCAGTGAATTTCTAGGCCAGGTTCATGTAACTGAAGGGCCTTTATAAGTCCTTTATATTGTCTAGATCCAAGGTATGCTGCAAACATAGTCTGAAGTAAAATGGGAAATAACATCTTTCTGAAAATAGGCTTAGAAGTTTTAATCCAATAAGTTAAGGTATTTCCTTTCTCTGGTAGCAGAGCTGATTGATACCTGGCTACTAGGTCACCATTCACAGGTATAATCAAGAAAACAGGGTACAGACCTCCTAAAACAAAACCAACAAGTCCACACCATGTCACGGTACAGGTTTCACAATTTAAATCACAAAACATTTGAAAAATGGGAGCTCTGCCATGGGTAAGCCAGCAGCTATTCGGGCCTGTGTTACACGCAAGATGCACTGAAAAAGACTGTTTGCTATTAGGCCACAGAGAGCAGCATTAAGTCCAATATATGTAGATCCATGTTCAAGTAGATTCCTTTCTGCTTCTGATAGTTGTTCTGTTTTTCTGGCTATGATATCAAAACTTGAGTTTTCCTTGATAGTATCATGTGGTTTATGGTTTTCCGTCTTGACCCTGTTGCTCTCCTCCCAACAGCCATGCCTTTCCAGTTCCGCTAACACGCCAGGGCTTAAGTTACAAACTGACTCCATTCCTCCTGGCGCAGACATCTTCAGCTGACACAACAGAGTAATATAGTAAGGGTGTTTACCAGTGTGAGGTTGAAGAGTTGATGGACAGATGAAGGAGCCCTAATTAGGAAGGGCTGTTGTAGCTAGCTGGAAGCCATGGGTTCCACCTGATATGTATGTGACGCACCTGTAGGCACCCGCAAACCTGAAGGTATATAACCGTGGTGAAAGCGGTCCGAGTTAGGAGAACGGAGAATTCAGTCAGCCGGGCAGTCACTCGGTCGGTCAGAAGAATCAGAGCGGCCAGAACGTAGGCAGAGCGGTTACAGAAGAGAAACCAGATAGAAGAAGTAATGACTGGCCAGAGTTAGGCCGAGGCTCCAGAGGACTGGTCAGAGTAAGGCCGAGGCTCCCGAGGAAGACAGAAGACAGAAGACAGAAGAAGGAAGAAAGAAGAGAGAAGAAAGAAGCTCTAGTCTTTCTCTAAGCTAAAAGCTCGTTCTAATCTTTCTCTCTAAAAATCTTTCTTTCCCTCTCAAAGCTCTAAGAAAGTAGAAGTAAAAGTAGAAAAAGCTTAACTCTGCCTCCGAGAATTTTCCTCCCGTGGCGGCGCCGTGGCTGGCCGTGACAGGCAGCTTACAGACAGAGGTCCTCACAGAAATTTTTTTTCCATGCAAGGTTGTGGTTCTTGCAGTCTTGTGATCTGTCAGGCAATGGTGTGTGAGAATCCCTTCCTTCATAACCTCCTGCCTTGATTTATTTTTTTTTGTCATGGTTGACACAAATGACTCCATTTTTTTTTTAATTGCTTATTTATTTATTTATTTATTGGTACCGGGGATTGAACTCAGGGCCACTCGACCACTGGGCCACATCCCCAGCCCTTTTTTGTATTTTATTAGAGACAGGGTCTCACTGAGTTGCTAAGTACCTCGCCATTGCTGAGGCTGGCTTTGAACTCACGATCCTCCTGCCTCAGCCTCCCAAGTGCTGGGATTACAGGCGTGCGCCACCGCGCCCGATGACTCCATTTTGATTCTAACAAATTTCACAGTTCATACGAATATTTCAAGTTAAGGTTGTTGAACCACTATGCAAAGAAAAGACCACTGGCTCCAATTTAAATCAAATTAAAGCAAGTTTAATTTGTGTACGCAGAGTGAGCTGATCAAAGTCTGTCTCCCCAAAACTGGGCTAGAGAACAGCAGCAGCTCTCTGGGAAAAAAAGGTTTATATGGCAGAGAAAGTTACAAAGGGGGGTGTCTTGGGAACTTACAGCTAACAGGGTTCTGGCAAACATAATACAAGGGCAGATAGCAAATTAATGATCTACATGTCATGATATTTCAAAGTAGGGAGTAAATTCAAACCCAACGTCAGAATTTATGAGGCGCTGTTGAGGTTTCAGAGAGGGTTGTTATCTGGTCAGGGGGAGCCAGGATTTATGGGGCGCCATTAAGGTTTTTAGAGAGGGTTGTTATCTGGTCAGGGAAAGCCATCGTGGGTGAGTTCAAGGCACAGGCAGGAATTCCAAACAAGTTTTTTTAAAACGTCAAAATAGAGTTAGGCCCAATAGGAATCTTAGCATTTTACAGTAAAACAAAAATGAACTTTTCATAACTTTGTGACGAGCTGGCTCCCAATCTTAAGATGGAATTAGGCTGGGTTCATCAAAGGTGACCTAGGGAGCACTCAGGTCACCCTTCACCATCTCACTTAATTGTCCCTAAAACCCCATAATGTAGCTGTTAATAGCCCCAATTTTACAGGTGGGGAAACAGGCTCAAGAGAAAAAGGTCACTCGGCAAGGTGTGATGGTTTGGCTATGAGGTGTTCCCCCAAATCTCCTGTGTTAATGCAGGAAAATTTGGAGGTTAAATGAGTGGATGGTGAGAGCTGTAAGCCAATCAGTCCGTCCCAGTTTGAATGGACTGGCTGGGTGGTAACTGTAGGCAAGTGGGGCGTGGCTGGAGGAGGTGGGTCACTGGGTGTATGCCCTGGAAGGAGGCACCTGTCCTGCAGCCCCCTCCCCTTCCTCTCGCTCACTCTCTCTGCTCCATGGCCGCCACAAATGAAGCAGAGCCCCCCTCCACCACGCCCTTCCACCACGATGTTCTGCCTCACCTTGGGGCCAAAGCAATGGCGTTGGCCCACCATGAACTAAATCTCCGAAACTATGGGCTCAAAATAAACTTCTCCTCTAAGTTGTTTTTGTCAGGTATTTTGGTCACAGTGACAAAAAAGCAGACTAACACACAGTCATAGGACTAGTAGGTGCAGAAGCCACCAGGTCTAGGGGGTCCCCTGCACTGCCTTCCAAGGAGAGAAGGCACATTGCTTCTGGGGTGGGTGCAAAGAGAAGCACTGAGAGATGGACAGAGGATTTGCTTCTGCTCATCCATGGGTCAGTAGTAGCTCTCATCCAGAGTCTTCCGGCAGCTCTGTCCTCCCGCGTGACATGGAGGACCACTGCTGTGCCCTCCAGTCCCAGGACTCCATGGTTGCCATGGGTGACACAGTCATTAGGAGATAGATATCCCTTGAGCTTCCTGATGGAGGGGCCCGTGGAGGGAGGTGGAGAATCCAGGAGTGGATAAGACACAGTCCTTGCCAGGGTGGGGGACTTGGTAGAAGAGGCAGAGCATTGAGGGTGGTTGGCAGTGTGATGAATGAGGGAATGGAGGCTCATGAAGCTCTGAGAAGTGGGAGAGGCCATGATTAGCCCTCTCTGCGGGAGGCCCGGGTCCTCCCAGGCTCTCAAGAAAGCCTCTGAGGTGCACCATGAAGGATGCTCTTACTCCCCAAGTCTGCTGTAACAAATTGCCACAAACTGGTGGCTTAAAACAAGGGACACTTGTGGTCTCCCAGTCGCGGAGACCAGAAGTTGAAAATCAAGGTGTCTCTCTGGAGGTGCTGGGGAGAGGTGCGCTCCTCCTCTCCACCCTAGCCTCTGGTGGCCTCAGGTAGTCTGTGGCTTGTAGGTGGCATCCCTCCAACTTTCCGGTGCTCCCCGTGTCTTCACATCATCCTCCCTCTGTGTGTGCCTGGAGCTGTCTCCAGATTTCCCCTTTATGCAATATGACACCAGTCATATTGAGTTAGGTCCACCCTCATGACCTTATCTGAACTTGGTGAAAACTGCCATGACCCTGCTGGGCACAGTGGCACATGCCTGTAATCCCAGGAGCTCAGGAGGCTGAGGCAGGAGGATTGCACATTCAAAGCCAACCTCAGAAACAGCAAGGCAAGCAAACAACTCAGTGAGACCCTGTCTCTAAATAAAATACAAAATAGGGCTGGGAATGTGGCTTAGTGGTCGAGTGCCTCTCAGTTCAATCCCTGGTACCAAAATAACCTGCCAGGATCCTGATTCCAAACAAGGTCACATTCTGAGGTACTAGGGGTTGACCTCAGTGTATCTTCTTTTGGAGGACACAACTGAACCCATAACAGTGGGCAACAAGAATTCCACCCAGGACATAAGAGCTTCTTCAGAGAGAAACAAAAGCTGGCAGTGTGCTGCTCAGGGTGAGACCAATGAGGAGAGGAGTCTTGGGGAGGGTGGGGAGGCCGGGCTCAGTCTGGGGACAGGATGTGCTCTGAGGGGAAGTGATTCAGCACTGGGCTTTGGAATCAAGCACATTTGGGTCTGAATCTTGGCACTGCTGCTGACTCTGTGACCTTTGGAAAGCCAGTGAACCTCTAAGTCACAGTCTGTAAAATGGGCATAAAAGAGCCATCTACCACAAAACATTGTTGGGAAGATTAAGTGAATTACTAAATAAATATAGCACTTAGCATAGTGCTTGGCACAAGAGTGACCTGAAAAATAATTAGAGGGCTGGGGGTATAGCTCAAAGGTAGAGTATGTGCTGAACTTGCAGGAGACCCTGGGTTTGATTCTGGGCACAGAAAAGAAAAAAAAGAAAGACAGAAAAAAGATAGAAATTACTCTTTTTCTTTAATACAAGGTGTTGATCCTCTGTGTCATCTTCAATTGCCACTATCCATGTTCCTCCATTAGGAGGCAGATTTGCAGGTAATTAATTAGGTGGCTTCTCCATTCCTCTCTAATCATCTGGAAAGTTCTCCCATGGCTGACCTCCGAGTTACACCTGAGGGTGGGGCACTCTGGGGAGGTTGCCCACCCCTATGTAGTGGCCTTGTGTTTTCTGACCTCCTCAACTCAGCTACTGGGTCAGTTGGATTTAAAAGCTGATCAAAGGCCCGAGAGGTGGAAGAGCTTCTGGGGAACCTGTGGTTCTCTATCCAAATGCTCAATTTTTTTTTTTTTTTTTTTTTTTTTTTTTAAAGACCAAATACTTCCTTGAACTGCAGGAGAAAAAGAGCCTAGTTTTTAACTTATTTTAAAATTTTTTTTCTAATAATAAGGCATGAAGAGCCAATTATCGTTAATTTGAGTTGAGTAAAATATCCTTGCTAACAATAACAAAAGAACAACCCTATTAAAAATGGGCAAAGGCCTTGAATATACATTCTCCAAAGAATCGTAGCAAATGAATAATGAAAACACATGAAAAGATGCTCAACATTAGGATCATTAGGAAATGCAAATCAAAACCTCCATGAAACCACTTCATACCCATTAGAATAGCTTCTATTTAAAAAGAAGAATGGTGGCTCAGCGGTACAGCGCTCGCCTAGCACATGCGCAACCTGGGTTCGATCCTCAGCACCACGTAAATAAACACATTGTGTACAACTAAAGGAAATAAATAAATATTTTTAAAAAAAGAAGAAGAAGAAAAAAGGAAAGAGGAAGGAAGTATGTGTTGGTGATGAGGAGAAACTGGAACCCTTGTATGTGGCTGGTGAGAATGTAAAACGAGGCAGCTATGGTAGAAAAATCTGGTAGCACTTCAAGACGTTAAACATAGAATTACCATATGATCCCACGATTTCCACTTCTGGGTGTACACCCAAAGCAGGGGCTCAACAATTATGTATGCACCCAAGTGCAGAGCAGCCAAAAGATGCAAGCAACCCGAGTGTCCACAGATAGCGGTAGATAAACACACATTGGTGCACACATACGATAGACTATTATTCATCCTTAAAAAAAAGAATGGAATTCCATCACATACAACAAGGGGATGAACTTTGAGGACATTATTCTCACTGAAATAAGCCAGTTGCAAAAAGGACAAATGTGGTATAATTCCACTTATGTCCATTTTTTTTTTTTTTGTGGTACCGGGGATTGAACTCAGGGGCACTCGACCACTGGGTCACATCCCCAGCCCTTTTTTTTTTTTTTTTTTTTTTTTGTATTTTATTTAGAGACAGGGTCTCACTGAGTTGCTAAGTGCCTCGCCATTGCTGAGGCTGGCTTTGAACTCGCGATCCTCCTGCCTCAGCCTCCCAAAGTGCTGGGATTACAGGCGTGCGCCACCGCGCCCGGCTATGTCAATTTTTAGATTAGTCAAAACCACAGAGACAGAAAGTAGAAGGGTGGTTGCCAGGGGCTGGCTGGAGGGGGAACGGGGAGTTGGTAATTTATTGGAGTTTGGATTTGAGAAGATGAAAGTCCTGGAGATGGATGGTGGTGATGGTTGCATAGTAATATGAATGTACTTGATGTCACCGGACACTTGGAGATGGTTAAAATGTCAAGTTTTATGTCATATACATTTTACCACACACACACAAATAAAAAATGCAGCAAACAAACAAGCAAAAAATTATTCTAGTCACCTTACGTGGTGCTCTTCCTATTTGTTGGTGAAGGTCTGACTGTAGAAGGGCTCCCACGCTTTCACTTGCCCTTTGGGCTACACAACCTGGGAGGTCCTAACCTCAGCAATAGAATCCCTCTACCATGGATTTTAGGAACATCATCCTCACCGTTAAGGAGGAAATTTGTAAGGGAGCAGTTTATGAAGCACTCACTGGATTTGGGGAGATGATATGATGGGGCAAAGGGGGAGACTATTTGTTAGGGAATGGTGTTTTAGTCAGCTTTTGCATTGTTGTGACCAATATACCTGACAAAAACAACATAGAGGAGGAAAAGTTTATTTGGGCTCACGGTTTCAGAAATTCAGTCCATGGTCGGCCCACACAATAGCTCTGGGCCCAACATGAGGCCTAATGACATGGTGGACGGGCTTGGTGGAGGAAAGCAGCTCAAGATATAGCAACCTGGAAGTAGAGAGAAAGCTCTGCTCACCAACAAGAAAACATGAACTCCAAAGGCCCACCCCCAGTGATCTACCTCCTCCAACCACACCCTCCCTGACAACAGTTGCCACTCTGTTAATCCCTGCCGAAGGATTAATCTTCCAGTTAGGGTACACCTCTCATAATCTAACCATTTCACCTCTGAACATTCTTGCACTGTCTCACACAAGAGATTTTGGGGCATACCTTGTCGGGACCTTACACTGTCTGCCAAGGGAATGGAAAAGCTCTGGCTTTCTGGCTGCTTGCCACATTACCACACCCTGTTACAGGACCTAGGCTAAGCAGGGGGCATGGCTGTGAGAACTGAAACCACCCCAAGGATAGGCCAATGGCATCCGCCCATGCTCCTTATGTATCCCTATGATCTTTCTGCTGATTGACTGATGTCCACTATAAAGCATTGTGCACCCCTTCAATAAACAAGTTCCGGCATTCTACTGACTGGGCTCCCCCACACAGCTCTGAGTCTTTTGAAGGTGGGGGAGGAGGCGTTGGCGGCCTTTACTTTCCAATCCAGTCTCATCGTTGAGATAGGCCCCTCTGGCCTCTTTTGGTAGACAGAAGAGGTCCATCCCGGGTTTGGGGGGTGGGCTATAGACCTCAACCCCTTATAACTTCGCGACAATACCTTATATCCAAACCATAACAAATGGGAAGTGAAAAAGGAGCAAAGATCAATTGCACGGCCTTCAGCCCCTTCTTGGACTCTCTAAGTGGCCCATATGGTTCTGGCTAGCGACCCGCCCGTGACTGGGTTGAATGAAGAGGAAAGGAAGGTTCCACTCACTCCTCAGATTGCCCACAAAGTTCCCCCTGTTATAAACAATGTCAGGAAGCTGGTTCCACCCTCAACCTGAGGTGGCACAGGAGGATCAGAAACAGGGAGACTTAAAGGAGACTTCAAGGAAGGACAAGGAAATAAGATCTTAATTCAGAAGTTCCACATACTAAGTCAGGCCTGTTACTCCCAAATTCCTGGAATATCTGTAAATCTACCTGTGCATTCTTAATTAACCCACAAACACATAATAAACAGATTAAGCAAAGAGATGATATCATGAAGAACACATAATTTATGGGATTTTCTAGTGCTTTTTTTTTTTTTTTTTTTTTTTTTTTTTTGTACTGGGGATTGAACCCAGGGGTGCTTGACCACTGAGCCACATCCCCAGCTTTTTTTTTTTTTTTTTTTTTTTTTGAGATAGGGTCTTGCTGAGTTTCTCAGGGCCTCAAACTATTGGTCCTCCTGCCTCAGCCTCTGGAGTCGCTGGGATCATGGCCATGCACTACCACACCTGGCTCTTTCTGGTGCTATTGATCAGAGAAGGGAGACTAAGTCAGCCTGAGGATCGTGAGAGTGACCAAACGACCAGAAACCTTCTTGAGATCACCAGACTGATATGATTCTTACATACCTTTCCATACCCACCCCTCACCAAGTTTCCTTTAAAAGAAGAGCCGGGAACCTCCAAACCACATCTTTCACCCCCAAGATGACCCACATTCTCCTTTGAATATGTTTTCTCAGCCCCAAAGGAGTCACTCTGTGAGATCACCCTTATTCTCCCTTGGATTCTTTTCTAATGCATATGCCAAGAACTCCCTTTTCTCCAGGAACCCCTTAGACCCTTCTTCAGAGACAACTCTTCTTCCATGACAAACCTACCTGATCTCTGCATGTGCTTATCCTTATCCTGTGACATCTCAACAGTGTTCATGTTCCTGCTGGATCAGGTGGGGAGAGATGTGTTGGCGACATTTCCCCACCCCTGTTATAGTACCCCCACCTCTTTCAGCCTCCCTGACACCCTTCTCCCTTACACCCCCTGTTTTCCCTGATTTCTCTGTGGCTCCCTTGATCCTCTGCCCTCTCTTCTGCTTATAGTACCACCTACTTACTTTCCTGGCTCAGCCCCCTGGGCTTCCCTTTCAGCTTGAGAGCTGGAGGACAGGATGCCCCTCCCTTCCCCAGGAGAGGCTGGGGCCTCTACCCACTCAGTCACCTGGATCTCACCTATTTCCTCTTCTAGGTTTCTTGGTGTAGGGAGGTCTCCTTTACCAAACTAGTGTCCGAGTCTTCTTGGATTTGCCCCAAGACTTCCCTAAGAATCTAAAATGTGCATCTGAAATGGACCTGGAGCATACCTGTGGCAGCTAGAGACCCTATTGATAACAAAGAAGGAGAACTAACAGCGGGCCCGGAAACTACTACTACTAATGATGATGACAAAAATAGCTGACCCAGGGACGCTGCCCAGAAGTTTTCCAAGCAGGCTATCACTGCGATTCTGCCTGAACAACAACCAGCAAGAACAGGAACGGGCTGTGCTCACGCGCCTGCTTTAAGGATGCTTCTGGACAATTTGCTCCCACAATCTCATTAACGTCCCTCCGCTGAGCGGCTGCCGAGGGCTCTGGCTCAGCCCCCTCTCGGTGAAGGAGCTGAGAAGCAGCAGGCGGGGCTGCCTCCCAGTGGCCCGCAGTAGCCTGCTCCAGGTGCCACCCAGATCTCAGCTGCAGCAAGCAGAGCTGGCTCAGGCTGCCCTATAGCCTGCCCTGGCCCTGCAGCTGGTGACTCAGCGGGGGGTAGCGGGGGTGGGACTTAGGGCCTGAGGGGCCAGCTTTGGTGACTAGGGAGTCCAAGCCAGGAAGCTGAGTGCCCGGAATCCGCTCAGCAGCAGAACTGTAATCTAATGAATTCACAGTAATTCCTTTAATGTCACCGAATCCTCCTGTGTGCGGTTAGAAAAAGAGATCCCCTGCTTCAGGCTCCCTAATATACAGCCCGAACCAAGGACTAAGTGCCACAACCAAAGGACCCCTTTCCCTTGTATGCTACTTGCACCCACCCCCCAGACCCAAGCAACGACACAGAAGCATCCAGAGCCATGTGGGTGGAGGTTTCTTTTATTCATTTTGATTTTGGAGAGGCAGGGCTACAAGGTGATGTCCACACATCAGACACTGGAATGACCCTCTGCACATGCAGAACACATGGACACCCACTCCAGGGAGCCACTGAGGAGCAGAAGCAAAAGCCCCTCCCCTCATTTCTATTGCTTTCAAGACCCCTACCCCCACCCACCCCAGCTCACCCTGATCATTTTCCTAATCAGATCTTTCAGCAAAGCTTTAATTCCTATGGGGTTCAGAGCCCCGCCCCCAATGCAAACATGCATCCCCTAGAGAGAAAGGGAAATCAACACAGGGTGCTGGAAAGGAGACAGCATGCTTCTCTTCCCATCATCCACTGGCTTGGGAGAAAGGATGCCTTCTCTAACACCAACAAAAGGTGGGAAAGAGCATTTGGGCTGCGCCATCTTTCTTTTTCCCAAGGGCTCTGGGCGATAGGGTCCAGCTGCCCACCTGCCAGCCCTGTCTGGTTTTAAATAAGCTCAGCTAAGAGCCTTCCACCTCTTCCCTTGGGAAAAAGACATTTGGGAGCTCAACCGAACATTCAAACCAACATTTCCACCCAAAGCCCTCATCCTGTTTCCCCAATGGCATTTCTGAGGTCTGAAGCCCTCCAAGCTGGCTCCAATCCTTCCCAGCAATTGGTGGGTCCCATAGCATGTATTTAGCTGCAGCAATCCCTCACCCAGCCTCCCTGCCTTCCCTCAGGGCAGCCTCGGGTTTTTCTCTACATCTCCCCATGGCTTGCCGTGGTGACCTGACTCAGAGGTGTCCAGGCGGCAGAAGAAGTGTCAGGTGCCTTTGCTTTCTGTCCTCTCCTCGTCAGCTGTCTGAGCGTTGCTGACCGTGCGAAGCTGTCCCTGGGCGGCGGGCTTCACCGACAGGACCAGGCGCTTGCGAAACGTCTCGCAGAGCACAATGTACACAAAAGGGTTGAGGCAGCTGTTGGCGTAGCCCAAGCTGATGGCCGCATTGTACAGGTAGACAAAGGTGAGGGTTGGGCGGCTGATGGACAACTGGGTCAGCTGCAGCACATAGTAGGGCGCCCAGCACACAAAGAAAACCAGGCAGATGGCGATGGCTGTGCGGGTCACCCTCTTTGTCCGCAGCCGGATGCTGCGTTGAGAGGCAGGGGCCACCGAGGAGGTCATGCGCTGCAGGATCCTCACGTACGCAGCGGTGATGACCACGAAGGGCAGGGCGAAGGCCAGGAAAAACTGGTAGAGGGTGAACCAATAGAGGTCAGTGTCTGGGTTGGGCAGGCGGATGCCGCAGCCAACAGCGCCCCCAGGGAAGGGGATGAGCCTGGCATAGAGCCACACTGGGGTGATGCTGATGAAAGAGAGAGCCCACAGGAGGCAGATCACCAGGGTAGCCACCGAGGGCTTCCGGAACTTGGTGGAAGAGATGGGGTGGACCGTGGCCAGGTAGCGGTCAATGGCCATGGCGGTCAGGATGTAGGTGCTGGTGAACTGACTGTTGGCGTCCATGGCTGTGATGAGGGTGCACATGGTCTCCCCAAAGTGCCAGACGCCATTACCCATGAGCTGGTGGATCATGAAGGGCATGCCCAGGAGAAAGAGGAGATCCACCACGGAGAGGTTGATGATGAAGATGTCGGGGACGTTGCTGCACCAGTGCAGCTTGGACTTCTTCACCACTGCAAAGATGACCGTGGAGTTCCCCACGATGCCTAGGAGGCAGATGGTGCCGAACACCGAAGGCATGATGATGTTGATGTAGGAGACCCTCCCCGCGCGAGGAGGTGACACTGGGGACAGAAGGAGCAAGTGTTTTCCACGTGACATGGCCTCTGCTCCCGCTCCACCCCCAGCGGACTCGGGCTTCCCTTTCACACTCTCCACTGTCTCAGCTCGGGGCCCACGTTCATCTGGAACTCTCTCCCACCAGCCCTCTCCACACTGTTGCTAATCCTGTCCCCTTGCCCTCCTCCACTGTTCCCAGGAAATCCTACCAGATTCTTCCAAGCCGCTTGTGAGTCAAAAGACCTGATCCTTTGCCTCCTGCTTCTACTCTGAAGGCACAGAGTCAAGACCCGCAACTGACTGATAGAATTAGTCTGTGGGTCCCTGGGTTTCAACAGAAAATTTTGTAAAAAAAAAAAAAAAAAAAAAAAAAAAAAAAAATCAATCATGAGAGCATGTGTGTCTCTGTGTGTCTGTGTGTGCATGTATTCTTTGTCTATCTGCAACCCCTATCATTTCATCTCAGAGAGCCCTGGCTGGAGTCCGTGCACTAATTCCCAGGCATTGCTGTGGATGATGTCTCAGGAAGCCTTTTGCTCACTGAGCCCAGGTCAGGTTTGCAGCCCTGGGAGCTCCAGGATCCTATCAGGAATTTCCTTGGCCAGTACCCACCCCAGCCTCAGCTTCCCAAGTCAGGCAGAGACTGAAGCTGAGTGTTGAAACCCCGCAGCCTGAAAATCTCCTCCCTTCAAACCCTTCCTCTTTTCCTTCCTTCCCTTCTCCTTCAAAGCTAGAATCCCAGGGCACTGCAGCTCTGGAAATGTCAGGAAGCTTAATTCACCAGAAAAGTTAATCCCCTCAAGCTCTGTGAAGTCTCCCGCTTCCCACAGCCTCTGCCAGGGGGCAGTAAGCGGCGTCTCAGACCCCATTACCCAAGTGCCAGTACGAAGAGCCCGGGGTGAGGTGAACGAGGAGGCTCCTGCTGTCTCCCACGCTACCCGGCAGCTTCCCCTGCTTGCTTTTCCAGCCCGGAATTTTTTCTGCAAAGCGTATTTGGAACTCATCAGCAAGCCTTCCCCTGCCTCCCTCACGGCTGGCCACCATCCCTTGCCACTTTTGAATGCACCGCTGCCCTCTCCTCTGCTCCTGCCTCTTCTGCTCTGCCCACTTCTCTCTCCTTCCCCTCCAGGCAAAGCCAACTGCAGAGCTTGTCTCCAAGAACTGCGATAAAGTTTCCCAAGCAGTTTGGGTCCGGGGTGAAACCTCCCCATTTCCCACCCCCAGCCCAGCAGGGGGAGGACTCCCCTCCAACTCCACTCACCGGCAGAGGTGAGGTTGTCGGGGCCATCGGAAGCGTTGCTGGCATTGGGGCCAGTGGGCAGCAACAAGGCGTGCAGGTCCATTCAGCTGGTGCGGGTCGCCTGCTCCCCTGAGTTGAGCTCCTGCCCACCCACGCAGGCTGCGGCAACCTCCAGTGCCTGCCACCGCCTCGTCCCAGAGCAGAGCCGTGAACCCCGCAGTCCGGAAGGGGGTCTTCCTCCGCAGCCTGGCAGCCTCTGCTGCCTCCAAGCCCAACTGCTCTCCCCACTCCCTCCTTCCCGGCTCCCACTGACATCACCTAGACACATTAACATTCGGAGGCAGATGCACATTAACCTCTTCGGTCCCGGCCGCAGCTCCCGCTTCCGACTGCCTGCAGAGCGCAGGGACTGGGATCAGACGGCCCCATGGGGAGGGGACTTCCATCTCACCGGCTTTTGGGGCGGTCTCCTGTGCACACTGGGGTGGGGGGGGGGGGGGGGGGGGGGGGGGGGGGGGGGTGGGGGGGGGGGGGGGGGGGGGGGGGGGGGGGGGGGGGGGGGGGGGGGGGGGGGGGGGGGGCTGCTGCTGCTGCTTGCCTTACGTGAGGATCAAGGTCTCCTCAAAGGCAAGTTGGTAAAAGCAAACGGGCTGCCTCCTTTGGGAGGCCAGGACAAACCTGGCAGCCCCTGACCCTAGATATAGAAGGTTGGGTCACATGCCAGGGGCCAGAGGCAGACTGTTGACAGAACTTGGGAATCAAAGGCTTGTTTGCCCTCACGCATGCTGGAGGTCAGCCTGGGCCCCTTCCCTGTGCCTCAGTGGATTCCAGACCTCTCGCTGGTGCGCTTGCCAGCGTCCTTAACAAGTTGAGGAGCCGTGGGCTGCTGATCTTGCCCGGGACTCAGAGGTGATTCAGGTCACTCCATGCTGGCAAGGGCCAGGGCCTCTGGAACCAGAAGACGCAAATTCCCATCCACACAGGATCAGCTGGGACTGAGTTTATAGATGTTTTATTTTTCTAAATGCTCTGAGGTCTTTGAGGTTTTACCTGGGACTCCCTGAGACAAATGCCACAGCAATAAGAGCATAAGACCCCCAGAGGGATTGTCAGTGAGGAACAACCTCACAGTGGGTGGGCACCAGTGAATTCCCTGCGGAGGCTGTCCTCCTGCATGCCTCAAAGATCTTCAGTCAAGATCTGCTGCCACATCACGACCAGACTCAGGGGCTGAGTCCTTAGTTACCACAATTGCTTGGTAACCCTCATCAGTGGGCACAGAGACACCAAGAAGCATCCCTGAGTTCCAGACGTGTTCTTCCTTGCCCCCAATTGTGTAGCAGCCTCCTGGTTCTTCACACCAAGCAGAATTGATCATCTCTACTAGTACACTCCCTCCAGTCAGCCTTCTGATCTACCAGCATGAGGAGCCTAAATAAAACCCCAATGATGGTTAGCTTCAGGTTCCGTGGAATCCTTAGCATTTCTCTAATGGAGTGCCCCTCCTCCTTGATGCCCCTAATCTGAGTGTCCCTTACCCTGTGAGTGAATGGGGTGCCCTCTGGGCTTCCTTGGAGAACCCAGCAGGTGGGCTCTGTGGTCTCAAGTAATAAATCCCATTCTAGCACTCCCACTTCCCTGGTCTTCTGACCTCTTTCTCAAAACCTTGCCAAGTAGCCAGGCACGAAGTTGTACACCTGTAATCCCAGCTACTTAGGCAGGAAGATCACAAGTTCAAGGTCACCCTGGGTGAATTAGCAAGACCCTGTCTCAAAATTTAAAAAGGGTTGAGGAGGATGTAGCTCAGTGGTAGAGAATCCCAGGGTTCAATCCCCAGAACTAAAAAAAAAAAAGAGAGAGAGAGAGAAAGGTACAGAGTTTTGATTTGGAACAATAGAAAAATTCTAGAAATGGACAGTGGCAAGTTTGCACAACAGATACATAAAAGCATTTAAGAGCCAGGTTTGTTGGCATTAAGTATAATCCCAGGGACTTGGGGGACTGAAGCAGGAGGATTGAAATTTGAGACCAGCCTGGACAACTTAGCAAGACTCTGTCTCAAAATAAAACAAAAGGGGGCTGGGGGTGGGGCTGGGCCACGTGGGGCTGGGGCTCGGAGGTAGAGGGCTCACCTAGCACGTGCAAGGCATTGGGAGGCACTGGGTTTGATCCTCAGCACCACATAAAAATAAATAAATAAATAAAATAAAGGCACCCCCAGCCTATTACTGTAGACCATTCCATAGAGCATTTCATGAAGCATGTTAAGACTGGCTCTAGGTATCCTTCCAGAATGGCATACCCGTGTTCCAGGAGAATGCTTCCCTGCTAATTTGCACCATAGTCTAGCACCCCCACATCTATTGCCTTTATTTCTTCCAGACCATATTAGCTGGGTCCTGGGGAGTGACTATTTTCTCCAAAAGCAGGGACTACCTTTCTCTTTCAGACTACACTGAGATCTGATTTCAGTCATTGGGCCCAAAGCAATGTGAGGACATGGGGGTCATATCTGAAGAAGACAGATATCTTCTTTTTCTAAAAATATTTATTTTTTAGGGCTGGGGTTGTGGCTCAGTGGCAGAGCGCTTGCCTCGCACGTGCGCGGCCCAGGTTCGATCCTCAGCACCACGTAAACATAAATGCATTGCATTGTGTACAACTAAAGTAAATAAATAAATATTTTAAAAAATATTTATTTTTTAGTTGTAGTTGGACACAATACTTTTGTTTTATTTATATGTGATGCTGAGGATCGTGCCTGGGGCCTCGTACATGCTAGGCAAGCACTCTACAGCTGAGCCACAACCCCAGTCCCAGACAAATATCCTCTTGCAAGGGTTAAATCCTGTCCTAATGTCTGCACTGCTCTTCTACACAAGAGTAGGCTGGCAAGAGTTGCTTCTGCTAGCTTGGAATTTCAGGAGGTGCAGGGAACTTGGGGAGTTTGATGTCCCAGATGTCCCCTCCTAGACCTCAGAGTTCCACTCCTTTTCCATCAGGGCCTTGGCATTAGCATTACAGCTCTGTTAGAACTGCACACATTCCATCTTTCTTTGCAACTCTGCTACCCTTACAATTAGATTTTGGGTTTTATTTTCAGCATAGCCTACCCTATCACTGTAGATGATGAGGAGTCTCTTTCATATATGCTTTGGAAGTCTTCTGGCTTTTTTACCACTTTTATTGAATTGATTGTTGGCTATCTGACTCTGACATCTCTTCTTCTTCTTCTTCTTTTTTTTTTTTTTCGTTTTTGTTTTTGTTTCTGACATCTCTTCTAGGCTTTCAAAGCTCTTAATGAAAGTCAGCCAACTCAATTTACCACGGTTCCCACAATATTTTGTTTTGTTTTTTTCCAGTACTGGGGATTGAACCCAGGGGCGCTCTACCACTGAGCTACATCCCTAGTCTTTTTTTAAAAAAATTTTTAGATGGGTGCATTAGTCAGCTATTCATCATCGTGACTAAAACACCTGACAAGAACAACTTAGAGGAGGAAGGATTCATTTTGGCTCATGGTTTCAGAGAATTCAGTCATGGTCGGCCGAATCCATTGCTCTGAGCCTGAAATGAGGTAGCATATCACAGCAGAAAGGCATGGCAGAGGAATGCTGCCCAGCTCATGGCAGCTGGGAGGCAGAGGGAGAGAGAGAAGGGGGCTGGGGAGAAGATAAACTCTTCAGGAGCACCCTCCACCATGACCTACTTCAACTAGGTCCCACCTCCCAGTAGTCCATCCAACTGTCAACCCATCTGATATTCAGCTATTACTCCATCCATCTGATTGGTTACTTCACTGATGAGGTCAGATCCCTCATGATCCAATCATTGCCTAAAAGTCCCACCTCTGAACTGTGGTGCACTGGAGACCATGCTTTCAATGCATGAGCTTTTGGGGGATATTCAGATCCAAACCATAGCACGGTGTCTTGCTAAGTTGCCCAGGCTGACCTTGAACTTGCCCTCTCCCTGCCTCAGCCTCCCCTACAGGCATGTACCACTGCCACCAGCTACATATCATCCAAGTCCAGAAAAGCCACATACCTGGATGCTTTCTTTTCCACCCCCACGTCTACCCAGTCAACTGCAGGGGAGACTCTGTGTCACTGTGATGCTACTGCATGCCAGGCCAGGCCCCTATCTACCACAAGGAATGGAGTCCTTGTTGACTTCTGACTGGTGATGGGTGCTTTCCAGAATCTCATTCGCGGGTCTTGTTTTTACTGTGACTCTGGGTACTAATGTTCTTAGCTTGATTCTCTCTAAACACAGAGCCTGAGACAGGGAATGAGTCAGAGAAGAAGGAGAGCAAGTATATGGGTTCATTACCAATTTTTCCAGGCCTTTCTGAAGAAGGTTGTTTTGTTTTGAGACAAGGTCTCACTGATTTGCTTAGAGCCTTGCTAAATGGCCCAGCCTGGCCTCAAACTTGCAATCTTCCTGCCTCAGCCTCCCCAGTCACTGGGATTATAGGAGAGCACCACCCCACCGCCCAGCCCTTCCTGAAGAGTTTAAGAATGTCTCTCAGGGGCTGGGGTTGTGGCTCAGCAGTAGAGCACTCGCCTCCCACATGCGCTACCCGGGTTCGATCCTCAGCACCACGTAAACATAAATGCATTGCATTGTGTATAACTAAAGCAAATAAATAAATATTAAAAAAAAAAAAAAAAAAGAGGGGCTGGGATTGTGGCTCAAGCGGTAGAGTGCTTGCCTAGCACGTGCACGGCCCAGGTTCGATCCTCAGCACCATGTAAAAATAAACGCATTTAAAAAAAAAAAAAAAAAAAAAAAAGAATGTCTCTCAGAATTATCCACCTTAAGGATAGAAGGTTGGGTTTTTTTCCACTGATTCCTCTCCCTGTTGGTTGAAGCTCCTCCCACCAGACACTAAGCCTGCTCTTCTGGCCTGTGGACCAAGAGGACCCCAGAGCATCAGAGAAGGGCAGAGAGAAAACAGACACAAGGTGCACACTCGAGGCAAATGCTATTGGCACAAGATGAGCTGAGCTCACACACAACTGTCCATTGAAGCCGGAGATGAAGCCGGAGGGACAGGGGGAATGTGATATGGATTCCAGAAGTATCTGGTATGGAAGCTTATTGCAATAATCCTGACAAAATATGCCTGGGAGATAAGGGAGGCAGAGCTGGGGAGAAGTGATGGGTTTTATACACCTTGTGTAGAGCCCAGAGAATGGGATGGAAAATGTGAGAGAGGCAGAGACATCGGAGACAACTCCCAGGTTTCTGACCCAAGTAACTGGAGGAATGAAATTGCCATTTACTTAAATAAGGAAGTCTGTGGGAATAAGAGGTGTGGAGGGGGAAAAGCTAAGAGTTCTGCTTTGTTGGTGTTCCATTTGAGATCCCTGTTAGCATTTGAGAGTGGATGCGGTGGTGGTAGTTGTGTGTAAGAGTCAGAAGTTCAAGGCAGAGATCATGCTGGGAGACACAAGTTGGAACAGATGAGACTGGATGGTTCCCCTAGGGAGTGAGTGTGAAGAGAGCGGTCGTGAGGATCGAGCTCCAGATAGTCCAAAGTTTACAGGCTGGGGAATGAGGTTTGTCTCCACTGTCTTCTCCTCGTCTGCATGCTGTAGCTTTCTAATCTCCACCCAGGCAGCTAACAAATCATTTCTGAGCATTTGCTATGTACCGGGTCCTGCGCTGGGGACACAGTGAAAGAAAATGAAGGAGATTTCATCCAAGTGGGGAGGGACAGAGATGCTACCAAGCTAGCTAGTAAGTAAACGAGGAGTCCTGTTCAGAATTCAAATCCAGACAAGTCTATGTAACTTAATCACAATGGGATTTAGGTGCTTATAAAGCCATGGCTCTGGAATTGGGGCCCCCCTATTGTCATCTATACTAGCAAAACGGCGGAGCCTGGTTGGATGAACTTAAACCAGGACCAAGCAGTGAGAGAAGATGGGAAGGCTGCGTTTTCATTTTTGGCCTTGCAGGAGGGGCTTACGAAGAGGCAAGCACTGAGCAAGTCAAGCCACGATGGCTGTCACACAGACTGATCCCTAATTTCCGTGTCACCCAGGAGATGAATAGGGTGATGATGATGAAGGAGTCCTCCAGAGCGGGTTGTTAAGGATGTCCTCTGTGAAGAGGCGTTCAGGCAGCTCCTCGGTCTCCACTCCATTGCAAATGATGCATTTAAACCAATTAATCAACAGTGATCTCATTCCCTCTTGCCAGTGACTCTCTTGGGGATGTGCACGCCTACTGGATGCCTATGTGCGCTCCTCAAGTCCTCTCGGCCTCTCCTAGCCCATGCTCCAACCGCTGGTGCAGCGATGGGCTCCACGCAGTCTCCAGTCCCGTATGGCTGTAGGTGCAGGCACAGGTATGACCCTGTGGTGCTGCATCTCAGACCTGCACGGGTGCCTTTCCCCCCTGTGTCCTGGGTCTCCTCTGTTGCCGCCTTCATTTAGAATACAGGACTCCTAGAACGAGGGAGAGCTGACGCTCCTTAGGGTGAACCTTTGGCCAATGGGGGCTGAAAGCCATGGAGAGATGCTTGCCCTGCCATGCACAGGACGTGTGGTCATGGGACACATCTCACATGGCTTCTCAGCCATCCCATAGGACACAGCAACGGGTCGCTTGTTAGTGGCGCCAACTGGAAGTCCTTAAGTTGCTGCTCCCGCTGCGTTGCTTGATCGTCCCTCTCAACCCTGATTCCTGGGATCATACTTCCTTAGTCTCAGCTTTATTTTCTGTGAAATAGAAAGTTTGTGACCCATCCCGACCAGTGGCAGTAAGGGAGGGGTGGGAGGCATTTAGCAAAGATTTCCTTGCCTTTACAAAGAAGACTCTGGAAGAAATTGTCTCCTTTGCCTCCTCCGGACTTTGTTGGGTCTGGACGTGATTCCCGGCACTTGCCGCCAGTGAGCGATGCTCACTGATGGATCAACCAGTCCAAGAGGGGAAAGGACCGGGTAAATGCCAAAGCAGAAGAGAGTTTAATAAAAGGTCTGTTTACTTAGGTTTGGGCACTGCTAAGGGGACGCTGCCACAGTGCCTGGGGCCAGCAATGGCAGGACGCCTTTCCCACCCCTGGATCTAAGGGAAGGGGGCAGTTAGCAGGACCCAGGAAGAATAGCTGATGGTAAAAATCAAGGGGCCAACCAGCAGCAAACGGCAGGGAGGAGACCAGAGGAAGGAACGATCCCGCCCCATCTCCTCTTCCCTCTGATCTCTGCCTGTTGATGTGGCCCTTAAGGGTCAGCCTCCTGGGGCCCAGAGCAGGGTGGAGGAGTGGGGAAAGTGATTTGAAGGACAAAATGGAAAATGAACCCCTGATACAGGAGAGGGCACCCAAGCTGACATCCATTTGTTATCAGTCCTCGAAACAATAGGGCTTTCATGGTCCTCCTGTGACAGTTGAAGAAGTAGAGTGCCACAGGGTGGGCTTTCCAGGAGTGCACCGTGTCTGTGGGGGTGACCTCAGGAAATGAGGAAAGAAAGCACATGGGGAAGGGCCCTCGGCTGTGACGCAGGCCTGACAAGGACTCTGTTGGCATCATAGGGAGCTCCAGAGCACAGCGGTCCAAGGTTAGGTGGAAATGGCTGGGCCCTGGACTTCCACCCTGCCCATAGGTTGCTGGGAACCACCCAAGATGAGCACAGTCCTGGCTCAAAAGCTGAGGCAAGGTTCCTCAATACACAGAAAATAGAATTGCCATATGATCCAGGGATCCCACTTCTGGGTGTCTACCCAAAGGAAATGACACCCACCTCTCCCAGAGCTGTCTGCTTTCCTGTGTTTACTGCAGCACTGGTCACAATAGGCAAGGTATGGAGTCCGCCTAAGTGTCCATCAACAGATAAGTGGTGGGTGCATATACAGTGGAATACTATTCAGCCCTAAAAACAAGGGGAATTCTGTCACTTGCATCAACATGGACGAACCTAGAGGGCATTTCGTTAAGTGAAATAAACTAGGAACAGGGGCTGGGGCTGGGGCTCAGCGGCAGAGCACTCGCCTCGCACATGCACGGCCTGGGTTCGACCCTCAGCACCACGTAAACATAAATGCATTGCATTGTGTACAACTAAAGTAAATAAATAAATATTTTAAAAAACTAGGAACAAAGAAGCAAATATTGCATATTCTTACTTTTATGTGGAATCTAAATAAACCAACTCATAGAGACAGATAAAGGAATGGTAATTACTAGATGTTGGGGATACCAAGAGAATATGATGTTTCAGTTAGGCAGGAGGAATGAAAGATGTCTTTGAGGTGAGGGATGTGCTGATTGGCTTGGTTTCATGCCACATTTTACACATATACCAAAATGTTACTTTAGCCAAGTTTGGTGGCGCATACCTGTAATCCCAGTTACTCAGAGGCTGAGGCAGGAGGATCACAAGATCAAAGCCAGCCTCAGCAACTTAATAAGGCCCTATCTCAGTAAAATAAAAAGGGCTGGTCATGTGCTCAGTGGTAGAGCACCCCTGAGTTCAATCCTCAGTACAGAAAAAAATAACCAAGCCTATTTACAGCAGTAAGTCCTCCCCAGAGCACCCCAAGAGTTGAGTGTGTTACAGAGTATTAAGGTCCACCTGTCTGTACTTCCCAGGACCTGGCTGTTGTCTGAATGTTCCCAAGGCCCACTTGGGTCACTGGACCAGAAAACCACTTGTTCCTTCCTCACTTCCGCCTGGTGTCTTCTAATAATGTTCCCCACCAAATAACAGGAAGAGTTTTGTGAAAATGTAACTCTCACTGGGCTTCCCTACTGTTGAAAACGCGTTAGCAGCTCCCAATTGCTTCCAAAAAAAACAAAGCTAATCCGGGCCTGGGGTTGTGGCTCAGGGGTAGAGCGCTCGCCTAGCACGTGCGCGACCCGGGTTCGATCCTCAGCACCATGTAAAAACGCATTGTGTACAACTAAAAGTAAATAAATAAATATTAAAAAAAAAAAAAAAAAAACAAAGGTAGTCCCCTAACAGAAGGTAGTGGACATGGAATTACTAGGGGTTTCCCAGAAGTCAGTTCCCCACAAAACCAAGAACTTGAGGTGTTCCTTGGGAGGTTAAATCCCAGCACTTCTGAACAGCCCTTGGTGAGAGCTGCTGGTGGGAAGAGCAGCAGTTGAAGAGGGATTTCAATGGGATGTGTAGGGTCTAGGTGGTACAAGTGCTGAACCAAGTATAGCACTTAATTTCTGGAGGAAAGTGAGTGTGGTAATTATAACAGGCAGGGCCAGTGGAGCTACCAGGATGGTCCAACCTGCAGAGATTGATGTGGCTAGATGATCATGCAGTCTCCCTAGGACCAAAATACATGAGCAGCCCACCCACCCACTAAAGTTCTACTTGAGCCGAGTGCGGTGGCGCACGCCTGTAATCCCAGCACTTTGGGAGGCTGAGGCAGGAGGATCTCGAGTTCAAAGCCAGCCTCAGCAATGGCGAGGCACTTAGCAACTCAGTGAGACCCTGTCTCTAAATAAAATACAAAAAAGGGCTGGGGATGTGACCCAGGGGTCGAGTGCCCCTGTTTCAATTCCCTGGTACAAAAAAAAAAAAAAAAAAAAAAAAAAGTTCTACTTGATTTTTATACATGAAAAATGTTCACCTTTGGCAAACAGAGATCTGACCTTAGCCACCATGATTACAAGAAGTCTCTCCTCCAGTTCCTAAGCCTGAGTCCGTCACTATTCCAGAGACCCTGGAAGAAGTGGAGACTGGATACCTCCAAGATAGTGAATTGCAATAATATGGCCAGTATGCACTCTATTTCTGCCCCAGCCTTCCCCAAGAGATTTAGGGCCCTCTGCCTGGGTTACTATACACAACAAAAGAGTAATACAAGGCCTTGGGGGTGATAACTGGGCAATGGCTCTTGGCTAATACTAATTCCTGGGAATCGAGAGCTCCACTGGATCTACTGGTCAGAGTAGGAGTTAAGACAGATCAAGAAATAAGTGGAAGCCAGGCACAGTGGCGCAGGTCTGTTAATCCCAGCACTTGGGAGACTGAGACAGGAGGATCATGAGTTCAAAGCCAGCCTCAGCAATGGCGAGGAGCTTAGCAACTCAGTGAGACCCTGTCTCTAAATAAAATACAAAAAAAGGGCTGGGGATGTGGCCCAGTGGTCGAGTGCCCCTGAGTTCCATCCCCAGTACCAAAAAAAAAAAAAAAAAAAAGTCAAGTGGAAATCCCTCCTAATGAAACTGATAAACCAAAGGAAATACTGCCTTCCCTGGAGAATCTAAGAGATTAATAATACCACCACAGCCTTAAAAGATTCTAGGGTGGTGATTTTTATCACATTCCCGCTTTAAAATTCAGTTTGTCTAGTGAAGATGGCAGATGGGCCTTGGAGAATGATGGTGGATTTCCATAAAGTTAATTATGCGGTGACTCAATTGCAGCTGCTATTTCAGATGTGGTCTCATTGCTGGAGAAAATGAATTCAGTCCCTGACACCTGATAAGCAGTTATTGAGCTGGCAAGCCCTTTTTCTGTATTCCAAGAAGCAGAAAAGATCAGAAATTCTGCTCTCATTCTTCAGGGCCACCCGTACAGCTTCACCATTTTGCCACAGGACTCCGTTAGCCCTCTGATAGCTTTCCAATTCTCAGATTTTGAACACTCCGCCATTGCACAAGGTATAATGCTATTCTGCTCTATGTAGATGACATCATGCTAATAGGGCCTGGAGAGCAGCAAGAAGCAAGTGTCCTAGATGTGACAGGAATGCCACAAAAATACCAAGGTCTCTAGCTGGGCATGGTGGCACATACCTGTAATCCCAGCTTGAGAGGCTGAGGCAGGAGGATCACAAGTTCAAAGCCAGCCTCAGCAAAAGCAAGGCACTAGGTAACTCAGTGAGATCCTGTCTCTAGATTAAATACAAAATAGGGCTGGGGAGGTGGCTCAGTGGTCGAGTGCCTGGAATTCAATCCCCAGTACCAGAAAAAAAACCAAAAAACAAAAAATCAAGGTCTGAATAATGGTTTGGAGTCCAGTGTTCTGAATATGCTATGATTTTTCTCTCCAAAGTAAAGTATACCTCACACACACACACACACCCCCACCACCACCACAAAAGCAGCATGAAGCCTTGGGGGGTCTGTTAGAAAACTGCTGAAACATAGTTAACTTAGCTGGGAACACCGTATTAGTGAAATAAAAGGGTTTATTGGGGTGCCACATGGGCAAGGGTAGGGAAGGGAAGGGGGGGTAGGGAAGGGATGGAGGGGAATAGGGACAGGCAGGAACAGAGAGCAAGAACAAAAGGCGGCAGGAACAAGGAAAGGGGACGGCAGGAACAGGGGGCTGGCTTAAATAGAGTAGGGGCCATAAAACCCCCTTGGAGTGAGTCCTTGTCCTATAGGCCAGCAGAGGGGGGGGGGGGGTAGTGGACAGGGGACTTGCTGAGGATCCTGGGAGCTGTAGTTTTTCACAAGGCACCTGGGGAGGTGTGGCCTTCTGCCTGGGAAGTGCAGCCTCTGCCTAGAATCCAACATTCCCCCCTTTTTGATTTCTTAGGAAGCGGGGCGTCGTGTTTCGATCTGGCTGCTTCGGAGCTGAAATGGGGCGATGTGGGGTAGTTTTTTGGGGGGGGGAGATGTGGGCAGGCAGGTCCAGCTGGAGGGTGGAAAATTCCCAGGAGGTAGGCGTGGAAAAGATGAATCTGTCCAGTTATGGGATGGATGAAGTTCCTTTGAAGCCATAGGACGGTGAGGGTGTCAAACCAGGCTTCTGAAGAAAGTCACTGAGGGAGTCAGCCGGAGAGCATGTAGAAATTGTGGGTCTTGCGAGTTTGCAGGTAACACTATTATGGAAGCAACAAAGGGAAAGAAGGTGAGATGGATTATTTTCCATAGGCCTGTGTTCCACCAGGTGGGACTTACGGTGAAGAGGCCAATGGAGAGTGCGAGGCACATCATAATGAGCGTCTGGTGGCAGCATAAGGGCAGGACTCAGCAGGGGTCTCTGGTTGGAAAGTCACTCGTTGGTTTTTTTAACAGTTGATAGTCCCTGGGAAAAACTGGTTAAAGGTTCAAAACGAGAAAAACAGAAAAGATTATTTTGAGTCAGTATCAGGAACACAAGAGAAACAAATTTTTAGGGGACTGGTGGGAATGGGAGAGCAAGGACACTGAAGTAGTTGTCTTTTTGTGGATCTTCAGTTGGTTGATCAGCTGGTTTCAGTCTGGAAATATGAATCTAAGAAGTCAAATTTTCTGAGGTTTCACGAAGTTTAGCAGCTGTGGGTGTGTACAGCACAACGTGGAAAGGTCCTGTCCACTTTGGGACAAAGGAGATTGTTCCTGTGTCCTGGGGAGGGGAGAAATATACCCAAGAACCGGGTGTCAATGGGAATGAAGCAGTGAATCTACCTGGGTCAGGCAGAATGAAATCTTGGCACTTTCACAGCTGATGTCTGACGAAGGACAAGAGAGGAGAAGAGAGAACCTGACCAGCAAGTCTCTTGTCCACTACCACTACCTCCCCCCATGACCTCTGCTGGCCTATAGGACAAGGACTCACTCCAAGGGGGTTTTATGGCCCCTACCCTATTTAAGCCAGCCCCGGACTGAACTCTGCCCTTTTTTCCTGTTCCTGCCGCCTTTTGTTCCTGCTCTCCGTTCCTGCCTGTCCCTATTCCCCTCCATCCCTACCCCCCCTTCCCTTCCCTTCCTTTCCCTACCCTTGCCCATGTGGCACCCCAATAAACCCTTTTATTTCACTAACACGGTGTTCCCAGCTAAGTTAACTATGTTTCAGCAGTTTTCTAACAGGGTCTCTATGGACTTTGGAATCATCACACATTCTGTTCGGGTGTGCTGTTCTAACTCATTTACTAGACAAGCTTAAAGCTACCCCCCTTGAATTGGAGCCCTGAGCAAGAGAAGGCTCTGCAGACTGGTCCATGCTGCAGGGTGATTTCTGCCATTTGACCCTAAGGACCTTGCAGATCCCCACACGGGAGGCTGAGGCAGGAGGATGGGAAGTTAGAGGCCAAATCTGGGTGACTGAGTGAGACCCTGTCTCAAAATAAGAAATAAAAAGGACTGGGGATGTAGCTGAGCAGTAGAGCGCTTGCCTAGTGTGTGCAAGGTCCTGGGTTCAGTCCCCAGCACCCCCTACCCCCCACACAAAATCTTTGCAGACTCAACAAGGTGCTGGATTTCTATAGCAGACAAGAGGATGAATAAAGCTGTGACAAACTTCTCAGTAGAAGCCTGGTTTTTGGAGTGCGGTCCCACTCTCTTAATGGCTTATTATTCTCCTTTTGAGAAGCAATTCTTTAACACTGATTGCCTACCCATAGAATGACAGATGACACTACCTGAGCCACCAGTCATGAACTCGCTGCTGCGTTCCAGGAGTTTCTCCCTCCTCAGGTGAAGGTGATACATTACAGGGTTGTCCCCGAGAAGCAGCCACAGGCAGCTCACTGCTCACTGTCCCCTCTCCCTCCCCCACACCTGCAGCTGTGGGTTCCTCCACACAGAGGGGAAATCTTGAGCCTGGTTTGCAGAGGAGTCTACAATATCCCAGCCACAACTGGATCTCAATGGCTCCATTGAATTAGAAGCTGAGCCTCCCACCGGGCCAGGCTCCTCACTCTGCTGGGAAGAGAGGTGGAAAGGAAGTGACGGTACTGGCTGCAGCGACTGGTTCTGACTCTCAGCAGGGAGGAATGCAAATGGGTCCCAGGTCTCTTTTGATCCGATGGTTTCTTACTGTCACATCCAGAGGCAGAAAAAAAAAAAAAAAAAAAAAAAAAAAAAAAAAACAGAACACGATCACAACTCTCTATAGTTGGTACCATCAAAATTTTAGCCTCAGGTAGAGAACCCTGCTACGGTGCTCCTGTGGGAACACGGACAGGGAAAGCGGGAAGGAAGGCAAGACATACACCGTGTGGTCTCTTGACAATGATAGAGCTTGGCCTTTCACCTGTCCCTCAGTGTCCTCGGGGGGATTAGTTTCAGTACCCCTGAGGATGCCAAACGCCACAGATACTCAAGTCCTTAAAGAAAATGGCAGAGTATTTGCATAGGCACTGGGAATATCTTCCCATATGCTTTTTTTTTTTTTTTTTTTTTTTTTTTTTTTTTGGTACTGGGGATTGAACTCAGGGGCACTCGACCACTGGATCACATCCCCAGCCCATTTTTTGTATTTTATTAGAGACAGGGTCTCACTGAGTTACTAAGTGCCTCGCCATTGCTGAGGCTGGCTTTGAACTCGCGATCCTCCTGCCTCAGCCTCCCAAAGTGCTGGGATTACAGGCGTGCGCCACCGCGCCCGGCTTCCCATATGCTTTTATCTTTGGTGCTGGGGTTTGATCCCCGGGACTTGCTTATGTCCTTATACTCTAAATCATCTCTAAATTACTTATGCCACCTAATTTAATGTAAATAGTCGTCATACGGGGCTGGGGTTGAGGCTCAGCAGTAGAGCGCTCGCCTGGCACGTGCGCGGCCCGGGTTCTATCCTCAGCACCACATACAAATAAACCCATTGTGTACAGCTAAAGCAAATAAATAAATATTTTTTAAAAAATAGTCGTCATACTGTCTTGTTTATGCAACAATAACAAGGCAGAAAAATCTGTACATGTTCAGGAAAGGCACGAATTTTTTAAAAATATTTTTGATTCATGTTGGTTGAATCTTTGAATGCAGAGGGCTGACCGTATACCCAAGAGGAATAAATATCTGTGTCCCCACAAAACCTTGTACACAAATATTCATGAAGCCAGAAGATGGAAACAACCAAATGTTCATCTACTGAAAGGGTTTTTTTTTTTTTTGGTACCGGGGATTGAACTCAGGGGCACTCAACCACTGGGCCACATCCCCAGCCCATTTTTTGTATTTTAATTAGAGACAGGGTCTCACTGAGTTGCTAAGTGCCTCGCCATTGCTGAGGCTGGCTTTGAACTTGCGATCCTCCTGCCTCAGCCTCCCAAAGTGCTGGGATTACAGGCGTGCGCCACCGCGCCCGGCTTCCCATATGCTTTTATCTTTGGTGCTGGGGTTTGATCCCCGGGACTTGCTTATGTCCTTATACTCTAAATCATCTCTAAAATTACTTATGCCACCTAATTTAATGTAAATAGTCGTCATACGGGGCTGGGGTTGAGGCTCAGCAGTAGAGCGCTCACCTGGCACGTGCGCGGCCCGGGTTCTATCCTCAGCACCACATACAAATAAACCCATTGTGTACAGCTAAAGCAAATAAATAAATATTTTTTAAAAAATAGTCGTCATACTGTCTTGTTTATGCAACAATAACAAGGCAGAAAAATCTGTACATGTTCAGGAAAGGCACGAATTTTTTAAAAATATTTTTGATTCATGTTGGTTGAATCTTTGAATGCAGAGGGCTGACCGTATACCCAAGAGGAATAAATATCTGTGTCCCCACAAAACCTTGTACACAAATATTCATGAAGCCAGAAGATGGAAACAACCAAATGTTCATCTACTGAAAGGGTTTTTTTTTTTGGTACCGGGGATTGAACTCAGGGGCACTCAACCACTGGGCCACATCCCCAGCCCTTTTTTGTATTTTAATAGAGACAGGGTCTCACTGAGTTGCTAAGTGCCTCGCCATTGCTGAGGCTGGCTTTGAACTTGCGATCCTCCTGCCTCAGCCTCCCAAGTGCTGGGATTACAGGCGTGCGCCACCACGCCCGGCTTGGTTTTTTTTTTTTTTTTTTTTAGATATTTATTTATTTGTATGTGGTGCTGAGAATCGAACCCGGGCCACGCACGTGCTAGGCGAGCGCTCTACTGCTGAGCCACAACCCCAGCCCCTACTGAAAGGGTTTTTAAAAATGAGTGCAGGGCTGGGGTTGTGGCTTAGCGGTAGAGTGCTTTGCCTAGCAAGTGTGAGACACTGGGTTCGATTCTCAGCACCACATATAAATAAATGAATAAAATAAAGTTCCATCAACATCTAAAGTAAACTTAAAAATAAATAAATAAAAATGAATGCATTCATATAATACAATATTATCCACCCATAAAAAAGAATGAATATTGAGGGCTGGGGTTGTGGCTCAGAGATAGAGCACTTGCTTAGCATGCGTGAGGCACTAGGTTCGATCTTCAGCACCACATAAAAATAAAATAAAGATATTGTGTCCACCTATAACCAAAAAATAAATATTAAAAAAAGAATGAGTCGGGCGTGGTGGCGCATGCCTGTAATCCCAGCACTTGGGAGGCTGAGGCAGGAGGATTGTGAGTTCAAAGCCAGCCTCAGCAATGGCGAGACACTTTAGCAATTCAGTGAGACCCTGTCTCTAATAAAATATATATATAAAAAAAAGGGGAGGGGCTGGGGATGTGGCTCGGTGGTCAAGTGTCCCTGAGTTCAATCCCTGGTACAAAAGAGAAAAAAAAAAAAAAAAAGAATGAATATTGATACATGTTACAACATGGATGAATCTTGAAATCATTAAGCTATAAAGAAAGCCAGTCATAAAGGTCACAAACTATACAATTCTATCTAATGAAATGTCCACAGCAGGCAAATCTATAGAGACAGAAAGTAAGCCAGGAAGGGTGGTGCACGCCTGTGATCCCAGAGACTTGGGAGGCTGAGGCAGAAGGATCATGAGTTCAAAGCCAGTCTCAGCAACTTAGCGAGGCCCTAAGCAACTCAGCAAGTCCCTGTCTCTAAATAAAAATGTCTGGGGATGTGGCTCAGTGGCAAAGCATCCCTGGGCTAAATCTCCAGTATGAAAGGAAAGGAAAGAAGGAAGGAAGGAAGGAAAGAAGGAGGGAGGAAGGAAGCAAGGAAGGAAGGAGAAAATTAGTATGTGCCCAGGTCTGCAGGAAAGGAGGAGTGGGAAAGAGAGGGACTGTTAATGAGCAGGAGCTCTTTTATGGGGTGATGAAAATGTTCTGAAATTGATTGTGGAGATAGTTGTATCACCCTGAAACCACTGAACTGTGTACTTCAAAAGAATGCATTGAGGGGCTGGGGTTGTGGCTCAGTGGTAGAGCGCTTGCCTAGCATGTGTGAGTTCAATTCTGGGTTCGATTCTCAGCACCAAGCCAGGCGCGGTGGCGCACACCTGTAATCCCAGCACTTTGGGAGGCTGAGGCAGGAGGATTGCGAGTTCAAAGCCAGCCTCAGCGATGGTGAGGCACTTAGCAACTCAGTGAGACCCTGTCTCTAAATAAAAATATAAAAAAGGGTTGGGGATGTGACCCAGTGGACGAGTGAGTGCCCCTGGTTTCAATCCCCGGTACCACAAAATAAAATAAAAAAATAAAAATTCTCAGCACCACGTATAAATAAATGAACAAAATAAAGGCCCATCAACAACTAAAAAAAATATACATATATACATGTACACAAAATTTTTAAAAAAGGATGCATTACATGGTATGTGAATTGCAGCTCAACAGATGTGTTTTTTTAAAGGGTAGGGGTCAGGGGCAGTGGACAGAAGAAGCACTTAGAAATGCAGAGTCCCCTCTCCAGTCCTCAGAACCAGTGGCCAACTCTGGACATTTTTCTCCTACTCCCGGTCTCCCTTTCCCCCTTGGTTCTACTGCTGACTTGCTGTGCTATCCAGCAGATCCCCAACCGGCTTGGTGCCAAGTGACAACTGGAGTAAAATAAGCCTGACTTGGGAGTCTCCCTGCTGTGGATCTGATTTCTTGTGGCAGGGTTACAGCCACTGACATTTGCTCAGCCTTTTTACACACGTGTCATCTCAGCTGACCCCCTGGGGCAGATATGATTGCTAGTGACACATGTGGACTTTCCCAGTGCCTCCAGCTGGCCTGGTGGAACAGGCCTGCTTTTCTGACTCCAGGTTCTGTGCTTATCCCTCTGCTGAGGCTCCTGCGATGAGACTTTCTTTCTACTTCCCAAATGCCGATGTCTAGGAACAGGACTTAACTTCCAGCCGGTCGCAGCCCCTGTGCAGGCAGCCCTGGGAGACAGCCCCTCGTGTCCCTCTTCTGCCATTTGCTTGCTGGAGGCTCCTTCCCCTTTACACTTCTGCAGCATCTGGGATTTTCACCTTGACATTGGATAATAAATGATTGTAGAAAAGACTGCGATGAGGAGGAATAATAATCCAGTTCCTTCACCAATTAAAAAAAAAATGTGGGGGCAGGGCAGGGGGCGGGGAGACAAACTTGAATCCCAAGTTGTCTAGATTCATCATGATCTGACATCGGGCCATTTGTCAGGCCTCTTCCCCCCCACCCTCCATTACTTCCTGCACCCAGTGTCATGTTTAAACATCTCAGTGTTTCCAGAAAGGGCTTTGTGCTCCTACAGCTTTGTACAGGTCCACCCCTTGGGCTGGTCTTCAGGATGCAGCAGAACAACCTTGTCCCAACGAAGCTCCCGGGCTGTCCCCAGCTCTCTTTCCTGGTTCCCCACCAAACAGCTGGCCTAATACATACCCAGTGGATGCCCTCCATGCCTCCGTGGTCACTTTGTCCGGCTGGTTACCCATCCTCTAGCTGCTGTGGTTGGCTTGAGAACCCACAGCTGCCCCCTGGCTGTTCCTGATGTAAAGAATGGTCCTTGGCTGACAGAAGCCTCCTTGCCAGGGAGGCTACCACCACCCAACAGCCCTCCTCCAAAACTTGCAAGGAAGTGGAAAAAGCCAGTCCCTCTGCCTCCCGGGGACCCCTCTGCAGTGTAGCTGAGATTCAGAGCCACCAGCCCACCCCTCTGGGCCAGGCCAGGGCCAGATGTGACCTGAGACCTCCTGGCTCAGCAATTGCTACTCCTGCTTCACTTCCTTTGGGGAATTTTTCTCCCACAAACCTCCGCACCCAGACCATGTCCCCAGGGCCAAGGCGCTAGCACATTCCATTGTGATTAACCATTTCTCTTCCTGTCTCCTAGACTAGTCTCCGAGCTCCTGGCCGGCAGAGATAGCCCCGTCCTAGTTGGGGGCACAGCAGGCACTCTGCATGGAGATCACTGAGCTTCAGGATGGTTCTACAAGTCCTCACACCTTCCTGTCTCCACCTCCTCCACTTCCTCCCCTCTCTCAGGGATCCCCTCCTCACCACGCCTCCTTCCTGTGCCTCCCCTGCTCCACAAGCGGCAAAGACCTCAGTTTGTCATGACAGAGTGTGAGGCAGGGTGAGAGGGCAGGAGCTACACCCCATTCCACCCCTCTTGCTTCTAGAAATTTAGGCTGAGAAGGGGCAGACTGGCAGAGCTGAGGAGAGCTGGAAGGCAGGGCTGGGCAGACAGCGCTGGCAGAGCAGGTGGTGGTTTGGTGGGGGGTCTGGGTAGCCGGGAAGGAGCCTGGTGCGCAGTCTGGGCCACCCTAGGCCATTTGCAAAATACCCCACAACGGCCTTTTCCAGTGGCTGCCCTTGACTTTCCCTCCCTCTCTCTGCACCTCTTAGCTTCATAAGCGCTCTAAGAACGTGCCCACTCCGTTTCATTCATTGCCACCCACTCACGGCACCAACCCACGTCACAGGAGGGATGTCTTTGCCTCAGAAGCTTATTAACTTTCCAGGCGGCCTCCAGCTCTTGCAGGCGCTGAGTCAGTGCCGGCTCAGCTGCCCAGAGGGAGGGAGGGAGGCTGACTCAGAGGCACTGGGTCGCAGCCAGGGTCCTCTCCAGCAGCAGGGCTACACTCCCCAGCAGGGGCAGGCCTGGGGTTAAAGCTCCCGGGGATAATCCTACCCAGCTGCACGCAGCCTACTATCAAGCACATCTCTGCATCCTTCCCTGTTCTCCCTCGGGGAGACCCCCTTATGAGCTCCAGCAAGACTTCTGGAGGGAGGGGGAGAGGGAGGGAGTGGAGGGGGAGGGTGTAGTAATTGTAACCACCTTGACTGGGGACTCAGTCTGTTTTCTACCTGAAATTGGGTAATTTATAAAGAATAGTTTTTTTTTTTTTTTTTTTTTTTTTTTTTTTTTTTTTTTTTTTTTGTTGGCACATGGTTCTGGATGCTGGGAAGCCCAAGAGCAAGGTGCCAGCTTCTGGTGAGGGCCCCTGTGGGACAGCACAACATGGCGGAGCACACCACCTGGCAGGGTGGAGAAAGCTGCAAGCTCAGGGCTCTTCCTCTTCTTATGGCCTCTAATTCCATCATGGGGTCCCTCACGACCTCGTCTAATCTGAATTCTGCACCAAAGCCCCAACACCATTAATATATGAATTTGGTGATTAGGCTTTTATCACAGGAGCTTTGGGGGATACTTTCAAACCCTAGCAATTGGTCCCGGGCTGGGCATGTGACCTGTCAGAGCCAATGAGAGTATTGATATTCAGGCCAAAAATTCTAGAACAAAAACACTCGTTCCTTTTTGCTGGACTTGAAACAGAAGAGGAAGGGGCTGGAGCTGCCCTGTGTCGTTGCCCTGTGACACCTGAGACTGGAACCAACCCTGTGAAAGAGAAAAATGGAGGGGAGATGGGTCCTGACTATACCTGGAGTCCTGAATCAGCCATGCCTGAAGCTGGAATAATGCAGGGACTTTGTGGCTTCATGTCTTAATGTCTTTCTTTTGCTGAAGTGAGTTTTCTGTCACTTGCAATTGGAAAACAAAACAAAACAAAACAAAAACCTAAGTATTTACCACCATATTTAGCTAATCCCAAGGCATACATTTTTTTTTTTTTTTTTTTTTCATTTCCCAAGGTTAGGAGCATAACTTACAATTAGTGGCATCGTCCCCAGGAATCAGCCATTCTTTGCAAATTTGAGAAATTGAGCAGAGATGTTCATATTGTCTTCATGTCAACTTAGGCCCACTGTGGGTACTGCATGTACTGAATTTAGTGCTATTTAAAATGTCTTTGAAAGATTATACTGTGATTCAGCATTTGGATCAAAAGTGATTATGTGGAAAGAAAGGCAGGGATACCAACCAGAGAGTGAGGCTAAGATTAGTAGAAGCAACCTTTGTCTTTGGAGGAATGGGCTGCTCTTCCTTCACAAACCAACAAGCAAGTGCTTTGTGAAACCTAAGATGCAGAGAGCCCAATGAGTAGAAGTTGCATTACATTTTGTTCCTGAAATACAGGTAAAAAAGATGGATTATCACACACCAAGCTATGTAACGGAAGACAGGAGAAATTGTGGACAGGAGAGTGAGAAAAATTTCAAAGCAACTTGATTTGTTGTGGGCTGTTGTTAAGACTCTGTCACAGTGTGTGACACTATGTGACATAGTGTGATCATTGTTTTCTTTCTCAGTGGTGCATCTTATAACCATGGGGATACCCTACCACTTCCATTTTGCAAAAGTGCTGTTAAAGTGGTGCACACCTGTAATCCCAGTGCTCTGGAGGCAGAGGCAGGAAGATCACGAGTTCAAAGCCAGCCTCAGCAATTTAGAGAGACCCTGTCTCAAAATAAAATATAAAAAAGGGGCTGGGGATGTGGCTCAACAACAACAACAACAAAAGACTTGCTCAAGGTCATAAAATGAACCTGAACACCACAGAGCTGACCATTACTTCCCATCCATATCTGTCCCTGGTCAAGGGAATGGAGCACTGGGGACATGTGTCCATCCCTGTCCTGCTGTCCAAGCACTCTGGCCTAGTCTGCCTCAGCAGAGGTAGAATCCGGTAGTTATGATGGCCTGGCCTGATATCTGCTCTTAGATTATCTCAGTGCACTAGCTTGGGCCTAAAGAGAGATCCCTACCCCCATCAAGCTTCATACTAACTAGAGTTTGAGTAGCACCTGGAGGTTGTGCCTTGGGTTGTAGTTTTTTTATCCTCTAAGTATTTTTAAACATCTTTGCATAAAATGAGATTTCATAGAGATTATGTGGTAATTTCTCTGTGCACAAAACAATAATAACATTCCTGCCCGTGTGGTCTCTCTGTAATAGCTGACAGAAAAACAGAAGATGCTATTTCCAAGGAGGTAGCAGGAATGCGGGCTGAGCACACAGACTCTGGACTCAGAATGCCTGGGTTCAAAGCCTCAATCTGACACGTACTAGTCACTTAAACTCTCAGTTTCCTCATATAACGGTAATTATTAGGACCTGCTTCATAGATATGCTGTGAGGCTTACACGAAATGATATATACAGAGCACTAGTTTAACAAACTACACACAGCACTAGCCACATACCTGGCAATATTATTCTCATAGAACAATTCAGATGATGATTATGGGAATTACACGAGTCAACATTTGTCAAATTAGGAACCATCTCTTCTGGACCTAGGTATGGCCCAGTAATCTCTCCCTTCCTCCATCATTCTTTTTTTCTTTTTTCTTTCTTTCTTTTTTTTTTTTTTCTTTTGCATTTAAACAAATCCTTTGCATGTATTTTTTTTTAATATTTATTTGTTTGCTTTAGCTGTACACAATGGGTTTATTTGTACGTGGTGCTGAGGATCGAACCCGGGCCGCGCACATGCCAGGCGAGCGCTCTACCGCTGAGCCACAACCCCAGCCCTGCATGTATTTTTTAAAGCTGTATTTAGAGGGCATGTCGGTGTAATTTTCCTAGTCCACCATGACCAGAAGTATTCTATTAATTATTTCTTATCGCTCCCCAAACTTCACCTTGCCCCAAATAAAATGTAAGCTTTTAAGGATTTTTATCTTTGTTCATTGGTGAAGTCCAAGTACCTAGACCATTGTTTGGCATATAATAGATGTTCAAGAAAAACTTGTTGAGACCCTCTTGTGGTTCGTAAGCATGATGATTGAAATTTTGTGCTATTGTGTGAGATCGCTCCTCCTTCAAACCTTGTTACAACGTCAGCACACTACCCGATCTGAACTGAGAAGGAAAAAAAAGGTTGTTGAATGAACAAAAAAAGGAAGAGAATAAAACTAATGGGCCCATGTCAGGGTGACTGGCTGGCAGAAGCTGGCCCTCAAGCCACAGAGCGCTGATCAGCCACAGCTAAGCCAGGCCGGGAGCCAGGAGGCTGGACAGGGTTGCAGAAGGTCTGGGGTCCAAATATGGCCCTACCACTTACCACATGCGTGACCTCCTGTGCCTTGGTTCCCACCAGCTCGAGTGAGGACTAACGAGTTGACGCGACGATGGGGTAGAGGAGTCACAGTGGTGCCCAGCGTGTAGCCAGAGCAATGCCATCATTTGCTGTCACAAGGATGACAAATAGCAGGTGACACGGCAGCCTTGGCCCCTGGGTGCATGTATTTCCCTTCCTGAGCCTTCTCTGTCCCAGGGAGGTGTGAGCAGGAGACTCCATTCAGTATCTATCTCTTCAGGGGGTGTGGCTCAGTGGTAGGGCACCTGCCTAGCTCACGTGAGGGCCTGGGTTCCTTGCCCAGCACCACACAAACAAACAAACAAACAAACAAACGATAAAAAAGAAAGGTGTCCACGTTGTGCTGGATACTGTGTTAGGAGCTGGGAAGATCCATGCAAAGAACTCAATAATTCCTGGGCTCTGGCCGTGGGCTGGGAGCCTGCCCGGTGCTTTATCTTAGCCAGTTAATTCCCTGTCAAACAGTCTTCTAGAAGGTTCTGGAAGCACTCTCACAGCAGCTAATTTCAAAAACGTTATGGGTATGTGGCCCAACTTTGGGTCCTTTTTTTCCTGCTAAGGTAAGAGGCTCTATTTTGCGTGAAGAGAAGTAGAACAAGGAGCCCGTGATGACTCTGCAGGAGAGAGAGGCACTTGGCAGATTTTGAGAGTTACGAGAGAATATTTTTCTTTGTATGGGTTGAATGGGTTTAGACAAAACTCTCCTAAAGAATTAAGGTTTGGGGCTGGGGTTGTGCCTAGGGGTAGAGCACTTGCCTAGCATGTGTGAGGCACTGGGTTCGATTCTCAGCACCACATAAAAATAAATAAAATAAAGGTCCATTGGCAACTAAAAAAATACTAAAAAAAAAAAAAAAAAAAAAGAAAAGAAAAGAAAGAAACAATTCAGCCAGGCACTGTGACGCATGCCTACAATCCCAGCAGCTCGGGAGGCTGAGGCAGGAGGATTGTGAGTTCAAAGCCAGCCTCAGACACTTAGTGAGTCCCTGTCTATAAATAAAATATAAAAAGGGCTGGGTGATAGATAGGTTACCCTCCCCCACCCTCAGAGTTCTCCACATCCTGAGAGAAGCAACCTTGTTTCGTTCTCGGCAGGATGTTTCTTCCCCAGACAGGATGTTTTTTTCCCCAGGCGAGATGTTTCTTCCCCGGGCAGGATGTTTCTTTTCCCCAGGCAAGAGCCAATAGGCTTAAAGGACACCCTGTTCTAGCCAATGGTGTTTGGGGTTGCTCTAGTGCACCCCCCACCAGAAATCCCTATATAAGGCCCTGTTTGAGAGACTCAGACAGAGAGAGAGAGACACACGGACATAACATCGGATCGTCGCTGCTGAGAGGAGGAAGCCACTGTAACAGCTCCAGACCCATTGCCTCCAGCTCGACGGCAGCTGCCCCAGCCAGCAGCTCCAGACCCATCGCCTCCAGCCGACGGCAGCTGCTCCAACCGACAGCTCCAGACCGACCACCTTCAGCCCGACGGCCGCTCCCAGCTGACAGCTCCAGCCTCCAGCCAGACAGCAGCTGCTTTAGCTGACAGCTCCAGAGAGCCGGTGTGACCAGGCACCCACCTTCTGTCCAGAGCTTGCACACTCCCCTCTCCCTGACTCCCTTCTCCCACCAGAGCTTGCACACTCCCTTCTCCCTGACTCCCCTCTCCCACCTCTTCGACCTTCAACCAGAGCACCTCTTCTCCGGTTTTCGCTACCAGCCACGAAGGCTGTTAAATAAATCTTTTGGCTGCACGGCTGTCCCCGGTGTGATGCTTTGCCCTTCACTGGGGATGTGGCTCAGTGGTTAAGTACCCCTGAGTTCAATCCCTAGTACCTCCCAAAAAAGAATTTAAGGTTTGATCTTAAGAGGGGTGTGTGTGTGTGTGTGTGTGTGTGTGTGTGTGTGTTTATGAGAGAGAGAGAGAGAGAGAAGAGACTATTGCCCTTCCTGAGGATTTTTCTATTTTGGAGGGTGGTCGTGGTGAATCAAAGACTCCATTCGCTCATCCTTTGCCCCAGAAGTTCCCTAGGCAAAGTGTACCTGAAACTCGCACAGGTGGGCTGCAAGCTAAGGGGAGACCTGACTTGAGGGCCCCTGCCTGCTCTGAACAGATCCTCCAAGCCTTTTTCTCCCTGGACTATTCTGCAGGGTGCCAACTACATACATGCTCATTATCACTGATTCAGACTGCCAACAGATATTTACTGTGCACATACTATGTGCCAGCTCAAACTTGAAGAAGACTGCAGCTGGAGGGAGGGGCCGTGGGTCTCACCCAGGTGGGTTTGCTGAATGGTAGATAGGGATTCGCTTTCAGGGAAGGTGGGAAAGAAGGACCTTTGAGAAGAGACAGACTCTCAGAACAGGGAGTCAGCTTAGGACCTGGAGCTGGCCCACTGGGAGCCTCATTGCAGAGGTGCGTTTCCCTAGGACTCTGGAGCAAAGCCACCTAACCCCAGGGTCTGCTGGTGTCCCTTTGCCTTGAAGGTTGAGGTCAGCATTCAGGAAACAAAGCCAGTCCCTGTACCAGTTCCACAAAACAACCACTGACCCCGCTTCTCACAAGCATGGTCTTGTCAATGGAGATTGGAGGAGGGGTCACATCCCAGAACCCTCCCTCACTCTTCCTGTTGTCCCCACTACTATTTTCCAAAGTAACCAAAAAAGTTTCCCCCGATTCCAGGGGTCCTCAGCTTCTCCCTAATGTGGGCTTATCAAGGAATTTTAAAAATTTTGTTACTATTATTTTTAGTGGTGCTAGGGATTCAACCCAGGGGCATTTGACCACTGAGCTACACCCCTAGCCCTTCTTCATTTCTTATTTTGAGACAGGGTCTTGCTAAATTGCCCGGCTGATCTTGAACTTGCTATCCTCTTGCCTCAGCCTCCCCAGTCGCTGAGATTATCAGCGTGCACCATTGCACCAGGCTCAAGGAATTTTTTTTTTTTTTTTTTTTTTAACAAATAAGAAATGAGGCTGGGGTTGTGGCTCAGAGGTAGAGGGCTCGCCTAGCACATGCGTGGCCCGGGTTCAATCCTCAGCACCACATAAAAATAAGGGCATTGTGTACAACTAAAAAATAAAATAAATAAATAAATAAATAAATAAATAAATAAATATTTAAGCCCATCGCAATGGCGCACTCCTGTAATCCCAGCACTTGGGAGGCTGAGGCAGGAGGAGCATGAGTTTAAAGCCAGCCATCAGCAATGGTGAGGCACTTAGCAACTCAGTGAGACCCTGTCTCTAAATAAAATACAAAAAAGGGCTGGGGATGTGGCCCAGTGGTCAAGTTCCCCTGAGTTCAATCCTTGTACTAAAAAAAAAAAAAAAAAAAAAAAAAAAAAAACAGAAAAAAAAGAAATGAGTCCCTCAAAAGGAATTCCAGGGAATACCATTTTCTTCACCTCATTTCCATCAGTCAAGGTTACAGCTTTGCAATTTTTTTTTTTTTTTTTTTTTTTTTTGTACCAGGGATTGAACTCAGGGGCACTTGACCACTGGACCACATCCCCAGCCCTTTTTTTGTATTTTATTTAGAGACAGGATCTCACTGAGTTGCTAAGTGCCTCACCACTGCTGAGGCTGGCTTTGAACTCGCGATCCTCCTGCCTCGGCCTCCCAAGTCCTGGGATTACAGGCGTGCGCCACCGCATCCGGCTCAGTTTTGCAATTTTTGTTACAATTCTCTGCACCAACCCTTCAGGAACGTGCCTAACAACAGGCCTGGTGTGGGGAACAGAGACACTGCCCCCCTACCCAGCAGGCAAGGGAAGCAAGGAGCTCTGGCCTTGGGAAGGAAGCAACATGTTTTCAGAGACCTGAACCAGGAGTCCTGATATTGACCCTCCCCCAAATTCCCAGTAGAGTAGGGGACAAAATAGAGATCCCGAAGAGAACTTTCTCCTTCTAATGTTATGTCAGCCGCAAATGCAGGCGCTGAGTTGTGACCATCCTCGCCCTAATTTATAGATGCTAAGGTTGAAACTCAAGGACACTGCAGAAATCACCTATAGTCACCTGGCTCCCAGGGCAGAGGTCCCTGCCCTCTTGGGAGCTTCTTGGGAATGTGTTTGATTGCGACCATCACAAGGCAACTCTGCAGGCCCTGGTCCTGAGGGAGGACCTGGGAGCTGACCTGACCGACTCCACCTTCTCCCTCCCTGACTCCATCTGCCTCTTCAACATTTTTTTTTTTTATTTCCTTCTGCAGTGACCATGTCTGATTGATAAGCATCTTAATGACAAAGGACGAAAACTACCCCCCCAAGCCACAGCCATGTACCCTTGATGAGATCACCACCCCCCCAGCTTGATGAGATCACCACCCCCAAGCAGGAGCAATTGTCCCGTGATGGAACTGCTCCCACCCCCTCAAGCAGGAGTAACCATCCCACCCTGGGAACTGAACTGCCCTCTCGAGTGGCGATGACCTTCCCAGGGTTTCACAGACCGGTCCTGGGGTACCGATCAAGCAGACCCCAGCCTGAACAAGGTGACCTTCTCTGCCTGCTGTGCGCCCCCTCCCTGCCCTGCAAGCCCCCAGCCCTCGCCTTCCTTCCCCTTTTCTACAAAACCTCAACATCTTTTCAGTCCCTTGAAAACAGATCTGTGGTCACCCCTCTCCTGGATCTGTTCTTCCTGGCATGGCCACGCTGATTAAAGCTCCTTCTGGTCCTAGTCTTTGATTGCCATATTGGGACAGGGGGCTGAGCCTGATCTGCTGGGACCCCCTGGAGCTGGGGCCTTGGACCTAGGACTCTGGTAACAGAGTGTACAATGATCATTTAGCTCCACTCCAATCAAGCTTTTTGTTACTGCTGATTTTTCCTGCACTCTGCTTCTCTGAGACTTGAGAGCAAGGGGCTCTTGAGTATCCCTGTCCATTCAGGCGAGAGAGGAAAAAAAAAAAAAAACAACCCAATCTCTTCTGTAGGAAGGCTGTGCAAATGGGCAGGTAAAAGACTTTGGAACTGTTCCCTTCAGGCAGGGGACCTCTGTGGGGGAGAGAAACCAGCATAACCTGTCCACCCACCTGGAACACAATGGAGCCCCACCTGATGGCTGGAGTCCTTATCTCCCTCCACTTTGTAACCCTCAAGCCCACACTAAACCACTGAGGGCTGCAGGCATGGCGGCATCCAGAGGACCCTGCCCCCTTCTTTCCCCTCTACCTTTATGATTCTCATCATTAGGCCTTATTCGCAGATGTCCTCACGCCACCTGAAAAGGCTCAGCAAGGTAGCACTGGCCGCTGGCTGTCCTCCTCGCTCATGAAGTTGGAGGAGAGAAGAAAACATCTTTTTTTGAACAACTCTCACAAAAGTCCCAGGGTGCACTGTGCCTGGATCAGTAACATCTATTCCCTAGGCGGGTGCAGCAGTTGGTAAGAATTTGATCGTACAGCCTGCTTGAGGTCTGGGGAAGGGCTAGAACCCACTTACGTTAATGAACTGAGACGTTCCGGAGGAACGGGGGGAGGGTTAGTCTCTCCTGGTACGGGGCTGACAGTGCCTTACATGTGCTGCTGCTAGCAGTAGGGCTACTTGTGACCAATCGGTTTCAGTCAGATTGCTTCTCGCAGCAAGTAACAGCAAACGTCCACAGAATGGAACTGCCACACAGTGGCACACCCAGCAGTTGAAGAACCTCCAGGCGTGGTTCAACCAGCGGCTGTGCGCAGCTGTGGAGGTGCCAGGTGTTTTCCATCCCTCTCCTCTGCCTTTCTCACTGTGAGCTTTATTTTAAGTCTATTCTCCCCCTTGTAGTCACAAGATGGCTGCAGCAGATCTGGATTTCACATCCAAATTACATCTTCTGTCTCTTTCTTTCTTTCTTTTTTTTTAATATTTATTATTTGCTTTAGTTGTACACAATGCAATGATTTGTTTACATGGTGCTGAGGATTGCGAGGCGAGCGCTCTGCCGCTGAGCCACAACCCCAGCCCCATCTTTTTTTCTTTTTAATATTTATTTATTTGCTTTAGTTGTACACAAATGAATATATCTTTACGTGGTGCTGGGGATCGAACCCGGGTTGCACACGCGCTAGGCGAGCGCCCTACTACTGAGCCACATCCCAGCCCCTTCTGTCTCTTTCTTAGGAGCAAGAAAATCTTTTCCAAAAGCTCTGCAATGGAGTTCTGTTGGGCTTCATTGAGCAGGCTCGGGTAATCTCCCCATTTCTAGGCAGGTAACTGCCAGCACACCAGGGGCATTACTATGATGGACATTTCTATGATGGTTAGAACAAACATTTCGGGGGAAAGATGGAAGACTGGGAGTCAGCCATGAAGGCTGCCTCCCCTCCCCCACGGAGGGAGAGACTGTACATGCAGACACTTATTTATTGATTTATTTATTTTTCTTTATTTTATGTATTTATTTTTATGTGGCCTCACATGCGCTAGCACTGAGCTATAGCCCCAGCCCCAGTACAGAGATTTAAAAGACATGCTTTAGAGCCTGGCATGATGGTGCACGCCTGTAACCCAGGGGCTTGGGAGGCTGAGGCAGGAGGATCATGAGTTCAAAGCCAGCCTCACCAATGGGGAGGCACTAAGCAACTCAGTGAGACCCTGTCTCTAAATAAAATACAAAATAGGGCTGGGGATGTGGCTCAGTGGTCCAATGCCCCTGAGTTCAACCCCCCAACCTCCCCCCGCAAAAAAAAAAAAGACACACATTAGAGGTTGGGGACATAGCACAGTGGTAGAGCATGTGCTTAGCATGTACAAGGTGGGCACCATCCCCCCCGGCACACAAAAAAAAAAAAAAAAAAAAAAAAAAGAGAAAAGAAACATTTTTAAAAATAGATGAGCCGGGCACGGTGGTCCACACCTGTAATCCCAGCACTTGGGAGGCTGAAGCAGGAGGATCGCAAGTTCAAAGCCAGCCTCAGCAATGGTGAGGCACTTAGCAACTCAGTGAGACCCGTCTCTAATAAAATACAAAAAAGGGCTGGGGATGTGGCCCAGTGGTTGAATGCCCCTGAGTTCAATCCCCCAAAAAAAAGTAAAAAAAAAAAAAGAAAAGATGAAACTATAGTGAGACATTTGGGCAATATAACTATAAAGACTGTCTCCAGGGGCTGGGGTTGTGGCTCAGCGGTAGAGCCCTGAGTTCGATCCTCAACACCACGTAAAAATAAATAAATAAAATAAAGATATTGTGTCCAACTCCAACTAAAAAAAAAAGACTGTCTCCACAATTGGGCTCCTGAAGGCTGTGGGAGGCTGGCAAAGTGCCATTTCCTGACCCTGAAGCTCTGAAGGTGATTTCAAGGGTATTTGCTCTATAAGAATTCATCATGCTTGACATTTGTCAGATGTGATTTTTCTCTGTATTTTATTTTATAATAAAAAAGGGTTTAAAGAAAAGGAAAAACTGCACATCTGCTCAAGGTACCCACTTCAATCCCTTCTTCAGTGTCTTCCGTTGCTCACAGATGGTGTCCTTCGTCAAGGCTCCCGAGGCGCAGCCTGAGACAGTCTGCCATCATTCAGGGTTCTTGTAAGAAGAGGGAAGGGCAAATAAGGGCGGGGGGCCCAGGAAGGCGGATGGGCCTGGGGGAGCCCAAGGGGGAGGCCAATCCCAGGAGGTCAGTGGGAACCAGCAGCCTGAGGGCCAGGCAGCTCCAGGAGCTGCAGAGTCAGGAGGAGGAGTGGGGAGCCACCACTGCTACCCGTGACAGCCCTGTGTCCCAGTTCTATATTTTGCAAGCTGCCTGACCTTGATCTTCTATGTTATCTGTGTTTTCTCCAATCTTTATCTTTTGTAATCTGATTGCATCGTCCATTTCATTATACTGAGCATTAATAAGACACTCATAAAATATATGTGTGTGAAAAAGCACACAAGAATTGCCTAATTTTAAATAATGGCTTTATTTTTTTTTTTTCTCATTTAAAGTTAATTATTGTAGCCAGGCATGGTGGTGCACACCTGTAAACCCAGCAACTAAGGAGACTGAGGCAGGAAGATTATGAGTTCAAAGCCAGTCTCAGCAATAGTGGAGTACTAAGCAACTCAGTGAGACCCTGTCTCTAAATAAAATATAAAATAGGGCTGGAGATGTGGCTCAGTGGTGGAGTGCCCCTGAGTTCAATCCCTGGTACCCCACCCAAAAAAAAAAGCCAGCCTCAACAATTTAGCAGGGCCTTAAGCAACTTATCGAGACCCTGTCTCTAAATAAACTAAAAAGGACTGGAAATATAGCTCAGAAGTAGAGAGCCCCTGGGTTCAGTTCCCAGAACAACAACAACAACAACAACAACAACAACAACAACAAAAAGAATTAGAACTACAAAAAGAAACAACATGAAAAGCAAACAAACAAAACCTAGAGCTATAAAACTTCTAAGAGAAAATGTAGGAGAAAAACCTTTGTGACACAGTGAGACAGAGATTACTGAGAGATGTCCTCAGAAACAGGAGCATAGGGCTGGGATATGGTAGACCTGCTTGCAGAGCACCAGTGAAGCTCTGAGTTTCATCTCCTGAAGGAAGAGAGAAAGAAAACAAAGCACAGTCTGGGAGAGAGGATGTTTGCAAGCCAAATATCCAGTAGAAAAGGACTTGTGTCTACAATATACAATTTTAGGCTAATAAGAAGACATTCCAATTTTTTAAAAAATGGGCAGAAGATTTGAAAAGACATAACAAGCCGGGCGCGGTGGCGGCCTGTAAAGCACTTTGGGAGGCTGAGGCAGGAGGATCGCGAGTTCAAAGCCAGCCTCAGCAATGGCGAGGCACTTAGCAACTCAGTGAGACCCTGTCTCTAATAAAATACAAAAAAGGGCTGGGGAAGTGGTGAGTGCCCCTGAGTTCAATCCCCGGTACCACAAAAAAAAAAAAAAAAAAAAAAAAAAAAAAAAAGAAAAGACACTAACAACAACAACAACAAAAATGATATATGGAGGAGTCAGGTGTGGTGGCGCATGCCTGTAATCCCAATGGCTTGGGAGGCTGAGAGAGGAGGACTGTGAGTTCAAAGCAGCCTTAGCAACTTAGCAGGGCCCTAAGCAACTCAGTGAGACCCTGTCTCTAAATAAAATATAAAAAGGGGCTGAGATGTGGCTCAGTGGTTAAACACCCCTGGGTTCAATCCTTGGTACTATCTATCTATCCATCTGGCAAATAAGCAGGCAAAAAGATCACAAGATCACTCATCAGGGAAATGCAAGTTCAAATCACAATGGGGGGGGCTGGGATTGTGGCTCAGCGGCAGAGCACTCGCCTCGCACGGGCACGGCCCGGGTTCGAAACTCAGCACCACGTAAACGTAAATGCACTGCATTGTGTACAACTAAAGTAAATAAATAAATATATTTTTTTAAAAAATGACTGACAAGGGGCTGAGGGTCCAGTTTAGTCAAAGAACATGTGCTTAGCATGCATCAGGGCCTGGCTGCGATCCCCAGCATAAAACATAAAAACACCAAATAAACATATGGAAAGTTCTCTCAACAACATCATCACTCACCAGGGAAATACAAATTAAGTTGCAATATAATACCTCTCTGCTACCACTTGACTGGATAAAATAAATAGGACCAAAAACTTTAGAGAGCTGTTTGGTAGAATACTAAAGCTGAAAATATGTTTGCCTATGACCCAGAAATTCTACTCCTAAAAGAAATGCACATATAGCCGGGTGTGGTGGTGCACGCCTGTAATCCCAGCACTTGGGAGGCTGAGGCAGGAGGATCATGAGTTCAAAGCCAGCCTCAGCAATGGTGAGGCACTTAGCAAATTAATGAGACCCTGTCTCTAAATAAAATACAAAAAAGGGCTGGGGATGTGTGACCCAAGGAGCATGCAGTGTTCACACGGCACTGTGTGCACTAATCCCACACTGAAGACAACCTAAATACCCTTCAGTAGGATGGGCACAGTTACTGTAGTACATTCATAGAATGCAGGAGAACTAACAAACTACAATCACATGCAAAAATACTGCTAGCCAGCTGGAGAGGTGCACACCTGTAGTCCCAGGCTCAGGAGGCTGAGCCAGGAGGATTGTTTGCACTCTGGGGTTCAAACCTGCCTGGGCAACATAATGGGGCCCCCATAAGGAAAAATAAAAAAGAAGTGGGGGGGGGTGGCTCTGTGGTAGAGCACTTGCCTAGCATGTGTGAGGCACTGGGTTCCATCACTGGCACCACATAAAAATCAACAAATAAAACAAAGGTATTGGCACAATTAATCAACAAATACATGAAAAAATGCTCAACATCGCTGGCAATTAGAGAAATGCAAATCAAAACTACTCTAAGATTTCATTTCACTTCAGTCAGAATGGCAGCTATCAAGAACACAAACAACAATAAATGTTGGAGAGGATGTGGGGAAAAAGGCACACTCATACATTGCTGGTGGGACTGCAAAATGGTACAACCATTATGGAAAGCAGTTTGGAGATTTCTTGGGAAAATGGGAATGGAACCACCCTATGACCCAGCCATCCCACTCCTGGGTCTATTCCCAAAGGACTTAAAAACAGCATATTACAGTGACACAGCTACCTCAATGTTTATAGCAGCACAATTCACAATAGCTAGGTTGTGGAACCAACCTAGATGTCCCTCGGTAGATGAATGGATAAAGAAAATGTGGCATATATACACAATGGAATTTTACTCAGCAATAAAAGAGAATAAAATAATGACATTCGCAGGTAAATGGATGAAGTTGGAGAATATAATGCTAAGTGAAATCAGTCAATCTCAAAAATCCAAATACCGAATGTTTCCTCTGATATAAGGAAGCCAGTTCACAGTATTGTTGGGTTGGGGTACATAGAAAGATTAGAGGAACACTATAATGGTCAAAGGGAAGGGAGGGGAAGGGAGGGAGCAAGGGGGGAAGGGGGAAAAAAGTGGTTGAATAAGACGGATATCATTATTCTAAATGCATAATTGAAGACTTGAATGCTGTGAATATACTTTGTATACAAACTGTTTTATGTAAAAAGATGCTATATATGTATAGTATGAACTGTAATACATACTACTATAAATAAAAATTTTTTAAAAAATAAATAAAGGTATTGGGGCTGGGGTTGTGGCTCAGCGGCAGAGCGCTCGCCTCGCACGTGCGCGGCCTGGGTTCGATCCTCAGCACCACGTAAACACAAATGCAATTGCATTGTGTACAACTAAGGTAAATAAATAAATATTAAAAATAAATAAAGGTATTGTGTCCATCTACAAATAAAAAAAAATCTATTCAGAAAAAAAGAAGTGGTGGGGCTGGGGTTGTGACTCAGTGGCCAAGTGCTTGCCTAGCATGCATGAGGCATTGGGTTCGATCCTCAGCACCACACAAAAATAAAATATATTGTATCCACCTAAAACTAAAAAAAATAAATAAATAAAGTAAATAAAAGGAGTGGGTGAGGGCTGAATCTTACAAACATAGCTTCAAGTGAAATAGTTGTGGCAAACTCAAAATACTTTATGATTTTGTAGATCATTCCACTTATATAAAGAACAGCCGGCGCCTGTAATCCCAGTACTTGGGAGGCTGAGGCAGGAGGATCGCGAGTTCAAAGCCAGCCTCAGCAATGGTGAGGCACTAGGCAACTCAGTGAGACCCTGTCTCTAATAAAATACAAAAATGGGCTGGGGATGTGGCCCAGTGGTCGAGTGGCCCTGAGTTCAATCCCCGGTACCAAAAAAAAAAAAAAAAAAAAAGAACAGCCGGGCGCAGTGGCGCACGCCTGTAATCCCCAGCACTTTGGGAGGCTGAGGCAGGAGGATCGCGAGTTCAAAGCCAGCCTCAGCAATGGCGAGGCACTTAGCAACTCAGTGAGACCCTGTCTCTAAATAAAATACAAAAAAGGGCTGAGGATGTGGCCCAGTGGTCGAGTGCCCCTGAGTTCAATCCCTGGTACCACAAAAAAAAAAAAAAAAAAAAAAAAAAAAGAACAAAGCTAGGCTGGGTGCAGTGGCACATACCTGTAACCCCAGCAATTCAGGAGGCTGAGGCAGGAGTTTCACAGGTTCGAGGTCAGCCTCAGCAACTAATGGAGACCCTGTCTCAAAATTAGACATTGTTTGTCTAATTCTCCCCACTCTACCCTATGACAGCTGGGAAGTTTCCGGTCATCCCATGCTTTGGCACTGGGGTTTGAATCCCCAGGGGTGCTCTATCACTGAGCTACACATGCTGCCCTTTTTATTTTTATGTATTTATTTTTTGGGGGGGGTACCAGGGATTGAATTCAGGGATACTCGACCACTGAGCCACATCCCCAGCCCTATTTTGTATTTTATTTAGAGACAGGGTCTCACTGAGCTGCTTAGCGCCTTCGCTTTTTGCTGAGACTGGCTTTAAACTCGCCATCCTCCTGCCTCAGCCTCCGAGCCGCTGGGATTACAGTCGTGGGCCACCTCCCAACTTTATATTTATTTTTAAAACAAAATATTAATGCTGCACAGCAGTGAAGAATTTTCAGTTATCTCACCTGGCTGTTGAATGTAGCGTTGCCTCCTCGCTTGTCTAGAAAGTAAAGAAGGGATTACAAGCCTCGACCACGAGGGGGCGGCCCAGGACATCTTATGAAGCCCACCCCTTTGGTAAGGTGGTGTCTGCCAGCAGTTTCCCTAGCCCTAGGTCTTTTCTCTCCAGTGAAAACTCACGTGTTTGGTGATTCTCTGCCTCGTAGACCTCCAGTCTTGAATAAACACCAAATCCATGAATGAAATTCATTATAATAGTATGTTATAGGGATGTAGTATATATTATATATTAGTATAATAGTATATATTATATATTAGTATAATAGTATATATTATAGGGATGTAGTTCAGTGGTAGAGTACTTGCTTAGCAGGTGGGAGGTCATGAGTTCAATCCCCAGTACAGGGGGAAAAATTGCCAGTTTAGAGGTTATAAGCTTTTTAATTTAATTTAAATTTTTAGGTATTGGGAATAAAAACCCAGGGCCTCCTACATGCTAGACAAGCACTGTAGAGCTGAGCTACATCTGCAGCCCTTTTTTAAATTTATTTACACTTGGGTGGATGGGTTTGAACCTTGGGCCTCCTGCATGATAGACAAGTGCTCTACCACTGAATACATCTGCTACAGAACTTGTGTGTTTCTTTTCTTTTCTTTTTTGTATCAGGGATTGAACCCAGCAGGGCTGAACCACTGAGCCACATCCCCAATCTTATTATTATTATTATTTTTTTTTTTTTCCAAATTTTGAGACGTGGTTTTGTTAAATTGCTGGCTTTGAACTTGTGATCTTCCTGCCTCAGACTCTGGAGTAGCTGGGATTATAGGCCACCACTCTGAGCTAAAAAAAAAAAAATTCATTTTTAATTAACACATAGTAATTGTACATTTTATGGGGTACAGTGTAACATGTCACTATAGGTATACAGGTATACAATATGTAATGCTTAGATCAGGTTAATTGGTATAACTATCACCTCAGAAATTTATTGTTTCTTTATGTTGAGAACATTCAAAATCCTCTCTATAGCTATTTTGAAATATCCAATTGTTGTTAATCATAGTTATTTTACTATGCGATTGTGGGAATATTTAAAAAAATGATTCCTATGAACTCTATGAGACAGAACGTGTTTATATAATATAGGGGAAAAAATAGGGCCAATAGGTCCTTATTTCCTCATGGCTAGATAAAAGTAGCACTCTCCTAACTTATCTCCCCAGTCCATTTTCTCTTTTTTTTTCTCCAAGTGCTGGGGATTGAACCCAGGGCATGGTGCCTGCTGAACACCACCCCTGCCACTGAACTACACCCCAACCCGATATTCATGCCGGATCCATTCCAAGCCAATCAATAAAGTAGGAGGGAAATCTTGACACACTGTTTGGATCTGGCTTTCAAAAGCTCACTGCTACTGGGGTGTAGCGGCCCATGCCTGTAATCCCAACCACTCCAGAGGCTGAGACAGGAGGATCACAAGATTGAGGCCAGCCTCAGCAATTTAGCAGGATTCTCAGCAATTTAGCCAGACCCTGTCTCAAAGTAAAAAAATAAAAGGGGCTGAGTATGTGGCTCAGTGATAGGGATGTGATTCAATCCCCAGTACCAGAGGAAAAAATATGCACACTGCCTCCCTTGCCTTGGTGTTCTTCACTTCTGCAGCTGGGCATCAACCAAATGTTCAAGCCTTATCTCTCAAGCAAACCAGACAGCTCCCTTGCTCAAACATGTCCCATGTTCTTTCTTCGCACTGTTACACAGTGCGCTCCGAGTTGGAATGCCCCACCTCATTTCTGTCAAACTACTGTGGCCTGACTGGGTTCCACACCAGGCATGAATTTGCCCTTCTCTAATTCACTTCTGCTGTCCTTATAGCATTGTTCATACTAGCATCATTTATGAACCCTGTTCTTGATTATGGGCAAGGGTTTTCTATTTCATTTTTATTTCATCTTTTTTTTTTAACACAGGGTACTTTGCAACTAAGCTACTTCTCCAACCCTTTCATATTTTTATTTTGAGATAGGGTTTCACCAAATTGGTGAGGCTGACCTTGAACTTGTAATCCTCCTACCTCAGCCTCATGAGTTGCTGGGATTATAGGCATGTGCCATCATACCCAGTTTATTTCAATTTTTTATTTCCTCTAGTTCCATGTATGACACCAATACATGTTTATTGAATTGTGTCCAGAATTCTAATTTTAATATCTGTACCCTGGTTTTTATTTTTTTTTAATATTTATTTATTTGCTTTAGTTGTACACAATGGGTTTATTTGTACGTGGTGCTGAGGATCGAACCCGGGCCGCGCACGTGCTAGGCGAGCGCTCTACCGCTGAGCCACAATCCCAGCCCCTGTACCCTGGTTTTGCTGGTGTTTAGCTGTGTGATACTGAGCAAGTTACTTAATTAACCTCTCTAGGCCCCAGTTTCCTCATCTGGAGAATGGTGATCATAATAGCAAGCACTTTGAGTTACCATAAGGATGAAATAGATAACGCACTTAAGAGTGCTTAGCATTGGGCTAGGGTTGTGACTCTGTGGCAGAGCACTTGCCTCGCACATGTGAGGTACTGGGTTTGATCCTCAGCACCACATAAAAATAAATAAATAAAATAAAGATATTTTGTCCATGTATAATTAAAAGAATATTTCTTTAAAAAGAGTGCTTAGCATTGTGCTAGGTGCAATAGGAGCTCCAGACTGTCAAAAAAGAAAGAAAAGACCCTTATAGGCCAGAGGAATGGTGGAGGTCTTTCTGGAGGAACTGGGTTGAGACTTGGGATATGAATAAAGAGGGGACAACCAAGACAACAGGACCACCTTGAATAAAAATTTCAGAAAAAACAGGAAGGAGTAGGGTGTGCTTCAAACAGACCAGTCATGTCCTGGAAGTTGCTTTGGAGAGATTCCCCAGAAGAGAGAGGAAAAGGACAGGGGGTACATTGTCGAGGAGTGTGGATTTCAGGTTGCAAGGGAGAGAAACCAGTCTATTGTGGTCTGCTGAAGTTTTCTGATTGGGTTTGTTCCTTCCAGCAATAGCAATACAATGGGCAGTGGCAGCCAAGTGGATGGATGACAGGATGGAATCAGCATGTGCTTTTGTCCAGTGGCAAGGACAGATAGAAATGGACAAAAAGAGACTTGTCTGCTAGTTTGTAGCAATGTTAGTACATAGTAAAATCATATATGTAAAAAAATTGATTATAGGGGCTGGGTATATAGCTCAGTGGTCGAGCACTTGCTTAGCACGCACAGGGCCCTGCGTTCAATCCCTAGCACACACACACACACATGCAATTATGAAAGTACAAGAAAGAGTGAATTTGACTTAGAATAAGTTTGTGGGGGAAAGCTGTAGAGGAAAGAAGGTGGGAACAATTGGTTACATTGGCATAACCAGTCAGTTTGAGCCACAGGGTCAGTGAAGCCACTGAATTTGCTAATGCAAATATAAAATGTATATAGCATGGGGAGTGGCATCAAGGAAGGGCATGGTTTCTCTGTGCTCTGGGTGGTCAGGTCACACTGAGTATTTTATGTAGATACATTTTGGTTGCATGCAACAGAAACCCAACTCTGGCTGGCAAGGTCGACTCTAGGGTGTCCTTCCCAGAACTCTTAAGGCAATGCACCCAGCCCCCTGCTGCTGCTGCTGCTGCTGCAGCAGCGAGTGTTGGCTTGCTAAGGGCTTCCAGCTGCCCAAAATTCCAGAGAGTTGCCCTCAGTTGAAGGGAGCTGCCCTGGGGCTGCTACTCCCTCAGGGCCCACAGCCAGAGTCTGACAAAAAACTTCTTATGCCTCAAACTGCCCCAGCCAAGACAAGATCAAACTAACCCTTCTTCCTGTCTTGCTCAACTTCCTCCTTCAATAAATCCTTTTCTTTGGATCTCTCTTACAGGCTCTGTTTCCAAGGACCTTGACCCAAGACACCTAGGAAACCAATAGCCAGGAATAACTAGATTCAGGCTCTCACATAGAGTCCATCACCTGTTGTAGCTTTTGTATTTCAGTTTTTTTTTTTTTTTTTTTTTGGTGGTACTGGGAATTGAACCCAAGGCCTCGTTCATACTGGACAGTGCTCTACCACTGAGTATATCCCCAGCCCTTCGCTTTTGTATTGCTTGATTCTCTCTGTGATTTTCTCTGTTCAATCCAGGTGGAGGCCAAACAGTTCAGAGGTCCTGTGCTAAGAGAACTTCTCATCCCAGTAGTTCTAATAAAGGTCTCAGAACTCATTCTGATTGGATCACCTTGGGTCATATGACTTTTCTAAATCAACCACTACAAATGGTGGTGGTGGTGGTGGTGGTGGTGGTGGTGGTAGGTGGTACTTTTTTGGGTCAGGATTGGGTCATAGATTCACTCCTTGAATGTGAATACTGAAATAATTTTCAAGTCAGTCATATGACAGGAGGATGAGGAGAGTGAAGGGCAGATGAATCATGCTGGGGCCCCGTGTAGTAAAGGGGTTTATTAACCGGCCCCTAATGGCCGGTGGCCACCAAGCGACACATGTTGGGGGGAGGAAAACCGGCGGGAGGAGAAGAGACGGGGCGATGAAAAGAAAAGAAGGGAAGAAAGGAAAAGGGACAGAAAGGGGGAAAAAAGGGATGGAAAGGCGACAAAGGGGCGAGTTTCAGCCTAGGGGGCGGGGCTTACATAGCGACTCCGGTAGTCCGCGGGACCCCTGACTCCATAGGCTGCCTGGGGTTGGAAGGTGTGCCATGATTGGCTCAGTAAGAGACCCGAGGTGTGGCCTGTCCAAGGTACCTGGGAAGTGTGGCCTGGAATTATCTACCAGGGAGGAAATTCCCGTTCATTTGTCAAAAGAAAAAGAATGTTTGTTGGGAGGACAAAAATGACACTTGTCCCCAGTAGGTCCTGACAAACTGAGGAGTGTCCACATGGGATAATGAGACATATGGAAACCATCATCTGAAGAGTGATGGCAAAAAAAAGAGACTTATTTCCAGTGTTTTGGGGGAAAATGTGGGAAAAGGGATGAAGTGGGAATTGCCTAGTGTTTGGTGAAGTTTTAAAGAATAACATTAGTGTTATGGTTTGGATATGAGATGTCCCCCAAAAGTTCATTATTAGATTATGAGAACTGAAACCTAATCAAATTAATAACGTGAAAAGACTGCTGTACTGGGTGATAACTCCATAGGCTGATAGGGTGTGGCTGGAGGAAGTAGTTCACCTGGGACATGCCTTTGGGGCTTATATTTTGTTGTTGGTGCCTGGTGCCTGAGTTGAGCAGCCTTCCTCCACCACATCCTTCTGCCATGATGTTCTGCCTCACCTTGAGCCCAGAGAAATGGAGTTGGCTGACTATGGACTGAACTCTGAAACCATGAGCCCAAAATAAAATTTTCATCCCCTAAATTGTTTGGCCTGGTCACAGAGATGAACAGCTAACATAAGTAGAAGTTTAGGGTCAGAGATTAGTGGGAGGATAGCCATAAGAAAAAAAACTTCACATATATATAACCTTACATACACATAACACACACACACACACACACACACACACACACACGCACACGCACAACATATACAATCTAAGTTGTCAAAAAAAAAAAAAAAAAAAAAAAAGGCCTATTTGGAAGGTGGTGAGCTTGGAAGCTTGCCCTGCAGTCTCTCCTGTGAATGGGCATCTCTCTCTCTCTCTCTCTCTTTTTTTTTTTAGTACTGGGGATTGAACTCAGGGGCACTCGACCACTGGGCCACATCCCCAGCCCTTTTTTGTATTTTTATTAGAGACAGGGTCTCACTGAGCTGCTAAGTGCCTCACCATTGCTGAGGCTGGCTTTGAACTCGCGATCCTCCTGCCTCAGCCTCCCAATGCTGGGATTACAGGCGTGTGCCACTGTGCCCGGAAGCATTATCTCTCTTTTCATGACTAATAAAGCACGCTCGTGCTTCCTTTTTATGTTGACTTTTTCAGGAGAACTGTGTCTGAGTGGGTGATATTTGGAATGCCCCACCCTGGTCTCTTGTCTGGGGGAAATCTGCCCTACCCTAAAAATTCCAACCAGCAGTTCTTCTCTGAGGCTCCCTTCTGCATCCCTTGTTAGTCATGAGATTAGGGATATACACAATCAGGTGTTGGAGTCACCCAAGTATGTGCCTGAACTTCCACCAGTTTGATGTAAGCACCCCTAGGAGAGTGACTTACTTCCTGTCTTATTCTCTTGGTGTCTTATTCAGGAATATATTTATTGAAGAAATCATTTTATCAGGGCTCTTGTGGAAGGATATTTGCTTTGGGGGACGGTGTGTGACTAAGGGGGAAACAGAATCAAACCTACCTCCAAGATTCAGTGACCAACAGATGGTACTGCACTTGAAGCTGCCTTATCTATGAGTAATTGGGAATACCCAAGCCACTTTGGTTTTTGCAGTTGTTGGATAGAGTAGGCTTCTTTCCCCAACCCACTTACGTCAATGGGCAGTCCTGGGAGACCTATGGGGCACAGGGTAAGGGGGGTCAACAAAATAATTTATTTTGGAATGTAACATGAGTTGCCTCCTTCTTTTTCTTTTTTACTTCCTGGTGCTGAGGATTGAACCCAGGGCCTTGTGCATGCAAGTCAAGCACTCTACCAAATGAGTTATATTCCCAGCCCCTTCTTTCTTTCTTTTTTTTTTTTTTTTTTTTGGGGGGGGGGTGCCGGGGATTGAACTCAGGGGCACTCGACCACTGAGCCACATTCCCAGCCCTATTTTGTATTTTATTTAGAGAGGGTCTCACTGAATTGCTTAGCACCTCTCTGTTGTTGAGGCTGATTTTGAACTCACGATCCTTCTGTCTCAGCCTCCTGAGCTGCTGGGATTACAGGCGTGCGCCACCAAGCCCGCTGAGTTGCCCCTTTCTTGTCCCTCTGCCTTCACATGGATCCTTCCCAGACCTAGAAAAATGAGCCTTCTCCCTTCTTCTTCTAGCTGTGGTAATTCTTCCACCTACTCTGGTGACCCAATACCCAGAAAACCTTCAGAGAATTGTTTCCCTCTCTTTTCTGCCCCACCAAGGTGTAGTTATTTCTCCTTTTCAGAGCTTCTTCCTGTTGCTGCCGAGTGTGGGGCCGGTGTGCCTGGAAAGGGGCCTGCATCCACGGTGGCTGTTAACCACAGTGGGCCCTGCTTGTTTCTCTCTCTCCTTTAGCCTGTATTCTTTATCCTTGTTGAAGTTTTGGCCCAGGACTTTCTAAGTGTGTGGTCTCTGTGTCCCCCACCCTCACCCCTTTGCTACATTTCAGCATTTTAGAAATTTAGAGTTGCAAGAGTGGCCGGAAGACATCTAGTGCGGTCTTCCCTTTGCTGACTCTCTTCCTGGAGTCTGGTATAAGCTCTGGGGTGCAGCCAGTCTTTTTCCTTCCCCAAGCCAAAGGCACTTTCGCTACTGATGATCTCAACATTCTAGGTAGGGAGGAGCAGGTAGATGTCAATGTTTTCCCTTTACCTTTGGGGAAACCGAATCAGAAACCAGGCGGCGGCCTCGGTGGGGCGTGGGCGTAACGGGAATGCAGGGCTCCAGGCCAGAGCGGAATTTATTGTCTCCGTCTGGAAAGAGTGAAAGTGAAATAATCGACTTAGGGCCGCAGTTCGGAAAAGGATCTGTATGGGGTTTGGAGGATTACTGCAGTAAGAGCTCAGTTGGGCACCGACTCCTTGGCAGCTCCGCAGTCCAGCCGGGTCCGTCGCCCTTTCCTTGACAGGGTGACCAATGGGCGGCGGCCTCTTTAAGGCTGAGCGCCCCGCCTCCAGTTCGTCGTCTACTTCCTCCCACCTCCTCTCCGCGGCTCCACCAGTTCCAGACTTCCCTCTGCGATGAGGTCATCTCCCCAGCGCCCATTGGCGGAGCCAAGCCGTCAATCACAGGAAGTTGCGCCACCGTCCCCGCCTTCCTTGTTCTCCTTCCTTCTCGGAAAGCTCCCCCAGTCGGCCAAGCCCGGCCTCGACAAAGCCTCTGATTGGCCAGTGCCGCTGCCACTCCCCCAGAGGGCGGGGTGAGAGGCGGGTGTGGTGGGAGGGCCCGCAGCATCCGTGGCTTGAGAGCAGCCGGCGGTGGCCGTGTCTGTGGTGGCTCAGGCGACGGGTCAGGCGGCGGCGGTGGGAGCGAGTGTCCCACCCTTCCCACCCCCTCGGTTCCACTCGCCACACGCCCTGTGCTCGCGCAGACTTCTCTCAACTCCACGTACCCTGACTGGACGTTGAGCCTCGGGAGGAGAGGCGAGCGGCTGGCGCCGGAGCGGGGCGAGCCGCGGATCCCGGGCCGGCAGGAGACGCGGCGGTGAGTGAGAGTCGGGACAGGGGACCCCTCCCCCACTGCGGCCCCGCCCCGCGCATCCTTTCTCCTCGCGACCCGGTCGCGCGCGCCCCGGGGGAACCGGGCCCCGGGCCCAGCGGGTCCCGCCGCCCCGGCCCCCGCCTCCACCCCGCCTCCCAATCTCCCCGCCCCTCCCTTCCCCTCGGGGCCCGGGTCGCCGAGGCCCGGTCACTCGGCCCGGGCTGTCGGGTGCGGCCGTGCACCTGTGCACCGTCTGGCCCGGCTGCGCTGGGTGGGGAGGCGCGGAGGTTCCCGCCCTCACTGCGCCCAGGGTGTGTTTTAACTGCAGAGACAGGGTGTTGGGCGCTTTCTCCCGGATCTTGTGCAAATCCTCAGGATCCCCATGCAGTCCTCAGGCTTCCCGGGCGAGGAGGCTCATCTGGACTTGAAGCCTGAATACCGTCAGGCTACAGAGCTCAGTGCAGATTTGAAATTTGATGGCCAAGAGGAAAGTGTCTGGTCTCTAGAACGTTTGTCTGTTAGGACACTTTGATCACCCCTTGTCCGCACCCCCCACCCCTTACCATTGAGAAATCACTGGTACTCTATATAGTGGCCAGGGCTGGAGCTTTCAGTTGAGACTTCCAGATCTGCCATCTGTTATTCGTGTAATCTTGAGGCTCAGTTTTCTCATCTGAGATATGAGGATAATAGTAGTACCTATCACATAAGATTGTTCTAAGTATTAAATGAAAGAATTCACATAAAATGTTCGACACCGTGCTTGACACATAGAAAGGTCCCAAGAAATGCTTGCCGTTGTGTTGTTGAGAAAGACTGATAGGCCCAGGGTGTGTTTAAGAGCTAGCCCAACCTGGCCTTCTTAGGATTTCTCTCGTTTTCTCCCTGCATGTGACATATAACTAAAGGGCAGTTTGGGGGACAGTTTACAGCTTGCTAGCCTATACTTGGCATGAAGTGTGTATATACAGGAATATGAAATACGTCACTTAAATATAATAATGAAATTATACCTACACTGCATGTGTTTTTTACATAGTTTTAAACCCATAAGATGTCTGGAATGTTCCCAGGTTGCCAGTTTTTGAAGTCTTACAATCTGTTTTCTACATGAAGCCAAAGCTTTATTATCCTAAGAAGTTCAACTTAAGTGTTTTATTTTAGAATGCCCCCACCAAAAAAACCAAATTCTTACTTTCACTTAAGCAGTTTTACTATTGAAAGCAGCTGCATCCCAGGGGTGAGGTGGTACAGCCAGCTGGCCCACAGCCCCATGACTGCAGGGTGGGGAACCTTTGGCTGAAAGTTATTAAATTAATTTTGCCTAATGTTGTTTGCATTTTTCATAGTAAATCAAAGGACTTTACTTAGTTTCTTTCTTTCCTTTTTTTTTTTTTTTTTTTTTTTTGGTACTGGGTGTTGAACCCAGGGGTGCTTAAGCACTGAGCCACATCCCCAGTCCCTTTTTTATTTAGAGATAGGGTCTTGTTAAGTTATTTAGGGCCTTGCTAGATTGCTGAAGCTGTCTTTGAACTCAGGATCCTCCTGCCTCAGTTTCCTAGTTCTCTGGGATTACGAGCTTTATTGCTTTCTTCAAAAAACAGGCAAGGAGCTGGGTGAGTTGGTGTGGTAGTACATACCTTTAATCCCAGCTGAGGTAGGAGGATCTCAAGTTCAGGGCCAATGTCAGCAATTTAGTGGGGCCCTCAGCTACTTAGTTAGACCCTGTCTAAAAATTAAAAAAATATAAAGGACTGGGGATGTAGCTCAGTGGTAAAGCTCCCTGGGTTCAATCCCCAGTAATCCCCTTTCCCCCAAACCAAATCAAACAGCAACATCAGTAACAACAAAACACAGACAATGAAAAAGTATCTGGAGTCTAGCTCTAGTGTTTGCTTCAGTTCCTTGTCAATACTGTTAAAGAAGAGTCCCTGTTTATTATTTTTTAAATTAATTATTTATTGGTGCATCATAGTTTTACATAATGGTTGGATTGGTTGTTACATATTCTTATGTGTACACAATATAACAGTATAATTTGGCCAATATCATTCCACAGTAAGGAGCCCCTGTTTAAAAGGGCTTCCCAAAGTCACTTTTTTCTTATTCTTTTTGTATAGGGGATTGAACTCAGGGGTGCTCTACCACTGAGCTACATACATCCCCAGTCTCTTTTATTTTTTAAAATTTGAGATATGGTCTTGCTAAGTTGCTGAGGGCCTTGAAAAGTTGCTAAGGCTGGCCTTAAATTTGGGATCCTCCTGTCTCAGCCTCCTGAGTCTGATATTACAGGCGTATGCCACTGTGCTTAGCTTAGGGTATATTTTTTAATTAGTTAAATCATGAGAGATGGAAGTGTAATATGCATCCCATTATCCAAAAGTATTTATTGCATACTTTCCATGTCCTTAGTTCTCTGCTAAATGCTATGAGGGAGAGATTAAAACAGTATGAAAGAGCATCTTAGCTCATAAAGGGCAAAACCATAAAGTTTGGGTCATCCAGAGTAATTGTGGGTACTTCTTAAATAATGACTTCATCTATTCGTTCTGCAAATTTTGTTGTAGGCCTATAATGTGTCAGGTGTTTTCCTAAGTTGGGATTATCAAGATAGGTGAGATATGAACCCTGCTTATGAAGGGCTCACAGTTTAATAGGAGAGGCAGAAAGTGACAGATGATTGTAACAAACTGATATAAAGTATAGGTGCAAACCCAGAATTGTAGGAGAGACTCAAGGGAATTTTTCCTTTGGACATATGGGAAGGCTTCATAGAGAAGATGGGGCCTGAGCTGAGTCTTAACTCAGATAAAGGAGATGAAAACCATTCCAAGTGTAAGTCACTAAGCTTGGAAAGGTTCCTGACAAATCTGATAGTAGTTATCACCCTGGTGGAAGGGGAAGGAAAACAACATTTCTTGATGCCCACTGTAACAATTAGTAGGCCAAGCTTTTAATGTATTTTTAATCATCACAAAAATCCCATAAGGTCAATTTTACCTCTATTTTAGGATAGGGAAATAGACTTGGAGTGGTTAAATAATTCAACCAGCATTACACAGTGACAGTCAGGTTTTGAATCTCTGACCTAAAAGTGTAGGGCCTCACACAAGCTAGGCAAGCACTCTATCACTGAGCTACATCCCCAGCCTTTTAAAAAATTTCATATTGAGACAGGGTCTTGTTAGGTTGCCCAAGTTGGCCTTGAACTTGCAATCCTCCTACCTAAGAGCCTCCTGTGCCTGGTGCTGTTCCTTTTAACAGTGCCTTGTGGAAATACATATAAAAGAGGTTAGAAAGTTCTACCTATGTTCTAATATAATTTTACTACATCTGTTACATAGTATTTTCTGTGAAATAAATGTTTTATATTTGATTTAGAATCACTAAGGCATATATAGTAAAAATTGTCTTTTATGGTATTTCCTAAAAAGTGTGACCTATGGGCACATTTATTGAAAGTGGAGGATATTGATACATACAGATTCTAAACAGGGCGCTTTACAAAGTTTGTTAAATAGATACTTTTTTCTTGCAACTGCAGCTTATGTTTATGTGCATCAAAAAAAGTTTTGTAGACATGTGGCTAATTAATTTATAATGGGGAAATTAGAATTTTGAAATTATATTAGCAAAGATTATTATATTACATTTAGAATGCTGTAGGAAGAACTTGTATTAAGCCAGGCGCAGTGGCACATGCCTATAATGCCAGTGACTCAGGAGGCTGAGGCAGGGGATCACAAGTTCAAAGCCAGCTTCAGCAACTTAGTGAAACCCTGTCTCAAACAACAACAACAGCAGCAACAACAGCAGCAACAACAACAACAAAAACCCCCAAAAAACTAGACTAAGCTTCCCAGGAGCAAGGGTATTTCTTTTCTTTTGTTAAGTAATTGGGCCTCAATATGTTGCTTGTTCTTTATTGGATGTCTTAGCACATGCCTATAACCAGCTACTCTTAGGGAGTCAGAGGCAGGAGAATCTTTGAGTTTAAGGCCAATCTTGGCCACATAGCAAGACCCTCTCTACAGTTAAAAAAAAAAGAAAGAAAAAGGAATGTTGTTCAGACTGATCTGAAACTCCCAGACTCATTTTGGGATAAAGTCGGTCCTTAGTAAGTATTTGTTGAATATAAAATAACCATGAACTGGGTGGAGGGGTGCATGCCTATAATCCCAGCAATTTGGGAGACCAAGTCAGATAGAAGGCAAGTTTGAGGCCAGCCTCAGCAACTTAGTGAGACTCTTTTTTTTTTTTGGGGGGGGGGGGGACTGGGGATTGAACTCAGGGACACTCGACCACTGGGCCACATCCCCAGCCCTTTTTTGTATTTTATTTAGAGACAGGGTCTCACTGAGTTGCTAAGTGCCTCGCCATTGCTGAGGCTGGCTTTGAACTTGCGATCCTCCTGCCTCAGCTCCCCAAGTGCTGGGATTACAGGTGTGTGCCACTGTGCCTTGCTATGAGAATCTGTTTTAAAAAAATAAAATAAAAAGGGTTGGGGAGCTGGGCGCGGTGGCGCACGCCTGTAATCCCAGCACTTTGGGAGGCTGAGGCAGGAGGATCACGAGTTCAAAGCCAGCCATAGCCATCAGCAATGGCAAGGCACTTAGCAACTCAGTGAGACCCTGTCTCTAAATAAAATACAAAAAAGGTCTGGGGATGTGACCCAGTGGTTGAGTGCCCCTGAGTTCAATCCCCAGTACCACAAAAAAAAAAAAAAAAAAAAAAAAAAAAAAAAAAAAAAAAAAAGAAAAGAAAAAGGGCTGGGGGCTGGGGTTGTGGCTCAGCGGCAGAGCGCTCGCCTTGCACGTGCGCGGCCCGGGTTCGATCCTCAGCACCATGTAAACATAAATGCATTGCACTGTGTACAACTAAAGTAAATAAATAAATATAAAAAAAAAAAAAAAAGGGCTGGAGATGTGGCTCAGTGGTTAAGTGCCCCTTGGTTTAATCCCTGGTACCAAAAAAAAAAAAAAAAAAAAAAGAAAAAAAAAAATACACACACATACATAAACACAATGTATTTGAGAAATATATGCTTGCAACTGACCTAAGTGACATTTCCATCTCTTGCTGGGAAAAGACTTTGTTCAGGAGGTTGTATTTCAGAAGGTCTTTAAAAAAAAGGAAGACTTTGATGAATTGTAGATGACGTGGTATACTTAGGTAGGCATGGAGAGTAGTTTATAAATGGATACATGTTGGAAGAAAAGATACCTTGAGCAAAGGGAATGGCCCACAGATGCAATTCAGCAAATATGGGCAGTATTTATGTCAAAGGCCTAAGGAAGGTTTTTTTGTTTTTGTTTTTCTTTCAATGATGGAATTGAACCTGAGAATTGAACCTGGTATATGTTAGGCAAGTGTACTGCTATAGAACTCCAGCCTCTTAATGGAATTTTGAAAATCAAGGAAATAGTCTCTGGGCTGGGATTGTGGCTCAGTGGTAGAGCGCTCGCCTAGCACCTGCGCGGCCCGGGTTCGATCCTCAGCACCACGTAAAAATAAACGCATTGTGTACAACTAAAGCAAATAAATAAATGTTTTTTTTTTTTTTTTAAAGGAAATAGTGTCTGCTCTTAAGGGGTTTACAGTTTTGGGGAATGACTATATTCTATTGCTGTGTAACATTATCTCAAAAGTTAGTGTTTAAGACAACAATAAACATTTATTGTCCCTCACAATTTCTTTCTTCTTTTTTTAAAAAAAAAATTTTTTTTTTAGTTGTAGGTGGACAAAATACTTTTATTTATGTTGTGCTGAAGATTGAACCCAGGACCTCACCCATGCGAGACAAGCGCTCTATCGCTGAGCCCCAACCCCATCCCATCCCCTCACAATTTCTGAGAGTCAGGAATTTGGGAGCAATTTGGCTGAGTGGCTCAGGCTCAGAGATCATAGTACTATGTTACCTGGTATCATAGTTGTCTGAAAGCTTAACCTGAGGCTGGCAGGTCCTCTTGGAGTGTGGCTCCTCATGGCTGGCATGTTGGTGTGCTGGCGGTGGGAGATTTTGGTTCCTCTCCATGTGGGCCTCTTCATAGAGCTCCTTGAAGGCCTTCATGGCATGGTTGTTGGCTTCCCCCAGAGGGAGTAATCCAAGAGACCAAGCTGAATTGCTTTTTATGAACTAGCTTCAGAAGTTACATATTATAATTTTTCCAGTGTTCTATTGGTCACACATTGTAGGAAGGGACAACTCAAGAAGTGAATACCAGAAAGTGAGGATCATTGATGGCCGTCTTGGAGGCTTGTCCATAACACACAACAGTGACCTTGCTAGAGGGGCAGCAAAGGCCACAGCTCCTCCCTCCAGGTGCCTTTTACATGTGGTTGGTTTCCTCCCCCTGTATGTTGCCCACATTGTCTTTTAGTCCCAAGTGAGGTGCTGGTGAGTATTACCGGTCATCTGTGCCATGCTCTAGAGCATCTCCTGATAGTTTACCACCTCTGATGGTTCCCTGTTTGAAATAAAGTAATTCATATTAAAGCTCTTGACAAGGGGCTGCGGTTACAACTGCAGTGGTAGAACACTTGCCTAGAATGTGTGAGGCATTGGGTTCTATCCTCACTATCACATAAAAAAATTAAAGGTATTGTGTTCATCTATAGCTGAAAAAAAATCTTGTTCCCTCCCCCACATAGGTAAAATAGGAAATAAATGTTGGAAGAAGATAGAAAGTGCTTTGGAGTTGGGAAGGACAGATTACAGGAGGAAAAGATTGCTTTTGGTGGGATGAGGGAAATGGAAAAGATCTAATTCTTTAGATACTTATAAATATTGTTGTATGTTTCTTGTGTGCATTCCACATGGTAGGCTGATATGTGGTAGTAGACACAGAATTAGTGCTACATGAATTATTGTTATTTTAAAAAAATTTTTTAGTTGTAGATGGACATAATATCTTTATTTTATTTATTTATTTTTATGTGGTGCTGAAGATCGAACCCCATTATGGGGCCTCATATATGCGAGGTAGGTGCTCTGCCACTGAGCCACAATTCCAGCCCTTATTATTTTTTTTGTGGTGCTGAGGTTAGAACCCAGGGCCCTGTGCATGACAGCTCACATGAAGTATTTTAAGTAATCTAGGCTAGCATTGATACTAAGGACAAAAACTTTGATCTCTTTGTATAAGTTGAGAGTGGAATCATTTTTCTGATATTAAAGAAAATGATACATTTTCAGAGTAATAGACAAATAGTTATAGAGTACAAATACTGGACTCAGACTGGAATTGGGATCTTGGCTCCTCTTTTTGGCTGTGTGTGACCTTGGGCTATCTGACTGTGATACTCTTGCTATTATGTCTTCTCTGTGACTCACTGGCTGTAAAATGGGGATAATAATGGTGCCTGCTTTATATTGCTGTGATGAGGGTTAAATAAATTTAAAAAAATACAAGGTCCTTGGAACAGCTTTACATGCCCATTAGATTATTATCATGATCCATGGTTATTGGTTTTTGGCAGTAGCATAGAACTGACCATGGGGTAATGGGGTTGGAGTTGGAGATGAACACCTGTAGAATGATAACGAATATTCAGAAAGAGGTATTTAAATGTCAACCATTGCTGCTTCAGTGTGTTTTTTCTAGCTTAAGCATCTAGTCTAGATAATTTTGATTTTGCAAAGTAGAGTGAACCCAGTGGCCTTATTTAGTTTAACTCCACAGAAAACAAGATTCAAGAAGGTTCACAGTTGCTTTCTAAGGTTACCTCTTACCTTGTGTCCCTCTTTGAGTTACTGGGTCCTCTGTCTGTAGAATGGGTCTAGCCAGATTCAGTACTTAAAGGTGCTTGTGCTTCAGAAGAGCTTAAAGATGGAATTAGTACCCAAAGTAAAAATACCTAGAATGAGAGAACCTGTGTGACTGAGTTGAGGGACAAGTAAATCTCCTGGAGGGAATTTAAAAGATACAGAAAGTAAAATCACGAGAAACTTCTAAATCTGTACTATAGAAGTACAGGAATGGAAAAGACAGATTGTGTGAAACCCTATCAGTTTGAACAAACTCTTTAGAGGCATTAGTCCTCTTCAGGTTACTTCAGGTTGAAAGAAAATGGCCCTTGAAATAGAAATGGATTGAACTTTCTATACCTCTAAAGTTTCAAATCTCTGATTTTGTACAACAGAAACACATGGATTTCATTTACTTAAAAACTGAAGAGATTCTTAAAAATACTAATGATATATCACATCTAAAGAGATGATAATTGAGTTTGGTGTCCCATGGCTGTTAAAGCAGATTGGTTGATCTGCCAAGGGTGTCTTGAGTGAGTCTAATTGCTTAAGTTGCGTTCAGTTCTGCAGTTCATTCATTGAAGTGGAGCTCTCATTGTTGGATAGAAGCACTAGGAATGAAATGGTTTGAGGTTCCATGGCAATCTAGGGACTCAGTTGGCCACTTCCTCACCAGATGTTTGAGGCTGGCTCAGATAGTGGTAGTAGAAATATCTATAGAATACTTAGAGGAGTGTTATAAAAAATTCTTTTTTGTTTCTTCAGATACCATGATTTTACTTTTGTGATATGTTGGTCCATTGGCTTCCCACTCCTTTTTTTTTTTTTTTTTTTTAATATTTATTTATTTGCTTTTAGCTGTACACAATGGGTTTATTTGTACGTGGTGCTGAGGATCGAACCTGGGCTGCGCACGTGCCAGGCGAGCGCTCTACCGCTGAGCCACAACCCCAGCCCTCCTTTTTATTTTTTAAATTTTTTTAGTTGTAGATGCAATACCTTTATTTCATTTATTTATTTTTATGCAGTGCTGAGGATTGAACCCAGTGCTTCAGATATGCTAGGCAAGCGCTCTAACACTGAGCTACAACACCAGCCCCCCACTCACTCTTAATAATATATATTAAGAAATCATTCCCTGTGTAATTTGGATAGTCCATTTTGAAATTTTGGAGTTGTAGTCTCAATTTGTTAGTGAATTTGAAGATATGTGGGCTATTTGTAGGTTTTTTTTTTTTTTTAAAATATTTATTTATTTGCTTTAGTCGTACACGATGCATTTATTTGTATGTGGTGCTGAGGCTCGAACCCGGGCCGCGCACATGCTAGGCGAGCGCTCTACCGCTGAGCCACAACCCCAGCCCCAATTTGTAGTTTTTTTTTTTTTTTTTTTTTTTTTTTTTGGTGGTACCAGGGATTGAACTCAGGGGCACTCGACCACTGGGTCACATCCCCAGACCTTTTTTGTATTTTATTTAGAGACAGGGTCTCACTGAGTTGCTAAGTGCCTCGCCATTGCTGAGGCTGGCTTTGAACTCGCGATCCTCCTGCCTCAGCCTCCCAAAGTGCTGGGATTACAGGCGTGCGCCACCGCGCCCGGCAATTTGTAGGTTTTTGACCTGAAATTATTAGTAGATTATGGGTGATTCTGTTTCTTTTTTTATTATTTATTTATTTATTTGCTTTAGTTGTACACAATGTATGCATTTTTACGTGGTGCTGAGGCTCGAACCTGGGTTGCACACATGCTAGGCGAGTGCCCTACTGCTGAGCCACATCCCAGCCCCTGATTCTGACTTTATTTATTTTTATTTTTTTTGTGGTACCAGGGATTGAACTCAGGGGCACTCGACCACTGGGCCACATCACCAGCCCCTTTTTGTATTTTATTTAGAGATGGGGTCTCACTGAGTTGCTAAGTGCCTCACCATTTCTGAGGCTGGCTTTGAACTCGCGATCCTCCTGTCTCAGCGTCCCAAAGTGCTGGGATTACAGGTGTGCGCCACTGCGCCCGGCTCCCCTGATTCTGTTTCTTTGAAAAATCTTTGCTCCAATGTAAATATTTATATTTCAAGCTGAGGGCAGTGGCACCCACTTATAATACTGGTGACTAAGGAGACTGAGTCAGGAGAATCATAAGTTCAAGGCCAGTCTCAGCAGTTTAGTGAGGCCCTAAGCAGTTTAGTGAGGCCCTGTCTCAAAATAAAAAGGTCTGGGGGTGTATCTCAATGGTAGAGCACCCCTGTGTACAATCCTTAGTATCACACACAAAAAAAGTGTAATTGAAAAATAAATTCTAAACTCCGTAGTGTGAGAGTTAAAAAAAAAAAAACAAAACAGTGAGATTACATGTCAAGATTAAGAACATGAGCAGATCAGGGTTCTGATAATTGCCAGCTTGCAACTATAAGATCACTACTCACACTTGTGATTCAGCTTCTTAATCTGCAAAATGGAATTAATAATTCTTACAGCTTGAAGTGGTTGTAAGGATTATGGAGCAAAGTAAAGGGAAGTAATAGTAGCAAGTAATAGTAGCATCTTTTTTTTTTTTTTTTTTTTTTTTTTTTTTTGGTACCAGGGATTGAACTCAGGGGCATTCGACCACTGGGCCACATCCCCAGCCCTTTTTTGTATTTTATTTAGAGACAGGGTCTCACTGAGTTGCTAAGTGCCTCGCCATTGCTGAGGCTGGCTTTGAACTCGCGATCCTCCTGCCTCAGCCTCCCAAGTGCTGGGATTACAGGCGTGCGCCACCGCGCCCGGCTTTTTTTTTTTTTTTTTTTTAATATTTATTTATTTGCTTTAGTTGTACACAATCTGTTTTTTTTTTTTAATTTTTAAAAATATTTATTTGTTTGCTTTAGCTGTACACAACGGGTTTATTTGTATGTGGTGCTGAGGATCGAACCCGGGCCGCGCACGTGCCAGGCGAGCGCTCTACCGCTGAGCCACAACCCCAGCCCTAGCATCTTTTTTTTTTTTTTTAAATATTTTTATTTATTTGCTTTAGTTGTACATAAGTGTTTTATTCAATGTGTTTTATTTGTACGTGGTGCTGAGGATTGAACCCGGGTCTCCTATGTGGCTCTACCGCTGAGCCACAGTCCCAGCCCTAGTAGCATCTTCTTTATGATAGTAATTGTGCCTGCCCCATTAATCCTCATGCCAGCTCTGTATAGTATGTGGTGGCACCATTGTGTAGATGAGGACTGAAAAGCTTGGAGAGGAACTAATTTAGTAAGATCACAGGATTTGAATCCTTACCTGTCTGAATTAAATGATCTGGCTCTCTATAATTGGGTCTGAGGTGCTTAACTTTTGCCTCTAGTAAATGTCTGTGCCCTATTAAAAGTCTTGCATAGGGGCTGGGGATGTGGCTCAGCGGTTGAGCCGCTCGCCTAGCACGTGAGCGGCCCGGGTTCGATCCTCAGCACCACGTAAAAATAAACGCATTGTGTACAACTAAAAGCAAATAAAAAAATATTTAAAAAAAATAAAGTCTTGCATAGTGGGGCTGGGGCTGTAGCTCAGCAGCAGAGTGCTTGCCTAGCATGTGTGAGGCACTGGGTTCGATCCTCAGCACCACATAAAAATAAATAAATAAATAAATAAATAAATAAATAAAATAAAGGCATTCTGTCCATCCACAACTACAAAAAAAAAAACATGTCTTGCATAGTGAATGAAAATGTCAGTCATGGTGAGAATTTTTGTGGTAATAATCAAGGTGTTATAACCTTTGAAATATTCTTTGTAATATTCCTTACATGTGTTTTGTTGCTGTTCCTAAAGAGGAAAACTTAATAGTTGACCACATCTTAAATTGCTCAATAAACACTTCCCAAATAGGGGCATACTATAATGTCCAAATTTTTAGTCAGCGTTTCAATTATAATGTAAATGGTATAAGCAATGCCAAGTACTCTTTTTTTTTTGGCACTGAGGATTGAACTCAGGGGTACTTGACCACTGGGCCACATCCCCAGCCCTTTTTGTATTTTATTAGAGACAGGGTCTCACTGAGTTGCTAAGTGCCTCGCCATTGCTGAGGCTGGCTTTGAAATCGCGATCCTCCTGCCTCAGCCTCCCAAGTGCTGGGATTACAGGCATGTGCCACTGCGCCTGGCCCAATTACTCTTAATTATGTTTAATTTGTACAGATTTTCAGTACCACAAGATTCCCCCCTACCCCTTTACTGGGGATTGAACTCAGGGATACTCAACCACTGAGCCACACCCCTAGCTCAGTAGTACCACAGGATTTATAGGAACTTGGAAAGTTGTCTTCTCATGATACTCTAGGATACATCATATTGCCTTTTGGTGTAAGTGTGGTGTTATCATGGTTGAAACTTAGTTTTGTATTTTGTGGTATCAGAGATCGAACCTTGCACATGCTAGGCATGCCCTCCATCACCAAGCTGTATCCCCAGCCCACTGAAGTACTCTTTTTGAGTTTGTTACATGTTATATTTCCCTTAAGAGGTAGAGGTGGGCTGGGCTAGGTGGTGCGTGCCTGTAATCCCAACTACTCTGGAGGCAGAAGAATCCCAAGTTTGAGCAATCCCAAGCCTCGGCAATTAGCAAGACCCTATCTCAGTATAAAAAATAAAAAGAGTTGGATGGTATAGTTCAGTGGTAAAATGCCCCTGGTCTATCCCCAGTGCCACACAAAAATTTTAAAAAATGAAAAATTAAAAATTAAAAAAATGCCGGGCGCGGTGGCGCACGCCTGTAATCCCAGCACTTTGGGAGGCTGAGGCAGGAGGATCGCGAGTTCAAAGCCAGCCTCAGCAATGGTGAGGCACTTAGCAACCCAGTGAGACCCTGTCTCTAATAAATACAAAAAAGGGCTGGGGATGTGGCCCAGTGGTCAAGTGCCCCTGAGTTCAATCCCCAATACCAAAAAAAAAAAAAAAAAAAAAAAAAAAAAATTAAAAAAATGGTAGAGGTGTGGGGAAAGAGAACTTGGAAATTAAAAGTAAAGGATCATTTTCTTTCCTATCCTTGGTATAGGTGATAATCAGTTTTTCTGAAAAGAAACAACTTGTGTTAAAGCTTCCATTCTGGAGCCTTTTACTCTTTAACATTTCAGGTTCATACCCTAAGGTCATGGCATTGAAAGGCAATGATGTTCTATTTTTCTTTTTCCTTTCTTTGTTTTAGGTACTGGGGATTGAACCCAGGGCCTGGTGCATCTAAGGCAAGCTCTTGTACCATTGAGCCACATCCTCAGCCCTTTTTATTTTATTTTGAGACAGGACTTTGCTAAATTGCCTAGGTTGGCCTTGAACTTGTGATTCTCCTGCCTCAGACTCCCAAGTAGCTGGAATTACAGAATTACAGGTATGTGCCACCATGCCTGACTGTTTTATTTTGTTTTATAGATTTAGTGATCTATTTCACATTGTATTTTGTTGCTAGTTCCTTATGTCTGACCTTTTTTTTTTTTATTGGTGGGCAGAGGGAGGGGGTCCTGGAATGGGAATAGTGAGCCAAGAACATAATGAAATAAATCTGGGGCAGGGGTTGTGGCTCAGTAGTAGAGTGCTTGCCTAGCATGTGTGAGGCACTGGGTTTGATCCTCAGCACCACATAAAATAAATAAATAAAATAAAGGTACAAGTCCATCCATAGCTTAAAAAAAAGTAAAAAAAGTGAAAACAAATCTGAAGATTTTATTTACTCAGTAGAAGTTCATAGGATGATATGGTTCATTTTTGTGATATCTATTATGAATCTTTGTATTTGTTGAGTCAGATGATTAGTCATTTTCCTAAATCAGAAACTGTAGCATGATTGACTTTTTTTTTTTTTTTTTTTTAACCTTTACTTGAAAGTTGATTCTGAAGGTGAATCTGGCAGAATCAATATATATGAAAACTGGGCATGACTTGTGCAATTTGGACAAGCTATTCATGACATTTTATTTTCAACATGTCTGATAACCTGTTGGGTGCCTAAATAAAACTGAGTTAATTATAGTGTAACCTTTTGTTCTATTTGGAGAGTGTTAAGGGATTTTTGAATACCCTCCAAAATTCACCTTCATCAAGTGAGCTTAGAAAGCTCTTTCTAGAGCAGGGACTCTCAAATCGTAACCTTCATAGCACTCTCTACCTACTTCTTCTGGGTATTTTTTGCATTACTAAGGATTGAACCCAGGGGTGCTTTACCTACCACCAGTCCCTTAATTTATTTTTTTTTCTTTTTGATTTTGAGACAGGGTTTTATTAAGGTGCCCAGGCTGGCCTCAAACTTGTGATCCTCTTGCTTTAGCATCTAGGTAGCTGGGATTATATGTGTGTGCCACTGTGTGCCTATTTTGTTTTTAGAAAGCATAGTAGGTTTCTCTGCTGTTTAGAGATAGCGAATGGTAGAGCTAGGATGGAAAATGGATGCGTTAAACTCCATAACCGATCACTACTGTATTTGATCTTGGGCAAGGGAATTAATCTTTATGAAATCCTATTTCCTAATAGGATATTTGTGAGAGCTGAATAAAATTTTATGTAAAACATTTAGCACATAATAGTCATTCAATCCATGTTAATTCTTTTTCTTTTTTTTTTTTTTAAATATTTATTTATTTGCTTTAGTTATACACAATGCGTTTATTTGTACGTGGTGCTGAGGATTGAACCCGGGCTGCGCACGTGCTAGGCGAGTGCTCTACCGCTGAGCCACAACCCCAGCCCAGTTAATTCTTTTAATGTATTTTTTTTTTTTTTAGTTATAGGTGGGCACAATACCTTTATTTTATTTTTATGTGGTGCTGAGGATCAAACCCAGTGCCTCACGTGTGCCAGGTGAGCGCTCTACCACTGAGCACCAGCCCCAGCCCCCATGTTAATTTTTCATAGCAGCCATAACATTTCTTCTTCTTTTTTTAATGTTTATTTATTTGTTTTAGTTGTACATAATGCCTTTATTTTTACGTGGTGCTGAGGATCGAACCCGGGCCACGCACATGCTAGGTGAGTGCTCTACCACTGAGCCACAAACCCAGCCCCATAACATTTCTTTTGTAGGACTAGCCACAGTTATACAATTACATAATTACAGTTATAATTTTAAATAATTGTGTAATTATTTGATTTTCTTTTTGTAAGCTGTTTGGTTATCATTTTTTTTAAAAAATATTTATTTATTTACTTTAGTTGTACACAATGCAATGCATTTATGTTTACGTGGTGCTGAGGATCGAACCCGGGCCGCGCAAGTGCGAGGCGAGCGCTCTGCCGCTGAGCCCCAGCCCCAGCCCCAGCCCATTCATTTGTTTGTTTTTGTATTTAACCTGGGAGCAATTTACCACTGAGCCACATCCCTAACTCCTGCCTTTAAAACATTTTTTTATTTTTAAATTTTTTTAGTTGTCAATGGCCTTTTATTTTATTCATTTACATGTGGTGCTGAGAATTGAACCCAGTGCCTCACATGCTAGGCAAGTACTCCACCACTGAGCCACATCCTCAACTCCCGTTCTTCTTCTTTTTCTTCTTCTTCTTTTTTTTTTTTAAATAATATTTAGTTGTCAATGGACCTTTATGTATATTTTTATTCATTTACATGCAGTGCTGAGAATCAAACCCAGTGCCTCACACATGCTAGGCAAGCACTCTACCACTGAGCCACAACCCCAGCCCGTCAGCCTCCATTTTTTATTTTGAGACAGGGTCTTACTAAGTTGCTTAGGGCCTCGCTAAGTTGCTGAAGCTGGCTTTGAACTTGAGATCCTTTTGAATCAGCCTCCTGAACTACAGGCATTGTAGGCATTTATCACCATGCCTGGCCATAAGCTTTTTGAAACCAGGGACTGTGTCTGTATTTTTATTGCTATATTTCTGGCATTCAGCACAGTCCATGTCATGGCACATAGTTGGTGCTCAGAAAATCCTTGTTGAGTGAGTGAAACCCCGTCCCACCTAATCCTGTCCTCCCTTAGCTCAAAGGGCAGTGTCATCAGCGTATTTCTTTTGGCTTATATTCCCTTGAATATATTCCTGTGAAAACTTATCAATTTGTTACTAGAACTTTGGTCTGTAAAATATTGGAGTAGGTAAAGGTAAGGGCAATGAACAGATGAATAACAGCCAGAAAGAGAACAGAACGGTATTCAAAGTAAATGATAAGAACATAGTACTTTGGACTTTCTAACACTCTGTAATCTGGTATCTCACTCCAAATTCTATCAAAACAATTTTCATTGTGGTCATCAGAGACTTGCATGTTGCTGAGCGTAAGTTTTCCCTTGTTTGGTGAAATGTTAACTTGTCTTCTAGTTACTCAAGCAAGAACCTTGTAGTCATCTTCTTTTTCTTTCTCACTTCATAGAATCAAGTTAATAGCACATCCTGTTAGTTTTGTCTTCAGGATGTATATATAATCTCATCATTTCTTACCACCTCCATCATAATCACCTTTGTCCAGGCTATCTCTAGTAGTTTACTTTCCTTTGACTGTTTTCCGTACTTGGTGACTTAAAACAATACATATTTACTCTCATGTTCTGGAGGTCAAACATGTGAAATCAGGTTTTTTTTTGGGGGGGGCCAAAATGAAAGTGTCACCAGTGCTGTATTCCTTTCAGAGATTTTTAGAGGGGAGTCTGTTCCTTACCGTTTCCATCTTATGGTGGCTACTAGCATTTATTGGTTTGTGGTAGCATTACTTCAACCTTCAAATCTCTTTGCCAATTTCTTTCTCCTTTATTTTTTTTAAGAGTTCTGGCTTTTTCCCTTATCAGATGATATGATTGCATGTAGGTACTATCTGGATAAACCAAGCTGATCCTTTCCCCCATCTCAATATTTTTAATCAAATCTGCAAAGTCTCCCCTTTAGATTTATTTTTTGTTGCATAAAGTAAAATTCATAGGTTCTGTGGATTAGGATGTGGATATCTTTTGGGGGCCATTTTTCGGACTACCATAGTATATTCTTTTGTCTCCAAAGATTCACTTCCGTCTCACATGTAAAATACATTTATTTGGGCTGGCGTTGTAGCTCAGTGGTAGAGTGCTTGCCTGGCACATGTGAGGCACTGAGTTTGCTCCTCAGCACCACGTAAAAACAAACAAATAAAATAAAGGTATTGTGTTCATCTACAACTAAAATATGTGTGTTTATATATATGTATATTTATTTATTTAAAATACATTTATCGCTTTCTAATAGCCTGAAAGTCTCAACCAATTGTAGCATCAACTCAAGTTTAAGATCTCATCTAAATATCATCAGCTCTAGGGGTTGGGAATGTGGCTCAGTGCTAGAAGGTTCACCTGGCATTCATGAGACTCTGGGTTCAATCTCCAGTACTGGGGGAAAAAAAAATTACCCTCAACCTTAAAATATAAATTCTCATCATCTAAACCATCTGTTGTGTTTTCCCAGACTCTAATGATGGGACAGGCATAGTATAATAGTTATAGATATCCCCATTTTAAAAGAGAGAAAATGCAGATAAATGGACCACTGGCTCCAAGCATTGTCAAATGTAGCGGAGAAAATTGTTAAGTTTCAATGCCTAGACGCAATCTCTATGGTTTAAGTCACTTTACTTTTATTTTATTTTTTTAAAGTTTTTTATTATTTGGTACCAGGGATTGAACCGGGGCTCTCAATCCCTGAACCACATCCCCAGCCCTTTTTATTTTTTATTTTGAAACAGGGTCTCTAAGTTGCTTAGGGTCTTGCTAAGTTGCTGAGGCTGGCTTTGAACCTGCGATCCTCCTGCCTCAGGCTCCTGAGCAACTGGGATTGCAGGTGTGCGCCACCACACCAGGCTCTCTGTGGTTTAAGATTGCCCTCTGAGGGCTGGGGTTATGGCTCAGTGGTAGAGCGCTTGTCTCGCATGTGTGAGGCCCTGGGTTCGATCCTTAGCACCATATAAATAAAATAACCGTATTGTGTTCACTTATAAGTAAAAAAAAAAAAAAAAAAAAAAAAGATTGCCCTCTGAGTCTGTGGCTCTGTCTCTGCTTATCCTTCCTTATTTTTGAAAGGTAGTATTTGTTTGCAGCTTAATTGCCCCCCCCCCCCAATTTAAAAATACCGTGGTAAAGTACACATAAAATTTATCATATTGGCCATTTTTAAATGTACTATTCAATGACATTAAGTACATTCTTATTGTGTAATCATTAAAACTGTCCCAGAATTCTTTTTATCTTGCAAAACTGAAACTGTATACTCATTATGCAATAACTCCCTGTTCTCCAATCCTGGGAACCCCTGGCAACTGCTCTTCTACTTTCTGTCTTTATGATTTTGACTGATTACTACACAGTGTCTTTTGTGCCTGGGTTATTTCACTTAATGTAGTGTCTTCAAGATTCATCTGTGTTGTAGCATAAATCAGAATTTTCTTCCTCTTTATGGTTTAGAGTAGTTTTATTAGCCTGTTTCTTGCATGTAGTCCAACAACTTTTCTTTTTTTTTTTTTTTTTTTTTTTTTGGTAGGTAGGATTAGAGATTGAACCCAGGGTCTCATACATGCTAGGCAAGTACTGTACCACTGAGCTACACCCCAGCTCTGCTTTTCTTTATTTCATTTTTTTGACCTTTTAAGTCTAAGTTAGCAGCATTTCTGCTGATAAAGCATTTTCAGAAACCTTGTAAGTTTCCTGTGTATATCTCAGGAATTCTTGCCATTGATGAGAGAGTTCTCCATAGAGCCTTCCTGGATAATCTCATCTCTGTTTCTAGCTTCTGCTTATGGTTGGTTGAGGCATCCATGAGTCACATACCTAATCTCTTTAGAACTAGTAAAAGGTTGTCCAATCCATACGTAGCAAAGTGAAATTAGACCCCTATCTCTCACCCTGCACAAAACTCAACTCAAAGTGGATCAAGGACCTAGGCATTAGACCAGAGACCCTGCACCTAGTAGAAGAAAAAGTGGGCACACATCTCCATCATGTCAGCTTAGGAACCCAGTTTCTCAACAAGACCCTTAAAGTGCAAGAAGTAAAATCAAGAATTAATAAATGGGATAGTATCAAACTAAAAGCTCCTTCACAGCAAAAGAAAAAAAATCAAGAATGTGAGAAGAGAGCCTACAGAATGGGAGAACATCTTTGCCACCTGCACCTGAGATAGAATAGAACATTAATCTCCACGATACCCAAAGAACTCAAAAAGTTAACACCAAAAAAACCAAATAACCCAATCAATGAATGGGTAAAGGAACTGAACAAACACTTCACATCTCTAGCAATAAGAGAAATGCAAATTAAGAGCATACTGAGATTTCATCTCCAGTCAGGATGGCAATCATCAAGAATACAAGTAATGATAAATGTTGGCAAGGATGTGTGGAAAATGGTACACTCCTACATTGCTGGTGGAACTGCAAATTGGTGCAACCACTATGAAAAGCAATGTTTTTCCTCAGAAAACTTGTCATGGAACCACCATTTGATCCAGTTGTTCTGATCCTAGGCATATACCCCAAGGATTTAAAATCAGCATACTATAGTGAAACGGCCATATCAATGTTTATAGCAGCTCTACTCACAGTAGCTAAGCAATGGAACCAACAGTGGTGCCCTTCAACAGATGAATGGATAAAGAAAATGTAGTTCATGTACACAATGGAATATTACTCAGCCACAAAGTAGAATGAAATTGTGGCATTTGCTGGCAAATGGATGGAACTGAAGACTATCATGCTAAGTGAAATAGGCCAATCCCTAAAAACCAAAGTCGGAATGTTCTCTCTGATGTGTGGATGCTAATTCATGGTAAGGGGGGGAGGGAAAAATTTCTATTTTATTGGATTAGACAAAGGGGAATGAAGGGAAGGGGGAGGGAGGATGGGAGTGGGAAAGTCAGTAGAATGAACTGGACGAAACTTTCCTGTGTTTATGCATGAATACACGACCAGTGTAACTCCATATCATGTACAACCACAAGAATGGAAAGTTATACTCCATGTATGCATGATATGTCAAAATACATTCTACTGTCATGTATATCTAAAAAGAACAAATAAAAAACAATAAAAAAAGGTTTAGGTACACCCATGGTTTTCTTTCTTTCTTTTTTTTTTCTTTTAAAAATATTTTTTAGTTGTAGATGGACACGATACCCTTTATTTATTTATTTATTTATGGTACCAGGGATTGAACTCAGGGGCACTCGACCACTGGGCCACATCCCCAGCCCTTTTTTGTATTTTATTAGAGACAGGGTCTCACTGAGTTGCTGCCTCACATTGCTGAGGGGCTTTGAACTCGCGATCCTCCTGCCTCAGCCTCACAAAGTGCTGGGATTACAGGCGTCGCCAGCGGCTCCTTTATTTATTTTTTTATGTGGTGCTGAGGATCAAACCAAGTTCATACATGCGGGGCAAGCGCTCTGCCACTGAGCCACAATCCCAGCCCCCTGTGGTTTTCTTTCTATAGTGGGCTTTTTTTTTAATTTTTAAAATATTTTTATTAGTTATAGATGGACACAAAACCTTTATTTTGTTTATTTATTTTTCTATTTTTAAATTTAACTTGTTATACATGCTTGCAGAGTGCAGTTCCTTTCATATTACATATAAAGAGAACAATTTTCCAAGTTGTTTATTTTTTATGTGGTGCTGAGAATTGAACCTAGTGCCTCACATGTGCTAGGCAAGTGCTTTACCACTGAGCCACAACCCCAGCCCATACTGTGTGCTTTTGTGCTTTTTTAAAAAATTTTCTTAGTTGTCAATGGACTTTATGTGGTGCTGAGAATTAAACCCAGTGCTCACACATGCTAGGCAAGTGCTCTACTTCTGAGCTACAACCCCAGCTCCAGTGTGCTTTCTTGACAGTGAATCTCCTAATTTTAGCATCTTTTTTAAAAAAAGATTAAAAAAATATATATTTTTAAAATATTTATTTATTTGCTTTAGTTGTACACAATGCAATGCATTTATGTTTACATGTTGCTGAGGATCAAACCCGGGCCACACACATGCTAGGCGAGCGCTCTACTGCTGAGCCACAACCCCAGCCCCAATTTTAGCATCTCTTATGCTCTGTATAAACTGAGAATCTCCCCCATCAAGTCCTGGCTATTAAGGTGTCTGACTGGTTCAGGGATATGCAGACTATGTCATTTTGATGTGTATTGATGGTAAACAGAGCAGGTGAGGTACTGTGCTTTATGCTTGCCAGCTCCATAAGTTGTAGACTTCTGCACTTGTATCCTGATCATAAGTAGTTGCTTCTCCAAATTGGGCAGAGTCACAGAGCCCCTTGGGGTTGTCCTGGGTGTCAGACTGCTTTCAGGGATTGTTGGGAGAAGGAATACACATGGATGTGGTTTGTCAGTGTGATTATTATCTTCTTTTGTTTTTTTGGGGGGTACTAGGGATTGAACTCAGGGGCATTCAACCACTGAGCCACATCCCCAGCCCTATTTTGTATTTTATTTAGAGTCAGGTCTCAGTTGCTTAGCGCCTCCCTTTTGCTGAGGTTGGCTTTGAACTCGCGATCCTGCTGCCTCAGTCTCCCGAGCCACTGGGATTACAGGCGTGCTCCACTACTCCTGGCATGGTTATTATCTTCTAATGGCGCACGCGTGCAGCCAACACTGACTTGGTGAAGGTGAACTCCAGAACCAGCTTGTCTTTGGCGTTCTCCTCCTGGGCGTTATCTCAGATCAGCACGGAGATCTCTGAGAATTTGGGGCTGCTACCACTGCCCAGCAGGTTAGAGTGGTGCAGCATCTCTAACCAGGCCCATGCTGCCCATCTGCTTGTGGTTCTGATACCCCTTCTCCATCAGTAGCTCAACATTATAGATGTGCACACCGATCTCCATGGTGCAGCAAAAATAGCTTTGGTCTTCAGTGAAATGTAGACTGGTCAACCCTTGAAGTGGCTGCTGAGTCATGGTTCAGAATTGCTTCCCCGACCTCCTCACATCCCTGACCCTGGCCCCTGTTATTGGTTTCTCTGGGGCCTTGGTCCCTGGCCCTGGTGTTTCTGAGCACCTTTAATGCCCATGTTTCTACCAACAATCTGTTTAAGGCAGTCTAGGCTTTTCTATCATGGTTCTAAAAATTCTTCCAGCCTTTCTTCATTTCCAATTTCAAAGCCATTTCCACATTTTTAAAAAAAAAAAAAAATTATTTATTTGCTTTAGTTGTACACGTGTTTATTTGTACATGGTCCTGAGGATCGAACCCGGGCCGTGCACGTGCTAGGCGAGTGCTCTACCGCTGAGCCACAATCCCAGCCCTCCACATTTTTAAAGAATATTTTACAGCAGCATCTTACTCCCAGGTACCAAAATCTGTATAGTAGGGTTCATCCAGAGAAACTGAACTAATAGGAGATATATATTAAGGGCTTTATTGCAATAAATTGGCTTATATGGTTATGGAGGCTGGCTTAGCAAGTATGACATTCACAGGGTAGGTTGTCAAAAAGGACAGGCTGAAACTCTTGGCAGGTGTTGAAGCTGCCATCCACAGGTGAAATTTCTTCTGGGAAGTCTCAGTTTTGCTTTTAAGGCCTTTCAGGGATTGAATTAGGCCCATCCAGATTATCTAGGCCAGGCTCCTTTGCTTAAAGTCAAATACTTATGGACATTAATTACAAAATACCTTCACAGGACACTTTACATTAATGTTTGATTAAATAACTGGAACTATTCCTTAATCAAACTGACATACAACTGACTATTCTACCATCATTATTATCACTTGCCTGGATTAATGCATTAGGTTCCTTTGAACTGGATTTCTTGCTTCTGCTCTTGATTTCTTGTGATCCATTCTCTACATCTCCAGAGGCAGTTTCATGATCTACCACACTCCCTCTTGCTTACTCTGCTGCTACCCCACTGGTTTCTTTGTTGTTCTTGGGTCTGCTAGGTCTTTGTGTTTGTTATTCTTTCTGTCTGAAATATTCTGTCCTGGAGCCTTTATTTATTTATTTATTGATGGTCCTTTATTTAACTTATCTATATGTGGTACTGAGAATTGAACCCAGTGCCTCACACATACAAAGGCAAGTGTTCTAACACTGAGCTACAACCCTAGCCCTCTCCTGAAGGCTTTATATGATTTCCTTCCTTCCTTTTTTCAGATCTTTACTGAGATGTCTCCTTATCAGAGAGATTACCAGATATAAAAAGAATTTTAAAATATTTTTTTTAGTTGTAGTTGGACACAATACCTTTATTTAATTTATTTTTATGTGGTGCTGAGGATCGAATCCAGCACCTTGCTATGTGCTAGGTGAGCATTCTACCGCTGAGCCACAACACCAGCCCCATAAAAAAGCAATTTTATTCTTCATTCCCTGGCATTCTGAGTTTCTCTTATCCTATTTCACTTTTGTCCAGAGGACTTACCACCACTTCATGGATATTAGCTTGCTATCACTAGTCACTCTCACTATCATGGGGTTTTTGTTTATGGCTATATTCTCAGTGCTATAAGGGTTGGCATGTAGTAGGTGTTTTTTTTTTTTTTTTTTTTTTAACCAGGGATTGAATTCAGGGGCACTCGACCACTGGGCCCACATCCCCAGCCCTTTTATGTATTTTATTAGAGACAGGGTCTCACTGAGTTGCTAAAATGCCTTGCCATTGCTGAGGCTGGCTTTGAACTTGTGATCCTCCTGCCTCAGCCTCCCAAGTGCTGGGATTACAGGCATGCGCCACTGCGCCCGGCTTCTTATTCTTATTTTACCTGTCAAGTGGCATTTGACATAGTTGATCACTTGGCATGACATTGTTCTCCTAGTTTTTCTTTTTCTTCTTCTTTTTTTTTTTGTACTGAGGATTGAACCCTGAAGCTCTTTACTACTAAGCTATATCCCTAGCCCTTTTTATTTATTTATTTTTAGTTTGAGACAGGGTCTTGCTAAGTTTCTGAAGGGCTCACTAAGTTGCTGAGGTTGGCCTTAGCCTCCCAAGTTGCTGGAATTATAGGTGTGTGCCACTATGCCTGGGTCTTAGTTTTTCTTCCTAGTTCATTCCCCTTCTCCTTTCATTCTGTTTCTTTGCTAGCTGTTTTTTCAGTTGAGCTTGTTAGTGTGAGATTTTCTCAAGGCTTAGCCCTAAGTCCTCTTATTTTCTCTTTCTTTAGGAGATCTCATCCAGTCCTGTGGCTTTAAATAAAATTTATATATTTATATGCCAACAATTCCTAAATGTGTGTCTCTATCTTGTCCCACCTTTTTATTTTGTGGTGCAGAGGTTTGAACCCAGGGCCTGGTGTATTCTAGGCAAATGCTCTGCCACTGAGCAACATCCTCAGTCCCTCTTCATCTCTTTTGAATGCTAGTCACTTTGCCATCTCCACTTGGATATCTCACAAACATCCTAAAATTTACATTCCAAACTGAACTCTTAATCTTCATTTCCTTCTGCCAAAGTTGCTCTGGTTCCAACATGTCCATTTCTGTAAATGGCACTTTTGACTTCCTAGTTATGTAAGTCAGAAATTTCCCTTCTCAATTCCATTGTATCAACTTTGATTGATAATTACTCCATAAGAATTACCTCTTGGGGCTGGGATTGTGGCTCAGCGGTAGAGCGGTCGCCTAGCATGTGCGTGGCCTGGGTTCGATCCTCAGCACCACGTACAAATAAACCCATTGTGTACAACTAAAGCAAATAAATAAATATTAAAAAAAAAAAAAAAGAATTACCTCTTTTGTTACCTTCTCATCCTCTCCACTAAAACTACCCTCCCTAGTCCACACATTGCTCTTTCAGGACCATTTAAATGAATATTTAATTGTTTACCCTGCTTCCATCCTGTCCTTCCACCTCAGTTTGATTTTCCACATGGAAGCAAGAGCTTAAAATGTTCCAGTACCTCAAATGAATGGAACTAAGTAGATCAGGATTTGAATGATGGATAGGAATGTGGCAAATTTGAGTGTACATGCTCTATCTAAATATTATGTCTTTTTTTTTTTTTTTTTTGGTATGGGGAAATTAACTCAGGGGTGCTCAACCTCTAAGCCACATCCCTATCCCCCCTTTTTTTTTGTGGTACTGGGGATTGAACTCAGGGGCACTCGACCACTGGGTCACATCCCCAGCCCTTTTTTGTATTTTATTTAGAGACAGGGTCTCACTGAGTTGCTAAGTGCCTCGCCATTGCTGATGGCTGGCTTTGAACTCGTGATCCTCCTGCCTCAACCTCCCAAAGTGCTGGGATTACAGGCGTGTGCCACCGTGCCCGGCTACCCCAGCCCTTTTTATATTTTATTTTGAGACAGGGTCTCACTGAGTTGCTTAGAGCCTCTCTAAGTTGCTGAGGCTGTCTTTGAACTCATGATCCTCCTGCCTCAGTTTCTTGAGCTGCTGGGACTACAGGCGTGCCTCACTGTGCCGGCTAAGAGTGTGTCTTTATTTATATTGTTGGCATATGGGAGTGTAGGCTCAGAATTGCTGATCTTCTGATTTTTTTCATTTTATGAGAAGCCAAAAATCTTTTTTTTTTTTTTTTTTTTTTTTTTTGGAGACAGTGTTTTACTATGTCGCCAAGGCTGGTCTTAAAGTGATCCTCCTGCCTTAAGCCTCCCAAGTAGCTGGGACTACAGGTGCACACCACTACACCTGGTTGGAATTTGTATTTTAATTTTTTGGTACTGGGAATTTATTCTCTTGACAGGATTTTGCTAAATTACTGGCCTTGAACTTGTGATTCTCCTGCTTCAGCTTCCTGAGTCCCTGGGATTACAGGCATGTGCTACCATACCTACCCTGCTTGGTTGTAATTTTTAAATTGTGCATTTTTTCTTTAAAAATTTTGATGCCTAGCTGGGCGTGTTGGTGCACGCCTGTAATCCCAGCACGTGGGAGGCTGAGGCAGGAGGATCACCAGTTCAAAGCCAGCCTCAGCAATGGCGAGGCACTTAGCAACTCAGTGAGACCCTGTCTCTAATAAAATACAAAAAAGGGCTGGGGATGTGGCCCAGTGGTCGAGTGCCCCTGAGTTCAATCCCCAGTAAAAAAAAAAAAAAAAAAAAAATTGTAGGGGCTGGGGTTGTAGCTCAGCGGTAGAGCGCTTGCCTAGCACATGCGCGGCCCGGGTTTGATCCTCAGTACCACGTAAAAATAAACGCATTGTGTACAACTAAAAGCAAATAAATAAATATTTTAAAAAAATATTGTAAAAGAAGGCTGGGGATGTAGCTGTTGAAGAGTGCTTGCCTGGCATACATGAGGCCCTGGGTTCAATATCAACCAAACTAACCCCACAAAAAAGGTACTGTTAGAAACTGAAAAGCTAAGACACAGATTGGGAGGAAATATTTACACACTATAAATATATCCAGAATATGTTAAATGACCTTCAAAAACTCAATATGATAAGCAGCCCAATTAAAAATGATTAAAAAGCCGGGCGTGGTGGCGCACGCCTGTAATCCCAGCACTTTGGGAGGCTGAGTCAGGAGGATCGCGAGTTCAAAGCCAGCCTCAGCAATGGCGAGGCACTTAGCAACTCAGTGAGACCCTGTCTCTAATAAAAATACAAAAAAAAGGGCTGGGGATGTGGCCCAGTGGTCTAGTGCCGCTGAGTTCAATCCCCGGTACCAAAAAAAAAAAAAAAAAAAAAAAAATGATTAAAAGACTTGAATAGACCCCTCACAGACGAATATATATGTGAGACTGTCCAACATTCTATGAATGTCAAAAATCATTTGTCACCAGTGAAATAAAAATTAAAACTATAGCGAAATACCATTTCATACCCAATACAGTGGCTAAAATTTAAAAAGGAGGATGGTTCCAAGTATTGGTGAAGATGTAGAACAGTTGGAGTTGATGCATATTGCTGGTGGGAGTCTGAAGTGGTACAACCACTTTGGAAGAAGATTGCTCAGTTTCTTAAAAAGTTAAATATGTACTTAACTATACAGCTCAATAAGCCTGCTACTAGGTTTATTTCCAAGAGAAGTGGAAGCTTAACGTTCAAAAAGAGACTATGTGAGAACTGGGGCTGTAGCTCAGTGGCAGAGTGCTTGCCTAGCATGCGTGAGGCATTGGGTTCAGTCCTCAGCACCACATAAACAAATAAAATAAAGGCATTCTGTCCATCTACAACTCCCCCCCCCCCAAAAAAAATAGACCATGTAAGTGTTCATAGCAATTTTATTAATAATAGCCAAAAAATTGGAAACAATCCAAATGCCATCAAATTGAGAAAACAAACAATGGATTACTGTTTAGGGGAAAAAAAAGGGAATAAATTACTAATACTCACTGTACTATGAATGAGTCAAAAACATGTTGATGAAGGACACAAAGGAGAACTTACTGTATGATTTTATTTATATAAAGTTCTAGAATAGACAAAACCAATGTGTAGTGATAGAAATTAGAACAGTAGTTACCTGTGTCTGAGGCTGGGGATATTGTCTGCAAGAGGACATGAGGGGTGATAAGATTTTTTTTTTTTTTCTTGATTGAGAGTGATGGTAAGTTACTGGAGAGTGTATACTTATTAAAACTCTCTGAAATTGTCCACTTAAAATATGTGCATTTTATTGTATGTAGATTGCACTTCAAAGCTGATTTAAACAATCCATGCAGGTCAGCACTCTGGACTACATATACAAAAGATGTTTGCTTACCAGATATGGTTGAGGTCAGCCAGTTTCTAATAGCTGATTACTCCCTTAGGGATATACAGAGTATAAGAATGCTTGAGCTATAATGGGTCTTCAGATTGCTATTGAATGAATGAATGAATGGGGGAATAATGGACCTTCTTGAGGCTCCGTAGCAAGAATGTAGCCCATCCTTCATCCTCCTGCAGTTTTCCAACTCCAGTCATTTTTATGGAGTTATTTGTTCAGGTAGTTGTCCCTTTAGCTCACGAGAAATCACTCATTTCTGAATAGCTACTGAGCATTTACCATGTGTATTTACCCTACCTAAATCAAATACTTGCTAATTGTGAGGAATTTACAAGTGTCTGTTGATTATATATCTGAAATTTATATTTGATTCATAAAAGCAAATGCTTGGTAAACTGTTCTTTTCTTTTTTTTTTTTTTTTAAATATTTATTTATTTGCTTTAGCTGTACACAATTCGTTTATTTGTACGTGGTGCTGAGGATCGAACCCAGGCCGCGCACGTGCTAGGCGAGCGCTCTACCGCTGAGCCACAACCCCAGCCCCAGGTAAACTGTTCTTGGAATCAATCTCAGCTACCATTTCTTTGTCTTATGCATTTATACTTTGCTATTTGGAAAAATAAGCTTAATAACAGACTATATACATAGTAACTTCTCAGATGCAAGGAAGCAAAACATTTTCAGAAGATCTTCCTGGTATAATATAGAAATGACAGGTTTCCCCGGGCGTGGTGGTGCACGCCTGTAGTCCGAGCACTTTGGGAGGCTGAGGCAGGAGGATCGTGAGTTCAAAGCCAGCCTCAGCAGTGGCGAGGCACTTAGCAACTTAGTGAGACCCTGTCTCGAAATAAAATACAAAAAAAGGGCTGGGGATGTGACCCAGTGGTCAAGTGCCCCTGAGTTCAATTCCCGGTAACACACACACACACAAAGAAATGAATGACGGGTTTCTTCCTTTCTTTTGGAGTGTCTTGAGACATGAGTGGGCTGACTTAACTTATTTGCTAGAAGGCAATAGCTGTATGCTGTCTTCATCTAATTGATTATGACCAATGTAGACTTTTATAGGTCACCAAGCAGAATTATTCCATTTTTTTTTTTTCAACCAGTACTTTTAAAAGCACTGGTTATCATTCTGTACTAATACTTGTCACTTCCCTGAATTTGGTCAGGCTGCCGTGCATTCTTGGAACATCTTTCTTCCTCCCATTACCCAAATTGTTCTTGGCCATTTTTAAGTTAGCATGAGGCCATTTTTAAGTTAGCATGAGGCTAAACTTTAGAAATCAACTCTCCTTGTAGCTCAGTGGTGGAATGTTTACCTAGCATGTGCAAGGTCCTAGGTTCAGTCCCCAGCACCATAACAACACACATGCATGCACAAATAAATAGAAAAAGAAAATAACTCATAAAAGAAATGAATCATCCAACCACAAATACATTTTCACACTCATCTTTCTCTGTGGTACCCCTATATAATTTCTCTTTTTTTACTTACTTGCTTTATTTATTTATGGTACTGGGGATTGAACTCAGGGGCACTCGACCACTGAGCCACATCCCCAGCTCTTTTTTGTATTTTATTAGAGTCAGGGTCTCACTGAGTTGCTAAATGCCTCGCCATTGCTGAGGCTGGCTTTGAACTTCCGATCCTCCTGCTTCAGCCTCCCAAGTGCTGGGATTACAGGCGGCTCTACTTCTTTTATTTTTTTTCCCCTAAGACTTTTTCTTCCTGTTAACACCTGGAGCATTGTTAAGGTAGTAGCTGTATCTAGTAGGTATTATTTTTTCTTCCATATATCTTAACATCTGTACCAATCAGGCTTAATAAATAAAACCAAGAAGATGAATAGTATATCTTAGTGGGAAGCTGAATAATGTGTGATCAGAGTCCATGATGGATAAAAAGTATGGTACTTTGGGTAACTGTACTAGGTCTTTCCTCCCCCAACTTTACTTGGCACATTCTCCTGAAAAGGAAGCCAGGGAGATTAAGAGCTGCTTCTATCTGATAATTGCCCAGAAATTTAAGAGGAGATAGTTCCCAGGGCAGCAATCTGATTCTGGTAAGAAAGCTTAATGAACTGCTTTTAACTCTGCAGTAGTCAGTCTGTCTCTGTGCTGACATATCAGAGTATTGAACTGTGAGAAGTTTAACAAGAATATGGGAACAAGGATAAAAGAAATGGATATTGGAATTCTGTATGTGTGTAATTTAGATGGTTTTATTTTAATTTGGAAAGATCTCTTTGTCCTCAGGACAGATTTCTCTGATTAGAACTGTTTCTAATTATGCCCAAGTCAGAATTAAATCATAATAAAGAAAGAGGACTCAAGTTTAGGTCTTTCAGAATGTACTGTTTCAGATACTTATTATCCTTGATGGGTTCAAAATCTTGTTTAGTAATTTTTGCTATGAAAAATATGTTCATTTTATATTCCCACCAACAGTGCACATGAGCTCCAGTTTCTCTCTATTTTTTAAATATTTATTTATTTTAGTTGTACACAATGCCTTTATTCTTACGTGGTGCTGAGGATTGAACCTGGTCTGCACACGTGCTAGGCGAGCGCCCTACTGCTGAGCCACAATCCCAGCCCTTCTCTATTTTACTAACACTTGTTATTTAGTTTTTTCATAACAATGTTCCTGTGGTGTGAGATAGTAGTCTTTTATATTTTTAGTGTTCTCATTTATGACTAGTATAAGTGTTATCTCTGTAATTACCACATCACTGCATTTTTTCCACAATACTTTTCAGGCACCTTGAAGTGCTTATGTTTTTAGTGGTTACCAGAAATTCCATTAAGACAGGGACCTTGTCCATCATTTCTTTTTTTTTTTTTTTTTTTTTGTGGTACCGGGGATTGAACTCAGGGGCACTTAACCACTGTGTCACATCCCCAGCCCTTTTTTGTATTTTATTTAGAGACAGGGTCTCACTGAGTTGCTAAGTGCCCCGCCATTGCTGAGGTTGGCTTTGAACTCGCGATCCTCCTGCCTCAGCCTCCCAAAGTTTTGGGATTACAGGCGTGCGCCACCACGCATCCTCATTTCTAATGTTCCTAAAGTCCAGACAATATCTGACACATTATACTTGGTTAGTAAGGAGTGTGAGTGAATGAGATGCTTAGTGTAGTGGTTAAGACCAAAGACTTGGGCATCAGACAGACTCATTTGTAAGATGGATTTGATAATGCCTCCTTCATAGGGTTATGATGGCTTTAAATAAGCTCACATATGTAAAATCAGAGTATAGTACCTGGCATATTATCATTTTCCTATATGTGGCAGCTGTTACTACTAGATAGGGAATGGGGCATCAAGATACTTGCAGTGTAAAAATCCTCTGTCACTAATAAGCCATGCAGTATTGTAATAGTGAACAAGTTGTCAACCTCTCTGGGTCTAAGTTATTTCTTCAAATTAGAGCATTAAGGGGCTGGGGTTGTGGCTCAGCGGTAGAGTGCTCCTCTAGTGTGTTTGAGGCCCTGGGTTCGATCCTCAGCACCACATAAGAATAAATAAAGGTATTGTGTCCAAACTACAACTAAAAAAATAAATAAATATTTAAAAACATTAGAGTATTATGTTAGGTAGAGCCCTTCTATGATTTCCATTTGATCCTTAGAATTATTACTGTATTCACTCTAACAGTTAATCCTATCTCAACTTTAATTGTAGGAGATTGTTAATTTCAGAAGCTTAATCTCAGAGGCATGTGAATGATAGAATTGGTTTGAAAGGTGATTTTAAAGAAAAGTTTTATTTTTTTGGTAATACTGGAGATTGAACCCAGAGACACTTTATCACTGAGATACATCCTCAACCTTTTTTTTTTTTTTTTTTTTTTTGGGGTATACCCGGTATTGAACTCAGGGGCACTCCACCACTGAGCCACATCCCCAGCCCTATTTTGTATTTTATTTAGACAGGGTCTCACTGAGTTGCTTAGCACCTTGGTTTTGCTGAGGCTGGCTTTGAACTCCAGATCCTCTTGTCTCAGCCTCCCCAGTAGCTGGGTTTGTAGGCGTGCCCCAGTGTGCTCTTTTTGGCTTTAGTTTTGCCTTTTTTATACGTGGTGCTGAGGATGAACCCAGGCCGCGCACATGTGTCCACCACTGAGCCACAATGCCCCTCTGAGACAGTGTCTTTAAGTTGCTGAAGCTTTCCTTGAACTTTTAATTTTTAAATTATTATTATTATTATTATTATTATTAATTTTGTACCAGGGATTGAACCCAGGGGCACTCGACCACTGGGCCACATCCCCAGCCCTTTTTTGTATTTTATTAGAAACAGGGTCTCACTGAGTTGCTAAATGCCTCGCCATTGCTGAGGCTGGCTTTGAACTCGCAATCCTCCTGCCTCAGCCTCCCAAGTACTGGGATTACAGGCGTGCGCCACCACGCCTGGCTATAAATTAATTTATTTTAATTAGGTATATATGACAGCAGAATGATTTTGATTCATTGAACACAATTGCAGTACAATTTATCATTTCCCTGGTTGTACATGATGTAGTGTCTCACCATATGTGCAGTCATACATGTACATAGGGCAATGATGTGGCCTTGAACTATTGATCCTCCTGCCTCAGGCTCCCAGTAGTTTAAAATTTGAAATGAAAATCTTTTCCTGCTGGGCCCAGTGGGTGGTGACAGCACAGGCCAGTAATCCCAGCAGCTTAGGAGGCTCAAAGCCTTGGAAATTTAACTAGACCCTGTCTCTAAATTTAAAAAAGAGGTCTGGGGATGTAACTCTGTGGTAGAGCACTTTTAAGGGGTTCAATTTCCAGAACTAGAAAAGAAAAAAAAAAAAAAAAAAAAAAAAAGAGAGAGAAGAAAAAAGAACTAGTTGAAGAAAAATTTGCCATAGTGTGGAATGTCCAGTAGTGATTTAATATGCCAGGTGTGTATGACTACTCAGTGATCATGGCATAGAAATAGAGGAATGCAGATTGTAATGCAAATCATGGTGATAGCTTGGTGGATTTTGTTTGTTTGGTTGTGGGATTGAACCTAGGACCTTGTGCATGCTGGGCAAGCACTCTGCCACTCACTGCAACCTTGTGTCTCTCAGTGTGGTGGTTTTGGCCAAGTGTGTTGGGCTCAGCTATTGTGGAGATTTGCTTTAAAGACAACTTTCTGTTTATTTGCTGTGCTGCTGACTGATGGAGGAAATAAATAAATCCTAGAGCAGATTTCTCACTTCTGAGATGTGGCTGATTGTGTTCATGTTGTTCTTAGCAAATGTGGCACCTGGTTTGCAAACAGTCTGACTGTATTTGGAAAAAGTATTTTGCCAATTTGCCCAACTAAGTGGAGAGTTTGGTTCTACACAGGATTTCTGTAATTTAGATCTTTGTTTAAACATTTGTTTAATGGAAAGAATATGGACTATGGAAGCCATTTAGTAGTGACCTTGAAATAGTGTAAACTCTTCTGGGCCTTCAAGTCTTCATCAAGACAATGGCGGAGGTACTTACTTTGTAGGGATGTTGTCAATATTAAGTGAAACATAATTCAATGGGTGTTGGTATTCTTGTCCTGCTATGGTTTGAATGTTGTTTGTCCCCCAAGGGTTCATTTTCTAAAGGCTTGGTTCCCAATGTGGCATTGTTGAGAAGTGGTCGAACCTTTAAGAGGTAGATTCTCATGCAAGATGATCAGGCCATTGGTACACTGTCCTTCCAAAGGGTAAATGTAGTTCTCATGGTACACTAGTCAGCTCATGCAAGAAGGGGGCTGCTACAAAGTAAGACCTCTTCTGCATGTGGCTGTTGCCCTTCCCATTTCTCTGCCATGTTGTGATGCAGCCAGGGGGCCCTCATGAAGTAGAACAGATAAGCTTCCCAATCTTCTTCTTTTGAACTCAGGGGCACTTGACTACTGGGCCACATCCCCCAGCCTTTTTTGTATTTTATTTAGAGACCCGGTCTCACTGAGTTGCTAAGTGCCTTGCCATTGCTGAGGCTGGCTTTGAACTAGTGATCCTCCTGCCTCAGCCTCCAGAGTACTGGGATGACAGGCATGTGCCACCGCGCCTGGCTAAGTTTCCCAATCTTAAGACTTTAAAAAAAAATTTTTTTTTTAGATGTAGATGGACCTTTATTTTATTTATTTACATGAGGTGCTGAGAATCGAACCTGGTGCCTCACACATGCTAGGCAAGCGCTCTACTACCACTGAGTCACAATTCCAGCCCCAAATCTTAAGACTTTTGGCCTCCAAAACTGTGAACTAAATAAACCGCTTTTCTTACCCAGCTTCAGATATTTTGTTATGCCAAGAGAAAGTGGACTGATACGTCCTTGTCTTTCTTCTCATTCTGTTTTTCAAATAACTTGAGTAAAATCTCTTTGAGCATAACTAATTTATGCTTAGTCCTTTTATTAAGATGGTTTAGCTACATGTTCCAGAGATTGACATTGGAATTTATTTTCCTTTCCTTATCATTTGCAAGTGCTATTAGAAATGTGTTCTTGTCCATATTTTGGAATGAGGAAAATTTTAAAAAAGTACAGCATTAAATAAATTTGCTTTAGGCAGCTTTCTGAGATCTGGAAAATTTGGACGGGAAAATTAGAATTGCTTTCATAGTCCCACCTGGAACATATTTGGCAGTAGCAAGAAAGGTTATGCAATTGCATTCCTTATCAGATGTTGTGTAAAGTTATTGTCTCTTAAGACACTCAACATTCCCTTCTCCTTTCCTTTCAGTCAAGAATGATTGTGGATTAAGAGATGAATAAATGAAAATTAATCTGACCTTGGCAATTGAAGAATGAGAAGAATGCTAATCCCCAGGCATGTGGGCTTGTTCAGTTTCCCAGAGACCTTCTCAGAGGTCATGACCCATTGATTGTAGCATTTAAAAACAAAACAACCCCCCCAAAACAAAAAACAAAAAAAAAAAAAAAAAAAAAAACTGTAGATGAAGCCTGGGTTAAATCTGGATATTTATAAGATTTTAGGTTGGTTATGAAATGTAGAGATGATTTTCACTGTTATTTCGATTTTACTCATCTAAAGTGCTTTTTGGCAAAAATTACTCTTTTTCAATACATTCTCTACAGATTAGCAGTAGTGATGTTAAAAACATAAACAAAATCACATCATTTCTCTGCTTAAAGCCCTCATCTTCAGTGATTTTTTTTCCTTTGCTTTTAGAATAGTGTTCAGATCCTCCACATGATCTACAAGGCACATGCATTCAGTGTCTTTCCTAATCTTACCACCTCATGTGGCATCCTTTTCTTTCTCTTTCAGTTTGCTCTCACTCTGGTCTTTGGTTTTTTTTCAGCTTTCCTAAAAAGTAGGCACTTTCTGCCCACAGAATTCCTTCTTTGTTTCCTTTACAACTTGGAGACATTTGTAATGAGTTGTCTGCTTGATGGCTTGCTTATTTATTTGTTTTTGTCTTTCTGTGCTCTTATAAACCCCATGAGATAGATGTGATGTTTTATTATTTTTTGTGTAGCATATACTGGCACATGGTAGGTATTTAAATGTTTGTTTAATGAGTGATAGTTTGTTAATTACTGCTATATAGAAAAATGGATACTTTAGTTCCTATAGGAACAGGCATTTACTGATTGATAATCTATAAAATGATAAAGATCTGTCACAAAAAAGTGGTTTTTTTTTTTTTTTTTTTTTAAAATTTATTTAAAATGATTTAAAGGATCTGTGTAGCGCTCTGCCGTCACAAAAAAGTGGTTTGTTTTGGGGGTTGAATTTTTTAGAATTTAACTTAGATAATAGCTCCTCTGGGAAGCCTTTCCTGATTGATCATGGTTGCATTTGGTCTCCCTTTATTCTGTGATGCCATGTGCTTGCTTTATTCATGACAACATACTGCCTATTTGATTGCTTAGCGCTCAGGTTGGCACCTGGCACATGGCAGTTGTGCTCAAAAATTTTTGTTCACTGAGGAATAGTTATTAGAATTGAGGTATATCTTAAGAAACAACTTTTATTCCTGTAGATTATGGAGTTCATCAGTCCCAAGAATCACTTATTTATCTGATAAGTTTGCCAGATCATGACATTAGTAAAATTAATTTTGAATCTTTATTATGGAAGAATTAAACACATATAAAAATAAAGAGAATAATGTAATGAACCACTATCCAGGACATATCACCCAGCTTCAGCAATTATCAATATGTAACTAATCTTATTTAACTTTATTCCTCCCTTCCTCTTCACTATTTTAAAACGAATCCCAGACATTATACCACTTCATCTATAAATACTTTGGAAAATATAATCAATTTAAAAACTAGTTAACTTTTGGAAAAACTTGATACAAAAATTCCATTTGTCTCCTTGAATCTAAGTATACAAGCCAGCTGGTGAATTTCCATGTGCTAAGTCAGTCCCAAGGCTTGACTCACTATTGAAAGTATATAGTCTGTTGTAATTGCTTAAATAGCAGCAGTTTGCTAGAATATGCTGCTTGGTTAAGTATATTTCTATTGGGTGGAGAGAGGGTACCAATAAGTGAAAATTTGTGTGCCAAAGGTAAGTTTTTCCCTTTGGAGATGTATAGAGACAAATGATACTTTTGGCACCGTATGTTATAGGCCTTTAAGATTTGTCTGAAAAATTATAGTGAAATGGTTTGTGGATTAATTGGATAAAATTCCTGTAGTTCTTTGTAGGTGAATTCTTGAGAGAATCACAGTTGGGGGTGGGGGTGGGGAGCAAAGAAAAGCAACTCCTAAGCCTGGGGAGTAGAGAGTTTAGAACTGGGACCAGAGGAAAAGTCACATGGCATTGGTGGTAGTTATGGTTTTATTCTGGAAGTTAAAGTTATAACCTAGATTTGTAAATGCCTAGACTTTAAATGAAACTTCCTTTAAGAAGAGAAGTAAAGGTACTATTTTCTTTCAGCAGATATTTCTAAGGATTAAGTATTATCTTACAAAATTTACAGATTAGCACTGAGTGAATGGTTGGATTAGAATAGTGCTTCTTTGTGATCCTAGGTTTTTTTTGTTTGTTGTTTTTTTTTTGTGTGAAGAAATGAAGGGGAACAGAAATGATCATAATCACCTTTAACTTTTTTTTAAATATTCATTTATTTATTTATTTGCTTTAGTTGTACACAATGTAATGCATTTATGTTTACGTTGTGCTGGGGATCAAACCCGGGCTGCACACGTGTTAGGCGAGCGCTCTACCACTGAGCCACAACCCCAGCCCCTAACTTTTTTTTTTTGGTTAAAGGAGAACAAGACCCTGAATCTATTTTTTTTTTTTTTTTTTTTTTTTGGTGTGGAATTCAACTCAGGCACTTTACCATTGAGCTACATCCCCAACCCTTTTTATTTCTTAATTTTGAGACAGGGACTCACTAAATTGCTGAGGCTGGCTTTGAACTTGTGATCCTCCTGTCTCAGCTTCCTGAGTTGCTGGGGAGTACAGGTGTGTACTACCATGCCTGGCACAAGACCCTGATTCTGAGAGACCACTGCAGATTTGCTTTCACCTTATCTTGAGTTAGCACACGAGTCTTCTGTTCATAAGATTGGTAGGAGATGGTGGTGGATGTGGTGATCTCAAGTCCTGACAATTTATTTTGAAAATCCACTTTTATTCCCTCTTCTCTGCTTCCATAACCCTTAGTTAATTCCTCTGTTGCAGTATTTAGCACACAGTGCCTTCAGTAGGAATTTTGTCATATTAATTTGTGTACCCCTAGCATCTAGCAGATGACCACTTGGAAAATATTTGTTGACACACAGTAATCCTTTTTTAACATTGAGATGGTGTGGTTTTGTTATTTCTCCAGTGGTCTTGACCTGGAATGTAGTAATAGTGGTACTCTTGTGCAGCTTCCTCTTTGTATTGTTTCTCTTCCTAGATGCTCTGTTTGTTCTCAGGCTCTGTAGCATTCTCTTCTTTGGTGACTTTCCAGGGAACAGAGGAGAGAAAAAATTGTGTTTAGAATAAGAGGAGTATGTCAGACCAAAGTTGATCATGGTGAGGATCACTAGAGCCCTCCAGTTACTATCTAGTTGAATATAATGTTGGTGACAGATGCCAGGAGCTTATTTGGTTGTATTATTCTTTTATTCTTCCTCATTACTGAGATTTGACCCCCTGCCTTATGACTATGGGGAATGGATTTAAATCTTTTTTTTTTTTTTTTAAATATTTATTTATTTACTTTAGTTGTACACAATGCAATGCATTTATGTTTACGTGGTGCTGAGGATCGAACCCCGGGCCGCGCACGTGCGAGGCGAATGCCGCTGAGCCACAACCCCAGCCCTAAATCTTTTTTATTTCTCTCTCTCTAATGGTACTGGGGATGAATCCAGGGGTGCTCTACCATTGAGCCATATCCTGAGCCTTTTTTTCCTTCTTTTTTTGGTTCTGGGATTTGAACTCTGAGGTGTTTTACCACTGAACCACATCCCCAGCCCTTTTTTATTTTTATTTTGAGACAAGGTCTAATTTGCTGAAGCTGACCTTGAATTTGTGACCTCTTGTCTTAGCTTCCCAAGTTGCTAAGATTACAGGTATATGCCACTGTGCCTGGCTCTCCAGCCCTTTAAAAAAAAAAAAAAAAAATTTATTTATTTACTTTAGTTGTACACAATGCAATGCATTTATGTTTACTTGGTGCTGAGGATCGAACCCGGGCCGCGCACGTGCGAGGCGAGCGCTCTGCTCCTGAGCCACAACCCCAGCCCCTCTCTAGCCCTTTTAATATTTTGCTGGTCTGGAAGTTGGGGACTTTCTGTAGTAGTCTCCTGAGTAGCTAGGATCACAGGTGTGTATACTGAGCATGGAGTGTTTTTAAGTCTTGAGCTTTGAGCTTTAATGGATAAGATCAATCATTTGGAATTAGTCAGCATCAAAAAAAAAAAAAAAAAAAAAAGAGAGTATTTCTTTTGTTACATATCATAGCTACTTAAATTAATTTGTTATAAACTGTAATATGGCCAGTTTAAATCTATGGTTTATCTTTTTTTTTTTTTTTGGTACCAGGGATTGAACTCAGGGGCACCTACGACCACTGGGCCACATCCCCAGCCCTTTTTTGTATTTTATTAGAGACAGGGTCTCACCGCGTTGCTAAGTGCCTCGCCATTGCTGAGGCTGGCTTTGAACTCGCGATCCTCCTGCCTCAGCCTCCCAAAGTGCTGGGATTACAGGCGTGCGCCACCGCGCCGGCTATGGTTTATCATTTTTTATAAGATAGTAAAGTAGGTCTGGTGGTGTAGCTCAGTGGTAGAGTGCCTGCCAAGGTCTTGGGTTTTAGCCCCAATACTGCAAAAAAAAAAAAAAAAAAAACAGTAAAATTTAAGAGTTAAAAAGTATATCGTTGACTTGACCCTATTTCTGTAGGAAATAGGAAGAGTTGGAAAGCCCATTGGATCAAACTCACCATATATGAAACCAAAAGTAAATAAAGTCAATAACAGTAGTCCCCTCTATCAGTAAGGAATATATTCCAAGACCTCCAGTAGGTGCCTGAAATTGTGGTTAGTACTGAACCTTACATGCACTGTTTTTTCCTGTGTATACCATAATAAATTTGATTTGTAAATTAGGCACAGCAAGAGATTAATAATAATAACTAATAAAAATAGAGCAATTAGAATAATATAATAAAATTATGAACATTGTTGGGTTACTTGAACCAAAATAAGGGTTACTTGAATACAAGCATTGTGATACCATTGGTAGGTGATCTGATGACTGAAATGAGTAACGGGCGGGTAGTGTATAAGTGAATATCCTGCACAAAGGGATGATTCATGTTCCTGGAAGAACAGAGCAGGATGGCTTGGGATTTTATCACATTACTCAGAACAACACATAATTTAAAAAACTTATGACTTATTTCTGGAGTTTTCCATTTAATATTTTCAGACTGCGATTGATAGCAGGTAATTGAAACCTCAGAAAGTGAGACTGAGAGTATGAGGAGACTACTGTGTTCATTTTCTTCTTCTTCCTCCTCTTCCTTCTCCTTCTCCCTGTCCCCTTCTCCTCCTTTTTTGCTATCTGCAGCTTTCACTATCTTATTTGAGGGTGTCTCTGCTCTCTTGAGTTGCTCTGGTATGTGTTCAAAGCCAGCCTCAGCAATTTAGCAAGGCCCTAAGCAACTCAATGAGACCCTGTCTCTAATAAAATATAAAAAAGGGCTGGGGATGTGGCTCAGTAGTTAAGCTCCCTGGGTTCAGTCCCTGGCACCAAACAAACAAAAAGACAACCCCCCCCCCAAAAAAAAAAAAAAAAAAATTGGAATGTTTATCTTTCTCTGTACCCGTATCCTATCTGTCAGGAAGAAAAACTGCACCTTCTTTCAAACTACATTCCCAGATAAACCACTTCTCACTGTCTCTGTTGCTACCACTCTGTTCAGTCCACTGTCTTCTCTTGCCTAGGCCGTTATAGCACTTCCTAACTAATCTCCTACCTTCTACCCTTTTCTTTATTCTCAACATGGCAGCTCCAATCACTCCTTTTATATCTAAGTCAGATCAAGTCCCCTCTCTTTTCAAAAACCCGCATTAGCGGCTCCCTATTCTATTTGACTAAAAAGTCTTACATTACTTAGTTTTCTGTTAACCTCTTTGACCTCAGCGACTACATCCTTCTTGCTCACTCTGCTGCAGCCTCTCTAGCTTTCTTTGCTGTTCCTTGAAAATGACAGTCTTGCTTCTGCCTTATGACTTTTGCATTGGCTGTTACTTCTGTCTGGAATGATTTTCTCCTAAATATCTGCATGGCTAAATCTCTCATGTCTGTTCACTCTGCTTCAATATCACTTTCTCAATGAGTTGTACCCTAATCACCAACACTTCTGATTTCCTTTATTCTGACTTGCCTTTTATTTTTTCTAAAAAAATTATTATATTTTAAGATCCATATAGTTTATTATTATAAAACAGATAAAAGAAGGCTGGGTGCGGTGGCGCATGCCTGTAATCCCAGCACTTGGGAGGCTGAGGCAAGAGGATCATGAATTCAAAACCAGCCTCAGCAATGGCAAGGCACTTAGCAACTCAGTGAGACCCTGTCTCTAAATAAAATACAAAAAAGGGCTGGGGATGTGGCCCAGTGGTCAAGTGCCCCTGAGTTCAATCCCTGGTACAAAAGAGGAAAACAAAGTATTGGTAAGGAGGAGAAATTGTGCATTGCTGATGGAAATGTAAGATGGTACAACTACTGTGGAAAAATGTTTTGTGGTTCTTCAAAAAGTTAAACAGAATTACAAAATTACCATATGATCCTGCCATTCTATAGGAAGGTAGAAACCCAAAGAATTGAAAACAGAGACTTAAAAGGATAACTTCTACAGGTATTCACAGTGTTCACATGTTGTTATTTACAGTAGCCAAGAGATGGAAGCACCCCAAATATCCATGAGACAAATGAACGGATAAACAAAAGGGGTATATACATATGATAGAATATTATTCAGCCTTAAAAAGGAATGAAGTTATGGGGCTGGGGTTGTGGCTCAGTGGTAGAGTGCTCGCCTAGCACGTGCGCGCGGCCCCGGTTCGACTCTCAGCACCATGTAAATATAAAAGGCATTGTGTACAACTAAAATAAATAAAGAAATGTTAAAAAAAAAAAAAAAAAGGAATGAAGTGGGGCTGGGGTTGTGGCTCAGCGGCAGAGCGCTCGCCTCGCACGTGTGTGGCCCGGGTTCGATCCTCAGCACCACGTAAACATAAATGCATTGCATTGTGTACAACTAAAGTAAATAAATAAATATAAAAAAAAGGAATGAAGTTATGATACATGCTACAACTTTCATGAACCTTGTAATATGTTGAGTGAAATAAGCCAGATACAAAAGGACAAATACTGTACTGTTTCACTTATATGAAGTATTTAGGATAGGCAAATTCTTAGAGATAGACAGTAGAAGACATGTTACCAGGGGCTAAAGAGGGAGGACATGAATGTGACGCACTTAAAGAAAGCCTGTTCTGCAGCTCTCAGACCTCAGTGGTGGTGAGATCCACTGCTGTCATGCAACAACTGGCCAAGTCATTCTATTTCCTCTCCTGCAGCCAGACTCATCAGCATAGGGAATTGATGACAGTGAGAAAGTTAAATTACAAGAAACTTGAAAGTTTTTTCTGGGAAGGTGTAATGAGTGACTGGGAAGGAAAGAGACCTCCTTTTCAGTATGTACTTTACTGTACTGATTTAGAAAAAAAAAATTTTTTTTTTTTTTTTTAGTTGTAGTTAGACACAATACCTTTATTTTATTTATTTATTTTTATGTGTGCTGAGGATCGAACCAGGGTCTCGGGTGTGTTAGGCAAGCACTCTACTGCTGAGCCACAACCCCAGCCCCTTACTGTCTGATATTTTGAAAAACGGTTATGTATTACCTGTTTTAAAACTAAAATACTTTATTATGGGAAAAACAAAGAAAAATTTAAAATGCCCATTTTATATCGCTTGAAAAAACAGAACTTGCTGGGGCATGGTGGTGCATGCCTGTAATCCCAGTGACTCCGGTGGCTGAGGCAGGAGGATTGCAAGTTCAAAGTTAGCCTCACACACTTAGCAGGACCATCGACAACTTAGATCCTGTCTTCAAATAAAAAATAAGAAGGGTTAGAGATATAGCTCAGTGGTAAAGTGCCTCTGGGTTCAGTCCCCAGTATAAAACAAAAATAAAAGCAAAAACAGGACTCTGTATGTTTAAGACCAACTACAAAGATGTTCAAGTCAGGTGTGAGGTATACAGAATTCCCCTCTTATTTAGAACACCAGTCGACAAATTGCTCCTTCCCCTGTGATTGCAGTTGTAGTAGAAGTTTTGCTGTTTGCTGTGGTTTCCTCTTCACCTGTCATCTCCACATATAACCACTTAACAGGTTAGGAGAGTCGCATAAAAGAATAGATATTCAACTACCTGAATTATGAGTGGGTTTTAATTTGCAGTTTCTTTTCCTTTTTTTTTGGGGGGGGGGGGAATACTAGGGATTAAACTCAAGGGCATTTTACTATTGTTCTACTTCCCCCACCCTTTTTATTTTGAGACAGGAGGGTTTCCTTGCCATCCTCCTGCCTCAGCCTCCTGAGTTGCTGGGATTACAGGTGTGTGCCATTGCACCTGACTTGCTTTGAATTTTCTAAAAGCAGGAGGTATATCTGTATGCATGGAATTAACAGTCATCCCTCAGTATCAGTATCTGTGAGGGATTAGTATCCCTTAAGTGCCAAAATCTGCGGTTGCTCCAGACCTTTATGTAAAATGGCATGGTATTTGCCAATTCTGGATACCTTACACCTCTTAATAATCTGGTTCCCACACACATCCTCCTGTATACCTTGTCATCTCTAGATTTCTCACAATACCAAAAGCAATGTAAATGCATATAATACTGTATCATTTAGGAATAATAAGAAAAAAGCATGTACATTGGTACAGACATGTTTTTTAAAAATTATTTACATATATAATATATATATATATATATATATTTTTTTTTTAGGGTCTTGGGTATTGAACCCCAAACCTGGTGCATGATAAGCTCTTTTAGAATTTTTTTTTTTCTTTTGCCTTCTGGGGATTGAATCCTGCTGAGCTATATCACCAGCCCTTGTTGTTTATTTCCTTTTATTTTGAGACAGAGTCTTACTCAATTGCCAAGGCTGCCCTTGACCTTGCGATCCTCCTTTAACACCATTATTGGTGTGTGACACTGCACCTGGCTAGAATATTTTTGATCATTTGTTGAAACTATAGTTGTGGAATCCGTGGATATGGAAGGCTGACTAATCTGTGTCTGAGTGTTTATACACAGTGAAATGAATGCCTTCCATGGCTTGTTATGGGAGGCTGGAAGATGAAAGGCAAATCTGGAACTTTTATTTAAATCCTTCTTGTGAATGTAAGGTTTGAGGTTTTACTAGTGTTTTTTTTTTTTTTTTTTTTTGGTACCAGGGATTGAACTCAGGGACACTTGACCACTGGGCCACATCCCCAGCCCTTTTTTGTATTTTATTAGAGACAGGGTCTTGCTGAGTTGCTAAGTACCTCGCCATTGCTGATGCTGGCTTTGAACTCGTGCTCCTCCTGCCTCAGCCTCCCAAGTGCTGGGATTACAGGCGTGCGCCACCGCGCCCAGCTTGGTTTTTTATTTTGTAAAATATTGTGTGTGTTCTAGTACCTTACTGAGCACATTAGGTTGAATGCTGCTGCTGGGTTGACAGCAGGCCACAAAGGTCTTTTAATCTTTCTTCTTCCTTTTCTTTATAGTATCTGTGGTATTGCTTCCATTTATTTCCCCTTGTCCCAGTTTTTCTGTTAATCACATAACTCTAGCTAGTCCATGCCATGCTCCCTCACACTTCCCCAGTAGTGGGTATTGAACCCAGGGTGTTCTATCACTGAACTATATCCCTAGCCCTTGTTTTTATTATTATATTTTACTTCAAAACAGGTTCTCATTAAGTTGCCCAGGCTGGCCTGAAACTTGTGATACTCCTGCCTCAGCCTCCCGAGTAGCTGGTATTATAGGTGTGTACCCAATGACTGAACTCTTAATAATCTGGTTCCCTAGATGAAAATGAAGTTTTTGTGATTCTAGTTGTAAAAGTTTAGTTATTCCAGGTTTTGTTGTCATTTACTAAAGCTGATAAAAGATTAAAAGAACTTTGCTTACTTTAACTGTTCATATAAAAATAGAATTCATTTCAATATAAAGTGAGTTAGACTTGAATTCTAAAGGGGCTTAGTCAGTGGATGACTAAAACAGCCTTTAATAAGATGGTCTCATGTAGAAGTCAGTTTCAAAATACATTCCCTGACAACTTTGAACTAAAACCTATTATCTCATCTTGAGATTAATGTAAGAAATCTGTCATTAGTTTGTGTCTTATTTCTGTTTAGGTATTTTTTAGAAGTAACATCACTATTTAGGAGCTTACTTTTTCTGTCATAGCTTCCAGCGAAAAACTGTTGCTTTAGTCATTCTCCCCTGAGTTTCTTTTCCTGAGAATAACAGATTGAGCTCATACCTTTGTACAAGATCTGGAGAGTATTTTAAGCTTGGCATGTTCAAACCTGGCAGACTTGATTAATATGTGGACAGACTAGCACATTAGAACATTTTTTAAGTTCCAAGCCACAAATTGTGTTCTAAATGAACACGAGCATATATAAAATTAATACCTAAGCCTTGAGTAGCATAGACATTCAAAATGACTCTTGCCCTGGGGTGGATGACTTTCGGCAAGGCTCTTGCTGGCCATGTGCATTTCTTACTCTGCTTTAAGCAATGCCAACAGAAGAGCAGGGAGAGATTTACTCTTTTGGCATTCTGCTACCCTCTGCTTTTTGCTGGGGGAAAGATTGCTATTTTACTTTTAAATTCCTATCATATGGAAAGTTTCTGAAAATAAACTTTGGATTTGTTATTTGTAACCTCCACTATCTGTGACTAAAGCCAGTGTAAATACCTGTTGATATTCTGCATACAAAACTGTGGCCCTATTTTAGTGAGAAAGGCACAATATCTCACTTATCACTTAAATTAATTTATCATTAGTTTATGTCTCAGTTGTCATGGATGAAGATGAGTTTTGTTTTCAAGCAAAAACTAGTCAGTTGGGCTGGGGTTGTGGCTCCGTGGAAGAGCACTTGCCTAGCATGTGTGAGGCACTGGGTTCAATTCTCAGCACCATGTAAAATAAATAAAATAAAGGTCCATCAACAACTAAAAAATATTTAAAGCAAAAACAAGAACAAAAAACTAGTTGGTGGTTTTGTCAACTATTTTAACTTTTTGTTCATGGATCGATATAATTATATAGCAGATATATTCATAAAAAATATAGAAGTACATTAGTTTTTTTCTTTTTTAACAAACTGAATTGCTTAAATGTACTAAAGGAAAAACAATTCTGTTATTCATTTTGTAAATTTGGGTTATTTGGACCTTCAATCAACAAATACATAATGAGCACCTTATTATATGCCAGGCACTGCTAGGTCTCGGGGGATACAGAGTTGTTTAAATGATGATTCCTATTCAGACAAGAGAAGAAAGAAAAAGAAATGTAGGGACCATAAACATTCTACCTGCTGTTCAGAGAAATGGAGTGGGACCATGACCATGGAGGAAAGGCAAGTAGACTAACTCTGAAGAAGTGGAGAAGGTTTAAAAAAAAAATGTTTTGGTTGGATATGAAAAAATAGTAAAAATTATTTGCAATTATGACTATATTTTACTGTGTGCCTGCTGTATGCCAGGATTAGTTAATGTTACCCACCAGAGAAAAGGGGGAAGTAACATTCCAGGCAGTAAGAGAAACAATAGCACTATCAAGGATTCTGTGTCGTAGAAGGAAATTTGATATGCTAATGGGGAGGTGGAGGGAGACCAGTGGCCAGAGCAAAGGCTAGTGACTTTGGTGGGATCTGATTATGACTGTGAAGAAAGGACTTCACGTGTGGATATACCACTGGGGTGGCTGTCTCTTTTGGTTTGTTTTAATAGCACAAAGAGGCTGTAACAGGGCATTCCATTTCTTGAACCATTTCTTGTTATTTAGTCTGATCTGCCCAGCTAACTTCTTACCTTCTAATGGGCAGACAGCGAATCCTCTTTAGTGCCTTGGCAGGGACTCAATGCACAGGGAGTGGATGAATGTGGAACACTTATAGATATAAACCATTGAGATATCAGAACTGTAAGGTTGAGATTGCCTATATTTATTTAAAAGTTATTTTTTTTAGCACCAATAAAAGTCAGCTGTCATTTAGATGTAAAAGGAGTTAATAAGAATACCTATTTCATTGGGCTGTAAGGATTAAATTAGTAAATTTAAGCACTTAGATTTACAAGTGTTTTTGTTTTTATTTGTTTTTGGTACTGGGGATTGAACCCCGAGAAACTTTACCATTAAGCTACATCCCCAGCCCCATTTTACTTTTTATTTTGCAGTAGGTTCTCTCCAAGTTGCTATGGTTGGCCCTGAACTTTTGATACTCTTGCCTTAGTCTTCTGAGTTGCTCGGATTAATTACTGGTGTGTGCCACCATTCCTGGCTAATTTAAGCAGTTAGAATAGTATGTAAGCACATAGTAAGAGGTCAATTAGTATTGCCTGTTGTGTGCCTACCTGTGTGGACTTTTTGCCAGTGACAGAGTTCAGCTACTGTTGGGTATACAGATAATAGAAACAAAATAAGAAACAGCCTTTTACTTTTGAACCCAACATCCTTTTGGAATTGGAGGAATTGCTTGTATTACATGAATTAGAACTGCTTATGTTGCATGAACTTTTTATTTTATTTTTTTAGTGATCGAAAGGTATGGTTGGCATGGAATTGAATTTCATCTGTCTGTGAGGATTGTGAGCAAGGTAGGTCCCTGCCTCCCTTTTTTTTCCTTTAAAAAAATTTTTTTTTTTTAGTTGTAGATGGACACAATACCTTTATTTTACTTATTTATTTTATGCAGTGCTGAGGATTGAACTCAGTGCCTCACATAGGCTAGGCAATGCTCTACCACTTAACCACAACCCCATCCCCTTCCCTGCCTCCCTTTCTAATGTGTTTTCTCAGTATTTTCAGTTATCCTAACCTGCAGTAGATCAGATTTGAGTATTGTGTAGGGAAACATCATCTTTTGCAAGCTCTCTTACCATGGTTCAGAGATAATCTGTCACCATAGTTTATGTAATGTTGTGGACTACATCTAATATCTTGTTAGAATGTATTGAATCCTGAGAAACAGCGTAACCAATTTAAGTTTCATGGTCATGGAGTTGAACTGCTAACACATACACATACACTAATCTCTGATTTAAACCTTAAGGGCAGAAGTTCTTGTATTGGAGCCATTTGTAAAACCAATTTGAGTTAGTGGGTAGTGAGTGACAAGCTAACTAATTCTGGTCACTTTAGAATTCAATAGTGTGAATGAATGGTAAACTAAATGCAAGAAAGGGCTTGACAATAGCCAGGTCCTCAGTGTCAACAATAAATTTCATCAATGATGACTGGATCTGTTCATCTATAACTGCTAGAGTTTTATTTGATAAAGCATGCTTGTTTTTCTATCTTAATCTCTGAGACCTGAACAAAAGTATATAATGCAGGAGCCCTGTTTGGGGAGATGGCTATGATTGCGGTTGACTTCGGGCCATGGAGTTTTTGACATTGCCGCCTTCCGTAGTCTCACGAGACTTGGCCCGGGATCGAGAGACTTGGGCCGAGTGCGGAGCTGGTCGGGGCCATTTTGGTTATTGGTTGTTTGCTGGTGTGTGGTACGTGTTAGGATTGTTAGAGCCAGAGAGAGAAACTGACAGAATAAAGATCCTGTTTGTTTCTAGTCTGCCTCTGAACTTATTCCCGCGGCTTTGCTGCTCCAAGCGGCCATCGCTCCAGGCGGCAACAATATAATACCACATAAGATTTTGGCTCATATATTTGTCTTCTGTCAGCTGCCCACAAAAAGAGATATAGATGGCAGCTTCACCCAACTCTACAAACCTCTATTTTCTGTCTGAACATTTCCTGCCAAAGAAAACTAGTACTAGTTCATGTAGTTCTTGTTTTCTGTCACTTTCTGTTACCTGAAGTATGTTGAGATCCTCTTACTCATTGATGTGGAAGACTCTGATCACTCAGGGTGAGCTTGACAGCTGAAACAACCTCACAGTTCCCCAGTCGGGAATCTTGCTAACTTACACATGGGGTTCTGTGGGTTCATCAGTCTTTGGACTTTTTTTGTTGCAGGTACACTGAGAATAGTATAAATTTTTGAGACTGGCTTTCTGTCACTCATAAACAGGAACCTTTGATATATTGTTACAAGGAAAAATAGTTGAACCACTTATAGCAAAACGAGCATGATTTTGAAATTGAAACTGCTGCCTTAGAAGGGAGAAAGAAAGGGTGTATTAAAGTTTAACTTCTGCAAATGAATCTGATCTGAAAATGATTATGAAAATGATCTGGGTGGTCAGTCAGAAAATCATCATCTTGCTGTTCTGCCTTTTTTTTTTTTTTTTTTTTTTTGGTACCGGGGATTGAACTCAGGGGCACTCGACCACTGGGCCACATCCCCAGCCCTTTTTTGTATTTTATTAGAGACAGGGTCTCACTGAGTTGCTAAGTGCCTCGTCATTGCTGAGGCTGGCTTTGAACTCGTGATCCTCTTGCCTCAGCCTCCCAAATGCTGGGATTGCAGGCGTGCGCCACTGTGCCTGGCTCTGCCTTTTTTTTAAACATTTTTTTTTTTTAGTTGTAGGTGGACACAATACCTTTATTTTATTTTTATGTTGTGCTGAGTATTGAACCCAGTGCCTCACACTTTGCTAGGCAAGGGCTCTACCTCTGAGCCACAACCCCAGCCTCTGTTCTGCTTTTTTATTGGGGTGATAATAATCAGGAACTACTTCATGGAAATACTAAAAGAATTAATGGAAAGGAGGGGCTGGGGTTGTGGCTCAGTGGTAGAGCACTTGCCTAGCATGTGTGAGGCAGTGGGTTAGATTCTTAGTACTGCATATAAATAAAATAAAGGTCCGTTGACAACTAAAGAAAAAAATATGAATTAATGGAAAGGAAAGAAAGAAACTAGCACTCACTGGATGCCAGCTAAGGATTAGGCATGGTACTGTAACCTTTTCATATATTTTTAAAAATATTTATTTATTTGCTTTAGTTGTCCACAATGCGTTTTATTTTTACGTGGTGCTGAGGATCAAACCTGAGCTGTGCACATGCTAGGCGAGTACTCTACCACTGAGCCACAACCCTAGCCCTTTCCATATGTTTTTTTTTTTTTTTTTTTAAAGATTGACTTTTTAAAAAATGTTTATTTACTTTAGTTGTACACAATGCAATGCATTTTATGTTTACGTGGTGCTGAGGATCGAACCCGGGCCGCGCACATGCGAGGCGAGCGCTCTGCCGCTGAGCCACAACCCCAGCCCTCCATATGTTTTTTTAATTGAAATATTTCAAGTTCATCAATAACAAAAAATTTCAGGTTTAAGTGGATATTATTATAAAAATCAATATTTTGAACTGTTTTGACCTTTACTGTAGCCATTTAGAGGAAATGAAATTATATCTTGTTTCATGTCATTGTGTCTGTTAAAACATTGTTTTATGGAGAAGGAAAGAAAATATCTGCATGAATTAAAGAGTTTTTTTTTGTTTTTGCTTTTATCTTCTGGGCTTGCTACTGATTTAGCCGAAGACAGGGAAGAGACTAGCAGGTCTGAAATTAGAGACACCTATGCTGTTTTGGGAAGTTGAGACTCTTGACCTGGGGTTTGCCGAAGATGGTGCAGAGGAGGTCAGAAGAGGTTAATACTTTCATAGCTCAACATAAATATGAATTGGGGTTGTTTATGGGTGTAGTTTTGCTTGATCTGTTTGTATGTGCAGATGGAGTAAATAAAGTACTGGTGTTTTGGGAAACTTTCTGCCAAAGTCTCTGAATCAATACAAATTAATCTTCTCCAAAAATACCCACAAATTCCCCATTTGGCTATTGTAACTGGCTGAGGGAATTGACTATTAACATCATGTTTGTAAAGAAATTAGCACACATTCTTTGAAAAAACAATTGAAGATTTGATTTTCTTCTATTAAATTTTCTCCTGAAATTCTTCTCTCATTGGAGTTACCATTTCAATGTCCGTCAGTTGTAGGTACTAATTGTGAACTCAGAGTAGTTAAGTTCTCTCCTAGATGATATGATATTAAGTTGAAGTGTTTCTTCTTCTTATTTTATAGTTAGGGTTTCCAAATTTTTTTTTCCTACTCATAAAATGGCGAACTTTCTTTGTGGTCAGAGCAGGTTCTATAGAGTTGCTGAGAGACACATTGCTGTCCTTTCCGGGGCTAAATGGACACATTAATACTTTTTAATCTATGAAAATTTTCATTGTTTTTTCCTGTCTTTTGAATGAGTTACTGTATTTTTCTTCTTGGCTACTTCCCTTTTATGGTTTAGTCAGAGAAACCCTAATGCAAATTTTCTTTCTTGCTTTGGGGAATAAATGACACTTTAAAAACTCAACTTTATTGAGATGCAACTTACATAGTACAAAATCCACTTGTCAAAGTATACGTATCACTTTAAAAAATTTTTTTTTATTTTTTGTTGTAGATGGACACAATACCTTTATTTTACTTGTTTTTATTTTTATGTGGTGCCGGGGATTGAACCCAGTGCCTCACGCATGCTAGGCAAACTCTCTACCACTGAGCCACAATCCTGGCCCCCATATCACTGGTTTTTAGTAAATTAATGGAGTTGTGCAACCCCACTCCAGTGTTAAATTTCCAGCACCCCAATAGATCTCCTCCTCTTCTTCTTTTTTTTTTTTTTTTTAAATATATTTTTTAGTCGTCAGTGAATCTTTTTTTGTTTTTAATTTATTTATATGTGGTGCTGAGAACCAAACCCAGTGCCTCATACATGCTAGGCAAGCGCTCTACCACTGAGCCACAACCACAGCCACTAACAGATCTCTTCTACCTTTTAACTTCCTTTCAAGTTATCCACAAATTTCATTAAATTCAGTATCAAATTTAATCTTCTTCTGTGTTTTCTGCTATTTATCTCACAGCATGATCATCACAGGTTTTATGCCAAATTCTTTTGCAAAAAAAGTGGGGTGTGGGCTGGGGTTGTGGCTTATCAGTAGAATGTTCGCCTAGCATGTGCAAGGCCCTGGGTTTGATCCTCAGCACTACATATAATAATATAAAGGTATTGTGTCCAACTACAACTAAAAAATAAATATATCTAAAAAAAGTGGGGTATGATGATTATGTGATGCTTAAAAAAGTTTTTTTTTTCTCACTGAAGAATCTATTTTCAGCAAATATGATCACTTTGAGCTTGAAGCCTGAAGAATAGTTTTTATATATTTATGTTTAAGCATAATCAGAAAAAAATGCTTCGCTTGTCAGTGTTTTGCTGGCAGACCAACAGTTAGCTGTGGTGGGAAGATGCGAGTCTCAGGTGGGCTCCTGGCTGGGTTGGCTGAGTTGACGGGTTGGCTGAGTTGACTGTTTGGCTGATGGTATGGGTGGTACTGTGGTGCTTTCAACACCTGCACAAGTGGGCATGCAGAAATACAACCAGTGTGCGTTTATGCAGAGTTCTGGGCCAGCGGTGCAGGGCACAAGTGGACAAATGCACACCCACATGCCACTGGGGAGCCTGTTGCTATCATATTCACCTTTTAAGTGAAGTGAGGGACAGACATTGGCTATGTGGTGATCATTCCATGAAAGGTTATAAGCCAGTTATTGGACTGAAAAGACAGGGTGCGACAATTAAGCTAGGAAATATGGTACTCTCCCTATTGTGTGTCTTCTTTGCCCCTCTCATTGGCATATTAGTTTCTTATTGCTCATCAGACATAATACTCTTGTTGTTTTAATTCCTTTTCCTCACCAACTTTTACAAAGTAGAACTTTTCTTGAAAAGATGGGATTTAGCTTTTATTCAATTATTTTTTTCCTTGGAAAACATTCCATATACTTCAGGCCCCTTCTAAAAGGTTTCGTGTCAACTTCATTTTTAATTATTTATTTATTTTTCTTTTTTGCGGTCCTGGGGATCCAACCGAGGTCCTCACAGATGCTCGGTGAGTGCTCTACCACTGAGCTACATCCCTAGCCGATGTATTTATTTAAAAAAAAAATTATAGTTGTAGGTGGACACAGTAACTTTATTTTGCTTATTTTTTTATGGGGTGCTGAGGATCAAACCCAGTGCCTCATTCATGCGAGGCAAGTGCGTGCAAGGCAAGTGCTCTACCACTGAGCTACAACACCAGCTCAGTATTTATTTATTTATTTATTTATTTATTTTTTGTGTGGTACCGGGGATTGAACTCAGGGGCACTCAACCACTGGGCCACATCCCCAGCCCTTTTTTGTATTTTATTTAGAGACAGGGTCTCACTGAGTTGCTAAGTGCCTCGCCATTGCTGAGGCTGGCTTTGAACTCGCGATCCTCCTGTCTCAGCCTCCCAAAGTGCTGGGATTACAGGCGTGCGCCACCACGCCCGGCTAGTATTTATTTTTATAGGAAATAATTTACCTGATCATTTTTCTTTGTGCATATAGACCAGGTATTTGTAGTTTTGGAAAATTCTGCTCTGTGCATCAGTATTTAGTTGCTCAGTAAATGAGGTAAATGAATACTGTACATCTGAGCTTTTATCTTTTATTGTTATAGTTGTTCTGTTTTATTATTATTATTGTTAATCTCTTATTGTGCCTAATTTTATACATTAAATTTTGTCATAGGTATGTATGTAAGGGAATAAAACTTAGTATATATAGGGTTTAATACCATTTAAGATTTCAGGCAGGGCTGGGGTTGTGGCTCAGTGGCAGAGCGCTCGCCTTGCACGTGCGCGGGCCTGGTTCGATCCTCAGCATCACGTAAACATAAATGCATTGTATTGTGTACATCTAAAGTAAATAAGTAAATATTAAAAAAAAAAAAAGATTTCAGGCATCCACTGGGGGTCTTATAATAAATCCATATAAAGGGTAACTACTGTATCCAACATCTACAAAGTCTGCATTATCATATTTAGTTATTCACTTTACTTCCTTTTCATGAATGAATTTTTTCTGTTTCTGTGTGGTATCAACTTGTCATAAATCTGACTCCTGGGTAGGAAAACTAGTAAATTGAATAATATTATGCATAGTTAATAATTGTTATTAATAAGTGCTTGCTGAGGCACTGTGCCACATGCTTTATGTACATTTGTATGTTTTATTTTCATAGTACTGCTCCATCTTTTGGAGATGAGAAAACTGTTGTTTAGAGAGGTTCAGTAATCAATTCAGTATCAAATAGCTAGTGATTAGTGCAGCAGTGATTCATATTTGGTCTTTAGTTGCAGGACCCTTAACCATTTATAAGCTTGTAGGGGTCAGGCAGAAAAGTGAATGGAATAGATTTAGATTCTGGCAGCGTGGTGGACAAAACCTGTCCAATTTTGATTTCTGAGGTTTTAGTTCATGGTCTGCCAGTTCCATGGCTCTGGGCCTGAGGTGAGACAGAACATCCTGGCAGAAAGGCAAGAAGGGAGGAAGGTTGCTCAGCACATGGTGGCCAGGAAGCAGAGTGAATGAATGAATGAATGAATGAATGAATGATTGGATGATTTACCTACTTACTTACTCGGGATTGAACCAAGGGACTCTTACCAGTGAGTATATCCTCAGTTCTTTGTCTTCTTCTTCTTCTTCTTCTTTTTTTTTTTTTTTTAACATTTATTTATTTGTTTTAGTTGTACATAATGCCTTTATTCTTACATGGTGCTGAGAATTAAACCCGGGCTGCGCATGTGCTAGGCAAGCACTCTACCACTGAGCCACAATCCCATCCCCCTTAGTTCTTATTTTGAGACAGGATCTCACTAAGTTGCTGAGGGTCTTGCTAAGTTGCCCAGCCTGACATCAAACTTGTGATCCTCCTGCCTCAGTCTCCTGAGTCACTGGGATTACAGGTGTCTGCCATTGCTTACCTCGCAAATCTGAGCTTTTTGAAGGCTGATACTTTTATTGTGTTCCTATAATGGTGATGTTAAATCTCATCAATTGGTTAAATTCCTTTCACATTTATCCATTGTAAAGATGCCTGTTTCCCTTAATAATATATAATCTATAGGACAATACTGATGACTTTCTTTTGCTATCTATTGTGTAGAAGTACCATTTAGTTGTCAGAATAGAAATATCTCTTCTTAGAGCAACAAACTGGCTAATAGTATTTAAACATTGGATGTTGTGTGGAAGATGATATGTAAAAAATGGAGGTCAGAGTTCATTTAATTTGAGCTGCTTTGTAATGTGAATTTTAAATGCAGAGTTTAAATACAGTTGCTTAACAGCCTTGGGATACAAATCTAGTTTTCCTTGGGTCATAAAGAATTTTTGTTGATAACCTTTGCATAGTTGCTCTTTAGTGGAGTATTAACATTTTCATAGTTTTCAGACAAGTTCTTTCCTGTTTTAAAAATAATTTCCTCCAGTGTTCTTTGCCTCTACCCCCAAGTACTGGGGATTGAACCCAGGGGCACACTACTACTTAGCTACAGTCCCAGCCCTGTTTTTTTTTTTTTTTTTTTTTTTTTTTTTTTTTGTGGTACCAGGGATTGAACTCAGAGGCACTCGTCCACTGGGTCACATCCCCAGCCCTTTTTTGTATTTTATTTAGAGACAGGGTCTCACTGAGTCACTAAGTGCCTCGCCACTGCTGAGGCTGGCTTTGAACTCGCGATCCTCCTGCCTCAGCCTCCCAAAGTGCTGGGATTACAGGCGTGCGCCACCGCGCCCGGCTTCAGCCCTGTTTATTTTTTAGTTTGAGACAGGGACTTGTTAAGTTGCTGAGCCTGGCTGCAGACTGAATCCTTCTGCCTTGGTCTCTCAAGTAGCTGGGATTGCTGCGCGGGCTACTGCACACTCGCTCCTATGTGTCTTATGTGTGCCTTGGAACAATATAGCTCTTAATGAGATGCCTGTAATTATGTGGATTTGAACCCTGGCTCAGTTGTTATTAACTACTCTAAACCTCTGTATTCTATGTAACTGGAGAAAAAATAATAACTAATAAACTTGCTCCAAGAATTAAGCAGGCATTTGGCGCTATTTCTGATCACAAGTAGTGAGTGAGGGTTATCTTTTTTTTTTTTTTTTAATCTGATAAAACTTGTCACATAATACTTGGTGACTTTTTAAAAATATTTATTTATATACTTTAGTTGTACACAATGCAATGCATTTATGTTTACGTGGTGCTGAGGATCGAACCCGGGCTGCGCACATGGGAGGCGAGCGCTCTGCCGCTGAGCCATAACCCCAGCCCACTTGGTGACTTTTTACCTTAAATCCATGCTCTGTATATGTGTATATACACATGGAAATGCATGTGTAGACTTTGCTCAAGGTAATGAGATATTTCTTCTGTAATTATCTCTGTCCCATCTCTTTCCCATCTTTCCTTCATGAAACTTGGGGTAAAGGTAGATTCACTTTTTTTAAAAAAAATTTATTTATTTGCTTTAGGTTGTACACAATGCGTTTATTTACATGGTGCTGAGGATCGAACCCGGGCCGCGCATGTGCTAGGCGAGCGCTCTATCGCTGAGACACAACCTCAGCCCCCGGTAGATTCACTTTTAAAAAAATTATTTTTTAGTTGTTGATAGACCTTTATTTATTTATATGCTATGCTGAGAATTGAACCCAGTGCCTCTCACATGCTAGGCAAGCACTCTACCACTGAGCTATGACCCTAGTCCCTAGATTGACTTTTAATTTAGAATTAAAAAAAATATATATTTATTTATTTGTTTTAGTTGTACACAATGCCTTTATTTTTACATGGTACTGAAGATTGAAACCGGGCTGTGCATGTGCCAGGTGAGCGCTCTACCCACTGAGCCACAACCCCAGCCCTAGAATTTTTTTTTAAAACATTTATTTATTTGTTTTAGTTGTACACAATGCCTTTATTTTTACATGGTGCTGAGGATTGAACCCGGGCCGTGCACGTGCTAGGCGAGCGCTCTACTGCTGAGCCACAACCCCAGCCCTAGATTTTTTTTTGATATTTATTTTTTAGTTGTAGTTGGACACAATACCTTTATTTTATTTATTTTTATGTGGTGTTGAGGATCAAACCCAGGGCCTCGCATGTGCTAGATGAGTGCTCTACTGCTGAGCCACAACCCCAGCCCTAATTTAAGATATTTGTAGAGTCCATATATTGACCATTTTCCCCCCTTAAATGTCTGTGTTTGCTGCATACCACTTTGAAAATAACACCCAGGAAATGTCTGATGCTCAGATGATGGCAAATCATACTGCTTCAGACTGTATGATTTGAATGATTACCTTGGAAATGCATTAAGGCATTGATGCCTGCCTTATATCTCTGTCCTGAGTTTATTATATGGCCTTCAGTTGCTAAGGAGATTATCAATTAATTTTTCAGTGGTTCTCAATGGGAAAGGTACCACGTCTCTAGAAAGTATATGGAAAAGTATTGGGGGCATGTTTGGTTGTTAAGTGGTGGTCAGCGACCAGGGATAATAGTCCAAAGTGGTATTGCCCACATAAAATGCCAGGAATGGTGCTGTTCAGAAATTGAACTAAATGGGCTTCATAGATTGGTAATAATGTTTTATTTTATTATATTTATTTTAAAAAGTTGTTGCTTAAAGAAGGAGGATTTTTGAAAGAATCTTTCAGAGCTGTAGTATATAATCTCTGAATTCTTCAAGGGGAATTAGGCCATATTTTCTGATTTGAGAGAGGTATTTTCCTGAAGATTCTGAAGGAATTTGCCATTATGAATGTTTTTTGGTGGTATTTAATTTCTAACATTAGGAGTAGTTGAATGGTTACAATGGTTTGGTGGTTTAAGAAAATTGGCTTCAGTAAACTGTGTATCTTCATGGTTGATGGAAATAACATAATTTGTGCCTGGCATTCCAGTGATACCCGAATATTGCTTGCATTGTTCTCTCTCTTTGCCTTCTTTTAAGGGCAAATAATGTATTTGTTTGGCAGATTGATAAGATTTTTATTAGATATGTAATTAAACTTGTTGTAGCTTGTTTTGCTTGAACCTGATGTAGGACTTTGACACAAAATTTAGGTACTCCCAGGTTTCGTCTATCACTTTTATTAATATCTAGGGCAGTGTTTCTCAAACATTTTTGTTTGTGACTCAGAGTTCAAGATATATTTTATAGCTGGGCATGGTGGCACATGCCTATAATCCCAGCAATTTGGGAAGCTCAGTTGGGAGGATTGCAAGTTTGAAGCCAGCTTTGGCAATTTACTGAGACCCTCATCAATTTAGTGAGACTCTGTTTCAAAATAAAAAAGGACTGGAAGGACTGAGGATGTATTCTGTGGTACAATCCCTACTACCCCCATATATATACGTGTGTGTGTGTGTGTGTGTGTGTGTGTGTGTGTGTAAGAGACAGAGAGAGAGAGAGAGAGAGAGAGAGAGAGAGAGAGAGTGAGAATGAATAGGACCTAATACATCATAAGTCTATAGATACCTGAAATAAGTTATATTTCATATATGGTACATCCTGATCCTTTTTATTTTATTTCATTAAATTTAATCACACAATGTAGACCTTGGCCAAAATGTGAACAGTATATTATGAATGCAGCTAAAAAAAATATTGCTTTGGAATATATGTTCATGAGCTTCTAATGCAAGCTTTACAATATATCCCAATCCTGTTTCTGACATCTGCCCCACTAATGTTTCTGACTAGGGCACTTCATCTCTTCTTGGATGCATCCTGCAGCTTCCTGATTGCACTCTCTGCTTCCTCATGTGCTGCTCTCATCCAGCTCTCTTCTGTTTGCTTGATGCTTTTAAAATGTTATGCTGGTCGTAACATACCCACTGCCAATAACCTTTTTTTTAAAATTTTTTCTTCTAGTAAAATACACATAAGATTTACCATTTTAATAATTTTTAAGTTCACTGGTATTAAATACATTCATAATACTGTGTAGCCATCACTATCATTCATCTGCATAACTCTTTTCATCTTCTAAAACTAAACTCTGTACCTGCTAAGCAATAATCGCGCCCCCCCCCCTGCTTTTTTTTTTTTTTTTTTTTTTTTTTTTGGTGGTACTAGGGATTGAACCCAGGGCCTTGTGCGTGCATGTGAGGCAAGTACTCTACCAACTGAACTATATCCCCAGCCCCCCAACTCCCCATTTCTTGTGCATTGCTTGGCTTGTTTTATTGATCCACATTTTTGTTCAGATTGGCAGGAGCACCTCTGGGTTTTGTTGTAATTTGCTTATTTATTTTTATAAGTAGATGTGTGGAGAGATTGTGTGGAACATTTTAAAAGACAAACAGCCTAGAATCCACCACACCTAATTTCTTTCTTTATTTATAACAGTATGGTAGTTTGTTGAAAGGCTGAGTTGGGAGACCCATGGCCTGTGTTCTTCTCCTGACTTTTCCACTAATTCATTTGGTGGCCTTGGGCAAATTGCTTATAGCCTTTCCAAGCTATAGTTTCTTAATCATCTGAAGCCATTGGATACTTTAGATTTTTTTTTAGACCCCAAAATGCAGAAATTATATCATCTTTGGACAAAGTTTTAAGGCAATGGAAGAGTTCGTTTCTTTCTTCTTCCTTCCTTTCTCCAATCTCCTATAATCTGAATGCTTACAAGAAGAAAAATAAATTTAAATCAGTCACACTTGACTATTGAAATGGAGTAATTCCAGAATTGTGATTATAAAATAGTCTAGACATATAAAGTGCTATGCAGAGGCCAAATATTATGTGTACCTTTATGAGGGTAAAAAATGTAGATAAACAGTTTCTTCCGGTGCACTTTCTGTGATCAGCTGTGGAGTCACAGTCATAAGCTCCACCTAGAGTCTTTTGCGCTCTGCTAGGCTAATTCCTTGTAACATTCTCTTCGCAATTATTTTGTGCTTTGAGTGTGCTTAGTGCATCCAGAGGGTAAAGCTGGGGAATTCATTGCTTTGAGGATTGGAAACCCTCCCCTTTTAGCCTACAGAGGTTTTGCAGGAAAAATTAGCACTAGAAAAGATAAGTTTACCAAAGTTATGACTCCTGTGAGCTGGCTTCTTCCTAGTGTCATGCTGGGAACTGTGGTTTTATCATTACACATTGTGTTTTTCATTAAACATTGTAGCTTTTTCTCTGATGCTAGTGAGCTGTCCTGTCACTATAATTGCCTTCAGATTATTGATAGGATTGGTAGATATCTGTTAAAGTTCTATAAAAATAGGTGAAACAAGGCTCTGGTTTTTTAATTAGAAAGGGCATTTGTAATAGAGCTCTTCGGTGGCAGCTCTGGCTCTTCATGCTCTTTCATTGACCCATTCATTTCAATAGGCCTTTTTTAAAAAACAAAAACAAAAAACACCTCATTTATTAAAAGAAAGGAAACTGATGCCCTACATCTAATAACTGGTTCAGTCCAACAAGCAATGGTCAGTGTCTTATTACCATTGTAGTGAAGCCTAAGGGCTCTTTTTTTTTTTTTTTTGTGGTATCGGGGATTGAACTCAGGGGCACTCGACCACTGGGCCACATCCCCAGCCTTTTTTGTGTTTTTATTAGAGACAGGGTCTCCCTGAGTTGCTAAGTGCCTCGCCATAGCTGAGGCTGGCTTTGAACTCGTGATCCTCCTGCCTCAGCCTCCCAAAGTGCTGGGATTACAGGCGTGAGCCACCGCGCCCGGCGCCTAAGGGCTCTTATTGAGCTCACCACTGTGTACACATAGACCAGATTGCTATCAGCTTTTTTTTTTTTTTTTTAAACAGAATAGTAAGGTGTATTTTCTCTGACTATAGGTATAGCATAATGAACTGAGTTCTGTTTAAGTAACTATAATCTCAAAGGACCTAATGGGATTCATTCTTTATTAGGTGGTTTATCCTGATTTGCAAACAAGTTGTCCCTTTCCCCAGAAAGTCAAAGTTTGACAGCTTTCCATTGTAGAGAAGGATGTGTATGTGTATGTGTATAAGGGTTAAGAGCTTTATTCTGTGGCTGATGTGAAGGAATTGACATTGGGAAATTTTTTAGACTGAATAAAAGTAAGTTGGTGAATTTCTCTTGGGAAGAGGATTAAGGTAACTCATTAGTTGTTCAACACTCTGATATATGTCATAATCTGAGATTTGCCTAAAGTCAGATGGTATAACATAGTTACCATGTGACGCAACAATTATACTCCTAGCTATATATCCAAGAGAATTGATAACATATGTTGACACAAAAACTTGTATATGAATGTTTGTAACAGCATTCTTTGTAATAGACAAAAAAGGGAAACAACCCTAATGTCCATCAACTGATTAATGGGTAAATGTGCTATAGATATGTAGTCAAATATTATTTGGTAATGAAAAGGAATGATGTATTGATACATGATTCAACATGGATGGACCTTGAAAACATTATGCTAAAGGAAAGAAGACTGTCATAAAAGACTGCATATCATATGATGCCATTTTTTGATGACATGTCCAGAACAGGCAAATCCATAGAGACAAAAAGTAGATTGTGGTTGCTGGGGGCTGGAATAAAGAAGAATGGATCTGGGTGCATGTCGCCGCCTGTGGCTACTGCCGCTTGCAACAACGATACCGCGGGAGAACATTCGGAGGCAGACTGGAAATGAAAAAGTTCTTTTATTCTTCTTTCTTCTAACTTCTCTCTCCGGCTCCAACAACCTCTCCAACTCCAACCACCCCTCTAACTAACCCTTACCCGGTTAAATGCTTTTTGCCTTAACAAGGACACGTGCTAACAGCTCGAGCTTACAGGCGTCACGCAGTGTTCACGGGCATAAAAAGATTCTTAGATAAATGCATGAATATCAGGTGAAAATACTTGAACACCTTTATGGCTCTCAGCTAGCCGCCATCTTAGTTATCTCTTCAATTAGGGCTCTTACAGGTGCAGTGGTGTACACCTATAATTTCAGCTGTTTAGGAGACTGAGGCAGGAGGATCACGAGTTCAAAATCAGCGCCAGCAACTCAGTGAGGCCTTGTCTCTAAATAGAATACAAAAAACTGGCTGGGGTGTGGCTCAGTGTTAAGTGCTCCTGGGTTCAATCCCTAGTATAAGAGGGAAAAAAAAAAAAAAAAGAAATGGAGAATGGCTACTAACAGATGTAGGGTTCTTTTTAGAAAAAATGAAGAAGTGTTATTGGTTATATAACTTTGTAAATATACCCAAACCACTGAATTGTACACTTTGGAAGGGTGAGCTTTATAGCATGTGAATTATATTTCATTAAAGCTGTTATTTTAAAAGTAGGCCAAAATTGTGTGTATTAGTAACATATCTATCTTTTTGCTTAGTGCTGTGTGAAATTTTGACAAGTGGGAAACATTGATCAAAGGTATCTGATAATAGCCAGGCATAGTGTGGTGCATGCTTGTAATACCAGCTGCTTGGGAGGCTGAGACAGGAAGATTACAAGTTCAAGGCCAGCCTCAGCTACTTAGTGTGACCCTGTCTCAAAAAACAAAGTGCTGGGGATTAGCCCAGCCGTAGAGTGCCTCTGGGTTCAACCTCCAGTACCAAAACAGAACAAAAACAAAACAAAAGCCCTGTGATATCATCATTTCCCTAAATAATAATTGAAAGGTTTTTTTTTTTTTTGCTCTATTAACGGATTGAATTTGAGATTTATTTATTTATTTAGCATATTTATTTAGTGCTAGGGAATGAACTCAGGGCCTCACACTTACTAGGCAAACACTCTACCACTGATCTGTAGCCTCAGCCCTGAATGTTAGACTTAAAATTTATTAGTATTAAAAAAAATTATTAGCATTCTGATGAACATAGGAAAGGAATAAGTTGCACATTTTATGTAGGTAGTAATCTTGAGCTAGAAATATTAGAGGAAAAAGCTCAAATGTGTGACAGTGCTATATTCCGAAATAATAAGATATTCTTTTGCTCCCTAAATTTTGTAAATATTACAACGATGGATACTATTAATTGTTAAAAAGGCTGTAGGAAAAGGGAAACCCTAATACACTGCTGATGGGTGTGTTAATTAGAGCTCTGTGGGATATTGTGGGCAAAATTTCACGAAGGTGAAGATGCATATATCCTGTAAACCAGTTCAAGGTATTTATCATTTAGGGTAAGCTTAATATTTATGCAAAAGGAAACGTGAATAAGCGTTTTTATCTCAATTATAGTTATCCCTCTGTCTCTTCAGGGGATTAGTTTTAGACCAAAATCTGTAGATGCTCAAGTCCCTTATGTATATAGCATAGTATTTATTTCATCACTTCAAAGGGAGGCTGTACCATTATTTAACTTTTGTCTCCCCAACCTCCTATTTACACCCTTTCCCCCACATAAAGGGCCATTAATCTACTTTCTGTCTCTATAGATTTCCTCATTTTGAACTTTAATGTGAATGGAATTGTATAATATGTGGGCTCCGATTTGTCCACATCCTTACAACACTTGTTTTAATCTGACTTTTTTGGTTTTATCAATTGTACTGAGTGTGAAGTGGTATCTCATTTTGGCTTGGTTAATACTCCCTAGTGACTAATGATATTGAGCATCTTTTGATGTGTTTATTGTCCATTTGTTTGCTTTCTTTAAAGAAGTCTGTATTTAAATTCAAACTCATTTTAAAATTTGATTATTTGTTTTTTTTATTGTTAAATTAGAGTTTTTAAAAATATATTCATGATTATAATCCCTTACCAGATAATATAATTTGTAAATCATATATATTCTCCCATTCTATGCTTTTGTCCCCCCCCACCTCTTTTTTTTTTTTTTACTTTAGTTGTACACAACGCAATGCATTTATGTTTACTTGGTGCTGAGGGTCGAACCTGGGCCGCACACGTGCGAGGCGAGTGCTCTGCCGCTGAGCCACAACCCCAGCCCCCACCTCTTGATAGTATCCTTTGATGCACAATACTTAAATTTTGATGGAAGTCTAATTGATCTACTTATTTTCTGTCCATGTTTTCTTGTAAGAATTTTGTAGTTTCAACTTTTACCTTTAGATCTTCGATCCATTTTGAGTTAATGTTTGTATATGGTGTGAGGTTGGGGGGGTCTAGTTGTTCTGGTACATTTTGTGAAACAGTCTTTTTTTTTTTTTTTTTTTTTTTTTTTTTGTACTGGGGATTGAACTCAGGGGCACCCGACCACTGGGCCACATCCCCAGCCCTTTTTCGTATTTTGTTAGAGACAGGGTCTCACTGAGTTGCTAAGTGCCTCGCCATTGCTGAGGCTGGCTTTGAACTCACAATCCTCCTGCCTCAGCCTCCCAAAGTGCTGGGATTATAGGCGTACGCCACCGTGCCCAGCTGAAACAGTCTTTTGGTGAGACTATTTTTTCCTCACTGAATTGTCTTGGCATAAATTGCTCATCAGTGTGATAATTGAATTTGGGTTGGGTTAACTTTTTAGTTTGGTCTTTGAGGTTTGTTCTGAGCCCAGCTCCCCTCTTTGGATCTCACTGGTAAGCCCTATGATTTAGTTTGTTGCTTTTAACTAAGAGGAACTTTTTCAAGATGTCTTTAGACTTGAACTTCCCCACGGTCTTTTTTCAAAGTCAGTTGCTTTGGGAAGAACTTTAGAGCTTTCTTGCCGTATGGACAACCTCTGCCCCTGGACATGTTTCTGAGTCATTACTCTGGACATTGGCCAGGGGGTCAGCTTTTGGTCTTTTAGGTTTGCCTCTTATGGTGTGGAACTTTTGCCTGATGAGAGAGCTGGGGAAAGTGTGACTGGGGCCTCAGTGTTCTTGGACTCTTGGTCCTTGGATAGACCCTCTGTCCTAAGGTGGGGACTGGTTGGATAAAGGGAGTCCCTGATCTCCTGGTCCTAGTGAGCAGGACTTGAGCCTCCTCAACTTGAAGTTGTAAATGACAAGCAGTGTGTGGTGACCTGCTCCTTCTGGTGTCTGCTCTAAACCTGAGGAGCAGAGGAATGCCCTCCTCTGACCACACTCACCTGCCTGGAGTGGTGTTTCCTGTAGGCCAAGAATGAGTATATCATAGCTCAAATGCTGTAGACTCCCAACTGTGACTAAGTTTTAATAGGTTCTCTTGAGTAAATACTTGACCATTTGTAGAGATTTTAAATAGTTGTTTTTCTTCAATGATTTTCACCAGCATTGCTTGTTTTCCTGGGGAGTGTGTTTGTGGAGTCCTCTTCTGAGATCCGAGAAGTGGAACTCTATGATTAACCTCACACTCTCTTTGGAGTTAATGCCAGTTTAATTTCAGTAGTATACCTCTCTGCTTCTGTGGCTCTATCCCTGCTGCCTTGTGCTGCTGTTGTCACAATTTCATTTTTATCCATCGTGTGCTCAAAAGTACAGATTTATAATTCTTGCTTTTTGCATTTGTCTGTTAAGACGGTAGAAACAAGAGAAACAAAAATGCATTTCTGCTGTCTTCTGTATTTACCGGTATAGTTATAAGAGATCACTGTCAGTGATCTTTACTTTTTTGTGTGTATTTGAGTTTCTCTGTAGATTGTTTTCATTTCAACCTGAAGGACTATTTCTATTATTTCTTATAGGTCATGTCTACTAGCAAAAAACTCTTCTCAGTTTTCTTTTTCTGGAAATGTCTTAATTTTTCCTTCAGTGTTGAAAGGTAATGTTGATAGGCTCCTTGGTTTCCCTCCCACCACCCCCTTCAGGACTTTGGGTTTATCATCCCACTGCTTTCTGGCTTCCTGGTTCCAATCCCTTATGTATTATGAGTTGCTTTTTTTTTTTTTTTTTTTAAATTAAAAAAAATATATTTTTTTAGTTGTAGTTGGACACAATACATTTATTTATTTATTTATTTTATTTTATTTTTTTTGGTACGGGGATTGAACTCAGGGGCACTCAACCACTGGGCCACATCTCCAGTCCTTTTTTGTATTTTATTAGAGACAGGGTCTCACTGAGTTGCTAAGTGCCTCGCCATTGCTGAGGCTGGCTTTGAACTCGCGATCCTCCTGCCTCAGCCTCCCAGGTGCTGGGATTACAGGCGTGCGCCACCGCTCCCGGCTTCTTTATTTTTTTATGTGGTGCTGATGATTGAACGCAGGGCTTTTCACGTGCTAGGCGAGTGCTCTACAGCTGAGCCACAACCTTAGCCCATTAGTTGTTTTTTTTAATCTTGTTTTCAAGATTTTCTCTTTGTGTAGTTTGATTATGATGTATAGGTGTGAATCTCTTTGAGTTTACCCTACTTGAAGTTCATTGAGTTTCTTGAAAGTATGGATTAATGTTCTTCATAAAGATGGATGTTTCAGGGCGGGTGGGGTTGTGGCTCAGCAGTAGAGCGCTCGCCTAGCACATGTGTGGCCTGGGTTCAATCCTCAGAACCATGTACAAATAAACGCATTGTGTACAGCTAAAGCAAATAAATAAATATTTTTAAAAAATATGGATGTTTCAGCCATTATTTCTTCAAGTATTCTTTCTCTCCTGCCCTGAGATTGATTTCATTGTGCACATGTTGGTATGCCTGTTGCTGTCCTATGGGTCTCTGAGGAACACCATCATTTCTCTTTATTCTTTTTTCTTTTCTTCAGACTAATGATTTCACTGATTTTTTTTTTTTCATACCTGCCTAAATCTGCTTGAATGCCTGTAGGGAAGTTTAATTTCAGTTATTGAACTTTTCAACTCCAGAACTTGTTTGGTTCTTTTCTATAATTTCTGAGTTTCTTTTAAACATTAATTTTTTAGTTATAGGTGGACACAATTTATTTTTTATTTTTTTATGTGGTGCTCAGGATTGAACCTCACGCATGCTATTGCTGGGGAGTGCTCTATCTCTGAGCTACAGCCCCAGCCCCCTGCGATTTTTTAATTAATACTTTATTTGGTGAGACATCATTCTCATTCTTTCCATTGTGATTTTTTTTTTTTTTGTATGATTACTTTTAGCTCTTTGGAGATATTTGAAACAGCTGATTTAAAATCTTTGCCTAGTAAATCTAAAGTTTGGTCTTCCTCAGGTATGGTTGTCATTGTTATCGGCATGCGCTTTCCATCTTCTACTAGACTGCAGTGGCTGTCCAAGCTCCAATTATGCAGTCTGCATGTGAGCCAGCAGGAAGAAAGGCTGATGAAAGGCACTCTTCCCTTAACTATACTTCCTAGAAAATCTCATATGCCTTGGTCTTAGAGCCCATTGGTCAGAGTGTTATCATATAATTGCACCTCATTTCAAGGAAGGCTGGAGATTGTAGTAAATCAAGTAAGTGAGGTTACTCTTTCCCTGGATCTTTTATTATTAAGGAGGACAGAGAAGGGATTTGTGGTATAATTAGAATTCTGCTTTTTTTTTTTTTTTTTTTTTTTTACTACAGTCTGTCTCTTCAATTGTTTTTAATATATCCCTACTACTACTCTTCTTAACACACACGCACACACTCTCTCTCTCTCATCTCTAAGGTGAGCCACCCCAGTGTTTTGTTTGGCTAGTGCATGCAGCTGAAAGTTCAGGATGTCTGGGTAATGTGCAGTCTTCTTTGTCAGGTGTGCCAAGGTCTGTAAACTAGAAGACAAGGTAATTGCTCCCAAAACTGTTAGTGTACATAGTGTGACAGAATTAGTAACAGAAGAGTCACTTGCCTGAAGCAATCACTAAATGCCACTGTGTAGGATATTTGAAGACCTTCTGTCCATAAGCTCCTATATTCAACATTGGTTTTAAACCTGAAGACTCTTGTCTTTTACATACTCAACTAGTGTCTACTGACCCACCTTAACTTACTGACAGTTACTGTGAGGCCACCTGAAACAATGGGCTTCTGTGAAAGCAATCCTAACCCTCCCTGCCTTTGGGGAGGACATTGGGTACACACACACACATGTATATATGTACTTGGTACTGGGGTACCAGTACCAGAACCAGGGGTCCTTACCATTGAGCCACATTCCTATCCCATCTTAATTTTATTTTGAGACAGAGTCTCACTGAGTTGCTTAAGGCCTTGCTAATTGCTGAGATTGGCCTCAAATTTGTGGTCCTCCTGCCTTATTCTCCCAAGGTTTTGGAATTACAGGAGTGTGCCATCATGTCCAGCTTGAGGTAAGAGGCTTATAATAAATTTAGGCCTTAGGAAGAAGTACACCTTCTTCTTCTTCTTCTTCTTCTTCTTCTTCTTCTTCTTCTTCTTCTTCAGGGGGTGGGAGTGGGGGTACTGGGGTTTTAACCTAGGGTCACTTTACCAGCATACCTTCTTTAGCAAAACTGTATTCCTTGTATTTCTGTTCACTCACTGGTTAGCAATTGTCTGTTATACCTCTCTGGTATGATTTTGTTAAAGGTTGCAAGACCTGTTGCATACAACATTCTGAATCTTTTCCTGCTATTTCTCTTAAAACCGTAGCATTCTAAGATAATCCCACAGTGGTTTAAGCAGTGTTTTGCTATTGTGTAACAGTGGTGGCTACTTCAGCTTCAGAGTCTGAGTGTTCACTACTCATAGCTTCACTGTGGGGCTAGTGGCACATGTTTTGTTCTTTCTCATGAAACATCCTACTCCTGCTACCAGCTTCTATTAGGATATTTCTCAACAATTTATGCCCTGAAAAAGTAAAATAATAATAACTTTAAACACAAGTTTAGTTTTCTTTAAAAAAATTTTTTTTAAGTTATAGGTGGATATAATACCTTTTTATTTTATTTATGTGGTACTGAGGATCGAATCCAGGGCCTCACACATGTGAGACAAGTGCTGTACCACTGAGCTCCAGCCCCAGCCCTAAGTTTAGTTTTTTTTTTTTAAAAAAATATTTATTTATTTGCTTTAGTTGTACACAATGCATTTATCTGTATGTGGTGCTGAGGAACGAACCCGGGCCGTGCACGTGCTAGGCGAGCACTGTACCGCTGAGTCACAATCCCAGCTCAAGTTTAGTTTTCTTGTATGTAAAAGAGAAATAGATAACCCAGGGCTGGTGTGGTACTTCACAGTGTCAAGGAACCAGTTTCTTTCTCTTTTTGTTGCCTTGCTAGTTTCAACATATGACTTTTTTCTCATAATCTAAGATTGCTGCTTTTTTTTTTTTTTTTAATTTTATTTATTTATTTTTTGTGGTACTGGGGATTGAACTCAGGGGCACTTGGGGCACTTGACCACTGGGTGACATCCCCAGCCCTTTTTTGTATTTTATTTAGAGACAGGGTCTCACTGAGTTGCTAAGTGCCTTGCCATTGCTGAGGCTGGCTTTGAACTCGCGATCCTCCTGCCTCAGCCTCCCAAAGTGCTGGGATTACAGGCGTGCGCCACCACGCCCAGCTGCTTTTTTTTTTTTTTTTTTAATATTTATTTTTTAGTTGTAGTTGGATACAGTACCTTTATTTTTATTTGTTTACCTTTACGTGGTGGTGAGGATCCAACCCAGGGCCATGCATGTGCTAGGCAAACGCTCTACTGCTGAGCCACAACCCCAGCCCCTAAGATTGCTGCTTTTACTCCAGCGGCCTCATCTGCATTCCAGCCAGGATGAAGTGTCTAAATAATAATGTACCTGGTTTCTTTAAGGACATTTCCTGGGAATCACGCCTAATATTTTTATTCCTGTCCCTTGGATTAACTCATTCACATAGCCACACCTCACTGCAAGAAAGGCTGGGAAATATAGTTTTCATTCTGGCATGCACTTAGCTAAAACTTAGATGTTCTATTGCTAAGAAGGGGAGAGTGGACATTATGCAACAGTCTCCAGTGCCTGCTGCAAGAACTAGTGGCGATCTTTTACTTCTTTTTGCTGCTGCTGCTTTCTTTTTGATGGTGGTGCTGGAGTTTGAACCCAGGCTAGGCATGTGCTCTACCATGGAGCCATACCTCCAGCCCCACTGTCTGCTTCTTATTGGTAGTATCTGATATGCATTTTTTTTCCAGTACTGGAAATTGAACCTAGGGCTTCACACATGCAAGCACTGTACCACTGGGCTCCATTCCCAGCCCCACTTTTTTGGTGCCATCTAAGACATCTGAGTTACTAAATCCAGAAGGTTCTTCTCTTTTAGATATGGATCTTTAGTGCACTTCCTTTTTTCTTAGTCAATTTGGAACCTTTCCATTTTAAGATGTATGTATACCATCAACAAAACATTTGAAGATTTTCATGGTGCTGGTGTGCATTTTTTTTTGTTTGTTTGTTTGTTTTTGGTTATCTGTACCATGCTCTTGTCTATGCAGATGACTTCAAAATACATAGCCAAAGTTTGAATAGCATTTATTCCCAATGATTTCCCTTTGTTACACCTTGGGGCAGCAGCCCCTGGGCACGGAGCTTGAATCTTATGTTTCTTTAGGGACTAGAATTGCCTATTGATTATGATATTTTGCCTGGAATTATCCTATTGATTATAAAACTCAACGTTTAGCCTTTGTGAAATTTCGAGAGGAAGCACCTCTCATTTTGCAATCACATTTCCTGTGACAAAGGCGCCATTTATATCTTTACAATAGTTTATATATACAGAAAGATCCGTTTTAGCATGGCCTGATGGCTGCTTGCAACCATTTTTGCATTTTCATAATCTAATTGAACAACCTAATTATGGCAGGGCTCAGTTCTCATAAATCGATCCAGCAAAGTCAGTGCCATTAGTCCTTGAATCACTTTTTGAACAAGCTCCCTTGTAGAGTCCCCAAGGTCCTTGTAACAGTTTTCCATGCCTCCTAAAAGCACCATTTCTGAGCATATAAAATCTGGTCACTATTCCCTGTAAGGTCTGCGAATTGGCCCTTCTCCTGAGCATTCCATATTAATAGTTTTCGGAAAACGCCTTCAGTCCGCGTTTCTTTTAGCCGTTTCTATACAAAGTACTTGAAGTCGACCAAACCACAGAATTGCCCCCACCGGCCCGGTTAATGTTTGCTTTACATAGACTTTGTCTGAGGGGGTTTTTAAGCCTAAAGGGTTAAGGGACCTCCAGCATTTGAAAAGGAGCTTGGGGCCCTTAAGTCATTACTGCCTCTTTGAGATTTTTTATTGTTTTAAATCTCCTGACTTGGACACTCTTCCCCATTTTTTCTTTTCAAATGCTGGGTTCCCAATGTATCTGTGAGTTGTCCTCGAGACGCATAAGCGATCAGAAAGACTTTGTTACTAGGTTATGCAAATGCCCTATTAATACCCTTCATATTTGATTGTGGAACAAAGCCCTTTCAGAAGCAAACTGAGAACAAACAGCATTTTTTTATTCTAACTTTCTCTCTGATACGACTAACACACCCAAAACCACACACCCTACAAATGGCGCTATCCCAGCAACCAATCACCTCGAATCCCGCAACAACGTGAGACTAGGGGGGGGGGGGGGGGGGGGGGTTTGACAAAAGATCTCCACGGCTCATGGTGCAATGGTTGTGTCGCATTTTTTTTTGTTTGTTTGCCATACCTCCAGCCCCACTGTTGCTTCTTTTTTGGTTGCAATTTTTTTTCCATACTGCTTCACACATGCAAGCGACTGTACCACCTGGCTCCATTCCCAGCCCCACTTTTTTGTGAGCCATCTAAGACACTCCATGCTCTTTGTCTACTTCCTTTGTTCTGGCCATGTTGTTGTTTGTTTGTTGTTGTTTTTGGTTATCGGATTGTCTACTGATTTTGACCTGGTATACTGGGTCATTTTATGAATTTTTACAATTATTGCTCTTAGATGTAGTTGCAACGTGGAAACTCTTGCAGTGCTATTGGGACCACTTTTTCTTTTCTTTTCTTTTTTTTTTTTTTTAAGTGTTACTGGGGATGGGACCCTGGGCTTTGTGTGTGATAAGCAAGTGCTCTACCACTGAGCCACATCCCCAGCCCTAGAGAATACTTGTTGTTTTCAAATCAAACATTGGATTACAATGGGAATACTTCTCAGAAATGTGTTGTTAGGCGATTTTGTTGTCATCCATATCATAGAGTACACTTATACAAACTATGGGACTACTGTCACATATAGTCTGTTGTTGACCAAAGTGGTGATATGTGGGGCATGATTGTATTTTTCTTTTTTTTTTTTTCTTTTGTTTAGAAAACAAATATGTTCACCTCTACTATTTCTTTCCTCTTTGTTTCAAAGTTTTAAATGTAATTGTGTGGAGTTTAAAATTTTATTAGACTATCTGTTACATTTTACTGCATCAGAAATTCTCAGCACCTTTTCCAGAATATTAATTGGGTAAGAGTAATACTGTTTGAAGCAAGAGGCTGTCAGAGGGAATAATAATGAGCCATGACTTAGGAGCTATTTTTATTTAAATTGTCAAAGTTCATTATGTTTTCAGAGGTTCTGTGTTGATTGAAGACTTTAATAACCATGAGAAAATGAAAAAGCATTTTAAACTGCAAATTTTGTACTGTATTCTGTGAAGGTAACTTGAAGAGCCATTGCTTTTTTATGTAACTGATATTACCAGAGTAGATTAGTGTGGTTTTTACAATTAAAGTATAATCAGAAGAATAATTCATGAATGATGGTCACTGCCATAGTGTTTTAGCTCTAATGCTGTAATGCTGTCATCAGTGTGTCCTTTGTACCAATAGTTGCTCAGTGTGGCACCAGTAGGTGCTCTGGAGCTGCAGGGCTGACCTCTTTTGGGGACCCATAGAAACTCTGCAGCCTTGAATAGATACTGCTCTCTGCACATATGTTATATTTGGATGCTTCTTCCAAACTGTGACAGTTTCTTTTTTCTTTTTATAGCAAGATAGTTATTTCCTAGGTTTACAAATATTTGACCAAGAATTTAGGAAAATCTTCATGGTTTCTTTTGTGAAGTAGGGGCATGTTTTTGTCATACTTGCAGAAAGCTCACTGGGAAACCTAAAGATATGAGGCTGCGGGCACTGGGAAGTAGGGCTTCTCTTCAAACGCTCCATTGTAGTATGGAAACAAAGCCCAGCACTGTGATCATCTTCCTTTCCTCCAAATCTGCCTGTCTTTATTCTGGTAAGGTTTGTCTCAACAGGTTTTTCATTCCAAAGTTAATGTTAAAAAATGATTTTTTTGTATTATTCATACCTGAACAGGTATCACTATGGCAGAAAATTCTATATCACAGATTTTCTGTGATGACATTTCAAGTTGTCCTGTCTTAGTAGTGTGTAGGGATATGGTATAAGAGTAGAAGTGAAGCCGGGCGTGGTGGCACATGCCTGTAATCCCAGCACTTGGGAGGCTGAGGCAGGAGGATCGCAAGTTCAAAGCCAGCCTCAGCAATGGTGAGGCACTTAGTAACTCAGTGAGACCCTGTCTCTAATAAAATACAAGAAAAGGGGCCAGGGATGTGGCCCAGTGGTCAGGTGCCGCTGAGTTCAATCCCCAGTACAAAAAAAAAAAAAAGAGTAGAAGTGACTGAAGGATTCTTTTTAAAAATTTATTAATATGTATTTTTTAAGTTGTAGATGGATACAATACCTTTATTTTATTTAATTATTTGTATGTGGTGCTGAGGATCAAACCCAGTGCCTCACGCATGCTAGGTAAGCACTCTACCACTGAGCCACAACCCAGTGCTGAAGAATTAACCTGAAAATTATTTTATAATGGATTGTGTGATTTTGGAGGGGAATACACAAAATATGTTCAGATTGTATTTACATATATTTAGGTCTTTTAAACATGGCATTTGGGCTTGTAAATATTCATAACTTTGTCTTTTAGAGAGCAAATCTCTTAATAGACAAATAGAATTCCACATTGAAAAATTGGAGCACATTTGAATACCATGGAAGACAGATTGGGAATTGTGAGGATAGCCTTTTTTTTTTTTTTTTTTTTTTTTTGGTACCAGGGATTGAACTCAGGGTACTCAACTACTGAGCCGTATCCCCAGCCCTTTTTCTATTTTATTTTGAGACAGGGTCTCACTAAGTTGCTTTGGACATCGCTAAGTTGCTGAGGCTGGCTTTGAACCCGTGATCCTCCTGCCTCAGCCTCCCAAGCCCCCGTTGGGATTATAGGTGTGTGCCACTGCGCCTAGCAGGAGAGCTTATCTTTAATGTTTATATGCATGAATAAAACTCAAAGAATGTAATGAATTCATCTTTTCCAATTTAAATAGTGCTTTAAATTTCAAGCAGCCTTTTGCGGGGATTGGGGATGGTTTAAGGCAAATTATAAAACTTTTGTTAAATGTTTGCAACAAAATACTATACATTGTAGGGCTGGGGTTGTAGCTCAGTGGTAGAGTGCTTGCCCTCAGCGCCACATTTAAATAAATAAATAAATAAATAGAAAGAACGATTGACAAATAAACACAATTTTAAGAAATACTGCATTGTAGTTAGTTTTTCTGTACTTTTCAGAATATCTCCACATAAGACTCTATGAAGTCAGGCGCAGTGGCGTACTCCTATAATCCCAGCACTTGGGATGCTGAGGCAGAAGGATCGGGAGCGAGTTCAAAGCCAGCCTCAGCAATGGCAAGGCACTTAGCAACTCAGGGAGACCCTGTCTCTAATAAAATACAAAAAAGGGGCCAGGGATGTGGCCCAGTGGTCGAGTGCCCCTGAGTTCAATCCCCGCTACCAAAAAAAAAAAAAAAAAAAAAAAACCTCTATGATAACAGGATACATAATAATAATTTTTTTCAGAGTGACTTAAGGTTATATCGCCCAACTTAGTGATGTGATGTGTTAAGATACAGATCACACATCATAACATTTTATCTAAAATAATACTGCATTGTTATCGAAGGCTAGGCAGAATAGAAATTAGACCAAACTCAAAGTCAGATGCAGGCTAAAGTAAACAGCTTGTGGGGGTACAGTCCACTCTCTACATACCGGCTAAAGTCATTTTTTATAAAGAGAAATCAGATCATGCACTCTTTTCTTAAAGCCTTCCAGTGGCATCTACTTGTTTCTCTCTCCTCTCTGACCACACTGGTCCTTTAGTTCTTTCAGGACACTGTGTTCATCCCACCTCATTGCCTTTGAATTTGCATATGCTGTTCCTTCTGCCTGACTGGCTGTTTCTTGTCAAATTCAGGCAGGGTCAGATTGTGTTAGTTAGAGGCATGAGTTCTGAAGTCTCATTGTCCAGGTTCAAGTTATTTAATCTCTGCAATTATAAAATATTGGATAATATAAATAAATGCCTCAGTGTTGTAAAGATTGAGTACATACACATCAAGTGCCTCCCTTCTGGGTGCTCATTGAGTATTGGCTGTTCTAGTTTCGTCTCAGCTCAGATATTATCTCCTGGATGAGATCTTTCTTAATTATTTAATCTGAATTAGCCACTTGGTCCTTTGGCATATAATATTTGTAATCTGAAATCATCTGTTTTGTATATTTACTTACATTTTTATATCTCCCACTATAATGTAAACTCCCAGTGCCTAGAACAGTACTTGATCAATATGTGTTTGTTGAGTACATTAAGCAGAGTCAGGTCTGCCCCTTCTTTAGGTGCAAAAAAGACTGAAGGGCAGACTGTGTTGCTCACACAAGGAAAGATATTGCTGTGTGTACCTAACACCTTTAGGTTATGCCTTGCCTGTGGATATCTGGCAGGGGTTTGTTATAAGTGGTGTAGAGAGATAGTAAGTAGGAAGGGGTTTGAGCCTGGAGGTGGAATACACATTTTATTTCTCTTCTATTTTTATTTATTTCTGCTACTTTGAGCTGGTGAGTTTGTGTCCCTTTATTTAAGCCCTTAAGCTTACTTGTGTCTTTAAGTTTGGGAACAGCTGGTTGCCCCTCAGCATTATAAAGTTACAGCTTTATTGAGCTTCTAAAATAGTGTGGGTAGAAAGTGCTGATATGTAATTAGATACTCAGCTGTATATGATAATTTTAGGAGTTGGAGGCATGGTCTAAGATCCAAAATAGGTGATCTGAGGCTGGGCATTCCTGAGTTTTCAAGTGAGGCAGGTTTGATAGTAATTTGTTATTCTCTTATACCTATCTATACATGATTCTCATACTCTCCCTACTTTTTTCTCCCTGCATTCTCTTCCTGTTCTTGTATTCTTTATTATTTTTCTAATTCTACCTTTGTTTCCATGTTTTTCTTCTCTGGTACTTAAAGGAAACCCCAATGTTGTTTCCATTACTCAGCTTTGGCTCCTGGACCAAACATACAAAATCAGATTCATTATCCCCTCAGATAAAATCCCTTCTCTTTTACTTGTTTCTTTTAGCAGAATACCATTCTTTTTAAAAATATTTTTTAGTTGTAGATGGACACAATACCTTTATTTATTTAACTTTATGTGGATCAAACCCAGGGCCTCACACCTGCTAGGTGAGCGCTTTACCACTGAGCCACAACCCCAGACCCAGAATACTATTCTTGCAGTTATTCTAGCTTAAAATCTTGGAATAGTCTTTATACCTCATTCTCCCACAAGCAAACATGGACATATCCTCTCTCATATAAATCCTGCTCATTCATTTAAAGAAATATATAGATATATATGTATGTATATATATATTTTTATATGCCAGGGGCACCAGATCACTGAGCCACATATTCAGTCCTTTTTATTTTTTATTTTGAGATAGGGTCACGCTAAGTTGCCCAGTTGGGCTTCAAAGTTGTGCTCCTCTTGCCTCAGCATCCCTAGTAGCTGTTGTCAAATGTTATTGCCTTTCCCAGGAAGCCTTTTCTGAACTTCTGTGTATTTCTATACCTACTCGTAACAGAACCCTCTTTCCTCTTCTTGTTCTGTAACTATGCTGGCTTTGTATATATGATGTGGTTGCTGTGAGGTTATTATAGTCAGTAAATTAAATATTCATTGAGCTCCTATTCAATTTCAAGGGTTGTTTCTAGGTACTTGAGACAAAAGACAGTAAAGCAGAATTTCTTCAGTTAACTTACTGTCTAGTGGGGCACCTATCATTATCGTAGTAAGCACTGATAGCAGCAAGCCAGGGTCTATGGAGACATAGCCTATTGGAGAGGTGGATAGTAGGGAGAAGTAGGGTGGGGAAGAAGAGGCAATTCTGGGCAGTGGCACGTACAGAACAGCATCACAGGTATATGTGGCTGGAGCGTATAAAGGGGAGTGGTGAGAAATGAAGCAGTAGAGAAGGACTTTGCACTGTTGTGATTGGAGAGGTGGTGTTATATGGTTACTATTATCCATTTTGTTGGGGGGAAGAGGGAAGACTTGGAGGACTTGATTCCCAGTAGAATGAGGAGGAACTGAAAACCTGAAGTATTCAAAGACCATATAATTTATTGACATCAGGATACCTGTATCACCACTGGTTTGCCACTTAGTTGAGAACTGTATGGTTTTCTCTGAGTTTGACCCCCCTTGCCCCAGTCTTATTACTTAGAAGCAATCACCTTAAAATTTTCCCGGAGCCGGGCACGGTGGCACACAACTATAATTCCAGCAGCTTGGAAGGTTCAGGCAGGAGGATCGTGAGTTCACAGCCAGCCTCAGCGAAAGTGAGGCCCTATCTCTAAATAAAATACAAAATAGGGCTGGGCATGTGGCTCAGTGGTTGAGTGCCACTGAGTTCAATCCCCAGTACTCCAAAACAAAAAATCTCTTCTGGTATTCTCTTGCTTATTTCTAAATATGTGTACACATTGGCTCCTTCCCCAACCCCCTTTTTTTGGTACTGGGGATTGAACCCAGGGGTGCTTAGCCACATTCCAGCCCTTTTTTTATTTTTTGTTTTGAGACAGGGTCTCCCTAGGTTGCTTTGGGCCTCCCTAAATTGCTGAGGCTGGCTTTGAATTTGCAATCGTGCCTCAGCCTCCCCAGTTGCTGGAATTACAAGCATGTGCCACCATGCCCAACTACATTGGTTTCTCAAGAGCAATTCTAGAGCTAATATACTGATTGCTTGTTATAGTAGAAGAAAATTTTGTTGTCTCATCCCTTTTGCTATCTTCCCAAAGAGGCTGTGTTATAGCTTTTGTTTAAATCTAAATTCAATATTGACATTATTATAAATGTATAAATATTGTTCACTGCTTAGCATAATGGAATCTTATGGTTTTATTTGCGTTTCCTTTTCTTTTTTTTGTATAATTTTTTGTTTTTCTGGAGTTGATAATTGCCTGTAATAAAATTTTTGCTCAGTTTTCTTTATAAGTGCCAGTAATTCTATCTGTACTTTTTGAGGGTGTCAAGTCTTAAATATCATTTTGGTTTTGTTTGTTTTGTTTGGTGATGATAGGGATTGAAACTAGGACCTTGTATATGCTAAGTACACTCTCTACCACTAAGCCACATCCTTAGAAAATCCTACAATTTTCTACATGATTAAACTTATTAGATAATTTATCAGATTTTTGTCCATTGGCGTTGGCTGTTTTCTGTTGCTATAACAAAGTACTGGAAACTGGATAATTCATAGTAATATTAGTTTATTTAGTTCACAGTTCTGAAAGTTGGAAAGTCTGAGAGCATGGCACCAGCATCTGGTGCAGGCTGCCTTGCTGCATCATAATGTGCATCACATGGTGAGACACTAAGCAAGAGTGCTAGTTCGGGTCCCTTCCTCTTCTTAGTAAATTAAATCACTCTTGCCATCATGGGGGCCCCACCATCCTCTCTAATCCTAATTGCTCCCCATAGGCCCCACTTCCAAATGCTTTTATCATGTGAATTCGGGAATTAAGTTGCCAATACAGGAGCTTTTGGCTGACACATTCAAACCACCGCAACCTGGTTGGGCACAGTGGCTCACACCTATAATCCCAGAGACTCAGGAGGCTGAGGCAGGAGGATTGCAAGTTTGAGTTCAGCCTCAGTAACTCGCGGTGTCTATGTCTCAAAATTTAAAAAGAAAGGAAAAAAAAAAAAAAAGCTGGGCATGTGGCTCAATGGTAAAGTATGCTGGGTTTAATCAGTCTCTAGAGCCACCACCACCACTGAAAAGTCAATCAACTAGCCATAGCACTCTGAGGTTTTCCTCCTAGTGCTCCTTTGTTTCTGCTCTAGTCTGTGCTTGTGACTTTCTTGGCCTGCCTTTGAGTTTTGCCCAGGTATATAGCTTTCATCCTGGGAATTGTGTTTCTTTTTCTCCTGGGTTGGAGTTCCTGCTGCTTGGATCCTCTTGTCTTTTTTTTTTTTCTTTTTTTTAATATTTATTTATTGGCTTTAGTTGTACACAATGTGTTTATTTGTACGTGGTGCTGAGGATCGAACCCAGGCCGTGCACGAGCTAGGCGAGTGCTCTACTGCTGAGCCACAACCCCAGCCAATCCTCTTGTCTTTTTATCTTTGTTTATTCCCTAGTTTTGGTGGAACACATCATGGAAAAATTCCTGAAAAAGTTACTTGGGAGGTAAAATTTTTTATTACCTGGAATGCCCTCACATTTGATTGATAGTTCATAGGCTGTGTAAGTAATTGTAGGGTTTTTTCTTTCTTTCTTTCTTTCTTTTTTTTTTTTTTTTTGGGTACCAGGGATTGAACCCAGGGGCACTTTACCACTAAGCCACATCCCCAGCCTTTTTAATTTTTAGACAGGGTCTTGCTAAGTTGCTTAGGGCCGCAGTAAGCATTTACAGTATTGCTGCTGAGAAATCTGAGAAGTCATTTATTGTATCTCACAACTTTGTGGATGAGAAATTTGTGCAGGGCTTAGTTTGGAAATTCTTTTATTCCTTTTGGTGTTAACCTGGGTCCATGTGATGTGAACTGGAGGCCACTTTTTGGCATTCAGCAAGCAGGTGACTGGGCTTGTGTGGCGTTGCTCATGTGCCCGACACCTGTAGGGATATCTGAAAGGCTGTACTAAGCTGGACCCTTTCCTTCCTCTGTCATCTTGGGACCTCTTCTAATGGTCTTTCTTTTAGGGTAGTGGGACTTCTTACATGGGGGCAAAGAGTGCCAAGAATACAAGGTAGAAACTGTTAATCCTCTTATATTCTAGATTAAGAACTGACTAGCATCTCTTTTCATTATATTCTATTGGTAAATGTAGAGGCCAGTTCAAGATTCAAGGGGAGAAGAATAGACCCCACCTGCCAGTGGGAGGGGGAGGTGTTAGAATTTGTAACCATTGTTTGTCTGCTGCATCACTCTTCCATTTTTTTTTTTAATTTTTAATTGTAGATGGACACAATATTTTATTTATTTATTTTTTGTGGTGCTGAGGATCAAACCCATTGCCTCACATTTAAGGCAAGTGCTCCACCACTGAGCTACAACCCTATCTCTGCTTTCCATGGTTTTGAGATAGATCATTTATTTTTCCGTTTCATGTACTCCTTGTTTTTAGATGATCTCCAAGATGAACAGGAACCAGGAAGGCTTTTTCTTTGCCATTTTTAGAAGTACTGAGTAGTTTTAAAGACATCTGAAGGGCTGGCTGGGGTTGTGGCTCAGCGGTAGAGCGCTCGCCTAGCACCTGCGCGGCCCGGGTTCGATCCTCAACACCATGTATAAACAAATGCATTGTGTACAACTAAAAGCAAATAAATAAATATTTAAAAAAAAAAAAAGACATCTGAAGATGGTGGGGGTGGTAGTCACAGAGGTTAAGAGCAGTTAATCAAGACTTGTTTTCCACCTGGGCACCGTGGTGCACGCCTGTTATCCCAGCGGCTCGGAAGGCTGAGTCCGGAGGATCTAGAATTCAAACCCAGCCTCATTGAATTAGCAAGGCCCTACGCAACTCGGTGAGACCCTGTCTCTAAATAAAATACAAAAACGGGCTGGGGATATGGCTCAGTCCTGGGTTCAATCCCCCTTCAAAAAAAAATAAATAAATAAATAAATAAACAAACTTGTATTCAGTGCTACATTGTCTATACCTGTAGAAACTGGAAATAAGTTTTTTTTATCTTCTATGGTACTTAGGACTGTACCTAGTATATATGTGATAGGCTCTCAGAAAACACTTATCCAGCTCTTTTTTTTTTTTTTTTTAATATTTATTTGCTTTAGTTGTACACAATGTGTTTATTTGTATGTGGTGCTGAGGATCGAACCCGGGCCACGCACGTGCTAGGCGAGCGCTCTATCGCTGAGCCACAACCCCAGCCCCTATCCAGCTCTTTTTGAAGGGCAAAAACACTGGGGACAACCGAGCAGCCAAGAGATTTATTCAACAGCCTTTGTGGCTGGTCGGAGGTTGAAGAGGTGCTCTGGTCGAAGTCAAAGAGATGCTGGGAGAGGGGAGTCAGGGAGAGGGGAGTGTGCAAGCTCTGAACTGAAGGTGGGGATCTCTGGAGCTGTCGGCTAAAGCAGCTGCCCTGGGGCTGGAGGAGGTGGGTCTAGGCTGGTGCAGTGGCCTCCTCCTCTCTGAGGGGCAAAAATCACACTAGAGACAACCGTGCAGCCAAAAGATTTAAAAGATTTAAAAGATGTTGCTTCACCTGTTTCCTCAGCTGTTTCCTCTTCGCTAGGAGGAGCTGTTGTGTTGTGAGCTCCAGGCAGGCAGGGACTTAAGTAGGGATTTCTGGGGAGGGGGTGGCTGAGTGACCTTTAACACCATTGGCTCTTTTCCCAGTAAACAAGGTGACCTTTAAGCCAATTGGCTCCTGCCTGGGGAACAGAGTGACCTTTAAGCTGATTGGCTCCTGCCTGGGGAAATTGAAACCAGGTTGCTCCTAGTTTCCATGGGGGAGGTGGCCTGTCAGCTCAAGCCTATCACTCTCTGCAGGGATGAGCTGTTGTGTCTGAGTGGCTTCCTCCTCTCCGCAAGGATGAGCTGTTGTTGTGTGTGAGTCTCTCCATCGGGACCCTATATAGGGATTTCAGGTGGGGGGTGCACCAGAGTGACCCCAATGCCATTGGCTCTTTGCCTATGGAACTGGGCGACCTTTAAACCCATTGGCTCCTGCCCAGAAAATTAAACAAGGTTGCTTTGCTCAGGATACGGAAACCTCTGGGGGTGGGGAGGGTAGCCCGTCTATCACTTTTCATGTTCTTTCATGTCAATTATACATAAACACACACACACACACACACACACACACACACACGCATCTGCTTAGACACCAAGAATTTTCATGATTTATCTACTATATTGAAAATAAATCAGAATAAAAGTAAACATCCAGTTAGAAGAAAGATCATTAATTGATTAAAACTATTATTATTATTATTGTTATTATTATTTTTGTGCTGGGGACTGAACTCAAGGGTGCTTGACCACTGTGCCACATCCCCAGCCTGTTTTGTATTTTATTTAGAGACAGGGTCTCACTAAGTTGTCTAGCTCCTTGCCATTGCTGAGGCTGGCTTTGAACTCGCCATCCTCCTGCCTCAGCCTCTGGTGCCACTGGGATTACAGATGTGCACCACTGTGCCCCTCTGATTAAAGCAATTTATATGCAGAAAAATTTATATTCAGAAAAACTGTTCCGCCTTCGGAAGAGCCCTGCCATGAAACCAGTCCAGTCGTGGGCCATAATAAAGGATCCTGCTAATCTAGTACTTATATTTGAGAGTTACCAGCTGTCTGTCTGAGCTCTTCCATTTCCCTAACACATTTTGTGCTGTTGCTTCTGGTTACATATGTTGCTCTGTGCTGGCAGAAGGCATGCAGCCCCAGAATGGGGTGGGGTGGTATGGAGGAAAGATGAGGCGAATCAGGCCAGCAAGAGAGGGAACAGATGGGTTGTGGGAGATGACCCTGCCCCCATGTTGTTTTGTTCTGGCTGCTACTGATCATATGTGAGTCAGCAGCCCAGCAATTGGAGTTAGTGATACTTTGATGAAAAACAAAGTTTGGTCTTGGATTAAGTAGAATTATGAATTTACAATACTAACACATGATGTAAGTTTTACAGTAAATAAGGAATTGGTAGGAGGGGCTTAATCCTCTAGGGCTAGCCCTCAACATTTTTGGAGCTTGTTTTATAGATTGTCACAGTATACTGGGATTTTTTTCCTTTTATTCATTTGAAAACGAGTAGAGAGCAGTTTGTTTGCTTGAGAAATAAATCTGTGTACATTTTATACTGAAGTATTCTCTTTTTTCTTTTGTCAGTGTTTTACTTCTGGTCTGTTTCTTTCTTTAAAAAAATATATATATTTTAGTTGTAGGTGGACACAATACCTTTATTTTATGTATACGTGGTGCTGAGGATTGAACCCAGGGCCTCACATGTGCTAGGCGAGCACTGTACGGCTGAGCCACAACCCCAACCCAGGTCTGTTTCTTAAAGTCAAGGTTAAGACACCCTTACTTTATGCTTTACTATGTCTTTGTTCTATGGAATAATCTTATTTTGAATAAAATAAGAATGTTACCAAACATACTCAAATGTAGAGAATGTAGTATAATAAATGTCTGTATATAGAGAGATAAGAGATAGGTGAGAAAGGTATTGAGGGCTGCTGTCCTACAGGTTTCAAGGGGTCCATAAATGTCTCAAAATTGACATTTTTGACATTTTTAGGGGCTGGGGTTATAGCTCAGTGGCTGAGCTCTTGCCTTGCATGTGTGAGGCAGTAAGTTTGATTTTTAGCATCACATAAAAAAATAAATAAAACAAAGATATTGTGTCCATCTACAACTAAAAAAATAAAAATTGAAAAAAATTTGTCATTTTTAACCTGCAAAGGCTATTGTTAAAGAAAGCAAACATGCTCTTTCGGGATCGAAAGCAAAGAGAATATTGAGCCAAATAAATTACTCTTGTATATTCTTTCTAATACACATAGAAACATTATTTAAATGATGAAGTCAAGATGGAAAATAATTCCTTGACGGTTAGATTCTGGATTTTCTTAGTAGACATTTGCTTTGAATTCCTGAAATTGTTCACACCCTCAAAGAATTCCTTTTCCCAGTGTTTTCCCATACTACCTCCTTGAATATTGATTCCCGATATATTTCTATTGAACTAGTCTCATTCAAGTTTTTTTCCAGGTTTTTTTTTTTGAGGGGGGGGGGTGAGTAGAAATTCTTTTTTATTAACTTTATTCTTCATAATTTCACCTCCCATCTTTATTACTCTCATCTGGACCTTTTCTAGTCAATTTATATTTATAAAATACATTAGCCAGAACTACAGTCAGTTTTGGGGACACTGTTGCCTTACATGAAGATAGATCTTAATGGTCTTTTAGTTTTCACTGCCTTTTAAGTTTTATGGCTAGGTGGTATTTTGTTTTTGTTTTTAATGTTTAGTTATAGATGGACACAATATCTTTGTTTATTTTTATGTGGTGCTGAGAATCGAACTCAGTGCCTCACATGTGTGAGGCAAGTGCTCTGCCACTGAGCCACAACCCCAGACCTATTTTGTTGGTTTTTAAATTCTTTGCTATAGTTTGTAGGGAACTCCCAGGGAATTTCCATTTCTAGATCAAGAACTATAGCTTTTTTTTTTTTTTTTTTTTTTTTTTTTAAATCACAAAAGCAATAGTTTTAGTGAGAATTTGAAATCTATAAGAAAGTAAATGAGCCGGGCGCGGTGGCGCACGCCTGTAATCCCAGCACTTTGGGAGGCTGAGACAGGAGAATCGCGAGTTCAAAGCCAGCCTCAGCAATGGCGAAGCACTTAGCAACTCAGTGAGACCCTGTCTCTAAATAAAATACAAAAAAGAGCCGGGCGCGGTGGCGCACGCCTGTAATCCCAGCACTTTGGGAGGCTGAGGCAGGAGGATCACGAGTTCAAAGCCAGCCTCAGCAATGGCGAGGCACTTAGTAACTCAGTGAGACCCTGCTTCTAATAAAATACAAAAAAGGGCTGGGGATGTGGCCCAGTGGTCAAGTGCCCCTGAGTTCAATCTCCGGTACCAAAAAAAATACAAAAAAGGCTGGGGATGTGACCCAGTGGTTGAGTGCCCCTGAGTTCAATCTCTGGTACCACAAAAAAAAAAAAAAAAAAAAAAAAGTAAATGACTATTCCATAATGTGTATGTGCTTCAAAGTATAATGTATACATGATAAATACATACAATTCAATTTGTTGATCTAAAAATAAATTTGGAAGGAAGAAAGAAAAAACTTCTGTAGTTCAAACAAAACCCTGTTCTGTGTTTTGGTATGCTTTGCTCTGTGCAGTATTTTTATATGACTATACCTATTTATGTCTTAGTTTTTTCATATGTCTTAAACTCAACTTTAGAATAAACATTTCCACATTTGAAATGCTTTGCAAAAGAATTCAATGCATAGAATTCAATGAATATATATTATATTACATTTTTTGGGGGGAGTACCTGGTGATTGAACCTAGGGGTGCTTAACCACTGAGCCATATCCCCAGCCTTTTTTTATGTTTTATTTTGAGACAGAGTCTTGCTGAGTTGCTGAGGCTGGCTTTGAACTTGTGATTCTCCTGCCTTAGCCTCCCCAGCACTGGCTTGAATATGTATATTTTAATTATTATTTTTATTATATCTTATTATATTTTAATTAGTTATCAATTCTCATGTTGTTGCAAAGATTTCATGTTATTTATATTCTTTGTCTTTTTTAAAATTTTATTTCTAAATTTTATTTTTCTGAGGTGGGGTTTTGCTATTTTGCTTAGGCTGGTTCAAGCTCATGAGTTCAAGTGATTCTCCCACTTTAGCCTCCTGAGTGCCAGGATTACAGGTTTGTGCAACCACACCTGGATCTTTGTCATTTTAAATATTTTGTTCTTTTCGTGTTTCTAGGTATTTTGTTTTCAAAGAATTTTCCTCCCCCGGATTATGTCGGTACAATATGATACTTTAATACCATGCGGCTACTTAATGCTACTTCTCAAGATACTTTCCCTTCCTAGTTGGAAGGTAACATTTATCTCACAGCTATTTCTCCTGACCAGTGTTTCCTTTTAGCTCATTATATGTTTGTACAGTGTTTTTATTTCAATTGTGTGTTGTCCTCACAAATGAACTAGAAGGGATGACAGTGTGAGACCTGAAATGTATGCATTCTGTGAGCATATTTAATAACAGTGTTAGCTTGCTTTACAAAAAGCTGTTAAGAATAATGGTGGTAGCCGGGCGCGGTGGCGCACGCCTGTAATCCCAGCACTTTGGGAGGCTGAGGCAGGAGGATCACGAGTTCAAAGCCAGCCTCAGCAATGGCAAGGCACTTAGCAATTCAGTGAGACCCTGTCTCTAAATAAAATACAAAAAAGGTCTGGGGATGTGGCCCAGTGGTCGAGTGCCCCTGAGTTCAATCCCCTGTACCACACACACACACACAAAAAAAAATAATAATAATGGTGGTTTCCCACTTACATAATTTAAATGTTAGTACTCAGCATATACTCAATGGTGTGGTTTCTTCATGGTACATCCTAAACTTTTTGTTTCTCCATTTCCAGGTTGCTATCACGAAAGCCAAAGTGGATTTCTCCAGTGTGGTCTGCCTGCCCCCTTCCGTCATTGCTGTGAATGGCCTGGACGGAGGAGGGGCTGGCGAAAATGATGATGAACCTGTGCTGGTGTCCCTGTCTGCGGCCCCCAGCCCACAGAGCGAAGCTGTTGCCAATGAACTGCAGGAGCTCTCCTTGCAGCCCGAGCTGACCCTGGGCCTTCACCCTGGCAGGAATCCCAATTTGCCTCCACTTAGTGAGCGGAAAAATGGTGAGATCATATGGAATTATTGCATTGCCTGATTTGAACCAGGATCTGTGTTTCTAGTGCTATAGATTCTTACTTTATTTCATGTCTGTTGGAGGTTTTAGAGAAATAGTGGTAAGTTTAGGCGATCATGATAAGCCCTGCATTTTCTGCCTGTGTTGCTATAATTGCTTTTGATTTATCTTCCCACTTCTCTGCTCCCCCCACCCCATTCTTTCCATAAGTTAATTAATTCAGCAAGTACTTATTGAACACTGATGTATTATTGAACTTTGCTAATTAAGATTAGAGATTAAATGGTAAATAAGTTTCTGCTTTTAAACTTCATGTGAATGGAATCATACTACATATATTTTGTTGGTGATTTCTTTGATGTATTTTTGAAATTCATCTATGTTGATTTGTTTGTGGCTCTGATTAATTTTCATTATTATATAATCAATCCATTCTGTGGATATACAGCAATTCAATTTATTTATCTATTTTACTGTTGATCTTTTTTTGTTTTTCCTTGTGTGCGGGGGGTGGTGGAAGTGGGGGACACTAGGGATTAACTCAGATTTACCACTGAGCTGCATCCCTAGCCCTTTTTAATTTTTTGAGACAATGTCTTGCCAAGTTGCTGAGGCTGAACTCAAACTTAGGAACTTTTGATCCTCCTGCTTCGGCCTCCTGAGTTGCTGGAATTACAGTCATGTGCTACAGTGCCCAAATTAGGCTGTTTTAATTAAGGGCTAGTATGAATCTTGCTGCTGTGAAATTTTTTTTTTTTTTTTTTTTTTTTTTTTTTTTTTATGGTACTGGGGATTGAACTCAGGGGCACTCGCCCACTGGGTCACATCCCCAGACCTTTTTTGTATTTTTATTTAGAGACAGGGTCTCACTGAGTTGCTAAGTGCCTCGCCATTGCTGAGGCTGGCTTTGAACTCGTGATCCTCCTGCCTCAGCCTCCCAAAGTGCTGGGATTACAGGCGTGCGCCACTGCACCCGGCTGCTGTGAAATTTTTGTATATATTCTTTTGGTATATCTATTGGAATTTTTATTTGGAATATGTCATTCATTGGTAAATGGGGAAAGTCTGCATTTTTTAAATATATGGGTTTTCTTGCTCATGAATTTGTTTTATCTCTGATTAAGTGAGTTTTCTTTAATATCTTATGCAGTTTTATAAATTTCTCTATGAAGATCATGCATATATTATTAGTTTATTGCTGAGTTTCTTTTTTGGGGTAGATGTTATAAATGGTATTTTAAAAAATGTTTTTTTAGTTGTTGGTGGACCTTTATTTTATTTATTTTATGTGGTGCTGAGAATTGAACTCAGTGTCACACATGCTAGGCAAGTGCTCTTCCACTGAGCTGAATCTCAGCCCATAAGTGGTATTTTTAATAATAAACTATTTTCTTTTTGATGCTAGGGCATAGACCTGCCAAACCTTTTCAAAATCCCTATGCCTTTTTTACATGCATGTTCTCTATCTGGGACATCCTTTCTGTCCCTACACTTCTTTTTTTTTTTGGTACTGGGGATTGAACTCAGCGGCACTAGACCACTGGGCCACATCCCCAGCCCTTTTTTGTATTTTATTAGAGACAGGGTCTCACTGAGTTGCTAAGTGCCTCGCCATTGCTGAGGCTGGCTTTGAACTCGCGATCCTCCTGACTCAGCCTCCCAAAGTGCTGGGATTACAGGCGTGCGCCACCGTGCCCGGCTTCCCTACACTTCTTATTGTCTCTTACTTATCCTTAAGGATTCTGTTCAGGCATCACTGTCTTTGAGAAGTCTTTCCTAAGTCTCAGAATCACATACACTTCATCACCCTTTATTTTAATCGGAATTCTCCACTCAGCCACATGAATGAGCTTCTGAAAACCAAAATCATTGTTAAACTCCTCCTAAAACCATGTAGTGCCTTCACATGAGGCTTGTGATGAAATCTTACTTGTGATGACATGGCCTGGTATCCTTTCTGTCCTAGTTTCTTATTACTTTTTCCTAGCTCACCCTTTTCTGCTCTAGCTACACTTTCTTGCTGTTTCTTGAACATATCAAACATGCCCTGTACCAGCACCTTCACTGAAATCCTCACACAAGCATCTTTTCCTTAGGGAGGCCTTCCCTAACTATCTTCTCTTAAACAGCATCCCCATTATTCTCTATCCTGCTTTTTTATTTTTTCAAAGCAATTATGATTCTTCATTTGTTTATTGTCTATTTCATGAAGGAAAATACTTCATTTTGTTTGATATATACCTGACTCTTGGCTCATAGTAGGTACCCAGTAAATATTACTGAATGACTAGAAGAATGGTTTACTTTTTTGTCTCAAGAGGCAAGAACTATTTTTATATCCATAGTTAATAGCAGTGTTTGTGAAATATAGGACATTCCAGGAGATTGTTTGTATGTATGTACATAGGTATTTATTTCTCCCTGCAGTGCTGGGGATCAAACTCAGGACCTGTGTGTGCTAGGCAAGTGCTGTACCACTAAGCTATACCTTATACCCCTAGCTCATCCGGGAGATTTTTGTGTGTTCTTTTCTCATTTGTAATTTTCACCCCCTCCACTCCAAATGACAGCTTCTTAAATTTACTGTAATCTAAAAAGAAAGAGTTAATCCATAGGGAAAGGTAGAAGAGACAAAGAAAAAGGTTGACCGATGGAGCTGGATTCTCATTGAGATGTGAGGGTAGGTTCTAAGGTATTGTCTTTTCCCTGGGCTGGAGTAGGGACCAGCATTCCTTTGGGGTGGGAGGAATGACAATGAAGGTAATGACAGCAAACAGTTCCCTACTATTTGGACAGGAAGTGGAGAAAATTGGTGCTGGTCTGGTGTCAGTGGAGTCATTTCAGTGGAAGAGAAGGCAGGTACTGGTTTTGGGCTGAGGTATTGGGGTATCCTCACCCTTCTCTCTGAACTTTTCCCTTAGCATATAAATTAACGAAAGTCTGTCCCTTTGCATTCCAGCTCCTCAGAGTCTGTACTTTCTTATATCCCAGAGACTTCACTGTTTTGTGGTTTTTGTCACTGCCTGTTTTCAGAAACTGCCACTGCCACTCATTAGCGTTCTTTTTGTTGTAGATGGAGTAGGCCCTCTATGGTCTTTTTCCTACTTGACTTCTCTGCAGCATTTGACATGGTTGGCCCCTCCCTCAGACTTGAAACAAGCTTCCTCCAGTGACAACTGTGACATTATCTTTTCTCTAGCTTTTTTCACTGTACCTTTTTAGTCACTACCTTTTCAGTGCAGACCCTTTGCTGTCTTTCTATATCTGCCTCCTAAATTTTGTCCTTGTCAGCATTCAGCCCAGGGGTAAAGAGACTGAATGTGTTTGTGAGAACATCATTATTATTAGATTTTACACTCGGTCTTTGCATGGTCATTTGTAGAAAGGTTTGAGTAGAAACAGACATGAAAAATCTCTTGAGAAGATTGTGACCCTGCAAAATGTGGCATTGTAGAACAGAATGGACCCTGAAGTTGGAGGATGGACTTTTTCTTGAATGGGTTTGCCACACTGTATATTGAGAGGATGGAGTTAGAAGCTGGTAAGAAGTTTCAAGGGGTGTGTGTGTGTGTGTTTTATTTTGTTTTTTAACTCCTCTTGTCTTCTTTGAAGCTGAACTTTATCTTTAGGTCTAAAAGATACATTTGGTCTGCCTGAGGATCCTGTCCAGCCTGGGCTTTCCTCTGATGATCCAGCCCTTTGGCTGTAACTCAAGGAGTTCTGGCCCCTAGTTAATGAATGTATCATAATGGAAAATAATTTCTTTTACTAACTTTATATTCATTCCTAAACAGTATAGGTTAGTTGAAATTTATATGAATGGAACTGTTCTGTATTCCTTTTTTGTTCAATATAGGCAGTATTCATTCATTTTGTATGCAACTGTAATTTATCCATTTTCATTGCTGTATAGGGAATGCTTCCCTGGATAACTATCCCATAATTTAAAAAATCCATTCTGCTGGTACATATTTGGGTTGTTTCACTTTTAGGCTGTTAGTACAGTGTTGTGGATCTCCTTCATGTATTCTGGTGCTTGTGGACATGTACTCAGGACTTAGAAGTTTCTGTTTTATATAGCATTACTAGGTGATTATACCAGTTCACATACCTTCCAGCAGCATGTGAAAAATTTAACTGCCCTGTATCCTTCCAACAATTGGAATTGGTGAGGCTTTTTTGAAGTTTTCTACTCTGTTGGCTATATAAAGATCTCTTGGGCTGGGGTTGTGGCTCAGCGGCAGAGCGCTCGCCTTGCACGTGCGCGGCCCGGGTTCAATCCTCAGCACCACGTAAACATAAATGCATTGCATTGTGTACAACTAAAGTAAATAAATAAATATTAAAAAAAAAAAAAGATCTCTTATCACATTCTTGATTTTTACTTTACTTTTTCTAGTGATGTTGAGTATTTTCTTATCAAACATTTGCATTTCCTCTTATAAAGTGGTGAGTTAAATCTATTGCCTATTTGTTTCTAACTTTTTTCTTATTGAATAAAAGGAGTTTTAAAAAATAGTCTGAATATTATTAGTTAAACGTGTCACGGATATCTTTTCCCTTGCTGGTTTTCTTCTCTCTCTCTCTCTCTCTCTCTCTTTTAATATTTTTTAGTTATCAGTGGATGTTTATTTATTTATTTATTTATTTATTTATTTATTTATTTATTTATATGTGGTGCTGAGAATTGAACCCAGTGCCTCACACATGCTAGGCAAGCGTACTACCACTGAGCCACAGCCCCAGGCCCCTTGCTGGTTGTTCTTTATCTTTTCTTTATGGTGTGTGTGTGTTATTTATCTTTTGGGTGGTGCCAGAGATTGAACCAGGGCCTTGCTCATGACAGGCAAGCACTCTGCTACTGAGTTACATGCCCAACTCTCTTTGTGGGATCTTTGGATGAAAAATTTACATAATCAGTCTTTTTTAATTAGTTATTTTCATGTTTTGGGTTTCTGGAAATAATGCTTTGTATGGGTTGAGACAGGGTCCAATTTAATTTTTTTTCTCCAAACGAATTCCCAGTTTTTGAAATTACTCTTTTTTCCCCACTGATCAGCAGAGTAACCTTTTACATATTAAGGACTTACCTTTGGGTGGATGTGGTTTTGAACTTGCTAATTGCTTCTGTTGATCGGTTTGTCCTTGCCTGCAGTAATATATCTCATTTTGTTTTGGTTTTGTTTTTTGGTACTGGGAATTGAACCCACAGGCTCTTGACCACTGAGGTACATCCCCAGTCCCCCCCCCCCCTTTTTTTTCTTTTCTTTTCTATTTTTTGAGACAGGGTCTTGGTAAATTGCTAAGGGTTGTGCTGTGCATTGCTCTTACTGCCCTTGTAATCCTCCTTTCTTAGCCTCTCAAGTTGCTGGTATAACAGGTGTACACCACCATGCTCAGCAATAACTTTATAGTGTTAGTATGATAACCGTATTAAGCCCTGTTATATGGGGAAAATAACTCCTTCCATCTTATTCTTTTCCCCAAGAGTGTTTTTCTTGGCTAGTCTTGGTTCTTTGTATTTCTGTATGAATTTTAAAATCACTGTGGGATTTTGATTGGAATTGCATTCAATCTACAAACTAATTTGGGAAGAATTTACTTTTTTTTTTTTTTTTAAATATTTTTATTTATTTGCTTTAGTTGTACACAATGTGTTTTTTATTCAATGCATTTTATTTGTACATGGTGCTGAGGATCGAACCCGGGTCGCCCACGTGCTAGGTGAGCGCTTCACCGCTGAGCCACAATCCCAGCCCGGGAAGAATTTACTTTTACTTTTAGATGTTTCATATATACTGTTGAAAATGTTACCTTTTAAAAAATTATCCTTTCCGTTTGTTGCCAGTCCCATGAATTTTTCTGAAAAGGATAGTGATACAATTTATGAGTCTGTTGTCTCCACTACTGGGTGGGTTGGGAAGATAGGACAGAAAGAAAGCAGGGAGAATGGGAGTGAAGGAGACGTACTTATTCTCCTTTCATAGTGGTTTTTCTCCTCTTTTGAGTAAGATTTAGGAAGTAATAATTTGTTTTAGCATGTTTTTCACAGCCTGGGGGAAAATGGCAGATAATGTGATTTTTAGGTTTGGTTTTGCTTTGTTTTTCCTGAAAAGGGAAGCACTGTACCTTTCATGCTGTAGTGTTGCACAGGAGGTACTAATTAATCATTGGGAGAAGTAGGAATCTTGAGTGGGCAGTTTCTGATCCAAATTGCAATATTTTCCTGGGGAAAGAAAAAGAAATTTTTAATTGTGTTCTTCAGGAAGTCTCAATGATTTTATAGACTAGATCTCACTTGAAAATGCTGAAATACTACAGGGACACATCCACATCAATGTTTATAGCAGCACAATTCACAATAGCTAGATTGTGGAAACAACCCCAATGCCCATCAATAGATGAATGGATAGGGAAACTCTGGTATATATACACAATGGAACACTACTCAGCACTAAAAGAGAATAAAATCATGGCATTTGCAGGTAAATGGATGGAGTTGGAGAAAATAATGCTAAGTGAAGTCAGCCAATCCCAAAAAAACAAGGGTCAATTGATTCCTTTGCTGTGAGGATACTGAATTATAGTGGCAAGGGAGGGGGGATGAGAGGAATGAAGGAATATTAAATAGAACAAAGGGGAGGGAGGTAGGAATAATGGCAGAATGAGTTCGACATCAGTATACTAAGTGCACGTATAAAAACTAAAATGTTATGAAAATACATTATGTAAAACCAATGACTTAGAAATGTAATATGAAAGGAATTGCACTCTGCAAGCATGTATAACAAATTAAATTAAAAAAAACTTGCATTAAAAAAAAATGCTGAAATATTTTTTAAAAATTGTTTTTAGATTTTGATAAACCTTTATTTTAGCAATTTTCCATTCTTATTTGATAAAAGTTGTGGAGAATAAGCAGGTACCAGATAGAATCCCTGCCAAAAAAAAAAAGACAAAAATCCAAAACGGGCTGGGGTTGTGGCTCAGCGGTGGAGCGCTCGAGCGCTCGCCTGGCACGTGTGCGGCTGGGTTCGATCCTCAGCCCCACATAAACATAAATGCTTTTCATTGTGTACAACTAAAGCAAATAAATAAATATTAAAAAAATAAATAAATCCAAAACCAATGTCTGATCAATCTCATCTCCCAGAAATAATCGCTGTCAGCACATGTTATATTCCCTCCTATATTATTCCTGTCCCAGTATTGTGGACCCAATTATGTGTCCTGTTTCTTTCACTTAGCGTTTGTAGTTTAAGAATTTTCCTGTGTCATTGAAATATTTTTTATAAGTAGCCTTTTCTAAAGGCATGTAACATTCTATTCTGTGCCATCATTTAATTACTCTTTCCCCCACTGAATGTTTGCACTATTTTCTATTTGTCACACATAAATGTTTATATGAACATCTTTTAAAGCCTTTTCTGCATTTTGGGCTATTTCTTGAGAAGTAGAGACACTAACTTAAAGGTTTTGACCATTTTTATATTGAAAATTTATTAAGTGACTAGGGAGTTTCAGTTGAATACTAAGAATTAGCAATGAACAAGATAGATGAGAAGAGAATTTTGTCGTAGAATTTATAGTTCTGTGACAGAAAAAGATTGAACAAAGGGTTATATAAGCCAATTCATAGTTACAGACTTTGGTAATCGCTTTAAAAAAAAACACAATAATAAAAAGCACAACTTATAAAAGTATAATAAGGGGTTGGGGTTCTGGCTCAGTGGTAGAGCACTTGCCTACCATGTGTGAGGCACTGGGTTCGATTTTTAGCACTGCATATAAAATAAAATAAAGTTCCCTCAACAACTTAAAAAAAAAAAAGCACAATAATTCTGTAGTAACAGAATAACAGAGATTTGTGTGAGGGTTCTAATGTAGGTAAAGCGTTGGTCAAGAAAGACTTCCCTGTGTGGGGTCATGTTATCTTTTGGGTGTTTTCACAGGTATCCGGGGTAAAGTCTTAACTGGTTGGAACTTTGAAATTTCAGTATGAGGATTAGATTTTTTAATAGTAAAAACATTACATATTTCAAATTAGCCAGCTGTAGTCTGTTTAGATGACCCCAGTTTTTTTTTTTTTTGGCAACATCCAAAGCATCATAATCAGGAGCCGGTTGAACATATGCTGCTTTCTCTCTTGTCAGACCTGATGAAGGTGTTGACCTTGGCTATATCAGTTTCAAGGGGCTAGCTTCTTTACAGACCTTTTAATCTGGTGCTTGTTGGCCTTAAAATCCACAGTGAACATAAATGTGTTATCTTCTATCTTCTGCATGGCCAACTCAGTGATGGGAGAGCTTGAAGATGGCATAGTGATTGGGCTTATTTCTCTGGGGGTGTTCTTCAAGGGTATTTGGGCTAACTCTGGAGCCACAGGGTACCAGAAGGCAGGTGATGTGTGGATCTTTTAGATAACAAAATAAAGATGCCTCAAGCTGCTGCTGCTGCTGCTTCTTCTTCTTCTTCTTCCTTTGTACTAGGGGTTGAACTCAGGGACACTTAACCACTGAGCCACACCCCCAGCCCTTTTTGTATTTTATTTAGAGACAGGCTCTCCCTGAGCTTAGGACCTTGCTAAATTGCTGAGACTGGCTTTGAACTCATGATCTTCCTGCCTCAGCCTCCTGAGTTTGGGGTTATAGGCATGTGCCACCACACCCAAAGAAGCCTCAAGTTTGCGGCCAGCCTCAGCAAGTTAGTGAGACCTTGCCTCAAAATAATAAATAGAAAGTACTGAGGATGTAGCTCAGTGGTTAAGTGCCCCAGGTTTCATCCCTAGTATCACACACAAAAAATGTAAGGGGTAACCCTGAGAGGGGCAGAGAGAGAAAGAAGAGCCATTTAGGACTCTGGGGGAAATGTTAGAGAGATAAGAAACTGGGATTTTCAAGAAAATCTAGGAAATGGGAATTTTTTTTCTTTTTTAAAAATTTTATTTAGAATACCTACTTGTAGAAGTTAGCGTAATTTTACAGATCATTAGAAAAATTTAATTCTTTTCTCTCAGCAAATGTGTATAACAGGTTAGGAATAATAGATTAGAAATGTAATATGTTATAAAACAGTAGCCCGTGACTATCTGTACATTTACTATTCACCTTAAGGAAAAGAATTTGACAATATGCTATACTTACACCACAGATAACATACTGTTATTCTGTCATACAAAACTGACCAGTGGTAGTGCTTAAATTTATAAATGGCCATTAAACAGGATTTTTAACTTAAATGTGTATTTAGCATACTAAAAAGTAAAAAAAGTTTAACTGAGGTTTTGTGGCCTATCCGTTCATATGTTTTATGCATTTTTCTTTAAAGGAAGAATCTCAATATTGTAATACTAAAAAAAATTTTCATGATAAATGCAGAAAGAAATTTTCTTAAATAGAAAATGGGAAGTTTTGAGGAGAGTATTGAAAGTCTTAACAAATCCAGTGGGAAGATCAACTAGTACACAAACTTGGCTGGCTCCAATAAATTATGAACATTAAAGGCCTTTGGGCAGCTCTGGGGTGAGGGTGGGAAAGCTAAACACAAAGCTATATTATTGCTATGTTTAACAACCTTGTTAAAATAGCATTTCTTAATAGCCAGTTAAAAACTGCTATATCTAAAAACTCTACTGATACGCTGCTGTATTATATTCCTAATAGACACTGTAGATCATCTTAAAATTGTGTTGATTAGCTAGAGAGTTATGATTAGAAGCAAAGCTTTTATTTTATTGGAAATTAAGATCATTATCCTTCATTCCCTTGGTGATGTCAGTTTGAAAATCATGTTCCTTTGTGCAGTGGCCTTGTTAAAGTTTAGTTTTTTTTTTTTTAATATTTATTTACTTGCTTTATCTGTACATAATGCGTTTATGTTTACGTGGTGCTGAGGATCGAACCCGGGTCGCGCACGTGCTAGGCGAGCGCTCTACCACTGAGCTATAGCCTCAGCCCTAGTTTTGTTTTTTGAAATGTGACCAGTTTGCACCAAAAACAGTGGAACTGAAGCTGTTTTGAACCATAGAGATTCAGACTTTAGAATTGTGAACCTTGTTTTTTTTTAAAAAAATTATTTTTATATATGTATTTTAGTTATTAATGGACCTTTATTTTATTCATATATTTATATGTAGTGCTAAGAATCAAACCCAGTGTCTCACATATGCTAGGCAAGTGCTCTACCACTGACCCACAATCCCAGCCCTGTGAACCCTGTTTTAAAGCCTGTTTTCACATTGACTCCGTTGCTTTGCCAATGCTTATAAGTGTAAATGCAAAATCTGAGCAATGAGGCAAATATCTGTTGCTTCTTATTTCCTCCTCTTTTAAGATTTTTTTTTTAGATTTCAATTTTAAAAATAGATTTTTTTTTTTAGCTCCTTTTATCCTAAAGTGCATATGGGTGTGGACTTGCTGTGGTGAAGTGAAATCAACTGAAATGTGCTATTTTATTATTTCTACCATCCCACAACTATCAGTATCTCTTATAGGGCTGGATATTGACATTTGGAACATTGCAAGCACTCGTCTCCCAAAGAGAAGTTTTGGCAGGAGAAAAGCAACCCTCTGCCCTTCCTACCATTTTCTGTGTAGAAATCTTATAATTTGTCTTTATTTTTCTCTAAGGATAAAACTGTGAGAACTTGTGTCATTTGAAAAATTCTCACACAGCAAATTGCACAGCCCACAGAGGGAGAAAGGAATGACCAACCTTTTAGGGATGCTTCTCCTTCAGTTGCTGACCTCTGACCAGGCTCTCTTGCAGTCTGAGTTGAAATTTACCCATTTTTCATAAGATAGTCGGAGAGCTTAGGTGCCAGAAGGGACCAGTGAGAATGCTGCTGATTTCTCAGAGCAGCATGCAGCCCACACTGGCTGCCGCTCTGTTGCCAGTTGAGTCATTCCCACAGTTCTATATAGAGCTCTTCTTTTAAACATCATGTTCTTGGAGAAAGAAAGGAAGTTTTTCTCTTCCACAGAATCTTCCCCACCCCAAATCTGCATTGCTTTCTCTTTTCTAAGAATATTGCCCTCACTCACTTGGAGACTGTGTTCTCTTTTAAGGTCTCCTAATGCTTTCATTTATCATTTGTTTAACTATGTAAGCTTTAAAGTATTTGCTGTACTGAGGTTACAGCAATAGGCTTTTAAGATATGGGCTGCTACTTTACCATAAAGGTTGAGGAATTCTAGATAAACATCTAAACATGGATTTCTAGCTTTCAGCTATTTAAAAGTCCATCAAATTTGCCAAAAGGCATCTTAATATGATTGTTATGTATAATAAAATAATAATAAAAAGTACCACAAAGGGAATGAATGAGTTTTTTAATTTTGGGTAAATAAAAAATTGCTATACATGTAGTTTAAAAGGATTTTGGTTTTTGTTTTCATTAGAAAATAAAATGCCCATGTTTGTTCTTATTCAGAAGAACTGCTCTGTGATAGTGGAAGAGGTACTAAAGTTTCATTATCAGGAGAGGGAAATTCTTAGACATTGAAGGGGTCTTTCTGTTTGCTTTGTATACAGCATGAACATTAAGTATTTTAAGAAAGTCAACATCAGTATGCTGTCTGTCCACAGATAGCATGTCTCACATGGGTGCAAGTAAGGGGGCTCTTTTAGAGGACTGGCAGATGTGAACAACAGATTACAGCTCCGGAATGTATTCAGATGACTTTTTGAAACAGATATTTTAATTGGAGTGGAGGTGGAGAAATAGTTGAGCTTCTGCAGTTAAATATTCAACTTCCTTAGCCTGTTATCTATAAATATCACAGATGAAAAGGCTGTTGGGATTCTCTTCCAGAAAATTTACTTAGTTAACATATTTATTTGTTAGCATATGTTTAATATGTGTTCAGTTCCTCTCCCCACCTCCCGTTAATGGGTCAGTAAGTAGACCATTTCTTTCATGAGATCGAATTGTTTGGGTTCTGTTAATCTGTGGCCTTAAACTGTATTAGCCCCAGAGTCACTTATAGCAAGGTTCTGAAACAAACTCACCTTCTCATTTTAAAAAGAGAGAGTGAAAGCAGTTGATCTCTTTTCTGAAAATCTTTCTATGTGTCTTTCCCCTCCCACTAGAGACAAATGGAAGGGGAGGAGCTCACTCACTGCTCTTAACCACAGTTGTCTTTAGGGGGGAGTACGTTGGTCTCAGTCGGCAGTAACTCAACTCTGTGCCATCTTGACTTGCCTGAAGGGTGCTAAATTGTTAACTACCGGAGAAGGAGTGAGTTCTCACAGTCTGTGAAAGCCTTCCATAGCCTCTGAAGACAACATCCTTTTTCTGTGACTTTGATTTTCTTCATTATATTTGTGGGCTGCTGTTTCTGAGGAGACTCCGGAATGACTCTGCTGGAACCTGAGATGTTGATGATGGCTGTACAGTCAGGTAATTCCCTTATTTCCTGCAAACCTCACTTGCTACCGGCTTCTTAAAAAAAAAAAAAAAAAAAAAAAAAAAAAAAAAAAAAAAAAGGCTGGGCATATTTGTACTAGGATTGGAGGAAGATAAAACATAAATTATCCAGAAAATGCACACATTTTCAGGTTTTCATTGCTAAAACAACCCTATTTTTTCCCTAACTACAAATTCTAGTTATTCAAACATAGCTTTGAATTACATGCTTACTGATCTTAAGACTTTTCAGTGGGGAGATCTATTTGAGAAAAGAAAAACTATTTCTTCTTGAATAGTTTTATGATTGTCTGTGACACTGCTTTTAATGAAAGATAATTAAATTGCTTTTGTTGTTTTATACATTACTGTCTTTTTTTGGCATTACAGACTTTAATGACTAATCTATACTCTGTGTTTGTGAAAGCACTTTTTAAATTTTTCCTTAACTGTTCTTTCTCTTATGTGTGATAACCATTATATATATAATTTTTTACGTAGCATCTCTGGACATGGCTTTTGATAACACATAGGGTTGGGAACAAAATTTGAAGATGGAGAAATTTTAAAAAAAGAGGCAGTCAACAGAAAGAATGTAAGATTTCTGAAATTCTATCTCTAAAAATAGTTTTCCAAATCAAGTGTCTCTTAAAACACTTAAAAATTCCAGTTAAGTTTTTAATGTTTTCTTACTTTTAGTGTTTTTAGGTTTATAAGTCAGATATCTAAAAATAGGGAATGTTCTCTTTATTTTTAGAATTCTACTAAAACATAATCTGTAGTGTTTTCCTGTTTCAAAGCTAAAAGATTTGTACAAGTGGTATTTGGGGACCTCTTCCCCATCCACTGGCCTCACTTAAATGAGAAGACTTTGGTTCTGGCAGAATTGGTCTCCCTGTTCTCCTTGGGGAGCACTTAAGTAGTATATTTTCAAACCCAGATAGCTATCAGTCAAAGACAGGATCAGATACTGTCAAGTTAAGTTATATGGATGGGGAAGGAGCAGACAGGAAGGGATACTGCCATCATTTTGTTCTTTCTGGTTTTACAAATACGACCATTATGAATCACTTATTAGTTGAATTTTTCTGTTCATATATGCTCTGTATTTCAGGTTGCCTTTCCTTTTCCTTTTCCTTCCACAAATCTGTTGAGCTTTGTGTTCTAAACAAGAGAGTATGCTTATCTGAATGTTTCCCATCTGTCTTTGATGAAATAACTCCCAGTTAAACTGACTTGGATTTTTTTCTCCTGTCTGTATTCCAGTTCTCTGCTATGTGTGGGCAATTGCATATTCTATCATGAGGTATAGATTTTAGCACTTGAACTCTCTTTTCTTCTTTTGGTCACCTTATTAATTATAGATCATCTCAGTCCAGTAACTTTTTGTAGCAAAGTTAAAAGATTGTTTTCCCCTGGTAGTCTCAGTGTTCTTAGCCCTGAAAGGGGAAGGGAGGTACTCAGTATTTTCTTGTTTTAGAGCTGTTTTTCCTTGGACGTATGTTGGGCAGGGCTAGTTACCCATCTGTTGAATCAGCTACTTCATAAAACTTTCAAGGGACAATAGTATGTAGGACAAGTATGGATGAAATTGACAATGGTGTTAGATACAGGTGGAATCAAAGGTCTGCCAAGAATAGTATGTACGTGGACTTTTTCTTTTGGCTTGTATTCATAAAAGCAGAGAAACTGGGTACAGGAAGGAGTAATGACAAACTGACACCTCGAGTTGTTCTGAAATGTTAAAAAACTTTGATAATGTTTTGGTTTTGTCAGATTGTTACCATTTTATTTTGAAATACAGTAGCTATAAACTGGATTGTAAGAGTAATATGACAGTCATAGAGGAACACACTGTAGTCACTTGTGTTAGGAAATGAAAAGCTTGTGTTATAAAATCCTTGGTAAACAAAAAGCCAGTGATTCTTATGAAAAGCCAAGATATTTAGACCTTATCTAGGTGAGCCATAGATGTTCTAGCAGTAGAGTATCTGTACTTCCATGAATATAAGCTTTACAGGTGAAATTACTGTTGGATATTTTAAAAGTAACTAAATCCCTTTAGACAGAATTTAAGATGCAGAATATTTACTGTAAATTTAGGATACTGGATATGATAGCAGAGTTTCAGGGTACATTGTATACTGTTTAACAGTTTTCATTCATTTGGAACTCAGAAATTTTGGTGAGACATACTTGTGTCTCTGTAAAGGTTTTCATTGTCCTCATTGCTTGGCTCTTACTGATGCTTTGGATCTAGTTAGATGCTGCCTTTCTATGAAACCTGTCTCATATAATTACCCTTCTCCTTGCTACAGTAACACCTTTACTGTATACATGAATTATCATTTCTACATGTCTTTTTATTTAGATTATTAGCTTCTGAAGGGCTTTATATTCATCTGTATGTTGACTTCTGATGTTGGCATATGATAGACACTCCTTATTTTTTTATTAAAGAATTATGAAATTTGTCTTGGTGTACTTCCCTTAATATATAGGCATAAACCTTTTTAAAAAATCAAGATTTCTTTAAAATATTTTGAGATCTGTTCTTATATTAAGAAATGAATCCTGGCCGGGCGCGGTGGCACACGCCTGTAATCCCAGCACTTTGGGAGGCTGAGGTAGGAGGATCGCGAGTTCAAAGCCAGCCTCAGCAATGGCGAGGCACTTAGCAACTCAGTGAGACCCTGTCTCTAAATAAAATACAAAAAAGGGCTGGGGATGTGACCCAGTGGACGAGTGCCCCTGAGTTCAATCCGCAGTACCACCAAAAAAAAAAAAAAAAAAAAAAAAGAAAAGAAATGAATCCTCTAACCACCATCCTGATTTTAGCCAGTCCTTGCCCAAAGCAGATGCTGCAGAAAGCATGACTTTCAAACTTGAAATTTTTTTACATAGCAAATGTGCAGTGTGCCCTGTCTGTGTGCCTGTGTTGTATATTGCTAGACGGATCTTAGTGTTCTGATCAAGACACAGTGAGAGCCCCTACACTACCATGGAAACTTACCTAGATCATTACAATTAGAAAATTAATGATCTGAGATGGATATTATAGAACTTTTGAAGCCAGACAGAGGGACATTGGGGCACAGCATTGACTCTGGTGTCTTTTAGAATGGAGGAGTGCTAGGGCTCAGCTCTGGACAACTAGTATGTGAGGCTGTGACTAGGCAAGGCACTGTTCCTGTGTCCAGCCAGTAAAGTCTCTCAGCTTCCACTTCTACAATAGTAGGGCATTTCACTTGTAGAGAAAATGATTAGGCCAGTTCCATAGCTGAGCTTTGATCCCCACCACACGTCTGATTTTGATGAGGCACAGTTAGAAAAAATCAGTTTATTTTTTCCTGTCTTCTGTGCGCATATGTGTGCACACCCACCACTAGTCTGCATAGGATATCTCTGGAAGGACCATAAGAAACGGGAACAGTGGCTTTCTCAGGGAAGGGGCATAGAGGGGTGGAGAACTGGGCTGGAAGAGACTTTTTGTTCCATGAAACAATTGAGTCCTCTTTTAAGTTTTCTATTGTTGGGGGATACTCCATAATATTAAAGAATACATAGAGTATTATTAGGTATGTAAAATCTGACACAAACCCATGGATCCTACCATCCGACTTAAGAAGTAGAGCAGACTTACACAGTGAAGTTCTTTTTAAGTGTACTCTTTGATTATGTCTCAGAAATATGCTTTGGTTTTAACTGTATTTCTTTTCAAGCCTTTATATTTTATACTACATGCATGTTATATATTAAAAAATATTCATTGATAATTTTGAAAAGTCTCTTCAGTCCACTAATTCTCTCATTCGCTGGTGTCTGTGAACTTAAAGCCTACAGATTTCTTTAATGTCCACTTCCCTGATCATTATAGTCTGCCTCTGAACTGTGTTTTAAAATAGTATGTGCTGGAGAGAGGTCAATGATAATTAATAAAAATAAAGTTGTCAAGGCAAAAAGGAAAAATTGTGGTCAGATAAATTTTTCATTTTTCCCAGTGAGTTAAATCTTTTTTTAAAGTAGCTTCCCTGTGTCCTCCAGCCCCCAGTCCTGTAGGGGTTCATATTGCTCAGAGGTCTATAAAGCTGATGAAAATCTTTAAGGGGCTGGGGCTGTGGCTCAAAGGTAGTGCACTTGCCTGGCATGTTTTGAAGAACTGGGTTCAATTCTCAGCACCACATATAAATAAGTAAAATAAAGGTCTATCAACAACTAAAAGAAATTAAAAAAAAAAAAAAAAAGAAAAACTTTAGAATCATCAGTATCATCTGTTTTTTGGATCTCTTAATATTCTAAATATTAATGTGGGCTTTAAAAAATACATACTTTTGTTTATACTTAAGGGATTTTGAGCTCGAAGGAAAGTTGGGTATTTCCTTGCCCTCCCCTTTACTTAAGATGAGGAAATTGGCCCATTGAGGTTAATTTATTTCCTGAAGTCACATGATTAATTAGTGGTGGAGATGGAGGGAGAATTCATTTCCTTTACTCCCATGCCAGTGTTTTTTCTGCTATAACATACTTATAAAGAAATTATCAGACGCCTCTAATATATGAGGCTGTTTATCATTTTTTTCCCCAGAAATCTTGGTTCTTCTTGGAGTTTTCCATTAGAGTTTTCTATAACTACTCAGAGTAACTCACATCTTAAGTAGAGATGAAAACCAGTGCTGGGTGTTCACTTCCCACCCCCAGGGAGTGTGGCCAGCAGTAATTTCTCTGCTGGGACTGACTTGCTGTGTCTTCTCTGGCCTGGCTGATCTCATACCTCGACAATGATCTCAGAAGACAGGTAGGCAGACAGACAGCTGTTGTCATCAGTATTCTAACTTACATCTTACTGCCTCTTCTCTGAGTCATTGATTTATCTGGGGTCCCCTTAGAGTTAGGATTCAGATGAAAGGAATTTGAATTCATCTCTGTCTTCATCTTTTTTTTCTCTCCTTTTTGTTTCCTTATGTATGAGGCAAGCTGTCAAGACCATGAACCACAGTTTTAGCGATATTAAAACAGTGCCAAATTAAATAAAGATGAGATTCATACAGTCTTGTTTTTTTTCGCGCTTCACTTTTATAATTACCACATGCATTGTTTTTAATAGGATTTCCTTTATAATAACAAGGAAAAAAACAACAACAACAACAACAACCTTTTGCTGCCATGAACACCAAAACTCCAGCTTTCCTTGATTTGTAAAAGCTAAAGGGCAGTATCTGGCTGAGCTCATGGTGTCAGAGGTCTGGGGCATTCTTAATGTCATACAGAATCACAGAAATGGGTGGTGGTGCCCATGGGGTAAGTACAGAAGGCCTAGAAAAGAGGAAAATAACTATATTAGTGAAAATAAACTTAGTAGTGAAATTTTATAGTGTTTCATAGTTTTAACATGTCTTGTGTATATTATCTTATTTGATCCTTACTACAGCTCCGGCACTATCTGTAGCTTCACAATTTACAGAGGAAACTGAAGCTCAAGAGCCAGCCTCAGGACTGGGGTTGTGGCTCAGCGGTAGAGCGCTCGTTTGATCCTCAGCACCACGTAAAAATAAAGGCATTGTGTACAACTAAAAAACAAATAAATAAAAAAAAAAAAAAAAAAAAAAAAAAAGCCAGCCTTAGCAACTTAGTGAGGCCCTGAGCAACTTAGTGGGACCCTGACTCTAAATAAAATGTAAAAAGAGCTGGAGATTTGGCTCAGTGGTAAAGCGCTCCTGTGTTCAATCCCCTGTACCCAAAAGAAAAACAGCTTAATGGAACAGGGGTGTAAATTCATAAATTCAAATACTTTAACTACTACTACTTACTTACATGATCCATTTAAAATTAAAGTCAGGTCATATCCCTCATCATTCAGAACCTGTCACTGGCTCTCATTGACAGAAAAGCCCAAGTTCTTATCATGCTCTTGGAGGTCTTGTGCCCTCTGCCCCTTATACCTGAACTCCCTCTATCTCCTCCCCTCCCAATTTCCCATCTTTGCTTGTTTTATACCAGCCATGTTGTCTTTGCTGTCCCTGACACCTTAGCTTCTGTTTGGGGCTTTTAGACTTGTCATTCCTTCTGCCTGGAGTGCTGTTCCCTGAGCAGCTTCATGACTCGTTCCCTTAGTCCCTTACATTATTATTCAAGTGGTTCTTTTTTCAGTTAGGCCTTTCTTAAACATCCTATTTTGTTTTGTTTTATATTTTAGTACTAGGGATTGAACCCAGGGGTACTTAACCACTGAGCCACATCCCCAGCCCTTTTTTAATATTTTATTTAGAAGCGGGGCCTTGCTAAATTGCTGAGGCTAGCTTTGAACTCACGATCCTCCTCCTTAGCCTCCGGAGCTTCTGGGATTACAGGCATGCACTGCTGTACCCGGCTGCAGTGGAGCTTTTAAAAGCTACCTGATGTATGATTTCTGAATAGATGAATGAGGAATAGGATATGATTTATTAAAAGGTGAATTTCCATATGTTAGAAATTTGCAAAAATGATAAAACAATACTATTATCTTTACTATTTTTTAAAGAAAATAATAATTATTTTTCTTAACATTGTTTATGCTAACTGTGGGTATATTATTTTTTAAAGAAATAACATTTTAAATGTTTTCAGTTTTAAATGCTAATATAAATATTGATAGATGTGACCCACATAAACACAAGGCTCTTTGAAGTCTTTAGTAATTATAAGAGGGCCTGACACCAAAACATTTGAGAAGTACAGGTATAAGGAACTGACTGGAAGCCAGATTTCCTAGCTCTGCCACTGGTTAGTTGTGTGACCTTACCTCTCTATGCCTGTTAACCTTATCCATGAAATAGTAACACTAACAATACCTATCTTAGGAACTTGTTGTAAGTATTAAATGAGTTAATATTATGTAAAATGTTTATAACAATTTCTGGCATAGTAGGGGCTTTATTTTTAAAAATTTTATTGTAGTTGGTGGTTGGAATTTTGAATACTGTTAGATGCAGATAGTTAGTTTTTAATTTTCCTGGATATTCTGAGAACTTGCTACAGCCCTGTTGATATTTGGCAACTCTTTATAAATGTTTTAAAATGTTTCTTTTTTAAAAAAATATTTTAGTTGTAGATGGACACAATACCTTTATTTTATCTATTTTTATGTGGTGCTGAGGATTAAGCCCAGTTCCTCACATGTGCTAGGCAAGCTTTCTGCCACTGAGCCACAACCCTAGCCCCTGTTTCGTTTAAAATAAGAATATTCAAAGCTGCTTTATGTATAATAGGAAAAAAAAATAAAACAAACAGATGTAACTTAAATTTTAGCAGTAGGAGATTAGCTACATAACTATGATACCTTTGTATGATTAAATACTAATGTAGCCAACAAGTTTTTTAAAGATGTGGAAAAAATGTTTTCATTTTGTCCTTGTAATCCCAAAGAATGGCTCTGAGGCTCTATACCAGAATGTTTGTGGCTGTCTGTGGGTACTGGTATTCACAGGGAACTTTTTTGTGTGTGTTCTTCCTTTGGATTTTTATTTATCTTTCTGATTTTCTGCAATGCGTATGCATTTTTGTATTCAGTAAAAACCCATATTAAAGTGTGTGTGTGTGTGTGTGTGTGTGAGAGAGAGAGAGAGAGAGAGAGAGAGTGAGAGAAAGAGAGAGAGGAAGGGAGGGAGGGAGAGGGAGAGAAGTGCATATCAACACAGGTGTGGTTAAAGAGGAAGAAAATGGCTGGAAGCTGGTGTTTGGGGTTAGGAGCAAGAACTGTTGATCTGGAATCTCAGCGGTCAAAGTGCTCCATTGACCAAACAGTGTGTGATAAGTAGGCACTCTGTCTCATTAAACTATTCCCTCTGACTAGTTTTGTATAAACCCTTCCACATTTTTGCCTTTGTTTCTGTTTTGTTAAGATTTATTGAAATTTATCTCTGCAGTGTTTGTGTTAGGCCATATTCTTGGCAGAGCTGTGGATCCTTCCTATGCACACGAACTTACTCTCATTTTGAACCTTTCAGAAGTTTTTATAAACTAAAAACACACTTATTCTTTTGTTTTTGATGGTAAGAATAATCCGACTTCTTGTAGGCATAAGATGGTGGCATTAGTATAAAATTGTTTTAATTATTTGAAAGTGCATTTCTGTAATGTATTTTGTTTTATGACCCTAGGGTAAGTGTAAAAAATTCTCTTAATAATCCATGTACTTTTTGTCAGAAAGCAAAAAATTCATATTACCCATCTTTGCCTTATAAATAGGCTCTTGAGCCCTTATGTTGAAGAATTAAAATGTCAGTTATATTAACTTTGATTTTTCTGAACTGTTTTCTATGTTAGTGTATTTTCTTGAAAAGCAATTAAATTATATTCCTCAAATCAATGCCATAAGACTAATTTATGAAATATTTGATTGTGTAAGGCATTGAAAATTTATGGTGTTAATATTAATTAGGCTATCCAAACAGGTACTTTGACCCCATCCTTCTAATACTTTGCTATCCAAAGTATGTTCCAGGAACGAGTGACATCTCTACCACCTTGGAGTCTGAATCCACCCCAAACATGCAGGTCAGAACCTGCATTTTAACAAAAAACTCACAAATTAAAGTTAAGAAATGCTATTTGAACAGATTTTTATTGACTTGTTTTTGAAGCAAACAGGTAAAATAAAAATGATTTGTTGATGTAGTCCTATCAACAAATAAATGTCAGGAATAGGAATACAATAATCGGAACGATTATGTGATGTCTAATTGGTATAGAAGCTTGGGGAAAAACAGGAGGTAGCAACCAAGAAAATCTGTTCCTAGTGCAGTGCTGCTCTGGGTTAGATAAATGTTTACAGTTTGAGTTTTGTTGTAGCCGTTTTTTTTTTCTTGACTTTGCAAAGAAAGAACATAAGCCCGTTTTTTGCAAGATATTCTAGAATGTTTGGGAAAGGAGCTTAAAGATGACCTGATAAGAGCTTAAAGATGACTTTCATTTAACAGATGAACAAACTGAGGACTGAGAATGTTAAGTGACTTACCCAGGATCCCAGAGCATGAACTCCTAATGACCTGATGTTCAGTGTTCTGATCTGTGCACATCCTGTGCTTCCCTTGTGTTGCTTAAGGCCAAGTGTTTTTAGTTGATTCTGTTGATTTGAAACCATACTGAACAATTATTTGAGAATAAATCAACACCTCTCAGTACATTGGGAAAATGATAGAGTTCACTTTCTTCCTCTCATGTGAACTCATGTAATAGCTTCAGAAAAAGATGTTGACCTGTTGTCTGGAAGGTGAACTGTTGCTGCCATGAACCAGGGAAGCTGGCTGCCCACTCCTGTGCTCTTGCAGTTAGAAAGAGAAAGAGGATTTTCTGTTCTTCTGAAATGGCAGGATTGTGTTTAGGGCAGTGGTTTTGAGTGTTTATAGGTATGCTTATTTTATTTTTCTTTCTAATTCTGGCTTAAATAAAAGTTTATGTGTAAATCAGGGAAGAACTGGCTATCTGAGGAAAAAAATTGATCCTTATCTCACACAAAACTTGAAAATTCATTTTACATTTTAGACATTAATGTACAAGCTAATTGGCTTGAAAGCATGAATTATAAAGTTTAGTTAAACATTATTAAGTTTAAACACATTTTATCCCTCTTTGTATGTTGTTGAGTATGTTAAATCAGTTTTGCATTGCTGTAACCAAAATACTTGACAAGAATGTCTTGGAGAAAGGAAGATATATTTTAGCTCACAGTTTCAGAGGTTTAGCTCACTCAGTTGTTCTGGGCCAAGGTGAGGTAGGACATTGTGGCCAAACGGTATGATGGAGAAGAGCTGTTCAGCTCAGTGAGGCCAAGAAGCAGAGAGAGAAGGAGAAGGGGCCACTGGGCAGATGCACCCTTCCAGGGCATGTCCCTGGTGACCCAACTCCTCCAGAATGCTGCACCTGCCTGTTGTTACCACCAGTTAGTCCATTCAGACTAGGATGGACTGATAGGTCACAGCTCTCACAACCCAATCATTTTATCTCCGAATATTTTCCCAGTAGCCCAGAGGCTTTTGGGATACACCTGGTATCCAAACCATAACATTGAGAAAATGAAAGACATTGTTGAGAAAAGGAAAAGGCAAGCCAGGGGACAGGAGAAGATATTTACAATACTACATATATTTGACAAAGGGCTTATATTGAGAATTTGTTTTTAAAAAATTCTTAAAACTCAGAAGATAACCTAATAAAAAGTGGGCACAAGACTTGAACAGATACTTCAAAAAATATATGTATGACCAATAAACATATGAAAAGATGCTAAAAATTTATTGGTCAGCTGAGGGTGCAATTTAAAACCGCAGTGTGCTACCACTGCATGCCCACTAGAATAGTTAAAACTAAAAAAACTGATAATGCCAAGTGTTGGCAAGTATGCGGATCAATGGCGACTCTTGGGGACTTAGCTGGTGGAATGTTAAATGTCATGTAACCACTTTGGAAAACAATTTGGCAGTTTCTTACAAAGTTAAACATATTTAACATATAACCCAGCAGTCCTATTTCTAGCTATCACCCAAGAGTCATAGAAACATGTATATACTTGTACAAAGAGTCATAGCTACTTTATTTTTAAAGACTCTGAACTGAAAACAACCAAGATGTCAATCAGTAGGTGAATGGATAAATTATAGTCTGTTGATAAGTGAGAATTAAGTGAGAATTTAGTTTTTCTTGCAGTGCTGGGATTCAAACCCATATTATCATGCATTCCAGTGAGCACTCTACTGTTGAGCCATATATCCTCAACCCTGTGATATAGCCACAAATTGAAATACTGCTAGCAATAAAAATGAACAGGGTACTAATGCACATGTTTTGATGAATTTCAAAAATATTACAGTGCTGACTGTGGTGGCACACATTTGTGATCCCAGCTACTTGGGAAGCTGAGGCCAAAGAATCTAAAGTTCAAGGCTAGTCAGGAAACTTAACTAGATCCTGTGTCAAAATATAAAGAGCTGGGAATGTAGCTAAGTGACAGAGTACTTGTCTAGCATGTATGAGGCTCTGGATTTGATTCCCAACACTGCAAAACAAAACAAAACAAACTTTATGTTAAATGCAAGAAGCCAGTCTCAAATAAGCAGATGCACTGAATGATACCTTTTATATGACATGACATTCTTAAAAATTCAGGATGTCGAGCACTCAGGAATTTAAAAGAAAAGAAAAAAAAAAAAAAGCAAACAAACGAAAAAAGCTATTGATAAGTAAAACACCCTGAATTACTCCTAAGAGACTTATGCTGAGTAAAAAAAGCCAGTATTCTAAGGATGTAGTTTGGTGGTAAAGTGCCCCTGGGTTCCATCCCTAGAACAAACAAAAAAATACACCAATCCCAAAAAGTTGAATACTGTATGATTCCATTTGTATAACTCTTAAAATGACAAAATTACAAAGAGGGATTAAAGATTGGTTGTTTACAGATTGGTGGTTATCAGGAGTTAAATGTGGTGTACAGCTGGGAGGGAAGTGGGCATCATTATCAAAGGTCAACAAGAGGAATCCTTGCTGTGATGGGTGGAACTCTTCTGTATCTCAATTATAAATCAGTATTAGTACCCTGATTGTAATATTGCACTGTAGTTTTGCAGTATGTTATCATTGTGAGGAACTGAATAAAGGATACATGGGATCTCTCTATTATTTCTGACAGCTGCCAGGTGAATCTATAATTAGCTCAAAAAGTTTAATTTAAAAAATTCAGTTTGGCAGCTCTTCACACAAAACAAAAACAGGCTGTATGAGCTAGCAATTCCACTCCTAGATGTATATTCAAGAAAATTGAAACATTTGTCCATGTAAAACGTATGCACAAATGTTCACAGCAGCATTATTTATAATAGCAAAAAGTAGAAACAGCCCAAATGTCCATCAGTTGATGAGTAGATAAAGTGTGGTATAGCCACTGAATGGAACATTATTCAGCCACAAAAAGGAATGAAGTACCTGTATCTATGTTATAAAATGAATGAAAATGTAACATATTGTGAAATGTAAAAGAAGATGGACATGAAAGATCACATTGTAATTCCATTTATATGAAATGTCCAGAACAGGCAAATCCATAGAGGCAGAAAGTAGATTAGTGGTTGTCAGGGGCTGTGGGGGCCGGGATTGGCAGGGATGGGGAGTAACTGCTGATGGGAAATGTTCTGGAATTAGATACTGGTGACGGTTGCACAACTTTGTAAATTTACTACAGTCTACTAAATTATGCACTGTGGGTGAATTGTGTGGTATGCAAATTAGATCTCATTTTTAAATATTGAGGAAGGAATTGCAGTTTCTCCAGAGTGACAGATGGCAGATTAGAGGAGGAGAAATTGATTATAAAGGGGCTTAAGGAACTTTAGGGGTCAAAAATTTTGTAGCTCTTGATTGTCCTGGTGATTATATAGGTGTACATACCCTTGTCAGCATGCACCAAACTATACCTAGATAGAATTCAATAAAGTTGATTTTTTAAAACTTACAAAATTATCTCTATTTGTTGTAAGTTTAAAGTGACTTTTAGATTCAGATACGCTTTATTTCTTCCTAATACAAGGCTCACAACGAAAATTAATTTAACTCTGACTTCTATTGCTAATTTCTGTTGCTGCCATTTTCTATTTAGTTTCCAAACTGAAACCAGATTGGTTAATTTCTGTCAGACTGTGCCCTTGTGCCTTTGAACTAGCATGGTTGTGCTCTGCTTTTCAAAACCCATGAGTGGGTGTGATTGTTCTACAACTTTTTAAGTTTATGGAACATTCTATTGCTTTTATTGTTTTTTTCCTTTGTGTTCAACTGAAAAATGTCCTATTGGGTATACAAAATCAGGGTGATTACCTTTCATCACCCTTTGGAGTACTCTGAGCTAATTTGGGCACCAGGAGGTTGGAATTAAAATGATTCCTGAGGGAAGTAAGCAGGAGGAGAGGGGGAGGTAACAGGGTTAGGTAATGCTGCTGGTGGAGGTGGGGGGCAGGCAACAAAAAAACCAACCCCATGAACTTCTTTCCCACCTACATTGCTTTTGTCTCCCAACCCTGATCTCTTGCCAGATAGCAACAGTAAATAAAATATTGCATAAACCCCTGCAAGCTTTGAGAAGAGTTCTTCTAGAAGGTAGTCTCTGAGAAGAACCAGCTTTGTAGGTGGCCCCTGGATTTTTTCCCTGAGGTTTCCTTCTCCCTGCTCCACCTATCCTCACTCATTTCATGGGTCCTGCCATGAATCAACTCAGGAGTGTTTTCATTTTAATTTCTGCCACATAGGTGGACAGATTTTTTAAAAATTGTTTCATTTAATGCATAGATGAGACAGCCTTTTATTTAAAAACAACTTTACTGAAAGAGACCAAACAAGGGTGGGTGGGGGTGGGGCAGAAAGACTTAATCCTCCCAAAGCATAAAAGAAAGAAATTTATAGAATATGGAGTTCTAAGTAGATTTTGTAAGAATTCTAGGAAAAATATAAAAATATTTAAAATAGCAATAGCTAATACTTAATTAGGGTTTACTATGTGTGGAAAGGAAAAAGATAATAACTATTTCTTTCTTTCTTTTTTTTTGTTTTAATGTGCTACCACTTTCAAGCTTCACTTCTAACCAAATGGGTGTCCTACAGTTTAACTCAGTTTTCATAATGAGTCCATCCCCAGATTACTCACTACTTCATTTGACTTAGCTACAAATCAGAATTTCCCACAGTTCCCTGCTCAGGTTTGGATCATTTGCTAGAATAGCTCAAAGAACTCAGAAGGACACATTACTTATACGTAGGTTTACTATCAAGAATACAACTCAGGCCTGTAATCCCAGTGGCTTGGGAGGCTGAGGCAGGAGTTCAAAGCCAGCCTCAGGCAGAAGCAAGGTACTAAGCAACTTACTGAGACCCTATCTCTAAATAAAATACAAAATAGGGCTTGGGGGCTGGGATTGTGGCTCAGCGGTAGAGCGCTTGCCTAGCACCTGCGTGGCCCGGGTTCGATCCTCAGCACCACGTACAAATAAACGCATTGGTCCAACTACAGCAAATAAATAAATATTTAAAAAAATAGGGCTTGGGACATGGCTCAGTGGCCAAGTGCCCCTGAGTTTGATCCCTAGTACTCTCCTCTCCCCCCCCAAAAAAGAGAATACAACTCAAGCTGCTCATTGGAGGAGATTTCCAGGGCATGGTAGGGTCACACTGAATTTCCATGCCTTCTCTGGGCATGCCACCCAGCCAGCACGTCTATGTGTTCATCGACCTGGAAGTTCACTAACACTGCCCTGAATTTTTATGGATTAACTTGCTGGCTATTGGTGGTTAAGACCCTCCACCTTCTCAGGAAGTCAGGAGTAGAGCCCAGAGTTTCAATTCACCAATCACATGATTGACTCCCCTTGCAACCAGCCTCCCATTTTATGGCTTTCCAAAGTTACTGCATTAATATAATCCCAGGTGGGAAGAAAGGGGCTTGTTGTGAATAACAAAAGATGTTCCTTGCCAGTCAAGGTGTCATATACCTAAAATTCCAGCTACTCCCTGTAGTCCCAGCTACTTTGGAGGCTGAGGCAGGAAGATCACAAGTTCCAGGCCAACATCTCTTAAGATTTAAAAGAGTTGGACGTGGTGATGCATGCCTGTAATCCCAGCAACTCAGGAGGCTGAAGCAGGAGGATCTTGAGTTCAAAGCCAGCCTCAGCAACTTAGTAAGGCCCTAAGCAACTCAGCAGCAAGACTCTGTCTCTAAATAAAATATATAAACACGCCTTGGGATGTGGCTCAGTGGCCCCTGGGTTCAATCCCTGGCACTAAAAAAAAAAAAAAAAAAAAAAAAAAAAAAAAAAAAAAAAAAAAGATTTAAGAGAGAAGAACTGAGGTTGTGGTTATTGCTCAGTGGTAGAGCACTCACCCAGCATTTGCGAAGTACCTCCACATGCACACACAAAAGACTGTCCTTTCACCTTTATTGCTCTTATCACCTAGGAAGTTCTGAGCTCCAGTTATTTGGAGCTCTGTGCCAGGAATAGAGATAAATACCAAACACATACTTCGTGTTATAAATCACAGTATCACAGTATGCCAGCCAGTGTTCCAGGGTCTTTAGTTCTCTTAATCCTCACAAGTATGTGAGATGGGTGCTCTATCATCCCATTTTACTGAAGGGGGGAAATTGAGGGACAAAGTGGGTCTGAAACTTGTTCAATATCATACACCTGGTTAAGTGGTAGAGCCAACCTTGCACCGAAGTGTGTTATGGCTTCAGAATTTATGCTCTTTACCACCCACACTGTGTTTCCTGTTATGCAAAACTTAAGCCCTTTATCCTGTAATAATGATATGGTAGCTTTTGGTAGGTGCTTCTGAGCTGTCTAGGTTCCATGCCCCCCACCCCTCCCAGTACAAGCCTACCTGTGTTTTTTGGTCTCCTCCTCTCCCCTTTTTTAAACCCTGTTCAAAAAACTACAACTTAAAAACAACATTAAAAACAAAACAAAAGCCGGGCATGGTGGCGCACGCCTGTAATCCCAGCACTTGGGAGGCTGAGGCAGGAGGATCGCAAGTTCAAAGCCAGTCTCAGCAATGGCGAGGCACTTAGCAACTCAGTGAGACCCTGTCTCTAATAAAATACAAAAAAAAGGGGGGGGGGGGAAGAAAAGGGCTGGGGATGTGGCCCAGTGGTTGAGTGCCCCTGAGTTCAATCTCTAGTACCCCCCCCCCAAAAAAAGAAGCCAAACAAAAATCCTCTAAACCTTTTTCTCTTTTAGAGTACCTATATTTTTAAAATTCTGTTGTCCTAGACCTTCTTTCTACATTAGGGGCAGCGTTTTTAAAAAATATTTGGGCTGGGTTTGTGGCTCAGCGGTAGAGTGCTCGCCTAGCACGTGCGCGGCCCGGGTTCGATCCTCAGCACACGTAAAAATGAAGGCATTGTGTACAACTAAAACAAACAAATAAATATTTTAAAAAATATTTGATCCTACTTAGAAATAAGCCTGTGTATGATAAGCCCTTGGAAACTTCCTTGTTTTTTTGTTGTGACTTTTGTACCTGTTCACAAGGATGAGAAGGAATGCTGTTTTGAATTACACTACAGTAAGATTTCTGACTTATACCCATGGCCAAAGCCAGTGTCATGTGTGTGAAACTAAACAAAACTTCTCAAGTGTCTTGCCATAAATGTACATTAGAAATTTTTTTCCGACGTAACACATAGTTCTGTGAGTTGGAATTAAATTTAAACCTATGTGCTATGTGAAGGACTTTGTTGGCTCTGCTTAGAAAATAAGATTTCTTGCTTCCTCCCCGTTTTCTTCTGAGAAGGCTTTGAGAAACTTCTAAACATCTGAGTTTTGTGTCTGCTAAGTTAGCATGAGATGTTTGCATATAGTCTTCCCTTAGCTTTATCCTGAAGATCCTCTTGCATTTAGGCTTTTGATCAAATGATTCAATGTTACTAAATTTGTGATTAATCCCAACTAAGGTAGTTAGTCTGAATGTTTTAAGGAAAGTCTATAAATTTGAAGAAAGAAAAAGAATATTTTTCCATGTACTCATAGAATTTGACACATTCTGAATATTGCATGAAAGGTGTTTGAGAGTCTAGAAAAAAAATGTCCTTCCCACATGCGTGGGGGTAAAATTCTGGTTTAGATAGTTTAGAATAAAACCTAAATAACACCTGTCTGGAGTCAGTGTTTGGGCTCCTAGAAGAGCAGGTGAGCTTCCTGGTGTGGCTCCTCTTTATTTTACCCTGCCTACCCCTTCAGCTTCACCTGCTCTCTTCACTTCTGCTTTCTAGGTTCCGTTCCATCCTCCCCCCATTCTCTTCTAATTTTCCAAATTAATTTCCTGCTTATTCTTTTTTTTAAAAAAAAAACATTTATTTATTTGCTTTAGTTGTACACAATGCGTTTGTTTTTACGTGGTGCTGAGGATCGAACCCGGGCCGCGTACGTGCAAGGCGAGCGCTCCGCCGCTGAGCCACAATCCCAGCCCCCCTGCTTATTCTTTAGGTTAGAGAATGTTTTTCTACCCCAGGTATTCTCATACCTTCTCATGCTCACTCTCTTCATTGTAGTTACATTTTGAGATTATATGTTTGTTTATGGATTTTGTTCGTTGCTTCTTTTCCTCACTGCATTATAAACTTTACAGAGGCAGGTGTCTCTCTGTTATTGATGTTATTGTTTTACCTATTTATGTCCAGCATCTGTCCAGGTGCTTGATACTTAAATGCTGCATAAATGCACGTTAAGGAATGAATGAAGTGAACATGAAATATTGGAGACATTAGGAAGAAGAAAGCCACTCCATTCTGTATCCAGGTCCCCACCCCCGTAGTTTGTCCAGATTAATATTTCCCTGCAGAGTAAGTACAAACCATCTTGCTCATGGTGGTTCTTCAGTTCCTTTATAAAATTTAGAGGGCCACTTTAAAAAAAATTCTGATTTGTTATGTATGACGGCAGAATGCATTACAATTCATATTATACATACAGAGCACAATTTTTCATGTCTCTGGTTGTACACAAAGTAGAGTCACACCACTTGTGTTTTCATACACGTACTTAGGTGATTATGTCCATCTCATTCCACCATGTTTCCTACCCCAATGCCCCCTCCCTTCCTCTCCCTCCTCTTTCCTCTATCTAGAGTCCGTCTAATCCTTCCATGCTCTCTCCCCCCAACCCCATTATGAATCAGCATCTTTATATCAGAGAAAACATTCAGCATTTGTTGTTTTGGGATTGGCTAACTTCACTTAGCATCGTATTCTCCAGTTCCCATCCATTTACCTGCAAATGCCGAGATTTTATTCTCTTTTAATGCTGAATAGAATTCCATTATACCACATTTCTTTATCCACTGATGGGCATCTAGGTTGATTTAGCTGTTGTGAATTGTGCTGCTATAAACATTGATGTGGCTGTGTTTCTGTAGTATGCTGTTTTTAAGTCCTTTGGGTATAGACAGAGGAGTGGGATAGCTGGATCAAATGGTGGTTGCATTCCCAGTTTTCCAAGGAATCTTCATACTGCTTTCCATATTGGCTGCACCAATTAGCAGTCCCACCAGCAATGTCTAAGTGTGCCTTTCCCCCCCACATCCTCGCCAATTGTTGTTTGTATTCTTAATAGCTGCCATTCTGACTGGAGTGAGATGAAATCTTAGAGTAGTTATGATTTGCATTTCTCTAATTGCTAAAGATGTTGAACATTTTTTCATGTTTGTTGATTGATTGTATATTGTCTTCTGAGAAATGTCTCTTCAGTTCCTTGGCCCATTTATTGATTATGTTATTTGGTTTTTTTTGGTGTTTAGATTTTTGAGTTCTTTATATATCCTAGAGATTAGTGCTCTATTTGATGTGTGTGTGGTAAAAATTTGCTCACAAAATGTAGCCTCTCTATTCACTTCTCTGATTGTTTCTTTTGCCGAGAAGAAGATTTTTTTTTTTTTTTTTGGGGGGGGTACTGGGGATTGAACTCAGGGGCACTCGACCACTGGGTCACATCCCCAGCCCTTTTTTTGTATTTTATTAGAGACAGGGTCTCACTGAGTTGCTAAGTGCCTCGCCATGGCTGAGGCTGGCTTTGAACTCGCGATCCTCCTGCCTCAGCCTCCCAAAGTGCTGGGATTACAGGCGTGCGCCACTGCGCCCGGCTGAGAAGAAGCTTTTTAGTTTGTATGCAACCCATTGATTTTTTATTTTAACTCTTGCAGTATAGGTCTTTATAAGGAAGTAGAGGCCTAATCCGACACGATGGAAATTTGGGCCTACTTTTTTTTTTCTAATAGGCCCAGTTTTTCTGGTTTAATTCCTAGGACCTTGATCCACTTTGAGTTGAGTTTTGTGCATGGTGAGAGACAGGGGTTTAATTTCATTTTGTTGCATATGGATTTTCAGTTTTCCCAGCACCATTTGTTGAAGAGGCTATCTTTTCTCCAATGTATGTTTTTTGCACCTTTGTCTAATATAAGATAACTGTATTTATGTGGGTTTGTCTCTGTGTCCTCTGTTTTGCACCATGGGTCTTCAAGTCTGTTTTTGGTGCCAATACCATGCCATTTTTGTTACTATTGCTCTATAGTATAGTTTAAGATGTGATATAGTGATGCCATGTACTTCACTCTTCTTGCTAAGGATTGCTTTAATTATTCTGGGTCTCTTATTTTTTCAGACGAATTTCATGACTTCTTTTTATATTTCTATGAGGAATGTCATTGGGATTTTGATTGGAATTGCATTAAATCTGTATAGTGCTTTTGGTATTAATTCTTTTTTTTTTTTTTTTTGGGGGGGGTACTGGGGATTGAACTCAGGGGCACTCGACCACTGGGTCACATCCCCAGCCCTTTTTTGTATTTTATTAGAGACAGGGTCTCACTGAGTTGCTAAGTGCCTCGCCATGGCTGAGGCTGGCTTTGAACTCGCGATCCTCCTGCCTCAGCCTCCCAAAGTGCTGGGATTACAGGCGTGCGCCACTGCGCCCGGCTGAGAAGAAGCTTTTTAGTTTGTATGCAACCCATTGATTTTTTATTTTAACTCTTGCAGTATAGGTCTTTATAAGGAAGTAGAGGCCTAATCCGACACGATGGAAATTTGGGCCTACTTTTTTTTTCTAATAGGCCCAGTTTTTCTGGTTTAATTCCTAGGACCTTGATCCACTTTGAGTTGAGTTTTGTGCATGGTGAGAGACAGGGGTTTAATTTCATTTTGTTGCATATGGATTTTCAGTTTTCCCAGCACCATTTGTTGAAGAGGCTATCTTTTCTCCAATGTATGTTTTTTGCACCTTTGTCTAATATAAGATAACTGTATTTATGTGGGTTTGTCTCTGTGTCCTCTGTTTTGCACCATGGGTCTTCAAGTCTGTTTTGGTGCCAATACCATGCCATTTTTGTTACTATTGCTCTATAGTATAGTTTAAGATGTGATATAGTGATGCCATGTACTTCACTCTTCTTGCTAAGGATTGCTTTAATTATTCTGGGTCTCTTATTTTTTCAGACGAATTTCATGACTTCTTTTTATATTTCTATGAGGAATGTCATTGGGATTTTGATTGGAATTGCATTAAATCTGTATAGTGCTTTTGGTATTAATTCTGCCTACCCAAGAACAAGGTAGAGCTTTCCATCTTCTAAGGTCTTCTTTAATTTCTTTCTTTAGCGTTCTGTAGTTTTTGTTTGTAGAGGTCTTTCACCTCTTTCATTAAGTTGATTCCCAAGTTTTTTTTTTTTTTTTTTTTTTTTTTTTTTTTTTTTTTTTTTTTTTTGAGGCTGTTGTAAACAGGGTAGTTTTCCTTTTCAGAGGATTTGTCACTGATATACAGAAATGCCTTTGATTTATGGGTGTTGATTTAGTATCCTGCTACTTTATTGAATTCATTTACTAGTTCTAGAAGTTTTCTCATGGAATGTTTTGGATCTTCTAGATAAAGAATCATGTCATCAGCAAATAGTGATAATTTGAGTTCTTCTTTTCCTGTCTGTAATTTCTTTGTTTTTCTTTCTTTTTCTTTTCCTTTTTTTTTTGGGGGGGGGGGGTGTGCCAGGGATTGATCTCAGAGGCACTCCAGCACTGGCCCCATCCCAAGCCCTTTTTTGTATTTTATTTAGAGACAGGGTCTCACTGAGTTGCTAAGTGCCTCACCATTGCTGAGGCTGGCTTTGAACTCGTGATTCTCCTGCCTCAGCCTCTCATGTGCTGGGATTACAGGTGTGCGCCATTGTGCCCAGCTTGATCCCTTTAATTTCTTTCATCTAATTGCTCTGGCTAGTGTTTCAAGAACTATGTTAAATAGAGTGGTGAAAGAGGGCATCCCTGTCTTGTTCCACTTTTAAAAAAAGACATTTCTGGGCTGGGGTTGTGGCTCAGCAGCAAAGCGCGCGCCTAGCATGTGTGCGGCCCCGGGTTCGATCCTCAGCACCACGTAAAGACAAATGCATTGTGTACAACTAAAACAAATAAATAAACATTAAAAAAAAAAAAGACATTTCTAACTTCCCCTCATTGATTTTAAGAATCATGATTCTCAGTTTTTGTGAAATTGTAAAGATGCAGTGTTTGTATCACATATCACTAGATCCACCTCTGCTCAGGGTTGAACCAAGAGTTGTCTCATTTCAGGTAAGGAGCTAATAAATGTTTGGAGGCACTGTGTATTTTGGCTTATTGATTAGGGCTTTGAATTTTTTCTTTTTGATATACCTAGATTTGTTCAGGCTTTGGGGGAATCTTTGTGCCATATTTAAGATTACCAATTTTTATTAAAATGACAAGTGTTCTTTTTTCTTTCTTTCTTTCTTTCTTTTTTTCTTCATATCTTTTAGTTGTTGATGGACCTTTGTTTATTTGTATGTGGTGCTGAGAATTGAACCCAGTGACTCACACATGCTAGGCAAGCACTCCACCACTGAGCCATAACCCCAGCCCCCAGCAAGTGTTCTTTTTGAAGCTTCGCATCTCGCGGTCAAACCAAGAGTGTTAATGTCCTAATAATCCTGCTTCTTGTCCACTGATTGTTACCACCTGCACCTCAGAGTACTTTTGAGGTTAAGAGTGACAATTTAGCCGGGCGCGGTGGAGCACGCCTGTAATCCCAGCACTTTGGGAGGCTGAGGCAGGAGGATCACGAGTTCAAAGCCAGCCTCAGCAATGGCGAGGCACTTAGCAACTCAGTGAGACCCTGTCTCTAATAAAATACAAAAAAGGGCTGGGGATGTGGCCCAGTGGTCGAGTGCCCCTGAGTTCAATCCCCGGTACCACAAAAAAAAAAAAAAAAAAAAAAAAAAAAAAAAAAAAAAAAGAGTGACAATTTTTGTGAGGTATATGGTGCTCCTGAAAGCTTTTGGCTTAGTGTACTCAGTTTCAAAAATTGTTTTCACAAGGATGTCAGACAGCTTTAAATTTGGTGTGCTGGTAGAGGGATTAAAGTACCACAAACAGACTTAACTCCTTGGAAAACTTCCCTTTCTTCTAATTTTTTCTTTTGTTACTTTAAGCATTCTAAATTACCTTTGTTCTTTGGAGGTGCTTAGAAATTTCTATTCATAGCAAAAGAGTTAAATAAGATTTAGAAAATTTATACTTTAACAAATGCTCTTGTAAACTATTCCTGAAAAAGATGGATCAGTTAAAGTTTACAAATTACTCTTAAATGCAGATTGCTAAGTGGTGGTGTTATGGGTATGAGTTTCTTGGCTTTTCAGGATGTCATCCTTTTTAGTCCTGGAGCTAAATATCAAGAGGCTACATGTTCAACCATAAAATGTTAGCCTCTGCCAACATTACATCAGCTCCACAAAACCTCATTGGCTAATTATCCCCTGAGACTAGGACATGGATTTGGCAGCTTGTGAAAGCTGCTTTTTCCAATTTCTCCCTTCCTGGCTGTGACATATCCCAAAGGAATGAGGTTGAGAAATCATCATCATCTTTTGAAAGCTTTCAACCTCTCATTCCCACAGCAGTTCTCATGGCCAGGGATAGAAGATTCCTTCTTCCACTTGAAGAGTCCCTTTTTGCAGATGATGTATATTTTTTAATCAGTGACCAAGGAAAGGCTGGGGGCAAGGGACCTCATTAGGTCTGATTCCAGGTGGTTGTCTACAAGGATGCTAGTGCTTTTACTAGGATCTTCTTTATATTACCAAAGTGAAAGAAGCTGAAAGACTAAAACTGGAACCATATAGGTATTCATCATCTGTGTGAGCTGACATTTGGTATAAGAATTAGGATTGTTCTTTAGATGTTAAAGGATTTAACATCTCCTTTAATGAGTGCCTATAAAATAACTTTCTTGAGGGTAACCTTGGGTCATAAAAAGAGCTGCCTGACCTCAATCACCTTAATCTCTTTTAGCCTTAGTTTTTACATCCTTAAAATATAGTACCTTCCTTATCTTCCACAAAAGGTGTTGTAGGAATGGAATGAGATAACACATGTGAACAATTTCATCAGGGTCACCAGTGACCTACTATTCACCTTATCCAGTGGGTCTGACCCACTTTAGGTCTCCTCTTACCTGGTCTTTCTTTACTGTTTTCAATGCTGTCCCCTCTTTATTTGGTCCCTTCAGTGTTCTTTGCCTAAAGCCTAAGCATAAAATAAAATTTTTGGGAGAGTATTGAATAATGCACAGCCTTACCAGGAAAACGGAACAAAGACTGGATAACAAAGTTCAGAAAATGAACAGAAACTGAGCAAGGCAGAGCCTAGTGAAAACCATTTTGTGAGACCAGCCTGCTGAGGACTGCTCCTGCATTCTCTGCCACTGCTACTTGCCTGGTTTCCAGTGAACCCCTGCTGCTGTTGGCACTGCCACCAGTAGACACTTGACACAGTGCCAGGGATAATTGATTGTGTTTTCTGCCTTCACGTCATTTCCTCGATAGTTGAAGTCCTAGATGGGAAGATTTGATCAGCTGAATGTAGGTTATATATTTGTGAGCTAGAGTCCTGGGAGCTGAGTGAGGGAATATCTATGTTTCAGTTGCTGTAGTAGAAAGGGGGGCCTGCCTTCCCCCATCTTAGAATTTCCCTCAAAAGGAAGGTGTTTAGGTGCTGGGCAGCTAACAGAGATAGCGGTTTCTCTATGGCTGGCCTCCTGCCTTTCTGGCCACTGTTCACTCTCTCACAGTTTGTGTTCAGCCTTGTTTGTCTTTGACAGTTTTTCTCCTCAGTCTACATATTCTTCCTAACAATTTCACTCCAAACTGTGACTTCGTCTACCATGTATTGAGTGATGTGTGTCCCTTTATCTTTAGCCCTGACCTAGTTCCTAGTTTAAGATTTGGTTAACCCACTGATCTTCCCACCTGGACATCTAGATAACTCACATGCATTTACAGCCGATGCCACCATTCCCCAGGCCTATGTTCCCTAACTTGGTACCAGTTGCCCTAACCAGAAAGCTAGGACTCGCCTTTGATTCCTCTTTGCAGTACACCTCACATCTATTTAATTTCTTTTTCTTTGACCTCTCCCATTTTGTGTCACTATCCTAGATCACATTCTCATCATTTCTGGTTAGGTTTTAAAAAAATATTCAATAGCCTTCTTATTGGTCTCCCTGCTTAGAGCCTGATTCTTTTCCAACCTGTCCTTCATTCAGCTGCCAAAGATACTTTGTCTCACCATAAGTTTGAATCATTTTATTCTTCTCTTCAGAATTCTTCTTTGTTTTGGGATAAAACTTAAAAACTATTGAATTTGACTGTTTAGTCTCTCACTATTTGGTCATCTCTTTGCCACTTCCAACCTCATGATCTCTGGCAATACTGACCAGCTTTTGGTTTTTTAGAGTAGTTGATGCCCTTTTATTTATGTGTTTCTTTGTGCATAATCTCATTGTGGGGTGGGTGGGTGCTGGAGACTGAACCAAGGGCCTCATCTATGCTAAGCACAAGCTAGACCACTGAGCTACACCCTCAGTTCCCCCTTGCATATAATCTTGCCTCTGCCTTGACCATTCATTCCTCTTTGTGGTTGTCAGCCTGCTGGCTTATACTCATCCTTCAAGTCTCAAATCAAGGGCTGCTGCTTCAGAGATTCATGTTGTCTTGCTTCCCCTGGAAATCTTGGTGTCCTGTCTCATGTGCTCTCCTTATGTTTGGCACATTCCACTACAGACCAGTTGTTTCAGTCTATTGTTCCTAGCAGGTCTCATCATACAAAGGAAATTCCTTGAAAGCAGAGATGGTATCATCACATAGCAGTATATAATTTTTATGTAACGACCAAATGAATGAAAACATTTTGAGAAATAAAGCACTCTACACATATTTTCATCATTGGCATTTTATTGCCATTTCTTTTTTTTTTTTTTTTTTTTAATATTTGTTTATTTATTTTAGTTGTACACAATGCAATGCATTTTATGTTTACGTGGTGCTGAGGATCGAACCCGGGCCGCGCACGTGTGAGGCGAGCGCTCTGCCGCTGAGCCACAACCCCAGCCCCTTTATTGCCATTTCTAACTCTAAAATCATTAAGTTCTTTTTCACTCTTAGAGTTTTGTAATCTGTGAATCAGTTCCTGGGAGACAGTTCTGATTTTATTTTGTTATCTTTCTGCAGGTGGCTAGAGAGCCAAGAACCCTGTCAGCCTATCATATAATTTTGATTTCTCTATGCAACCTTATATTCTTTCTCCGAGAAGTTGATTATATATAGTTTCCTTTGACTTTCCCAACCTAACATTATTTTAGTCCTAAATAGTGATTTAAATCATGTGTATCTCCATTCCTCAACCCACAGTCACTAATTCAGTTACTTTGCTTTAGTTGTTTTTTCAAGGCTATAAATCATGCAGTGGCTAGGAACATACACTGTATTAATATAGTGGAGATGAGCTACAGAATCTAGAGAGAGGCCTGTCAAGTTGACTAAACTGCAGGAATTGCCTTTTACCCATACCATAGCTCTCATTTGGGTTCTGTACTCCCCTGGAGGCCTTGGCATAGCAAACAGTATATAGTTGAACTTGGCCACTGCCTCTTGATTTATTGCACTGGGAAGAATAAGTTTTGAAATATTTTTTTTCCCTTGTTCTTCCCTCTGAGGGAGTCTGCGTCATTGAGAAATGTTTAACCTCATGGCCTTGCACTGGGGCTGGAAATTTGCCGGAGGGAACTTGAAGCTGGCAGTGTTTTTACTCAAATTCCCCCTTAAGGGGAGGGGGATTTCAGCAGAACCTGCCAAAACAGGAAGATACTGGGAAATTTTTTAGTAGCAAAGCTGTTGCCATTAGGTTACTGAAAGTATTTGAAGAGTTTCCTGGAAATAAATATAGGCATTTTGAATTTCCTTTTGGGAGAAAACTGTAGATTCTACCAGGTGTAAACAAAAATCCAGACTGAGAAACTGAGCTTTGCAGTTGGTGGTATGTTGTTATAAGGGAACTTTGACCCACTTGGTGAGAAAAAGAAGCTAACCAGAGGGAGTTTTAGGAGTTTAGAAACTTTCCTGTAGGGTAAATAGCCATAGGCCAAGGCAAATCTCTATGGACTATGGGAAGAATTTTTTTTTTTTTAATCAGTTCTGGATTATGCTAAGAATAGATGGTAACAGTGATTTTTTTTAAGACAAATTTTTCAAATTTCTATTGATACTGTCATTATATTCTATTTCCAAAAGCACTTATTTGACACAAGCAAGATATTTGCCCAGTAAGAGTTAGAATGGATGATTTTTTTGTGTGTGCCTAAAGGATAATCTATTAGGGGAAGGTATGGGCTAGCAGATGTATGGAGTATTACTACCCCTGCTTATTTTTTTCTTTTGTTTCACATATGAGGATAGTTAAACAGTTGTTTGCCAGTGTGAATTGATAAACTGAACAGTTACTGAGCCCTGACAAGGGAAGAATTGTGTGGTTAAACCTTTGTGGGCAGCCTTGTGACTTTCTGGAAAATTGGAAACAACTTTGCTTAAACAGGACTTGATAGAAATATAAGCATTCTTGGGCTGGGGTTGTGGCTTAGCGGTGGAGTGCTCGCCTAGCACGTGCGCGGCCCGGGTTCGATCCTCAGCACCACATACAAATAAATGCATCGTGTACACCTAAAGCAAATAAATAAATAAATATTAAAAAAAAGAAAGAAATATAAGCATTCTTGCCCACTGTGAGAGATAGTTGGGCTCATCTACTATGTGTCTTTTCTGGGGAATTTGGCAAGGGAGATTGAGGGCTGATCATATTTATGGCTAGCATCAGACTTATTTTAGTCAGCAAGTATTTATCAGCTATTGATTATGTGCTTAACACTATGATACTTATTCTGGGGGATTCCTGAGAAGTAGAAAGAATGATTCTGAGACCACAAAATTTCTATTATTGGTGGGGACTACAAGGAGTTACAAGATCCTGAGAAAGAAAAGATAAATGGGGTCAGGAAAATGAAGAAGGACAAGTGGATTTAGGATAGGCAAGAGGAGTCAGAGGAAGGAAGGATGAATCATGGTGTTCAGATAGGAAGAGAATCCTAAGGAAAGATCTGGACACCAGACTAGGTGTGCTATGTAAGGAAGACTAAAGGTTTTACCTTGATTAGAATGGGGAAAGTGGGACAGTTGGAAGATTGTGTCAAATACAGAATAACTAGCTGGATTACTGAGTAGCTTGAATGTTAGAGTTTGGCCCTCACCAGATTGTGGGAAGTCATTTTAAATTCTTGAGTAACTAATTATTTAGTTTGTCAATTTCTTTAATTGAAATTCTAATTGAGATAATTGTAGATTTACATGCAGTTCTAAAAACTAATATCAGATGAATCCTTAGTACACAATAATTACTTCAAAAAATTTATTAAGAATTTTGTAAAGAAGCCAGGCGCAGTGGTGCATGCCTATAATCCCAGTGACTTAGGAGGCTGAGGCAGGAGAATCACAAGCTCAAGACCAATCTCAGCAACTTAGGGAGGCCCTGTCTCAAAACATAAAGAAGGGCTGAGGATGTAGCTGTGGCAAAGTGCCCCTGAGTTTCCACCCTAGTGCCAAATAAATAAATAAATGAAACAAAAATCTTAAAAAAAAAAAAAAAAGAAAGAAAGAAAAGAAAGAAAAATAGAAAATAAATCCATTTACATTCATTAAAAAAGAATTTTGTAAAGAAAAAGGCTCATAATTTTTGGAAGCACAATATCAGGAGGCTTTGTAGATTTGGTCTCTGGTGAGGGCCACCTTGGCTACATGACATCAATCATGGTAGATGGTATCACGGCAGGAGCGTGTGCAAGAAGGACAGATCAAGTGGTGAGACCAGCGAGAAAACAAAGAGAACCATAAGAATTGCTTTTTAAGTGCTAAGTTTGTGAAAGTTATTTCTAAGTTTGCACAGATGCATGAAACATTGTGCCTGCTTTTTGTAGGCATACAGGAAAAAAGACACATCCTTTTAGTAAAATAGCTTAGGTAAATGAGAAACAATTATTTTTGGAAGGGGTTTAGGAGAGGTGCTTTATGGTGCCGGGGTCATGTGAAATTATTCACTCAGCACCTAATATATGCCAGAGTCTGTGCCAGGTGCCAGGAGTATAGTGGTGAACAAGATAGACATGGTTCATGTCCTCTCCCAGCCTGAAATTTATTGAAGGCAGACAAGTAATTATAATAAAACAAAATAGGGGTTATTAAGGAATATTCAGAATACCATGGGAGAATAGAGCAGGGGAATCCAAATGATTGAGGGCACAGTGCAAGAAGGCTTTGCAGAGGAAGGGATTTTTAAGCGATGACCTGAGGGATGTTGAAGCAGAGAGATCTGTGTGAGGAACTGGAGAGGACAAACGAAATAGCCCATTGAAGGAGCTGGAGGACTTTTGTTACAGTTGGTTAAAGAGGGGCAGTGTAGTCCAACATATCTGAGTGGAGCCTCCACAGCCTTCCACTTCCTAGTTGCCCTGGACTCATTTTCTCCATGCTTCAGATCCCCTGTGTGAAGATGGGTACAATGATAATTCCCACCTTGTAGGACTAAATGAGAACAGTAGCATCTACCTCATAGCATCTACCTCATAGGGTCACTGCAAGGTTTTCTGGCCTTGGTACTGTTGACATTTGGGTTAGATGATTATTTGTGGGGATCTATCCTGTGTGTTGTAGAGTGTTTGGCTATATCCCTGGTTTCTACCTACTAAATGCCAGTAGCAGCCCTACAGCTGTGACAAGCAAAAATGTTTCCAGATATTGCCATATCATGTCCCCTCATGGTCAAAATTGCCCTGTGTTCAGAACCACTGGGTTTTTGTGAGGATTAAAGTTGTTGATTGTGTCAAAGCACATAGTACCTGGCATATGTGCCCTTACTGTTTGCTATTACAATTAGTATAGTGGTGTCTAGGGGGAAAAAAGTGTTTCTTCTGATAGTAGTTGAGGGAATTTAGTCTCTTGTTTGATTAACTAAATAAAAAAAATAAAATATAGCCCAGATGCTAGTATGAACAAATGGGGTTGTTTCTTCCCAGTAAACTGTGTTTACACTCAGAGCCACTTTCTATGGATATAAAGCACTCCATTCATCAGGGAACCTGTGGCCCTGCCTTTAGATATAAAGTTGTGTCTCAATTGAAAATTTCCTTCTTTCTTTTCTTTTTCCTTCCTTCCTTTCTCCCTTCTTTCCTCTTTCCCTTTCTCTCTCTCTCTCTTTCTTTCTTAATATAGATGGGATCTTGTGTTGCTCAGGCTGGTCACTTACTCTTGGGCTCAAGTAACTCTCTTACCCCAGGCTCCCCAGTAACTGAAACTACAAACATTGGCCACTGAGCCTCAAACATTCAGTAATACTTAATGGAATTTCTCCATCACCTGACACAGCTCAAATTAATCCTTTATAATGACTGCATACTACTTTGTAGCTTGTCTGTACTCTTATATATTCAGACAATCCCCTGTTGGTGGGTATTTTTTTCTTTCTCTGCTTCCCTGGACCTCCTGTCTGTATCTCTTTCTTTTCTTTTTTAAAAATTAATCTGTAATACACTGTTTTTTTTTTTTTTTTTTTTTGGTGGTATTGGGGACTAAATCCAGGAGTGCTACATCCTAGCCCTTTTTATTTTTTGAGAGTCTCGCTAAGTTGACCAGGCTGGTCTTGAACTAGAACTCTTCCTGACTCAGCCTCCTGCATCAATATACATTCCATATCCATTAAAAAAAAAATATTTATTTATTTGCTTTAGTTGTACACAATGCCTTTATTTTTACATGGTGCTGAGGCTTGAACCTGGGCTGTGCATGTGCTAGGTGAGTGCTCTACCTCTGAGCTACAACCCCAGCCCCTATCCCATATCCTTTTAACTTAAGTATAATGTATTGATGTGTATATTTCTATGGTGTATATTCCTAGGAGTGAAACTGATGAGTTAAGAGGACTCAGTAGCTTTAGGTTCAATAGACAATGCTACCAAATTGTTTTTTAAAGACTTCACATTACCACAGGTATGTATGAGAATACCCCCCCCCCACCTCTCTAGTATGTATAGATGCTATAAGATCTTTTTAAGTTTTCCACTGGTCAAATGGGTGTGAAGTGTTAGCTTACTGTTATTTTGATATCATTCCAGTTAGGACTATAGTTAGGATTCTTAACAGGAATAAGCCATAAGAAAATCTAGCCTCTTTGGCAGTATAGCCAGATCTCCTTGAAATCCCAATGAGATATGGATTGAACAATATCAGAGGACAGATGAATATAACAGTTCCTTAATAATAAGAAGCTGGGCATTCAGATTAAGACATCTATTAATGAGATTGTTGCACAGAACTGAATTATACTTAGGACTGTATCTGTGCATCTGGGCAAAGCCTTCTTCCCCAGCCTCCTTGGCAATTTTTGCTGCAGAGATAATTTTTCTGGGGAAGTTGAACATAGCACTAAGCAGATCATATTGAAGAAAGTACCACCACCAAGAAAAAAAAAAAAGTAAAAAAAGAATGAAAATTGTGTTGTTAGTGAATGGGTCAGAATTTTAAGTTATAGGTGGTACATTTTTTTTTTTTTTGTGGTACCGGGGATTGAACTCAGGGGCACTCGACCTCTGGGCCACATCCCCAGCCCTTTTTTGTATTTTATTTAGAGATAGGGTCTCACTGAGTTGCTAAGTGCCTCGCCATTGCTGAGGCTGGCTTTGAACTCGCGATCCTCCTGCCTCAGCCTCCCAAAGTGCTGGGATTACAGGCGTGCGCCACCGCGCCCGGCTTAGGTGGTACATTTTAAAAATGTTTTTAAATTATGAAATGTTTTAAATTTTCCCCCCAAAAAATTAAATTTTGAAAATTTACAAGGGATTCCAAGTTGGAAGTGATTCTGAATATAGTACTTTTGAAGAAGCCAAGTCAACTCATCATACCAAGGGCTAAAACTTCTTTCAGATTCCCCAGTTACAGACACCATATAGTTAAATAGCTCTCTGGTTTATCCTATCCTTGTGTGTATGTGAAGTAGGGGATTGGTGTCTGTGAAGGAAACATATAACCCTGGTGAGTGTGGTGTCTGGGGTCTCTGACTTCTAGGGACATGTATGGATTAACAGAACAATTTATATGGCCATGCCCTTGCTTCAGAAGTGAAGCGAAGGGAGATGACCTTTTAATGGAGGAGCTCTGGTAGCTTTGTACTTTGAAAGATGTGAGATCAATGAAGTAATGCAAAAGAGCCAGCAGAATGTAGTTTGACATCACCTGATAGTGCCCCCCTAACTGTACTTCTGATTTTGTTGACAGCTCATAATGTGGAGAGATTGGTTGGTGACATCTGAACCACTGACAGAGAACAAATTTTTTTTGTAGTATGTTTAGGGGCAATCACAAGCTGGTGAAGCACAAATGAACAAGATTCTAGCCTCATTAGCCCTGCTCTCCTTCACTTAATAGGAAGAATTTGCTTTCAGGATTTCTTTAGGCTCTTGCTGATACACAGTACAACCTGAGGACTTTCAGCAAGGTGGACAGAGCAGGAGTACACAGGTTGTTCAGAACTTCACTAGCTGATGGCCCTGTGCATTGATGAGTTGGGAGTGGCTGGGTAGATCATGGTAGCAAACATGTCCTCTGTGGCACTAGGTAGGAAAAAAGATCCTGAGGGCTGGGAAGTATGATGATTAATCCATAGAGCACTATTTTTTCATAAAAGACATGGTAAACCACCAATAAGAAATAGATATATAAAAGTATGGTATTCTTTTTGTTTACGGTATAGATTTTTATTTTATTAGCATATAAAAAATTATACTAAAATCCTGTCCAGATTTCCTCTGCTTCTTAAATTATTATGTTTGTGTTGAAGTATCACATGCCTGATTTCAAATCAAAGGGGAATTTATGGGGGTAAGTTTTAGTAAAGTTTGGTCCTTGTCTTAGTCCATTTTCTGTTTCTATAACAAAATACCCTAGACTGGGTGATTTGTAAAGAAAAGAGGTTTGTATAGCTTATAGTTCTTGAGATCCCAGAGCATGGTGCTGTCTTCTGCTTGGCTCTTTGTAGGCCCTTCTGGCAGTATTACAACATGGCCGTGTAATCATGGTGGGAGTATGTGCAAGAAGGAAAGATCACATGGAAAGATAGGAAGCCAGAGGAATTTTGGGGCCAGACTCACTCTTATTACAACAGTCCACTTTCATGGGAACTAACTGGGGTCCCATGAGAATCCCTTCTGAGGGCAGTTACCCCAGTGACCTAACCACCTTCCATTAGGCCCTACCTTTAAAGATTCTACCATCTCTACACCCACATACTGGAGACTAGGTGTCTACCTAGTACATGAACCATAAACCTTTGTGGGAGACACACCAGATCATACTCAAACCTTAGCAGCCCTTAATGTCTGAGGTCACAGAGAAGATGTTTTCTTTTTGTGTTGTATGGTCTGCCTTCAAAATCTTTTTAAATGACTGTTCTTGTTTTCAAATCATTTGTAAGAAAAAACTGTTTTTTTTTTTTTTTTTTTTTTAATATTTATTTGCTTTAGTTGTACACAATGCAATGCATTTATGTTTACGTGGTGCTGAGGATCGAACCCGGGCCGTGCACGTGCTAGGCGAACGCTCTACCGCTGAGCCACAACCCCAGCCCCCGAAAAAACTGTTTTAGCTAGGCATGGTGGCTAGGCATAGTGACTTGAGAGGCTGAGACAGAATTGCCAGTTCAAGGCCAGCCTGGGCAACTTAGTGAGACCTTGTCTCAAAAACAAAAAGGATCCCTGGTACCAAACAAACAAACAAACAAACAAACAAACAAAAAAAGGTCTGAAGCCGGGTGCGGTGGCGCACGCCTGTAATCCCAGCACTTTGGGAGGCTGAGGCAGGAGGATCGCGAGTTCAAAGCCAGCCTCAGCAATGGCGAGGCACTTAGCAACTCAGTGAGACCCTGTCTCTAATAAAATACAAAACAAAGGGCTGGGGATGTGGCCCAGTGGTCGAGTGCCCCTGAGTTCAATCCCTGGTACCCACACACACACACACACACACACAAAAGGTCTGAGGATGTAGCTCAGTGATAGAACACTTGCCTAGCATGTGGATTCCAGCACCCCCACCCCCCCAAAAAAATCGATTTTAGAAAGTTGATTAAAACATTTTTTGAGTATGTGAGTAGAGGGAGCAGTGCTCTTTTTAGTTTTTCAAAAATTAATTTGCTCGAGAAATGTTATTAAGTGCCACACACATACACATTTATTACCCCCACTCTGAAGACATGGTTACCCACAGGTTCAGCCAGTTAGAGAACTCTCCTTTCATCTGTTTTTTTTTTCCCCCCTATTTCAGAAAATTCTACTTTTGGTAAATGGTTGGTCCAAAGTGTGCTCTGGCAATTCCATTCCACAGTTTTGTGTTCAGCCTGCTTGTCAGTACTCTGTGTTGTCTCTGCTCTTTAAATGACTCAGTATTACTCAGAGAATCAGAACAAGGAATCCTGGGAGAGATTGTGACTAGCTCCCTATTTTGGGTGATGGTTTTTATTTAATCTACTAGGTCATGTGATGCAGGCAGACATTAACAGTTTGAGAAATTCTAAAGGAATGTAAGTTCCAAGCATGACATCTTTACGAGAAAACTGTTACACTAAAATAATAATTTGGTAATGTCAAACAGATTTTTTAAAAAATTACCTCGTCCCCCCCCCTTTCCTACCCTGTGAGAATTTTTGTATAATGGGAGATCATAGACTGTCTTAAAGGCAGAAAATTAAAATTAAACAACAGTAAAACAAAAGGGACACTTTGCTAAATGTTTTCTGCATAATAGACATACTGATTAATTGATTATATCATTAAATTCTTCCTAAAACCCCATGAATTTGGTGATGTAATCCCCATTTCTAGGTGTGAAAAGGATAGCTCAGAGAGGTTAAGTGAGTTACTCAGAGTCAGATTGGTGGTAGGTGGTCAGAGTCATAGTTTGAGCATAGGACTGTGGGATTCCAGGTGCAAATTCTCAGCCTTAAGTTTACACTGCCTCTGCCCTGCTTCTGACAGGTGATCTGCATACAGGTCTTGGGTAGACTAAAAAGTAGTCTGAGTGTCTTGGTTGCTCTGACAGTTCATCTCTTTACTGCCTGTGCCCGCCCCCAGTACCTACTATATGTATAACACACACTTAGTAAATATTTATTGCATGAACAAGTATGTAGTAAACATAGAAAATAGAAGTGTACTGACATTTTTGTTTGTAAAAAATTTTAAGTTCGTGCTATATTTGTGAATATAGTAAAGTACATCTTAAACTAATGTTTATCAGGTTTATTTGTTGCATATATAGCCTTTTAGATGAGAATAAAATGCCTCCTGTCCATGGTTTCTGGAGATTATCTATAGAGTCCCTCTTTGTAACCAGCCAGCTGGTCTTGTCCCTCTTCCTTTTCACACTGCTGGCAAAATGACTTGTCTCTGTTTCTCTCTATATATTCTCAAATCCCCAAGTAATTATTTTCATACCTTTTGCTTTTGTACATTTCTCTTCCTTTAGTTAGAATGCCCTTCCCATCTTTTTGGCTTGAGGGTTTTTTTTTTTTTTTTAATAATTTTGATCTCAGCCCAGGTGCTTTTTCCTTTTGAGACAGGTTTTTGGTAAGTTGCCCGTGTGATCCTCCTACCTCAGCCTTATGAGTTGCTGGGATTACAGGCATGCACCAGTGTGCCTGGCTTTCATCTGTTATTTTTTTTTTAAGTTGAGGTCAATTTATATGCAATAACAGTTACCATTTTTAATGAGTACAGTTAAGTGAGTTTTGGTAAAAATTATTCCAGTACACTTAGGATATAGAATATTTCCATTACTTCAGAAAGCTTCACATGCCTCTGGAGAGAACTCTGATTTTTACCTTTTCCCAAACTTCAAATAATTGCAGTCATACAGTGTGTAGACTTATGTTTCTGTCTTCTGTCACTGGCATGATGCTTTTGACATTCATCAGTGTTGGTGTCTATAGCAGTAGTTGGTGTTTATTTATTTATTTATTTTTTTACTGCTTAAGTAGTATTTCCACGAATAGAGGTACCACAATTTTTTATTCCATTCACAAGTGGAAAGACATTTAGTTTATTTCTAGTTTTGGATAATTACAAATAAAGCCGCTCTGAATATTTACTTATAGCTCTTATGTGGACTTTTTTTTTTTTTAATTTTGTTTTCTTGGATAAATACTGAGGAATAGAATTATTGACTTATATAGTAAGTATATAAAAATCTTCTGAACCAAGGAGCATTATCATTTTCTACCCCGCCCCCCATACAAAGTAATGCTGGAAAATGCAATTTGCTCCTTGTCCTCAATACCATGTTATTTATTATTATTTATTGGTAGTATTTGTGTTCTGACACTAACCAAATAATTATCTTCACATGTTTTTATTGGGAAAGGTATTGCTTAAATTAAGTTTTTTTTTTTTGTGTGTGTGTGTGGGGGGGGGTTGTTTGTTTGTTTTTGGTACTAGAGATTGAAGACAGTGGCACTTAACTAGTAAGCCACACCCACAGCCCTTTTTTTATTTTTGATTTTGAGACAGGGTCTCACTAAGTTACTTAGGGCCTTGCTTAGTTGTTGATGCTGGCCTTGAACTGGTGATCCTCCTGACTCGGCCTCCTGAGCCGCTGAGATTACAGGTGTGTCTTACCATGCCTGACCTAATTATGGGTTTCTGTTCCAAGTTTTTCTCTCCTCACTTTACAAATATTTAGCAATTTGCAGTATATGTGGAGTAGATAGAGAAGAGTGACTCTACTCTCAGTGCCCCCAGCAGGCCCTGTAAAGAGGAGCCATGGGAGATGATTGTGACACATTTGGTTGATAAGATCCATCCTTTTTTCCTTTCTTCCTTGTGCTGGGATTGAACCCAGTGCCTTGTGCATACTAGGCTAGGCACATTTGATTCTGATTGCTTACCTATTTTCTCATTGGAATAAATTACTCACAATAGTGGTTTCTCCTTCCATGCCTCTGCAATGTGTTCCTTGTAGGGAGAATAGAGAGACACATCTGGCTGCAGCTGTGCCACCAGCCTTATTATCTTGTTCTCCTTTTTTTAATTTTTGTTTTTTAGTCGTACACAATCTTTATTTTAACTTTATTTGGTGCTGAGGATCAAACCCAGGGCGTGCACATGCTAGGTGAGCACTTTATCGCTGAGCCACAACCCCAGCCCCTCTGGTTCTCCTTTTAGGAGAATGCCGGTGTGTGTCATGGTGGCAGCTGTTTTTATAATCAGCTGGGTAGTTCTTTAAATTCAGTCTCTTGGTGGATTTGTCCTGATTGGCACACAATGGTTTGAATGATGGAACTGTGACATCCAAGGAGTAAAATCAAAGGTTAACAAGATAAGGGTATGAATCTCAAATTTTTCTTGGGTTGCCATTTTTGTCTCAATACACTGTCCCTGAGGCTAGCCAGCATCTTAGAGTCTTCATTTTCTTTTGAAGCAAAAGGGTCAAATATGTACTGAACTATATCTTTTAGAGATTTTATTAACAAGTGTTTGCAAGTTGCTAAGAAGTGTTCATTCGTTTGTTCATTCATTGAGCAGTTTGCCAGTTAACCAAGTTTATGGTTCTTATTTCAGTGCTATGATAGGGCTTTTTTCAAAGTCAGTTCTTTCTGAGATCTCTCCCCACCAGTTTGGTATCTTTTGTCTATAAGCATTTAAAACACAAATGTTAAGTAAAATAAAATAGTGCTGAAATTTAGCTCCTTGTTAAAACTTTGGTACAGGCTTAGCACAAGAAGGAAGGGAGGCAGAGGGAAGAACAGGGAACCTGGTCATGTGATACTTTCTGCTTGTCTGGCAGAAGCCTTTTGGTTCTGAGCAGAGAAACCAACTGTTTACTATTTTGGGTGAGTGAGGTTGGTTGGTTGCTACGAGTATTTTCTCTAAGGGAACCCTCTCCTCTTCCAGCTCTACACGTTGAAATCATCCCGGTTCTGCTTTTTGGCATTTGGGTAGAGGAGAGAGGTGTCTGTGTGGAGGCCCAGTGCTGACAGGAAGAAATGTTTTGCCAGGAGACTTACTGATTCTGACCTTCTGCTGTCTGCTTTTAATGCCCCACTCCCTGAGTAAACTCAGGATCTAGCTGTTCTTGCAACCCTTTGCACTGCAGAAATGAAGTGCCCACTTTAACCAAAGAGCAATGCTAATGAGATCTTCAGGAAATAATAAATGGCCTCTCTAAGGAATGAGGAAAGGAAGACTGGCTTCTTGCAGCGTTGGCCTCTGGAGTCTCATATCTCCTCCAGCATGTTGGAGAAGACCAAGATTCATCAGCCCACCTGCAGGTTTCTGCCGCTCTCATGGATTGTCCTGAAGCCCGGGAAGGACAGCTGCTCAGCAGTGTGCCTTGCCCCTTCTCACAGTTTGCGGGAAGGTTAGAGGGTTTCTCCTTTCGTGATTTGCATGCTTTTGTTTCCTCCTAAACTTACTGCTGTCCTTTACTGTCCTTTATCCCCTTCCTATTTCTCTGTAGCCACCCAAGCTTTGACTTCGGATTCTTTTTTTCCTCCCAAAGTTTGTATTAAAGATTATTGAATGCCCAACAGATAGATAATGGACATAGTGCTGTAGGGTGCATTTTGTGACCCGATAGAACAGTGATTAATTAAGATATTTCACTTTGTCACTCCTTTTCTTCCCCCCATGCACAGCTCATATTGCTGAACCTAACAGTGTGGAAAAAGGGGGGAAAAACTTTTCTCTAATAAAGTGGGATTTTCTCTCTTTATGTGGGTCAAATGCAGTGTTTTACCAATAAAACGCTCTGACAGAGGCTACTATACAAATAGGCAACTATTGATGATGACTCAGTTTCTTTTGTCTCTTAAATACTGAAAGTGAGTAGATAAAGTCTCATAACAATAAGCCTTCATAATTTTAAAATAAAACTACTCCTGGAAAGCTTTTTTACTTGTAGTGCATGAGTTTTGGTTAGTGTGCACAATTTACATTGGCCTTATCAATCTTAAAGGAATTTTCCTTCATGAACAGCCTTCTTTCATATTCTGAAACTGCTGAAAAGATATTCTTTGAGAGTAGAATGGACACATTTGAGTTCTGCAGAAAAGTTCAGTGTTAAATTTGAGAAAAATTCAATTTCTTTTTTTAATGAGAAACATTCTGGGGTATTTAAAAAAATGAAGGTACATACTTTATCCAGATGCTATCAAATATGAATGGAAAGAATTGTCAATATTTTATTCTCCTAGCTTGGAAACCCTAACATCCACTATCATAATTTATCTATAGTTTTTATATTGATTGCATAAATGCTACTTTTTCTAAAAACTTAAACATTTTTTTCTGACTCTCTGAGATTTCTTTGAGAACTGGCTTATTTGTTACAGCGACTTGAGCATGTGAAGCTGGTAATGAATGAGTCTGCTGAAAAAGAGAATGATTGATTATCAGTGCCATTTGCTTACAGAATAGTTTTAAGACCTGATTGAGAGCCGATTGATTTATCTTAACATGTGGAAGTGTTCTAAACACGATGGCACCATTAGAGGGCACATTGTTGGAGAAGCAGAGAGGCTGGATGGCTTAGAATTTACATCTTTGGGCTGCCACCTTTGATTTTTGTAATCCGGAAAGATATCTTTGCATTAGCTGCAAAACCCTATAGGAAATAGGTCTTGTCATGAATAGGATCAAAATAATTACCTTAAGCAACTGACTTTATATTTTGATAGTGTGCTTAGAACATTGTTTTTAGAATTCTGTATGTTTGCTGAATCTTGAGATGACTCAAGTTATGTCTCCTATAAGTAAATGTATACATTATTTTTTAAAAAATCACGTCATTTTGAAAGTTTCACAAAAGAAATGGATTGTGCACTAAGTGGCAAAAGCATAAAGGATATCTGATGTTACTTTCTGATTGAAACAGGTGTTTGAGGAACAGAGTGTTCTTCCTTGAAATATCCAAAGATAACCACTGAAAATGATTCTTCTTACTCTTATATTTTATTATTATTGATAAATTTCTAACAACAATCTTTCTTCTTTCATAGTTATTCTCTTTCTTCTCTTACTACTACCTATTCATTTATTTTACAGGGGATGGAACACAGCACTTTGTGCATGCTAGACAAGTGCTCTTCCGCTGAGCTGCATTCCAACCTTATTTTCTTTATTATCAGACTTTGGCAAGGATTGGTTCTGCCTGATTTCCCGCCCACCCCCCGTAGGATGAGTGAGCAGTCTTGAAAGATTGGTATCTTTGTGGTTTTATACCACCTTTAGGTATAGTACTGCCCATTACCACACCTGTATTATCCATTATCGTAGCCACTGGCCAAATGTGGCTGTTGAGACTTGAAATGTGGCTAACAGATGAGAAACTGAATTTTTTATTTGATTTGATTTTAATTAAATTTAAATAGTAGATGTGGCTAGTGGCTGCTGTGTTGGATAGCACAGTTCTAGACCTTAGCGAGCCTTCTTTTTATTACTACCCTTCACCACTCAATGCTCCAGCTAAATTGGAGAGTGTTGGCTATGTTCTTAACCTTGGGTATCTCCCATTTCCAGGCCTTGGCCCTTGCTGTTCATCTATATTTATGAAGTGCTTCAAAGATTGCTTAATGCTGCTGCCCCCATGAAGCTTACCTAATCCTTTTGTACTCTAGTAATTTATTATCTGAAAACTCTCAAAGCTCTTATAATACTCATTGATTACATTGATTTGTTTTACATTTTTTATCTTATCTATTGTATTTATAAATTCCGAAAGGGGATTTTGTATTTTTTTTTTTAAATGTGTGTGATAATTTCAACCTCTTCTGTCTCTCTCTTAAAAATGCATAGCAGGGGCTGGGATTGTGGCTCAGCGGTAGAGCGTTCACCTAGCACGTGGGTGACCCGGGTTCGATCCTCAGCACCACATATGAATAAAGGCATTGTGTACAACTAAAGCAAATAAATAAAAATATTTTTAAAAAATGCATAGCAAAGTCTTTTTTAAAAAAATATCTTTATTTTTGTATTTATTTTTTTTATGTGGTGCTGAGGATTGAACCCAGGGCCTCCCGCTTGCGAGACAAGCTTTTTACCACTGAACTACAACCCCAGCCCCATAGCAGAGTCTTTTTTTATGCATGATGGGTAGGTTGTGTGAACTAGCTATTAGTCTACCAAGATTGCTGATGGTTACTGTTCTTCTTGACACTAGAGGGCAGTATTGTGTCCATAAGCCAATTGTGATGTTTATCCCAAAGTGACAGATTTGGAGTACTCTCCTAAATCAGTTTTATATAAATAGTTCTAGACTTCAGAAGGGAATCAATCTGTTGATTATCAGTGATATTGATAAATACTATTTTTCTATAATTATCTTGAATTAGATTTAGACTGATGTTGGACCAGGAAAGAGATTCTTATTACATCTGAGAAGCACTAGCCAAGACATTAAGCATCAGAGATTAATTCCTTGAGGACAAAAGCCCTTTTATGGTAGGAAGCTAGTATCCTAGCACTGAGCAGAAAGTCAAGGTCTGAAGTTCTTAGTTTGATCTTGCCAGTGGTGAGCTTGGTCAAGTTGCTCTAAGCTTGGCAAACCAGTTCCTCTCATTGTATGTATAGCGCGTATAATGTCCACTGTACTAACTCTAGGGCCAAATGAGATCATATGTGTGTGAAAGCAGCTTTGTAAAGCATTACATAAATGTATAGTGTTATTTTCCTGCTCAGTGCCTGTTTTGTGCCTGGAACCTAAGCATGCACATAATATATGATTAATTATAAATTTTTATGACATTAATTTTTAAATTTTAAGTAAAGATTGCATTCTGCTAAAGGTTGATGAGAAATAAAAATGATGCTGTTATACTCACCTAGGCTATATACCCTGAGAAGTGATCTTAGTTACAGTAGTTTAGTTAACATATATCCTCACCTTTGATGTGTGTGTGTGTGTGTGTGTGTGTGTGTGTGTGTGTGGTGCTGGGGATTGAACCCAGTGCTTTGTGCATGTGAGGCAAGCACTCTACCAACTGAGCTATATCCCTAGCCCACCTTTGATGTTATTCAACCTTAAATGTACTGGTGATAGTCATGATAGTTTAGTTAACATGTATCCTCACTTTTGATGTTATTCAACCTCAAAATGTACTATATGTGATATATAAGTGTAAACTCTTTTTTAAGTCTTTTTGGTCTAGTGGATTTATTTTTGTGTATCTTCTTCCCTTCTTTTTTTTTTAATATTTATTTATTTGCTTTAGTTGTACACAGTTCATTTATTTGTACGTGGTGCTGAGGATCGAACCCGGGCCGCGCACGTTCTCGGCGAGTGCTCTACCGCTGAGCCACAATCCCAGACCTATCTTCTTCCCTTCTTAATACTAATTTCAAATATTCAGAATCAGCCAATTATAGTGGACTTATTATAGAAAACCAGGTTAAAAAATAGTTATTTAGACAAAATTGTTACAGTTTGGAAATACACATGCTTATATTCTGCCAGATTTGTGGTTAGAAAAGAAGCAAGTTATTCTAGAAGAGAGGGTAGTGTGGTAGTTGCTTTTTGTTGAGACCAACCATCAGCCTGGAGCTTTCTCTAATAAATTATTAGATTCATTAAATTAAATGTCCAGCTAAAGTTCATGCAGTCTCACAGTTACAAAATACTATTGCCAAAGAGAGTTGCAGTCATAATATCTGCAATCGAATCATTTCCTGTTCAGGCTTGAAGGTGGGGAGCCATCTGAAACTAGTTCTGTAAGATTAGTTATAAAGAAATGCCTTGATGAGAGAGGACTTGATGCTGTTGTGTAGACAGCGTAGCAAATGTAGGGATGAAGAAAGCATCCTGGGACTAGTCACTTAAAAGCACAGATCAGGATGTGCAAGCCCAGTCCCTTGGGGTGATCTGGATAAAGCTCCTCTAGGGCATTCAGGTATGTGCTAAATATACTCGGGCAGTGGGCCAGGCAGATGGCACATTCCTGCACCAACCTTCGGAAGCCTGCCAGGTTCAAAGGCTAGTGCAGGGGAAGCATGGCTGTGCCCTGGCAAGAACAGCCCCCAAGAGCCTGCATTTCACATAGCATTTGGTACTCCCCAGTTGAGGGAATGCCTTGGGACTGGGCTGGTCTCTGAGTCCACTTAAGGATTGGCATATATTCTCTCACAGTGCTTGCTCCTACCTCACCTTGGAGTTGCTTTTTATTGTTAATACAGCCCCAGAACTGACTCAACTCCTCTGAATGATTCCTCCAGACTGGAGATGACCTGGGGTTAGTTAGTCTTTGGGATTCCACAACTCCCCTCCTTTCCCACCGAAGCCTATCTTCATTCAGCTCATATTCTTAAGTTTGACAAAGCCACCCATCTAAAATAGGTGGGAAGCAGGTTAGGCTGCAGTTTAACTTGCTCCGTGCACCCTCTTAGCTGTATAAAGGAAATTTAGTGTAATATACTCCTTATACTTCACCCCTCACTTTCTTGTTGCCCTTTTGATTTTTTTTAATCTGATACTCAGCCTCTCCTCTCCCCACTCACACACCATTGGAGTCTCCTAAGCTATTTCTGTCCATTTAATGATCCCCAGCTGTTGCTGTAGTTCTAGCTGTCTTGATACCCAGGAGAAGCAAAAAGCCACAAGAAGAGGGGTCTTGCATATTGTGGATCACACAATGTATCACACGAGTCTAAATCATTTTTATGAAACCACTAGGATGAGGTTCTGAGGAGGGTATTAATACTGGAATGACTTTAAAATGCAGAAGGGAAAAGTACAGGTAGCTTCTATCAGGGACATTTAGAAAAGACACATTCTGGATAGGTATAGTTGACAATAATGCATCGCCTATTTCCAGATAGTTAGAGGAGAGAATTTTGAATGTATTCACCATAAAGAAATGATTAAAGTTTTAAGGTGATGGATATACTAATGACTGATAATTTACCCAATGTATATGAGTCAAAACATCTTATTGTACCTCATAAAAACATAAAACATCATGTGCCAAATGAGTAAAAAAAAAAAAAAAAATTAAAACAGAGCAGTGTGCTGATATATGTAGCATCCTCTGCATTATTTATAATCGTGGTAGAAAATTGTGATATGTAGTAATTGGGTAATTATTTGATTACTTTGCATTCTGCTTTAGCTATTAGGCTGGAATGTCCCCATTAACTATGGTGTGTGTTTAAGGAGCCAGATACCTACATACGAGGAAGGATTCTGTGGTAGGAAAGATGGAAATCATTCCTAATGTGGCCAGAAAAGTCATTGATTTCAGTTCTGCTTTAACCTAATGCAGGTTTGTTTCGTAAAATTTTGTGCAAAACCTGCTATAATGAAATGTACCATTTGCAAATTCAACCACACAAACTTCAGGAAATACAAAGTTGCAGTTTGTAAAACAACATGAACTCTCATAGTGTTACACATACCTTTGTTTTTGAGATGTCTTTACTAATCCTGAGAGGTGGGGAGTGGAGACATCCTACAGTGAGCTCCTGGCTTCTCCTTTATGTATTTGAGAATGTTAACTCTTTCCAGCAAGTTTTGCTGCTAGTCTCAAAGTATTCATGTTCCTAAACTGCAAGAAATTTAATGTTATGGATTTCATTCTTTTTTTTTTGGTACTGGGGATAGAACCCAGAATCTTGTGCATAGGAGGCAAGTACTCTTACCAACTGAACTATATCCCCAGCCCTAATTTTATGGATTTCATTCTTATGCAGTGAAGAAAAATTTTGCTGCGGCCTTTACTTAAATTAATTTTAAAATCTTTTGATTTTTTTTTTTTTGAGTCAGTTAAAATTTTGCATCACCTAGGACTGAAAGGTAAGACATTATTTTTTAATTAAACTTAAAAACACCCGTAGAGAATTTCACATGTAAACATTTGAAGAACTTCCATATTGTATGTGTGTATTTATTAATTTAAACCCATATGTCCACATTTCTATTTTCTGATAATTTCTCTGCTCTCTATTTCTTCTTTTAGAGAGATTATTTTTAACATAAACAATTATTTTAATCAGAACTTACTCTTTATTTTCCCCAAAATGTCATTTAAATGAAATGCCATTAATTACTACAAACACTGAGAATTAATTTAAAAAATATCAAGAAGCAATATAAAGCTTATCAAGAGGTCTTGAAATATTTTCATAGAAGAAATTAACTTTCTAAGCATTTATAAAATTTTTATTAGGTTGCAGGCCTTTCTCATGATCTGTCACCATTATTCTACCATGCTCTGTATTTTTCAAGTCCCTATTAAAAAAATATAGATAATGGAAATATGCCAATCTAGTTTTAAGGAAAAATAATATTTTGTCTTGCTCACCTGTCACCTGCCTTCAACAAAGTTGGGTGTAAAATGATAGCCAGGCATGCCAGCAGGGATTAGCAAATGAGATTCCAGACTGCCCATATTTTCTGAGTAGAATTAGTGCCACAAGGAAAATGCCATTCCTGGTGCTTTTAACTTTGGAAGGTATTATTCAGATGGCCCTCCCTCAATATACTAAAGGAAGCACATTCCCAGTTTATTTCTGTGCCATTCTGGCACCTAGTGCAAGGACACAATATGATCAGATCTTATGTGATAAGAGTTCAGTTTTTTCCTAAGAGATAGGTCTTGTTATGTTACCTAGGCTGGTCTCAAATCCCTGGGCTTAAGTTATCCTCCCCTCTCAGCCTCCCAAGTAGCTGGCACTACAGGTGCATGCCACAGTGCCTGGCTCCTGTGATGGAGGTGCTTGAACATCACCTTCTGAGATCTGTGGGAAAGAGCCTCTGATGATGCTGAAGTACTTGGTAGTTTGTCATCAGTCTGCCACAAGTAGAGAGGGTTACATCAAGAGGGAGATGAGAGCCAGGCGCAGTGGCGCACGCCTGTAGTCCCAGCCTCTCAGGAAGCTGAGACGGGAGGATCACGAATTTAAAGACAGCCTCAGCAACAGTGAGGTACTAAGTAACTCAGTAAGGTCCTGTCTCTAAGTAAAATAAAAATAGGGCTGGGGATGTGGCTCAGTGGTCGAGTGCCCCTGAGTTCAACCCCCAGTATCCCCCCAAAAAAGAGGGAGATGAGTACCCAGAATGAAATGGTCAATCCCAGATTTTTTGGTGATATGATGAAGAGTTTGACTGACTTACTATTTATATAATTATTAATATTTTTGCTGTGACTCTGGTAGTGTGATGTCAAAGCTAAACATACTGGATCCTTCATTTCTTAGATACCGTTTTTCCCCCCCCTCAAGACAAGCCTTTTCACAGCACCTGTGCACTTGCTATGACCTCTGTGTACTCTATCTAAGATTATTCCACTGTACTTTTCTTCACTAATGTACCAGCTAAAGTTTAAATGTATATAACTTGCCGGGCGTGATGGCGCATGCCTATAATTCCAGCACTTGGGAGGCTGAGGCAGGAGGATCACAAGTTCAAAGTCAGCCTCAGCAATGGCGAGGCACTTAGCAACTCAGTGAGACCCTGTCTCTAATAAAATACAAACAAGGGCTGGGGATGTGGCCCAGTGGTTGAGTGCCCCCGAGTTCAATTCCCGGTACCAAAAAAAAAAAAAAAAAACCTTGACGTTATGCCCTCCTACCCCTAGAACATATGCTCTACAAAGGCAGAGACCTCACCTGTCCATTTTACTGGTTTATCACCAAGCATGCTTCCTGGCATAGATAATAGGTGTATTCAGTGAATGAATGAATGAACAAACCAACCAACCAAGAATATCCCAAGTACCTGTGCAGGACCTCTGAAGCAGGTACTTTCTGCCTTTACAGAGTAGGTATACCTGCATTGAGAGTCAAATGGGAAGTAGGCCTGTGAAGTTCTTTGAATCTTTCTAGACTTCTGTTCTTGTTAGATATGGCCACTGTTGCCCTATTAGTCTCTGTTTCCTTTGGAATTTGATTATAAGTAGCCATTTCAGATTTTAGAGTTCTAATATATACTATACATTTTTTGTACTAATCACTGCAATTACCTAGATTCCCCCTAGTTAGTAAAATATATAGATTATTTCTTTCCAGCCACATTATGTGGTAGCACTGTTAAGTAGCATGTTGTGTTGTTTTAAAACATAGACAGCTGCTGGCTCTTATGAAAGAAGGAGATGGAACATATAACAGTACTTAAGGCCACTGGTACTAGATTCAGACAGAGCTGGGTTCCTGTTTTTGCTCTGTCCTTTACTCACTCTGTGACCTTGGACAATTTGCCTAATCTTTCTAGAGTAGATGTACCTGCATTGAGAACCAAATGGGAAGTAGCCCTGTGAAGTTCTTTGTATCTTTCTAGACTTCTTTCCCGTTTCTTGTCTATAAAATGATAATAGCATCTTGCATATAGTTTTGTGGTAGAAACTAATATAACACATGCATGCCATTTTACAAATGTTATTACACAATACAGACACCTTTTATTTTGCATATTTGAATAGTTTAAGTTAGTTTTTTGTAAGTTAATCCTTTATAAATTACCAGGCTAGATGAATAAATAGCCCATGTTAACCAACCAAGAGGGTACTTCGTCTAGAGCTCTGCCTTTTCTCCCTGACAGTATCAGATTAAATAGAGGATACTTATCATTTTTGGGCATTATTTCTGGTTTCTAAAACAGATTATTTGAAAAACGAATTCAACTCATGTTTATATACTGTATACAGAGATGGAAGAGGAATTTATGGGATTGTGAAATGTTTGAAAGAACATTAACAAAACAATCAAATTTAAAATCAAAACAATCAAATTTGAAATCTCTCTCTCTCTCTCTTTTTTTTTTTTTTTTTTTTTTTTTTGTGGTACCGGGGATTGAACTCAGGGGCACTCGACCACTGGGTCACATCTCCAGCCCTTTTTTGTATTTTATTTAGAGACAGGGTCTCACTGAGTTGCTAAGTGTCTCGCCATTGCTGAGGCTGGCTTTGAACTCTCGATCCTCCTGCCTCAGCCTCCCAAAGTACTGGGATTACAGGCGTGCGCCACCGCGCCCAGCTCAAATTTGAAATCTCATAATAGTTTGTGCAATATGTTGTTTTTAAACAAACATAGAAATTCTTCTATAATGTTATCCTTATGTTACATTGTGTATAGTTGTTACATGCTTATGTCACAAAACACTTTGTAATTTGAATTTATTAGAAGGTCCATCATTATTATTTGTTCTTAATAATCAATCACTTATGGAATTAGAAATTTCTTTCTGTCCAAGAGTGGCAGCATTTCAGTTTGCAAAAAACCTGTAGCTTGAAATGTTTTAGTAATTGATTCATAAGTCTTTCTGAAAGAAGAGTTAAATCCATGGATTTTAAAGTAAGCTTTTTATTTTAGAATAATTTTAGACTTACACAGATGGTGCAGAGAGTTCCCCTATACCCTTCACCCACTTGTCTCTAATGGTAGCATCTTATGTAACTATGGTACATCTGTCAAAATTAAGAGTTTAACATTGGCACATTAATACTAAGTAAACTCCAAACTTTATTTGGATTTTATCCATTTTCCCCATTAATGCCCTTTATCTCTTTAAAGATCTGGTCCAAGGAACCCTATGGCAGTTAAGACATGTGATTTTTATTTTTATTTTTAAATTTTAATTCAGTTGAATTTTAATTCTTTGGTATTGGGAATTGAACCCAGGGGCACTTAGCCACTAAGCCACACCTCCTTTTTGTTTTAACTTTGGATCTGATATTCAGCAGCTCCTGCTTTCTCTGACAAAAGATAAATAGACTTTTCTTGGTCCTTTAACCACCACGTCCCTATTGATAGCTTAGAATTTTAGAAGCGTGCTTTGAACACGTACTGTACATTCAGTTTCAACAGTGAACAGTGCTGATTCTTCTGCCCTTCTCTGGGCTTTGCTCTTTAGATTTGCCAGGTGCCTGGAATCTGAGAACAGTGAGCTTCCCTATGTGTTCTCATCTGCCTTCCAAAGAATAATAACGTCCTTTTCCTTTCTTTTCCCCCCTCCTTTTTTCTCTTGCTCCACCAAGAACAACTTGGGAGGAGATTTTAAATAAGGATGTTTTGAGGGGCTGGGCATATAGTTCAGTTGGTAGAGTGCTTGCCTCTTATGTACAAGGCTCTGGGTTCAATATCCAGCACCCCCCCCACACACACACACAGAGAGAGAGAGAGAGAGAGAGAGAGAGAGAGAGAGAGAGAGAGAAAGGATGTTTTAATATAAGGAAGGCCCTTTTGCTTTGCAGAATAAAGTTACCTCTTTGGAGGCATGGTACCAGATGACTAGCAGCTCTTTTACTTCTGCTTTGGAGAAAATCTGTCTGATGTTAAAGTCTCAATGAAACAGTGCTTTTACAAAGCACTTTTCATGAACATTGTGGGGACTTTTTGCATTTCAGTGCACAGGGATCAGTTTTCAAAGTTGTATTGTAATGAGGAAATTGAGGGTAAAAGAAATTAAGTGACTTGATTAGGTAACAACAGAAGACTAGAACCCATGTCTTCTTTTCTTTATCTGTTGTCCTTTTGTCTCCTCTTAAAGGACAGTTTTGAAGTGTATTACATTCACTTGTAACTTTAAAAATATCCAAATAGCCAACCCAGTGTGCAATGTTTGCCCCTTTCCCCAGAAGTCATGTTTGAATTGAAAGTAAACCCTTTCTGGTTGAGGTTATGGCAAATCATAGAATACACAGGGCCTTTAGGTGCTATTGTTAGATTAAAAAACAAGCCAGAAATATGTGGTTCAGTGAGTTCTGTGCCAACCCAGTCAGGCTGGTTTCCCAAGCTGAAGGAAGATAATTAATCATGAAAAGGACTAGAGTAACTTTGTGTTTAGGAAGCTTAAGAAAATTATATATAGGTTGAATATCCTTTATCTAAAATGCTTGGAACTAGAAGTACGTCATGTCTTTGATTCTTTTTTTTTTTTTTTTTTTAGTTGGACATTTATTTATTTATTTTTATGTGGTGCTGAGGATCGAACCCAGTTCCTCACATGTGCTAGATGAGCACTCTACCACTGAGCCACAACCCCAGCTCCCCCACCCATGTTTTTTTAAATTTTGAAATATTCATGAACTTTATAGGTTGAGCATCCCTAATCCAGAAATCTGGAATGTGGATTGGGGAAGCAAGAATAGAAAACAGTTCAGTGGGATACTATAGGACAGGGTAGAACTAGAGAGTAGGATTTGCAATGGAACTGAGTAAAGGAACACAGAACTGTGTCTGTTGTCTTTTATATCTTTCTGTGATGTATCAGGAAAGAGTTTACACACACACACACACAATTTTTTAGTTGTAGTTGGACACAATGCCTTTATTTATTTTTATGTGGTGCTGAGGATCGAACCCAGGGCCTTGCACGTGCTAGGTGAGCGCTCTACTGCTGAGCTACAACCCCAGACCAAGGAAAGACTTTTTAAAAAAAAAAAAAAATTATTTATTTACTTTAGTTGTACACATTGCAATGCATTTATGTTTATGTGGTGCTGAGGATTGAACCCGGGCCGCGCACGTGCAAGGTGAGCACTCTGCTGCTGAGCCACAACCCCAGCCCCCAAGGAAAGACTTTTTAAAAGTGTCTTAGCACATTTTCTGGTGCTGTAACAAAATACCATAGACTGGATAGTTTATAGGGAATAGAAGTTAATTTGGCTCATGATTCTGGAAGCCGGGAAGCACAACAGCATGGTGCCAGTATCTGGTGAGGGCCTTCTTGCCATGTCTTAACATGGTGAGAAAGAGCAAGTGTGTGCTAGCTTGGGTTTTCCTTCCTCTTATAGAGCCACTAATTCCATCATGGGGGTCCAACCTCATGCCCTTTTCTAATCCTAATGACTTCCCAAATAGCCCCACCATCAATCACCATTAACATATGAATTTGGGGCTTAAATTTCCAACACATGAGCTTTTGGGGGACACATTCAAACACAGCAGGGCACATACAATAAGTAGGGGCCTAGAGGAGAATTACTTTTTGGGAATATCACAAAATTATTTAAATCTTCAGCGCAAACTGAGCATGAGTTTAAAATATTTTTTTCAAAATATTTATTTATTTGCTTTAGTTGTACACAATGCAATGCATTTATGTTTACGTGGTGCTGAGGATCGAACCCGGGCCGCACAAGTGCGAGGCGAGTGCTCTGCCGCTGAGCCACAACCCCAGCCCTAAAATATTTTTAAATCCCAGCATGTGTGTTCACTCATCCTACCCCATATAGGAAGGGTCTTATTTTTCTTTCTGATATCCAAGTAGTATCACCTTTGTGCTCCTATAATACCTAAAAGATATAGAACTGTTGTTGTTTATATTTTAAGAAACCATTTCTTTTTCATATATATGCACATATACCAGATAAGACTTAAATTTGCCAGTAACCCTTAGTTGCAGGGCAAATCCACTTTTGGTGTGTGTGCTAGTCAAAGTTGTGTTTTTCTTTTTCTTTTTGAGTGAAAGTGTTTATTATAGACATTAATACCTTTCTTATAACATTGTAATTCATTTTGAGCTCCCTTTTCCCCTTAGACCTGAGTTCTGTGAAAATGAAAACTGTTTTTTTTTTTTTTTTTTCCAAGTATGCATCCCTAACACTTAGCCTTTTTGATAGTACGAAAGATATTTGAGGGCTTGGGTGCTTGCCTAACACATGCAAGGCCTGAGTTTGGTCCCTGGCCCCGAAAAAACAAATGATGTTTGAGTGCATGAATTAAACCATGAGAATATTTTAACCACTTAGTTAGTATGTGTGTCTCTTTATTTTGAAAATACTCTTCACACTTGTTTGTATTCATTAAATTCCACTAAAAGCCGGGCGCAGAGGCGCACTCCTGTAATCCCAGCACTTGGGAGGCTGAGGCAGGAGGATCACCAGTTCAAAGCCAGCCTCAGCAATGGCGAGGCACTTAGCAACTCAGTGAGACCCTGTCTCTAATAAAATACAAACAAGGGCTGGGGATGTGGCCCAGTGGTCGAGTGCTCCTGAGTTCAATCCCTGGTACAAAAAAAAAAAAAAGAAAAAAAAATTACACTAAAGATATGAACTGCACCTGTCTGGCATATAGCAAACCCTCTTTTTCCTTGAATGAATACTGAAGAAAAGAGAAGCTTTGAATAAAGAACTAAGGACAAATTGAGTACGGCCTGATTATGAGTAGAACTGTGGATCCCCTGGTACAGGAGCCAGAACAGCCAAGCAAGTGAGCGTACAGGGAGTAAGTGGCACTGTGAGCTGTAATTCCTCACTGTGGCTTCTCACGCAGTCTGTATTCTCCAAAGAGCTTTAGTATCTTAAATAGTTGACTGTGTAGCAAAAAGGAAATGTAAAGACTTAGTCTTCACAAAACATGAAAGAAGAAAAACTGGATTCAAGGTTTGACCTCTCTCATATACTTTATTCTTTTCCTGTAAAATATTTACCACAACTTGTAGTTTTTTGTTGTCATTCTCCAATGTCCATTTCCCCACTTCACTGAAAACTTTATGTGAAGAGAGCCCACAGGCTTAAGCACCTGGCACAGTCTGACACAATGAGTGGGGCACGCTACCCATCCCAACTCTAAATACCTTCATCAGTAGCCATACTGGAAAGTGACCCAGCAGAATTTGGGGAACACCCTCTGCTGGGGCACCCCTTACCTGCTTTTAATCATAAAACCTACAAATGAAACTAGTCAGAATAACCTTGGGTTCTGAGTGACAGGTGATGTGTTTTTACAGTTTGGATGCCACCTGTAGCCGCCTGAAGCGATGGCCGCTTGGAGCAACGAAGCCGCGGGAAGAAGTTCAGAGGCGAACTGGAAACAAACAGCCTTTTTATTCTGATAACTTTTCTCTCTGGCTCTAACAACGACTTTAACACACACCACACACACTACCAAACAACCAACACACCCAAAAATGGTGCAGACCCGATCAGAAATCTCGCTTAAGTCCCGCGAGATCTCGGGCCAAGTCCTGTGAGACTACGGAAGGCGGCAACAGCCAAACATCTCCTTGGCCCGTAGTCAACCGCAATCTTAGCCATCTCCCCAAACAGGGCTCCTACAGCCACTAAGTGATTTTTCAGGTAAATCAAATCTGCCAAAGTGTAAAATATACCAGTAGAATAGGTGTAATTCATTGCTGCAGAGATGAGCATTCTGTCAGCATGTTGAGCTCCAAGTGAGGCAAAAATCCAGCCTGTTGCTTCTCTGACCTTCCCAGTAAAACTCATCTTTCATTTTGAAGCTGGAAGTAGTTGTGTCTCTTGCTGACTTAAGTTGGATTTGCTTGTTTATTTTGGGACTGGTGCCTGAAAGTTAGGAGAAAATGTGTCAATTATTAGTAGAACCAACTTTGGGAATTTACAGGGGCAGAATTTTGAGTAAGAAAGTACTATCTGAAGTTATTTTTTAACAATTAATGCTTTTAGATAAATGTACTATACTTTGATTTCCCAAGCAGTCAGTTATTCAAATAGCAATTGCTGCCATTGTTCTAGGCAGGTGGAAAACCTTGGTTATTTCCATGGGGCATGGACAACCTGGAGTTTCCCACTTTATGGTTTCTTGTTCAAGTTTTTTCTGGCAGGCAGCTTAGTGGACTTCATCATCCATCAACTCTAAAGGCATCTGTTCATCTATATATAGGCTGTTCACAGAGACTCATTTAGAAACAGATGATATATTAAATTTGTGGAATCCAGTAACATTGATGGTATAAAGACTCAGGCTTGTGCTCTAGCAGTTGTTTTTGTTCAGTTTTTATTGACTTGGGGAGTGATGAAGACTCTAAAGAGTGACGTACAGTGGAATATATTATGTCAAACCCTTACTGCTGTCAATCTCCTAGGACTAGCATTGTCTGTGAAAACATCTTAACTGGTTTCAGATATTTCTAGTGAGGATGGATGAGCATTAAGTTCATGGTCACTGAAATATACTCCTAATTGGGGTGACTTCTGCAGTGAGCACAGGACATGTGGCTCACATCACTTTCAAAATTTGCTGAAAAGGAGTTATTATTTCTCCCCAAATCTATAAGACCTGAAAGTGTAAAGGCATTTATCAAGAGTGTTTAGAATTAAGAGGAACTATGATAACTAAGGAAAAGGAACATTTGCATAAATGCTGTTTCTTTGTAGTTGAATGTCTTAGAAGAAGGATCACTGGAAATCTACACAGCCAGGATCATAAATTAATGAAGTGTAGGTTGACTTTTATAATTCTGAGTTCACGGCTTTTGCCTTTTTCCTGTCCTTAATTAAGTACATTGTTAGAACTAGCAGGAGAGGGTGCTGCAATGTTTAAAATGGTACACACCTGTAGTCAAGTGTAGTAGTACTCAAGATAATACTGACTCAGAGTAAACACCCTTATTTGAATGGGAAACTTGGTCAGATTTTAGATGAGTGTAGAGTTGGAAATTAAATTTAGGGTGCACATATGGAATTTTCCAATAAATGGACTTTAATTTTGTAGTTTTAGAGATGAAAAATTTATTAAACAAATGTTAGTTTTTATAGGCTTCATTGCTTTCTGAGGCCAGAGGTTTTTTAGTCAAGAGGTTTGCACAGTAGCCCTCATGATCCTATCTATATATGATTTACTTAGGAAGACAACTGGTTGATTTTTCAAAATTATTCTCAGGTACTAACCATTGCTTGTATTAATTATTATTCAGGCATATTGAATTGGATTATTTGCCTATTCTCTGAAATAAAATTATTATTTTTTGCACCCAGGAGTGCTTAACCACTGTGCTACATGTACAGCCTTTCTTTTTTTTTTTTTTTTTAATTTTTTAAAAAAATATTTATTTATTTGCTTTAGTTGTACACAATGTGTTTTTATTTGTACGTGGTAATGAGGATCGAACCCGGGGTGCGCACGTGCTAGGCGAGCGCACTACCACTGAGCCACAATCCCAGCCCCAGCCCTTTTTATTTTTTATTTTGAGACAAGTTCTCACTAAGTTGCTTAGGGCCTCGCTAAGTTGCTGAGGCTAGTCTTGAACTTGTGATCCTCCTACTTTAGCCTCCCAAATCACTGGGATAACAAGCATGAGCAATCATGCCTGGCTAATTTGTCATTTTTAATCATTTTCTAATAGCCTATCTTAAGCCATGCTTTAGAAACATTATAAAAGATGATAGATCCAGATCTGTTATGTTAGCAGAGTGGACTTTCAGAAGATCCTGGAAAAGCAAAGTGAGGAGTTCTGGTTCTGAAATCAGGATGTTTGGGCTCAAATCCTATTCTATTCTTAATAGTGAATAAGCTTAGGTCAATTACTTAATCACTCTGGGCTTCATTTTCCTTAACAATGCCTACTCTTCCTCCCCCACTGTGGCTCCCCAGCCCATGCTTTTGCAGAGAAGTAGGTGCTGAGGTTATCCAGAGCCACAGGGAAAATGGTGGAAAATTCACCGTCACCATTGCCAGAAAGAGTGATTTTGTTCTTTTCTTAAGCTCCTGTTTTGGCTTTCTCCTTTATCTTATATGGGCTTTTATACCTGAATCTTGGCTAAACTCCTCAGGCTTAACCTACTGGCCTTAAAAATATTGGGCAGTCACATACCTCTCTACCTCCTTATCACTATAGGAATTGGTTATGTACTCTTATTTGGAGTTAACATGATGTGTACCACTTAACTCCATTCATACAATCAAAGATAACTATGCTAAAAATCAACAGCAGAAGAAATACCAAGAAGAGGCCATCCCAGCATTAAGAAGTAAACCAAATGTTCTTTCTTTTAGCCAAAGAATTTTACACCAACAACTAAGTTGCATGTAAAGATACTAACATCAAGAATGATAAGTTTTTGCTGGGCGCGGTGGCACACTCCCAGCACTCGCAGGAGGATTGCGAATTCAAAGCCAGCCCCAGCAATGGTGAGGCACTTAGCAACTCAGTGAGACCCTGTCTCAAATAAAATACAAAAAAGGGCTGGGGATGTGACCCAGTGGTCAAGTGCCCCTGAGTTCAATCCCCAGTACAAAAAAAAAAAGAATGAATGATATGTTTTTTGACAGAACGATTTTGACCATAATTATTTATTTTCTCTTATTATTGAGATGTAAACAAATGAAAGTTGGTCTTAAGAACCACTTAATTGGGCGGGCGTTGTGGCTCAGTGGTAGAGCGCTGGCCTAGCACGTGCACAGCCCGGTCGATCCTCAGCACCACGTAAAAATAAATGCATTGTGTACAACTAAAGCAAATAAATAAATATTTTAAATATATATATATATATATATACACACACACACATACATATATATATCTATATATATCTATACATATATATGTATATGTATCTATATATACATATATATCTATATGTCTCTAATAAAATACACAAAAAGGGCTGGGGATGTGTCTCAGTGGTCAAGTGCCCCTGAGTTCAATCCCTGGTACCACCAAAAAAAAAAAAAAAAAAAAGGTAGTCACAGAAGGCCCAGAGTAATTCTGCATATGGGGAGTGAGCTGGGAAGGCTGGGTGAAGATGGTGGGCATGCCCTAGTGAAGGGAATAAAAGAGGCAGCAAAAGGTTCGTGGTGCTTGAGGAAGAGGAGCTGAATAGTCCTTATTGGGATGCCGTGGAATGGGAGATGCGGCCCAAGTGAGGACAGAGCCCTTGAGCTACTGCAGCAAGGGAAAGAGGGTTGGGATAAATTTGGTAAGAGGAGTGTGAGATGGTGGAGGTCAGAGTTGGCTCAGACATTGAAATCAGTGCTGGAAGGGTATTGATTCCTAAAGAGGTGAGAAGGATGGGAGTTGGGTTAGGTTTTTGGGAGAAAGAAGTTCTGTTCTGAATGTACTGCATTTGAGATGTAGGCAAGAGCCTAGTTATGGTTCTTTCATTCTTGGAGGCCTCCCTAAAACCTGCTCTGTGGAAAAGGCCAATGTTAGGACCCTATGATTCCCAGTAGATTCAGGTTCCTCTCAGCTGTGCTTGCAGGGCCCCTATAATTGAAGACCTATCATGTAAGGGGACTTCCTTTGGCCTATGGGATCCTCTTAACCCCCCTTTGCACATTTTCTCAGTCATGGAACAACAGCTTTGCCTTTGTCTTGTGTCATGTCTAGAACCTAAACCTCCCTTTATGTTCCATTAACTTTTGCAGTAGAAATAATTGACTTCTAACTTAATAAAAAATCCCTATTAAGTTATTTCGTTAGATAGTGTTGCCCAAGTAGAAATAGGAGAAACACCTCTCAGTCTGCTAGCCGGATGTGCTTTGAGTCATCTAGCTTGGTTGTTTCACCTCAACAGAAAAAGGCCCTGAGTCAAGAGGAAGAGAAAGAAAAGAGGCGTATTAATGGCACACTATCTTCTGTTCTAGAGGAATGCATGGCTTGGTGAAAATAGCTCTGGTTTTTAGATACAAAAGAGAAAAGTTTACAAATAACCAGTATCTTCTGCTGTCCAAGCAGCTGCATCACTCACCATATACACGTTGTAAACATTCAATAAGGAGGGGCTGGGGTTGTGGCTTAGCCTCGCCTAGCATGTGCGAGGCACTGGGTTTGATCCTCAGCAACATATAAAAAATAAATTAAAAAATAAAGGTATTGTGTCCAACTACGAGTAAAAAAATGTATTAAAAGAAAAAGCATTCAATAAGGAAGTGCATGCACCTGGAAACCTCTGTTTGCTGGGTGCTGGTTGGTCCTCATTATGATATTTTCTGTGAGTTCAAAATTGGTGTTTTTCAGTCTTAGAAGGAGGACCTAGTATTGTAGAAGGTTTTGAGCAAGAGGCAAGTCTCTGGTACTTTGTGGATTGTTATCACCCTGCAAGACACTTCGCAACTTCCTCTCGCCACCCACAGCAGAATACGGAAACCCGGCTGTATCAGGCCACTTCTGCAATTACACAGTTAAAATTAAAGGAATCTTTCATGCTACAACCTTCTGTTTTTAGACTTTATTTGCACTTGAAAATGTGTCTTTTGAGGTGGACTGCCTGGCTGACCCCTCATCTATCCTCTCTCTTTGCCACCCTGCAGTGCTGCAGTTGAAGCTCCAGCAGCGCCGGACCCGGGAAGAACTGGTGAGCCAAGGGATCATGCCACGTAAGTGCCCCTCTCTCTTAGCTATGATTGTCGCTTTAACTTGGTTGTGTGAACCCAATATGCCCCTGAAAGCCTCTAACATAAAACAAGGGTGGTAGGGGGTTTTTTCCACTCTTTTTTCTTCCTCATGCTTTTCCAAGTCCAAGGATTCTCAGTCAGTAAAAAGTTAAGAGAACTGTCCTAATTAATGAAGTTTCTTGAAGCAAACTGCATTATGCATAAAGGGTGACAGTGACTCTTTCTTTGCTTTTGAATCACACCTTTTGGAAGGTTGCTATGCTGTTAAACTTACTCTTACCAGAGGAGGAGACTTTGCACTGGGGTATTGTGAGGAAGAACCCACTTCTTGCATATGCTTTGCTTTCGTGTTCAGGTTGTTAGGATAAGAAACCTCTGTCCCACTTGTTCTCAATAGGTATTTTCAGTGAACCACAGTTTAATTTAGAGCAGGGTCCTCAGGTACCCTGTGGCTGAGATGGGTGTTGAGCATGCCTAAGTGAAGTCATGGGTGGACTGTCATGGTGCTGGCCCAGTGGGTACAGAGCTATACCTTGGGGGACAAAGGAAACTAGACCTTAGAATCTATCAAAAGTGAGAAAATCCACTTTGAATAACAATAGCATTATAAACCATAAAAGCTGAAGCCAGCAGGATTTTTTTTTTTTTTTTTTTTTTTTTTTTGTACTAGGTATTGAACTCGGGGGCACTCGACCACTGAACCACACCCCCAGCCCTATTTTGTATTTTATTTAGAATTAGGGTCTCACTGAGTGGCTTAGTGCCTTGCCAATGCTGCGGCTGGCTTTGAACTCAAGATCCTCCTGCCTCAGCCTCCTGAGCTGCTGGGATTACAGGCATGCATCACCGGGCCTGGCTAGAATTTTGCTCTTTTTTTTTTTTTTTTAAATGTTTATTTATTTGTTTTAGTTGTACACAATGTCTTTATTTTATTTATTTATTTATTTATTTATTTATTTATTTATTTATTTATTTATTTATTTATTTTTGGTACTGGGGATTGAACTCAGGGGCCCTTGACCACTGGGCCACATCCCCAGACCTTTTTTGTATTTTATTAGAGACAGGGTCTCACTGAGTTGCTAAGTGCCTCGCCATTGCTGAGGCTGGCTTTGAACTCGCGATCCTCCTGCCTCAGCCTCCCAAGTGCTGGGATTACAGGCGTGCGCCACCACGCCTGGCTCACAATGTCTTTATTTTTATGTGGTGCTGAGGATCGAACCAGGGCGGTGCACATGCTAGGCCAGCGCTCTACCGCTGAGCCACAACCCCAGCCCAGGATTTTGCTCTTTTTGACATTTCTTTCTAACTTGTTGTAGAGTGTAGGCTCTTTCTCTTTCTGTTTGTGTGCCATTACCACTTGTATTCATACTAATGAAGTAAATGAATAAAATAAAAGTCATAAGACATGGTATCACATGCCTATAATCCTAGCAACTTGCTTGCAATTCTGGCAACTCAGAGGCTGAGGCAGGAGGATCACAAGTTCGAGGCTAGCCTCAGCAATTTAGGGAGACCCTGTCTCAGAATAAAAACGAGCTGGGGATGTGGTTCAGTGGCAGAGCACCCCTGGGTATAATCCCTGGAACCAAAACAAAAAGTCATGCAGCAACTTCTGGCTTCATCATGGGAGAACTGGTATTTTCCACCTTAACTCAGTGTCTTCTGACCTATTGCCACTGTGTGTTCCTAATTCTCATTCGTTCATATACCCATAGTATTAATATGTGCCAGTTGATAGAGCAAGATAAATCTACTCCTGCTCTCAGGAGATTTATATTTAGAAGGGCAAGACTGATAATTAAAAAGGAGACAAGTAGCCAGGTGTGGTGATATACACCTGTAATCCCAGTGACTTGGGAGGCTGAGGCAGGAGGACAGCCTGGGTAACTTTGTGAGACCGTAAGCAATGTAGACTTCATCTCAAAATAATAAAATAAAGAACTGGGAATGCAGCTCAGTGGTGAAGTGCCCCTAGATTGAATCCCCAGTACCAAAAATAAATAAGTAAAAGGAGGCAAGTAAATAAGATAATTTTAGAACCTAGTAAGTGCTATGACATAAAACTAACTGGTGTGGATGTGTTAATAGGTAATAGGAATAAAATGGGGGTGACTTTATAGATAATATGGCCAGGAAGGGCCTCCCTAAAGAGGAAATATTGGAGCTGAGATCTATAGAATGAGTTGGAGTCTGCCATTCAGATAGAAGGAAAAGTAAATGTAAGGGCCTGGTACAGGCAAGAGCTTGGTGAGTTTGAAGGAACATCAAGGAAGCCAGTGCGGCTAGGGCATGGTGTGTGAAGGAAGGGGAGCTAGCGCACATGGGCAAGGGGCAGGCCCATTCGCCAGGGCCCATCAGCACATGGAGGAGGTACACTCAGTTTTAAATACAATGAGAAGTCATTGAAGGCTTTTGAGGCAAGTAAGGATGGTGTTTGATTTATATCATGGTAATGGTAGGTCCATTTCTAAGAGTTAAAATCTTAAATGTTAGCAGTCAGAAGTCTAATTCTATTCTAAGTATCAGCCAATCTTCTTGTTTATTGCAGCTTCCTACCAAGCTATTTTTTTAAAAATATTTTTTTAGTTGTCAATGGACCTTTATTTTATTTATTTATGTGTGGGTCTGAGAATTGAACCCAGTGCCTCACACAAGCTAGGCAAATGCTCTACCACTGAGCTACAACCCCAGATCCCCTAACAAATTATTTACCTACCTATGATATCTTCTGTGGCCCTCCAGGGAACGGCCCCCCACCCCTAACTCTTAGCGTCAGGTGGCTTGTGGAATGAATCAGTAATGTGATCAGGTAGGGCAGTGCTGTGCTTTACAGAATGCTTCCTGACCTGCCAGTCTGCACACCTCCTAGAGAAACAAGTGACCTAGCATCTCAACTGCTTGTCCCTTTCCTGGAGGACAGTATGTTTCTAGTGTCTACTTTGTACCTAAGTGCCTAAGGTTGTTTGTTTGTTTATGTATTTATTTCTGTTTGTTTTTTGTACCAGGGATTGAATCCAGGGGCACTTAACCACTGAGCCAAATCCCCAGCCCTGTTTGTATTTTATTTAGAGACAGGGTTTCACTGAGTTGCTTAGGCCCTCGCTAAATTGCTGAGGCTGGCTTTGAAATTGTGATCCTCCTGCCTCAGCCTCCCGAGCTGCTGGGATTACAGGTGTGCACCACCATGCCTGGCTGTAACATAGTCTTAAATGCTCTAGAGATTAAAGAAATATGGGCCATGACACCTGCCCTCAAAATATTGGACAGCCAAAATTTGGGTAGCTGTAGTTTACCCATTCACAATAAAGAGCAGTTCAGTACTGATACATGGATGCTGACTGTCATTACACTACTAGTTCTGAGATAACGCTACTTCTCGGGATCTATAATAGGTCCAGGATCAAAGAGCCAGGCAGACAGTGAGTGCTTGAATTGTTCCTTCTTTCATTTCATAACAGGCACTACTGGAAATCATTGTTTATTGGAACTTATCAATTACAGTTTCCTTGCTTAGCATTTCTTACAGTATGCCTTGTTAAAAAACAAATAATGTGATACTGGGCACTCTGGCGCACGCCTGTAACTCTAGCAATTCAGGAGGCTGAGGCAGGAAGATCTATAGTTTGAGGCCAGCCTCAGCAAGTTAGCAGGACCCTGTCTCAAAAAAAAAAAGAAAAAGAAAAAGGGCCGGGGATACAGCTAAGTGGTGAAATGCCCCTGGGCTCAGTTTCCAGCGCCACAAAAAATGATGATGATGATGATGCTTCAGCTATTGCAGTTATCTGCTTACATACCCAAGTAGACCATGACTTGAGAAAGTGTCTTATTTATGCTTCTATTTCTAGTACCTGGCCCTACATGAATGAATGAAGACAGCTAGTTTTGTGTGTGTGTGTGTGTGTGTGTGTGTTAGAAACAGAACCCACTCTGTTGCAAATCCACTGAAATTCTGGACATGGAATTTGAACAAATGCTCCTATTTTGTCAGGAGCCCAAGTTCTAAGATTGTTCTGAATATTTAATTGTATACTTTGGGTTGTTCTCTGTGTCTATGAAGTGAGAGTGATTGCCTTTCCTGTAGAAATAGTGTTTTATTTATTTATTTATTTATTTATTTATTGGTGCTGGGGATTGAACCCAGGGCCTTGAATATGTGAGGCAAGCACTCTACCAATTGAGCTATAGCCCCAGCCCCTCGTGTAGGAATAGAAACAACTTGCTTATTTGAGAATAGTGCTCTTTCTGAGTGCCACTATCACCTGTGGACACAATCTTTTTTTTTCTTTTAGTATCCTTTTAGTTGTCAGTGGACCTTTATTTATATGCGGCTCAGAGAATTGAATCCAGTGCCTCACACATGCTAGGCAAGGGCTCTAGCACTGAGCTACAACCCCAGCCCTGTGGATACAATGTTTTTCTAGTGATGGAAGTAGGTAGCAAACTCTTAGATTATGAAAGAGAATGTTGAAGCCTGGAATAGTTTCAGGTTGTAAACTCTCTGCTCATCTATGTACCTGGTGATGCATGGATGGGGTTCTGAGTTCCTGAAGATGAGCGTCATCCCCCTACCTGGTAAGTAACCCTGCTTCACCACCCTCTTTCTCTTACTGTGATCTTTAGTTTCCCCTGCTATCTTCCCTAACTGCATACCTCACCCACACTGTGTATCCTTTAAGGAAAGCGTGAGCTGTGCTGGGACAGAGTGTAAGTAATTGGCAAGTTGTTGCAGAGGTTTGGAGATTTGGAGACCTGAAAAAATAACACCTTGTTGGAAGCGCCCACTTCCATTCCCATTGTGTTGGCCTGAGGAGTTTCTGAAAAGAGCCTTCATGTTTAAATTTGCTGTAGAACTCTGGAGGAAGACAGGGCCTTGGAGCCAGAGAAAGGAGCAAGGTCACCATGGCTGTATTTTGTCTCATCATTTCTGGTTTATACCTTTTATCAAGTTTTTCCTATGCCAACTTCTTTTTCTAGCTCTAGGAAGAAAACAACCCACCCAGCTCTTTTCCAAGAACACTCAGACACAGTTCCCATAGAAGGCTGTTCAGATGTTGTCTCTGCAGGATTCAATGTGCTTCAGGATGGCTCTTGTGTTTCTATATATTGTTCAGAGTTGGGGAATGGGCTTTCCATAGGATTTAGGGGCTGAGCATCCTCCAGTTCCTCTGCTGCTTGATGTGCTCTGTCCACACACCTCTGTGTGGGGCATGACACTGGTTTCTGATACGCTGTTGAGCAGGATCATTTCCCAATGTCCTGTATTCTCATTATGTAAACATATGTCTTGAATTTATCACCACTTAAGCCCTACCAAATACAGAGTGCCAGGTAGCAGAGGCCCTCACAGTCTAGGTCCTGAACTTTCTCTAATATTCTGTGAAGCTCTGAGACGCTTGAGGAGAGGAAAGACGGCACAGACAGGGAGCAGTCCTTTAAGTCCAAAGATTGAGGCCAGGAATGCTAGTGTATCCAGGGTGAAGACCCACAGTGAGATGGGTCCTCTGTGGTAGATGTCCTTTGTTCTCAAAGCTTCCGCTGAAACTTTTTGACACTTAGAGGTGTACAAGATTACAAGGTGAAGGTGAAAGTTAAGAGAATTGTTCTGGTAGTGAGCACTATCCCAGAGGAATAACCTGGGAAGGAAAAATGTGGAAGTTTTCCTGACCCAGGCAAATGAGAAAGAAGCCTCCTGTGACCTCTTTGGATGTGAGAGAAGAACCATATTTGTCTCTTCTCTTCTTTTTCTGCCTGTTGTTCCATTGAGACTCCTGGAGAAACAGCATAGAGTAGCAGTGTGTTTCTAACGCTGCAGTTAACCCTACTTCACTAGTTTCCACATGCAAATTAGTAGGAAAACCTTGATGCCTGGCAAGCAGCTGAATAAATAATTATTTTTGTCCTAGGGATACTCTAGGAACTTCGTTTTCTCTTCTTTAGCAAGCTTGTTCTGTCTTGTCTTTTTCTTTTTCTTCTTTCCATGGTGCTGGGGATCAAATTGCCTAACCTCATTCATGTTAGGCAAGCACTTTACCACTGAGCTTCATACCCAGGCCTTGACATTTTATTTTAAATGGTGTTTCTGTTTGTCAGTCCAGTGCCATTGGTAACCCTTCCCTCCGAGTGGTTAGGTGAATCCAGAGTGTGAAGGCAGCACAACTCAGAGAGGGCCGCCAGTTAGTTTCAATCCAGAGGCCTTTCAGACTCCTCCATCCTTGGAGTGTGTTCAGACAAGTTGCCAAGCGGATCAGTGAGCCAGATCAGTCAGCTAGTTTTGGAAGGTGGTTCATAGGTCTGCAAGTAGGCCTTGTGCACCTCATATTGATCCTGGAAAGAGTGGCCTCACTTAATGGGCTCCTGCAGCTCTGTAACTTTTTGTGTAGTAGTGGGGATTGAACCAGGGATACTACATTTCCAGCCCTGGTTTTTTGTTTTGTTTTGTTATTTTAAACAGGATCTCATAAGTTGCCCAGGCTTGAACTTGTGATTCTCTTACTTCAACCCCCCTAATAGCTGGGATTATGGGCATGTACCACCATCCCTGGCAAACTCTGTTGTGTTTTGTTTTAAAAATGGTTTTATCAGTGCATTATAGTTATATATAACAGTTGGGTTTATTTTGACATAATCATACATGTGTGGAATTTAATTTGCTCCATTGCAGTTCCCAGTGCCTCCTTTTTCCTTCCCCACCCCTTAGCTGCCCCTCCTCTACTCTACTGGCCTGCCTTCCATCCATCCATTTATTTTTCTAATTGGTGTGTTATGGATATACAGAAAGGTGGATGGAATTCACTATGGTATATTTACATATATTTACATAGCATAATTCTGTTAAATTCATTCTCCATTTAAGGTCTGTATTTTTAATAAGCTCTGCTACCTCTTGACTTTCCATCTCTCCAGTACTATAGTTCAATGCCTCTGTCACTCTTCACCTGTCAGTGTGAGCCAAGTGGTCTACACAGAGATGGTGTAGCCCACTGCAACATGCACAGCTAATCTAAGTGGTTATTTTACTGGGTTCCAATGTTAGCTGAAAATCTTCTGTTCATCTAACTATAGCAGTCTTTGCACCAAAAAGAAATTTCTTATCTTTGACACAATGTTGTGTAATGCCTGGAAGTGCCAGGTTTGTGTACTGTGATCCCCTTCTCTCTGAAGTTATAAAGTATTTCTAATTCTTCCTCTTCCTTTTTCTTCCTCCTTATCTTCCCTCTCCTTCCTTTTCGTCTTTCTCCCCTCCTTTTCTTTCTCCCCTTTCTCTTCCCCCCTCCACCTCACTAACCTTCTGCTGTCCTCCTCCTCCTCCTCCTCTTCTTCCTCCTCCTCCTCCTCCCTGCCCCCAGAAGTGCTTTGTGGTAGTCTCTGAACTGTTGCCCCTGTGAGCCAAAGAAGTTTGGCCAAGATCTGACCAGTGACCCTTTCCAGAAGGAGCTTGGAAGAGGCCTACCCCAGCCCCATGGTTCTCCCACTGAAGAGACCTGTCATTGCCCTCACACTCTGGCTTCTTTGAGGATTATGTTAGCGTTAACCCATTTGCTCTTTCATATACAGAGATATCTTTGGATAGAAGAGGTTCTCCACTCCCCTTCCCTTCCCTGCCCTCCCTTCCCTTTTTGTTTCTTCTCTATTTTTAAAAATTTCTAAAATTTGTTTTAATTAGTTATACATGACAGTAGAATGCAAATTTTATACACTGTGATATATCTATCATACATAGATGGGATATAATTTCTCATTTTTCTAAGTGTACATATTGCAGAATCATATTGGTCATGTAGTCACATATATACATACAGTAACCCTACCTGATGAGGTAGTGTATCCCCCCACAGAAGTGAGGCTAATCTGATCCCCATATTTGAAGCTGAGATAAATCGTATTAGGTGTGGGCACATGGCCTCGATAATCCTTCCTTTTATCCCAGGAGAATACATGAGGACATAATTCCCTCAGGTTTTATGTTGCTTTTATGAGACATGTCTGCATCTTCATCTCTCTTCTTACTGTTGTAGGGTATATTTCTACCTCAGTGATCAGTGACTAATGTAGAGCTTGCTCCTTAGCCAGTTCCTGTCAAGTCCTAAAAGAAGAGTCTGAAGTGAGTTGTATATTCATGGTCTGAGTGTATTCATTGAATCCAAAGAATTATCTAACGGTGGCTTTTGTTGAATAAAACAGACCATAGAAAGTGTCATCGTCTTCACTCCTCACCACCTTCTTCTTAGGGCCTCACACATGCAAGGCAGGTACTCTACCACTGAGCTACATCTCCAGCTCTAGAAAGTAGTCTTCATGAGTTCTTGGTACAATATAATATCTAAAAGAAACATGAGGTGTTAAGTTGTATTTCATGATTTCTTCTTAATGTTTGAGGTATCCAAGGTGAACTTTTTTTGAGGATAATAAATGAAGTGGAAGAGATTATAAAGACATTTGTTGGTGCTACTCACTAATTTTACCTGGACAATTTAAATCTTAAGGAATTACATGTTCCCTGATAGATACTGATGGTGGTGATTCTTCAACCTAGTAGAATGTTATTTTCAGAAGGGCAGAAGCAATTTGTAATTTATGTCCAAACAGTTGACTTAGGCATATTTTAAAAAAGGCAATAGTCCTTTTTTTTTTTTTTTTTTTTTTTTTAATGTTGCACTTTACCAAGGAGTGTATACTGGAATGGTAATGAACCTATTTGAAACCTTAGGCTGTGATGTGAAAGCCACATATAAACATGGCTGCCATATATGTCAAAGAGAAACCTAGAAGACCAGTGTTAGATTTCTGTTACTGTAACAAAATACCTGAGATAATCAACTTATGAAGAGGAAAGTTTTATTTTGGCTCACGGTTTTTGAGGCTTTAGTCTGTGATTGATTGGCCCCATTGCTTTTGGGCCTGTGGCAAGACAGCACATGATGACAAGAGAACACAGTGGAGCAAAGCTCACTTTGTAGTAACTAGGAAGCAAAAGAGAGGAAGAGGCACACCTCCAGTCACCTGAAGACATCCTGTTAGCCTCAAAGGCTTCATCACCTCCTGAGTGCCATCAGCTGGGAACCAAGTCATTGCACATGGGCCCTTGGGGGAGGAGGGTTATTCAAACCATAGCAACCAAGTTCAGAATATTCAGCCCCTAATGATTTAACCTTTGGAATTCACTCTATCTGTTGACATTTGTGCTGTACAAGACTATGTGGCCACATCTCTCGGTCTCAGCCTCTTCCACCACCAGGGTCAAGAGTGGAAGACTCTAGAGCAGGTTGCACTTCTGGGAAGGAAAAGATTTAGTATCTTTGGGTCTCCATTTTTTTACATCCATATTTGATAGTTGGCTTTCCTGCTGGTTTGGGTGGGGGTGACAGCTCAGGTGCAAAAACAGGGGTAGTGGCAGGCTTGCATACCAAAACAGGATGTGTGCTTCTGACTGTTAGTTTGGATCCCTTTTTGCACCAGAATATATGGTCCCTTCTCACACCCCACCACCCAAGCTCTGTCCTTAATTAATATGAATGTATTTCTGATTCTCACTGATGTGGTCAGTCTCTGGGACTAGATACAACTCTTTGGTTAAAGGCTTTGTTGCAGGATATTTTGGTAGGCATTTTTGTGTGTCAGCTAAAAGCAGAAAGACAAAAAATGGAAGTCAGGTCTAGTTAGCCCTCAGCATTTAACCACGTACTGGTGCAATTATTTTCAGAAGGAGGATGCACAGGAAAAAGCAGAAACGGTGCCTTAAGCTTAACACAGCTTCTAGCAGATGGCAGAGCACTTTCACTTTATTTAATGTTGATCTTCACCCAATACAGTAGTAAGTACAGTTGCTCATTTGTGAGTAGGATGGGAGCCTAAGGAGATCATGTGACTTGCCCTAGGTCCCACTGCATCTGAAAGACCCAGGCAGATCCAGGTTTTCTGGCCCTGGGCCTATTGCTAATTGCCTCAGTTCACAGTGGTTCTTGCCCTGCTGTGCTCTCAACACAGTTTCACCATTGAAAATTAAAAACAGCATCAGATCAAGACCCACAGTTGATGAAGTCAGGTGAGAGACCGTGGGGTGAGAGTGACCCCATCATCTTTAAGTACTCCAAGTTACTGCTCCTGTCTGCCTATTGTGAGGCTTGAAAGCCATGAGCATCTTTCCACTTCTGATATCATAAAGCTTGCTTAAATTAGAGGTTCTTAATTTCTTTTGTGCCATTGATTTTCCTTGGAAAATTGTGAACATCTCCTCAAGATACAGTTGCCCAAGCAGGGATCCAGAATTGAGCACACAATTTCCAGCCATTCAGAGTTGCTCTGAATTTGGCTCACTGTGTCCTAGCTTGAGTTGCTGCACTGCCTGAGTACAGAACCAAAGAAAAGCCATCAACCTAGGCCTGGGGATATAGCTCAGTTGGTAGAGTGCTTGCCTCGCATGCACAAGCCCTGGGTTCAATCCCCAGCACTGCCCCCCCCCCCGCAAAAAAAAAATCATCAATGTAATGCTAGTGTGAACACTTACACACTAGTGATACAGCTGACCTCTGCTCCTCTGCTTTTGCAACACTCATTGTGTGAGGAACCCTCTCTATTTCCTGTGCTGAAACCAGGGCTCCTTTGTGATCCTCACCCCCTGGGAGCCTAGACCACTGCCTTCCACTTGATCCAAGCAGCAGGGTGTGGAATCCATCCCAGCAGTGTAGGCCATAGCCAGGGCATGAGGAAAATGGCTAAGAGCTCTGCTACTTTGACTCCCAAGAATTTATGCATTGCAGTGATACTTAAAGGGGCTCAGGAAATTAAGACTTTACCCACAGCCAGCAGAGTTGATTTTTTTTTTTTTTTTTTTTTTTTTTTTTTTTGTTCTGGGGATTGAACCCAGGGCCTTGTGCATGCAAGGCAAGCACTCTAGCAACTGAGCTATATTCCTTGCCCAATGTACTTTTTAATCAGCCCCTGGTAGTGAAGAATGAGCAAACAAAACCCTGACTTTCTTACCTCTTTTTTGCCTTTTGGACTAGGGAAGCAGTGGTTTTCCAGTTAAGTGACACCAGAATCATGCAGAGAGCTTACTAAAGGTCATCACTCCATATGCTCTTGCACCACAAAGACATTCTCATGCAAATGATTTGAACCGCTGGTAGAGAAACCCTGGGCCTGGCTCAGGCATCTTCCCCTCTTCATGGCAGACATAGGATATTGTATTCTCTTTTCCCCAGGAGTGCTGAAGGAGAGGACAGCAAGGTTCAAGAGGTGATGGCAAAACTAAATTTACCTGACACAGATGTAGCTGTTGCATGTAAAATGGGTGAACACACAGCTTGTGAACCCCCTCATCTCCGGTGCTGGGGAAAGCTTCCCTCACCTGCTTCTCTTGTGGCCTTGTTGCCATTGACAGTGGTCAGTTCTGGCAAGTTCATGAGCCTAGGGCTGTGTGACACTCTTGTGCTGGGTCCAAGGGATCTTGCACAGGACCCCGTTAACTCTGGGTAGAGTTTAATTGTAGGATGACTCCCTCTTCTGCTATGCTGGCCCCTTCAAGAGAGGGCAGGAAGAGGGCTGGGATTGTGGCTCAGCGGTAGAGTGCTCGCCTAGCGCGTGGGCGACCCGGGTTCAATCCTCAGCACCACGTACAAATAAAATGCATTGAATAAAAAACTCATTGTGTACAACTAAAGCAAATAAATAAAAATATTAAAAAAAAAAAAAAAGAGAGGGCAGGAAGAAAAAGGAGTAGACAATGTGTGCTCCTGGACATTTCCTTCCTTCCTTCCTTCCTTCCTTCCTTTAATATCTTTATTTTGTTTATTTATTTTTATGTGGTGCTGAGGATTGAACCCAGCACCTCACATGTGCGAGGCAGGCGCTCTGCCACTGAGTCATAACCCCAGCCCCTCCTGGATATTTTCTAAGGATAGATATGAAGTCCTCTCTTCTGTCCCATTGCCAATATTAAAGAAAAGGACAGCGTGGCATTTGTTTCCAGAGGATTATCCAGGATAAAAAGCCAAATGAGAAAGATTAGATTAAAATTGCAGTTTTTTTTTTTTTTTTTTTGGTACCGGGGATTGAACTCAGGGGCACTCGACCACTGGGCCACATCCCCAGCCCTTTTTTGTAATTTTATTTAGAGACAGGATTTCACTGAGTTGCTAAGTGCCTCGCCATTGCTGAGGCTGGCTTTGAACTCGTGATCCTCCTGCCTCAGCCTCCCAAAGTGCTAGGATTACAGGCGTGCGCCACCGCGCCCAGCTGTTTTTTTTTTTTTTTTTTTAAGTATTACAAATTTGGAGGGGGAAAACCAAAAATGATACTTGATTAGTCTATTCTGTTTCTCTCACCTGCACCAAAACTGTGTACTGTGTTGCTAAGCTATTAGGTTTGTTAAATGCATTTTTCTCTTGCATTATTTTCAGTTTATGATGGGTTTATCAAGACATAGCTTCATCTTTAAATCAAGGAACATCTGTACACACACACGTGTGTGTGCGCGTGCACACACACATCCCACACCCCCACCCACACATACCCCCACCCCCTTTAGGCATCAAAAGGATGTTTCATAATCAACTAAAAACTGAACACAGTCTCTTTCACCCTACCTTAAGCTTATTCCCCATGATGTCTTGTCTAAGAGTGTCAATGGCGCAGACATTCACCTAGTCTCTCCAATTTGTTCTAACTGTACTTTCCCCCCTTCTTTCAGTATTAGAGATTAAACCCTGGGGTGTGCTAACAGTGAGCTACATTCCCCGGCCCTTTTTAAATTTAGAGACAGGTTCTCCCTAAGTTCCTGAGGTGGCGGTGAACTTGTGATTCTCTTGCCTCAGTCTCCCTTAGTTGCTTAGGTCGTAGGCTGTGCCACCACTCCTCGCCCCTACATGTACTCTTGATCATTGCTGGAGTGATCTTGTAAAAATGCAGTTCTCAGCTATTTTGCAGTTCCAATCACAATTTATTTTGTAATGATTCAGGCAAGGATCATCAATAGATTCTGTGACCATTAGGCAAATGATTATTAGGGAACAGGCATTTTACATGGCACAAAATGTTACTCCACAGATTATATATTAAATTATAAAGTGGAAAAACATTACCTTTAAGATGGAAAGACCTGGTATGACCTTGAGGGTTGGATTTTTTTTTTTTTTTTTTTTTTAAAGAGAGAGAGGTTCTCACTGAGTTGCTTAGGGCCTTGCTAAGATCCTCCTGCCTCAGCTTCCCCAGCTGTTGGGATTATAGGCATGGGCCACTGTGCTTAACCCTAAGGTTTTTTTGTTTTTTGGTGGTGGTTTTTGTTTGTTTTTTGAGATGGAGTCTTACTATGTTGCCCAGTCTGGCCTCAAATGCACAGTCCCCCTGCCTCAGCTTCCAGAATAATTGGTCTGGTGTCACCTTTCAAACTTTCAGCAACATCATTGTTGAGACACCCATATCCCGTTTCTCCTGGTTGAATGAAATACGTGTCACCTTTGTGATCTTACCAAAAATGTAGGAGTATTACTCTGGATTGTGACTAAAGAGACAACAACCCATGTGGATTCTTTTTTCTAAATGATTCTATCTATTTATTTATTCAGAGTACACAAATGGAGCACAATTTTTCATTTCTCTGGTTGTACACAAAGTAGAGTCACACCATTCGTGTCTTCGTACCTGTGCCTAGGGTCAGATTCTTTATTAAGTCTTGGATTGGGGAAAATCCAAGCAGCTATAAGAGACAATTTTGGGGAGCAGTTGAAAATTTTCAAATATGGACTTTAACATTAATTCAATAATGTAATCTAATTTAATTTCCTTAGACATGATAAAGTATTTTAGTTATGCAAGAGAATTTCCTTATTCTTAGAAAATGCACACTGAAGAAGTAAAGGTGAAATACTGTGATTGATACCTGCAACTTAATTTCAAGCAATTTTATAAATGAAAAAAAAAAGTGTGTGCAGGGGTGGAGGCAGGAGAGGAGAGGAGAGCAAAAAATAAGGATAAAAGATAACAGGTGAATCTAGGTCAGAGTTGTAGGGCAGGTCAGGTTTTTTTTTTTTGTTGTTGTTGCTTTGTTTTGTTTTTTGGTAGGTTTGAAAAACTTGAAGTTGAAAGTAGGGAAAGGGTACCATGTGAGTTGACATTAGGTAAAATGAATACATGATAATTACCAGATGTGTTTTTGCTCTTTTTATTTTTTTTGATACTGGTGATTGAATCCAAGGATTCTTTGTCACTGAACTACATCCCCAAAACCCACCTTTTTAAATTTTGAGATAGGGTCTCACTAAATTGCTTAGGGCCTTGGTAAGATGCTGAGGCTGGTCTTGAACTTGTTATCCTCCTGTCTCAGCATTCTGAGTCACTGGGATTACAGGTGTGGGCCGCCATGCCCGGTCGAGCAAACTATTGTCCAAATGTTATTAAGGATTGTATCCTGAGATCAATGTATAGCCACCACATCAACCTGGGGAGTGACATAATCAGAACTGCATGGACAGGAATGGAGGAGTTAGTTTCTTACTTGATGTTTTATGTTTTTTAAAAAATTAATTTCTTTGGGTTTATCTTGTTTGGGGTTTACTGAGCTTGCTCAACCTGTAGGTATATGTCTTTTGACAAATTTGGAAAGTTTTCAGCCATAATTTCTGGGTTTTTTTTGGTACTGGGGATTGAACTCAGGGGCACTTGACCACTGGGCCACATCCCCAGCCCTTTGTATTTTATTAGAGACAGGGTCTCACTGAGTTACTAAGTGCCTCGCCATTACTGAGGCTGGCTTTGAACTTGCGATCCTCCTGCCTCAGCCTCCCAAAGTGCTGGGATTACAGGCGTGCGCCACCGCGCCCGGCTGTAATTTCTGTTTTTTATTTCCTTCTTTGCTCTCTTCTTCAGGACTTTGTTGACATAATAATGTTAGATTTTTTGTTGAAGTCCACAGGTCCCTGGGGCTCTGTCCATGTTTTTCCCAGTCTGTTTTCTTTCTGTCATTCTTCTTTTTTTTTTTTTTTAATTTTTATTTATTTGCTTTTAGTTGTATACAATGCGTTTTATTTGTACGTGGTGCTGAGGATGGAACCCGGGACGCCCGCGTGCTAGGCGAGCGCTCTACCGCTGAGCCACAATCCCAGCCCTCTTTCTGTCATTCTTATGGAGTGGTTTCTGTTGTTCTGTCTTCTAGTACACTCATTCTTTCTTTTGTCACCTCTCTTCTACTGTTGAATCTATCACTGAGTTTTCAACATCATTCTGTTTTTCAGTCCTAAAATTTCCATTTTCTTTGTCTTTATATCTTCTCTTTCTTTGCTGAAATTTTCTGTTTCTTTGCTGAGGATTTCTACTTTTTCTTTTGTTTCATTGTTTCATTGTTTTTGTTCATTGTTGAAGCATTTTATCATGGCTGCTTTAAAAAACTTGTCAGGCATTTCTGGCATCTCTCATCTTGATGTTGGCATTTCTTGATTCCTGTTCTTGGTGTGTGTTTTTTTTATTAAAACCCAGGCATCTTAATAATAGGAGTCTCTGCATTTTATGTCCCTCTGTTTCAGCTGATTTTCTCTATTATTGTTCTGGCAGGGGAAAGGAGGGGACTGTGCTGTCTCCTTACAGCTGAGTAAAGGTAGAAGTCGAGGTCAGCCTTGGCAGCCATTGACACCTGTGTTGGGGGTGTGGGAGTGGCTGCTCATTAAGGATGAGAACTTCTTCTCCCCATATTGTCTCCACTAACAGTGTGGTAGCTGATTTTGCTACCCAGCCTTCTCTGACATCACCCCAGCATGAAGGAGTAGGCCAGCTGTAGACTCCCCGCTGGGTCTCCACTTACACTGTGGGAAGGGGGGTGTTTGTTACTAGTTGGTGGGAATAAAAGTCCCAGTTTCCTAGTTGGTCTCTCTGGCCCCTCCTCATCAGGGGTATTGAAGCCTATCATACAACCTTCTGAGGGTAGATGGAAATCTAGGCTCCAAACTTGGCCTCTATTGAGGCAGGTGGGGGAAGGATTGAAGCAACCATTTCTTTGCTGTGGTGTTTGACTAAAGCAGGATAATTACTGTCTTAAAGTTTCTGTCCATTGGGCCACCCTTTTCCTGACCCTGGTTAGAGAAAGCAGGCTTTTGTTGGGGACATTTTTAGCTGCACTCATAGGCACTTCTGAGTTGCAAGCTTCTTCAGCTCCAAGTCTGGGATATACGAGGTAAAAGAAAACCCAGAAAGGAACTCACCATCTTGTCATTCCTTGGGTCCCAGCCTCATTAGCCAGTTTGCCTTTTTACCACATTTCAGAATCTCCTTTTAAAAAAAATATGCATATATAAAATCCAGAGATTTTACTTGTGTTTAGTGAGAATAACAGAGAATAGTATATCTACTCCATCTTCTCAACAGCAGAAGTCCCTACAGTAGCACATGGTGGTTCTTCGTGGGCTGGGCCCTACCTCCCCTGCCAGCCACATCATCCCCACAGGAACTTCTTGGTCCACCCATATCAAAGGTCTGTAGTTCCTTGAACTCACCTGTTCTTTCGTACCTTTCTATAAAGTCTTACTGGACAGTTCACACACTGTTCTCTCAGGTTGAATTTTGCCTCTTCATCCTTTATAGCATCTTTAATTACCTCTACTGGTGTACTTCATCTTGCATGGTAACCGTTTGTCTTTTCCCCACTAGACCACCAGTTGGGCTTTCGGTGTATCTTCATCCTCAGCAGCTGGTGCAGTGCTTGCTTACTTGTTTGTCGGCTGTGTCCCACCTGGTTTGTAAGGTGTTATCCCCCCTCGCATAGCCCTGCTGCTGTGATGTATATGTGCTCCCTGCTTCCATAGTGGCCTGCCCAAGAATTGGGCTACTCTGCATGGTGGTACTCCAAGGACCATGCTAACTCTGATGTTCATGGCCTTGAACTCCTCTGAATATGGAGTTGTTTGTGTGCTTTTGGCATGTTACTTTATCAAGGATGGGAACCATGGTTTTATGAGAGACATGCAGAACCAGACACCTAATACATATTCCTTAGTGATAATGATGAGGAAATGAGACTTGAGGGTTTATTGCTGTCATTGATGAGAGCCATTCCCAGAACTGCTTTGTGGAGCCTAGAAGACTCTCTTGCCGGCATGCTTAAGTAAATCTGGAGCTGGGGAGTGGAAGTGTGAATTTGATGTCCTATACTTGCTGACAGATTGGTTCCTGAGGACCTGCTTGTTTACTCTTCACACTAGGTTAAATCAAGGCTGTCTGGCTCAGTGAGCCTTGTGGGCATCCTTTTAGCTCAGCACTGAGTCCCTCCTGTCAGTGGTTGCCCATATATTCTAAAATGGAAGCCCAGCACAGGTGTCATAATCTCAGTGACTGAGGAGGCTGAGGCAGGAGGACCATGAGTTCAAGGCCAGCCTGGGAAACTTAGCAAGACCCTGTTTAAAAATAAAAATTAAGGGGCCTGGGGTTGTGGCTCAGCAGTAGAGCACTTGCCTAGCACGTTTGAGTTTGATCCTCAGCATCACGTAAACATAAATGCATTGCATTGTGTACAACTAACGCAAATAAATAAATATTTTAAAAAATTAAAAATAAGCCGGGCGCGGTGGCGCACGCCTGTAATCCCAGCACTTTGGGAGGCTGAGGCAGGAGGATCGCGAGTTCAAAGCCAACCTCAGCAATGGCGAGGCACTTAGCAACTCAGTGAGACCCTGTCTCTAATAAAATACAAAAAAGGGCTGGGGATGTGGCCCAGTGGTCTAGTGCCACTGAGGTCAATTCCCGGTACCAAAAAAAAAAAAAAAAAAAAAAATTAAAAATAAATAAAAATTAAGGGGTTGGGGTTGTTGCTCAGTGGTAGAGTGCTTGCCTAGCAAGTGTGAGGCACTGGGTTCGCTTCTCAATACCATATATAAATAAATGAATAAAAAATAAAGGTCCATCAATGTCTAAAAAATATTTTAAGATAAATAAAATTAAAAGGGCTAGTGGTGTAGCTTAGTGGTAAAGTGCCCCTTGGTTTAATCTGCAGTACCACCTTAAGAAGAAGGAAAAAAAGAAAAAGAAGATGGTCAGTTTTTCTCTTTTTATTTCTTTAAATCACAAATGACCTAAATTAAGGCAGCAAACATGTCAGGGGCTGGGGAGAGGGCCCAGAATATTAATTAGTGGCTAGGCCCACATATAGAACTGAAACTATGATTAAGAGTGCCACTCCTGGCCACTTCTGTTCATTTGATTTCTGTGGAGAGCTTGGTGATTTTTCATTTTAAAATGGGCTGCACACTTCTCTTTGTTCACATAAAGCAGTACAAAGTCTCCAGTGGAACCGGCCACCAAGGGTTGGAAAAGACAACCAAGAACTGCCCTCTGACACCAGAAACGTTGTAGTGTATATAGCCCTGTGTTTGCATTGGTTTTCCCTTTCCAGAAATTGCCTTCTAGGAGTTCCTGGGAGAATGAAATTCTTTTTAAATATTTTTTTAGTTGTTGATAGATCTTTTATTTTATTTTATTTATTTATATGTGGTGCTTAGAATCGAACCCATTGCTTCACACATGCCAAGCAAGTGCTCTACCGCTGAGCCACAGTCCCAGCCCGAGAATGAAATTTTGAATGAGTGATAATTCTGGTTCTTCCTGGCAAAGCTGTTGAGGCAGCAAGGAGGAAGGTGTGGAGCCCAGATGAATGCAGCCCTTCCTGTGGGACACGGACACATGGTTCTGGGTTGGCTTTTGAGCCCTTTTCATTTTTTCACAGCTAGCAGAACCCTAAACTTTAAAACCTGTTGTGGTTTGCTCTACTTACTTACTCTACTTATATGGAAGCTTGGGTGAGTGATTTTCACTCTCCATTGTTACTTGTTCCTACATCAAGAAGCCCAGAGCTTTACTCAGTTCATCTTATATCTCCATCACCAGGCCACACTCTGGAATGTGGCTTTAACAGAGCTAGCTGGACACACGCAGGAGTTGCCCCTGGTCTTAAACCCAGTGGGCCAGGAGCACTTGCTGTCCCAGCCCCAGTCTCTCCAGGTGAACCTGGGGAGCACCTAGTCAGATGTCTGGATAGAAGCCCACAGCAAGAGGGGCCTTTGCTCCCTCCTCCTTCCATCTGGCAGAAGTGGCTGTTGAAATGCTGAAGAGAATTAAAAATGGGGAAAGAGAAGCACACACTGAGTTGGACTGCATGGGGGCCGAGAGGAACCAGCGATGTCAGGTTTAGACAGGGGAAGAAAGCACAGACAGAACTGCGCCTGGGTTAGGTCCACCCCTTGAAGAATGGCCTGACAGTGTGCTGTAGCTCAAATCCTGTTGGGTTCATCACACACGATGTTAAATTAAATGAGATTATAAAGTTATTATGAAAGTCAGCCTGCCATTTGGGATTGTTCATTATTATCTTGAATTCTTTTCTTGGTCCTCATTTTTGGCTCTCTTGACCAGACTTTATCCAGCTAATGAGTTCCTCCAGCCTTCTCATCCACCTCTTAGTCATCACGTAATATCAGGCTCAGGGGCTGCTTCATGGTAAGCCCCAGGTTTTGTTTTTTTGTTTGTTTGTTTGGTTTTTAGTTGTAATTGGACACAATACCTTTATTTTATTTATTTTTATGTGGTGCTGAGGATCGAACCCAGGGCCTTGCACATGCTAGGTGAGCACTCTACTGCTGAGCCACAATCCCAGCCCCAAACTCCAGGTTTTTGAAGTATGCCTTTTGATGCCTGAAAGGCCTGGGATCCCTTGGTAGGTCCTGAACCCCCTTTCTGAGTCTTCCTTCCACCTGTCTGTGCTCAGTACCGTCATCAAGCTGACCTCACATTGCCTGTGCTCAGATCCACTTCTACCTAGTACATCTAATTGACCACCTTGCTCCCACCCCTATCAAGCAGATTCATTTCTTCTCTACTTTTTTTGGGGGGGTGGGGGTATTAGGGATTGTACTTGAGGGCACTCAACCACTGAGCCACATCCTCAGCCCTGTTTTTTATTTTATTTAGAGACAAGGTCTCACTGAACTCAGCGCCTCACCGTTGCTCAGGCTGGCTTTGAACTCAAGATCCTCCTACCTCAGCCTCCTGAGCCACTGGGATTATATGGGTGCACCACTGCATCCAGCCCTTCTCTATTTATTGAAGAAGTTAAGAAACCAACCTAGAGAAGAAGAAAGAACTCTGACTTGAGGGCAGGACAGAATTAGGTCTAGCCTTTCCTAACTTTTTCTGGGGCTTAAAGTGGAATATCATTTAACACATGGAATCATTAAGGATATTAAATTAGCTAGCATGTTTCAAATATCTGAAACAGTACCTGCCACATAAGTAGAGACTTGATGAATATTAATTTCTTTCTTGCTATCACATGAAAACTCCCTTAAATCAGTGGGACCAAATGGAGTTCATCTGTATGCTGTAGCTGTTTCCTATCAGTTTCCCCCCATTAGTGGTGCACCTTCTTGTGCTCACGAAAGTGATATGCCCCCTTCCACCAAGACATCCCGTGCTTGTGAGTTATTTTTCCAGATGCTGTATTGTGCCTTACTTCTTGGGATAGCCAGTGTAGATTGTTGAGGAGCCAGGGTTTTACACAGATCACCTGTGACTATAGTACATAAACTACCTGGCCTGTGAGGGAATTGAGGCACGGATTCAACCAAATTTCCGTGTTTGGTGGCAGCAGCGCTTTACATAGTAAGAGGACCGCTACTTGCTTGTGAGTTTGCTCCTTCCCATTTGATCCTTTGAGAGCCAGGGAGGTGGGCAGATTCTTACTCTCTAGGAGAAAACAAGGCCAAGAAAGTAGTCACCAGCAGTATTTGGTAGAACCCACTACTAGAACACACATCCATGACTTGCTCTCGAGGACTTTTGTGAAGTTTTTTATCTTTTTTTTTTTTTTTTGTACCAGTGATTGAACCCAGGGACGCTTAACCACTGAGCACATCCCCAGCCCTATTTTGTATTTTATTTAGAGACAGCATCTCACTTGAGTTGCTTAGTGCCTCACTTTTGCTGAGACTGGCTTTGAACTTGTGATTCTCCTGCCTCAGCCTCCCGAGCCACTGGGATCACAGCAAAACCCAAAAAAGCATGCACCACTGTGCCTGACTTTTGTGAAGTTTTGAGCAGAGGTAAGAGTCAGAATTCTGGCTGTTAATGACAGTTTCAAGCTGTGCCACAGACTCCTCTTGCTACCCTGTCACTGGCCACTCGTTTCCATTCCTTACAAATTATTGGTTAATTCATTGAGTACCTAGCACTCGAGGTACTATGGGTTCTGTGAGAAATGAAAGAATTAGAAATGCTCCTGTGGGGCTTATTGTAACAGTGTTACAAAGAATAAGAACATATGTGAAACTACTGTAAGGACTGTCAAGACCATGATGAGCCAGGCACCGTGATGAAGGCCTGTAATCCCTGTGGCTTGGGAGGCTGAGACAGGAGGATTGCAAGTTCAAAGCCAGCCTCAGCAAAAGCAAGGTGCTAAGCAACTCAGTGAGACCCTCTCTCTAAATAAAATACAAAACAGGGCTGGGGATGTGGCTCAGGGGTCAAGGGCCCATGAGTTCAATCCCTGGTACCAAAAACCAAAAAAGACTGTGATGAGTGCTATGGAGAATGAGGCAGAAAAGAAAGCTAGGGCGGGGCAGCACATCCTGGAAGTTTTTTCCTTGACCAAATCTGTCATGTGCTGAGCTCTCAGGGCCAGGTGTGCACGTTCATCATATAAAGCACAGGTTCCAGCACACTGGGGCTCCATCTTTACTCAGTAGAAGCCCTGGCAGGGAACATCATTTACCTCTGGAGTAACCTGGATGGTGCTCTGGTAGGTTGGGGAAGGAACCTGGGGCTGGTTTTTCCAAATTTATTTGCTAAACCTAGAGCTCCCCCTGCTGTTATAGTGTAGAAAAGACTCTTCGTAGAACTTTGAAGACTAGTTTCTTTTTTATCCTAAGATACTTTTTTTTTTTTTTTAATTTTAAACAAGTCCTGCTGGAACATTTGAGGCTTTCTTCTGGGACTGCTGTTGCTGAGGCCCAACCTCCGGGGAGGAAGGGGAGGAAGCACAGAGGCCCAGGCAGGATGGGGTCCTATCTGTGCTCTTGCTATTTTAGCGTCTCATTACCCCTGCACGCCCACCACAGCCAGCAGTCTATAAAGTTATCTCCGCGCACAGTTTCACAGCTGTTCAGAAATTCTAGGGCAGCAGAAGTGAAACTGACCACAGTCTTGTAAATTTCTCTCTTATTGCCATTGTTCCCTGCTTGAAGTGAGTCAGGCCTTGCCCTCTTCTGCAGTGTCTTAAATCATCACTTGTCCCCTCAGAATAAAATTCTTGACAAAAGGAGACACATCCTCCATTCACAGCACAGTGTTTGTAGAGGGGCTTTGTTTGGGCTTGTCCCCTAAGTTTGTGGGCTGGAGATGGGAGCTGTGGTCGACTTGGTGGTATCCCCAGAATAGAGCTAGAGCCACACCCTTCTTATCAGCTGCCTGTGGTGTGTGTGCTTCACAAGGGTAAGCCATGTGATGGCTGGGAAGTTACTTTAGTCCTTAGAGATGAAATCCAAGTTGGCTTTAGCAGCACTACTAATGCCAGCTGAAGTGAAGAAGGAAGTAGCACCTGAGAAGACAGACCTTTTTGGTTCAACTGCACATTGAAACCATTTGTCCATTCAGTGATTCCTGATGAGGCTGAAGGTGGGCCTGGCATGCAGATGCATCCTGCCCTGTGTAACTCCTGAGAGTGAGGTGAGGCCCAGGTGGCCTTCCTGAGGGCTTGGCTGTAGGTGGCTGTGCATATTATGGAGCCTAAGTGTGGGCAGTGACTGCTCCCGTCAGGAATTATAAAGGAACCTTAACTGTTAAAGCCGTAGCTAAGCTGTAAAGACTCACGCTTGCTCAGGTATCCCTTCCTTCTTTATTCCAGCTGTGTTGATGGCACTGCTAAAATTAACTTGAATGTAAGATGCCCTCTCCACTGAAAATTGTAGTACTTATGATGCTTCATGAAAAGTAATTCTTCTCTGGTTCTTCTTTTAACAGCTTTGAAAAGTCCAGCTGCATTTCATGAGCAGAGAAGGAGCTTGGAGCGGGCCAGGGTAAGGCACCTTCTTCCCAAGGACTGCTACAGTGTGTTTTTGGTGCTCATTGCATTTCTGGTTACATTTCCTTTGGGTCAGCCCTTGCCTCACAGCTCAACACAGAGGCCTCTGCTGTCCTACTTTGTCCCTCCCCAACTGCTTCCTACAGTGGTTCTATGGAACATGGTCAGAGTGAGGCTCTCCTTCAGTGTGTCTGAGAGTGTGGGATGATCACCCAGGCCTCCCTCTCCGAACCCGGCTCTGGATACCTCTAGTCTTCCCATCTTTAGTTTTGAGCTGTTTATAGATGACAGACACCAGTATAGCTACAGAACAGCTTCCTGTGTGGATGCATTGCCCCACCCTTGCAGGATAGGTGCCCCGGGGAAGCCTCCCTGGTCTCTGCCTGCCCCAGAGCAGTCAGTGTCCATTTGCATCCTTTGAAAAGCAGAAGCAGGTGGCTCAGAGCCTAGGTTTCCTGCTGTAGCACCTCACTTGTGTCCCTGTCCCCTTCAGTTTCAGTTCCCCAATGGCCCCTGGGGAATATCTTTCTGACCGGTGTGGGCAGAGATGGGGAAGTCACCAGAATGTGCTTTCCATCCCACTCCTTTTACTTTTTTCTTTGACATTAAGTCCTGCCTATGGGGAGGACCACACCTCTCTTAGAGTCTGCAATATTTGTCCCTAAGACTTTTCTTCTATTTTTTTTCCCTTAGAAAATTATGATTAATTCTTAGTGAATAGGAAGAATGAGGTCGTGGGTTCTGGGAACCAAAGCACTAACAAACTGCAGTGTTTTTGTTTGCTGGGAGCAGTGGAGAGCCCACTAGGGGAAAGGGTCTGAAGGTTTGCCTGTGTTCACCCCCACCCCGCCCCCCAGCTGACAGCTTTGGGTAGGGTGGACAAGCACTGATGAGGACAGCTGTTGTCCTGTCAAGCACTTCTGTACCTGAAGTTAAATCCGTTTGTTGGTTTTCCTCACATCGGCTCTCTGGATCACTTGTGGTTGTCCTCTTTTGTTTTTTTCCCCAGTACTGGGACTGAAATCAGGGGCAAGCCCTTTTCTGTTATATTTTGAGACAGGGTCTTGCTAAATTGTCCAGGCTGGCCTCAAACTTGTGATCCTCCTCTCTCATCCTCTTGGGATTACAGCATGCACGACAGCCCCTTGCTATTATCCTTCTTTCATAGATGCAGACAAGAGAGGTTAGTTACTTTATCCAGCTAGTGTTGTAAAGCTCATGCAAACCTTGTTCTGTGAATTCCAAATTTTTTTTTAGTGAAGTAATTTTATTTCCTAATATATGGTAAACATATTCATTCAATATGTGTTTATCTTGTACATCTGTTCACAAATGACTTCCAGATTACAATAACTGCTTTATATTTAAGCACATACTAAAAATTATCTTAGTTGAGATATGAAAAATGAGTATATTGGATTGCTTACAGCAGAACTTGCTTTAATAGGTTCTAACAACTCAAAAGCTTTGAAACTTGCCACTTTTTCATTTGAATAAGATGCTGAGTACTGTCAGCCTGTGTTCCATGCATTTTTTTTTTTTTTTTTTTTTTTTTTTTTTTGGTTGGGGGTAACGGGGATTGAACTCAGGGGCCCTCAGCCACTGAGCCATATCCCCAGCCATATCTTGTATTTTATTTAGAGACAGGGTCTCAGCTTTTGCTGAAGCTGGCTTTGAACTCATGATCTTCCTGCCTTAGCCTCCCAAGCTGCTGGGATTACAGGCATATGCCACCATGCCCAGCTGGAAGGTTTCATGTATTCTTTAAGCAGTAGCACCCTTACCACATCTGGGGCTCCTGTGCAGGGTAGTGGCCATGAGGCATCTCTGGTGGCTGCAGCAGTATAAGGTCACACCAGGAGGGGCATGATGCACCGTTCACACCCTCGGGAATGATTTCTTTTTCATCAGTTGCTCAGCCGCTTGTGCTCTTCAGCAGTCCCGAGTGTTTTTCATGGTATCAGCTGCCAAGTCTTTGTCTTTACATTCTGCATCTAAGGCAGTTCTTTGCTTTTCCATCAGGAACTTTGTTCCTTTTAACCCAGTCCCGAGTAGCTTCTAGGTAGCCAGGTTTCAGCCATTTAGCGTTATTAATACATTTACTGTTGGTGGAAGAGACCCACAGGTATGTGGGAAGGGGCTGAGCCACCCTCCCAGCACCTGCATGAGTTCACCAATCGCGAAGCTCCTCTAGACATTTTTGTAATTAGTATGGTATTCACTTCCACCTGGTCACTATTCAGAGCTTTAGGTGGCTTACAAAATGCACCTCCCTCTGAGTCTGTGAAGAGGTGGAGAACCCCATTCCCGCTCTTCCATCCTCCACAGCAGCTGAAGCAGTACTGCTGCCCACTGCTAGTGCTATACCCATACCCTTTAAGCCATCTCCTGGAGAACTCAGCCCCCCAGGGTAGGCACACAGCTGCCCAGGAGAGCACCGAGGCAGCAGACAGGCGAGGCAAGGACCAGCCTTAACCCTTATTATACATATAGTGTGCCCTGATATTTTGTACTGTACTCTACCTTCTCCTGTCCTGCCGTGTCTTATGCTGGTCTGACTCACTAACAGTCTTGATCTGTAGTTTGAAAATGCTGGTATGGAAGTTAAAGCACAGTCTCTGGAGTCAGATCTGGGTTAGCCCACATGTTGGCTCTGTGGACATTGAGGGAATGATTTAGTTCACCCAGTCTAATACATGCAGAAATGAAGACATTGGACTTTGAGGAACTAGAGCTATGACACCATGTATCAAAGTTAGTATTGCATTTGGCAGTCATTCAGAATGAGTTGAAAGTGCTCATGAGATCACATAATGCTAAGTTTTTGAAACAGGACATAAAATTATATTCAGTATGATTATAGCTCTACAAAACCAAATTTATCTTCTGCATGAAAGAATGACGAGAAACATCCCAAAATACTAACAGTGGGTACTTAGATATTTTTACTGTTGTTTTAGTTTCTTTCTTAATTTTCTTTGATGAACATATATTACTTTTTATGATAGTCTGAGTAATAGTTTTTTAATATGTGTATCACTAATCTAGTCTCTGAAACCAGTGGTCTTGAAGAATGGTGCTCCTGGCAGGCACGGTTGGAAGCTGCTGAGCCTCCCACACCTCCCTGAGCTTCAGAACCTTGCACTCACCAAGTAGAGGTCGTGGGGGGCTGCAGAGGTGGCCAGCAGCAGTCACTGTGGCCAGGACTTACTTTGTGGTCCTGTTCACACCGTAAGTTCATGACCTGGACCTGAGAGTTTCTTGGTGTGTTTTCTCTGTAGACAGAGGACTATCTGAAACGGAAGATTCGTTCCCCGGCCGGAGAGGTCTGAGCTGGTCAGGATGCACATTTTGGAAGGTGTGTGGGGCTGGAAATGCTTCTTTCCATCCCTGTGTTCTCACTCAGCCAGTGCTTTCCTCTGCCTGCCTTCTGCTCTCTCCCATCTCTGCTGGCAGGAGGCAGGCAGAGGCTTCATACAGACATCAGCGCTGTGGTGGCTGCCACTGGCTTTTAGGGTGTGCCCAAGAAGCAGTCACGTTCTGTTGGGGGGCTTGACCTCTTCTCTTGGGTCCCACCATCCTTCTTTCTACCAGGGAAGACCCTCTCTCTCCTCCAAAGTCAGTTTTTTTTTTTAAAACATGATCTCGTTCTTTTCATTCATTGCTTTGCTCACTGGCATTTACTTGAGTACCTGTGATGGGGGGCGGTGGAGGAGGGTGTGCTCCACGTGCCCTGCCTGGCCTAGCCAAGTGTTTCCCAGAATTTTCTAGAAACAGCATAAATATGTTCACTTTTTGTTTGTTTAGTTTGGGGCTGTTGTTGGGGATGGAAAAGACCTTTTCAAGTCTGAACCCCACATTTTGCAGGTAAAGACATTGAGACCCAGAGCTAAAAGGACAGTTGCCCTATTGGTCCAGGTTTGAGGGAGAGCAAAGGTGATTGCTTCATCTGTGCCCCTTTGTCTCTGTAGCTCCACCTCAGAATGTCCTCTGGATTGGCCTGGCCTGGTTATAGTTGTCCTTGTGAGACTTGAAGCCAAGCCACCCTTCAGTGCCTTTAGAATGCTTTCTGCTCTGGTGGTCTCCACTCCGCCACTCCGGGGCTTCCAAGGCAGAACCAGGGATTCTCTTCCCCTTCCCACACCCTGTTCTCTCCGATGGCCAGAGACCTCGGCTGAGCCTTCCCTCCAGGCCAAGCAGCTGAAGCTGAAGAGAGCCAGACTAGCTGATGACCTCAATGAAAAGATCGCACAGCGGCCTGGCCCCATGGAGCTGGTGGAGAAGAACATCCTGCCTGTGGAGTCCAGCCTGAAGGAGGCCATCATTGGTGAGGAGGCGCAGGCTGCCACCATGTGTGGATTGCAGCCGGACTCAGAGTTGGGCTTTTGGCTTTTGCCTGCAGACTTCCCCACCTGCCTGGTGGGGAGCCATGGCACAGAGCCTGAGAGCCTGAGAAGCAGGTGTCAGGTATCTCGGGGCTCAGGGCTACACAAAGAGAAGTGACAGGCTTCTCATCACTTCTTGTGTCTGTGAGCTCAGGGGCCTTTTCAGTGCCAGGATCGACGTGTAGCGAGATCAGGAATTAGAAACCTGTACCGTACTATTTACTTTTCTTCTCTTTCCTCCTCTCCTCTCCTCTCTGCTCCTCTCCTCACACTCTCCCCTCCTCTTCCTTCCCCTCCAGGCTTCCTCAAGCATGCTAAGCAAACACTCTGCCAGTGAACTACACCCCAGCTGCTGCTTCTCTTCCCCCTCCCCCTCCCCGTCCCCCTCCCCCTCCCCTCCCCCCTCCTCCTCCTCCTCCTCCTCCTCCTCCTCCTCCTCCCCCCTCTTTATTCTTATTATTCTTATGGTCCTTGGGTTTAAACCCGGGGCCTTACGCATGCTCATCAAGTATATACCACTGAGCTATATTCATGGCTTTTTTACTTTTTTTTTTTTTTTCTTCTTCTTTTTTTAAATTTTATTTTGAGATAGGGTTTCACTAAGTTGTCCAGACTGGCCTAGAACTTGTGATCCTTTTGCCTCAGCCTCCCAAGGAGCTGGGGACAGGTGGGTGCCACTGCATCTAGTTTCTAATTATTTTTATTAGTGAAAATTCTTCCCAGAGCTTGGTCATTTAACAAGCATTGAGGGACCCAAGCAGTGTCCTGGGCTCTAGGACTACAGCCCCACAGGGCAGCCCAGCCTCCATCCCTACAGAACTCCTACCCGGGCAGAGACAGAAGCTGTACTGGAGGGGACACAGGCTCCTCAGGGTTAGAGGATGAGCAGAAAGTGCCACTAGGAGGAGGCAGGAGAGGGGAGGAAAGGACAGGCAGGGAGAGCAGCCCCGGGGATGACAAGGAGCTAGAAGAGAGGATGTGCAGACGGAGGCCAGGACGTGCAGGGCCTTTGTGCCTCAGCCAGGAGCACAGGCTTGACTCCCCACAGGGAGAGGAAGAACCTCTCTCTCCTCTGGTTAAGGTGTTCTGGTGGCTTGCCCTTCCTCACACACCAGGTATCTCAGTGGACACCAACCAGGTTGCCATCTGACACTCTGTCCTGGTGTCCAGTCCCACAGGTTAAGAGCTTAGTGTCCCATAAGACTGCCCCTACTTTGGGTCCTAATTGGAAGTCCCAGGTTGTGACCTGTGCTTCTGACCGACAGGCTATAATCATCCCATGACTCCCCTCCAGGAATTTGATAATTGATTAGGACAGCTCAAGAACTTGGGAAGGTACTTTACTTACATTTACTGGTTTATGACGAAGGATATAAAGGCTACGAGTGGCCGGATGGAAGAGAGGCGTAGGGCAAGGCTTTTGGGAAGGGTTGGAGTCCTTATTTCCTCTGGACCCACCACTCTCCCAGCACCCATCAAATCTTGCCCAAGAATTTATTTTTACAGAGCTGGATCTCCAGTTTCTCCTACCTGCCCCCCACTGCCTCCCTGGAGGTGGGTGGGCTTTCCAGTCTACTTGGACTTTGTGGCAGTGGCAGCTGCCATGCTGGCCCCCCGGACCTGACCCCCTTTTCTCCATCTGACACAGGAGCCTTAGAGTTCACTGATTTTTCCTGCATCTGCCCTGCCTCTTCTCAATGTTTTCCTCTCTAGGTGCCTCAGAGTCCCTGGTTGCAGGCTTCTGGGTGGTCAGGCTGGTTCTGGACTCTGCAGCCCAGACTCGGCAACATGCCTGGCCTGTGCCCAGTCCTGAGACCATGGAGATGGAGGTGGTGGGGTTCATCAGAAAATCTGGTCTGACACGGAAAGACCAGTGTATAAACAAGTGATCTCCAGTGCCAGCCTAGCATAGTAGAAGGGCCATGGCCCTGTGGGGCAGCTGGGTCACCTGCCCAGTGGAGTTGTTGACACAATCCCATGCAGTGATGGACAGGGTCCAGATGGTCCTTGGTGCCTGGAGAGAACCACAAAGGGGAGGCTGCTGTTGGTAGTGGTGATGCTCACTCCAGACCACTTGGCAGCTAGTGGATGTGTGTACTGCAGGGGACAGCTTTCAGGGACAGTGACAGTGGCTGGGGAAGCACCCTCCCCCCTCCAGCACATTTGGGCTCAACCTGGAGCTTGAACCAGAGTTTTCCTAATGGAGGCGGTCCAGTGGGACATCTTGGGCAGAGGGACAGCCAGGCAGTAGCCTGGAGGCCTGGTGGAGCACAGCTGGTTTAGGAGTCTGGCGGTGAGGGGACTCATTATGATTTGAGACAAAGAACCATTTGCCAGCAAAGCCAGGTTGGGCTGTTGAGGGGGCAGGAGGCGAGGAGGTGGCAACAGCAGCTGTCTCTCTGTTCACAAGCTCATGCCAGAGAGGGAGGTGCCGGGTTGAGCTGGTAGGTTTATGGGCTGAGGGGAAGCAGGGGCAGGAGAGGCTGAGGAGAGGGGGCAGCAGCTCCAGGGGAGGAAAGTAAACCCTGCATCCTGGTAGAGGTTTGGCTCTGGTAGGAGAGGCAGAGCTGAGGAGAGGAGGGGGCCTGCTAAGAGGGGGCTGTGCTCTTTCACGGGTGTGCATGGGCACACACACCTTATGCTTTCCCTTCAGAAGGCCACCCACAGGTATCATTAGGATTCACACCAGGCCCTCTCCTCCAGGAAGTCTTCCCCAGCATGCCCTTAGCTTCTGCACTTCCTCAGCAAAACATGTGCTCTGTTCCAGGCCACTAAACCATAGCCTTTAGGGTCAGGGATCCTGACTCTGCTCCCATTGCAGGCCTGGCCCCAGGAGACACTCCGGCATGGCTCTGGCCTGCCCACAGCCTTGTTGCGCCCCAGCATGGCCTGCAGCTCCCTCCTTTTACACCAGTCCCATGGGAGTTGCAGATTCTCTGGGCCAGATCACCATAGCCACAGGCTAGGGCCCCATGTAGCTGCTGCCCCACAGCAGATCTCCATCCTGGCAGTGAGAGATTGCGGGAGAAAGTCTAAATGTACGATTGGTGCGACGTACAGGTGGTCAGCAAGCTCCCTCCCTCTCTGCATTGCACTCCTGGCCCATTACTGCAGTTAGCCAGCAAGGGCGCAGCTCAGCTGTGTCCTCCCAGGTCCAGGGTAGGAGAGAGCCTCAGTTCGTGGCCCTGGGGAGGAAGAGGTTGCTGGGAGCCTCACGCCCAGACAAACCCAGCCCGAGCATTTGAGGCTTGTTCCTCTTCCTCATCTGGGGTCTTCCCACCACAGCCTGTCTCCCCAGGCCTGCCTGGCCCCGCACCCTGCCTGTTCCTTGCCTTAGTTCCTCCTGTGTGGGCAGCTGACGAGTTTGACCTGCCATGCACCTCTTCCCACAACCGCATGGAGGTGGGGTTGTGACGTGACGCTTGAAATACCCTCCTTGCCTCTCTCCCCACCTTTCCTTCCTCTTGTGTTCTGGGATTCTCACGCTGGGCCTTGTGGAGCAGGAGCCCCACATGGAGCGGTCCCTCCCTGCCTCCCCGCAGCTCTGAGATGACATGTGTGCCCTGTGGTGCTGGGTGGGTCCTGGGGCCAGCCAGGGCAGTTATGGACAACAGCATACTTTCTTTTGGTGCCTTTGCTGCCGGCACTGGGTCTCTGAGGGTCTCTGGCCTCTAAAGGGCCACCCTGCTTCTGCTGAGCCTGTCTCACTGCAGGTGCCCGCCCACCTAGGGTGCCCTCCACTCTGGCCTCAGAGCCAAGCTCCTATATCCATTTGGCCTTTGGGGAGTTGAGTCAGCCCTGAGAAGGCTGTCCCTCGAGCTCCATGGCCCTTCACTAGCACACAGGGCCTCACTGTGTGCTGTGATCATAGAGGGCAGAGCTGTGTGGCCTCAGGATGGGGTCGAGTACTCCCTGGCACTGGGCGGAGCAGGCTGGAGGGATGGGCGAAGTGTACGCAGGGCACAGATAGAAGCAGGAGGCTCAAGGAAGTACCGTGAGGGCCTCGGAAGCCTTTGCTGGTCTGTTTCAGGCTCCTGGCCCTGACCTTCCTCACGCTGTCTTGCACCAAGAAGGCAGAGTAGTGCCGGCCTCCCTTTGTCTGTCTGTCTCATGGGTCAAGGGTCAGGCCCTCTGCGGGGACAGCCCTTCTTTCCTGCCCAGCTATTGTGGAGGAGCACAGTGGAGTCTTACTCTGGCTTTGGTTTCAGTGGGCCAGGTGAATTACCCGAAAGTAGCAGACAGCTCTTCCTTTGATGAGGACAGCAGTGACGCCTTATCCCCTGAGCAGCCTGCCAGCCATGAGTCCCAAGGGTCAGTGCCATCACCCCTGGAGGCCCGAGTCAGCGAACCACTGCCCAGTGCCACTTCCATGTCCCCCACTCAGGTAAGCTTGCCCACTCCGAGACGCTCTGCTTCGCCACACTTCTGGGGCTGTCTAGTGTAAGCTGTCCCCTGGGCCATGTAGGTGGCTCCTGCTCTGACAAAGGGGAGCCAAAGGGTGTTGCCTGGTAGCCCAGGCACTGGCTGCTTGGGTTCCCAGTGGTGAGGAGGGAGGTGTTGACAGTGGGCCTCCAACTCTGGCAGCCTGAGCACCCCTGGGGAGGGGCGCGGGGCAGGCCACCTTTCCTCTGGACACATGGCTTCCCTGGCCCGCCCCCCATCACTCCTTCCCAGTGCCTCCTGGCCGCAGTGCACTCAGTGGCAAGACGCCACCACCCTGCCAGCCTGGCCACACTTGTTCTTTTCCCCCTGGTCTTGGCCCATCATTCGCCCTTTGGCCACGACGGTGTCTGAGGAGGTGGCTGCACCCCCGTTGCTGGCATGGTGGGCTGGGCACGCTCACCTGGAGGTGCTGCTGTCCTCACTTCCCTCCTCTTTCAGGTTCTTTCTCAACTCCCTGTGGGCCCGGATTCCGGAGAAGCACTTTTCTTGTCAGAGCAGCCTCCTCTGCCTCCCCCGCCTCTGCTGCCCCCCAGCCTCACCAATGGAACTGCTGTCCCCACCGCCAAGTCCACCCCCACGCTCATTAAGGTACAGTTAGGCTAGCAGTTGTACCATCCCCTACCCCATGCCCCTCAGAGCCCTGTGGGGACAGCTGCAGGGTGGAGCACATGTCCTCCACCAAGGCGTCTAGACCCTCCTGGTCTTTCCACACGTGGCGCTGCTCTCGGGGCGCAGCCCTGGCCGAGCACTGCCCGGGCGATGGCACGGTGCTGCAGACTGGCTTGGTCATAAAGAAAAGAGGTTTATTTTGGCTCAGGTACTGGAAGGTCCAGGGCCATGTAGTGTTGGCCTTCTTGCTGGCAGGGTCCCAGGGCAGTTAGGGCATTGCATGGTGAGAGATGAGAGGGCACACATGTGTCCTGGTGTTTCTTGACAAAGTCACTAGTGTCCAGTCATGGGGCCCGCCCAAATGACCTTGTCTAACCCTAATCACCTCCCAGAGGCCCAGCTCTTAACACCACAGGTAAATATCCATCCTTTAACACAGGGGGGCTTCCCCTCCAGCCTGAGTCTGGGCAGGGACAGGCCACTTAAAATCAGAGCAAGACAGTGTGCCAGCGGGGCCCTCTCCTCGGCTCTCATCCCGCCCTCATCCATGAAGATGCACCCATACTCTGCCTCCTCACTCCGCGGTGCCTGTGGCATCAGAGAGCCTCAGGTGACAAGCCCAGGGCCCTGTGGCTGGCCCTGCTGGCTGCTGGCTTTCTTTCTCCACGACTTGACCCGAGGGAAGGAGGTGGGGTGGAGGACACTGCTGGGCACTGCTGTCTGCATGCACAGAAGTTCCCGTGGACTCGGCAGTCCTCGGGCCTGCAGCCCTGCAGAACCTCCTGGCTTCCAGGATTTGGGGGGCTGTACCCCCGACTTGCTTTTCTGTGCTGCCTTCTGTCCTGTCCTTTCCTCTTCTCTAGGCTCCATCTCCACCACACAGACCCTGCACCTGGCTTGGCAGCCCCTGGCCACCTGCCACTCCTCTGGCCACAAGTCTTAGGAGAGGCCAACACGAGCATCCTGGAGGCCACCCTGTCCTCATTCTTAGGCCTTTGCTGAGCCCTGGCTTGGCCCTGAGGCTGCCTGACTCCCAGGGAGACACCCCCAGTCGTGCCTTTTTCTGCACGTGGCTGTGTGTCAGCTCTGGAGGCTGTCCCCCAGGTCCTGTGGCCTCTGCTTTGGCTTCTACCCCAGGCTGAAGGAGCTGCCAGCAGCCTCTCCTCCCAGCTTCAGCTGACACCTGTCAGATCCCTCTCAAACCTCTGCCCTCTTCCTTACCCTTGCTGACGTCAGGTTCCCCTGCAGCTCCTTCCTTAAGCTTGCTCCTCATGACACCCCATGGTCTTCCTTTGACCACTGCACATTGCACATTAGCAGCTCGCTGACCTGACTGCTCTCTCCTCCTCCTCCTGAGCCCTAGCTCCTCACCGCCGTGTTCGTGTTGTCTGTTCATACCCTAGTGATTACCTCTACCCAGACATTTTGTGTCCCATTGCCACCCTGGTTGAGACCTCAGCTGATCCTGCTTTGGCTTCAACTCTGCTGTTGCCCTCTGTGCTCAGAAACTTCCTGGCTCCCCACACCCTTTAGCACTCCCTGCTTACCCTTGCTGTCCTCTAGCTCCACCCTCCCTGCTCTAAGGACAGCCCTCCCAAGCATGACCTGCTTCTGTTCATTGTTGGATTGAACCCAGGAGCACTGTACCACTGAACCACATCCTAGCCCTTTTTTATTTTTTATTTTGAGACAGGGTCTTGCCAGGTTGTTTAGGGCTTGGCTAAGTTGCTGAGGCTGGCCTCAGCCTCCTGCTTCAGCCTCCTGAGTTGCTGGGATCACAGGTTGTGCCACCGCGCCCTGCCCTGAACATGACAGGATCTTGGTCAGGATTCTTGGGAGGCTTGTGTGACGCTCTCCTGGTAACCTGCCCCACCTGGCGAGGCCCTTGCTCTACAGCCAGCAGTGGTTTTGCCCCCTGCTGTGGTCACACTCTACCTGGGGGCACAGCAGCATCTGAACCTGAGTGTTTGGTTGAGGTTACCTACAGGCCACGTGGCCCTGTTGGTTGGAGAGGCGCAGTTGAGCAGGACGGGGTGTGCAGGTGGGGGCCTTCTCAGCAGTGCCCCACCTCCACCCCAGCTAGCCCGTGACCTGTGTCCCCTGTTCCCTCAGCAAAGCCAACCCAAGTCTGCCAGCGAGAAGTCGCAGCGCAGCAAGAAGGCCAAGGAGCTGAAGCCAAAGGTGAAGAAGCTCAAGTACCATCAGTACATCCCACCGGACCAAAAGCAGGACAAGGGGGCGCCTGCCATGGACTCCTCCTACGCCAAGATCCTACAGCAACAGCAGCTCTTCCTGCAGCTGCAGATCCTCAACCAGCAGCAGCAACAGCACTACAACTACCAGACCATCTTGCCTGCCCCGCCCAAGTAAGAGCCCCTGCCCTGGGGGAGCCTGGCCTGTGGGGGGCCTGGCTGGGAGGACCCCTGGGTCCAGGTCCCACAGAAGAGTGCCACTCAGGGCCTCCCTGGTCTGTATGCAGGGCCCAGGCCCCACCATCCTCCATCCTAAACCTGCAGCCCGGGGTTGAGCCCGCTGACCGCAGAGGCAAGTGTGATGCTGACATTGCTCATTTCCCCCTTTTTCTTTCTCAGGCCAGCAGGTGAGACTCTGGGGAGCTGTGGGGCCCCTGCGGTGCGCAGCCTCTCTACCACCAACGGTGGCTCTGGGTCAGGCCCTCCAGGGCCTGGTGGACTGACACGCCAGAACAGCACTCCACAGACTGGCAAGCCAGGAGCCCTGCCAGCCAACTTGGATGACATGAAGGTAGGTGGCAAGCCATCCCCTCTCCACTGGAAGACCCGAGCCCCTGCCTCCTGGCCTCTCTTTTATGCAGAGAAGACACAAGGCCCAGGAACCCCAGCTGTGAGAGGCAGAACAGGGCTCCAAGCTCTGGTCTGCAGTGACAGGGCCACTTTGGAACCTCCTCCAGGGCCTATCTGAGGCCATGGCAACATCCTGGGGTCACTTCCCTCAGCAGCCCACCAATCAGTCATGTGTCTCATGTCTTCCTACGCCTCTGTGGTGCAGTGTGAGAAACGGGGACCTCTCCCTCTGGGAGGATGAGCCAGACAGAGGCATTGGGAGATGGCAGCATGCCCAAGGCTGCAGGCGTGCTCCGCGGCAGACGGGGTGTGCCGCCTAGCGCCGGTGAATCTGCTGTTCTGCTGCAGCTTGCCCTGGGCGCACACTTAGCTCATGTCCTGGGGCCTTGAAGTGGCTCCTTCAGTGCCCATCAAAAGGTGAGCAGGGCTGGGTTGTGGCTCAGCGGTAGAGCGCTCGCCTAGCACATGCGCGGCCCTGGTTCAATCCTCAGCATCATGTAAAAAATAATCGCATTGTGTACAACTAAAGCAAATAAATAAATTTAAAAAAAAAAAAGAAAAGGTGACCAAATTCTCCCTGGAGAGCTTGTCCCCAGGATCGGTCTGGTCCCTCCTGCATCTTGACCCAGACACCAGCAAGATGAGACTCATGGAGACAGCTGGCATGGGCTTTGGGGTTAGCCTGAGTTTAGGTCCTGCCCTGGCCACTCATCACTACCTCTGTGATTTTGAAATTGTTTTTCTGGGTGGCTCAGGTTCCTCATCCGTAGAATTTAGTTCATCCAGTGAAGTTTACTGAGCACCAAGCACCGTGCTGGAGACTTGGGGGAGCACCTAAGCCAGCACCTGCTGGGGTTAGGATGGTGAAAGGAGGACCCCGGTGAGCCCTCCACAGGTCTGTGGAGAATTCGGGGGTCGATGCGCCTGCCGTGGCCAGTGGGCCCAGGGGCACGGGGCCTATCTCGCAGACTCTACACCCTCCTATCCTCAGCAGCCTGTCCTGCTACCTGCGTTCGTTTCCTTCTGTTCCTTTCCCAGCCCTCGGCCACCCTGACTCTCGTCCCTGCAGGTGGCAGAGCTGAAGCAGGAGCTGAAGCTGCGGTCGCTGCCCGTCTCGGGCACCAAGACAGAGCTGATTGAGCGCCTGCGAGCCTACCAAGACCAAGCCAGCCCAGCCCCTGCAGCCCCCAAGGCCCCTGCTGCCACCTCTCTCCTATCCAAGGCTGGCGAGGTGGTGGTTGCCTTTCCAGCGGCCCGACTGAGTGCAGGGCCAGCCCTGGTGGCAGCAGGCCTGGCCCCAGCTGAGGTGGTGGTGGCGACAGTGACCAGCAATGGCGTGGTCAAGTTTGGCAGCACGGGCTCCACGCCCCCCGTCTCCCCAACTCCCTCAGAGCGCTCGCTGCTCAGTACTGGTGACGAGAACTCCACGCCTGGGGACACCTTTGGTGAGATGGTGACATCGCCGCTGACACAGCTCACCCTGCAGACCTCGCCACTGCAAATCCTTGTGAAGGAGGAAGGTCCCCGCACCACACCCTGCTGCCTGAGCCCCGGCGTGCGTGCGGAGGTGGAGGGTCTGGACAAGGACCAGATGCTGCAGGAGAAGGACAAGCAGATTGAGGAGCTGACGCGCATGCTCCGCCAGAAGCAGCAGCTGGTGGAGCTGCTCCGGCTGCAGCTGGAGCAGGAGAAGCGGGCCCAGCAGCCCACCCTGGCTCCTGCTCCTACCGGGGCCCCACCCAGCACCCCTGTGAAGCAGGAGAAGAGCTTCTCCAGCTGCCAGCTGAGCCGCCAGCCCCCAGGCACCGCTCACCCCTTCAGCCCTGGCCTGGTGGCCCCCACTGCCAACCACAGAGACACTGGTGCCCCAGCCCTGGGGCCTCCAGCTGTGGTGGTGAAACAGGAAGCCACGCCACCTGAGCCCGAGGTGGCCCCTACCCCTCAGCTGCTCCTGGGCCCACAGGGCACTGGCCTCCTCAAGGGGGTCACCCCGCCCACCCTCATCACCGACTCCACAGGGACCCACCTTGTCCTCACTGTGACCAATAAGAATGCAGACAGCCCTGGCTTGCCCAGTGGGAGTCCCCTCCAGGTAGCTGGGGCGCAGGAGGGCAGGTCTTGGAGAGCTTGGGGGTGGAGGGGAAAGTGATGATAACCAGGCACCTTGGAATGGGAGACAGCCTCCCGAGAAAGGCTGTAGAATTCTCGGGGGTGGGATCAGCTGAGAACCCATCACCTGTGCTGACCCTCTGCAGGACTAGGGGCCAGCATTCGGAGTCCCTTCTAGGAGAGCTCCAGAGCCCTGCTCCCCTTCCAACCATGGTTCTCCCCTGTTGTCCCAACCAGCCCTTGTCCCAGCCTGGTTCTCCAGCCCCTGGCCCACCTGCCCAAATGGATGTGGAGCACACACCACAGCCCCCTTTTGGGACCCCAACTTCTTTGCTGAAGAAAGAACCGCCAGGCTATGAGGAGACTGTGACGCAGCAGCCCAAACAGCAGGTGACAATGACAGGACGTGGCCAGGGTGGGTGGTATCTCAGGACCACGTGGAGGGATGCACAGGCAGAGGCCAGTCTGTGGTCAGGAGGCCTTGGGGAGTTATTGGTACAGGGTGGGAGTCTGAGCCTGGGCCACAGAACTGTGGTCTGACTGCCCATCTGGGAGCGCTTAGGCCCAGGCCAGGCCTGGGGGTCCCCTGTCCTAAATTTTTCTTTTATCTTTTTTTTTTTGGTAGTTGTAGATGGACATGCAGCATGCCTTTATTTTATTTGTTTATTTTTATGTGGTGCTGAGGATGGAACCCAGTGCTTCACACATGCAAGGCAAATGCTCTGCCACTGAGCTACACAGCCCTAGCCCTTTTTTTTTTCTGGTTTTGTCCCACAGGAAAACAGTTCCTCAAGCCAACAGATGGATGACCTGTTTGACATCCTCATTCAGAGTGGAGGTAAAGCCTGCCCCCCCCCCTTTGTTCATAGGTTATCTGTAGCCCAAGGTGGTTTGGTTGATCTTCCTTCCTTCCTTCCTCCCTTCCTCCCTTCCTCCATCCCTCCCTCCCTTCCTTCCTCCCTCCCTCCCTAGGGGTGCTTAACCCTGAGCCATACCCCAACCCTCTTTATTTTTTGAGACAGGGTTTTACTGAGTTACTTAGGACCTCACTAAGTTGCTGAGGCTAGTCTTAAACTTGAGATCCTCCTGCCTTAGCCTCCTGAGTTGCTGAGACACAGGCGTGGACCACAGGGCCCAGCACTGATTGATTGATTTGAACACTGGACTAGCAAGGGCTGTGACGGTGAAGTCCTTCTGTAAATGTTCCTTTTCCTGCATACCTGCTCTGCAGGGCCTCTTGGCCCCCAGGACACCTTGGTGAATGCAAGAGATTTTTACCTTTGTGGAGCTCAGTCCAGTGTGGGAGAAACAGTGAATACAGTGAATAAGCCCAGTGTCTGGACCAAGAGCAGTGGTGTTAGGACAGAACACAGGGGAGGGGAAGGTGTGGCTATGGAGAGGCTCAGGAGCAGCTCCAAGCAGGGCATCATGAGGCCATTGCTAGGTGCTGTAAAGGTGACAGCGGGGTGGGGGCGCTGGGGCGGCAAGGAGGACTCCTGGCCCCGGGGTGCAGTGTGCACAGTCCGGAGCAGAGTGGCTCTGCTGTGTGTGACACAGGTTCTTCCGTGTTGTGGCTGTGCAGGGATCTCTGTCAGAAATAAGGGACGGGGCACTGGAGAGAGGGCCTTTGCTTCAGGTTCTTGTGGCTCAGGTGTAGTGAGGGAGGCAGCAGCCAAGGATGACACAGGGCTGTGGCCTGAGGCCTCAGGAAGTTGCCATTGCCCAGGGTGCAGCCTCAGGTGGGGAAGTACTTGTCAGGAGACTGCTGGGTGGAGTTGGGGTAGTTGGTTGCAGTAGGCCTGGGTTGGAGTCAGCAGTGCCCAGATTGTGTCCAAAGATTCGAGACTGGTAGAACAGGAAGGATGGGTGCGAGAGCCCTGGCCTTTGTAGAAGAGAGGGACAAACAGATGAGGCCAAGCAGTGGACAGAGGTGACACCCTGGAAACCAAAATAGGCAAGGCAGGTGAGGCCTGAGACCTGATCTCGAGAGGCAGGGAGCAAGCATCATGCTGTCACCAGCGGTCATCCTACCTGGGAGTTTTCCTGCAAAGTAGGGGCAAGGAAATGGGGCAGGTAGGAAAAGCAACAGCATGTTTGCTGAGCACCATCAAGCAGAGGAAGTGTATGGTGGGGAGGGACCCCCTTAGCTTAGGGAGAAGGGGAAGGGCCCTGTGGCTGGAGATGAAGGGGTCAGCTTCTGGGAGGAATATGGGGACTTCCATGGTGGCAGTAGGAAAGAGGGCAGAACCCGTGGTACGTATGTGGTGGGTCTGTGGGGTTCACGCACCAAGCGCGGAGAATCCTTCCTGATGGATACTCTGGATTTAGTGTGATGGGGCAGGTGACACAAAAGCCCAGCCACAGAACAGTGTACTTCAAAATGTAGAAGTTTATCTCAGTTAAGGGCTCAATGATTCTCAAGCCCTAGGGGCATCTTCAGGTACAGGCCCTGTGGGTGGGGCCTGAGTTGTTTTTGACCAGAGCAGGTGATCTAGAACCTGCTGGTGTGGAACTGCTGGGCTGGGAGCTGAGGAGAGGCCTGAGCTTGAGCTCTGGGAGCCACCTGTGTCCACATCCCTCGGGAGGGATGCTGCTGCCCAGGAGCAAAGAGATTGGGGTGTGTGGGGGTAATCTTTGAACTCTAGTATTTAAAAAATGGCAGAGAAATAGATGAAGTATGGCCTGCCCCAAAGGGTCACTAAAGTGGCAAGAATACCAGGAAAGGAAGGTATTTGAAAGTGGCAGGTGGTGATGGCTGGAGGTTGAGGCTCCTTGTCTGGTGAAGCAGCTGCGGGGGAAGGTGTTCAGTTGGGACAGTAGGGACCTGGACTAGGGCCAGGGAACAAGCCTGGTTCTATGTAATGATATGTTCATTATCGTATATAACAAAATTTGCCATTCTGACCATCTGTAAATGTAAATTCAGTGGCATTAAGTATATTATGATGTGTGCAACATCACTTCTAGAACCTTCTTACCCCAAACTGAAACTGTATCCATTAGATAGAAACTCCACATTCTCCTCTCCCGGTAACCCCCATTCTGCTGCCTGATTTTGACAAAGTACCTCACTTAAGGGAATCATAATTATCTGTCTTTTTGTGGTTTGTTTCACCTGGCAGTGTGTCTTCAAGGCCCATCCAGTCATGTGTTGGACTTGGGGCTGTTTGAGCTGCTGTGAACAATGCTGTCATCCTGAGTGTCTGAGGATCTCTCTGAGACACTGCTTTCAGTTCTTTGGGGTGTGTGCCCAGAAGCAGGACTACTGGACCATATAGCTTTGTTTTTATAGGACCTACCCAAGCTGCTTCCCTAAGTAGCTATACCATTTTACATTTCCACTAACAGTGCACTAAGCGTCTAATTTCACATCCTCGCCAACACTTCCTTTTTGGTGTTGGGGATCAAACCCAGGCTCTTGTGCATGCCAGTCATGTGCTTTACCACCTCTCAGCTCCTTGCCACTCCTCCTTTTCTGTTATTTTGATAATAGCCACTCTAATAATGCGTATGAGGTGGAATTTCATATTTGGATTTGCATTTCCCTAATGACCGAGATGTTGAGCATCTTTTCATGTGCTGTTGGCCTTGTGTCCTCTCTGGAGAAAATGTCTCCTCTTGACCCCTCCCCCAGGACTGGAGGTTGGACCCACGGTGCTTCAGCACTCAGCTACACCCCCAGCCTTTTACTTTTATCTTAAGATGGGGTCTCCAAGCTTAGTTGCTGGGGCTGACCTGAAACTTGCAATTCTCCTGCCTCACCCTTGCAAGTAGCTGGGGTTTTAGGTGTGCGCTACCACGTTCAGCATCTTTGGAGAATATCTCTGGTTGAGTTCTTTGGCCATTTTCAGTCAGGTTGTTTTCTGTCGTAGTTCTTTGTAAATCCCGGAAATTAATCCCTTATCAAATATGATTTGCAAATATTTCCTCTCATTCTGTGAGAAGCCCTTTCACTCTCTCTTGGTATAGTGTCCTTTGAGGTACAAAAAGTCTTTAACTTTTGATGTAGTCTAACTGGCCTACCTGTGCTTTTGCTGTCACAACCAAGAAATTACTGCCAAGTTGGTCATAGATTTCCCCTTTTCTCCTGTTTTATAGCTTTAGCTCATACACTCAGACTTTTATTTTATTCTTCTCTATAGTGTGAGGTAAGGGTCTCCCGTCATTCTTTTGCATGCATTCAGGCCTGATTTCTAACATCATGCACTGTCTCAATTGGCAGAAATTTCAGCAGATTTCAAGGAACCACCCTCCCTACCAGGAAAGGAGAAGCCACCCTCATCAGCAGCCTGCAGTTCCCCACTGGTGACACAGCCCTCGCCCTCCTCTGAGCTTCCCCAGGCTGCCCCACCTCCACCAGCCTCACCTGCCCTCCCAGGGCGCCTGGAGGACTTCCTGGAGAGCAGCACAGGGTTGCCCCTGCTGACCAGTGGGCATGAAGGGCCAGAGCCCCTTTCCCTTATTGATGACCTCCACAGCCAGATGCTGAGCAGTGCTGCCATTCTGGACCATCCCCCATCCCCCATGGACACCTCAGAATTGCACTTTGCCCCTGAGCCCAGCAGCAATGTGGGCCTGGACCTGGCTGATGGCCACCTGGACAGCATGGACTGGCTGGAGCTGTCATCAGGTGGCCCCGTGCTCAGCCTGGCCCCCCTCAGCACTGCAGCCCCCAGCCTCTTCTCCACGGACTTCCTTGATGGCCATGATCTTCAGCTACACTGGGATTCCTGCTTGTAGCTTTCTAGCTCCGGACACCAGGGATAGGGAAGGGGCTGGCGCTGGGGAGCCAGGGAACTGCAGCTAGCAGTTCTGTGCAAGGCTTTCTGGTTGAGTCTTGACAATCACGGTCCCTGCTTTCTCCCTTCTCTGGAAGGTTGAAGCAGTTGGGCCCTACTTTTGGCTCAGGCTCACCCAGGGCAGAGGTAACCTGTCAAGCAGCAGCTCTGGGTCCCACACCAGGGCACTGGAGGCCTGGACAGGCCCAGGGCCATTTCAATTTGACCTCCTTTTTGAGGTCAGAGCTGTACTGTTTGGCTACGGCAGGCGAGGCCCCGCCCTGAGAATTCTCTGCTGGTCTAGGGCTGAGCTGGGTCAAGGGCTGACTTTTCTTCCTTCGCTCACCCCTCTGCTGTGAGGGAAGAAACTAGCCTGGGACTGTACTCCCCATTCCGTGTGTCAGCCAGCCAGCCCGCCCCAGGGTCCCATAGCTTCCCAAGAGTTGGGCCCTCTGCCATTTTAGTGTCTTGATGTAGTGTAACCATTTAGTGGTTGGTTGGCAAGATTTTCTGTACAGGTGTATATACCTCTATATTATAATATCAACATACATATATGCATTTATTTTTGGGGGTGGGAGATGGGTGTGGCTCCCTCCCATCCTGCTTTTGTGTATACATGGGCCAGGAGGGCTGCTGGAGGCTGGATACAGGGTGACCCTGAGCTGTGTGCCACGTTGCCCAGTACCCAGCCTGGTGTGCAGCTGCCTGGGCCCACCCCTCACATGTGTTTGACATGTAGCTACCCTGCCACAGCCCGCGCCCCACCTGCCCTGCTTCCTGGCTCCTCAGTGCCAAGAGGGCAGAGGTGCTTCCTGGTCCTGCCAGGAGCTCTCCACCCACTCACATTCCGTCCCATTGCCTCACTGCAGCCAACAGGGCCCTGGGACAGGGGACCCAGCTCCATCTTGCTGTGGGGCTGGTGGGGCCACTGGCTGCCTCCTGTCCTGGGGCCTGGCCTGATTCATAGGGGAATGGGGATGGAGTCTCCAAAACCAGTGCTGGGACAAAGGTGGGGAAGCTGTGTGAACTTTTTAAAATAAAACAGAAACACCAACTTGCACGTCTATTCTGTCCACAGAAGTCAAGTAAGTGGTCGTGACTAAGGGACCTGTTCCACCCCAGTATCTGGAGGCCACACAATGGCTCCTTGTCAGGCTGACTAGGGGGAGGCCTGCAGCTCTGCAGTCCTGGCTGAATGGAAGAGGGGAGGCACTTTTCTTAAAGAGTTTATTTACAAACAAAACCAGAGGTCAAGGGGTCTTTATCTGCCATTACACACCCCCGCTTCCTGAGCAAAGACAGACAGATGCAGCTCACCACCTCCTCGTGAGGTTTTTGGTTAATATGAACTGTGCAGCTGGCCAGGGCTTCCTTCAGGGACCTGGGAGGGCAGAGCCTCCCCGAGCCCTGCACTTAGGAGGGAAAGGCTGAGTTGGGCACCCTCCTCCTGCCAACTGTGGGAACCTGTAGTAAGGAACCCTGAACCCTGGTCATGGGCCCCAGACAGGGCTCTGGAGTTCTCTCCTTCCCTGGACCCCACAGCTTAGGGTGATACCACTCTCTGTTTGAAGGAGGGGCCCGCCTGGGTGGCTGATGGGCTGGGGGAGGCCTGGGCCTGACAAAGTGACTGCAGAAGCATCACCCATCAATGTCCCAGCTGAAAAGGTGGTGCTTCACCAGCATGTCTTGAACACCCTCCTTGAGCGGCTGCCTTTCCTCCTGTGTGCAGATACAGGAGAGCCCATCAGCTGTGGGCTAAGGCCAGGGCAGTCCCTACAGCTGATGCACTCAGAGGCCTCCCCTGGACCCCAGCCATGCCCAGAACCCCTGGGGGTGCTCCCCAAGCACGGGCCCCACCCCAGCCCTCCTGGGGCAGACAGAGCTACAGACCAGCCACACACCCACCTCTCTCTTTGCAGGGAGCTCCCAGTCTTGGGACAGGCTGAAGGCGAAACAGCAGAGGACACTAGGGAGTTGGGGGAGGAGGCTCTCATCACCCTGGACCACCTTGCCCCCCCCCCCCCCCCCCCCCAACACACACACACACTGCAAATCCCAGGGCCCTGTAGAGCCTGCCACCTGCCAAGAGCCAGTCTCACCGGAGCTCGCACTTGATCTGGACCCAGCCAGGGCTGCGCAGGAAGGACCAGGGCTGATACCACTTCTCCACAGTGGGTAGGCTAGAGCAGAGCACCTCCAGCCACAAGTGCAGCACCTGCTCACTGGGTGACAAGGCTGGGAGGAGTGGGAGGCAGGGCCGTGGCCCCCAGCAGACCCACCAACCTGTTCCCCTTTGCAGCTCTTGCACACGCTCAGGGAGGCCAGGACTCACGAAGTGCCAGAGGCCCTGAGGATGCTTCTCTATTCTTTGGGGTCCCCTTTGAGGGTCCCTTTCCCGTCCCCTCCTCTATACTCACTTGAGCCCTACGCAGATCAGTGAGCGGAGCTTGACGTCCATTTGTGCGTGTGCTGCATCGTGGGTCACATTCACAGACTGCACAGCCTGGAGAGGGGACAGCTGTTACTTGAGCGTCCTGCCAGCCACCCAGGAGATGGCTCAGGCTGGCAGAGTGGCCACACTCACCCGGTAGAGCAGCTCCTCTGGGGTCAGGACTTTGCCGTCCTCATCCAACCTGAGGGGACCAAAACTCCAGCACTGCCCTGGTGCCCTGGGCTCTGGGCCACCCCTGCCCTCCCACACCCACACAGGAAGGAGGATGCCAGGCAGCACCCGTTACCTGTAGGTCTTACAGAGCACCAGGCGGGAATACACGGAGTCGAAGTCTCTCTCCACCTCCCGGCCTGCTGCCTGTGGGGACAAGGGAAGGGCTAGCAGAAGCCACAGGTGTAATCCCAGCGCTTGGGAGGCTGAGGCAGGAGGATCGCAAGTTCTAAGCCAGCCTCAGCAATGGCGAGGCACTTAGCCACTCAGTGAGACCCTGTCTCTAATAAAATACAAAAAAGGGCTGGGGATGTGGCCCAGTGGTCAAGTGCCCCTGAGTTCAATCCCTGGCACCGGAAGGAAAAAAAAAAAGCTCCTCTGCCCACCCCCAGGGGAAGCAGGGCCTGGGATGGGCACTGTTGGGGCAGGGGTCTACCAGTGACTCACCTCCTCAATGAACAGCCAGGGGTGGCAGGCGCCCCCCAGTAAGGATGGCCTCTTCAGTCCATGTTCAAACAAGGCTTTGAGGGCTGGGCAGAGGGTCCCTCGCACAAGGTCTGTGACCCCCTCCGTTACTGAATCGTCCCCCGCAATGGAGTACTGATGGGGGAATGTGCAGACACACTCCAGACCCCACTTGAGGCCAGCCACCCACTTCCCTGCCCCTGTGGCCACTGCCACAAGCCAGGACTTGCTCAGGCCACACCCCTGGCTAGGGAGGGGCTGCTGTGCAGGAGCAGCCCCACCCTGTCTGCCTCTTACCTCTTTGCTCCGTTCATCTAGGACTTCCACAAACTTGGCTGGGAACCAGCCTACGGGAGAAGTGGTCTCTGAGGGGCAGCCAGTGGCTGTTCTGACCCTTCCCCAGGGGTAAAGACAGAGCTCTCCCTAGGCCATGAGGAACCTACAGGCAGAGTAGGGCAGGCCAGGGGACTTGGGCCAGGAGCACAGTGGAGGGCAGGGTGTGGCCAGGAGCACCCCACACCACCAGCAGACACAGGCCTCACCTCTCAGGCCGTTCAGCTCTCCCACCCAGCAGTGCTCATCCTTCTGAGAAACGATCTACACAGGAGGGGGAACAGCAGGAACAGGGCTCAGCCCACACCACACACAAACATCTGACGGGCCTGGCTAAGACCCAGGGTTTTCAGAGAGGAACGCTCAGCAGGGAAGGGGCAAGGCGGGGGACAGGGTGTGCTGAGCCCAGCCCACACACCGTGATGATGTCATTCTTGCGGAAGCCCAGCTCGTCATCATCGTGTCGCTCAAAGTCTAGCAGGGCCTTGGCACGGCGCCGGTGACTGCGTGAACACGCCACATAGTTCTCGTGGTCTCGCTGGTGGCTCTCCATGCTGTAGTCTGGGGTCAGCTCCTGCCAGAAAGGACACAAATGGTGAGGACGGAAGGCCCACCGTGGTGGGGAAGCTTCAGTGTCAGGACTGGGCTGGGGAAGAGACCCCGAGTCTGGCCTAGGGAGCCGCCACTCACCACACTGCAGTTTTTGGGGTCTATGCACTGGAAATGGCGTGCCACCCGCAGGATGGCTTCTCGGAGGTCAGCCACCAGTTCTGTCTGCTTGATATTCTTGGCCTTGAGGGCCTCCAGGTCATCCTCCCCTAGAAGGCAGAGAGTTCCAGTGACCGCCCCTGCCCAGGCCCCAGGAGAGGAAGCGCAAATGCACGACCTTGTGTGAGGCGCTGCGCAGCGGCCTCAGTGCTCACCAAAGAGCAGGGAGGTGATGGCCGACTTCCTCCGCTGGGTCCTCCGCCGAACGACCTACAGGCAGGAAGAGGGGTCAGCGGGGACAGCCCCCGTCACAGAGGGGATGCTGGCCCTCAGCATTTCACTAGTAGTAACTCCCTGACTACTCAGTTCAGGGCAGTGTCTATGCCCCTCCCAAACCATGCAGGATGCACAGCATGGAGGAGGGCTGGGTCATCCCTAGCAGTGGTGTGACTGGGCCACACTGGGCCCCAGGTGCTGAGCTGGGGCCAGGGATAGAGGACAGGACAGCAGGGAAGGCCCAGTCTGCTCCCCACAGCCCTTCTCACTTTGGTTTTGAGGACCACCTGCTGTGGGCTGACTGTGCGCTTGCTTAACGCACCTGAGAGAGGTTAGCGGCAGTGCCGGTTCCCAGGAGCTCGCCCTGGTCTGCAATGAGGTAGGCCAAATGCTTGCGGCGCTGGGTCTCCACAGCCACGTCAGTGAGCGAGCCGGCCAGTCGCATGGCCTCCCCCAGGAGCAGCTCTGCATCCCCAATCTGCGATGGGATGTCCGACAGTGTGTTGAAGATGGAGGCCGAGTTCTCTGACTGGATCAGTTCTTCCTCCTGGACCACATGAGGACAGGGAGGGGAGCAGGTCTGCACCTGGCACTGTCTTTGGAGACTTAGGTCCTCTAGCATGGCTACTAGGGTAGAGGCTGGTTCTGCAGGGCCCAGGGCTGGGCCGCTCCTGCTGTAGCTTGGGCTGGTGTAGAAATGGAGGGAAGGGGATGTGCCCTGTGCCCACCAACGCTGGGATCAGGGCCTGGAGCCCACCACATCCACCCAGAGGAGGGCACCACGGCTGCTGTGCCTGACACACACGCCCCTGTCTTGGCCTGGAGACGGAGGCCTGGGAGCACCTTGAGGCGCAGCATGCCCAGCGTGGTCTGGAACAGCACCAGGGAGCCCTCGTAGAAAAACAGGTCCCAGATGCGCAGCAGCAGCTTGATGTGCACCACACTGGCAAAGGCCGTGAGGAACCAATGCAGCGTGATCAGGGACAGCTCTGCAACAGACACCAGAGCCAACAGGGCTGGGGACAACAGGGACAGCCCACCAAGGGCAGCCTGGGCAGGACACTTCCCAAAGAGTAGTGAGAGGGCAGGAGGGAAGGGGTCGAGGAAAGCCACAGGACGAGGACAGCCTGCGTGTGCTGTGTCCACGGCCGGGCCGTCTGCCCGTGTCCAGAGGCCTAGAGCTCAGCGTCCCAGGACCTGAAAGCTAGAGGGGGAGAGTTGCCCGGCCTTACCAATGTCGTGCTCCTGGAGCAGCTTGTCCAGGCGAGGCAGGTACTGGACGATGAGATGGCGCAGGACCCGCTGGTCAGTCTGGACACCCAACAGGGTGGTGCTGAAGTAGGAGGCAGGGAGCAGGTCCTCAATGATGGCGCACATCATCCAGAACGCATCCTCCTCCTCCAGGAACAGCAGGAGGCAGGCAGCCACCTGGCCAGGGCAGAGGGACAAGGGGCTTCTACCCAAGTCTCCATGTGAGTAAGGACAGGAATTCCCTCTAGGGAGACTAGTCAGAAAAAGCCTCTTGGGGAACACTCCCGGAGACATGCCTTCTCGGGCTGCGGAGGGGCTCTGCTTTATTTTTTTTTTTTTTTTGTGGTACCGGGGATTGAACTCAGGGGCACTCGACCCCTGGGCCACATCCCCAGCCCTTTTTTGTATTTTATTTAGAGACAGGGTCTCACTGAGTTGCTAAGTGCCTCGCCACTGCTGAGGCTGGCTTTGAACTCGCGATCCTCCTGTCTCAGCCTCCCAAAGTGCTGGGATTACAGGTGTGCGCCACCGCGCCCGGCAGGGCTCTGCTTTAATAGCAGAAGCAACTGTCCTGGACTTCCCTGGGGACTGCCATCACATATCCCATTAGGGGGCCTGGAGAGACCCTTGGGTACAAGCCCTAGCCCCACTAGCCCTCTTGGGGCTGTGCTCACCATGCCTGTGCCCTGGCAGTAGCCAATCTCTGGGTAGAGCCAGGCCAGTGCTCGAAGGACTCTGCGCAGACGGGGTACCCCGATGCTGTTCACGTTGGCAAAGCAGGCATTGCTGGGCATGGTGCGGAGCAAGTCCTTCTCAATCTGTCAGGTACCCGTGACAACCCCACAAGATGACCCTGTGAGACACAGCTGTAGACGGAGGTCCCACAATGGGGAGTGTCCCCTCCTCCCTTCAGGATCAGATCCCAGGAAATGTGGAGCCAACTCTATCATAGTCACCCGGGAACTTCATGCCAAACCTACTAGAAAGGCCTGTGGCCTGGGTATGTGTTTAAAAGCCCCACCACTCCTAATGTGGACCCCATCTCCTCCAAGTCCTTCCACACACTGGGGACCTCTGGGACAATTCTCCCTGCAGCCTACAAAGGACCTAGGAGAGAGCACGTTTCCTCCAGGGTCACATGTGTAGGTGAGAGCACTGCTGTTCTTGCCAAGGAGACCAGACCAGTGTGGGCGTGCTCCCAGAATCCAGGTGACACCTCCCTCCCTAGGGCCAAACGTGGTTTGGCAGGCAGCTCCTCCCACATCACCTGTTTGGCAGCGACAGTCTCATCATTGGAGCTGTTCTTCACGATCTCACGGTAGGACAGCTCAGAGTTCCTCTTCTTCTGCAGGGCCCCCGAGAGCCGCATCCATAGCTGAGGGAAGATGCCACAGGGCTCAGTCTTTTCTGCGACACCTGGTCAGAGGTTAGGGTGCTCTGGACCCTCTGTGGCTCCCTGTGGCTCTCTCACCTGGGGCCTCATGCCATGTGGAATGCCAGCCAGCACCAGGGAGCGGAGCTTCTCAGAGCGGGGCAGGGAGACTGCAATCTTGTCCCAGGTGAGGTCCCCCACGTCATGGTTGTGGGTGAACTCCAGGTGGGCCTGCCACCGCAGCCTCTGTGGGGGGTCTTCCACCAGAGGAGCCCCAATCAGGGGGCTGGATCCAGGCTCAGCACCTTCCGCCAGGAGAGAGCAGAGGAGGGGGGGAGCGTGCTCCTCACTATACACGCTCGTAGCAGCCCACCCTCCTGATGGGGCTCGGAGCTGTCTCCAGGCCAAGGTGGCTCCCTGAAATCCAGACTCCAAGCCAGTGCCTTTCCTGGGAGTTCCACTGCATACCCCTCCTGACTGTGAGCAATCCTGAGCTTTCCACTCTCTGCCCAAAGCTGCCCAGGTCTAGAAACTACTATTCCATTCTCTACAGGCTCAGGACTGAACCTCCAAGTCACCTTTGGCTCCTCCTCCCCCAGACCCCACATTCAATCCACTACAAAAACTGCAGGATCTTCCCTTTTCTTACCACACCTGACTAAGGCCCAGACCAAGTCACAGTCCTTTTCTGGGTCACAGCAGTCACTGCTCCTGACATGTCTCAGACACAAAGCCAAAAGCCTTCCAGGCTGCCTGCCTCTCACGGACCTGCCCCCGACCTCACCTCCTGCCACTTCTCTCTTGCTCATTCCTCTGCATGACACGAGCCCTCTTGCTGTCCTCCACCAAACTCACTCCCACCTCAGGGCTTTCTTGCTCCCTTGCCTCCTCCTAGTCTCTGCATGTGTCTCCTCCTCTCAGAGCCTTAACAAAATCCACTCCCCTCTTTGCTATCCCCAGAATCATCCTCGTGGCTCTTGCCCTAGCATGCTGCGCGTCGCTTGCTCACTGCCTGTCTCCCACCAGAACGGGACCTCCGTGTGGTCGAGACCACCTTTGTTGAAGCACTAGAGACACAGCTGGGAAGGGGCACAAGCCACCCTCCACTTGGTGAAATACTCGCTGCTGAGGCTGAGTGTCTCCTGCAGCCACCCAGAAACCTCTGGACCACAAGCCCCGCAGAGAGCTGCCTCCTCATCCATTCTAAGCCATGTCCTTGGCACAGTCCTCAAAATGTCAACCGTGACAACTTGACAACAAAAAAAATCCACAAATCTTAAATACACCTTTTGAGGAGTATCAAAAAACAAATTAGTTCTAAATATTTTTCTAGTATAGTGGTGTACGCTATGCCTTTGAATCCAGTGATCCATCAAGATTCAGAGGATTTCTGTTATGACAGAATGTTCCCTGTGTCCCTCTCAACTTCAGCTTTTAATTTCCAACTGTTTATCAGATGAACAAGAAAAATATATGTCAGAACTGGAAATGAGTGACCTGAAGGTGACTGCCTCAGCCAGCTGACAGGCTCCAGCCACAGTTCTGGCCTGCTGACAGGCTCTGGCAGATGGCACCCCCAACAGCCGGCAAGGGTACCCAGCCCAGAGGCCCACTAACAGAAACATGGCTACAAGAATGTTATAATAAATCGACTATAATTAGATATGGAACCACCATTGAAAAATATGCTTTTTAAAATTTTTATTTATTTATTTTTAAATATTTATTTGCTCTAGTTGTACATGATGCATTTATTTGTACGTGGTGCTGAGAATCGAACCCCGACCGCGCACGTGCTAGGCGAGAGCTCTACCGCTGAGCCACAACCCCAGCCCTTATGCTTTTTTTTAAAGGTTGTCAATGGACCTTTTCTTTATTTATTTGTATGTGGTCCTGAGAATTGAACCCAGTGCCTCACACATGCTAGGCAAGTGCTCTACCACTGAGCTACAACCCCAGCCTGAAAAATATGCTCTTAAAAAGGTCTTAACTGGTACAGGAACTGCTTATAACATGATGTGCATACAATGCAATCTTAGTTATGAAAAGTACATAAAGGTGCACACACCACAGTCAGGGAGGAAGGCACTAGGATGTCAGCAATGACCTTCAGGCCATAGGCTCAAGAGCTAATTTTGTTTTAATCTTTATTCTTTACTGTACTTCTCAGATTCTCTATGATAAACGTAATTGTTTTTATTATCAGGTGAAGATCAATATATTTCTGGGGGGGGGGGGGGGGCGGTAGGGGTACTGGGGATTGAACCCAGGGATGCTCTGCCACTGAGCTACATCCCATCCCCCCCCCCTTTTTTTTGTATACCAGATATTAAACTCAGGGGTACTCAACCACTAAGCCACATCCCCAGCCCTAATTTGTATTTCACTTAGAGACAGGGTCTCACTGAGTTGCCTAGTGGCTCGCTTTTGCTGAGGCTGGCTTTGAACTTGTGATCCTCCTTCCTCAGCCTCCCAAGCCATTGGGATTACAGGCATGCGCCACCATGCCCAGCCACCCCATCCCTTTTTACATTTTATTTTGAGGAGGGTCCCACTAAGTTGCCCAGGCTAGCCAAGAACTCGCAATCCTCCTGGAATTAGTGGTAGCTGGGATTACGGTGTACACTACTGCACCCAGCAAAATCAGTATTATTTTTTTTTAAATCAGAGGTCTCTGTTAAATTTTACGGAACGTACAAATGTGTAACAACAAATCCCATCATTATGTGCAAATATAATGCACCAATTAAAAAAATGTAGGAAGAAAAAAAATCAGAGGTCTCCAATATATGCTTCTGTCCTTGAGTCTCACTGGAATGGGTGACACAGGGGCTCAGAGGTCATGCGCTGTGGACACAAGGACATCAGCAAGAACACCTGTGGGGCTCCATCTTACCTTCTTTGTCCACACGAAAACCAAACTCATCGTAGCAGAACTCTGGCTGCTCTGCTGACTCTTCCTTCTAGAACCAGGAACAGGGACAAGTTGTCTATCCCCCAGCCTGGGGACACAGTTTCCAAAAAATGCCACCCACATGGCTAATTGCTAACCTTCCACCCAGATCAAAGGTTATTACCCTTTCAGAAAGCCTTTTCTGGTCATCAATAAACTACAGGGGATCACTACCTGCCCTGAATTCTCCTAGCATTTTTTTTTTTTTTTTTTTTTTGCTTTATTTGAAGTTCAAAGGTTAATAAGATCAAGGCAAAACATGAGTTTCATGCATTTCCACGTCCCCAAAATACTCTCCCTCCTACCTAATGACTGATTCACACAGGCACGTGGAGCTAAGATGCCATCTCTGGTGGTGACCCCGTGAGCCTGTGTGAATATGGTGAAATCGGCTGCCCACTCCTGGGCAGCCTGCAGAGGTTGATCCCTTCATGCCACAGCACAGGAGCACAGCAGGCTGGTGCCTGGCTGCACTGACTGCTGTACCTGAGTATACTTGGCCAAGATCTCCTGGGGCCATATGCTTGGAGTCAGGGCTGAGAAAGGGCCACTAGCAGAAGGTATGTGGCTTCCTAGGACAAAAAGGACCAGGGAAAGAACAACTAAGAAAACACCGAGGCAAAGTTCATGTCAGAGGGCTGGGGGTGTAGCTCAGTGGCAGAGTGCTTGCCTAGACACGTGAGGCACTGGGTTCGATCCTCAGCACCACATAACAACAATAAACAAAATAAAAGGTATTGTGTCCATCTACAACTAAAAAAAAAAAAAAAAAAAAAAAAAATTCATGTCAGAAACCCCATCCTCCTCCAAGAGTGCAGTGCCAGCATTAAAGGGACTGGGCCATCTAGAGTAGGACCGAGGTGGGAAGAGGAATGGGAAGAACATCCTAGAAAGGAACATGCTTCTGGAGGAAGGGAGAAGACAGCAGCATGTCCCCAAACATAACCAAACCCCACATCCTTGCCCCTCCTCCACCTCATAAAGAAGATTGGCAGGGAAGAGGAAAACTGGAGACCTGAGCAGGCAAGAGAGTGATAGTATCTGTCCCAGACAGCCCCAAACCAGAAGCCTCCCTTCCCTTTCTCCATCTCTTCTATCTAGATGGTTGTTTCTGGAAAATGGAAGTCAGCTCCATGCTCTGGCTCCTGGGGGGGGCCCAGGCCTGCTACCTGACATTGTGCTGAGCTGGCAGGTCTTCTGCGGATCCAGGCTTAGCCGTTTACTATCCTAATCTCTTAGAGACGAAAGGTTCCTCAGGCTTCATGGGCTCCAGAAACATCTGCCCTGTTAGGAGAGCAAAAGACCATCATAGCAAAGGGGACCATCGTTCCACAGCACCCCCTCTCCTGGAAGGGGTGAGCCCTCTCCACCTGCACTGTTTTCACTGGCCCAGTACAGTGGGGAGGGGACTCACCGCCACTGCTCAACATGAGGAAGGGAAAAAGTCACACCTGGCCCATTAAAATTAGGCTATGTTGTGGCTTGGATGTGAAGTATCCCCCAAAGCTCACATGTGATACAATGCAAGAAGGTTTAGAGGAGAAATGATGGGGTTATGAGAGTCTTAACATAATCAATGAATTAATTACGTGATGAGATTGAGTGGTAACTTCAGGAAGGTTGGATGTGGCTGGAGGAGGTGGGCATTGGAGGCGTGGCTTTGGGGTGTATATTTGTATCAGACTAGTGGAGTCTCTCTGCCCTCGCTGATCATCTTGTGAGCCACTTCCCTCCACCACACTCTTCCACCATGTTGTTCTACCTCACCTTGAATCCCAAGGAATGAGCCTGCTATCTATGGACTGAGACCTCTGAAACCATGAGCCCCCAAATACACTTTTCCTCCTCTATAATTGTTCTTGAGGACCTTTAGTCACAGCAGCAAAAAAGCTGACTAAAACAGGCCATTTGGCTGGGTGTGATGTGCATATGCTTATAATCCTAGCAACTTGAGAGGCTGAGACAGGAGGACCACAAGTTCGAGGCCAGCCTAAGAAATACAGTGAGGTTCTAAGCAACTTGGTGAAATCCTGCCTCAAAGAAATAAAAATAAAAATAAAAAAGGTAGCTAGGTGCTGTGGAGCATGCCTATAATCGTAGCAGCTCAAGAGGCTGAGGCAGGAGGATCCCAAGTGCAAAGCTAACCTCAGCAATTTAGTGACCCTGTTAAATAAAATATAAAAAGGGGGGGCTGGGATTGTGGCTCAGCGGTAGAGCGCTCGCCTGGCATGTGCGTGGCCCGGGTTCGATCCTCAGCACCATGTATAAATAAACACATTGTGTACAACTAAAGCAAATAAATAAATATTTAAAAAAAAAAAAAAAGGCTGTGGCTCAGTGGTTAAGTGCCTCTGAGTAAATCCCTGGTACCTAATAATAATAATAATAATGTAAAAAAGGCTGAGATGTTGCTTAATTGGTTGAGCACCCTGGGTTCAGTCTCCAGTAATGCAAAATAAATAAGGCTATGTATCTTTATTGTTGACTCATTTTTTAAATTAATTTTTAAATGTTTTAATTAGTTATGTATGACAGCAGAATGCATTTATGCACTTTCATATACCATACATAGATGGGATATAATTTCTCATTTTTCTGAGTGTACATGTTGCAGAATCATATTGGCCATGTTATCACATAGATACATAAAGTAATAATGTCTGTTTCATTCTACTATCCTTCCTATCCCCACATCCCCTCCCCTCTCACCCCATCACTTCCCTATTATTCTCTAGTGCTCCCAGCCTTATTGTAAATTAGCATCCGCATATTAGAGAAAACATTCAGCCTTTGGTTTTCTGGGATTATTTTGCTTAGCATGATATTCTCCAACTCCATCCATTTATTGGCAAATGCCATAATTTCACTCTTCTTTAAAGATGAGTAATATTCCATTGAGTATATATACCACATTTTCTTTATCCATTCACCTACTGAAGGACATCTAGGTTGGTTCCAGGTTTGTTCCATAGTTTAGCTAATGTGAATTGAGCTGCTATAACCATTGGCGTGGCTGCATTACTGTATTATGCAGATTTTAAGTCCTTTGGGTATAAACCAAGAAGTGGGATAGCTGGGACAAATGGTGGTTCCATTCCAAGTTTTCTGAGGAATCTCCATACTGCTTTCCAGAGTGGTTGCACCAATTTGCAGTCCCACCAGCAACGTACGAGTGTACCTTTTTCCCCACATCCTCGCCAACATTTATTGTTTCTTGTATTCTTGATGATTGCCATTCTGACAGGAGTGAGATGAAATCTTAAAGTAGTTTTGATTTGCATTTCTCTAATTGCTAGAGATGCTGAACACTTTGTTGATTGATTGTATTTCTTCTTCTGTGAAGTGTCTGTTCAGTTCCTTAGCCCATTTATTGACTGGGTTGTTTTTTTGTTTTTGTTTTTGGTGTTAAGTTTTGAGTTCTTTATATATCCTAGAGATTAATGCTTTATTGGATTTTCTCCCAATCTGTAGGCTCTCTCCTCATATTATTTCCTTTGCTGAGAAGAAGCTTTTTAATTTGAATCCATCCCATTTATTGGTTCTTGATTTTACTTCTTGCACTTTAGTAGGAGTCTTGTTAAGGAAGTCAGATCATAGGCCAACATGGTGAAGATTTGGGCCCATTTTCTTTTTCTTTTTTTTTTCCTATTAGGCACAGGGTCTCTATTCTAGCGCCTAAGTCTCTGATCCACTTTGATTTTTGTGCAGAGTGAGAGAGAGAGGTTTAATTTCATTTTGTTACATATGGATTTCCAGTTTTGCCAGCACCATTTGTTGAATAGGCTATCTTTTCTCCAGTGAATGTTTTTGGCACCTTTGTCTAGTGTAAGAGCCCTAATAAGGAGATAGCTAAGATAGCGGCTAGCTGAGAGCCATAAGAGGTGTTTAAGTATTTTCACCTGATATTCATGCATTTATCTAAGAATCTTTCTATGCCCGTGAAAACTGTGTGACGCACCTGTAAGTTTGAGCTGTTGGCATGTGTATATACTTGTTAAGGCAAAAAGCATTTAACCGGGTGAGGTTGGCTAGAGGTGGTGGTTGGAGTTAGAGAGGTTATTGGAGTTGGAGAGAGAAGTCAGCAGAAGAAAGCAAGAATAAAGAACCTACTTATTCCCAGTCTGCCTCCGAATTCTTTCCCGCGGTATCATTGCTGCAGGTGGCAGTAGCTGCAGGGGGCAAGAGTCTAGTATGACATAACCGTATTATATGGGTTTGTCTCTGAGTCCTCTATTCTATACCACTGGTCTACAAGTCTATTTTGGTGCCAATACCATGCTGTTTTTGCTACTACAGCTCTGTAGTATAGTTAAAGGTTTGGTATTGTGATGCCTTCTGCTTCACTTTTCTTGCTAAGGATTTCTTTAGCTATTCTGGGTCTCTTATTTTTCCAAATAAATTTAATGATTGTTTTTTCTATTTTTTTTTTTAAAATATTTATTTGCCTGTAGTTGTACACAATGTGTTTATTTTTACATGGTGCTGTGGATCGAACCCAGGCCGCGCACGTGCTAGGCAAGCAGCTCTACCACTGAGCCACATCCCCAGCCCCTGTTTTTTCTATTTCTATGAAGAATGTCATTGGGATTTTAATAGGAATTGCATTAAATCTGTATAACACTTCTGGTAGTATGGCCATTTTGACAATATTAATTCTGCCTATCCAGGAGCATGGCAGATCTTCCCATCTTCTGAGATTTTCTTCAATTTCTTTCTTTAGTGTTCTGTAGTTTTCGTTGTAGAGGTCTTTCACCTCTTTTGTTAGACTGATTCCCAGGTATTTTATTTTTCATTTTTTGAGGCTATTGTGAAGAGTGGTTTTCCTAATTTCTCTTTCAGTGGATTCATTGCTGATGTATAGAAATGTGCTCGATTTATGGGTGTTCATTTTATATCCTGCTACTTTGCTGAATTCGTTTATTAGTTCTAGAAGTTTTCTCATGGAATTTTTTGGATTTTCTAGATACAGAATCATGTCATCAGCAAATAGTGATAGTTTGAGTTCTTTCTTACCTATTTGTATCCCTTTAATTTCCTTTCTTTTGTCTAATTGCTCTGGCTAGAGTTTCAAGGATGGTGAATATAAGTGGTGAGAGAGGACATCCTTGTCCTGTTCCAGTTTTTAGAGGGAATGCTTTCAATTTTTCTCCATTTAGAATGATGCTGGCCTTGGGTTTAGCATGTACAGCTTTTACAATGTTGAGGTATGTTCCTACTATCACTAGTTTTTCTAGTGTTTTGAACATGAAGTTGTGCTGTATTTTGTCAAATGCTTTTTCTGCATCTATTGAGATGATCATGTGATTCTTGTTTTTGAGTCTATTAATATGATTAATTACATTTACTGATTTCCGTATGTTGAACCAACCCTGCATCCTTGGGGTGAACCCCACTTGATCATGGTGCACTATCTTTTTAATGTTTTTGTATGTAATTTGCCATAATTTTATTGAGAATTTTTGCATCCATATTCATTAGGGATATTGGTCTGAAGTTTTCTTTCCTTGATGTGTCTTTGTTTTTTTTTTTTTGTTTTTTTGTTTCTTGTGGTACTGGGGATTGAACTCAGGGGCCCTCGACCACTGGGTCACATCCCCAGCCCTTTTTTGTATTTTATTAGAGACAGGGTCTCACTGAGTTGCTAAGTACCTCGCCATTGCTGAGACTGGCTTTGAACTTGCAATCCTCCTGTCTCAGCCTCCCAAAGTGCTGGGATTACAGGCGTGTGCCACCACGCCGGGCCTTTGTCTGGTTTTGATATCAGGGTGATATTAGCCTCAGAGAATGAGTTTGGAAGGAGTCCCTCCTTTTCTATTTCATAGAATACTTTGAGGAGTATTGGTGTTAATTCTTTGAAAGTCTTGTATAACTCAGCTGAGAATCCACCTGGTCCTGGGCTTTTCTTGATTTGGTAGGCTTTTGATAGTGTTTTCTATTTCATTACTTGAAACTGATCTGTTTAAATTGTGTATGACCTCCTCATTCAGTTTGGGTAGGTCATATGTCTCTAGAAATTTGTCGATGTCATCAATATTTTCTACTTTTTTTTTGTGTGTGTGTGTGGTACCGGGATTGAACTCAGGGGCACTCGACCACTGGGTCACATCCCCAGACCTTTTTATTTAGAGACAGTTGCTAAGTGCCTCGCCATTGCTGAGGCTGGCTTTGAACTCACGATCCTCCTGCCTCAGCCTCCCAAAGTGCTGGGATTACAGGTGTGTGCCACTGCACCCGGCTAATATTTTCTATTTTATTGGAATATAAATTTCCAAGATAGTTTCTAATTATCTTCTGTATTTCAGACGTGTCTGTTGTGATATTTCCGTCTTCATCTTGTATTATAGTAAGTTGAGTTTTCTTTCTTTTTCTCTTTGTTAGCATGGCCAGGAGTTTATCCATTTTATTTATTTTTTCAAGGAACCAACTTTTTGTTTCATCAATTTTTTCAATTGTTTCTTTTGTTTTAATTTCATTGATATCAGCTCTAATTTTAATTATTTCCTGTGTTGACTTCTTTTTTAAGAGGACAAAAGGGATGGAAGAGGGGATTTGAAATAAAAGAGCCTCCTGTCTTATCTATGGGATACACTTTTTTAAAAAAAATTTATTTATTTGTTTTAGTGGTACACAATGCCTTTATTTTTACATGGTGCTAAGGATCGAACGCGGGCCTTGCACATGCTAGGCGAGCTCTCTACCGCTGAGCCACAACCCCAGCCCAGGGGATACACTTTGAAGAAGCTACAAAGCTGATGTTCTCATAGCCCCTGGCTCAGCTCCCATTACACTAATGAAGGAGAATTATGCAAAGACTTCCACAGTAGGGTTTCTTCAGGAAGAAAGAAAATAAAGCCCAGCTACCAACCAAACCTCTGGAACAGGTTTCCTGAGCCCAAATCTTTGAGGATTCATTTAACAGAACACAACACATCTCCTGAGTAGACACCTCCAGTTATCCTTTGGCACTCCGGTGCCAGCAGTCCACCTTACCACAGTGTTTTTTTTTTTTTTTTTTTTTTTTTTAAAGACAGGTTTCATGGGGCTGGGATTGTGGCTCAGCAGTAGAGCGCTCGCCTAGCACGTGCGCAGCCCGGGTTCGATCCCCAGCAGCATGTAAAGATAAATAAAAGCATTGTGTACAACTAAAATAAATAAATGTTAAAAAAAAAGAAAAGAAAAAAAAAGACAGGTTTCACCATATAGTCCAGGCTGGCCTCAACTGACCCTCCTGCTTGAGAGTTCCTCCTCCCAGTCCAAGTGCTGGGACTAAAAGAGTGAGCTCAACCACATTTTCCACTAGGCTTACAAGCTGGGAAGCCAAGTTAGAAACTGCAATCTAACTTAAATATCTCCTGTCACTTCTAAAGTCCTGTCCCTACCCTTTTTTGTCCTCTTAAAAAAGAACTCAACAATAAAAAGGCAAATAGCCCAATTTAAAAATGAGCAAAATATTTGAATATACATTTCTTTTTTTAATATTTATTTATTTTAGTTGTACACAATGCCTTTATTCTTACATGGTGCTGAGGATCGAACCCAGGCTGCGCACATGCGAGGCGAGTGCTCTACCACTGAGCTACAATCCCAACCCTTGAATATACATTTCTTTAAAGAAGAGATGCTGATGGTGGGTAGATGCTCAGCACCATTAGCCATTAGCAAAAAGGGAACACAGCCACTTCAAGGAAGAAAACATCATCCTTATTTGAGACTATATTAAAAAATAGGTATGTGAACAAATCCCAGTTCTCATTAAAGACTTTTTGCTAATCTGGGGGCAAAGGGCCATTTGTTGTTCCTGAGGACAAGTCACTGCCTTCAACACATGCTGATCATGCCAAGTTTGAGCTAAAGGTCAAAGCAGAAAATTCCTGACCATCAAAGAGATACCTGGCAGGGAAGGGTGCTGCCTCCTGTTTGCAGACATGCTCTGCTGAGAACCAGAGGCCAGAACCTGCTTTCCTACTGCGTCAGCCATCCTAGGTTGTTTTGCTCTGTGTGAAGACAACAGTGAAAGCTGAAAGTCTTCCTTCAGTGTAACACATGCCATGGGGCTTGATTTGATTCAGATTCTGAATTGGATGGAGTATTTTATTTTATTTTATTTTATTTATTTTATTTTATTTCTTTATTTTATTTTATTTTAATTTAATTTTAATTTTTATTTTTATTTTATGGACTGGGGATTGAACCCAGAGGCACTTTACCACTGAGCTACATCCTTTTTTTTTTTTTAATTTATTTGCTTTTAGTTGTACACAATGCATTTTAACGTGGTGCTGAGGATTGAACCCGGGCCGCGCATGTGATAGGCGAGCGATCTACCACTGAGCCACAACCCCAGCCCTTTTTTTGATACCAGAAATTGAACCCAGGGGTGCTTTACCACTGAGCCACATCCTTAGACCTTTTTAATATTTTATTTAGAGACAGGGTCTCACTAAGTTGCTTAGGGCCTTGCTAAATTGCTAAGGCTGGATTTGAATTTGTGATCCTCCTGCCTCAGTCTCCTAAGCTCCTAGGATAACAGGCATGCACCACTGTGCCTGGCTAGCATTACATGTTTTTATATTAAAGGGACTGACAGAAATAGAAGTTTTAAAAATCTCATCAGGTGCCACTAATCTCCACAGCACATTTTGGAATAGATATATCTCTGTTCCACATACAGGAGAAAATAAGCCTACAAAGAGACTGGTATACAGTTCCCAAGGGACTCCCAGAACCGTGCCTGCCACTGACACTATGCATCTCCACCAGGTTCGCCACCTTGACAGCTCTGGGAATGTAACCCTATGCTGTTACAACACCCATTGGCTAAGAGCCCTGGGATAGCTTACTGTGGTGGCAGAAGCACTATTAGTGTCATATGGAAGCACTTCACTACACATCCTCTGCACCACAATTCCAGTCAGGCCTGAGTTCCACCTCTCACACTGTGGGTTCCCACTTATTACAAGTTTACTTGGCTTCTTTGAATCTGTTTTCTTATTCATAAAATGGAATAATACCACCTCTACCTTACCACGGTTACAAGGATTAAGCAAAATAAAGCAAACAAGGCCCTTAGCATCCTGACTTAATTATCAGGCAATTCATCAACCTAATAACTTCTAGAAAGTTACTGTTAGTATCTGGACCCTCTACACTGTGGTATACTAAAAGCTATTATACTAAGCTACATGAAATTGCTGGTATTCAAGCTGGGCGTGGTGGCATACGCCTGTAATCCCAGCTGCTTGTGAAGCTGAGGCAGGAGGATTGAGAGTGTGCCAGCCTAGGCAGCACAGTGGGAGGGAAGGAAAGAAGGAGAGAGGGAGAGAGGGAAGGAGGGAAGGCAGGAAAGTAGGCAGGCAGGGAGGAAGAAAGAAACAAATGAAGGAAGGGAGGAAGGGAAGGAGGGGGAGGGGGAAGGGAAGGGGAAGGAAAGAAATAAATTGCTGATTTTCATCTATGACAACCTACAAAAACAATGTCATATGGTTGAATGTAACATCCCAGTTGAGACCATAAGAAAGACTGCTCCTCACTAACATCCCAAGTGTTGTTTCTTTCTTCTGGAAGGGCTAAGTAGAGGAAAGGGGTTGCTTGAAATGGTGGCAATGAGGTGCTCTGACTAGGACATAGAGCTCCATCTGCAGCTCCCTCTTCTGGCCTCAGCTGCCTCTCAGTCAGTCATTCAGCGAACAATGAACGAAGCTCTGGATATAGGCTTTGCTCAGTTGGGGCACTGAGAAATGGTCAGATTCTGGGTATACTTTAAATAGTTTGGAAGAGTCACCTCTTAAGTTATATGTGTGTGTGTGTGTGTGTGTGTGTGTGTGTGTGATCCATATATGTGCTATATATATGAATATGTAATATGCACTTCACCCAAGGCTGCCTTGATGTAATACCACCTGGGTGGGCAGGTTTTTCCTGCCTTTGATCACTATGGAAATCTACCTGAAAATAGCCATTTAGGAGTTGGCAGAAGCTACCCATGGAGTTAGCCATATCACTACCCCCCAGCCCCAGCATTGCTGCCCCAGGGCTCAGGGGTATCAGGAAACACAAACTTTGGCACTCATAAGGAATTTTTTGAAATTAGCAGGGTGTGATGGCATATCCCTGTTATCTAAGAGACTGAGGCAGGAGGATCTCAAGTTCAAAGCTAGCCTCAGTAACTTAGCAAGGCCCTAAGCATCTTAGTGAGACCCTGTCAGAAAAATTAAAAACAAAACAAAACAAAACAAAAAAACAGGAATTGGATGTGGGTCAGTGATTAAGTTCTCCTGGGTTCAATCCCCCGTACAAAAATAAATAAATAAATAAAGTCCATGCTGAAAGATCCCAGTCTTCTGATTGCTTCAAGTCTCTTCCTCCCTAGTTTGCCAAACCTACAATTTCCTGTAAGTCAAATTTTGTTCACAATGCAAAGATGAGATGTCATTATAAATTCATGTGCATGTTTGTGAGTATATGGCAGGGCCCAGGAAAGGTTCAGTCCATTTCCTATGGCCTCCTGATACACATCTAAGGGATATTGCCCTCCATGCACTCCTCTACCTACAGCCCTGTCCATCTCCTGTGTTCCCTGACATAGGGCAACACAGCAGAGCTACTGCTACACAGATGGTTTTCTGACAGGAAACAAAGTCTGTAAGCAGTACAAGCGTAAAAAATTTCTATTTAGCAGCTGCAGAGATCCTGAAGACCACTGTTTTCTCTGAAAAGGTGAAAGGACACTGAAAGCTACTGATAATAAGTCACATAGCAAGAGGAGAGCAGAGCTGGGAAATCTGAGAAGGGCTGAAGTAAGAGATCAATGTGGTTACTACAGATGCTTAAAAAAAAAGTAAAACCAGGCAATAAGTCATTAAGTTCTCAATGGGACATAAATATTTTAAGGAAATGAAGGATAAAGATACCAAGGTATGGGTACAAAAATACTGGCTTTCCCCTCAGCTTCTAGTCCTTAATACATGTGTAAACCTTTTCCTAGATTGTCCTGTGCAATCTCACCCCTGCAACAGCTTATTACCTTCCTCTAGTGAGAGCTTTCTCCCAGAAAGCTCCAGAGTCTTTCTAGCTGCTTTCTCCTGCCAAAGTTATTTTTCTTTTTTGTGATACTGGGGATTGAACTCTCGACCACTGGGCCACATCCCCAGCCCTTTTTTGTATTTTATCAGAGACAGGGTCTCACTGAGTTAAGTGCCTTGCCATTGCTGAAGCTGGCTTTGAACTCATGGTCCTCCTCCTCCTGCCTCAGCCTCCCAAGTGTTGGGATTACAGGCGTGTGCCACTGCGCCCAGCTCAAAGTTATTTTTCTTAAAAGCAAACTGGATCCCAGCATCTCCTGCTTATTTCTCTACAACTTGCCAGCTGTTAGCTGCCTGACTTACAGCCACAAACCGCCGCGGGAGAAAAACTCGGAGGCAGAATGAAGATTCTTCTACTTTTACTTCTACTTTCTTAGTGAGAGCTTAGAGAGAGAAAGAAAGAGACTTCTTTAGCTTAGAAAGAGCTTTCTTCTTCAGCTTAGAGAGAGCTTAGAGAGAAAGATTCTTCTTTCTAGAGAGAGCTAGCTTAGAGAGAGCTTAGCTTAGAGAAGGCTTCTTCTTCTTTCTTCTTCAGCTTAGAGAGAGAGCTTGAGAGAGAGAGAGATTAGAGAGATTCTTTCTTCTTTCTTCTTTCTACTTCAGCAGCCTCGGCCTGACTCTGACCAGCAATTACTTCTTCTATCTGGTTTCTCTTCTGTTCGAACTCTTAACCGCTCTGACTCTTATTTCTTCTTCTGACTACATTCTGGCCGCGCTGACTCTTTTCTTCTTCTCTGACCCGAACTCTTCTTTCGACCAACTGAGCGACTGCACGACTGACTGAATGAATTCCTTCCTTCTGACCCCGACCGCTTTCACCCAGTTATATACCTTTGGCTTTGCGGGTGCCCCACGTGCATTTACAGGTGTGTCACATACATACTTATTATCAGGTGGAACTTATGGCTTCCAGCTAGCCGCAATAGCCCTTCCTAATTGGGGCTCCTTCAGCCAGAACCCCAGAAAAAGGGCCACATTCTTTAACAATGAGGTTCTATCAGCTCCCACCCAAGCTCTACACTACTCTCACTACCCCACATCTACCCTATACTCCAGTCACACAACCCACTTCCATAAGCTGCTGAAATGCAATTTTTTTTTCTTTTTGGTACCAGGGGTTGAACCCTGGGGTGCTTAACCACTGAATTACATCCCCAGCCCTTTTTTGTATTTCATTTAGAGACAGGGTCTCACTGAGTTGCTTAGCACCTCACTTTTGCTAAGGCTGGCTTTGAACTCACAATCCTTCTGCCTCAGGCTCCCAAGCCACTGGGATTACAGGTATGTGCCACTGTGTCTGGCTATCTCTAATCTTTTGTCTCTTCTGGTCTTCTCACCTGCCAAACTTCTAGTCATATTAAGACTCAATTCAAATGACACCTCTTCATAGAAGCCTTCTTGGGTAGCCAGCCTCCAAAATGGCCCCAAAAGATTCTACCTTCTGATATCCACATCCTTGTATACACCCATTCCATACCAAATTGCAGCTAACTTCTATCACCAAAAGAATCTGGCAGCAGTAACTGTATATAACACCCAAGGGCAGGCCATAAGTGGCATTGCAGCTTCTACCTCGGTCTCTTGTAGGGGAAGTCAGTCACCAAATCAAGAGGATACCCAAAAAGCCCCAGGGAGGTATGAACTTGTCTGTTCCAGGAGTAAGCCACCTTGGAAATAGATCCTGTAGCCCAAAACCTTCAGATGACTCCAGCCCTGGCCACCATCTGACTGTGACACAATGAAAGAACATCTCCCCTCTCTGTGAAGCAGAATCTCCCAGCTGAGATGCTTCTGAATTCCTGATCCACAGAAACCATGAGAAATAATAACTGATTATTTTTTTAGGGGGGTGGGAGTAACAGGTATTCGACCACTGAGCCACATCGCCAGCTCTATTTTGTATTTTATTTAGAGACAACACTAAGTTGCTTAGCGCCTCACTTTTGCTAAGGCTGGCTTTGAACTTGCAATCCTCCTGCCTCAGCCTCCTGAGCTGCTGGGATTATATGTGTGTGCCACAGTGCCAGGCCCTAAGGCACGGTTTTTGTATATGCCAGATTGTCTGATCTCTCTCCCAGGATGAAATTTGTGTGTAAATAAAATACACGTATTTCAGAATACAAATTTAAGAAAGGGTTTGAAACAAAAAGAATAAAAGTTATAGGTATAGAAATATATTTTAATATGGGAAATTAGAAGGCAAAAGAAATGTTTCTGGATGAGAAAGTATTTTGTATGGTAAAGTAATATTCTTGTGTTAAAGTAAAAGACGAAAGTGAGGACAAAACTAAGATTATGCAAGTTATAGAATATTTAAGCTGCAAAAGGTTTATGGAAGGTAAATTTCAAAAAGGTTGTGTATGTGATTAAATGGGCTATAATCAGCACCATCAGTTAAAATTATTCAAATTTTAATGTACTGATAGGAAGTAAAGTCTGAACACTCATCTGCTCTTATCAGGATAATTTTCTTGTGTCTGTTAGGTCTTATTACTTAGGGAAACTAAATCTTAAAGGAATTAGGATTTGTACCTGTTTTAAAGTCTTTTAAATGATTACTTCAGAACTGGTTAAATAAACAACTGTTATTTTAAGTTATTACAATATAGTTGATGTCCTAAATATATATAACCAGAAATATGTATACATTCAAGAACCATGTTTGTATGATCCTTGTCTAAGCGTTATGTAAAAGTTTGTAAAAAGAAAGTTTATGTAGGTTTACCAGCAAGGTAACCAGTTAAGTGCTCCCTTTTATACACTATATCTGACATGGAAGGGCCACACAGCCATTTGAATACCAGGCTTATATCTGTTTGCTTTCTTAAGTCTATTTCTGATCATTAACACTGTTTCCTAAATCTATAAGATTTAAGGCTATCTTTTTATTTTTGCTACTACTGCTAACCCATGCAGACCTGTGATTATTGTTACTGTACACTAGGATTCTAAATTTTACTTTAAAATTTAAATGTATTTAATGTAAGGACATCTGTATAACTGTGACACTGGCTTCCTTGAATATTAGATGCATTTATGTTCTTCAAATATAAAAGCCTTTTAAAATGTAAAGCTTGGGAGAACACTTTATCCAGTTGATGTTCTCCAAACTAAAATTTGTATGTAGCAAGAGTCTCCTTCACATTTATATAGAAATAACATATTTGGTTGGTATTTGTCATTTAATGTTTTGTAACTGGTAAAGATAACCTGTTGTCAATAAGCTATATATAAAATTTTGTGGGATGGGAATTTAAATGTGTTTTTGGAAGGTAATAAGGAGAGCTTGATTTGTTCAAAGGTTGACATTATAAAACATAGAAGCATTTTGCCACTTTTTTTGCACAAAATAAAGTTAGCAGCTATAGGAGCCCTGTTTGGGGAGATGGCTTAAATTGTGGTTGACTATGGGCCATAGAGATTTGGGCATTGTCGCCTTTCGTAGTCTTGTTGCCCGGCCAAGTCCCGCGAGATCCCAGGCCAAGTCCCGTGAGACTATGAAAGGCGACAATGCCCAAATCTCTATGGCCCATAGTCAACCGCAATTTAAGCCATCTCCCCAAACAGGGCTCCTACAAGCAGCTCTCTTAGTTTTTATTTGATTCATGTTTCAGATGTAATATTGTGTTGTTTGTCAGGAGCCCCGCCTTACCTGAGATAAGTTTCTGCCTCTCACCCTACTCCATATTAGGATGGCTCCAAACTAGGCTAGACTTAAGCTCATTTGAAGTTATGTTCAAAAGACAGATTTTTTGTTGTAAAGATTACTGTGATCTCACTGGGCATGATGGCACATGTTATAATCCCAAAGATACTGGAGGCTGAGGCAGGAGAATCACAAGTTCAAGACTAGCCTCGGCAACTTAGCAAGGCCCTAAGCAACTTGTTGAGACCCTGTCTCAAACTAAAATAAAATAAATAAATAAAAAGGGCTGGGGATGTCTCTCAGTGGTTAAGTGTCCCTGGGTTAAATCCTAGCAACAACAAAAAAGATTCCTATGATCTCAAATTAACCAATACAAAACTAAGTAAAGGTTTGGAAAAATTATAAAAGATATATAAGATTGTAAGGAAGTTTTATTAGAAAGCAAAAGATTTGTAAAAGATGTGATTAAGTTGATAAACTCATGTGTATTGGTGAAGGCAAATAGATACAAAAATATATTAATGTTATTATGGAAATCATGTTTCTTGGTTCAAAACTATTATACAGGGCCAGGGCTGTGGCTCAGTGGTAAAGCACTTGCCTAGCATGTGCAAGGTACTGGGTTCAATCCTCAGCACCACATAAATAAATAAAATAAAGGTACTGTGTCCATCTACAACTAAAACAATACATATAAAAAAACTATTATACAAACTGAATATGTTTTTGGTCTTATTAATTTCATTTTCTATTTTCCTTATAGAACTTTATAATTCTTGCCTGCTAATGTTTTGAAGTAATCCTTCTAACAGAACAACATGAGTTAATTTGAGATAATAAGCTATCATCTATAGGACAGAATAGGATATAAGGCTGAATTCCAGTACTAATACTAACCCCAGTTAAATGGAAGGGGTAATTATAAAATTAGACATTAAAGTTACTGGTGAAACTGACCTGCTAGATGTTCAAATCCAAAACTTGGAAACCAAAGGCAAGGATGTAATAGGGCTAAGGAAAAAGTAGCCAATATTTTGGCTCTTGCCCTCTAAGGTCAGGTAGGACCCAGGGAACAATGGGACTGTTCTAAATGTCCTACAACTCCAAATGAGTCAGCTGACCTCCTGACCAGGGGGATCAAGAGGACCCTAGAAGCCGGGCGCAGTGACACACGCCTGTAATCCCAGCACTTGGGAGGTTGAGGCAGGAGGATTGCGAGTTAAAAAGCCAGCCTCAGCAATGCGAGGCACTTAGCAACTCAGTGAAACCCTGTCTCTAAATAAAAATACAAAAAAAGGGGCTGGGGTTGTGGCTCAGCGGTAGAGCGCTGGCCTAGCACGTGCGCAGCCCCGGGTTCGATCCCCAGCACCACATAAAAATAAAGGCATTGTGTACAACTAAAGCAAATAAACAAAGAATTTTTAAAAAATACAAAAAAGGGCTGGGGATGTGGCCCAGTGGTCGAGTGCCCCTGAGTTCAATCCCCGCTATCCAAAAAAAAAAAAAAAAAAAAAGGACCCTAGAGAACAGGAAGCCAAGCAGTGCACGTTCTGCAAAGAGGAGAGTCATCGGAGAGGGAAATGTCCCTGATGCTTCCTAGGGAAGCCACTTGTGGTCAGCAAGACCTTGACCATCCTGGCAAATGCAACAACTGGTAGAAGAAAAACTAAAGGAGCCAAGAGGCTTCTCACAAGTTCCCAAGAGGGATCCCTGGCAAACCTCAGTTGACTTTAACAGTAGATAGGAAAGAGGTCAATTTTGACCAACTTGTTCTTAACCCCTGACAGGAGAGTATAACCAAAACAGGCATATTAAAAGATAATGGTTCTTTTACTGAGATATACATTTGTGTCAGTCCTCCTGAAAATAAGTTAACTGGGAGGTTATAACCAAAGGGTTTTTATATAGGAGTGCCTGATAAATACCACAAAAAGTTCTGTTAAGAGCCGGGTGCGGTGGCACACGCCTGTAATCCCAGCACTTGGGAGGCCGAGGCAGGAGGATCGCGAGTTCAAAGCCAGCCTCAGCAATGGCGAGGCATTTAGCAACTCAGTGAGACCCTGTCTCTAATAAAATACAAAAAAGGGGCTGGGGATGTGGCCCAGTGGTCAAGTGCCCCTGAGTTTAATCCCCAGCACCAAAAAAAAAAAAAAAAAGTTCTGTTAAGAGTCACAGGTTTGGGCTGGGATTGAGGCTCAGCGGTGGAGCGCTCGCCTAGCACGTGGGCGGCCCGGGTTCGATCCTCAGCACCACATACAAATAAAACGCATTGAATAAAACACAGTGTGTACAACTAAAGCATATAAATAAAAATATTTAAAAAAAAGAGTCACAGGTTTGTTCTGAGTCAATTTGAGACCTATCTCTGCCTTTTTTTCCCCCTAGTACAATTATTATGAACTGCTGCTCAGTCTACCTTTCTAGAGTTTGCAATTCATCACTTCCACCCTTGCAACTTGATTTTTAATAAAGACCTGGAAAGAATTCAAACTTCAACTGAGCTGGAAAAGACCTTACCAAGTGCTCCTAATCATCAGGATGGTTCTCTGAACTGCTAACAAGGGGAGAACTCATCACCATGGGCAATTTTCACCTCAGATGGATGGCAATACCAAATAGTACAATGAAAATGAAACCAAAAGGTATAAAAGGAAAAAGGGAAGACTTGTGAGAAATAGAAAGTTAGTGATCCATTTTCAGAATATAGTGTTTAGCCTTAATTGGATCCAATTGTAACCATTTTAATTCTAGAACTTACCTGTGCCCAACCCAATTTTTAAATTAGCTAATCACGTAGATTATAACCCTAAGCTCCTCCAATCAGGGCGAAGGGCAGTGCTGTGTCAGGGAAAAAAAACATGTGAACTGCCACCCAGATGTGCTTGCTCACTGGATTCCTTCTGGGGGCACACCCTTCTGCAGAAGAACAATTTTTGCTTTGCCCACCCACTTTCAAGCACATGTTTGATTTCTTGTAGCACCTTGGTATTTCTGACACTTCTCAAAACTGCAGAGTGCATGAGAATCACCTGAGGATCTGTCTTTCCTACAAGTTCCCAAGTGATGCTGATTGCTTTTGGTCCAGGGGATACACTTAGAATAAATGATCGGAATTCTCTTTTGATGATTCCTTCAAATTTTTTTAGATGTGACCTCCTCTAACAAGCCTTCCAACTTCCATGTTCTCCAACCTCCTTCCCATGATAGAATTAATCACTGTACATTCTTCTATCATTTCCTATTTCATAAGATAGTATAATTTGTTCATGTAATTGTCTATCTGCACTATATTCAGCACCTGGTCCACTACCTGACATAGCAGATGTTAATGGATAAATGGAGAGAATCCAATTTCTAGAAGGTCGCCATGTACAACATGCTCTTCTCAGGTCCTGGGTCCTGGCTCCTACTGTCACTCCCCACCTTACCCCCATCAACTTGTAATGCTTCCACTTTACCTGACTGTTACTAATAGGCTCAGCTCAAGCACTCTTTCCAAGAAGCCTTCTTTGACACTCCTTCTGCCTTGGTTTGTGTTAAGTGTTCCTGTTCCTTAGTGCTTCTAACTGAACTGCTTATAATATAGTTATCTTCGAACTCTAGTAAGCAGAACAAGACCAAACCCTTTAGAGGACCTCTGGCCTACAATTTCCACTTCTGGAAATTTATTCTACACTTCAGCAAAATGACCTATATACAGGGTGCTTCCCTATAGCTTAGTTTGTGAAAACAGATATTAGATGGAAAATTTAAATATCCACAGATAGGGAACTGGTTAAATAAATTACAGTACATCTATATAGTGGAATAGTGCACAGCTATCAAAGAAGAATGGAGAGCTGGGCATGGTGACACACACCTATAATCTCAGCTCCTCAGCAGGCCAACACAGGAGGATCATAAATTTGAGGCAAGCCTCTGTCACTTAAACTTAGAAAGACCCTGTGTCAAAAAAAAAAAAAAAAAAAGAGAGAGAGAGAGAAAAGGAAAAAAGAAATGGGGTGTAGTTTGGTGGTAGAGTGCTTGTTTAGCATGCACAAGACATGGTTTGATCCCCAGTACCTTAAAAGCAAAACAAAATGGGTCAATTCTTCTTCTTCTTCTTCTTTTTTTTTTTTTTTTTTGGTACTGAACCCAAGGGCACTTTACTACTGAGCTACATTTTCAGCTCCCCCTCCCATTTTTAAGGCAGGGTCTCACTAAGTTGCTTAGGGCCTTGCTAAGTTGCTGAGGTGACCTCCACTTTACAATCCTCCTGCCTTAGCCTCCCAAATTGCTGGGATTATAGGCATATGCCAACACATCCAGGTTTCTAATGTCTTTTGAAACCTCCTTTTTGTCTTACAACCTGTTGCTACTAATCAGTTGGGCCTGACATCATTTCTCACCATCATGGTTATTTCAAATCTCTCAACTGGGACCTCTGACTCTGGTCTTGCCCCCGTCTCTCCATCCAGTGGATACCCTGCAGCCACAGAAACTCTTTTATAATCCAATCATTTCCTTCCCCTCTTCAAAGTCTTTTTCCTTCCTTCTGTCTTTAGGAAAGTCTATTTGTTGAATTACAACACCCCCCACGATCAGGCAGCCATGGCTAATCCTTGCAAGTCTCATCTTTCAACAAGCACCTCTCACTCACTCCAACACTGGCTTCAGAATTCTTTCTTTTTTTTTTTCTTTTGTGGTACCGGGGATTGAACTCAGGGGCACTCGTCCACTGGGTCACATCCCCAGCCCTTTTTTGTATTTTATTTAGAGACAGGGTCTCACTGAGTTGCTAAGTGCCTCGCCACTGCTGAGGCTGGCTTTTAACTCGCGATCCTCCTGCCTCAGCCTCCCAAAGTGCTGGGATTACAGGCGTGAGCCACCGCGCACAGCTCCAGAATTCTTTCTTATACAGTATACTTCTTGCAGATCCTGAACCTGCCTACTTTCTCTCAGAGCATTCTGCTAAATGAAGTCTTGAAACCTATGGCAGGGTGACTAGTGGGTGCTAAACTTCTAGAACTGGATCCTTCTTTGGTTCCCCCAGTAGCTTTTGTTGAAAACATGTTTATTATTCCCACCACCCTTTGTGTCCCTTAGGTGAACTCAGATGGACTCACCAAATTTATGAACTGTTTCCTCTAAAACTGGAATCAGCATAAGAGCAAAAGAACTCCAATAATCACACTCTCCTGCTCCTACCAGGTTCCCAGCTGGGGCTTACTGTCCCTTCCCTGAGTCAATATTTTCTCTGTAATCACAGATAGTGTTCCTTTAAACAAGATTAAGGTATGACTGTAAGGTAGAACACAACTGTGGAAACAGACCAGGAAAAGCAGAACCTCCCCTAGAATTTAGCAAGCCAAAGTATAGGCCTCTCCTTCTTGCTCAGCAGCCTAGAGAAGTACAGTCTTCCTGTGAGGACCTGCTCAGGGTCACAGTCACACCCTTTCCCACAATTTCTTCATGTAAGATATTTAACCATCCACAATAATTTTGTCCCTCCCAGGATCATTTCTTTAATATTTACATCCGGGCAGTATCTGAGTGGTGATAAGGAAAGCAAAAGAAAAGGAACTGCACAGACCTCTGTCATTCCCACCGCCAAGGGCAGGAGCAACAACCCTCTTGGGAGTAAAAACAAAACAAATACAGCTAACTGACTCAACATTCAACTGTCTCTGAAAAGCAGCAGGTGAGAATTTTTCAGTGGCTTAAAGCACCTAAGGCTTTAAGCAAAAAAGGTCACTGAGAAATTTGTTTAAACGTTTATATTGACATAGGAGCATACAGCTCTTAAAAGGAACAGATCCTAAATATAGTTCCTATTTCTTTTAAAATTAAACCACATGCTGGGCACAGTGGCACACTCCTATAATCCCAGTGACTCAGAAGGCTGAGGCAAGGAAATCTAAAGTATGAGGCCAGCCTCAGTAATTTAGCGAAGACCTGTCTCAAAATAAAAAAGAAAAAGGGCTGGGGATGTGGCTCAGTAGTACAGCACTTGCCAAGAATGTGTGAGGCCCTGCCTTAGGCCCTCAACTCCCTTTTGCAAGTCTGTGCAGTTGGGCTAGGGACGTGGCTCAGAGGTAGAGCACTTCACTAGCATGCATAAGGCCCAGGATTTGACCCCAAAACCAACAAAAAAACCTGCACAATCTTTTTAGCTGTTTTCTTTTTTAAATATTTATTTATTTGTTTTAGTTGTACACAATGCCTTTATTTATTTATTTATTTATTTATTTATTTATTTATTTATTTTTTTGTGGTACCGGGGATTGAACTCAGGGGCACTTGACCACTGGGTCACATCCCCAGATCTTTTTGTATTTTATTTAGAGACAGGGTCTCACTGAGTTGCTAAGTGCTTCCCCATTGCTGAGGCTGGCTTTGAACTCGCGATCCTCCTGCCTCAGCCTCCCAAAGTGCTGGGATTACAGGCGTGCGCCACCGCGCCCGGCTTGCCTTTATTTTTACGTGGTGCTGAGGATTGAACCTGGGCTGTGCATGTGCTAGGCGAGCGCTCTACCACTGAGCCACAACCCCAGACCTACCTGTTTTCTTTTTCTATCTCCCTCTCAGAGAATGGTCTTCTCCCTTCCAGTTTAACTCTTCAATCCAGCTCCTTTATAGCACCTTCCTTTGTGTAGCTTCGGCTTTCTCCTCTTCACTGCCTTCATGCCCAGTGTCTATGTCCTCTGATCTCCTGAATCTTTAATTAAACTGAAACAAAGCAACTGTATCTGGACTCACTCAAGCCACCTATCTTTCTATCTCTTAATCTACTTTTTTTTCTTTGGTACCGAGGATTGAACTCAGGGGCACTTGATCACTGGGCCACATCCCCAGCCCTTTTTTGTATTTTATTAGAGACAGGGTCTCACTGAGTTGCTAAGTGCCGCGCCATTGCTGAGGCTGGCTTTGAACTCGTGATCCTCCTGCCTCAGCCTCCTAAGTGCTGGGATTACAGGCGTGCGCCACTGCGCCCGGTTTACTATTTTTTTTGGTACCGGGGATTGAACTGAGGGGTATTTGACCACTGGGCCACATCCCCAGCCCTTTTTTTGTATTTTATTAGAGACAGGGTCTCACTGAGTTGCTAAGTGCCTCGCCATTGCTGAGGCTGGCTTTGAACGCGCGATCCTCCTGCCTCAGCCTCCCAAGTGCTGGGATTACAGGTGTGTGCCACCGTGCCTGGTTCTCTTCATCTACTTTACTGAGATTTTTAAAAAACAGTGTAAGTTCTGCACTATGCCTCATCAATCAACTCACACTAAGCTTTTGTGGTCCAGCTTCTCTCACCACCTGGACTCCCTAAGGCCTCCAATGATTTCCTGGTCATCACATGGACTCTTCTTTCTGTGGCCTGATTCCATAAACCCCCTGCAGCAACAGAAACTACTGACTTATCCCAGGTTCTTGAAATTGTTTTCCTATGACTCTAGGGCACTGGTTACATCAGTTTTTCTTTTCTACTTAAATGCTTCTTTGTGTGCGTGTGTTGGGGGGGGGTGGTACTTGAGATTGAGCCTTCTCCTTCTTGCTCAACAGCCCAGCCCTTCTCTTCTTCCTCCTGTTATTATTATCATTTTACATACAGGGGATTGAATACACTCTTAACACTGAGCTACATACCCAGTCCTTTTATATTTTTTATTCTAAGACAGGGTCTCACTAAATTGCTCACTAAATTGCTGAGGCTGGCCTCGAACTTGGATCCTCTTGCCTCAGCCTCCTGAGTTGCTGGGATTACAGGCATGTGCTACCCACCTGGCTACTTAACTGCTTCTTTACCAACTCATCTTTCTCTGCATTCCCCAAATCAGTCTTTTAATCCACTTCTAACCAATCCCTATTGGGGAATCCATTCCTATTCCAAATGGGAATTTAGCTATCACTGTCATACAGATAAACTATAATCTCCTTCTCATACTGCTGATTTTTTCAACTTTTCTACCAGATAGCTTCATTTGACTATTTTATAACATAACACAGGAGTACAGGAGGGTGGACAAGTAGGGAAAAGCCCAAAATGAGATTGTTCTACAAAGATCTCTAAGTCTTAGAGTATAGAGACTTAAATTTCAATCATAGAATTATCTCAGAATTGGACAAAACTTCATAGGCCACCTAGAACAACTACTCTTTAGATTACTAAATCCCATATTACTCCTCCCAGACAATCATCTTGTCTTGGCTTGAACAATTGTTGTGGATATATATATCTCCAAGTATCAAGGCAGACTGTCAATTCACAGATAGCTCTGCTTTGGCTCCAACTTGAGCTGAAATCTATTTGCTAGTGTCTACTCTTTGGTCATTTCTGTGGCACTTGGTAAACTACATGCTTTATGTTTGAAGACAGCTTTCATGCCTCCTCTGAGACTTCTCTTCAGGTTCAAGTTAGCTAGTTATTTCAATGCTTCTTTAAGTTGCATGACCTCCTGTTATGTAACAGTAAGTTAAGGGAAGCTGAGTTGCAAGCCACAAAATCTGACTCAATGTAACTTAAATTATGTACTATAGGAAAGTAATAAAGGCTACGTGGTAGGGCACAGAATTGAGGAAAAGTTAAATAATCAAGTCTTTGGAAATAAACAGCAAGCTGGGTATGGTGGCATACCTACAATCCCAGCTACTTGAGAGGGTAAAGCAGGATCAAAAGTTTGCCTTGGCAACTTATAGTGAGACTACATCCCTAGTCCTATCTCAAACAAAAAAGACTAGGGATGTAGCTCCGTGGTAGCACACCCCAGGATTCAATCACCTGTACCACCAATACAAAGGAAATGCAACAGCAGCTTCAGGTCTAAATATTAGGAATTAACACATGGGTTAAGAAGAAACTTCAATTGTTTGTCCCCATGTGACAAAATTCAACCTAAGATCCAAATTAAAGAAGGAATGCATCTACTTGCCTAACTGCTGGTCTAATGTGGGTCAAGTACCCACCACCCACATGGTCAGGGATGAAGTATTTTCCAAAGAAAAACTGAGCTATTGTTCCCAGAAGAACCTGGACTAGATGCTGGATAGGTCAAAACAACCTAATGCCTACATTTTCAAAAGGAAGGGGAGTTGATTACCTGTGTAATATTCAAACAGTGGTACTGTCAAGATCAGTTTATAAAACAGACTGAAAACTTAGCCTCATTACTTCAGTCCTATGCTGCCACTGGTACTACTAGTATCTACCATGTGTTCAGCACAACAATCCTGTGGGGGCATTCATTCAACAGTTACCAAACACCTACCACTATTCTAGGAGACAGGGGTGAGGTGAAGAAGACAAAGACCCACTTTCACAGAGCTTACACTGAAAGCAGATATTACAAAGAAGTGATTGTGGCTCAGTTCCTAGGCCTGTCAGACTCTAAAACCTACACTTTATCTCTCAACCATGTCATCTTTCACTGAAGAGACAGCTTCTCCTGAAAAGTATACACCTAAGCATGCTTACTTCTAGAGCAATTTAATGTTTCTCTTTGTTGGCAGTCCAGTGGCACCTTCTCAATAAAGTATCCCTTCCCCAACTCCCAAGACTATAAAGAATACCCAGCCAACAGTTAACATATTATACCAACATGTATAAACCCTTTCGCCCTTGTTAGTTCCTAAACTCTCAGGGACAAAACGGTCTCAGTCATCCTTATAAGCCTAGAAGGTGATACACATGGTAGATATTCAATGGGGGATTGGAGTTCATGAAAGCAGTTTCAATACGTGGAAGCCATATTACAATGCATTAAAGGGTAAACGGAAGAGACAGGTGTAGAGTTTGCTGTATAAGGACACATCTAGAAAGGAAAAGGAGGAGAAACGGCATTTATTTTTAGGAGATCACAGGAAAAGTTGTGTGTGTGTGTGTGTGTGTGTGTGTGTGTGTGTGTGTTTTAAGAATGAGAAAGACTGGGCTGAGAGTATAGTTCTGTGGTACAGTACTTGCCTAGTACGTGCAAGTCACTGGGTTCAACCCTCACACTCCATTACAATAAAAAGGAATGAGAAGGATATGAATGTTTGTTGAAAAGGTAATACAACACAGTTAAAAGAGCAGGAGTTTAGAGCCAGAGAGACTTGAATTTAAATTCTGGCTTTGTTGCAGTAAGTAAATTATCTAACCTCTGTGCCTCAATTTACACATATGTAAAATAGAATACCTACAGCTCACTGTGATGATTACAGTACATGTGAAACACCAGGCATTCAGTTAACTGTTACCAATGAGTATTAATATGGGTAGAAGAAGTCTGACTCTGCTGTTCTAACCTCTCCCGCCTGGCTTGCATTCCAATCTGCATTTCCTGTACAAGTGTATGTGTAATATAAAATGGCAAAAAAAAAAAAAAAAAAAAACAGGATCTTTATTTCTTCTGTGTGTACCACCCTTTGGGCTATTCCCATTTCCTGTGACAGTCTGCATGAAATCATGAATGGCTTCTGTGGAAAATTACTGCTGCTACTAGCTGAGACATAGACAGTCTATCTGGAGAATGAGCTCAGGAAGCTGATGTTAAATCACCAATGTACAAGATTTTGGACTATTTCCACTTTCATTGGAAACCGAGGAGAAAAAAACTGAAAACACACACACACATACACACAGAACACTTCTTAAGATTCTAAGCTGCTGTTCTTGAATCCAGTCTAGGCACAGAAAGATGGCCATATAATAAAAGAGATAATTATCTCCTGAGTTCCTTCTCAACATTTCACTCCAATATCAGGAGTGAAAATATTTTTTTTTTCTGCAAAGTACTACTTTTCTGTCAATGTGACAAATTCCCAAATTCACAAGGAAAGTCAGTATGCTTTTTTTTTTTTTTTTTTTTTTTGGTACCGGGGAATGAACTCAGGGGCACTCAACCACTGGGCCACATCTCCAGCCCTTTTTTGTATTTTATTAGAGACAGGGTCTCACTGAGTTGCTAAGTGCCTCACCATTACTGAGGCTGGCTTTGAACTCACGATCTTCCTGCCTCGGCCTCCCAAGTGCAATTATAGGCGTGCGCCACCGCACCCGGCGATGCTTTTTTTTTTCTTCTTTTTTTTTTTTTTTGTGGTGCTGGGGATTGAACCCAGGGCCTTGTGCATGTGAGGCAAGCACTCTACTAACTGAGCTATATCCCCAGCCTCTTAGTATACATTTTTATATTGAAGTAACATTTTGTTTACAGCCCCTCCCCCACTTTTTCCCCCTTTCCCAGTGCTGGGAATGGAACCCAGGGCTTCACAAATGCAAGGGAAGTGCTCTACCACTGAGCTACACCCCCAGTCTCCTAGAACCTTTAAAGTTAATGTTCTGGTCACAGGTCAGGTTCACCTATTACCCATATATAATCTACATAAACACTTCACCACTTACCTCTGTTCTACAGATCACACACCTCCATGCTTAAAAAGAGATAGGGAAGAGGACTAAAGCTGAGGCTGACACAAAAATTAGAGATGAAGAAGCTACATTCAGGGGTTGGTGGTGTGTAGTTCAGTGGTGGAGCCAGGTTCTAGGAACAATGCTCAGCACCAAAAAAAAATAAAGTAAGGGGGCTGGGATGTGGCTTAGTGGTACAATGTACGCCTAGAATGTATGAGGCCCTGGGTTTGAACTCCAGCACTGTAAAAAATAATAAATAAATAAATAAAAATTAAAAAAATGTAAAAGCTACATTTAAAAAAAATATTTATTTGCTTTAGTTGTACACAATGCAATGCATTTATGTTTACATGGTGCTGAGAATCAAACCGGGCTGCGCATGTGCTAAGCAAACCGCTGAGCCACAACCCCAGCCCTAAAAGCTACATTTACTGGCAGACATGGTAGCACACACCTGTGATTCCAGCAATTTGGGAAGTCAAGGCAGGAGGATCACAAATTCCAGGCCAGAGACCCTAAGCAACTTGGTGAGACCCTGTTTCAAAATCAAAAATAAAAAGGCCAGGGGAAGCCGGGCGCATGCCTGTAATCCCAGCACTTGGGAGGCTGAGGCAGGAGAACCGCGAGTTCAAAGCCAGCCTCAGCAATGGCGAGGCCCTGGGGAAAGGAAAGGACCGGGGATGCAGCTCAGTGGTAAAGTGCCTTTAGGTTCAATACCCAGTACCAAAAACATTGACAACAAAACACTACATTTACTTAGGATTATCAAAATTATAAAATAAAATAATACAAAGAGATCAACCTTAAAATCACTTACATATACAAACAGTTGTATGTAAAAAGATACTAAATATATGCACTATGAGTTGTACATATTAAAAATTATAAAAATAAAATTAAAAAAAAGAAAAGAAAAAAATCACTTACAAATCAATCAAGGAGAACAGAAATGAACATGTAAAACAAAGAAGATGTAACTTTAATGTTGGAGTTCAGAGAGAATTGGGAGACATGGAAGAGATGAGGAAGAGAAGTAGGAAATACTTGTACCTACAAACTTAATTATAAATATAGCTACAAAAACTGCAAGCAAACCTGTCAAAGTTGAAAACATACAGTTTTTGTGAATTAGCCTGATTAAGAACTTGGAACTTACCAAGAAAAAATTAAAGGGAAAACATTTCAGAATATCTCCAAATATTCCACCAAAAAAATCCAAAGCAAAACAAAACCAAGAAGAGCCAATAATGGTCACAGACATGTAATCTCAGTGACTCTGGAGGCTGAGGCAGGAGGATCCAAGTTTAAGGCCGTCTAGGCAACATGGTAAGACCCTAACTCAAAATAAAGTTTAAAAATGGTTAGGGATGTAGCTCAGTGGTAAAGCACCCCTGGATTCAATGGCCACCCACCCCTAACACCCACCCACCCACCCACAAAAAGCCATCTACCACAAATTTTGCATGAAGCACTAGACTGAAAAGACTGGAAAGTTCAATACAGTCATGTAGTCACTGAAAAGAATCTTTGGGCTGGGGTTGCGGCTCAGCAGTAGAGCGCGGATTCGATCCTCAGCACCATGTAAAAATAAAGGCATTGTGTACAACTAAAAACAAATAAGTAAATATTTTTTTAAAAAGAATCGTTAAAACATCTTTATTTCCTCCCATATTAAAAGCAGCCTGAATCGGCAACACAATTATTGAAACAGACTAAATTTGCACCCGACTTCATCTGAAATTGAGAATGGGTTCTTCCTACTGAGAGGGGTGACTGAGGCTGAGACCCTTGTCAACTGTTTCTCCAATCGGTTTCTCCATCACTAAAATCCTCTCTTTGGTACACTAAGTTCTAAAGAAAGCCCTCTGTAGTAGTTCTCTTCTCAGTTAAAAAGATAAGGTGTTGCGGGGCCCAGTGTTCCATACCTGTAATCCCAGCTGGGGATGTGGCTCAGTGGTTAAGCAACCCTGGATTCAATCCCTGGTACCAAAATACATATATAAATAAATAAAAGACAAGGTATTTATCTAGAGAGAGAGAGAGAGAGAGAGAGAGAGATGCTGCCCTAGAAGTCCTGATCCTTTATGCCATAAGGAGGCTCCAGCAACTGGAACCTGTGAACACCTGTCAAAGTCCTGTCTTTGGTCCTAATACGCCCCTTCCCCTCTTAAAAGCTTTCCTTCCAACAGAGCCTTTTGGAGATGGAACTTTTGAAACAACGAAGTTTCTTCCATCTTCCTTCAAATCTGCTCCGAGTAAAACCTATTTTTCTACCAATTTGACTCCGAATATTTCTGGCATACTTCCGAGAGCTCCGTGACCTAGCCTCTTCCTCCTGGGCGGGAACTCGTGCTTCCCGGTAACGAGACACTCGTTTTCAAAATTCCAACCATCCTCCCCGCGGGGCGACCAGGCTACGGCTCGCCTCAGTTTCCCCCAGACGTGAGAGCACTCCGCCCGGGCCTGCAGCCAAGCCGGGAAGGCGAAGGCTCCAGTGGAACGCGTGGAGAGTCAGCGCCCGCGCGCGTGCCCGAGGCAGCCGTCCTCCAGAGGCCCGGGCGGCAGGTGCGCCGGCCCTAAAGTCGTTCCCAGCCGCCGGCGCCCGCAGCCCAGGGGCCTGCGTCCGGGGTGCCTGCACCTAGCCTGTCGCCGCACGCAGGGCCCCCGCCCCCGCCCCCGGCAGAGCTGGCGCGCCTCTACCGCGCCTACGGCCCGTCGGTCGCTGGGTCAGAGCACGGCTGCCCCGCGGCCACCACCCGAGGGGAAGGTGTGGGCGCCCGCGCCTCTCTCCGGGTCTCACCGCACTCACCTGCCAGCGTCCACCTCAGCGCCAATCCCGAACGCGCTGGCGGACCCGAGGTTCGCTCCCCGTCAGCGCGTAGCTGCACCTCTGCGCACGCGCGGCCGACCGCGAGGCATGCTGGGGACAGTAGTCCTCCCCGACGGCGTGGGGTGACCGCGCCAGAAGCGAGCACGCGCGGCTTCGGAGACGGGCTCTTACCCTGGAGGTGCCTATCCCAGTGCAGTTTGGAGACAACCAGCAGTCAGCGGCGGGTGGGTGCGGCAAGGCTGGGGAGCGGCCATTCCTTGCTTGCACAGAACAAAGCTTGGTCCACTGTTACACAATTCAAAGCCTTGAGGGAAGCCACAGATTGGTTGAGGTCATGCCCAAGAAGTCCACTCTCTGCTGTGCGATGCTGTGCCCGCTGTCAGAGGGAACATCGAGCTCATCCATAAAATGAGAATGTGGACTTGTGGTTGCTAGGAGTGAACAGTCAAGAAGATGGTGGCCCATCTCTCCTACTCCTAGCTTGGAAAGAACATGCCTAAGAAAAAGTCACCCAAAGCTACAGAAATTTTTCCCAAGACTTTTCGTCCAATTATGAACACGTAAATTTAGTTTTAGAGCTGCCTGTTAACCTAAGCAAGGGTTCCTAATGGTGTTGACAGATGGTGTCTGAGCATAGGCAAAGCCTAACACAAAAGACAGTCTTAATCATGACCTCACTGTACCATGCGCCATCTACTAAGCATTTAGGCAAGTCTTCAAAACACTCATGTAATGAAAGCAGGGTGAATTTTATCATTCCATTTTTATGGGAGGTGGACCAGGCCAAAGTGAGAGCTCATTAAATGGCAGAACAGGTTCTGAACCCATTTTCTGAGATCAAGCTTATTTATCTTCCCTGTCACGACACTGCTTGGAATTCTGCCTTTAAAAAAATCATATTAGGGGCTGGGGTTGTGGCTCAGCGGCAGAGCGCTCGCCTTGCACGTGCGCGGCCCGGGTTCGATCCTCAGCACCACGTAAACATAAATGCATTGCATTGTGTACAACTAAAGTAAATAAATATTTTTTAAAAAATCATATTAAGGCACAAACGTGGTGACCCAAACTTGTAATCCCACTAATTTGGGAGGCTGAAGGAGGAGGATCCCCACGTTGAGGTCAACCTGGGCAACTTAGTGAGAGACCCTGTCTCAAAAAAAAAAAAAAAAAAAAAAAAAAAAAGGCTGGGGATGTAACTCAGTGGTACTGGGCTAAAATCTCCAGTACTGCAAAAGAAAAAAATAACTTTAAAGCAATGAATATGAGGCCCTCCTCCTCTTTTCCCCAACCCCACCAATAATTCATTTGGGGGGTGGGGCAGTACTGGGGATCGAAGCCAGGGATGATTCACCACTAAACTACATTCTCATTTATTATTTAGACAGGGTCTCAAATCTGACTCATCATTTTTGCCTACTTTTCCAACCACCTCATATAAAACTAAAGACATGTCAATGAGAAGCCGGGCGCGGTGGCGCACGCCTGTAATCCCAGCACTTTGGGAGGCTGAGGCAGGAGGATCATGAGTTCAAAGCCAGCCTCAGCAATGGCGAGGCACTTAGCAACTCAGTGAGACCCTGTCTCTAATAAAATACAAAAAAGGGCTGGGGATGTGGCCCAGTGGTCGAGTACCCCTGAGTTCAATCCCCGGTACCACAAAAAAAAAAAAAAAAAAAAAAAAAAAAAGACATGTCAATGCTGCTGACAACTAAAGCTTCTGGCACTTCACGGGCACTCCAGTGGAACACTTGCTAGAGCTTGATACTGAGTCTAAAAGCCATGGAGACATCCCTTCTAAGGGATGGCAGACTGTCTTAACTACATGAAACATTAATTTGTAAATGTTGTGTAAGAATTCTACACACACACAGCTTCCATTACTTAGACGAGAGAAAGAAAAAATGTGAAATTTTTAAAAGCTTACTAGGACACAGCACCCAGGACAAGGCCCTTCTTGACTCTGGCAATGGCAGATGGGCGTAGATGGAGCCAAGTGTACTGTAATAATCTGCCAAGCACCACCCCAGTAAGGAAATACAACATCTGCACCATGGTGAGTGAACGTGAAATGTTTCACCAGCTAGAACCCATGATCAGTGTGGAGTTCTTGTAATTGAAAAGTTGTACCATTTCAAGAGCACCTTTTCCGAGTTTAATTTACAGAATTTAAGGTAAAGGTACTCAGATGTCGAATCACATCTTACTCATTTGAGGAGCCTCCAACTACTCTGAGTAGTTTGCTTTCTGAACCAGAAACAAACAGACTATCTTGCTCACTACTGTAATCCCAGTGCAGATGGGTGTTGAAAAAAATTCTTGGTGGGGCTGGGTTGTAGCTCAAAGGTAAAACGCTTACTAGCATGCAAGAGGCCCCAGGTTCTACCACCAGCATCACAAAAACAAACAAAAAAATTGTATAAAACTGGGGGGTGGGGGTGTGTGGCACCACTGGGGAGATAGCTCAGTTGGTAGAGTGCTTGCCTTGCACACACAAGGCCCTGGGTTCAATCCCCAGCACAAGAAAGGGGAGGGGGGGAGTGAGGGAGGGGAGGGGAGGGGAGGAGTAAGGGAGGGGAGGGGAGGAGTAAGGGAGGGGAGGGGGGGGGAGTGAGGGAGGGGAGGGGAAGAAGGTTTATTAAAAAAACAAAACACCTCATTTCTCATTTGACCTCCTGTCCAAGTAGCATGTACAGACCAACTTGTCCCTCATCAGATCTTGAAATTCTAGCCAGAAACTCAGCTCCTTTGTTCAGTTTGGACTTTCCATGAAGGCAGATTACCACCTACACTCACCATTCAAGCTACATTTTTCAGAAGACAGGCCTCTTAAGAATTTCCCTATACACAGCACTCATGAGGTAAAGATGTCATACCACATTCAGAGTAAAGAAACCAAACTCAGTTTTGATATCTAGTTACATTTAGAACTAACTAAATTTATGAGTTACATTTTGTGTCCATTTGACTACATCTGGTAAGAACACATCTTGGCGAGGAACAATGGTGCACGCCTGGAATCCCAGCACTTGGGAGACTGAGGCAGGAGGATTGTTGAGTTCAAAGCCAGCCTCAGCAACTTGGCAAAGCCCTAAGCAACTCAGCGAGACTCTGTCTCTAAATAAAATATAAAAAAGAGCTGGGGATATAGCTCAGTGGTTAGGTTCCCCTGAGTTCAATCCCCAGTACCAAAAAAAAAAAAAAAAAAATCCACATCTTACATACAGTTCTAGTCTCAACTAACCTTCACACCCAAACAGGATCTACACTATTCCAGAAAATTCCAACCCTTATGCTTCTACTTAACATGTTTACAAACATCAGGCTCTCCAGGTTCTTTTTTTTTTTTTGGAGCAGGGATTGAACTCAGGGGTACTCGACCACTGAGCCACATCCCCAGTCCTATTTTGTATTTTATCTAGAGACAGGGTCTCATTGACTTGTTAAGCGCCTTGCCATTGCTGAGACTGGCTTTGAACTAGAGATCCTCCTATCTCAGCCTTCCAAGCTGCTGGCATTATAGGCATGTGCCACCACACCCAGCTCTTTCCGTTTTTTTTTTTTTTTTTTTTTTAATTTGGTACCGGGGATTGAACTCAGGGGCACTCGACCACTGGGCCACATCCCCAGCCCTTTTTTGTTATTTTATTAGAGACAGGGTCTCACTGAATTGCTGAGTGCCTTGCCATTGCTGAGGCTGGCTTTGAACTCACGATCCTCCTGCCTCAGCTTCCCAAGTGCTGGGATTACAGTCGTGCTTCACTGTGCCCGTCTTTTTTTTTTTTTTTTTTTTCAAATTACTAGAGGTTGAACCCAGGGGGGTGCCATAACCAAGCCACACCGTTCATCTTGGCTATGAATTTAATCTAAAATCTTAAACAAGAGACAAGTATTCTCAGCCGGGCATGGTGGCGCACGCCTGTAATCGCAGCACTTTGGGAGGCTGAGGCAGGAGGATCGCGAGTTCAAAGCCAGCCTCAGCAATGGCGAGGCACTTAGCAACTCAGTGAGACCCTGTCTCTAAATAAAATACAAAAAAAAGGGCTGGGGATGTGACCCAGTGGTCAAGTGCCCCTGAGTTCAATCCCGGTACCAAAAAAAAAAAAAAAAAAAAGAGACAAGTATTCTCTCCCTCAGCCAATCTGTAGCTCACCCAAATACCTCTAAAATATTACATAGTAAAATGTTTAGATTATAAAATTATACTTGAGTATAATTACAAGTATATTAAATATAAAAACAAAAGTGAACAGGCCAGGCATAATAGTGCCTATCTCTAATCCCAGCTGCTTTGAAGGCTGAGGCAGGAGGATCACCAAATTTAAGGCCAGCCTGGGTGACTTAGGGAGACGCTGTCTCAAAATAAAAAAATAAAAATGGGGGCTGGGGTTGTGGCTCAGCCGGTAGAGCGCTCGCCTACCACGTGCACGGTCTGGGTTCGAGCCTCAGCACCACGTAAAAATAAACACGTTGTGTACAACTAAAGCAAACAAATATTTTTTTTAAAATAATAAATAAAAAAATAAAGATATCCCAAAATATAGCTCAGTGGTAGAGAACTTGCCTAGCATGTGAGGCCCTGAGGTTTAACTGGCAGTACTTGCAGGGGGCGGCGGCGGGGGAGATGGAAGAGGAAAGAGACACAAACAAAGCCACCCATTCAAATTACCCAGGAAGAAAAAACATGCCAAACCACCAGTTATTGCTTACCAGAATTGCAGAACAAGATTGTTATCTGTTTCCTTATTTTCTAAGAGGAAACTTATTAACTAAAATCCATGGTATCTGATACCTCCAGTGTGTCTGGCATATAATGTAAATCCTTACATTGTAGATAAACTGCTGGTAGCTGCTTTCTTTTTTAAACCTTTTATTTATTATACGTGGTGCTGAGGATCAAACCAGGAGTCATGCACATGCTAGGTGAGCACTCTACCACTGGGCCACAACCCCATCCCTGGTAGCTGCTTTCTCTGAGTAACTCATACCAGAGAAGTACAAAGAATGCTTCATCAGAGCCCAAATTAGTTTCCTTGTATTAGACTTCGTAGTTTCAAACACCCAAGGTTATTATAAGAGGAATCATGGAGCTGAGAGTGACTGCTTTATGCAGTCCACGCATGCTTGCTGCACTGAGCTGCAGGTAGACTCTGGTTGCATGGATCGTCTCTATTATTCCTTTTCCAACAGATGGAGCCTTCATTTCTGGCTTTCTTTTTTTTTTTTTTTGGTACCAGGGATTGAACTCGGGGGCACTCAACCACCGGGTTACATCCCCAGCCCTATTTTGTATTTTATTTACTGACAGGGTCTCACTGAGTTGCTAAGTGCTTCATCATTGCTAAGGCTGGCTTTGAACTCTCGATCCTCCTGCCTCAGCCCCCTAAGTGCTGGGATTACAGGTATGTGCCACTGCACCAAGCCCATTTCCGGCTACTTTCAATGACATACAACTGGAGGCCATTCACTCTTTCCTCCCTCACAACATTCCCAACAATTAGGCAGTCTTTCAGCTTCAGCTTCTGTAGGAAGGCCAGGGGTGGGGGGTGGAGGTGGGGTCATGCTTAACCACTCCAATGTCTGGGTCCAAATCTGTCTCAGACCTTTAATAATGGGTACTCAGCCAGGTGCAGTGGCATGTACCTGTAATCCCAGCAGCTTGAGAGGCTGAAGAAGGAGTATCACAAATACAAAGCCAGACTTAGCAACTTAGCAAGCCCCTAAACAACTTAGTGAGACCCTGTCTCAAAAGAGAGAAAAAAACGAAAGCAGCTGTGGATGTGACTCAATGTTTAAGTGTCCCTGGGTTCAATCCCTGGTCACAAAAAGAAAAAAAAGAAAAAAAAGAAGGAGGAAAAGAACGATAGATACTGATCTGATCTTTTATTTTTGGTACCGGGGATTGAACTCGGGGACACTCGACCACTGGGCCACATCCCCAGCCCTTTTTTGTATTTTATTAGAGACAGGGTCTCACTGAGTTGCTAAGTGCCTCGCCATTGCTGAGGCTGGCTTTGAACTCGCAATCCTCCTGCCTCAGCCTCCCAAGTGCTGGGATTACAGGCGTGCACCACTGTGCCAAGCTCTGATCTTGGTTTTAACTCTTATGACAAAAGATAATAAAGCAACTCTTCCTCCACACAATATTAGCTTTGTTGATGTGTTTTCTCCTGTATAGGATAGAAGAACCCTCTATTATTTTACAACAAAGTCTTCTTTGGATGTTGGTGCTCTGGGTTACCCTTAAACCAGGTTCAAAATTGAACAAATACTGAGTGTGGAACAGTTTGTGGACACTGCTACCACTAACACATCCTGAAACTGTCTTCTCAGTTCTGGCTCATACTGAGTTTAAAGCTGATTTAAATTTTTTTATTTGATGAAATCTTAGTTATTCTCCTAGTTCTGTGTTATATGTAAATCTCCTAAACATCAGGTTTTTTCAGCCAGGCACCATGGTACACCTGTAATCCCAGCAACTCAGGAGGCAGGGGCCGGAAAGTCAAAAGTTTGAGGCCAGACTCAGCAACTTATTGACATCCAGTTTAAAAACACACACACACACACACACAAAAAAAAAAAAAAAAAAAAAAAAGGCCAGAGATTGTAGCTCAGTGGCAGAAAGCCCTGGGTTCAATCCCAGTACCACCATGACAACAGCAAAAAAAAAAAAAAGCACTCAGAGTTAAATACAGTTCACTTTGTTGTGTAGTGTTAAACCTTGGAAAGAAGAAAGGACTGTATCAATTTAAGGTAACAATTCTTGTTGTAAGATTATTTTCATGTGTCAGCAATAAAGTTAATAAACCAGCAATGATTTTTCATTTAATTATCTTCCAACTCTACAGACACAATTCTGCTTTCACCTTCATCACACTTTCATATGGTTTTAACAGGGGATATACTTCCTCTTCTAAGAATCTCTGTACCTGCCAAAGAAGAAAGCAAAAACACAAAATAAAATGTTAAGGCAATGCTTTTTTTCAACATCAGCTGATATCATTGAGATCTAATTTAATAAAGCTTTACTCCAACACTAAGCATCTGGTTTTCATCAAATGCCTATCAAAAATCTCTCCCAGCCGGGCGCGGTGGCCCAAGCCTCTAATCCCAGCATTTGGGAGGCTGAGGCAAAAGGATCACAAGTTCAAAGCCAACCTCAGCAATGACGAGGCACTTAGCAACTCAGTGAGACCCTGTCTCTAATAAAATATAAAAAAGGGCTAGGGATGTGGCCCTGTGGTCAAGTGCCCCTGAATTCAATCCCTGGTACAAAAAAAAAAAAAAAAGGTCTGGGGATGTGTGGCCCAGTGTTCGAGTGCCCCTGAGTTCAATCCCCAGCACCAAGATAGATAGATAGATAGATAGATAGATAGATAGATAGATAAAATAGGGCTAGGGATGTGGTTCAGTGGCTGAGTGCCTCTGAGTTCAATCTCTGGTATCTCCCCAAAAAATCTCTACCTAGCCAAAGGAAATTCAATCCACAGTGCCCTCACAGGCCACCTTCCCACAGCCCAGCCCAACCTATGTTCCCTCATTTGTCCCTACCATTCCCACCCAGCTGCCATGATGGTATTCTTGGTCCCTCCTCCTCCCCAGCCCCACTTGATCAGCTGCCAAGTGATGAACCTCCTCTCCAACCCCTTGTCTATTTCTACAACAGATAAGACTAGTCTTTTCCCAAAGGCTAAGAGAAAAATGACACAACATTTTATCAAGTACCTACCTTGCACTAAGCACTAGACTCTGCATTTCAACCCTTAGATCAAGAGAATACCAAGAAATCCAGAGGGGGAAGATACTTAAGGCAACTCAAGACAGCCAAATCTTCACATTTTTGCCAGCAACATATTCTGATTTCTAACTAGTCTCCCAGTTAAAAGAATACCAACAAGAGTAACCTCTGTTCTACAGTTCAGCAGTGTAAAGAAGGGAAGACTCCTCACAGTCTTCTGATGGATACTTACCTGCTGGGGGGCACACCCAGTGAAAGAAGAAGGATCCAGTAAATGTTGCAACTGGGAGTGAATGGGACTGAAGTATGCATTAGACCGTATACGTTCTATGAGGTCATTGTCACCCCCTTCCTGCTTAACAACAGCAGCTGCTTGCTGGGAAAGCACTCTAATTTTCTCATGGCAATCCTAGCGGGAAAAAAAAGTGGTAGTGTTAGTTCACCAATAACTGTGTTTGAACATGCTTGAAAAGTCATTAGATGCTTCAAAACAAAACTGCTCCAGGTTGAGATGGTGCCCTCAGTCTCACTCCAACTGTATGTATCTCCACTTGGACCACATCTTAGAAAGACCTTGAGCTCTTCTTCTCCAAACCCACATGAACCTTTTGCTCTTGCTTCCTGCTCACTTCCTATGGAAACTCAGACCTAATTCCTTCACTAAGGTTGATCTTTTTCTACAAGTGATTAAATAAGATAGATACACATACGTACACACACACACACACACACACACACACACTTTTTTTTTGGTACTGGGGAATAGACTTAGGAGTGCTTTACCCCTAAGCTATATCCCCACCCTTTATAAATTTTTCAAGATAGGTCTTGATAAGTTGCTGAGGCTGGCCTCAAATTTGCAATCCTCCTACCTCAGCCTCCTAAGCCACTGGGATTATAGGAATATACCACCACGCTGGGCAAGTGATTTTTTTTTTTGGGGGGGGGGGTGGTTCTGGGGATTGAACCCAGGACCTCACATATGCTAGGCAAGCACTGTACCACTGAGCCCATTCATTTTTAATAACTGAGTATAACACAATCTCTCTCCAAAGATGACAGAATACGGTCACTGTGCCAGGAATGATGGCACATACCTGTAACCCCAGTGACTTGGGAGGCTGAGGCAGGAGGAGTATAGGTTCAAGTCCAGCCCCAGCAACTTAGTCCCTGTCTAAAAATAAAATAAAATAAAATGGGCTGAAGATTTAGCTCAGTGATAATGTGCCCCTGGGTTCAATTCCCAACACACACACATGGAAGTAAGGAAGGAAGAATGAACAAATGAATGAATATGGTCACTGTTCTATGCCAATACTATGACAGAAGGTAATGAAAGCAAAGCCTTCCTTCATTAGTTCTTCCAGAGGAAGACAGCAGGACTCTCAATTTATCCAGAACCATGCGGGGCTACATACCTGGCGGCTACCTCCTGCTTTGACCATGGCCATGATAATGTTTTCTGTAGCCATGAAAGGCAGTTCCTGTCTAATGCGCCGTTCAATGACCTAGAAGAAAAGGTGAATGAGCAAGACAGACACCTCAAGAAGGCATATATATACATAGCAAAATACCAACTACATCAAGTAAAATACAAAGCAGGGACGTGATCTACCATTAGTTACAGATAGCGGGTAATGAGTTTTTTTAATTCTGAACTGTACTGTTGTACTTTTTTTTTTTTTTTTAACTCCCTTCCACCCCCAACAAATCCAGAGATTGACTGATTTCAGTACTGGCAACTGAACCCAGAAATAATCTACTACTGAACTACATCCCCAGCCTTTATTTATTTATTTTTTAAAAAATATTTATTTATTTGCCGGGCGTGGTGGCGCATGCCTGTAATCCCAGCACTTGGGAGGCTGAGGCAGGAGGATCGCGAGTTCAAAGCCAGCCTCAGTAATGGCGAGGCACTTAGCAACTCAGTGAGACCCTGTCTCTAATAAAATACAAAAAAGGTCTGGGGATGTGGCCCAGTGGTCAAGGGCCCCTGAGTTCAATCCCCAGTACCAATAAAAAAAAAAAAAAAAAAAAAAAAAAAAATTTATTTATTTACTTTTGGTTGTACATAATTCCTTTATTTTTACGTGGTGCTGAGGATTGAACCCTGGCCACGCACGTGCTAGGTGAGTGCTCTACCGCTGAGCCACAACCCCAGCCCCCAGCCCTTTTATTTTTGAGACAGGGTCTCACTAAATTGCCCAGACTGAACTGGAACTTGATATTCTCCTGCCTCAGCCTCCTAAGCAACTGGGATTACAGGCATGCACCATTACATCCAGCTGCTTTGATTTTAAAAAAGGATTACTGGTTAAGTGAACTGAATTTTCAGAAGCTGCTTCAGTAGGAACAATTCCTAAAACCTCAAATTTGTTAATTCAGTGCTCCACTCAAGATTGAAATGTAGGCCAGGTGCGATGGTGCACACTCGTAATCCCAGTGGCTCTGGAGAATGAGGCAGGAGGATCATGAATTGAAAGCGAGCTTCAGCAACTTAGTGAGGCCCTAAGCAACTCAGTGAGTCCCTGCCTCAAAATCAGAAGTAAAGAGGCTGAGGATATGGCTCAGTGGTTAAACGCCCCCAGGTTCAATCCTGGGTACCACACACACATAAAAAGATTGAAATGCATCCACCAGCCTTAGATATTTCAACAGGCAAACAGGGCTACCTACACAGTCTAGTCATACCAGAGCTGCTGATTCATGCCGCTAAATAGTTTAAGGCAATTTGAAGTGTCACTTTTCTTTGTTCTATAAATGTATATATGAATTTCACAGAGCTAGTTCCCTAGCGCTTATATCATAGACTCAAGAAAGAGCTCCAGCCAGGCATGGTGGCACACTACTATAATCCCAGTGGCTCAGGAGGCTGAGGCAGGAGGATTATAGTTCAAAGCCAGCCTCAGCAATTTAGCAAGGCCTAAGCAATTCAGTGAGACCCTGCCTCTAAATAAAAAGGGCTGGGGGTATGGCTCAGTGGTTGAGTGTCCCCGTGTTCAATCCCTGGTTAAAAAAAAAAAAAAAAGAGCTCCAGGTGAGAGACACCCTGTGGACCAGAATACAGCGCTCACTCTAAACACACACTGCAGAGAACTCTCCTTCCCACATTCCAACCCCTCCCCAATACTTTTTTTTTTTTTAAAAGTCTTTTATATATTTTTTAATATTTATTTATTTTTCAGTTGTACACAACGCCTTTATTTATCTTTACGTGGTGCTGAGGATTGAACCTGGGCAGTGCACGTGCTAGGCGAGCACTCTACCGCTGAGCCACAACCCCCGCCCCCCCCCCCCCCGCCCCCAATACTTTTAATCCAGGCATCTTACTTTTGGGGTATACCACCAGTCCTTCAGAAATGTTTTGTAGTGTGTTCAATATAGTATCTGCTGTGAGAAATGCCTCAGCCAAACAGATTCGTCTAAAAAAAGCAAACAGCCATTCAGTTATCCCTGTAAACAAATATCAATATCTAGGGTATGTCCTAAAGAGCTGCCCACTGGCTTCTCATGCTATATGTTCTGTTCAGGCAGTTTTCTTCATCAGTCTTGTGACTACCCCACTGCATGTCCTAGTGACCCTCAAAACTACCACATCTAGTCCAGACCACTCACCCCAGTTCCAGACCTTATCTGAGAGATTCTCCTGGCTGACCCACAGGTACTTCAAACCCCAACTAGCTTCAGCTTCCTCCTCATTGCCCCACTGCAAACCTGCTGTCTCCCTTGGAGCTCCTCCTGCAGTAAATGCCACTAGCATCCCAGTCACCAAGTTCTTTATATTAACCCCAAACACCAAGGCTAAACACTCTGCATTTTTTGGGAGTGGGTTGGGGGGTGGTGGAGGGAGTATTGGATACCGGAGATTGAACCTAGGAACACTCTTAACACTGAACCATAACCCCAGTCCTTTTTATTTTAGTTTCAAGATAGGGTCTCATTAAGTTACTAAGAATCTTGCTAGTTGGTGAGAAACGCCTCAAACTTGAGATCCTCCTCCTCAGCCTCCCAAGCTGCTGGGATTTCAGGTATGCACCACCATGCTTGGCTCTAACTATTTGTGAGGTCCAATGATACTCCCTGCTCAGCCCCCTGAGCAGGTGGGACTACAGGAATGTGTCACTGCACCCAGCTGCCTCTGACTCTATACCCACCTCCTCTCTTTCCATTTATGTGGCCACTGTCCAATGTGAGCTTGGAATTTTAAAGTAGCCTTCTAACTTGTTCTGATTGGCTCTACACCCTTACAACTGATTCTCCAATTTGTGCCAAGGCATCTTAGCAGGCAGATCAGATTAGGTCACAACCTGCTAAAAACTACAGTTGGCCCTCTGTAACCAAGCATTCAGCACCCATGGATAGAGCCAACCTTAGATGGAAGATATTAAAAAAAGAAAAAAAAAAAAAAGCATCAGTATGAACACATATATTTTTTCTTGTCATTAATCCTTAAATAATACATTATAACAATTACTTACATAGCACTTATATTGTATTAGGTATTATAAGCAATCTAGAGATGATTTAAAGTATCTGTATAGGTCACATGCAAATACTACCCCATGTTATATGAGGGACTGGAGCTTCTGAAGATTTGGGGTTTCTATGGAGGGCCCTGGAAATAATCCCCTCAGATACCAAGGGACAACGTTATACAATGGCTGACTTCTGAACGGAGTTCACATGAGCTAGTTTTAACTACAACATTCTTTTCCACTCAAGAAATCCCAATATCATGCAAACATGTGGGAATCTGCTTTGAATGCGCACAAGGTAGAAAACCATGTTCAAGTTGGTACTTTATAGGTATTTACAAACTCCTTCTGACCCATCATGTGACTAATAAGAATGTCACTGTGATTTTAGATTCTAATTCTATTAGTTCATAGTTCATAGAGTTTCAGGGGTTGTGAGGCCCTCCATAAACTGGCTACTGCCTGTAATCCTGTCCTGCATGGTATCCTACTACATGACTTCAATCCTCAGTGTTATCCAGCTATTAGTAACTTAAGGTGTTCTTTTACCTGCCTTTTGCCTTTAAATGTGCTTCTTACTTTGTCTTAAATGTTTGAAGCTAGCCAGGTACAGAAGTGTACACCTGTAATCCCAGTGACCCAAGAGGTTAAGGCAGAAGGATGACAAGTTTGAGGTTAGCCTCAGCAACTTCTGAAACCCTGTCTTCAAAAAGAGGCGGGGGGGGGGGGGGGGGGAGCCAGGCACGGTGGCTCACGCCTGTAATCCCAGCACTTTGGGAGGCTGAGGCAGGAGGATTGCGAGTTCAAAGCCAGCCTCAGCAATGGCGAGGCACTTAGCAACTCAGTAAGACCCTGTCTCTAAATAAAAATACAAAAAAAGGGCTGGGGATGTGACCAAGTGGTCAAGTGCCCCTGAGTTCAATCCCTGGTACCACAAAAAAAAAAAAAAGGGGGGGGGGGGCTGGGGCTACGGCTCAGCGGTAGAGCGCTGGTCTCACGTGTGTGAGGCCCTGGGTTCTATCCTCAGCACTACATAAATAAAATAAAGATATTATGCCCACCTATAACTAACTAAATAAATAAATAAAGGGGGGTATATTGGGGGCTGGGATGTAGCTCAGTGGTAAAACGCCCAAGTTCAATCATCAGTATCCCTGCACCCATCCCCCAAAAAGAAAGAAAAAAGTCTGAAACTTTCCCTGGTCTGCAACACTATTCCCTCCTCTTTCCTCCAAAAGTACCCTTTATACATTAAATCATTAACACTTACCACATTGTTATCTTTGGTTTTGAGATACAGTGTCTACCGGTTGCCCAGGCTGACCTCAAATTCCTAAGCAATCCTCAGCCTCCTGAGTAGCCAGGACTACAGGCATTCACCAGCATACCAGCTCATATTGCTCTTTGTTTTTTTACTCACTGCAGTCTTGCAGATGGACAGAGCCTTGTGCATGCTAAGCAAATGCTTTACCTCTGAGCTACACCCTTAGCCCTCCCTAGAGATTTCAGTGGTGCTCAAATAAGTACTTCTTAGTTTATCTTTTAGTACTGCAGATTTAGCCCAGAGCCTCATACATGTTAGGCAAGTGTTCTACCACTGAGCTACATCCCAAGTCTAACTGATCTTTTCTTTTGAGATAGGTCTCCCTAATTTGGCCAGCCTGGTCATCTTCCTGCCTGAGTCTCCTGAGTAGCTAAGATAATAGACAGGTACCACAATGCCCAACTCAAATATATCCTTTTGCTTCCAGGCCCAGTCTTTTGTCCTATTCACAACACACTATAATGTCCCCCTCACTGACCGGTTGGCACTATCGTCCAGCGTGCGTTCAAACCACTGCACAGAAGCTGTCTGCAGCGGATCCATGAGAAGGGTCATCAGGTGACGTGCAAGGCTGCAGCAACGTTCTGAGCGCATGGGGTTCCGCTTGTATGGCATTGCACTTGAGCCTGCCCATGTAAGATGACAAGATGCAAAGGCAGAAAGACTTCAGGGGACAAGGTGTGCAAGCCTGGCTCTGGGTGAGCTGTGAGCACATGTTCATATGCCTCTCCAGCAGCTCTGTAGTGTTCCCAGGTCTCCACCTAACACTCACCAATCTGCTGTTTTTCAAAGGGCTCCTCCATCTCCTTGAGATTTGCCAAGAGGCGTATGTCAGTGCAAATCTGGAGGAAGCAAAAGAACAGGCATCATTTCATACATCTGGTACACAGAGAGCTTGGGAGGTGGGATGAGGCTGGCGATAAGGTAAGTTCTTTACGTGTGCCAACTGAACGCCAGCACGCCTTACCCAAAAGCTCCTGGGAGCATCTCACTCAGGCTTCTCTCCGTTCCTCAAGTGTTGAAATGACAAGTTAAAGGAGCAGGGAATGCTGTTGTGAAGCACTACTTAAGACATCTTGGAATGGCAACGGCAAGATTAATCTTAACATGCCCCTCAAAGAAATGGACATTTTACAATCCTTGCAATAAGTGATTTTAATTTTTTATGGTACTGGGGATTGAGCTCAGGGGTATTCGGCCCCTGGGCCACATCCCCAGCCCTTTTTAGTATTTTATTAGAGACAGGGTCTCACTGAGTTGCTAAGTGCCTCGCCATTGCGGAGGCTGGCTTTGAACTCGCGATCCTCCTGCCTCAGCCTCCCAAGTGCTGGGATTACAGGCGTGTGCCACTGCGCCCAGCCCTTTTTATTTTTTGACATTAGGACCTAATAAGTTACTAAGGCTGGTCTTGAATTTGCAATCCTCTTGAGTAGCTGGGATTACAGGCATGTGCCAACCATGCCCAGTACTGGAGTAACTCAGAATGCTGATATTACTCTTTCCCTTTGACACACCTTAATTTAAGGGCTCCATTTACAGGTCCCAAATTATTAAAACTGATGTATGTTTAAGAGGCAAGATTGGGTGAAAGTCTGAAGCTGATTCAGTCTGCGGTGGTGTCCAAAGCTCCCATTTCCTGCCCCCACAAGCTGCCATCCTCACCTTGTGCACTGAGGCTCCCAAGCTAGCCAGCACAGACAGCACCTCGATGTCTACTTTTCGTGTGTACGTCTGTCCTGTGATGATAAAAGCCCTAGATATAAATACAAAAGAGATTTATGTTAGAATGTCAAAATATGACACTCTTTTTTTTTTTTTTTTTTTTGGTACTGGGGATTGAACTCAGGGGCACTCAACCACTGGGCCACATCCCCAGTCCTTTTTTGTATTTTATTTAAAGACAGGGCCTCACTGGGTTGCTAAGTGCCTTGCCATGGCTGAGGCTGGCCTTGAACTCGCGATCCTCCTGCCTCAGCCTCCCAAGTGCTAGGATTACAGGCGTGTGCCACCGCGCCCAGCTAAAATATGAAACTCTTAAACAAACAAAAGCATATACTAGGCAACATGGAAATTCTGAGTGGTGTGCTCAGTCACACTGAGCCCAGAGGATATGACTAGTAAATTGCTCCTGACACAAACTGTTGTTTCACCCTTCTTACTAGTCCTTAGGAAGGTGTCCTGACCCAATGAAGAATGTGACCTAGTGTGCCCATATTCTGCCAAAGCTTGAAGGAAATGTCTGGCAGAAGCAGCCATGGAGGCTACTAGACCTTAGGGGAAATGGTCAGGTTTAGACTGACACATTGAAGTCACCGGGAAAGAAACAAAAGCACCAACTTGGAGAAGGCTATTCTTTTTTTTTTTTTGGTACTGGGGATTGAACTCAGGGGCACTCTACCACTGGGCCACATCCCCAGCCCTTTTTTTTAATTTTATTAGAGACAGGGTCTCACTGAGTTGCTAAGTGCCTCGCCATTGCTGAGGCTGGCTTTGAACTCGCGATCCTCCTGCCTCAGCCTCCCAAGTGCTGGGATTACAGGCGTGCGCCACTGTGCCCAGCGAGAAGGCTATTCTAAAGAAGTCAGAAATAGTTTCCTTTTTATTTTAAGTTATAAGAAAAGAGAATCCAGGACAGTGGGTATATCTCGGCAGAGCACTTGCCTAGCATGAATGTGGACTTAACAAGCTTAAGCTTGTTTCTCTATACTGCAAAGAAAAAAATTAAAAAATAATCCAGGTCATAAGAAAATAAAACCCAGGTCAGATATTGAAGGAAATGGGTAGAAATAAGGAAAAAAAGCCAGAAAAGTAACTATCAAATTAGAAGTATAATGAATACAGGCCTGTTATCAACTCAACTGAGAGACCGACACTTTTCCCCATGCACCTACCTCTTAAACCCTGCCTTTTCTGTCACCATCCTGTCCAGCTGCTCCACCTTGGAAAGAAAAGACACATCCCAATAAAAACCCAGGAGTCCAGTGTGAGTGTACATCAACAATCCATCCTGCCCTTGCCTTTGGACTTCCTTACAGACTATTCCGGGATAGTTCTCTATCCATTCTGGAGGCCTGCCTTATTTCTTTGGCTGTCACTAACAAGTTTATGCATTTCCCAGGTCACTTTTAGAATACCTTTTGGTGATCTCCCTCAAAGAGCTGCAAGAAGCTAGCCTGAGTGCCAGTAGTGCCCTTCACTCCACGGAAGCGCAGGTCATCTCGGACACGCTTCAAGTTCTGGAGGTCCATGCAAAGATCTTGAATCCAAAGACAGCAACGTTTTCCAACTGTGGTCAGCTGGGCAGGCCTGAAAACAACCCAAAGAGAACACTCGAAGGTCTCATACCAGGGTCTACCTTGACAAAGGCTTCATTTCTTCTTCTAAGAAGTCATTTCCTCTTTTATTTGGTAGTGGGGATTGAACACAGGAGTGCTTTACCACTGAGCAACACTGCCAGCCCTTTTTCTTTTTTTATTTTGAGTCAGGACCTCACTAAGTTGCTGAGGCTGGCCTCAAACTTGGAATCTTCTTGATCAGTCTCCAAGTTGTTTGAGATTATAGGTGTGTCCCACCATGCCCAGCAGCCATTACCTCTTGGAAGCTGGCTGACTAAAAGTAAGAGTTGAAAAAAACAGTGAAGACAAAACTATAGCTAAAAGTTTGAGCAAATAATAATTAAGGAGGATCCTGAGGGTCCCTGACAGCCTCCAGTTATATTGCTATCAGTGTACAGCTTCAAAGAAGCCCAGAGTATTTCCATCCAGTCATTTTCAGGTAGCTCTTTCCTGAGGAAATGAATCTGGGCAGTTCCCTTCAGCTGACAGAGGGAGGGTGAACACTAGACTCTGGAGTTCTAGTCTGTAATATCAAAAGTTTCCCAAAATAACAAGAAAAAAAATTCCTCTTGCTTGGTGGGAAAAGAAACAAGTCCCTTTACCTGAATTTCAACTTGCCAAGGGAGTCACTGTGAATATCTAGGAAGGAAGCTGGGACCAGACAGCAGGATACATTGGAATTTTGAAGACAGCTGACTTCCAGGCAAAACTTTCCACAGCCTAAAAGGTTCTATATGCCTAAGCCCAATTCTGTATGAAACTAGGTGCACTGGAATATGCTCACTAGAGCCAGAATGAGGAGCTGTTTTCTCACAACTGTGGAGCTGGAGGTCTCAGCTATGCTATACCTTGGGGGGAGTGAAACGCAGAGCTATGTAATACTAAGGGAAACATTTCACCAAGGTAGTAGAGGACATTTCTGTAGACTAAGTTGACAGTGGAAGCTTGAGGCCATTCCAGGCAGGCACAGGGAGGAACAAATTAGCAGAATAAAGTCAGGCAGCATGCCTGAAATCCCAGCTACTCAGGAGGCTGAGAGCAGGATCACCAAGTTTAAGGCCAGCCTGGGGAATTTAGTGAGACCTGACTTAAAAAATAAAATAGGATGGGGTGGGGGTTGTGGCTCAGTGGCAGAGTGCTTGCCTAGCATGTGTTGAGGTACTGGGTTTGATCCTCAGCACTACATAAAAATAAATAAAATGAAGGTACTGTGTCCATCTACAACTAAAAAATATTTAAGGATGCAGCTTAGTGATAGAGCACCTCTGAGCTCAATCCTCAGTATCCACCCCTTAGCCCCAGAACCCCAGAGAGAATGGCACCAGAGAAGGCTATTTTGGATTGGTAGTAAAACAGCCTCTGTGAGAAGGCAAGCATGCTATGGAGAAAGAACTCTAACATAACAACTAATGGCTTTATTTCTGAAGTCTAAATCAAGGTACTGATGGTTTGTTTCTGAACATAAAATATATTTATGATTATGCTACCATATGTCCAAGTTCTAAAAGTTCCTAGCCCATCCCAAGTGGAATTTCTAAAGATACTGACAGCTAGTGACATCCAGGCACAGTACTACCAAGGTTTGTAGTAGGCTTCTCACAAGCCACAGCACCCCCAAGTTAATCTCCTGCTAACACATTATTGGTATAAGCAAACAAATTAATTTCATAGACTTTATTCATAAAGCCACAAGGTAGAAACAAACCAAATACCTATCATCTGATGAGCAGGTAAAAAAAAATGTGGTCTAGCCATACAATACAATGTTATTTGGCCAGAAAAAGAAAGAAAGTTCTGACATATGCTACAACATGGATAAAAACTGAAAAAATTAAGTTAAATGAAAGAAGTCAGTCACAAAAGGTCACACATTGTAAATTATTCCACTTATATGAAATGTCTAGAATAGGCAAATCCAAAGTCCCTTTTAACTGAAATCCATATACACATAAGAAATCCAATTCCCAAGAAGTAATCTTGTCACTTACTGGAAATGTGTGAAACCTAAGGTAGGCAGACTGGCATGTTCCTTAGCAAAGTCGGCAAACCGAGAGATCACTCTGGCAAGCTACAAAAGAGACCATGTGGTGGAAAGAAGGTGAATTTACACTGACTTCATTACATAATTAAAAACTAAACTTTTAGATGATTTTACATAATAAAATTAAACCTTCAGCTCATGAATGTCAGCATCCATACCTTTTCATTTTTATAACCTAAAGTGCCCTGATCAGTGATCCTAACAATGAACAATCAAAAACTGAGTTGAGGGGCTGGGGTTGTGGCTCAGCGGTAGAGTGCTCGCCTAGCACGTGCGAGGCCCAGGTTCGATCCTCAGCACCACGTGAACATAAATGCATTGCATTATGTACAACTAAAAGCAAATAAATAAATATTAAAAAAAAATAATAATAAATAAATAAAAAACCTGAGTTGAGCCAGGCACAGTGGTGCATGCCTATAATCCCAGCTACTCAGGAAGCTGAAGCAGGAGAATTATAAATTTAAGGCCAGCCTAGGCCTTAGTGAGACTGTCTCAAAATAAAAAATAAAAAGGGCTGAGGCTATAGCTCAGTGGTAAAGAGACCCTGGTTTCAATCACCAGTACTGCTAACAAAAACCTGAGTTGAAACCAGGTGTGGTGGTATACACTTGTAATCCCAGTGACTTAGGAGGCAGAGGCAGGATTATAAATTCCAGGCCAGTTTGGGCAACTTAGTGAGACCCCTCATCTCAAAATAAAATAAAAAATAAAAGGAGCCGGGCGCGGTGGCGCACGCCTGTAATCCCAGCACTTTGGGAGGCTGAGGCAGGAGGATCACGAGTTCAAAGCCAGCCTCAGCAATAGCGAGGCACTTAGTAACTCAGTGAGACCCTGCTTCTAATAAAATACAAAAATAAGGGCTGGGGATGTGGCCCAGTGGTCAAGTGCCCCTGAGTTCAATCCCCGGTAACAAAAAAATAAATAAATAAAAATAAAAGGAGTTAGGAATATAGCTCAGCAGTAGAGCGCTTGCCTAGCATGTGCCAGGCCCTGGGTTCAATCCCCGACACTTAAAAAAAAACCCAAATAACAAAATAAGACAAAAAAACAAACTGACAGGGCTGGGTTGTGGCTCAGCAGTAGAGTGCTCACCTAACACGTGTGCGGCCCAGGTTCAATCCTCAGCACCATGTAAAAATCAGTAAAAAGCATTGTGTATAACTAAAATAAATAAATATTAAAAAAAAAACAAAACAAAACAAAAAAAAACCTGACTACCTAAAAAGTCACAAACTATTTTGTCAATTGAAGAAAAACAGAATAAAATCATGATCCTTACCCACACATTCCAGCAACATGCCTCTCATTACTTCCTTCATGTAAAAGGCCATGCTTTAAAAAGTATTCACTAATATTGTTTTAACTCAAGAGACAGCTCTATACATTCAATATGGGAACATTCACCTGAGAAAATGATGAGATTGGTATTATGTTGATTTGTAAGCTCTGTAAGCTCATCTCCTGTCAGAAGGAAATTTGAGAGCTGGCAGGAAATATCTGCCGATCTCTTACCTTTGGCAAAAGCAGGTCAAAAGCATTTCTAAGAATAATCAAGTCCTGCAAAGAAAAATACAATGGTTTTACATTAAACAGCTTTGTCAAACAGTATTATTACCAAACACTCTCTGGCGATCACAGCTGGGTGTCTTAGCTAGCAGCTAAATCACCTTTAACAACCCATTGTATATGCCAGAAGATGCTAACAAAGGTGGGTCTTTTCAGATTAGTGTTTCAAAAGCACAGTAGTACTCCTGGGATTCACTGTAGCAAAACCTTTACACTTATATGTGTAAGAGCCCTAATTGAGGAGATAGCTGAGATGGCAGTTAGCTGAGAGCCATAAAAGGTGTTCAAGTATTTTCACCTGATATTCATGCATTTATCTAAGAATCTTTTTATGCCCGTGAACACTGTGTGACGCACCTGTAAACTCGAGCTGTTAGCACTTGTCCTTGTTAAGGCAAAAAGTATTTAACCGGGTGAGGTTAGTTAGAGGGGTGGTTGGAGCCGGAGAGAGAAGTTAGAAGAAAGAAGAATAAAAGAACTTTTTCATTTCCAGTCTGCCTCCGAATTTTCTCCCGCGGTATCGTTGCTGCAAGCGGCAATTGCTGCAGGCGGCGACATATATGTATGTTGTATCTAAAATGACTAAAAAATGTGCAGGTCATTGTATTTGTATCTATTCAGAGGACTGCCTGAGGCTCTTGGAAACTCCATATGTTCCCATCCTATTACTTTTCTCCTCCTTTTTTCTCACCCATATTTGCTAACAAGGAAAGGCATAGCCCACAACATCAAGGTTTAGGAAACCTAAAGCTGCTTTTGAGGGAGATTAAAGATTATTTCAGACAACTCCAACACATGCTTATATATGACAATAATTTTTGAGACCAGCTACACACTGGGTATTTTTTGTGGGTACCAGGAACTAAATCCAGTGCCTTGACTGGGCTGCACTCCAGCCCTACAGTGGGCACTTTTTAAAAGAATTTTTCCAAGAAGACTGTTTTCCTATTTTATTTGACCAATTACACAGATGCCCGTAAGTGGACTGGATACAAATTAGTGGTGGGGTACTTTCTTTTTTTTTTTTTGGTGGGGTTTATTTGATGGTGGGGTACTTTCTTAACATGTGTGAAGTCTTTGGTTTGCTTTTCAGCATGGGGAGGGGTCAAAGTATTGACAGCAATTTAAGTTACTGCATTCTTCCTCAAATTTCTTGGTTTTTTTTTTGTTTTGTTTTGTTTTTCTGTTTTTTTTGGTGATGCTGGAGATCAAACCTAGGGCCCATGCACACCAGAGAAATGCTCCACCACTGAACCACATCTCCAGCCCATATTTCTTTTCTGTGTTTCTAAGAATTAAACCCAGGGGTACTCTACCACTACATATCCCCAGTCCTTTTTATTTATTTTTAAAATATTTTTTAGTCGTCAGTGTATCTTTTTTTAAAATTTATATGTGGTGCTGAGGATCGAACCCAGGGGCACTCGACCACTTGGCCACATCCCCAGCCCTTTAAAAAAGGGCCTTTATTCTTACACAATGCCTTTATTCTTACATGGTGCTGAGGATAGAACCCAGGCAGCGCATGTGCTAGGTGAGCACTCTATCGCTGAGCCACAACCCCAGCCCTGTATTTTATTAGAGACAGGGTCTCACTGAGTTGCTAAGTGCCTCACCATTTCTGAGGTGGGCTTTGAACTCATAATCCTCCTGCCTCAGCCTCCCAAGGGCTGGGATTACAGGCGTGAGCCACCGTGCAGGCAAACCCAGGGTCTCACACATGCCTGGCAAGCACTCTACTACTGAGTCACAACTCTAGCACCCCCTCACACCTTTTATTTTTTGCCACAGTGACAATTTCATTTCTATGAAATCTCTAACAGGCAAACTTATAAACTTATGGTTTGGATGTGAGGTATCCCCCAAAAGCTCACGTGTAAGACAATGCAAGAAGGTTTAGAGGATAAATGGGATATGAGAGCCTTAACCATATCTGTGAGTTAATTGTGATGGCATTTATTGAGTGGTAACTGAAGGCAGACAGGGTGGCTGGAGATGTTGGGGCATTGGGGGCATGCATTTAGGGTATATATTTGTATTTGGCAAGTGGAGATCTCTCTCTCTCTGCTTCCTGATCATCAAGTGAACTGTTTCCCTCAGCCACACTCTTCCAACATGATGTCCTCCCTCACCTTGAGCCCTAAGGAATTGAGCTTGCTGTCTATGGACTGAGACCTCTGAACCCTTGAGCCCTCAAATAAACTTTTTTCTCTACAATTGTACTGGTAGGGTTTTATAGTCACATTGGCAAAAAAGCTGACTAAAACAGAATCAGAAGGCAGGTCAGTGGTTTTCTGGGACAGGAAGCAGGAACAGGGACTGACTGCAAACTGGCAGGAGAGAACTACTTGGGGGATGTACTCAAAAACTGGAGTGTGGTGAAGGCTGAATAACTTCATTTATTTATTAAAACTTGCTGTACATTTAAAGTGGTAAACTTCACTGCATTTTTAAAACTCAGTAAAGTTGTCTAAAAATAGAAATAATAGTATCCATCTCTTGTGGTGGTTGTGAAGCATGAATAAATAAAATAGAACCTACTAGGGCATGGCACGTAGTAAATTCTCAGGAAAATACGTGCTGTTATTCTTCCATGTTTGATTATAATATGGCTTTGCTAGTTAAAGGTTTCACTTAATAGTTATAGTCCTTTTCTTTTCTAAAGCCACAGCAAATTTATAAAGGAAAGAAGAACGCTTTGGAAAATTAAAATTTATACATGCATTGTAAAGATTAAGTCCTAAGTATAAACAACATGGGCTCTTACTGTGTTGTCTCCAACATAGCAGGAGGTAGCACCCAGATGAATAATGCCTGCAGCTTTTGGACAGCAGTGGCCAAATGTATGCACATGAGCCATAACATCATGTCGCAACTGCTTCTCTTCTTCAGCTGCCATCTTGAAGTCGATGTTGTCCAAGTTTGATTTCATCTCCTGGATTTGTTCATCTGTTATAGGCAAACCCAATGTCTGCAGAACAGGCAAAATAAAGTCAAACAACCTCTCAGTGTCATAATTACTTGAAGTGATGTTGAGAAAAAATGTTAGTGTTTATAACCTACCACCCAATTCTCAAATTAAAATCTGGGGCAACTTGGGCTGGGGTTGTGGCTCAGCAGTAGAGCGCTCGCCTAGCATGTGAGCGGCCCGGGTTCGATCCTCAGCACCATGTGAAAATAAACACATTGGGGCTGGGATTGTGGCTCAGTGGTAGAGCGCTCACCTAGCATGTGCGCGCGGCCCGGGTTCAATCCTCAGCACCACGTACAAATAAATGCATTGTGTACAACTAAGGCAAATAAATAAATATTTAAAAAAAAAAAAAAAAAAAAAAAAAGAAAATAAACACATTGTGTACAACCAAAAGCAAATAAAATAAATATTAAAAAAAAAAAATAATCTGGGGCAACCAACCTAAAAGTAAACAGGGGGAGAGGGGAGCGGGGAAGGTGTACTGTGTGGAAGAACTTTCTCAAAATATCAAGGTATATTATATCCTAACTAAATGCCAACATATAAAACAATTCTGATCTTTACTGTTCCCTCTGTCCCCACACCTCTTCTTGGCTTACTGCCTCCTATGTGCCAGCCTCTGGGCGCAACTGTCAGAGGTCTTCCCTGACTTTACTGTAAAACACCCTTGTGTGTTACTCTATTCTTTTAGCCTGGTTTTATTTAGAATAGTTATCATCACCTGACATTTTTACATACTAATTGTCTGTCCTTCCACTCTAGAATATATGTGTACTCTGTGAGAGGAGAGTTTTCTTTTTTGGGGTTTGATTTTTTTTTTTTAAAGACAGGATCTAGGGCTGGGGATATAGCTCAGTTAGTAGAGTGATGGCCTCGCATGCACAAGGTCCTGGGTTCAATCCCCAGCACCACAAAAAAACAAAATAAAATAAAGACAGGATCTCACTATGTTGCCCAGGCTGGTATTAGACTCCTGGGCTCAAAGGATCCTAGTGCTGGGAGTAAAGGAGTACACCACATACCCCTCCTCAAGTAGAGTCTGTTTTATTTATTATTTAATCCTGAGGGTTTGTCATGTAAGTGTGGTACATTTACACTTAACCTAGATGGATTAACACAGAGAAACCAAAATTAAGTATTCCATAAACTTTGCCAACAAATTATGTACAACAAATTCAGTACAGCTGAAAGCAATTCCAGGAGACAGCAATGAGAAAATAAACACATCAACATCTTACATTCATATATCACTGGAAAAATTAGGCTACAAAAAAAGTAGGGGGAAGCCAGGCGTGGTGGCGCACGCCTGTAATCCCAGCACTTTGGGAGGCTGAGGCAGGAGGATCACGAGTTCAAAGCCAGCCTCAGCAATGGCGAGGCACTTAGTAACTCAGTGAGACCCTGTCTCTAATAAATACAAAAAAGGGCTGGGGATGGATGTGGCCCAGTGGTCGAGTGCCCCTGAGTTCAATCCCCGGTACCAAAAAAAAAAAAAAAAAAAAAAAAGTAGGGGGGGTGCTGGGATTGTGGCTCAGCGGTAGAGTGCTCACCTAGCACGTGGGCGACCCGGGTTCGATCCTCAGCACCACATACAAATAAAACGCATTGAATAAAACACATTGTGTACAACTAAAGCAAATAAATAAAAATATTTAAAAAAAAATAAAAGTAGGGGGAAGAAAAAAAAAAAAAGATAGTTTTAAGAAATCCCCCTGGAGGAGGAGGGGGTGAGGAAAGGTGGGCATCCACAGCTCAGAACCCTGGATTCAAAGTGATGAAATTATTCAAGTCTAACTTGAAATTTACAAGGCCTAATAGGTGTAGTGGCAGATTCCTATAGTTCCAGCAGCTTGGGAGTAGTCTGAGGCAGAAGGATCACAAATTGGAGGCCAATCTCAGCAATTTAGTGAGGCCCTAAGCAATTTAGTGGGATCCTATAAAAGAAAAAAGAAAAAGACTGGGAATGTAGATCAGTAGTAGAGCACCCCTGGACTCAAACCCAAGTACCAAAACAGAATTCAGTTCTTAGCCACATTTCAAGAGTTCAGTGACCACATGTAGCAGAACTGCCTGAGACCGACATGGTCATTAGATTTGACACCTCAGGGGTTCCTCTTTAAGTAAAACAGGAGGGAGACACAGTATGGCCATATGCTTTCTATTCCCAAGCATTTTTTTCTCTTTTTCTTTCTTCCTTCCTTTCTTTTTCTTTTCTTTCTTTTTTTGCAGACATTTAAAGACAAGCATCTATCTTGTCAAAATTTGTACTTTCTTCACTACTACTAATTTTCTGCATTCCTCTTGGTCATTCATTTCCCAGTGGTTTTCCTTATGGTTTTGTTTTTCCCCCTCAACCACTTAAGTAATGATGTAACTTATGCTGCTAATTTAGTCATTCTTAACAAATAATTCAGATAAAAAACTATATGCACTTGGGCTGGGGATGTGGCTCAGCGGTAGAGCGCTCGCCCAGCACGTGCGCGGCCCAGGTTCAATCCTCAGCACCATGTAAAAATAAACACATTGTGTACAACTAAAGCAAATAAATATTTAAAAAAAAAAAAAAAAAAACTATATGCACTCATGGGGCTGGGATTGTGGCTTAGTGGTAAAGTGCTTGCCTAGCATGTGTGAGGCACTGGGTTAGATATTAAATCTAACCACATATTAAATAAAGGTCCATTAATAACTAATAAAAAATATTTTTAAAAACTATATGCAGGGCTGGGATTGTGGCTTAGCGGTAGAGCACTCGCCTAGCACGTGCGCGGCCCAGGTTCGATCCTCAGCACCACGTAAAGAATAAATACATTGTGTACAACTAAAAAGAACAAATAAATAAATATAAAAAAAAAAACAAAACTATATGCATTCAGACAATGTGTAGACCAGATAGACAACTTTTCAGCTTGAAACCACTTACTCTCTCAAAAAGACTGCTACCAATCTCATCTACAGAATGGAATATCAAACAAAAGAGAAGAGTAGTATATACAGTATATCACAAAGCACAACTCACGATTAAGGTCCTACTGTTTACTATTATCTGAGCCAATAGTTCATAAATCTCTCAATGCTTGTATTCCCTCACAAATGAATTGTCTACAGTAATAATATTTCCCCTACAAGGTTGTTTCGAGGCTTCATGAGCTACTAAATGTAGTCTTATTTTGGGTTTTTACAGGGAAAACACAAAATTAGAGCAGTGGTTGGGGCACAGAAGGCACTCCATAAATGTCTGCCATAACTATATCATTTGATGTTTTGAAGCACGGTTATGGGGGCTGGGCAGGGTATCTAGGATCAAAGTTTCCTGTATGGGGAGTTCCAAGTACCGGGGTCATAGGCACTAACCAGACTTGTTTCCGTTTTTCACTTTGCCCTTTGCGAGGGGCCTGCTACCTTGCTTGGGGTGGCACCTTATTCCGAAACGTGAGAAGAAACATTACAGCTCTCTGGATCATTTTCAGTTTCCTTCATCACCTGTGGGAAGGCCCCTCTGAACTTATTTCTGAAAGGCACGGTTTGAGTAGCCGTACATGCTGCCTGAATAAAAGAAACCATAAATCCCATCTAATAAACCCCTACCCGGATCCTCCCTTCTCAGAGGCGAAGCGGAGCCCAGTGAGCTGGAAAGAGTGGCCTAGAAAACACGGATTCTAGGGCTGTCGTTAACTTCACAAGCACTGTGGAAGACGAAATGGCTTAAACGCTCAGCTCAGGCCCGGGACTTAACCCAGGTTCAAATCCCAGCTCCGCTCTTAACAGCTGGGTGGCCAGGCGAGCTCCAGGTTGGGTTTTTCCCTCGTGCAATGAACAGACACCTCCACCAAGCTTGTGAGGTCTTTATGGCACGCAATGACTTTCAGCGAGCGTAGTTACAGGTATACTCCAGCAGGAATGGCCCAGTAGCGTTCCCGGAGAGGACACACTGCTTTTCCCATCGCCTCTTCCGCGCATCAAACTCCCCGAACTAAAGATGGGCGGCAACAGGTGCGGCTCCGAGGCCTCCTACCCTTGTCCTCCTAGGGCCGCAGTTCCGAGGCCACCGAACACCCCACTTAAAAATAGCCGGGTCCGGGCTCGCTGGCCAAGCCCACGCTCGGCGCCCCGCCCGACACGTGCTGGAGCGGAGCCACCTCTGCCCGCCCGGCCCTCAGTCCTCGGACCGTTACCTGCTCCGCCTCCGCCAGCCACAGCCAGAGCTGCCTCCACGTACGGAATTTGTACCTGTCGCTAAACACGAAGCACATCTCGGGGCTGGCGTAACGGGAAGCAAGCGGCGAGCGGTAGCTGTCAGGCGCGCCATGGTCGCCTCCCGCAGCCATCCCAAGCAAACAACGCCGTGAGGGCGGTCAGGACGTGCAGGAGCGGAAGCGGAAGATAGGGAGGGCGGGACTTCCTCTACCGCTCAGTACTTCCTCCGCGTGGTCCCGCCCCCCGGGATTCCGACTGCTGAGGCCCCTGGATGATTACGAGGCTTCGGCCGCGTAGGGTTGCGGCACTTTTTTCTTCGCTTACGAGGCCGTGAGCCTCTCTGCGCCACGGTTTCTCCGTCCGAAAAAGGCACACTAAGAACAGCTTTTAAGGGTGTTTGTGGAGTCAGCAGCTGCGTGGTGTCTGGTACACTCCGAAGGCCCTGTGTTGGCTACTTCATTGCTACTGCTTGCCGGGCAGCAAGCGCCGTTCCAAGCAGCAACCAAGATGAACAAGGGAAGTTGACGTTGTGTGCCAAGTGGGCCCCTAGTGCCAAACTGCGATTAAAAGTAGATTTCTGCCAAATTCCGCGTGAGGGAAATGAAGGAAGCTGAAAAACTGGCTGAGAGTCACCCAGCCAGTAAGCACGGCCAGACTTGAGACCCAGATCCGCTCCACTTTGGACGCTGCGCTCACAGTCCATGCCCAGGTCACACTACCTTCCCACCCCCGGACTAGAGCACATTTCTCTTCCCACTACCCGATCCCAGCTGCTCGCAAAGGTGAGGCAAGAGGGTCACAAGTTTGAGGCCAGCCTGGACAATTTAGTGGAACACTTTCTCAAAAATCGAAAGGGCTGGAGTGTAGCTCAGTGATGAAAGTGCCCATAGGTTCTATCCCTAGTTCTGCCGAAAAAGAAGAAACAAAAACCCAACAACAAACAAATAAACAAAAACCCTCGGTCATCCATCGGAGAAGACTACCAGTTACTTGGGCTCAGCATCATGGTCTTCTTTTGCCTTCCCTTTTGGACTGCAGAGAACTGATTTTGCTGGAGGGAACTTGTTTGTGTGGGGAGTTGGGGGGGGGGGACGGAGAGTACTGGAGATTTAACCCAGGGGTGCTCTACCACTTTATTTTTGAGACAGGGTCTTGCTAAATTGCTGAGGCTGGCCTTGAAGTTGAGATCCTGCTTCAGCTTCCCAAATCACTGGGATTACTTGTGCCACCACACCCTGTGACTTCCCACTCTTTGCAGAGGGCTTCAGGGTTGTTGTTTTGATGTACTATGATTTCTGATCACTGTTTTCCCTTTCCACTGTGAAACCCTGCAGAGTCAAATAGTCCCTCAGTCTTATAGCCCTCTTATCTGCTTCTGCTTCACTTTAATGTTACTACTCCTCTTCAAAATAGGAATTTCTGATGCCCGGCGCAGTGACGCACGCCTTTAATCCCAGCACTTGGGAGGCTGAGGCAGGAGGATTGCGAGTTCAAAGCCAGCCTCAGCAATGGTGAGGCACTTAGCAACTCAGTGAATTCCTGTCTCTAATAAAATACAGAAAAGGGCTGGGATGTGGCCCAGTGGTCGAGTGCCCCCGAGTTCAATCCCCGGTACAAACAAAACAAAAAACCCAACTTGCCCTGGCATCTCCTTAACGTAGAGTCCCCTTTTTTTTCTGGCTGTTTCCTCTCCAACCATTCCTGGTATTACCCCATATTTGCTGTTACTTGGGTAAGTTACTTAAATCTTTAGGCACTTTGGTCATATCACCTGCAAAATGTGGCTGATGATCACAGGAGTACAGAAGGCAAAAAAAGATGCTGGCTCCCTGGCTCGCTCACTGTCTGGGACAACTGGGGCTCAACAAATTCATCCCACTCTCTGCTTTAGTCCTTAGCATTTCAATGCAATTTCTGCCCTCTCCCCTCCTCCAAATCATACTTGGTGATCACCAATAACTTCCTCTAAAAGACTAATCAAAAGGCCTTGTTCCCTAATGTATATATTTGTTTGCTTAAATTTGCATAAAAATGTGCTAATAAAGTTGGGGATGGCATGCAGAGCCTGGAATAGACATGGACAGAAAAAGGGGCAAAACTTCCCAATGTCACCTCTATGTCATTATCATTTTTGCACCAATTTTTTTTTTTTTCCTTTCTTGTGCTGGGGATGGAACCCAGCGGCACTTTACTACTGAGCCACATACCCAGCCAGTGTTATTTTTTCTTTTGAGGCAGAGTCTTGCTAAGTTGCTTAGAGCCTCGCTAAGTTGCTGAGACTGGCTTTGAACTTATGATCTTCCTGCCTCAGCCTCACAGGTGTGCACCACCATGCCAGGCACCAAATAGCTTTTATCTTGTTTTTCTGTACACATTCAGACCCCCTAGTTGGTTGAAATAGCATTTCAGACAACCTCCTTCCTTCCTGCTTTGATAGGTGCTGATCTTGCTCTCTTCCCAACTGTTCCTTCTTGGTCCTTTCTCCCTCCAGGAAAAGGAAGTAGTGTAGTGGGAGTTTCCCTCAAGACTTAACTCACCTTTCCTCCCTGGGAAACCTCTTGCAGAACTACAGGGCTTACCTCCTGAGTCTGCAGGTCCTCCAAAGCATTCTTGATCTTTAAAGGCCGGATGGTTGTCACTGTTAACTAAAGTAACATCTTTCAGAGTCTAATTTTTTCCCTCTCAATTGTGGCCTATTTAAAAAAACAGATCTTTTGGTTGTTTTCTTCTATATCTGTTCATTTTTATTTCCAGCTTTTAAAAGCTTAGGTTCTTAAACAAATGCTGCCATTTCCCCATCTCCCAGGTACTGAAGATTTTACACAGGGGCACTCTACCAGTGAACTATATCCCCAGCCCTTTTCATTTTTTGAGACAGGGTCTTGCCAAATTTCCAAGACTGGGTTCAAACTTGCTATTCTCTGCCTCAGTCTCCAAAATCAGTGGGATTAAGGTGTGCACACTCACACCTGGTCTGACTCCTAAATTTTTGACGTAATATCCTGTTACTCATTAGGACCATTTATTCCAAGATACGTATACCAAAGTGCAAGGCCTTGAACTAGGCAATAGGACACCAGGAGGCTGGAGTAGACAGGACAAAGGTAAGAGCAAGAGGTGAGTTTAGGGAAGTAGATGGAAGTCAGACAAGAACTTTGTTGGAAATAAGGATATTTGAGGTTTTATTCTAAGCATCAAGAAGCCACTAACAGGCTTTAGAGTGGAGAATGACCTCCACAGATTTGTGTTTTGGAAAAATATCATCCTGGCTATCAATGTTGTCTATCTACATTGAAAACAAAAAAAGAATGGAAGCTGGATGCAGTGGCACATGCCTGTCATCCCAGTGGTTCAGGAGGCTGAGGCAAGAGGATCATGAGTTCAAAGCCAGCCTCAGTAAAAGCAAGGTGCTAAGCAACTCAGTGAGACCCTGTCTCTAAATAAAATACAAAATAGAGCTGGGGATATGGCTCAGTGGTCTAGTGCCCCCAAGTTCAATCCCCATTACCAAAGGAAAAAAAAAAAAAAAAAAAAAAAAGGCATGGTGGTGCACGCCTGTAATCCCAGCAGCTCAGGAGTCTGAGGATCAAAGCCCACCTCAGCAACAGTGAGGCATTTAACAACTCAGTGAGACCCTATCTCTAATCCAAATAAAATACAAAATAGGGCTGGGGATGTGGCTCAGTGCTTGAGTGTTCCTGAGTTCAATCCCTGGTTACCCGCACCCCACCCCCGAAAAAAAAAAGACTAGATGGGGCAGGGGGCTGGAGACATAGCTTAGTAGCAGAGCACATCCCTAGTGTGTGCAAGGACCTGGATTAAATGCCTAGCACCGGGAAGAAAAAAGAAAAAAAAAAAAAAAAAACAAGGGGCAGGGAACTGGACTTGTGCTAATGCAGAGTTCAGTAAGACCTATTGGTGTGGGTGGCTTAGCTTGGACAAGGGCCAAAAAAAGGAAAGAGGCTGAGGTATGATCAGCCGGGTTGGTGGAGTACAGGAGGAAGAATCAAAGATGCTTCCAGGTTCATAGGTTTTATTACTGGATATATTATGCTTGGTGATGCCAGCTACCTCAGGGTAGGAGGCAGGTCAAACAGGCAGGACCAAATTTTGTTTAGAACTTATTGAGTCTGCAGGGTATCCAAATGCTTCTAAATGGTGAGTAGACAATTACATACACAGGTCTGGAGTTCAAAGGTAAGGGCTGGAGATAACACACGCAGAAGTCATTAGCATATAGGTAACTAATCAAAGCCTTAGAGATTCTAGCTCTTGGAGCCAGTGAACAAAGAATTCTGCCCTTTTTGGTACTTATGTTCCAGTGAGGGAGGTGGATAATAAGAAAGATAATTTTACAGTGATAAGTTCTTTTTTTGGGGAGGGCAGTGTACTAGGGGTTGAACTCAGGGGCACTCAACCACTGTGCCACATCCCCAGCCCTATTTTGTATTTTATTTAGAGACAGGGTCTCACTGAATTGCTTAGTGCCTCACCATTGCCGAGGCTGGCTTTGAACCTGCAATCCTTCTGTCTCAGCCTCTCAAGACGCTAGTATTACAGGTGTGCATCATCACTCTCGGCTACTGTGATAAGTTCTGTGAAGAAAATCAAAAGCACAGAGTACCTTAGGGAGGACAGGAGTGGTGACTGCTAGTTTTTGACAGATAACCAAGTGAGGCTTCATATTTGGTCAGAGACTAGGCCAAGATGTGGGGGACAGAGAAACAAGGATAATGGTGATGAGGTGGGCAGGAGTTTGGTGTCATTAGGAAAAAGGAAGGCTGAGTGGGCTCAGAGGGAATTAGCAGCCTGGGGATTTGCGGACAATGGTGTGGAGTTTGCATTTCAAGAGAGGTCCTTGGAGGGTAAGCACATGCATAAGTTTGGCTGCTGTGCAGAGAACAGTCTAGACTGGGGTCAAGAGGAAGAGGATGGATAATGCTGTATTGGTCCAGGTGAGCACAGAGTGGGACCTGAGTTGGTGGCGGTGAGATGTGTTTGTGGATCCATATGCAGGGCAGACCTGCAGGCTTCCTGATGGGGGTGACAGGTGGAGGTGTGGGTTTGAATAAACGGGGGAGCTGTGACCTGTAAGATGGGTGGGAGTAGATTTGACCAGGAGGGTGGAGCAATTTGTCCATTAGTCTTAGACACAGGCAGTTAGATAACTGGATAGACAGAAGAGTAGAGAGGTCAGGGTTGGAGATAAACTTGTGCAGAATGGACATTAACATTGTGTCTAAAAATACAGGGCTGGGTGAAATCCTCCAAGGGGAGCAACAGGACTGGAATACAGGAAGTTTAGGACAGAGCCCAGGGGGGTGCACAATCTGAGGAAAAAGAAAAAAAGGACTGTGAGGTGGATGGCATCATCTATGCTTTTGAAGAGAGAAAAATAGGAGGGACTGGTCTGAGCACTGGTGGGACCAATGGCTCTGGGCCAGGGACAAGGGTGCCAAAGCACAAGACACAGGAGACAGAGAAAAATGTTGGAGTGCAGATGGAAAGCCAGGATTTGTGGTGACCACAGAGGAATGGCAGGGGCAGGAACCAGATGGGACAGTGGCTGGCAAGGAAGGTCTAGCACCTTGTGCTCACAGGCAGTGCTGTGCCCAGGGAGGGGCACCTTGACTGGCAGGAAGCCCCAGGGGAACGGTGAAGGGAAAGGGGACAAAGAGGTGACAGATACCCAAGGGAGCAGGAAGAGAAGGGTTCCAAACACTGGAGGCGGTACTAGCATGAGGAGGGGGAGACCTTGCTGCTTAGGGTTTGAAAGAATTTCAGGGAATTATGCTTTGACCTCTATTTTCCCCTGTGTATTGGTGGGCAAAATCCTCAGCTGAAGGAGCATGGGGGTTGAGATTTGAAACCAGGAAAGGTCTTTTTGTTTTGAGACTTGGCCTCTCTACATTGTCCAGGCCGGCCTTGAAATCCTGGGCTCAAGACATCTCCCTCCTTAGCCTCCAGAGTAGCTGGGACTACAGGTGTGTGCCAGTACCTGGAAGGAAAGGTCTTAGTGGAGGGGCAGCAGGGAGCAAGTTGATGAGCACAGGACACTGGCCAGGCAGTGTCCAAGGCCACCTAGTTGTGGGTTATAGAGGATTTAGGGAGTCCTTATTTGCCCTGTAGAAAAAATGTGTGTGTGTGTGTGTGTGTGTGTGTGTGTGTGTGTGTGTGTATACATATACATACATATATCTCATTTTGGCACCAGGGATTGAACCCAGCAGTGCTTAACCACTAAGCCACATCCCCAGCCCTTTTTATTTTATTTTTTGTGTGGTACCGGGGATTGAACTCAGGGGCACTCAACCACTGGGTCACATCCCCAGCCCTTTTTTGTATTTTATTAGAGACAGGGTCTCAGTGAGTTGCTAAGTGCCTCGCCATTGCTGAGGCTGGCTTTGAACTCACGATCCTCCTGCCCCAGCCTCCCAAAGTGCTGGGACTACAGGCGTGTGCCACCGCGCCCGGCTCCTTTTTTATTTTTTGAGGCAGGGTCTTACTAAGTTGCGGAGGCTGGCTTTGAACTTGCTATCCTCCTGTCTCAGTCTCCTGAATTGCTGGGATTTACAGGTGTGCACTAGCACACCCTGCTGGAATTTATGAGTATTAACAAGCAGGTTATTGGAATTGTGGACTATGAACTCTAAACTGGATTAGAAGGAAAAGTCAATGAAGTAAAAACAGCTGTTCCACAGGAGTGGGAACCAGCTGGGAGGACAGAGGCTGTGGTCAAGGATGCTAAAATTAGTGATGCTGGTGGGGAGCAATTTGGGATGTGTGTGGCTGGCGAGGTCTGGACGAAGGTACTAAGCAGCCCTGGTGGTAAAATGGACTTTTCCTTGCTGGGCGCAGTGGTGCACACCTGTAATCCCAGCACTTGGGAGGCTGAGGCAAGAGGATCTGGAGTTCAAAGCCAGCCTCAGCAATGGCAAGGCACTTAGCAACTCAGTGAGAGCCTGTCTCTAATAAAATACAAAAAAAGGACTGGAGATGTGGCCCGGTGGTCAAGTGCCCCAGAGTTCAATCCCCGGTACCAAAAATAAGGACTTTTCCATGTGGTTACTGAGAAAGACTGATTCCAATACTAAAGTCTTTTAACAACCACCTTTAATTCTATAATACCTTCTCCCTTAGCCATTAATACATTTTGAAAATATCCAAAACTAAAATAAGGCCTTGGGTAACGAAGGTCTTGTTTTTGTGCATATCTCTGTACTATAAAAGAGCTCACACCTGGGACTGGCAGGCCCCCAAAGTGGTTTTGAGTATGTAGTTCATCTCTTTTTGTCCACATTTTTCCAGTGTTTGCTTCTTTTATGATGAAATGATTGGCTGGAATATGGTCTACCAGTTTGTACAATAACTTCCTTAAGCTTATTCTCCGTTATCCATGCGTTTTTCAGCATAGGCATTTTTACATAATACCAACTTTTTTTGGGGGGGGGGGTGCTGGAGATTGAATTTAGGAACTTAAACATGTTAAGACTGTGTTCTAACACTGAGCTACACCTCCAGCCCATTGTGACTTTTTTTTTTTTTTGGTACTAGGGACTGAACTCAGGGGCAGTTGACCACTGAGCCACATCCCCAGCTCAATTTTGTATTTTATTTAGAGGCAGGGTCTCACTCAGTTGCTTAGCGCCTCGCTTTCTGCTGAGGCTGGCTTTGAACTCGCAATCCTCCTACCTCAACCTCCTGAGTTGCTGGGATTACAGGCAGGGCCACACTGCCTGGCTCCAACATGACTTGTTTTAAAACAAGGTCTCACTAAGTTGTCCAAGTGTGACTCGAACATGCAGTATTCCTGCCTTAGCCTTCCAAGTTAAGGGATTACAGGCATGGGCCAGCATGACTTCTGAATGCCACCTGGGTTCCTATTATGGTTGCACCTACAGCAGTGGAGAGGAGCTTTGGTTAAACTGGGAGCATGTGCTTGGAGCATGCCCCAGCTCACAGTGAGTGCTCAATGTTGCTTGCTATTGGCTAATTAAATCATTTGATGCTTAAACTTCCTGATGAAATGGGTTGGCCATGCCTACCTCATGCACCATTCTGAAAATTAAGTCAGATACAAAAGTACCTGGGAATGGGGGTAGTAGGGGAATCAATTCTTATGCATTCCCCTTTCCATTCTAGAGGCAGCAAACAAGAGACGTTGAGACAGGAAAACTGGCCCAACAGTGAGGCCGTGGTGCTCTTCAGCAGTTCTGCAGCACCCAGCACAGGGCAGAGGCGGGCTCAGCATGACATTTTCTGGACAAAGCCACTTGGCTGGTTAGACCCTGGGCACAGCTGCAGCAGGAGGCGGAATCTTCTCTCCTTCACTTTAGTGTTTTCCCATCAAATGCAAATTGGAATTCAACAGGACAACAGTCAAAGGCAGGAGAACCTGAATTTCTTTTACAGAATCTGAACCCTGCACTGTAGCAGCAGCACAAAGGACCCACCAGTCTGACATCAAGCCAACAATACCACACAGCAAGACAAAATGGACAAATTTCAGGTCCAAATTCAGAGTTTTACATATGGAGCAAGGAGAGAGGAGGAAAAAAAAATGATAAAACATTCAACAAAAGAAATTAAACTAGCAGAATAAAACAGGAAACCACAATAGTAAATGCTTAGCAGCCAAACACATTTATTAGTCTTTTTCTTTTTTTTTTTTTTTCCAGGAACCCAAAAATATTTTGTAGTTATAATGTAAGCAACTGAGTTGCACATAATACAATCATATCTTTCCAAAATAAAATAAAATAAAAAACTAAACAAAAACAAAAATAAGCTGTTTAAAAGCCCAAAAAAAAACCCTTCAGAAAACTCTCATATATGCATTACATCATCTCTCAGTTTTAATGAAATGACGACGACTTAATTCCGTATTACTCAACCTGTCACAATCCAATAAAACACCACCCTTCAGTTTTTTTTGTTTGTTTCTGATATATATATATATATATATATTTTGAAATCCAGCATGAGAAATACAGTACCTGCTATGGCAAAAAATACACATAAAATGCAACTTTTCAGCTTATTTGTACATTAGTAGAGTTTAACATTTTATTGTTTTTTTTAAGTGAACCAGTGATTTTAAGTACCACTATACTAAAAAAGTAAAAATAAAATATAGAAAAGGGGGGCCCAGCCTGCCGTGCAAGTGCACCTCTAAAGTGCCTAGTTTCTGTGTCCATGTAAAACCAGTAACATGAGGAGCAATGTCAACATATGGGAGTTTGATTAAACCTCTATTTAATAAAAAAGACAATGCCATATCCTCCCTTTTCTCCCCCAAGTGTCCTTAAATCCCATCATCCTCTTTCTCTATTGCCCATCAGAAGAGAGAAAAGAAAGCCACCAAAATAATATTGTAAAAGCTATTTCAAGTATAAGAAAAACAAAACACTTATAGGTAACTTGCAGAGAGCATCAACATGTGCAGCTATTTAGTCCTTTTGACAGGTTTTGTTTCTGCTGAGTGTTTCAGATGAGAGGTTTTTTTTTTTTTTTTTTTTTTTTTTTGCTGTACCTTCTGTTACCTGTTTGTGTGCAAAGTTGGAAAGCTGCCTCTTAAAAATCCAGCCTCCTTTTGATGCCTTCTCTGCACCTTCTGTTTAAAGGGGGCAAGGAGAGCTGTGGAGGAGGAGGGAAGGAGGGAGCCCATGTCACAGGGATTCAGTGGTACCTCTCTGCCTCTCCTCCTCAGCCACACCCCCAGGTCCTCCCTTGTCTCTGGTTCACCCTCAGTGACTCCTCACTGAAGTGACTCCCACTATTCACTGTTTCCTGATTTGGTAGGATGTATTTCACTATGTAAACATAGCCCCCTAGGATTATGGAACCCAAAGCAGCATTTATATCTCCATCGAAAGGGAGAAAGATAAAAATAGTCAAGAAACCTCTCCTCAGGTTGCTTTTGTTGTCTGTTTTTGGTTACGCAAAACAGGGATGGGATGGGGCAGATTCAGAATGTGAAGTTGTAAGCAAATTGTGGGGACTTAGGAGTGGCCGTGGTTAGCTGTTGTATCTGCTTTATTCCCTCCCAGTTTTTTTTTTTTTTTAAACTTGTTAAAAATGTTCCTGCACCTTAAGTCGTGCTGAGATTAAGGCCAAGGGTGCAGAGTCTTGTGCACGTGTCTCTGGGAGCACATTCGGGTGCGTGCACCATTTTGTTGTCTTCTGTGAGATCACTGTGTACACTTTGGTCACTGATGTGTGCAAAGGGTGGTAGTGGGAGATGTCCCAGGAAAGAGGTGTGGAGATTAGCAAAGCCCTTTGGGAGCATCAGAGAGGGGCAGAAAGGCAGGCATAACCCACAAGGGATCAGAAGAAGGAGACTGCTAGGTAAGAGCCTCCAGGTAACAACAAAAGGAGAATTCCAAGTCGACAGAGCCCGAATCAGAAGGTGGGTGGAGGATGAACATGTACTTATCATCCAGCTTCTTCCTCAGTGGAGTCGTCACTATACAAGACCAGGGAGAGCAACTAGAAAGAGTTTCTCAACAGTTTACTTACAGAGAGATGGGGTGGGGGTAAAGAAGCCATTCAGCAGGATCCATTCCAACCCTGCCTCATGGGGACCCAAATCCAGGAAGCTGGCAGCTGACCGAGTCCTATGAGTTCGGTGTTAAAGGTACTTCCCTAAGCCTGATGGAGGGAGGAAGATCCGAAGATGTGCATGGCCTTCAAGGTTGTTAGCACGGTCTCCTTAGATGAGTTTCCTTCTAAGAAATCCATACATTTTCAAAGCATCACAATCTGACAAGATTATGAATTTTTTAGCACAAACTGAAATGCCAGGGATTAAATCCCTTGTGAACTACAGAATGATATCCAAGGGGTGTGTGTGTGTGAACCAAGAAAGACTAAGTGCTCAAGGTCTTGCTTAGAAACCCTCTAGAGTCCCAGGAGAGGACAGATCTTCTGGAGAAATCCATACATTCCCCACCCCAGTCTGGGATACTGGAACAGATGACAGCTAGTTAAGATGACAGGGTTGGACACTGGTCTGTGGTCACTTTTGGGTGGGGAGCTACAGACACAGCTCCACCCAGAAACAGATTCACTCCACTGACCTGCTCTGTCTTTGCTTCTTTAACATGAAAGGATTAAGATCTGAGACTTTTGATGGCTTAACATGGAAAATATCATATTTTAGGGTTACTTTCACAGCAAAGAATGTTTTTAAAGTTATCCTGCTATTTACACATTTATATTTTATAAAGGATAACTCACCAATGTTAGAAAGGAGACAGGAGTTAGGGTTTCCATTGCAGGGGCACACGGTACCTCGAGGTATTGTTTTGTGTTAGACAGTTGAAACGCCAGGATCTGTTTTTTGTTTAAAGGCCATCTAGCAGAGCGGAACCCTGATAAGGTCATGCCTATGCAGTCCTGCACCGGCACGAGGAGACTGTGATTGAGTCTGCTACTCGTTACAGTACTGTGAACATCAACAACAAAAGTTGCTGCATGGAAAACACTGAATACAGGCCAAATGATCTCTTGCTTATGATATCGTGTGTTGCAAATAATGCCTAGGCCAGAGCAATGCAGGTGCCATGATGTATCACAGGCAAGATCAAAGGAATTCTGTTAGAACTAAGAAGAGGACTATGTAGGCCTTCCCATGTCACTCACTCACTGCTCACCAGTATGGACAGCATAATAAATGCAGGGGGAAGCAGAGAGATTCCATCTGGCTGTAGAACAGTGGATGGGGAAGAGAATCCTTTCTTGCCTGCCAAGCAACAGCAGGCAACAGCCCTCTTCCCCACAGAGGAGGACAGTTCCCTCATAATTAAGAATAAGTTCACTTAACAATGATTAAAAAAAGAGAGAAAGTAAAAAGAAGAGGAAGAATTTTTGAATTGACAGATTTACTTCAAGGTCAGCACAAGGGAGGAGTGGTTTTCTGAGCTGAAGGGTTCTGGATTCAGGAAAGGATGAGCACTTCTTTGTCCAGAGAACACAGGAGCCTTTGGGGTCCCAGTTTCCCTGGATTAACACTGCACGGCTAGGATCAGGGATCCTGTACCATACTGGTGGTCAGGAGCTGCAGGCCCCCCGAATGTGCCTGGTCATCTGACCTGCCAACCATGGCAAGAGGCCTCAGGTCTCTTTCGACTCCACAGTGGCAACCTTGACGCATCTTCTCTCACTCTCCCCTCCCCTCCATGATGTGGGGATACCATGGACACAGAAACTGGAGAACAAGGACGCAAAGCAACCCTCTTCCCCCCTCCGCCCTCCTCCCCCCCTTTTGCAGAATGCATAGTTACAATTCACGGTACAAAATAAAGAAGCAATGATGACCACATATGGACTTTTTTTTTTTTTTTTTTTGAAAAAAGAAAAAAAAAATCCAACAACCTCTTCTTAAATTCAGTATCAAAATTCACATTTGCATAATAATACATTTCAAGGCCATCAGAGAGGAATGAGAGTGAAGCAAGGAAGCAAGGCTCCCCTCCTCCCCTTGTCTTCCTGAAGGAATCTAGCGGGGGACTGCTTTCCTCTGTGGGGGAGTTGTGAGGAACTGCGGGAATGGCCCTTAGCATCCACTTGGTATTTCTTTAGAAGATAGGGAGTGGGGGAGAAGAGGTGGAATTGTTGAAAACATCAGAACAAATGAAGAGACACTGCAGATTTCTACGCTTAACTATAATAATCACTGACGAAGTAAAACATGACTTCGGATTTTTCTTTTCTTTCTCACAAACTTCAATCTCAACTCTTTCAAAATCTTTTTCCTTGTGTGCAATGCCCTGTGTGCATGAAGGGCAAGATGATGTGACTTCCACTAGGGAAAACAATGACTTTCTCAGGACACAGAATGAAAGGGTGAACACATACAGCCCGAGCTGCACACGCAGAAGCCAGCCAGAAAATACCTTCTTTACATGCATGAATGCGTCACAAACGTTACCATATTCCAATCTTCCAATGCTTACGGAAACACAGGAAATTAAATAGTTACATGCACGCGCATGCGCGCGCGCGCGCACACATACACACAGAAAACTAGGGAACACAGATATCAAAACCCAACTTGCACTCTTGGACTAACCCGGGCCTCTTCACTTGTGCAACTGCAACTCATCCTCTCCTCTCCAGAGCCCCAGAATCTCTTCCACACAACCACATGTGCAACACTGATGCTAATGAAAGCTCAACAGCTGCCCCTGGAATTCCAGAGAACTCCACTGCCCCAAAGACGGGGCTGTCTTTCTGTGTTCACCACAATGGGTGGCCTCTACTCCAGACAGACGGTCTCTGAACTCAGCAAGGCACATTCAGAGGTACTTCACTTGAGTGATTTCTGGGACAAAATTAAAAGGGGATGTTGGAGGTGGTGTTTTAAACACATTTATTCTAACCTAACCCAAAATTTCTGGCAAGTGTCAGGCTAAAATGTATCACTTGTGGAAAATAAAAAACAACACTACCTTTACAAGGTATGTGACTTCTTGAAGGGCTCTTGAGGCTTTTGCTTTGTTTTGCACAAATCCTCTTTTTACATTTGGTAATCTACTGCCTTCCTCTCTGTGAGGCTGCTCTGCCTCGCAGCCTCCAGTTACTTTACTACCCATTCCCACCCCCAGAGCTGGACACACCTTCCAGTGCCCAAGGAGGAATGCCCAGTTCACCAGGAGGTCTAGGAAGTCAATGCTAAGGGAAAGGAAAGCAGTACAAAAGAATTACCTTTATTTGAAAAATCTATCCAAACTTAATGATGCTGGCTGGAAATGGGTCAAGTGTAATTGGGAATTTATTTCCAAAGCAATGACTCAAGGTTTGAAAATGAAGTCGAGGCACACACTGCTTCAGGGAAACACTGTTTTCACAGAAAACTTCTTGTCTGTGGAGTTTACTTGACCTTTGCCCTCCCATGAAAAGATAAGTGTTTGCCACATGAAGAGCTCTGCAGAGACCCTCTGGAGAGGGAGTGCCATATTCCTGGCATGCAGTGTCTTGTTAAAAGCAAATCCAGGTGTACAGTTGACTGAAAAGGGAACTATTTAAATTCTGTGAAACAAACACTGGCAGTTTCTGTCACTTTGCTACTCTTTTGGAGAGTGGAAGGTGGTTTTCTGGGTGACAGCATGAGATTGACAGATTAAAAAACAAAAACAACTCAGACATTAGACATACTTCATAATCACTCAGGACCTAGTCCAAGTGATCACGTATGTATGCTGGGCTGGTGGGGAGCTACTCTCTACTCCCTGCCCAGCTTTCCCATTCTCTACCCTCTAGATGTTCATGGCCTCCTTTGGCAGAATGGGGTAGGAGGTAGGAGATATGTGGGCAGTTTAGAGAAGGCTGATGCTCAGTTTTTATTGAGTTATTACTATGTTCATAGGTTTTTGGAGTTGACAAATATTTCAAATCTAAAGAATATGATACCACCACACACCGTGTCAACATTACAAGTCAAGAAGAAAACACCATCATTGGACAAAGGGGGACCTTCACATGCCTTTGGCACTGGCCTTAAGCCTACAGATCATATCATAGAGTGTGCACAAACTCTGAACATGGAGATAATAGTCCAGATTATTGATCAAGATACAAAAGGGGCACAGCCTGGTGTGCAGCAGGGCCAGAGGGCACCCTATTTTTGTGAATGAGGTCTAAAGATAGACAATACAAAATTCTTATCTGCACTATCAGTGGCCTTAGTTTTACTCTTGCAGGAGGAAAATCATCATGGCAGAATAAGACTTCTTTCTGCAGTAACACTAAGAAGTATAGTTAATGCACAGACATGAAGTATGACAAAACTTGGCAAAAACACTGGAGAAAAAAAGTTTGATTTATTTTTTGACCAGTTAAAAACATCTACTCCTAGCTGAAGACCTTATAACAAAAACAAAACTAAAAACTCAAACCCATAAACAACAAAGCTTTATATGCTGAATTTAAACTATACGGATGGAGAAAAATGGGACTTTTTTGTGGGATGGAGGGAACTGGGGATTGACCAGATTGAACCCAGGGCCCCTCTTCCACTAAGCTACTCTCCAGTCCTTTTTAAAATTTTGAGACAGGGTTTCGCTATATTGCTGAGACTGGCCTAGAACTCGCGATCCTTCTGCCTCAGCCTCCCGAGCTGCTGGAATAACAGGTGTGTGCCACTGTGCCCAGCTAGAATGGGAACTTTTCTACACAAGACTCATTGTGCCTAACCTGAGAAATGGCTATTACAGCCAAGTCTGTTGAAAACACCGTTTACACTCGGAAGAAAACGGGCTTTGCTTGAGCATTTTGCTCAGCACACAGACACTAGAGTCAAGATGACACTATACAAAAAATAAGATGCCAAAGGACACAGCTTCTGAGGTTCAAAGGGAATCTGGCTGCTAACCCCACAAAACCACACCCCCTCCGTGAAAAGGGTGAAAGTGAAAAGAATATTTGCTGTTAAAAGTCTGTGAACTTTTAGTTTCTGGTAGATATATTAATAAAGGTGCTTCCAAGTTCTTAGGCAGGAATTTCTCTCGTTCCTTTCTCCTTCCCTTGCATACCTGAATACAGCACATTCAACCCACAGGAGCGTGGAAGAACCAGTTATTAATTTAGGCTACATTCATGTCAGAAGAGATGGGAAAACTCTTAGAACAGCAGCCACAGTCACAGAAAATCAGCCGCTAAAGTGAAACTAACTGAAGGGCAATAAACAGCTGATGTGGAAAAGGGGAGGAAGGGGACGAGGACAATGCTGATGAAAGAAAGTGGTTTGGAATCTTTTTGTGTGGTGCTAGGGACTGAACCCACGGTTTGGAATCTTCACTTGAAGCATTGCTAAGTCCTCTCTCCTGAGCGTTGTGAATGGAACACTTGTAGGGTCAGGGACGGAGGAGCTGGACGTGTTATAGAGACCATCCATTTCTTCCCAGTGTTGCAGAGACCTGAGCTTTTCCACACCTGAAGTGAGGTCAGGGCACTGGATCTCACTGGCAGCAGAGGCCCCTGTCTGATGGCCCCCATTCCCTATTTCACACTTTTTTCCTTTTGGCTATTCATGTTGTAGACAGAAACCAAGTTCGTGATTTTTCAGAGCTATACACACTTCCAGTCACTCTAGCAATCAAATGTTTAAAAAACAAAACCCTAGTACAAAATGGAAAACTCATGCTTAACATGTCCAAAATGTATACAAAATAAAATCTATGTAATGAGGCCAGAATGTGCTGGAAAAGGGGACATACCCACTGAATTTTCTAAGTACACCAAAGCCACATAACTTCTTGGTAGACATGGCTCTTGCCAAAGAATACCATGGAAAGAAAAGAGCTTTCCTCTTTAAGGATACCCTCACCATAACCTTTTGTTAGGTCACTGCCAACCAATAAAGCAAAGCTTCCAGCAAATTGACAAAGGATGGGTGGGTAGGAGGAGAGGACAGAAGACGACAGAAGTAGAAAAACAGGAACCCCCTTCCATTGGCCCAGCACAGAGACTTTCCCGATCGCAGGAGCAGTAACCATTACACACCTGGAGAAGTCAACGCTGGGTAAGGGAGGGCACACACACAAAGAAGGAAATTGGCATTCCACATATCACAACATAAAAGCCTATTTAGCTTCCTTGATTTCTGTTCATCTGTTGAATTTAGCCCACTGTCTTTGGGGCCTGTCCAGGACCACTCTAATTACCATCCTGGGCAAGCATCCTACCAGCTGTGGAGGGACTGGACATGGGCACACGCGTGTCCCCTGCCTGGGATGTCTGGGTGTGTGAGCGAAGGCACTAAAGCGGCTTTGGAGACACTGCAGGCAGCGACCCACCCACTCCCTTCCCTGTGGAGCCAGAGTCTCTTTCCCACCGCGAAGCTTAATGTTTTAAAGAAGCTGTGGTCATGCTTGGGAATGCTGACCCCTGGCCCCAGGAAAGATATGAAAGGAGAACTCAACGTCCAAAACTGAAAGGAAACAAACACTCCAGATCTCCGAGGAGGGAGGGAGATAATTAAGCAGCAGATCTTCAAAACAGCAATTAAAACAAGTACAACAGTAGCTGGGAGCTAAGAAAGTAAAATCACTTGTTCCTTATTAGATTCTTCTACATTTTCTCCTCCTCTTCCAATGACAAATGGAGGTGAGACAGACATTCTTCCTTAATAGAACAGTCCATATATAATTTCCTCTAGTAATGCCTATGTTTTAAAATTTGTTCCAAAAATTATTAACCTATATTTCCTAACTCTTTACATAGATTCTCAGCAATCCAACCATACTATTTTACAGATTAGAATTACTCTTATTATTTTTTTTAATTTTTAAAGCTGTTGTTTCTTTCTGTATTCCTTTCTTTTGTTGCTGGGGTTGAAGGGACAGGGAGAAGGGTTCCATTGAAAAAATTAAAATGGCTAGGGGAGGTTCCAGTTCAGCCTTACAGGGAAAGGAATGAGGTCAGGCATTCCCACTCTGTGCAAACACTCCCTGTTACATTACACGGGATTTCAAATAGTCCACGACGGTGCTCTTAATCCTTCTCCCATATTTTTTAAGATAATGAATTTACCTGTTGCTGCTAAATTGATAATTCTTAAAAAATATTTCTTTCTATATGTTTTAAAATGTATGATCCCCAGTATGACAATAACGTTTGGAGACTTTTCTTTTTACATTTTTTTAAGTAAAAATTATTTAAACTTTTTGAAGTTTCAGGAACTTGTAAAAGTTTATTAACAGGAAAGAAACAGCCGTCTATCTAGGATAAGATACGGTTAAATAAACCATCTTCAAAAAACTGGCTTCCTACCCTAGAATTCCTGAGAATGCTTGCAAATTTTAAAGCAGGAAAATAAATGTTAAAAATAAAAACAAAAAACACTGTTAAATGCTCCCAGAGTTAGTCTTCATCTAAAATATATATTTATATGTATATATATATGTATATATATACGCACTTTTTGGTCTTTTTTTTTTTTTTAAGTTTTTAGTTTTTTTCCCTTTAAGCTTATGATGGAAGAACATTTTAGCTTCTCGTGTTTATTTTTACATATTTCAAATCCCTCATTTATGTCTTGTAAACAAGAGGGGCTCTAGCACCCGGCTTTCACCGTAGTATCGTAAGGAACTCCACTAAGCCATAGTGCAGGTCAAGGACCCAACAGGCAGGAGGAGAAGAGGGCAGGACAGGGCACAGCCGTGAACCAAGAGCGGCAGTGGATAGTCCCACTGGCTCTCAGGAGTCTCCGGAAGAGCTCCTGGCCCAGGGACACTAAGATTTAGCCTTCTGTTTGTAGATGTCTGAACACAAGCTGTGCTTCACCTGGAGGTCACCACACGTGACAGGGCTCTACTCCAACGTGGAGAGCAGTCAGTGGGGCTGGAAGGAGACGCATGTTCGGGGCAGAGGCGAGAGGGGCACGGTGGTGATGAAAACCGGAGAGCAGGAGGGCACAGTCAGTTTGGACAAGGCATCCGTGGGATCAAACCAGCGCTGCAAACTCAAGTGTGAACACCCGCCCGCAAAGGGCTTCCCACGGACTGGCACATGCAAGCGCTCACTTGAATTATGCCTGTCAATCTCTTTTGAGGCTAGGTTTGTCATCAACAGAATATGCCAACAGGACTACAGAATTTCCCATTCTTTGTCTCACAAAACCACTTACATGCAAATAACTTTTTTTTTTTTGCCTTTTCCTGTACACACCCATCCACCCACCTACACAGACACGACCAAAAGTCAAATGTATCAGGCATTGTTGTGTCCTTCACTGAAGATGCTAAAGAAAGAAAGACTCCCTTGAAAGCAGCAAGTTACAGAGGACAGTAGAGGTCTGCTCCCACCAAGGGCTGGAATGGGCAGGTATCTGCTGGTACAGAATGTCGGCACTTTATGTTAACAGTACAATGCAGACTGGGGCGTCCACACAAGTGCTAGCTCATCACCAGCACATGTCCCCCTCCCCCGCAACCCCCCACCTGTTTTGTATAAAGGGGTACCCTCAGGTCCACTGTCACTCTTCACAACAAGCAGTTTGATATATTTTGATTCCAACATAGCACATACATGTTGGTGGTAACTGTGGATTAAACGTTGCCCCCTGTTCGGCCCAGAGTACTACTACATTGATGCTTTAAAAAACAAAAAACAGAACAAAACAAAAAAAGTCTTTAAATACAGAAATAAAAAAGCAACATTACAAAGGGGGAAAAAAAGAGGTCAAAACAAAAAATAAAAAAATAAAAAAAAATAAAAATAAAAAGGTGCAATACTTAAGTCTTTGCTAAGTTATTCCTGCCTAAGCAAAACCACGTACACAGGAAATACACAACACAGAGAAACAAAGGGAAACGCTTGAAGTACACACTGGTTTAAGAACATTCGTTAAGTAAACGTCTCTGTCAGTGATGGCCTGGTGCTGTAACACGCCACGGCCTGGCACAGGTAACGCTCAGCGAGAGAGGAGCAGAGAGGGAGGAGCTGCGATGCTTCCAGGAGGCTGCTCACAACTTACTGTTTTCTGTTTTCCGTCAAATGAAAATGAGAACCAATAGAAATATTTAGCATTACCTGATTTTTTTTTTTTTTATAAATTTCTCACACCTGCTCACACAGGAAAGCGGGAACACAGGTTTTCTGCTTTTGAGACATCATGTAATCTAAAAACTATCTTATAGTCTGTTCCCATTCAAACTAACAAAAAGGACCTGCATGAAACTTAACAGAAGCTCAGGTGTGCCTAGTGGCCATTCACTTTTAAAAAACAGACTGAACACACAGCTGCTCCAAGAGGTACCTCCTACTCTCTGATTTTTGGGCTTGGCAGTGCTCCGCTCTACTGCTAGGTCAAGAGGAACTAGAGAACCTCACTCTCAGGCTAACGTGTAAGTGGAAAGGAGCTCCCTGCTCTTGTGGTGAAAAAGCACTCTTTGTCTCAATGCAGCCTGACAGAGTGGCTTCAGTTGCAGTGGCTCCCTGTGCTTGTGTGTTCTCATAGTTTAAAAAATAAAATAAAATAAAAAGCGGATGGCCGGCCAGCCAGCCTGCAGACTGTCAGCAATGCAGCTTTCTGAGAAATGAGGTGGGGTGGGAGGAAAAGGGAGGGACGCAGGCACACACACAGAGACAGGAGGATGCACGCGAATGCACATGAACACACGTGCACACACATACCAGAACAAGCATGCCTGGGCAGTTACATGTGCCAGAACACACTGGTATTTATCAACCAGCCAATCACAAATTTTTTCCTTTTTTTTTTTTTTTTTTTTTACGTTTTTTGTTTTTGTTTTTAAAGTGAGGCTCCGTCAGTCTTCCCTCCCCCCTCCCCCAACAATTCTTTTGAATTTCCCTCCCTCCCAAACATGGTAGACCTAAGGACGGAAACACACCCAGTGCAAACAAAGTTAAAAAGCTATTTTTTTTTCAGTATATATGTTTCTTAGCAACAACTTCCATATAACATGAAAAAAGTGAAAAACTAGAAACTAATTTTTTTAATTTTTTTGTGTTTAAATTTAAATGGTATGTGTACTTGCTTCACATTGTCTTTCTAGGTTGGCGTTCATGATTCAAGTATTTCAAGAGTGATATGTTCTCTTTTTGGATTCATATTCCAAACGAAAAAACTGAAGTTATAAGGGAGGCAACTATGTGCTCAGACAGTCTGTCAATGACCCACCTTTTTTTTTTCCTCTCTCCGTTTTCTTTTTTCCTTTTAAAAATGTATTTATTGCAAGTTGAAAAAAAAACGAAAAGGTCAAGTTAGTGCTGCTGCTGTTCCAAAAAAGGTCACGAGGTCAGAGTTGAAAGTTCTAAGTTCAGATTGAATCCGACCCTCCTCCCAGAAGGTCACCAGGTAGTAAAGGAGCAGGGCTGCCCATCCTATGGGGATCTTCCACAGTTGGGACTCCCCACAAGCTAGAAGAATAGTTTGGGGGCCCCCACAACGAAGCGCCAGCAAGATCAGCCCCGCTGCTGCCACCAGCACTGCTGCTCCATTGCCCGAGCCCAGTGGACCCACCGAAAAGGTTCAGCGCAGGTCCTACAGGGTCTGACTGGTTCTGGCCGGTCTCCAGCGACTGCCACCCGGTGGCTGGTGCACTTGGGGTTGCTGCAGGCGTAGGGGGCTGAGCTTGTGCCAGAAAGCGGCTAACTTCATCATCGGTGGCAAACTCAGCCAGGATGGTAGTGTTTCCCAACACACACCTGGAGAAGGGAGGAAAAGAGAGCTGTGGGTCTGAGGGAAATGCTCAAGCACACCTGGGACTGAATGCTTCCAAGTCCTGTCACTTCTCCTGGATGCTTTTGAGTATGCAGAATCACAGGCCCCACCCTGGGCCTTCAGATCAGAACCTGCACTTCAACTGATGCAATGCAGTGAGGTGTCACCAAAGCTCCAGAGAGACAAAGACTCCCGATACCATGTATCCACACCATATGGAGTTTATACAATTTCTGATAACTTGACTATCACAAAGTTGTCGGTGTGTGTGTGGGGGAGGGTGAATACATGGAGCTCAGAGGAGTTTTTTTTTTTTTTGGTGGTACTGGGGATTGAACTCAGGGGCACTCGTCCACTGAGTCACATCCCCAGCCCTTTTTTGTATTTTATTAGAGACAGGGTCTCACTGAGTTGCTAAGTGCCTCGCCATTGCTGAGGCTGGCTTTGAACTCGCGATCCTCCTGCCTCAGCCTCCCAAAGTGCTGGGATTACAGGCGTGCACCACCGTGCCCGGCTCAGAGGAGTTTTAATGCAGTGCAATTACTCTCAATGATAAGATGACAGTGGCTACATGCCATCATACATTTGTCCAAATCCATTCAAGGGATACCACCAGAAATAAATCCTAATCTGAACCATGGACTTTGGGAGATTAAGTGTCAACCTATGTTCACCAATTGTGACAGATGGACCACACTGGTGAGTGATGTGAATAATGGGGGAGGAGTAGAGGCATATGGGAAATCTCTGTGCCTTCCTCTCAATTTTGCTGCAAACCTATAAGTACTCTGGGGGAAAAAATTCAAATCTTAAAAGAAGGAAAGAGAAGAAAAATGTCATTTCTTTTTGTCCCATGTGGGGTAAGGATCACACCCACAGCACCAAGCAACTCAACTCTGGACACTCAAAAGTGCTGCCCCATCCTGGGGCTGGGCATGCTTGCTGCCTGGGCTTTCCCACTGGCCACTCCCTCTGTATGTGGATCTTTGTCATGGCATTTGCAGCCAAAGGGAGTCAAGCCCTTTGCCGTCCACCAGTTGACAATGGCTGGGAGAGGGAGAAGTCTGACCCAGTCCCATCTACTTCAAGCAAAAACCCAGCCACCCACCCACAAAATTTCAACATCATTTACAAAGAGGCTACAGAAAGCAGCTAGATTCTTTTATGAAAAATGACAGCATTTAAAATGTTTCACATTATATAAACATCTGCTTTGTTTTGTGGTACTTAAATTTTTTTTTTTTTTTTTTTTTTTTTTTTTGTGGTACCGGGGATTGAACTCAGGGGCACTCGACCACTGGGCCACATCCTCAGCCCTTTTTTGTATTTTATTTAGAGACAGGGTCTCACTGAGTTGCTAAGTGCCTCGCCATTGCTGAGGCTGGCTTTGAACTCGCGATCCTCCTGCCTCAGCCTCCCAAAGTGCTGGGATTACAGGCGTGCGCCACCGCGCCCGGCTTGTGGTACTTAAATTTACTCAACTATTTCACAAATTATTTACATTTGGAGTTCTGATGATCAGCCTATAATACCACAGGACAATCTTAGGTAGAAAAGACCTGCCACTTCAGTACCCAAGACCTGGAAATGCATGCATGATGGTGTTAGTTATTTTATTTTATTTAATTTATTTTTTAAAAAATATTTATTTATTTACTTTAGTTGTACACAATGCAATGCATTTATGTTTACATGGTGCTGAGGATCGAATCCGGGCCACGCACGTGCGAGGCGAGCGCTCTGCCGCTGAGCCACAACCCCAGCCCCTATTTTATTTTATTTTATAGGTACCAGGGACTGAACCTAGGGATGCTTAACCACTGAGCGACATCCCTAGCCCTTTTTATTTTTTTAATTTGGAGACAGAGTCTTGCTGACTTGCTTAGGGCCTCACTCAATTGCTGAGGCTGGCTTTTAACTTGCAACCCTCCTTCCTCAGTCTCCCAAGCCTCTGAGATTACTGTGTGCCACTGTGCCCAACAACAGTGTTTTTTTATGCCTGTCCTTGTCTCATGCATCTCTGTTTGACTGAGCAGGTTCCAGGATACTCACGGGTGCTTCTCCTGCATGCTTGCCTAGAGGACGCAGGATGGAATACTCACATGTGCAGTGCGGTTTGGGCCTTGGCCGCCTCCTGTTTGGTGCTGTATCGAATCAGGGCAGTGCCCTGGGTTAGATTCAGATGGAATGTCAGCAGTGGACCATGCTGCATGCAGATCGTTCTCAAGGTTGACCCATCAATCTAAGGAGAAACAACATTTGTGAGATAAAACTTGGACAGGTGATGCACAAGGCAACTTTAAGATATTTACACACTGAACATCGTTTAGGACGACAGAACTGTGATACAGATTGGTTATAATGGTGATTAAATGAATTTGTGTACTTGTCAGAATTGTATACTATAAAGTGCAAATTTTGATGGATGCTACTAAATTGGCCTCAACAAAGTTAACCTCCATGAAAAAAGAGAAGACATTTACACACTGGACTTAGACATACTCTTTCCATTTTGCAACTAAAATGCACACATAAATTCAGCTCAAAACAAAAGAATATGACCCTAGCCGGGTGCAGTGGCGCACACCTGTAATCCCAGCACTTTGGGAGGCTGAGGCAGGAGGATTGCGAGTTCAAAGCCAGCCTCAGCAATGGCGAGGCACTTAGCAACTCAGTGAGACCCTGTTTCTAAATAAAATACAAAAAAAGGGCTGGGGATGTGACCCAGTGGTCGAGTGCCCGAGTTCAATCCCCGGTACCACACACACACACAAAAAAAGAAGAATATGACCCAACCTGTGATCTGTTTTTTCTTTCTTTCTTTCTTTTTTTTTTTTTTTTTTGGTGGTACTAAGGATTAAACCCAGGGCCTCACACATGCTAGGCAAGCACTCTGCCACTGAGCCAAATCCCCAGCCCCTGTGGTCTATTTCCTTTAAGAGGTAAACGCACGAGTGTGTGTTAATTTTTAGAGCCTAAAAAGGCAGAAACAAGGACTAGAGATAAACTTCAGTGGTAGATACTCACCCTAGTGTGTGTGAGGCCCTGGGTTCCATCCCCAGCACCACTAAATAAATAAATAATTGAGATAGCCCCCAAATAAGAATGTTAACATGTAAGGTTCTTAGTATTATTGCTAATACTTTATTCTTCTGTTTCCCTAGTAAACACCCTCACAAAGAGGTAAAAAAGAAAAGACAAACAAGAAAAGCATTGCTAGACACCTCATTATTTAGAATCTTGATGACTGTCCTACCTCATAGACCATCCCAATGCTGTCTTACACCTACTTTTGACCATCTCAAGGTGAGACCATTTCTTCCACCTTTTCTCTACTGTGTCCTCTGCCACCCAAAGGCAATGTGACCCAAGGTTGTAGTCCCTCAGTTCACTCAGTGTTCAGGATTAGGGATAATCACCCTAACCCACGAGTGAGTTAGATGAACAAATGAACAAACCTCTTCACTCTATGTGATGGGACTAATTTTGCATCAAGAGCCTAAATAGGTTTATTTCAGCTGATCATTCCAACATTTCAGTTTATTTCTTTGAAAAATAAGAATACTTTTTTTTTTTGGGGGGGGGGACTGGGGATTGAATTCAGGGGCACTCAATCACTAAGCCACATCCCCAGCCCTATTTTTTGTATTTTATTTAGAGACAGGGTCTCACTGAGTTGCTTAGTGCCTCACTGTTGCTGAGGCTGGCTTTGAACTCACGATCTTCCCGTCTCAGCCTCCTGAACTGCTGGGATCACAGGCATGTGCCACCACACCCGGCTCATTTCTTTGGAAAATAAGTAGGTTACTATTGAAATTGCTTTAAAAAATTGTGTTACTGGCTGCTGGATGAAAATGGGCAGTTTCCTGGAGCTCTTCAAAGAAAAAGACCAAAGAAACTCCCCTGAGCTTGTTTTATGAGTGAAAACTGACTACATAAGCATGTTAGTACATGCCACAAGACACTTTACAGGACAAATATCCTTTGAACCAATTTTAAGTGATTAAAAGTAAACTTATCCAGTGTCAAGATTTGCTCTTATAACTTTTTAAAAAAAAAATATTTATTTGCTTTAATTGTATACAATGCAGTGCATTTATGTTTACATGGTGCTGAGGATCGAACCTGGGCCGCGCCCGTGCTAGGCGAGCTCTCTACCGCTGAGCCACAACCCCAGCCCCTTATAACTTCTTTTTTTTTAATATTTATTTATTTACTTTAGTTGTACACAATGTTTTTTTTTTTTTTTTTATTTGTATGTGGTGCTGGGGATCAAACCCAGTGCCTCATGCATAATACATACATACATACACACACACACACACACACATATATGTACCTATGTGTATGTTGTAGATGGACACAATACCTTTCTTTTATTTTTTATTTGTATGTGGTGCTGGGGATCAAACCCAGTACCTCATGCATGCGAGGCAAGCACTCTACCACTGAGCCACAAACCTGGCCCTGTAGCTCTGATTTTTTTTTTTTAAATATTTATTTATTTACTTTAGTGGTACACAATGCAATGCATTATGTTTATGTGGTGCTGAGGATCGAACCCGGGCCGCACACGTGCGAGGCAAGCGCTCTGCCACTGAGCCACAACCCTAGCCCTCTGATTTTTTTTAAACTTAACCTTAAGTCTTTCCAATACAAACACAGCCACCCTATATTCACTTAATATACATAATATGCATACTTACTGTTTTTCCTAAGACAGAAAAAGTGAACAGCTGGTTAACTTGCCCAGGTTCCTTTCAAAATAGGAAAACCCTTATTGCTTCTTTCATCCTACCAATATCATTACCACCAAATTATATGACAACTCTTGAGAAAAAATAAGGCATACAAAGCTTTGAGAACTGTCATGTAAGATTCTGCGTACTGGGGCTGAGGATGAAGCTCATTGGCAGACTGCTTTCCTAGCATGCACCAGGCCCTGGGTTCTATCCCTAGCACTGCAAACCAACAAAAAGACTCTTCAGACTTCAGTCAAACATTAGCTAAATAAGGAGATAACCTATAATTTCCAGCAGAATTCATTAGGTATAAGTTAAGACTGCCTTTTGTACAGGTACCTTGAAACATGAGTCTTGTGATATACTCCCCATAAAGGGATTCACTGGGCAAATAAATTTAGGGGAAGATGTATTTCCTGACACAGAATGGTATGGTATGTTAGCATATTAAAGTGTCTAGAAATATCATAATGAAGAAACCTGCTTGCTTTTGTTCAGTCAAGTATATATTTCAATCATTAAGCCAGAAACCTAATGATAAACAAACATCTCATGGGAACACTTTGGAAAATGTTGATTTAGTAAAGTGCTTGTGAATCCATGTATGAAAACAAATGCTAGACAATGCATTCTACATGTCAAAAAGAGGTAGGCATAATCAATTCCTTTTAACAGGCACTATATTAAAGTAGGGCTGTCGAGTCCAGATTAAGCCTTGGGGTTCATTCAAAATGAGTTAAGTAACTCATTCAAACTGAGCCCCAGGCCTTAATACTTAACCTCACTGGAGAATACTGAATGCAATGCTGCTGCAAATGACTCAGTTATGGAGCCACCAAAGCAAAATGGAGATTGCTGCATATAGGCAAAACCCATTGGGAAAACGCCATCCAGAGGGCACATTCTGAGGGAGCATCAGTGATGCCATCTGTATTCAAAGAAGATAACAGGTGGGACCCCAAGTACCCATGTGGCATTAGGCTATGAAATCAGCAGATTCCTTTTTTTTTTTTTTTTTTTTTTTTTTTGGTACTGGGGATTGAAATCAGGGGCACTTGACCACTGGGCCACATCCCCAGCCCTTTTTTGTGTTTTTATTAGAGACAGGGTCTCACTGAGTTGCTAAGTGCCTCGCCATTGCTGAGGCTGGCTTTGAACTCGGGATCCTCCTGCCTCAGCCTCCCAAAGTGCTGGGATTACAGGCGTGCGCCACCGCGCCCGGCTAGCAGATTCCTTTTTATCGCAGACTTAGACAGTGAGTTATAAAGAAACATAAAAATGGTTAATGCTGAGCCTGAGGTCTTGTTGGATAACTAACACCAAAACACCTATTTTGGTATAACAGGTGTATGGTTCAAACTTTTTTTTTTTTTTAATATTTATTTATTTACTTTAGTTGTATACAATGCAATGCATTTATGTTTATGTGGTGCTGAGGATCGAACCCGGGCAGCGCACGTGCCAGGCGAGCGCTCTGCCGCTGAGCCACAATCCCAGCCCTGGTTCAAACTTTTTGTGTATGGTTCAAACACCCTTTCCCACTTGGTTCTAGATTCCATCCAGCCCACTACACAGTGGACTACCTCTACTACACAGAAATCAAACAATACCACCCCACTCTCACTGTTTTGTTTTTAAACTACACATATTTCCATCACCTTGAAGGCAGGTGTGAGACCACGTGGCCAGCACCCTCCTTCCAAAGTAGGCTATGAGCCACGAATGGGGAGAGGAGACCAAGAAATAGATGAGTTTTCTATCTCCTAACCTCCCCCACCTGTGAGTTTCTCTTAATAATGCTGGATCCTGTTTAGAAAACCACAAGAAAGCACAATTACCTGTGGAGTGAGATTATGAAGAACCAGCCAGTAACTAGGGCGAACTGAGCCACCATCGCTCCAGGTAGAGGCTGTAGGCAACCAGAAAAAAAGGATGAGGAAAGTTAAGAAGGAGCCTTGAGGGAGGAGCACTCCACCCAGCCCAAGGGCCCGACCTCGAGCTCTCCTCTAGAGTCCTCCACCCCAAGCACGCCAGCAGCCCTTCCCTGTCCTCCCCTATGATGACACAGCTGCTCTTACGGGCGGGTTCTCCTCACCTGAGGTAAGCCGAGAGTCCTGTGTCCCCCACCCCCTGACTGATCGGGGTGCTGTGCTGCTCCAGGGAGATGCCGGTTTGGGGTTGGTCAGGCCGGGAGGTGGGCGGGGCAGCGGTGTAGTGTTCCTGGAGGAGATGTGGTTTTTCCACATCTTGTTGGAGAGATGAGTGGGGTTGTGTCCTATGGGATCTGGGGACCACGTGGATTTATAATCAGGGAACTTTGCTGTGAGGAGAAAAAAATCAGGAAGCAATAAAATGGACCACAAGGGCTGGGGATATAGCTCAGTTGGTAGAGTGCCTGCCTCGCATGCTTGAGGTCCTGGGTTTGATCCCCAGCACCACAAAAAAAAAAAAAAAAAAAGATGGACCACAAGCATACATAAACTGTCTCCATACAAATACATGCACACACCTATCTTCTAAAAAATAATAGTAAGCACACATTTTATCAGTAGCAATACAAAGTAACATTGTTCTTTAAGCATATCAACTATAAAATTTTCAGTAACTATTACTATGAACTGAGAAAACTATATAAACTAATTTTCTACAACTTTCTTAGCTAAACACACTTGAAAGGGAAGACAAATTCAAGGAGAAAGTATCTATATAGTCATCAGCCTTACAGATAGTTAGACTGTGAACAATAGCAAAACTAAAGTATCCTATAAGTACTCATGGACTGCATGGAAAGCACATTAGAAACCTATACTTTTCTTATGCCAAGATCCAACATATTAGATACCAACATTCAAAGAGATTTTTGAAAACAATCAGCAAATATTCACTAAGGGCTTATAGCATTAAAGCATTCGCTGTAGTTAAAGCATTAAAGTAGCATGATGGGTAACACAGTTATCCTCAAAGGCCTCCAGTTTGGATGGAAGCCAGAGCAGCAGAACAATAGAACTGGTAACCCTGGTAACATGTATGTTCAAAAACACACAGGAGAGTGCTGGGTTGCAGGCAGAGGCTTTGCAAAGACAGGTCTGAAGATTTACATAAATGGATGGGCTCAGGAAAACCAGAAAATGGAAACCCAGGTTCACCACAAACTCTCCCTGTACAGAATACGTCCTCTGCCAATCCTGGGTGAAAAGTATTTCACAGAGTGCAAAAGATAAGGAGCTCAGGAGTTTCTGCAGTCTGCTCAGCATGGGGTGTTTGAATGAGGGTGACAGCAAGAGAACTGAGCAGAAGCAATGAACGTGAGAAATCCGACTCATTTCACACCACTAGGAATCAGCATGGCTTGGGTCCAGGGAGCAAGGGAGAGCAAAGAGAGAGAAAATACTGAGCTCCTGTGACAAGGTGATGCATGTGACCATCATTAAGAAAAATAAGCAAAGACAATTTTGGGGATGGGGAAGTACAGATTCAGTTTTAGACAAGTCTGAGGTGATTCTTGAGACATCTCTCAGGTGAACATTCAATTGCAGGAAAAAGATACACTGTTCAACCTAAGACATGGGCATTCATAGGAATAAGAGCTAGGTAATTACTTGCAGTCCCCAATACTCAAGAGCTGGAAGAGGAAGACTGCTAGAACCCAGTTTGGGACAACAAAGTAAGACATCATCTTTAAAAAAAGTTGGGTGTGGTGGCACATGTCTATAACTCCAGTGACTTTAGAGGTTGAAGCAGGAGGTGCTAAAAATTTTTTAAATATTTATTTATTTGCTTTAGTTGTACACAATGGGTTTTTTATTTGTATGTGGTGCTGAGGATCAAACCCGGGCCCGCGCACATGGTAGGCGAGCGCTCTACCGCTGAGCCACAATCCCAGCCCAAGGTGCTAAAATTTGAGGCCAGCCTGAGTAACCTGACAAAACCCTATCTCAAACAAATACCCTAAAAGGGCTGGGGATGTAGCTTAGTCGTAGAGCACCCCTGGATTCAATCCACAGCACCATGAAAAAAAGGAAGAAAAAGAAAGGCAGGAAGGAAGGAAAAAAAAAAAAAAATCTGGGTGCATGCCTGTAATCCCAGGGACTTGGGAGGCTGAGGCAGGAGGAGGGCAGGTTCAAGGCCAGCCTTGGCCACTTGGAGATACTAAAAATTAAAAATAAAATAAAAAGGGCTAGAGATGTACCTCAGTGGTACAGTGGCCTGTGGTTGGATCCCAAGTACAATAAACAAAAAATAAAGGAGAGAAAATAAAATAAAAATTTGAGAAAGAGTTGGATTAAAGTAAGCTTTTACATGTAAATAAGTCCTGCAGAAGTACAGTGCAGGGTGTAGCTAGAAATGTGGAATGCTGAGGCAGCTCAGCATTCAGTACTTATAATTCAGGCTTGGTTGAGGCAGACTATAACAGCTCTTTGAATCTCAGTTTTTCCATTGACAAAATGGGGGGTGGATAATGATAGGACCTATGCATAGAGTTAGATGAAGGTCAAAAAGGAATTCATGCTAGAGATGCATGAGGCCTGGCCTGCAGGAGCATTCAGTAAATGGTAGGTTATTGTTGTACTGTTGATATGACAGAGGTGGAAAGAAAAAGATGACAATGTGCACACCATATGCCTGTAGTGACATAGAAGAGTGCTAACGGTTTGCTTTCTTGGCTTTTGCCTTGATGAAGCACAGAAATCCTAATAACTTCCATGGCTTAAAAGGCCCAACCTCTGCAAAACCATGGTGCCAATAACTAAAGAGTTTTCTACTAATCTATAAGACACTGTGCTAGCTGAATGATTTCAAAGCCTCTAATATATCCACTAACTTTTCCATTAAAAAAAAAATGAGGAATTCAAATACTGTTGGTGAAATTAGTTGAGGTTCTCTTTTTTACTTTGGCCATCTACCCTTATCCTTTATCTATAAGTACAAGAAATTTTAGGGAAAAGCAAACCATCTGTACAAATAATAACCTGGACCTAACTGGTTCCTCCGATGGCCCTTGATGTATTGGCAGCTGGTTAAGAGAAGCATTTGCATTATCAGGTTTTGACCTCTATGCTCTGAACACCCCAGTTCCCTGAGGTTCTACCATCACTCACCCAAAGTTATATGTCTCACCTGCCTCTGTAGGACCAGATCCTCAAGGAGAGGGGAAACAAATGGCATCCACCCACACTGACCTGTGCCCTTCAACTCCCATTTAAAAGTATCATACAAGGGACCTGATGGCAAAGCGCTAACCAAAGGGAAACAGAAAACCCTCGTACCTGAAGTGCTATGAACGTTGGTAAAGGAGTTGTCAGAGGCACTGTAGGGCCAGGCACCAGGTGAAGGCAGCGAGGTGTTGAGGGAAGAATTAGACCCTTGATGTGACAAATGAAGAACAAGAAGAATATACTGAAGATAAATGGCATTATAAGCAGTGAAACTTTGAAAGTATTTCATTTAAATTTCAACAGGACAGAAAACAAAATGCATACAACAAATAAAAATCTGGCTGGACAGGTGGTGCACCCCTCAGCTACTCAGAGGCTGAGGCAGGGGGATTGTAAGCTTGAGGCAAGATGAGGCCAGCCTGAGCAATGTAGAAGATCCTGTCTCAAAGCAAAAACTAAAAAGGGCTGTGGATGAAGCTTAGTGGTAGAGTGTTTGCCTAGCATGCATGAGGCCCTAGGTTCAGTCTGTAACACTGAGAAAAAAAAAAATAGAACAAATAAACATGCAAAGCAATATTTTTATATTTTCTGGTTAAGTTATTAGGTACCTGCATGAACAAATAAAGCCACAGGCAACACACATTCATTTACCTGTGGTGTTATCCCGCAGCAGTTGATGGTCAGTATCTACAATGGGAGATGTGGCTGTACCCCCCAGCACACTTCCTGGGGTGACATAGGGGTCAGATTCAGGGTCAATGTTTTGGATACCTTTCCATGGCACTCCTGGTTGGAATTCTGAGATAAGAACAACAAATATTAGGGGTAGGAGGTTGTTCAAAAATAGTAAAATCATGTTTTAGTAGAAGAAATGGGTCTATGAAAAATCTAAATACTGAATTTACTGTTCTCAGATTTTTGTCATGAAATTGGGGGGGGGGGGGGTGGGAATCATCCTGAACATATATTCTTGGTAGTAGCACCTTTAAGTTATCATAATGTCTGTCTGTCTGTCTGTCTGTCTACAGTAGTGAATATGAGGCCACAGCCTGTCAAAGCCTGGTGTGGTCCCAGGTCTTCCTGCTCCTCAGGGAACTCAAGCCTGATGGCGGAGCAAGTACTTATAGGGTTCACCAGAACTGTCCAGGAATCCAGGCCAAGAACTGGGAGAAAATTTGAGCTAGAGACTATTACCATTTCCATTTTTCTCTCTAGATACTGCCCAAAATACACAAAAGAAAATGCAATACAAATGACCACTGTGGCATGGCCTGCCCAGTGACGGCCAGCAGAAATGGTTCAGCTTATCATGAGAAAGACAAGGCTGTACATGAGAATTTATGCTTTGGGGCTGGGGATGTAGCTCAGTGGTAGAGTGCTTTCATGCCTAACGTGTGAGGCCCTGGGTTCCATCCCCAGAACCACAAAAACCAAAACCAGGCTTTACTGTTCAACTGAAATCACATTTAAAGCTATGTGATGGAACTAACAAACTATTTTCTTTATGTTGAGGAGCAGCATGTGAACAATATGTATTTCATCCAACTCTAATAAAATGAAAACTATATTCATTCATGTCACAGATATGTATGTGCACAGAAAAAGTCTAGGACATATTATCTGATTTTTATTTTTGCTTTACTAAATTTTCTACAATGAAAATAGATTACTATGATGAGAGGGAGAGAGGGAGAGAGACAGAAAGAAAAAGAAAAAAATCAACAAATAATCTCAGTGTATTCACTTCTGCATACCTGGAATCAAAATGGCAGCCCAGTGACTGAACCAACAAATTCAACAGACACTTCAAAAGAACCCATGTTCCAAGGCATCCTAGACCTGGGATGAATGCCACATCCCAGCTACAAGGTCACCTTCCTTCATCCCCACATTCTTCATCTAATAAAGATTTGCTATCGCCCTCAGTACACATCTTTAGAGCACATGCTCTGCCTTTATCATAGAAAAATTGAAAACAAGTGCCTCAGTAAAATGAGCTGCAAAAGCAGTGTGTTCAGAACCTGAAATTAACCATTAAAGAGAAAGCATTTCATGGACAATACCTGGAGGCCAACTGGCATTGCTGGATTTACTTCCGATTTTATTTGTTGGTGGAGATTTGGCAGGTAACCAGCTATCACCAGCAGGACCCGTATGGCCACCCAGTGTGTCACCCGGGATGATATCAAACTGGTTGTATGGTGACCCTCCTCGGGTCTTACCAGGGGCCACTATAGCGCCTTAAAAAAGAGAAAGGTAATTAATTCATTCATAAAGAGCTCCAGTAAACAGACATTTTCTATCTTTTTTTTTTTTTTTTTAAGAGAAACCCAAATACAGTATTATGAAGCTTATAGAATAAAAAAAGGCACTGGAATAAGAGGTTGTGTGGAAGACAGCCTATACTCAAGAAATAGCTATTAAAAAACAACATCATCATCAAAACAAAAAAAAAAAAACGGGTGCAGCAGCATACTCCTCTAATCCCAGCATCTCGGGAGGCTAAGCAGGAGGATCTAAATTCAAGGCCAGTTTCAGCAACTAAGTGAGACCCTGTTTCAAAATAAAATAGAAAGGGCTGGAGATGAAGCTCAGTGGAAAGCACCTCTGGGTTCAACACTGGGCAGGGTGGGGGAAAAAAGCAGCAGCAGCAGCAGCAGCAGCAGCATGTCCGTAACAACACATCTTACTTCTGAGTCTCTCTCTCTGTCCTTCCTGTGATGCTGGGGATGGAATCCAGGGCCTCATGCATGCTAGGCAAGTGCTCTACAACTGAGCTACACCCCAGCCTGAGTTCTCACTCTTGAATAATTTTTTCATATCTAAAATTCTATGGTCTCATGAAATCAATGAAACATTTGCAAACTATGAATCACACCATTATCCCTGTGGTTTCTATGCTGATCACTTCACGAGTGAGAGATGGGGAAAAAACGGAACTGCTGAACACTGGAGGGTTGTGACACTTCTACTGATGCTACCCACCCAAATTCTTAATGTGGCTGAGCCCAGATTGGATGCACCAGAGTGCAGCACTGGAGAGAATGGTGACTGCTTCAGATTCTGAGGCACTGAGCTGGAATTCCCACCCAGAGACTTGGCCAGCAGGAGGCCAGCTACATTCTGCAGCTCTAAGAGCCAGGCCTCACATGGGAACAGGAAACCCTTTGTCACTGCGTTCCTGAGGGCATTCCAGTGGCTTTGCCATGGCCCCTTCATGCATTTTATATGCTTCAGAGCAGGAAAAAAAAAAGTGTAAAGCTTGAAAATTTCCTTAATTTAACCAGAAAATAAGAAAAAAAACAACAACAAAAGTGCTTTACTTTAAATAAAAATTTAGATGTCTCTGAGATACCATTCTACTTATTTTCCAGACAAATCTTGTGTTGTGCACCCTGTCACTCACTAGGTGTATTCTTAGGATGCCGCCATAAACAGACAAAATTATTTCCAGGATAATATATTAAAATATCAGTCTAAATATTGGATAAAATAATCTGTTTGGTTTGGCCTAACAGGAGTATTATCAAAACTATCTTTATGCTTGGCTAAGAGGATGTTTGCTTTTCTGGAGCCAATGACAGAAATTTGGCTCAGGGGTGTATTACAGTGAAGTAGTGGAAAGCAGAAAAGCTCGGTTATCCATGGGGATTGTTGAGGAAATGGGGGAAAACATTACCCACAGGATCTAAAGCAGTATGTGGATATTCTACCTTCAAGACAGCCTCCCACATGCCACTTCATATTTATCATCATGTACCTTTCATGTATTTGGGGGCAAAGGAACACAGTGAAATAGCCTAAAGAAGCAGTGAAAGTGCCCAAAGCTTTAGATGACACTGGGCTAGGGCTGGTCCATAATGTCAGTATATCATTTTCAATTCTGTGCCATGAAGTCAAATGGTCATGCTTGGAGATGGCAGGCAGCTAGAGTGCCATGTAGTTCCTTCCCCTCAAAATGGGCTTATAGAAAAGGGCTGATAAAGAAAACCTGAACTGCAGACCAAATGATTTGTCTGGGCTAAGCCTGCCAGTGTTACAGCAGGAAGAGTCAGACATTTATTTATACTTGGTTCTCATGGAGGCCAAGTGAATTACTGTCAACTGAAACAAACATTGAAACCAAGACTGAAGAGAGGTTTAAAGACCTTTTATCTCTTTTAAAGGAAAATGGGAGAAACTCTTAAGAGAATTATGTAGAGGAGAGACCTACCCACACTGACAACCAAAGCCTGCAATGCCCTCATATGATGTCCCACAGGATGCTTTAATTCACAAAGAACAAGAAAGCTTTGGGAAAAGCTTAAACTTCATATACTTTGATCTGTTAGTCATCTTTTGGAATTTAAAGAGCATGAGTTTGGGGCTGGGGTTATGGCTCAGCAGTACAGCGCGTCTCACATGTGTAAGGCCCTAGGTTCGATCCTCAGCACTACATAAATAAAAATAAAGGTTTGAAAAAATTTATCACTTCAAATAAAGAAAGAATGAAAGAGAGAAAGGAAGGGAGGAAGAAAGGAAGGAAGGAAAGGAGGGAGGGCAGGAGTTTTTCAAAAGTTGATGAACATAATATAGTTCTAATATGCAATAAGATTCATTATTTGCTGTGATCGCCTGTCCCTCAAAAAAGAGCAAAATCAAACCAGCCAAAAACCCAATAAGCTGATTCTGTTCTCTTAGCCACTTCTTTTTTACCATAATGGGCACCCTAATGCACTGCTACTATTCTCAATTCCATGGAAGGTAGGAAATTTTGCTACCCTCAATTAGAACTTAACAATTTCCATTCTTTGTAATTTGAAATACACACAAATCTAACCTTCCTCTGATAGCTGATAGTAAAATTTTGGGGAAAAGGCTGGGCACAGTGGTGCATGCCTGTAATCTCAGCGACTCAGGAGGCTGAGGCAGGAGGATCTCAAGTTCAAGGCCAACCCTGGCAACTCAGCAAGACCCTGTCTCAAAATAAAAAATAAAAAGGGCTGAAGATACAGCTCATTTCAGTCCCCAGTACCACAAAGAAAAGGGTGGGTGTGGGGAAGGATCAAGGGACTCATTAAGAAAAAGCTAAAGATCTATGCTTCAAAATAATCATACACTATATTTCACTATGTAATTTTGTCACCACTGTGTAACTGCTGCACCAGTTTTTCAAAAAGTCCTAAACCTAGCTTATAATCTTTCATCATGGCTGGGTGCAGTGGCGCACACCTGTAATCCCAGCACTTGGGAGGCTGAGGCAGGAGGATCGCGAGTTCAAAGCCAGCCTCAGCAATGGCGAGGCACTTAGCAACTCAGTGAGACCCTGTCTCTGATAAAATACAAAAAAAGGGCTGGGTATGTGGCCCAGTGGTTGAGTGCCCCTGAGTTCAATCCCCGGTACCAAAAAAACAAAACAAAAAAAATCTTCCATTGTGTAATTGTCACATGGTGTGTGTGTGTGTGTGTGTGTGTGTGTGTGTGTATTTTTTGGTACTAGGAATTGAACCCAGAGGCACCATTCAGCCACATCCCCAGCCTTTTTTTTTTTTTTCTGTGGTACTGGGGATTGAACTCAGGGGCACTCGACCACTGGGTCACATCCCCAGCCCTTTTTTGTACTTTATTTAGAGACAGGGTCTCACTGAGTTGCTAAGTGCCTCACCATTGCTGAGGCTGGCTTTGAACTGGCGATCCTCCTGCCTCAGCCTCCCAAAGTGCTGGGATTACAGGCGTGAGCCACCATGCCCGGCCCAGCCTTTTTTTAATATTTTATTTAGAGACAGGGTCTTGCTGATTTGGTTAGGGCCTTGCTAAGTTGCTAAGGCTGACTTTGAACTTGCAATCCTCCTGCTTCAGTCTCCTGAGCCTCTGGGATTACAGGCATGCACCACCACAGCCAGCTCAAATGGTATAATTCTGTTTGTCATGCTGTTTAAAAGATAAACAGAAGAGCTGGGAATGTAGCTCAGTGGTATAGCACTTGCCTAAAATGTGCAAGGCTCTGAGTCCAATCCGTAGCACTCGGCCCCCCAAAAATGAGATACTGAGTAAGAGGTAAACAGAGCAGCAATGTATTCCCCAGTGGCATATAGATGCATGCATATGTCCTCTTGACCACTGTGAGCTGCCAGCCTAGAATTGTCAGCACATTCGCACCGTTGAAAGCTGACTGCTGTTTATTTAGAGCGCTGCAGCTCTAATGGTGAGTGGCTACTCACATCTTATGAGTGGTACTGAGTACAGCACGTCATATAATGATGCCTGCACAGAATCTTCAGATGCAGAAGATTAAATTTTTTAAGTCCATACTTTGCAACAACTGTAGTAAATTTTCTCCAGTGTAATATTTTGACTGTAATGCACAAATCAATAACTAATGTGTTAACTTTTTCTTCCCAGACTGGAAAAAATCTTAGCTAAACTGTCACTATGAAATGATGTGGGTTGATATGGACTATTCAATTTTAATATATATTCATGAGTATTCTGTGCATCCTGATTTTTAAGTAATACTGGCACAATTTTATTTTTTAAGCTTTGCTTAATGGTCAACGCCACTTTATTTTTGTTTCTGGGGACCTAGCCCAGGGGTGCTTTAGAACTGAGCTACATCCCCAGCCTTTATTAAAAAAATTTTGAGACAGGTTCTCACTAAATTGCTGAGGCTGGCCTCAATCTTGTAATCCTTCCGCCTTAGCTTCCCAAATTGCTGGGATTAAAGGCATGTGTCACTTCACCAGGCTTATCACACCCTACTCTTTGTAAAAGAAAGGAAAAAAAAGTCCAGCATAAAATCTGTTGACAATTATGCACCAAAATATGGCAGATGCTTCATTCAAAGCCTGATGAAGTCAGAAGGGCTCCTGCTAGTAACGTGGGCTTGCTCTTACCATTTTTGTGCATGTTGGCTTCCTGTGTGGCTACAGAGGGCAGTCCTTCCATCATGGAGGTCCACTGTTTGAAGCGAGACTCAGTCCCAGCCTCCTTCCCACCAACCATGCCATAGTCCATGCCACCAGAGCTGAAGCCTGAAATAGAACAACCATCATGTCTTGTAGATGTCTCATAGCTAACCAGGAATCCCCAGACAGAACCCATGAATGCCTTCGTTTGTCATTCACAGGCTAATTCACAAAGTCTCTCCACATAGTAACAGACATGTTGATTCCAAAGTCCGATTTTGGCTCTTGCTTGCTAAAAACATTGCTGCCTCTTTGTTAAGGTATGAAAATATATGTCACTGCCATCTAATTAAGTCCACCCAGTGCCAACATGCAACCACTTTTTCAATGTGCCGGACAGTGCATTGGGGCCACGTCTTCTCCAACAGAGGTGGACTCCACATGCCAAACCAACATGGGAGGACAGAGGACAACAGCGATGGGGTTGTCACAAAGGTACCTAGGGAGGAAAGGCTTTGCAGAGGCCACATGATCCAAGGCCTGGGAAACCAAGTGCAAAGCTGTGACTCATGACAACCGTCTGTGTTTCAGGAATGGCAAGAAGTTCAGTGGACTCTGATGTTTACCTTACTGTGGGATGAAGTGAGGAGGAGAACATCGGAGATGGAGAGAGACTAAAAGCCATGTTACGTAGGGTCTTTACCTATTGGGCTAAGGATTAGGACCTTTTTTCTCTAGGACAGAGAGAAATAAATTTTTTTTTTAAGATTATTTATTTACTTATTCATAATGCACAAGTATATCATCTTTTTACATACAACTGCTTGTATACAAAGTATATAAGTACCATTCAGATCTTTAATCATGCATTTAGGATAGTGATATCCGAGAAATAAATTTTTAAGCAAGAGAGGATGGGGGCAGGGAAAAGAAGGGAGAGAGAGAAAGTGAGAACTTGGGTTTGTGTTTTAGAAGGAAACTGGCAGGGTGAGAATGGGGTGGATGGAGGCTGGGACAGGATCTGAGAAACCAACTCAAAAGTAGATTTCACTCGACAAGAAAGAACCTGAAGCCGGGTGTGGTGGCACACGCTTGTAATACCAGCACTTGGGAGGCTGAGGCAGGAGGATCGTGAATTCAAAGCCAACCTCAGCAATGGCGAAGCACTAAGTAACTCAGTGAGACCCTGTCTCTAATAAAATACAAAAAAAAAAAAAAAAAAAAAGAAAGAACCTGAAGCTAGAGGAGGCAGTAAATGAGAGGCTGAGCTTGTGATATTCGAGCCCTGGGAGTTAGGTTCTCTTCAAGAGTCGCAGGGATGTTTCTCTACTGTACAGAGCAGAGAGACGAAGGCCACAGGCGTGTGCAAGACATGCTGACAGACCCACGTGGCCGGCCACCCACATAACACTTCAAGCTGACTCTAAAAAAGGAAAACTGAAGACTAAAACCAATGGCATGGGCAATGGGAAGAACGATGAATACCCACATAAAAGCAAAAGTGAGCAGTGGAGAATGCCGTGTGCACCCAAGGTAGGTGAGTGGCACCACACCGGGGCAACAGGCCTGCAGCAGCCCAGCACCAGCACCTCCAGTCACAGTGTGGGTCCGCAACAGCCAGACCAGAGGCTGGTAGACCCCACTCGGCCTTCCCACCATCTGGTGATACCCGAGTCTTCCTCAAGGTCCACTTATCCAAATCCCTGAGGCCCCGGCTGTGCTTTTACTCTGCCCTGTGCTTATCCCCGGTGGTCTGGGGTGGTTTTACAAACACATAATAAATCAAGGGGGAATCTAACATCTTCCTGCCCTTCCTATAAAGTGTTGCTATTTATAGAAAGAATCCTGTTCCCCCACATATTCACAACTTAATTTACTAAATCCAAGTGACTGCTTGGAGGATAGGAAGCAGTAATCCTTTAAATAAGATGAATATATATGATATTAAATAATTTTTAAAGAAAAGATATTTTTTCATTTAACTTATGTAGCAAAACTGAAATGAAGGATGGCTTTCTTTGACATGGCCTTCATGACCATGTAGGTTGTTCCTCAGACAAGTTATACTTGTACGTTTGAATGAGAAAAACAAGGCCGAGGCACTTAGATTGCAGGTCATCGGAAAGCACAGCTCCAACAGTCCAGGAAGGAGCTTTTGAATATAACCTAGATTTGATAAAGATTAAAAAGAATACAAGGACTGGTAAAATGAAGCAGCAGTACTTACATGTTATTTTTCCTTAAAGTTAATCTAAAATGTCTTTAAAATGCATAGTGAATTAAGATTACTTAATTTTAGCTGCTCAGGAGTTAACTTGTGACACATGAAGTGTAGAAAATTGAGAGTTATAAAAATCTTCAGAAAGGGAAGAGTTGAACAGAACCAGCTAAAGCTCAGCTAATGTGGGCATCTGTCTCATCAGAAACCCGGGGACCAAGTGCCCACAATAGGGCAGCACACCACATCAAAGGGCTTGGTAAGGAAAAAAAAAAACAGAAGGCAAAAGAGAGAGAACAGAAGATAAAACTTCCTTGGCAAGTTCAACACGCAAACCTGGAACTATGAGAGGAAAAAAATCAGTGCAAAGGTGACACAGGGACCTGGGGGTGTGGCTCAGTGATAGACCTTGCTTGCCATGCACAGGGCCCTGGGTTTGACCCCTAGCACTACAGGAGAAAAATGACCTACTGGTTTTCCTTGATGTCATGCAGTGACTGGTGTGATACTAAATCTCCAAGGAAGAGAGATTAACAGGGCTGATTAACAAACAGCAGGGGTACTTCACTAGTAGCCCTCTGGCTATGTATGAGCTTCAAACCTATGACCTAGGAACTTGCCACTTCATCAAAACCCAACTTCCTCAGTCCATCAAGTAGCTTCCCTGTAATTCTCCACTTCAAAAGGCAGAGCTGCCGGGCACGGTGGCGCACGCCTGTAATCCCAGCACTTTGGGAGGCTGAGGCAGGAGGATTGCGAGTTCAAAGCCAGCCTCAGCAATATCGAGGCACTTAGCAACTCAGTGAGACCCTGTCTCTAATAAAATACAAAAAAAAGGGCTGGGGATGTGACCCAGTGGTCGAATGTCCCTGAGTTCAATCCCCGGTACCACAAAAAAAAAAAAAAAAAAAAAAAAAAAGGCAGAGCTTACAGGGTGTGGAGGCGCAGGCCTATAATCCCAGTGGCTCAGGAGGTAGAGACAGGAGGATCTCCAGTTCAAAGCCAGCCTCAGCAATTTGGCGAGGCCCTAAGCAACTCAGTGAGACCCTGTCTCTAAATAAAAATACAAAAAGGGGCTGGGGATGTGGCTCAGTAGTCCAGTGACAGAATTCAATCCCCAGTACCCTGCTCCCCAAAAGACAGAGCTATAACTTAAATCACACAAGCCATTAGATCCGTTCATTGAATATTTATGGAGAGCCCAATTTGTGCCAAGCTCTGTACCAGGAGCTGAAACTCCTGAGGAGATAAGCCATGCCCCTTGCCTTCCCAGGGCCACAATCACCAGAACATGCCCTTTACTGCTCTTATCATTCTTGCAAGTAGGACTCTTTGCCTGTCTTATCTGTCCTTGCCAGAATCACTTTCTCCTGCTCCACACACTTAATTCCTCACCTCTTCACCACCACCATTTGGCTCAGTTCCTACACTTTTGATGAAACTCTCTCAAATTAATGCTTTCTCACACTGTTCATGTCTTTCACTCCCTTCCCTGTGCTTTTTTACTCTTTTTTGTCATTGTAGCTGAGCCCTGGGTGAGATTACTAGCACAGAAAACAAGAGTAGCAGCAAACCAAAATCCAAAACAAAAACAAACTGCTGCTTGTATAATGGTTGTAATAAAGAACCACGTGTGGAGGTTAAAGTGGAAAGACTGCTTCAGCCCAGGAGTTTGAGACCCCTTCTTAAAAAAAAAAAAAAAAAAAAAAAAAAAAAAAAAAGTGTGTGTACACACGTGCACACAACGAAGAATAAATGATAAAAGAAACCAGCCACCCATAATTGCTCATCCTAACAACTGTGCCACGTCCACATGAACACCTAGCATTTCACAAAATCTCTTCTGTCATTTTCATAATCTCCGATATTCAAAGTTCTGTTCTTGGGCTGGGGTTGTGGCTCAGTGGTAGAGCGCTTGCCTAGCATGAGTGAGGCACTGAGTTCGATCCTCAGCACCACATATAAACAAACAAATAAATGTATTGTGTCCATTTACAACTAAAAAATATATTTTTTTACAAAAGGAGTACTCTTGGAGATGGGGTTGTGGCTCAGTGGTAGAGCACTCACCTAGTACATGTGAGGGGTTTGGTTTGATCCTCAGCACCACATTAAAAAAATAAATAAAATAAAGGCATTAAAAAAAAAAAGAAAGGTCTACTCTTCACTGGGCATATTGCAAACATAAACATAATAGATTTTGATGAATTTTAAATATTAAGTAAAATTTTATTGGAATGCATTTTTTTTTTTTTAAAAAATATTTATTTATTTATTTTAGTTGTACACAATGCCTTTTTTATTTTTACATGGTGCTGAGGATCAAACCCGGGCCGCGCATGTGCTAGGCGAGCGCTCTACTGCTGAGCCACAACCCCAGCCCCCGGAATGCATTTTCTAACAAGATGTGCTGACTCTGTTTACCAGTTAGCTGAGCTATCCAGGGACAATGATGATTCATCCCTAGAATGAGACATGTTCATACAACTTTACTATTATTTTTCAAATTTATCACAATATAAATGAATAGACAGGAACAGGAGTCTTATTAGAACATCATTTAATTCTCTGGATTCCTTTTAAAGTATGTGTCCTTCCCTCTAGCCCAGTTACATGGGTACTAAAAACCTAATTTGTAGAGAGGTCATTATACCTGACAATACAATGAGTATGTATATTTTACTTGTGCTAAAAGCAGAGATGTAGAAACCATTTATTTTTATGAAAAAAAATTAGTGAGGATTAGTTAAGCAGTTATTAGTCATTCAACTTTTTTTTTTTTTTTTTTTTTTTTTTGGTACCGGGGATTGAACTCAGGGACACTTGACCACTGGGCCATATCCCCAGCCCTTTTTTGTATTTTATTAGAAGCAGGGTCTCACTGAGTTACTAAGTGCCTCACCATTGCTGAGGCTGGCTTTGAACTCACGATCCTCCTGCCTCAGCCTCCCAAAGTGCTGGGATTACAGGCGTGCGCCACCGCGCCCGGCAACTTTTTAATTTTGAGAAACTATAACAAGAGGCTGTATCAAGATATAAGAAACTTCTAATTATTCTTGTTATTTGTTCACCTGGGAGTATCTTTTATAGCTTGATATATTCAGCATTAGGAACACTGAAGTATTTATGCTATTTTATCTTTAATATTTAATGTTTTGGGAAGAAGTTTAAGTATATGCTTTAGATTATTTTTTTTTTTAAATACTGGGTATTGAACGCAAATGGCTAGAGAGCCACTGGGCGGGCTCTCTAGCTTCCCCACCCTCCCTTTTTAAATGGTACTGGGATTGAACCCAGGAACACTTTTTTAAAAATTAAATTAAATTAAATTAATTAATTATTATTTTATATTTTATTTTTTGGTGGTACCGGGGATTGAACTCAGGGGCACTCGACTACTGGGTCACATCCCCAGCCCTTTTTTTGTATTTTATTTAGAGACAGGGTCTCACTAAGTTGGTAAGTGCCTGGCCATTGCTGAGGCTGGCTTTGAACTTGCGATCCTTCTGCCTCAGCTTCCCAAAGTGCTGGGATTACAGGCATGTGCCACCACGAACAGCTTTTAATTTTTTTTTTTTTGTGGTACCGGGGATTGAACTCAGGGGCACTCGACCACTGGGTCACATCTCCAGTGGTATTTTATTTAGAGACAGGGTCTCACTGAGTTGCTAAGTGCCTCGCCATTGCTGAGGCTGGCTTTGAACTCGCGATCCTCCTGCCTCAGCCTCCCAAAGTGCTGGGATTACAGGCGTGCGCCACCGCGCCCGGCTCTTAATTTCGTTTTTTAATTTGTTCTCCGTTTTTGTTTTGACACAGGGTCAAGTTGCTGAGGCTGGCTTTGAACTTGTATTCTCCTGCCTTGGCCTCCAAAGTGGCTGGGATTTCAGATGTGTGTCACTGTAATTAGCTGTTTTTTGTTTGTTTTTATTTTTTAAATATTTATTTTTTAGTTTTAGGCAGACATAATATCTTCATTTTATTTTATTTTATTTTATTTTTTTTTGGTACCAGGGATTGAACTGAGGGGCACTCGACCACTGGGCCACATCCCCAGCCCTTTTTTGTATTTTATTAGAGACAGGGTCTCACTGAATTGCTAAGTGCCTCGCCATTGCTGAGGCTGGCTTTGAACTCGCGATTCTCCTGCCTCAGCCTCCCAAAGTGCTGGGATTACAGGCGTGCGCCACCGCGCCCGGCTTCTTCATTTTATTTTTATGTGGTGCTGAGGATTGAATCCAGTGCCTCATGCATGTTAGGCGAACATTCTACCACTGACCCAAAACCCCAGCCCGTTTTCTTTTTTTTTTTGAGACAGGGTCTTCCTATGTTCCCCAGACTGGTCTTGAACATATGAACTCAAATAAGTTTCTGGCTTAGACCTCCCAAGTGCTGGGATTACAGGAACACGCGAGTGCATCCAGGTTTCTATATGTGCTTTAAATACCTCTTCTCTTTCTTTCTCATATACATTTTTTTTTCCACAAAATCTTTTAGCCGCAGATTTAGTTTATTCAAAACATCCAAATCAAACTTATTTTCAGTGCCAGATTCAAATAAATGTGGTAAGAAAAATTATAACTGAAATAAATTGCAAAATGCATCATACAAGGGAGACACTATAAACAGGTCATTTAAAGCCTGGGATTCAGGGTACAGCTCAACAGGAGAGTGCTTCCGTACTGTGCATGAGGCCCCAGGTTCAATCCCCAGCACCAAACAACAAAACCCTCCCCTAAAAGATGAAGACCTAATAAATTAATAAATCTACTGTTTAAAAGTTATCAAATGTAAGAAAAAAATCAAGCTGGGAATGTAGGTCAATAGAGTGCTTGCCCAGCATGTTCAAGGCCCTGACTTCAATCCCCAATGCTGCAAAAACAAAACAAAACCAAACCCCTACTCCCCCCACACAAATTAATGAATCCTTATGTTTGTTCTTCTGAATTAGCTGGAATAATGTAGTGCACAGCTAAATTTATTAGTTACTTATGAAAAAAGTAATATGCCAAAAAAATTCCTTTTGGAAATATGTATATGTATGTATTGAACTCTGGTCCTTCAGTTATAATTGATAATTAGGACTCAAGCAAAATAATCACAAATAATACCAATAATCTATAAAAAGTGAAAAAAGTCTTGTGTTTAATAAATGAGAAAGAAATATGCTGTTTAAAAATTAACAGGTGGGCTGGGGATATAGCTCAGCTGGTAGAGTGCTTGCCTTGCATGCACAAGGCCCTGGGTTCAAATCCCTAGCACCACCAAAAAAAAAAAAAAAAAAAAAAAAAAACAGGTGGGGGCTGGGATTGTGGCTCAGCGGTAGAGCGCTCGCCTCGCACGTGCGTGGCCCGGGTTCGATCCTCAGCACCGCGTAAACATAAATGCATTGCATTGTGTACAACTAAAGCAAATAAATAAATATTAAAAAAAAAATTAACAGGTGTTTTGGGTCTGGGGTTGTAGCTTAGTGGTACAGTGCTTGCCTAGTACGTGTGAGGCACTGGGTTGGATCCTCAGCACCACATAAAAATAAATACAATAAAGGCATTGTGTCCAAACTACAATTTAAATTAACAGGTTTTTCTCAGCAATGGCGAGGCACTTAGCAACTCAGTGAGACCCTGTTTCTAAATAAAATATAAAAAAAGGGCTGGGGATGTGACCCAGTGGTAGAGTGCCCCTGAGTTCAATCCCTGGTACAAAAAACAAAAACAAAACAAAACAAAAAAACCCAAAAACCAACAACAACAACAAAAACCAACCAACCAAACAAACAAAAAAACAGGTTTTTATCCAACATATAATTTTAATTTATAAATTTTAATTTAAGGCAGAAAATATGAAACACGAGGACTTGTCACTGCAATAAATACATTTGTAAGATTTTAGATTTTTAACAACTAATTGACGAAGTCATTCACAGCCCAAAGGAAAGGACAATAGTTTCTCCATGGGCTTGTCCTGGTGCATTTTGAAGAGGTACATTTAAAGGCATCAGGGTCAGTAAGTCATGCTGATCTAGCTGTGCAGGGGGTTTGGAGGGGTGTTTCTTCTCACCCATGGACAAGCCCTAGGGTTGGGTATGGAGAAGTGCTGAGAAGAACCTTGTGCATCTGATCATGTGGGAAAGGCGCTTTTGTCTTTCAGATGCCCTTCTTCCTTGAGAGTGCTGCTTTATCTCTGAACTAAGCCCTACTGCACTCTTTGACAAAAGGGGATGGGTGGCAAGTTGCCCTGCTTCATTATCAGAAGCTGTGTCCAAATTCAGAACGACCCGGACATGCAAAAGTACCCAGGATCTTCCATTAGGTTCATTCATAACAGAAAATATGATTAAGAAGTTTCAGGCTGGAACCCAGTGGTCACCATACCTTCAGAAGTCATTCTGGGAGCTGTCCCACACTTGGCCCCCTGGGCTCCTGTAGCACAGAGGAGCATACGGTAGTACTAGGTGGCAGGAGCAGAAAGCCTACCTGTGGAAAAAAGGCTACTATTTTTTTTCTTTTTTTGCAGCAGGGGCTGGGGAAACCAAACCCTGGGGGGTCTTGTATATGTGAGGCAAGTGTTCTAACACTAACCTGTGTCCCCTGGCCCCAGATAGGCAATTCTGAATTTAAATCAATTCTCAGGCAGATCATTTTTAAAAGGACAGTTGGTGGAAGCTGGAAATTAATTCTCTTAAAAAACTAGGATCAAGGACACCCTAAAGTCTTTGCTCATCCCTGCAAGTGGGCCTCCTGGGAGGCAGATCAAAGGATCAGAGCAGAGAGCAGACATTTGTCAAGTCACTTTGTCATCCAGAAGCATAGATTTTCAGGTCTTCGCAATCATTTTTTTTTTGTTTGTTTGCATAGAATGTTATCTTTTTTACCAATATAAATTCTAAATGTTGTCAGTCTGAGAAGAAACTGTGATGTGTGGTGCTTTTTGATTTTAAATTTTTTTTTAAATATTTATTTATTTACTTTAGTTGTACACAATGCAATGTTTTTTTTTATGTTTACGTGGTGCTGAGGATCGAACCCGGGCCGCGCACGTGCTAGGCGAGCGCTCTGCCGCTGAGCCACAACCCCAGCCCTTGATTTTAAAATTTGATTCTTAAATAACTGTTGCCTTACTGATTGAATTCTGCTTACAGCATGTCCCTCCATTCTAAAACGGCTAAGATTTGCCTTCCAATTTGTGTGTGGGTGTGTAGCGCAGTACTGGGGACTGAATTGGAGCTTCCCACATGCTAGGTAAGGGCTCCACCACTAAGCTGCATGCACAGCCTTTTTATTTATCTTGAAACAGGGATGCCCAGACTGGCCTCAAACTTGTGGATCCTCCTGCTTCAGCCTCCCCAGCTGCTACAATTGCAAATGTGAGCCACCATGGCCAGCACCAAAAAAAATTCCTTGGTTCTTTTTTGGTATTGGGGATTAAACCCAGAGGTATTTTACTAGTGAGCCACATCCCCAGCCCTTTTTATTTTGAGATAGGGTCTCGCCCAGTTGCTGAGGTTGGCCTCAAACTTGTGATCCTGCTGCCTCAACCCAAGTCACTGGGATTACAGTCATGCACCAATGCACATGGCTCCAAATATTCTTTTTTTTTTTGTACTGGGTATTGAACTTAGGGGCACTCAACTGGGCCACATCCCCAGCCCTTTTTTGTATTTTATTTAGAGGTAGGTTCTCACTGAGTTGCTAAGTGCACAGTATTGCTAAGGCTGGCTTTGAACTCGTGATCCTCCTGCCTCGGTCTCCGAAGTGCTGGGATTACAGGCGTGCATCACAGCGCCTAGCAAGCTTCTCATTTTTAAAGAGATCTTTATCAGTTAAATGAAACAATTTAATTTGTATATATTTTAATAGATTATAACCTCAGCCAGGTGTGGCAATTACACCCTTACACTTAAACTGTCTTTTAAAAACTCCTGGTGGAGTATAGGTGCATATGCAAATATGGCATAAAGAATCCCACTATTATGTATAATTATAATGCTCCAATAAAAACATAAATTCTTGGCAGGAGGAAAGCATTTTGGCCTTTGTAAATGTGCTGTCATAGAAGGCTGCTTTGGAACCACAGGGGTTGGAACCTAACTCTGTTACGTACTAATTGTGTGGTGAACCTAGGAAAACCAGCAAAACTTAAGAGTCTCAGATATTGCAATCTCACCTGTAAAACAAGAATATTTATCTACCTTGCATGGCTACCATTAAAATGGAGGGTAATGCAGGTCCAACCTCTACTACAGGCTTAGATCAGCACATTTTTTTTTTTTTTTTTTTTTTGGTACTGGGGATTGAACTCATGGGCACTCGACCACTGGGCCACATCCCCAGCCCTTTTTTGTATTTTATTAGAAGCAGGGTCTCACTGAGTTACTAAGTGCCTGGCCATTGCTGAGGCTGGCTTTGAACTCGCGATCCTCCTGCCTCAGCCTCCCAAAGTGCTGGGATTACAGGCGTGCGCCACCGCGCCCGGCTAGATCAGCACATTTTTAAAAAGGTAATTTTCATTATGAACAACATACCAGAACCATATCCAGGGATTGGCCCTTTGGTCTGAAGATCCGGGAGCCCCACATTCAGTGCATTGGGTACCATGTTGTCCAGATGTGGCTTGGGCCCAACAGGATGAGATGGCGAATGCTTCATGCTTGGCTGCCGCTGCTGCTGCTGCTGCTGCTGCTGCTGCTGCTGCTGCTGCTGGAGTGCACTCACCATTCGAGCCAGCTGGGGGAGCAGCATCCAAATCAAGGAGGGGCACAAAAGAAAGGAAAGGAAGACCATAAGCCAACTGTATGTGATTCTACTCTGGGATCAGAGAGTAAGGCAGAGGCAAGCTTCCCATCCACACACCTGCTGCTCTTGCTGCTGGCGCACTGCTTGAGAAATCTTTCTCTGGTTCTGCAGTAACTGTTGCTGTTGCTGCTGCTGCAGGAGAAGCTGACATGCCTATAAAACAAGGAGGGGAGAGGGGACCAAAGCTTACTAAGATTGACTTGCAGAGAATACTGAAAGGGTCTGTGCGCTGGCATGCAGGTCACCAAATCAAAAGCATCAATGAAGAAGTACCACAAAGTTCCTGGGCTATTGTTACCTTTACCTTCAGTTTAGCTGATAGAACAACCTTTAAGGAAACTCAATAGTTTGCATAAAAGTTTGAACTAATGCTCTTTAACCATTGAAAGTGACAAAGATACATGAAGGAAATCAAAGCTAAAGAAAAAGAAAAAAAAGGAAATAGCCTTTTTAGTTATCAGAGGAAAATCTACTACTTACCAACTGAAACTGGGGGATCTGTGGAAGCTGGCTCAGCATGGCAATTTGTTGAGGAGATAACTGGGGCCCCACATTGAAAAGACCTGGGTTCAGGCCACTGTTGGGAAACTGCTTGAGCATTGAGGCAGAAACCTAGACAAATAAAACAAAAGGGAGGGGATATCCTCAGAATTATCAAAATAAAACATTTATTTTTCTGTGAAAACACTCTTGATGCATTTAAGCAAACACTGCCAATGTTTTCCTTAAAAAAAAAAAAAAAAAAATTTTTTTGTAGGAAATATACCAAAGTGTTAACAATGATCATCTGTGAGCAGTGCAATTTTAAGGGCTTTTTATTTCTCAGATTTTTCAATTTTCTACAAGGAAAATGATGAGTTTTACCATCAGGGAGATACTGGCATCAAAAAACCAACAATGATACAGCATTTGTGTAATTAAGAAATTACTAGTGGAAACATGCCTTCAAACAAAATACACCAGACTGCAGGGAAAATAAATGCTTACAAAAGGGTCCTTCTATTACACAGCTAAGAACAAAATATTAACTTGTAAAGAGACACTGGTGTTTCCACTCCTGACTTCTGATAAACAAACAGATCTGCAAAGAGCTCATGGAACAGAGTCTGAAGTTCAATGCCAAGCTCCTTCCTTCCCTTCCTCCTGACTTTCAGGAGTGAGCTGGGCTGGGTGCTGGAAGCTCTGGTGACAAGGGAAAGGACTGCCTCCCACTTCTGGGCTGCTGGTCTAAAAGTGTCTTATGTAAGCTGAAGTGACTTTCTGCATTTTCATCCAGGGAAGTGGCAGCTCAGTTGGACCATGTAAACCTAACACCACTCCTGTGAGGGCATGCAGCACAAAGGTTTCACGCTAGGCCAGGGACAGAGGCACACCTGCAATCCCAACCACTCAGGAGGTGGAGGCCCAGGATGGCTTGAACAGCCTGGGCAATATAGTGAGACCCTCACCTCAAACAACAACTAGAAAAAACAACCCCTAAACCAAGACCCTCATCTCAAAAGAAAACAACAACAAAAAAACAAGTACAGTGCTATAGGCAGCATACCTGGACATGTATCCCAGCTCTGCCATCTCTAAGCTTTATGACACAGCAAGTGACTTATCTGACCTTTCTGAGACTCTCTTCCCTTACGTCCAAAACAGGAATAACAACAACTTCGGTGGGTTGTTTGAAGATTTCAAGTCACTTAGAAATATACTCCATAAATGTTCATATTATGCCACAGGATGGTTCTTTATAAATTTCCAGAGACAATGAATACAGATTCCTTCCATCTCATCTTCACACTGAACATAATCACTTCTTTCTCCTGTAGCTTACTGCTTCTCAATGCAGAGAGCAGAGCAGAAAGCCTTTTTTTTTTTTTTTTTTTTTTTTTTTTGTGTGTGGTACCGGGCATTGAACTCAGGGGCACTTGACCACTGGGTCACATCCCCAGACCTTTTTTGTATTTTATTTAGAGACAGGGTCTCACTGAGTTGCTAAGTGCCTCGCCATTGCTGAGGCTGGCTTTGAACTCGCAATCCTCCTGCCTCAGCCTCCCAAAGTGCTGGGATTACAGGTGTGCGCCACCGCGCCCGCAGAAAGCCATTTTCTAGGGGCTGGGGATCTCACTCCAAGCAGACCTGGCTACCCCTAACCATTCTGCCAGGAGTCACGCTTTTTCAGTAACACTGTCTAGATCTTAGTTTCTCTGGTGATCGCCTCTGCACACCCAATTCAAATATTAAGTTCAATGTCAATTAAAATCTGCAATATTTTAAGATGTTCTGCTCCCTAATATAGAATTTAGTATTTTACCCATGTAGCTAGTTGTTGTTGTTGTTGTTTTGGTACTCAGGATTGAACCTAGGGGTTCTCTCCCACTGAGCTACATCCCAGCCCTTTTTTACTATTTATTTTGAGGAAGGCTCTCACCAAGTTGCTGAGGCTGGCCTCAAACTTGCGATCCTCCTGCTTCAGTCTCCCAAGTCAGTGGTATTACAAGTGTGTGTCACTGCACTCAGCAGCTGGGTTTTGAAATTTTACTACTTTTTCTTTTTTTCTTTTTTTTGGTACCAGGGATTGAACTCGGGGGCACTCGACCACTGTGTCACATCCCCAGCCCTTTTTTATGTTTTTATTAGAGACAGGGTCTCCCTGAGTTGCTAAGTGCCTCGCCATTGCTGAGGCTGGCTTTGAACTCGCGATCCTCCTGCCTCAGCCTCCCAAAGTGCTGGGATTACAGGCGTGCGCCACCGCGCCCGGCACTAATTTATTTTTTGATTTGAGCTTAAGATCTTAGATTTATCTTTGTGTACATGGCACACAATAGATGCTTGATAAATACCTACGAATGAATGAGCCTCTATTATATTTTAACTTGTTCAGAGTCACTCCACCAAGCTCTTTTCTACCCTGTTATTCCACTTATTCCCAGTCCCCATCCCCCTACTGGCTTATTAATGAGAATGTAGGACTTGATAGAGATGAGCATTTTTTTACTAGTATGCCACTAAAAACTTCCTTCCAACCTGAAACTGATTCATTTTGCAAATAGTCATTTAGTAATCCACAACTTTTTTTTAAAAAAAATATTTATTTATTTACTTTAATTGTACACAATGCAATGATTTATGTTTACGTGGTGCTGAGGATCGAACCCGGGCCACGCATGTGCGAGGCGAGCGCTCTGCCACTGAGCCACAACCCCAGCCCCCCACAACTGTTTTAGCATTTAGCCTATGTTTTTCCATTCTGTATAAATCAGAGAGAGAGCATGTCAACTGCAGAGAGGTGCCATAACCTACCTCATTCTTTTGATCCAGTGATTTTACCAATTAGTGAAGGGAATGACAAGTTAAAACCTGGGCCAGGTGTACATGCCTATGGTCCCAGCTACTCAGGAGGCTGAGGCTGGAGGATCACTTAAGCCCATGAGAGTTTCAGAACAGCTTGGGCAATGCAGTGGGACCCTGCCTATGGGAGAAAAAAATCCCCTAAACAAAACACCCAAAATCCAACAACAAGAAACAAACCAAAAAACAAAACCCCCTTAGTAGCAAGCTATTATTGGTTACTATCAGAGTTGCTCTCAAGTCTTCCTTTTTTTTTTTTTGGTGGTGCCGGGAATCGAACCCAGGGCTTTGTGCATGCAAGGCAAGTAGTACTCTATCAACTAAGCTACATAGCCCCCTCAACTAAGCCCTCAAGCCATCTTTTTTTTTTTTTTTTTTGGTGCCAGGGATTGAACTCAGGGGCACTCGACCACTGGGCCACATCCCCAGCCCTATTTTGTATTTTATTAGAGACAGGGTCTCAGTGAGTTGCTAAGTGCCTCGCCATTGCTAAGGCTGGCTTTGAACTCACGATCCTCCCGCCTCAGCCTCCCAAGTGCTGGGATTACAGGCGTGCACCACTGTGCCCGGCAAGCCATCTTTTTGAAGTGAATCTGCAACTGGCACCAAGATAACTGGTTTTTAGCCACTTTCTCTGTTTCTCACTTTGAAAATGTTTAAAAATTTCCACATTCTCCTTGCTTCCTTGTAGAAGAGGGTGCTCCCTTCCCACTTCTGACCTGAGGATCCACCCACAAGGACACAGACCTTTTGGTTTGATCATCCTCCTTCATTTTAGGTTTCAGATGGGTGGTTTTTTTTTTTCTTTTGGGCAATGCTGGGGACTGAATCCAGAACCTTGCACATTCTAGGCAAGTACTCTATCACTGAGCTAATAAACCCTCATCCCCAAACATTCTTGTTCTTAACAGAAAAGACAAAAGTAATAACAATGTTACTTCTGTTTTGCAATCAGAATGGGCATTATACAATTAGTCCAAGCAAGGACTCCTTTTCTAGTCACCAAGTTGCTCCAAACCAAACACTGAAGGTTCTTTGAATCTACCTTTTCTGTAAGCCTCAGTTTGTTGTTTTAATCCTCCGACACTTGCACATGTTCATCCTTGTTTTTGCCCTTACTTTCCATCTTCTGAAAATGCCCCTTTATAAACTCTATCAAGAAAGTTTTCCCATCTCACTGTCTCTGCCACATTTTCAAGAATTTATACCCATCTTTTCTTTGACCCTTTCTAGTGTAGAAACATCTGACCAAGTTCAGGTTTCCTGTAATTGGCTTATCAACTAAGTTTTTCTTTTTTTTTTTTAACCAGGATGTCAGTCAAATCTATTTACTCCATTGACTCTATCACGTTGGAAAAACCATTCTGGCTTAGAAAACTAGTACAGTTTTCCCAGTTGTTCCCTCTTCATCCTTGAAGAGATGCTGATGATGTCTAGTATCAAGCATCACCAACAAATTTAAAAATGTGTCTGAGCACCTGTAATCCCAGAACTTGGGAGGCTGAGGCAGAAGGATTGCAAGTTCAAAGCCAGCCTCAGCAATGGCGAGGCACTTAGCAACTCAAGTGAGACGATGTCTCTAATAAGCTACAAAAAAGGGCTGGAGATGTGGCCCAGTGGTCGAGTGCCCCTGAGTTCAATCCCTAGCACCAAAAAAAGAAAAAAAAGTAAATAAATAAAATAAGGTGGGTTCCTTTTTTTTTTTTTTTTTTTTTGTGGTGCCAGGTATTGAACCCAGGGACTTGTTCACGTGAGGCAAGCATTCCACCAACTGAGCTATGTCCCCAGCCCAAATAAAGGTATTTAAAAAAAAAAAAAAAAAACTAAGGGGGAAAAAAAGAACAAGAAAGGGGGCCTATATACTATACGATTTCATTACACAAAGTACAAAAAAGGCAAAGGCAAGTTGACACAAGACAATGTTTAATGAGAGTTACAGAGAGACTAAAGAAAAGCATAAGAATGCTAACATAGGGCGTTCTTATATTTAACTAGTATCACACTGACAATTCTGGAGACTAGTCACACTTTTGAGGACTTCCTGTCTAGCCTTGCTCAAATTCTCCCTTCTACAGGTTACAGATGTGCCATATCCCTCCAAAGAATTATCCATGAACTAAGAGGAGCACCACTAAGTTCCTGGCAAATGACTGTTCATAGCTGGGTTGTAGAGTAATTAAAGTGCAGGTTTGCACATTCCCATTACAGGGAGTTAATTATTCTGGTTTTAAAAGCCCTTCACAATCTCCAGCTGGGCTGGTGAAAGTGAAGCTCTAGTTGCAATCAACATGACATTTAACCAAGCACTCCAGGTGCAGAAATGATAGCAATTTAAAGCTAAGACAAAAGCCTGCTAGAATGTTACTTTGTGAATATTTGAGTGACTGGAGGAAAATAACAACAGTAGAAACAATGAGGGCTGGATACTGGTAACAAATCATTAATTGGTTGGTTTGTGGTACTGGGGCCCCAACCCAGGGCCTCACACAAGACTGGCCAGTGCCATACCACTGAACTTATCCTCAGCACTGCAACAAATTTAAATATGAGTTTGAGTATCTGCTATACATGCTTACATTAAATACTGGCTGTCCCTATAAAGTGGTCAAAATGGATGTAAAAAAAAATTTTTTTTTTTTTTTTTTTTTTTTTTTTTTGTGGTACCAGAGATTGAACTCAGGGGCACTTGACCACTGGGCCACATCCCCAGCCTTTTTTTGTATTTTATTTAGAGACAGGGTCTCACTGAGTTGCTAAGTGCCTCGCCATTGCTGAGGCTGGCTTTGAACTCGTGATTCTCCTGCCTCAGCCTCCCAAAGTGCTGGGATTACAGGCATGTGCCACCGCGCCCGGCCCTGGATGTAAAATTTGATGATATTTATCAAAACTTTGAAAAATGTTCATGCACTTTGATCCCAAAACATCACTCTGGGCAAAGGTTCTTATATAAGGATTTCTCTGCAGCATTACTTGTAATAATGAAAAATTAGAAACAATTTAATATCCAATATTGGGTGAAGAGCATTAAATAAATAAAGGTAAATGTACCTAATGAAATATCATTAAGATGGATCGACATGAGGGTGCAGCTCAGTGGCAGGGCCTGTGCCTAGCATACATGTGAAGTTGGAAAGCCCTAGACATGGCACACATCTGTAACCCAGCAACTTGGGAGACTAAGGCAGGAGGATTATAAATTCAAGGTCAGCCTGGGCAATTTAACAAGGCCCTGTCTCCAAATACAAATAAAAAGGGCTAGGAGGGGCTGGGGTTGTGGCTCAGTGGTAGAGCGCTCGCCTAGCACATGCACGGCCCGGATTTGAGCCTCAGCACCATGTAAAAACAAAGGCATTGTGTACAACTAAAGCAAATAAATAAATAATTTTTTTAAAAGGGCTAGGAATATAGCTCATAGTAGAACACTTCCCTAGCATGTGTGAGGCCGAGGGTTCAATCCCCCACATTACAGGAGAAGGAGAGGGAAAGGGAAATGTTTATTTATTTATTTTTGGTGCCGGGGATTGAACTCAGGGGCACTCAACCACTGGGCCACATCCCCAGCCCTTTTTTGTATTTTATTAGAGACAGGGTCTCACTGAGTTGCTAAGTGCTTCACCATTGCTGAGGCTGGCTTTGAACTCGTGATCCTCCTGCCTCAGCCTCCAAGTGCTGGGATTATAGGCGTGCGCCACCGCGCCTAGCTTGGGAAAGGGAAATGGAACACCAGTTTTTCATTTACTTTTTTTGTGGTGCTGGGCCTTACTTATGCTAGGCAAGTGTTTTTACCGCCGAGCTCCATCTCCAGCTAGATCCCAGTGTGACTTAGACTCGAGAAAGCAAGACAGGAATGAAGCAAGGTGGCAGGCAGGAGGCCCTTGCAATAATCTATCAGAGGAATGATGGTGGCTTCATCAGGGGCCATATTAGTGGAGAAGGTAATAAATGGTCAGAATCTGGATAAAGTTCTTCAGGGGGGGATCTGTGATCAACTAAATGTGACCCCTTGATATGACAAGCTCTAAGGTCTTTGGCCTGAATGCTTACAGAATAGGTGCCCATTTACTTGGAAGATGAAGAAATTTTTGAATGGTATCTAGGTTAGGACTGAAAGTTCTGTTTGGATGTGTTAATGTGAGGTACTGATAAATCATCCCACGGGTGATGCCAAACAGTTCCTGGAGTTGAGGAAAAAGACGTGGACTGTAGACACAATTTTGACATCACCTAGAGATGGCTGTAGATGGTGAGCAGAAGAGGTTGGAGAATTGAGGATCAGGACATTCTGATAATTAAATATTGGGAAAGTGAGGAGGAACTTGTAAAGGAGATAGAGAAGGAGATGTAGATACAGAGCCAATACAGACCATGTCTACATTACTATTCATCTAGAAAACTCTCCTCCACATTACATTATCTATAACAGCAATAGTCAAAATTTAAAGTGCACATAAACATCACTTGGAGGTGACCAGGCCCCAGAGCCCAAGGTAATACCTCAGTAGATTGGGGAAAACTTTGAAGTAGCAGCCCAGATGCTAATTATAAACCAGGCTGACAATGACCAGGGTTGGCCTATAGGACAAGGCCCAAATACCTGAGCAAGGCAAACTAAATTTTGCCAAATTTGGTCCCAAATTCTCCATTTAGTTTCTTCTTATTTCATTCTAGACAGCATGCATGAATATAGATATGCTTCAACCAGCTCAAACTAATTATTCAAAATAATTGCACTTCCCCAAACATGCCATCTTGTTCTGGATGTTACTGCCCTTTGCACAAAGGGCTCCTATTGCCTGGAAGGTCTCTTTAATCTGGCTGTGCCAGAAAACTGACTCATTCTTCAAGATTCAGTTTAAATGTCACTAGTAGGGCAAAGTCTCACCAGATTCCCCAAACACCATTAAACATTTCTATATGACATTTATCAGACTATCTGCTAGTGATTCTGCTATCAGAAGAGTGTGTGGGAGACTGGCACAAATCCCTCAGCTACATTCCCCTCTTCCCCCAAACCAAATTGCACAGCTCCCATGAAGAAACAGACCTGAAGACTACCTATGGTATCCAAATGACTGTATCCTACACAGAGCTGCTGGATGAGTAAGATTTTAACGAAGGAGTCTCTGCCTCTTCATCAGTTCTAGAATGATGCTCCCCCCAGAGCATCTAGTTACATATTTGGCATGCGGCTCCTCAAAATTCCTAAGAAAAACCCAGCCGTCTGACAATGCTTCTGTTTTATCTAAAGCTGAATCCTTGAGGGGAACCAACTTCTGAATGTTGTTATGTCAGAATTTATAAAGTAGTTTTAGTTACATGTAATTTCATTAGAAAATTAGAAGACTCAAAAGGAATAATAATACTTCTTATGCAAAAACACCTACTTTGTTCATATGCATCATGTTATAAAAAGAAGGCTTGGTATATTGTCCCAAAAACCTTGAGCCCAGCCCCAGCATGTGGATTTTCCCCATTTTTGACTGGCAACTATTATTCCTTTCACAACCACAAACCACTTTGTTAATAATTGGTAATTACCTGGACAATTTTTTTTGGGGGGGTGGGTACCAGGTATTGACCTCAGGGGCACTCGACCACTGGGCCACATCCCCAGCCCTTTTTTGTATTTTATTTAGAGACAGGGTCTCACTGAGTTGCTAAGTGCCTCGCCACTGCTAAGGCTGGCTTTGAACTCGCGATCCTCCTGCCTCAGCCTCCCAAGTGCTAGGATTACAGGCATGAGCCACCATGCCCAGCTACCTGAACAATTTTTGATTTTGAATTGTGAGACAAAGTTGCTTACCTGGGGGGAGATAAACTGGGGAGGCACTTGCGCCCGGAGACTAGGAGAAGAACTCAGCGGCTGCACTGGTGTGTGCAGGCCTCTCGATTGTGCTGTGCTGTTTCCAAACAAACCGTGATTGCCGCCCTAGGGAAGAACAGCACCAGTGAGGCTTTTTGTTAACACAAGAAAACGCAAGTAAGAAGCAGTTCTAGTTTCTACCTCTCAAAAGAACCATGATCTGAGCCCCATGGACTCACACTCATCGTGGAGAGCTGGGCAACATTACTCAAATCAAGTGCTGGGCAAACCATTCACCGTCTGTGCAGGATGAGAAGCAACACAAACTGAAGGGCCAGATTGAGCCAAGTGCTGGAAAGCAGCACTATATTCTTTTCTTTTACTGAAATGTATAGGCAATATAAGATTAAACTACTTTCTTTTTTTTGGTGGTACCGGGAATTGAAACTCAGGGGCACTCAACCACTGGGCCACATCCCCAGCCCTTTTTTTGTATTTTTATTAGAGACAGGGTCTCACTGAGTTGCTAAGTGCCTCGCCATTGCTGAGGCTGGCTTTGAACCCGCGATCCTCCTGCCTCAGTCTCCCAAAGTGCTGGGATTACAGGCGTGAGCCACCACGCCCGGCTAAACTACTTTCTTTTTAAAGAGTCAGTTTAACATATTTATTCTTAAACTTTATAATCTGAGATCCATCTTAAAAGACCCCCGAATAGGAAGACACGTTTATTAGTAGTTATCAGTTATAAAATCACACCATGATTCCACTTCTCTGAATTGTTGAACCACATAATTGCTGCCATGTAATAGCTGAGCACCAAGAGGACCTGCTCAAGCTTCAAAGGCCTTTCCTTCCCTGCCCTGGATCTGCTCCACCCCTTCTTTGCTAGATGAGGAAATGTTAATCACACAGTGAGATCAAAAAGAAAGAAAGGGAAAAAGTAAAAGCAAAAAATCATTCCAGGGATACCAAGCAAACATTACTCACCTGTAACAACTTCTCATTCAAACTTATAAATATCAGTGTAGTTAAATAAGCTCAGTTTCCTGGTTTCTGGAAGACACCTCCCCAAGCATATCTCCCCTGTTACAATGACAGCTGCAGAGAGCTGGGCTGTCTTTCTAATTTGTTTCTAGCTAAGAAAGTCCTTCAGCAAAAAAAAAAAAAAAAAAAAAGTTTGATAACCTGACACTGCTCCTCTGCCTGAGATTCTTCTCTACCCCATCTTCACTTGGCCCCCTCAAGATCCATCCAGCTCAGAAGGTCATCCTTGTCAAGGATGCTTTTTTCCCAAGACTTTCCTCATTCCACACGTAAAGTGACTGAGCTCACCTCTGGATTAACAAAACACTGAAACTTCGATGACACCATTCAATAAACTGTGTTAAAATAACTATTTTCCCATTCTGTCTTTCTACCACCAACTTAATTAATCCTTCCCTCTTTGCATTCCCAGAACTCAATAAAGCCCTGGTCTGTAGGTCGCATACATCATTTGCAAACATCCCACTGAACATCTTCAGCAAAGAAAGCAGCACCACTGTTTACACAGCTTATGCAGAGTGTATAAACTCTGAACTAAAGTCCCCAACTTTAGCACATCACAGGGATAAGGAAATTTTAAAGAATTTTGTAATGGTATCATTAAGTTCTACAATACTAAAGATATTTTGATGGTTTAATGATTCTAAAACAGATTAAGGGACTACTACAGGTAAATTAACGAACTTAAAAGCACTGAAAATAAGAATGATCAGAAACATAAAGTAGAAATGGCAATTGAAACCTGTGTATCTCATTAAAAAATCAAAGATCCACCATGAATTTTGTTTCCCAAAGGTTTTAGAAGCTCTAGTATCTCCACTCCTCCTGATTACTCACCAAACTGTCACTTTCAGGTTAAACATTATTAGCTTTAACTTTTCTCAGATCACAACTGTTGACAGCTTGGCTACCAATCATCCCCAAGAATATAGGAGATATTTATTTCACCAAGAATAGTCTGCTGTGATCATTCTCAAATTTTACTATCAACGTGATAACATTGCCACTAAACATCATGTTTTGGCAAAAATGAAACTACTTTGTGAAGGGATTTTTGGTGGTGGTGGTGGTGGTTTTGCCAGGGTCAGGGTGTTGCTGGGGTTTTATGCATGCATTCTACCACTGAGCTACACGCTCAGCCCCTGGGAGTGATCTGTTAGAGACAGGGTCTTGCTGGGCTGCTCAGCGTAGCCTTGTACTCCTGTGCTCAAGCAATCCTGCTGCCTGAGAGTCCCAACTAGCTGGGACTACAGGCATGTGCCACTCTAGCTGGCTTGGGGGGGGGGGGGGGTCAGTTTAAATTTCAACCTTCCCTTTGATAAAAATACAGATTCTTTGTCATACTTCTTAAGTTTTTATTTTTAAAAAAATATTTATTTATTTATTTTAGTTGTACACAATGCCTTTATTTTTAAGTGGCGCTAAGGATCGAACCCGGGCCACACATGTGCTAGGCGAGCGCTCTACCACTGAGCCACACCCCAGCCCCCTTAAGTTTTTATAAAATCAAGACCTACTGTCCTTTTTCTAGTAGACAAGACCCCAACCCCCTTTCCATCAAAGTTCAAGGATCTCTAAAGCTATACATAAAACTTTGATATATCTGAAATGGAAAATAGTACTCGATCAAAAATGCCTTCCCTCTACCTTAATAAGGAATCTTGGCACCACAGTGCTCATTTTCTTGGCTTGGATTTGCTGTTGTACACAGTAATGTATTAGGGAAATCCTATTTATCTGGCCTTTTAAAAAAATTAAATTTAGAAATTAAGACAATGCTACTCCAAATCTTGTATGAATGCTAACACTGGTTTATCTGGCTATCACTAAAGTTTTGACTGTTGTATGTGAGGCTTCAAAGACAACCTGAGTCCTCACAGTTATTGGTAATATGTGTTATTAACCCCAGTGTTCAACTCAGAAAATCTATTAATTTAAAACAAAATTAGCAAGCTGATCGAAATCTTCTGTGATTTGGAAAATAAAAACCTTGAGTTTTACTTTTAATTATGAAATATACTTAATGAACTCTGTATGAGGTTAGCCTGAGAAGACCTACAGCGAAGGGGTCCAGTGAAACTGCGCTATTTGGACACAACATGTGTACCAACTGGGGCAACAATGGACTTTGTAGCAACGCACAAATCACAAAAACAAAGAGGAACGAATGATCTTTTCTTAAAGTCCAATGCCGAACTAGTTTGGATGGTCTATGACGTTCAAGATTATGTCCTAATAGCACCTGATAATTATGCAATCTTGGACCACATTTATCATCAGCATTAACCAAGAATATTATGAATATTTTACATTTTCTACATCTCAACTCAAAATACAAGAGTAATATATATATATATCCATGTCCTCTGTGGAAACATAAAAACAGTGAAATATAAAGGAAGAAAACAAAAATTTACCTATGACTCCCAGTCCAGAGACAACCAATCTGAACACACAGACACGGAGTAATTCTCGTGTGCCAGGGCGGTAACTGGACCTAAGTGCCTGGGAGCACCCAGACTATGGTGCACGGGGACTGCTGTATGTCAGCCTTTAATGTTCATATGATAGTCACATAGAATACAACTAATAATCACACACTGTGATCAATGTCCTCTAGTGACACCTTGGGGTAAAGGACACAGTGACAGTGGGAGGTCCCAGAGTAATAGCTAGTGAAATCCCTGCTGGAGTTATTGTTGCAAAGACACTGTTGCTCCAAATCCCTGGCTTTCTCCACAAAGGCTACAACAGATCATGGAGTGACAAGAGTCCTGCTGTGTCCCCTCAGGCCTGAGAGAGCCAAGAGGCAGCAGGTGACCAGCCCTGCCCTGCCCTGGAGGACTGCCAGGTGAAATCCTGGCAAGGGACTGTTTAGGTCCAACGAAGCCACCACCTCTGAGCAGCAGCTCCTCTTTTGGGTAGTTATTGTATTTTAAATTTTAAAATGACATTTTAGGATGCTATAGCCCTTGAGAACTTAATCTTACTAGTTTTGCTGCTATTTTTTGATTAGCAGGCATATTAAATTGAACAGACCCCAAAAGTATTACTTGTTATCCAATCTGATGCTAAAAATAGCAAGTACATTGCTAAATTAGATCATATAAGGTATTTATGGTGGCCTCATTAAGATCTTCCTGTCAGTTATTAGTTAACTTGTTAAATGTGAATTTATGACCAAAAATGAGAAGACAAATTGAAAAAAAAAAAGGTTTAAAATAAAATCTATGTTGAGAAACATGAAGAAAGATGGCTTCTATGGGCTCTAAGATCTAAAACCTACACTTAATATCATTCTGTGCATTCAGTAATCAACGAATTTCCCAGAGACAGACAAATGATGCAATAAACTGCAGACCAGGGCCAAGGCAAGGCCATAGCCAAGCAGTTACAAATTTAAGAGGCCTCCTTACTTGTCTAGCAGCGAAGTTTTGGGGGTTGAGCCCTGTGCCGATTGCTCCAAGGCTGACGTTGGGTAGTGTGGAACCAGAGGGAGACAGCTTGTAGCTGGGAGAAGGGGAGAAGGGAGAGCAGGGAGCCTCATCCCCAAGGCACCCATCTTGATTGGAGAAAGGCAAAGTCAGCTGAAAGGTAGTAGGAGTTAGCCAATCACAATGAGTGTTGGTTAGTGAAGCAACAGAATGCAAGAAGGGAAAAAGAGAGACACTAGGAATAAACAAAGTGAGAGGTATTAGCAATAACCCAGGATGGAATCCGGACCTGATAATCACCATCACATTCTGCCCAACAGATACTATCTGTCATCCTCTTTGAAATAGTTTTCCTTTCATGTTCTGTCCACTGCACTAGATAAATGTTGCCAGATGCTTTCTTTTTCTGCATCTAATATTGATTCCTCTCACTGTGTGGCTCCTGAAACAGAAGCCAGGGCAATCTTATTAGAAGTATGTTGCTGTCTGGACCAGAATCAGTGATGTCAAAAAGGTACTAGATCTAAACATTTTGGTCTTAACTGCTTTATGAAGACCAGGAGCACTGCAAATTAGTATTTTGAAACAAGGAATAGAATAATGTTTTCCATTAGAAATGTTAAAAATTAAAAAAAGAATAGATATAAATTATTTGTTTCCATCAGGTAGTTGAGAATTTCAAAAGTACACCACTATGACTAAATACAAACCACTAGGAAAGTGGGAGAGATAAAGAGTTCTTTCAAAACTGAAGGCAAGGCCTTAGGAAATACAAGTGTTTGCACAATACCCAAAATGTATTTTGTAGCTGTACAGCAGAAGGCGGGGGGTGGGTGGGATTCAGAATAAATTTATTGCCAAAATTTCTTCTACATGTTTTGAGTGTGTATTACCCATCAAACTTCATGAATATTTCAAAACCTAGACCTTGGTCACAACACTCGCATGCTTGAGACAGACGGTTCTAGCTCCTGCCCAATCACCTGTTCACATCCACTGTTCTCAGGTCACCACTTCAGTGCAGGTGATGTTTTGTGCTTTACTCACTGAGTCCAAAATCAGTTATCAAAATCTGACAATGGGAACCAAAGCAGTTCTCTTGAATTTTTTTTTTTTTTTTTTTTTGGTACCGAGGATTGAACTCAGGGGCACTCAACTACTGGGCCACATCCCCAGCCCTTTTCTGTATTTTATTAGAGACAGGGTCTCACTGTGTTGCTAAGTGTCTCACCATTGCTGAGGCTGGCTTTGAACTCGTGATCCTCCTGCCTCAGCCTCCCAAGTGCTGGGATTACAGGCGTGTGCCACCAAGCCCGGCTTTGAATTATTATCTTAAACAAATAATTCAACTCACCTTCTCAAAATAAGGCCCACTATCTGTGGTTCCCATGTCTTTGGAATTAGGTGGACGGAACCCAGATCGATCCTTCCTCATGATATCATTAAAATCCCCGAGATTCATTGCTCGCTTGTCCACATCAAATTTCTTATCTGAAAGGACATAAACGGAGTGAAAATTTCATGAACCAAGAGTGACCTGCCCACCCTGCTTTCTGAGGTGCTGGGTATAACTTCTTTCTGCTCCTTGGGAGAAGATCAGGAGAGATCTCACTGGGATAAGCTGCTGGGTTTTGTCCCTGGGACACATGTGGGTTCTTTACTAGAAGCAACGAGACATGTATCTGCTGCAGCTTGTCTTCCAGGGAGGACAGAAAGAGAGCCTTAGGGCTAACCCGGTACAAATCTGGCTAAGAAAATATTTAGATGGTCATTGATGTGTTTGATTAATATATCCTGCTCATAAATTTGTATTTCTCAGTGACAGAGGTCGTCTGTTTTTGTTATTTTAGCATCTGGTAGATAAATGATAGGGTTGTAAAATACAGTTAGTAAAATACAGTTATAGGGGGAAATATCAAAGAGGCCCAGCTGTTGCCTTGAAATTAAAAGCTTGAGGGCTGCACACAGCCAAAAGTGTCCGTATCACCTGCACAATGCCATTTTCTAGGTGGACCTGTCACTTCCATTTTCCCCTCATAGCTCTATAAATTCGTTCTTATATGCTGACATGATCAGAGCTCCAGGAAGTTACAGATCAAAGACTACATACTTCCCTTATGACCCAGGATTGTTTTCTTTTCGTCTTAAGTTCCCCAGGGTGAGCATCAGCATTACTAAAAAAATTCCACAGACTAGGGCTGACACTACAGGCTCTCCAACCGCAATGGAAGTCTGTCAGTAATGAAAACAGCAACCTGAGGATTGAGTCCAGCAGCACCACAGACATCAGGATATTGTTACCTCTCTGGAAAAAACTGGGAAGATGTGGTACAGCCCAGCCCGCAGTCCTTTATAACGCCAATGCTCGGAGTGAAGAGCAAGGCTGATTTTTAGGTGGACAATCCCTCTCTGACTGCCATGTCCTACTTTCTTACTGTGGGCACACATCACTTCTTTACATTCCTTCCTGCTCTTGCCACCTGAGTTTTCAACTTCTACCTGGTGTCTTATGTGGTATCTTATACTGAGTAAGCATTTAATAAATGTCCAGTGAACTGCACCACCCAAGTTAACACAGGGCATGAGATCCCAGTGGCATGTCATTAACATGAGTACATTCCAATCCTAGGTGGAGTGATACACACCTACAGACAAATCCATTTTGCTGCCTGGATTATCTTCAGTTTGACTCTGAAAATGCAAATAAAAAAAAAACAGATGAGAGAAAATTCAGGGTGTACATGTTTGAATCAGGGAAGAAGTGGTATTATTCATGTGAAAGCCACATCTTACCACGGGCACTATACAAGATATTCTGAAATGAACTTTACACTGGAATGAAGACCTTAACATTTTTAACACACTAGTTTGATTGCTGCTGGTGCCTGTAATTCTTAAAATTCAATCTTCACGTATGATCAGCCTCATACACCTATGGACAGAGAAACAGCTGGAGAGCTGCGTGGAGAAATAAACCCCTGTCCCCAAGTTCCAGTCAGCACAGGATCAAATTCTACGAGTGGCAGCCAAACAATGACGATTTCTTCTCATGACTCGTTAAGTCACCAAGTCTTGAAAGGTGCAGCCAAGTCATTTGTCTGTTGGCAACCAGGTCAGGTGTCCCCACAATGTTCTTAAGAAATAAGGAAACTAGAAATCCACAAGAATTCACTACATAATTAATCCCTATGGTTTTTCTAGGTATTTTGTTCTCTTTTAAAAACTACAATATGAGGGCTGGGGTTGTGGCTCAGTGGCAGAGCGCTCGCCTCGCATGTGTGCGGCCCGGGCTCGATCCTCAGCACCATGTAAACATAAATGCATTGCATTGTGTACAACTAAAGTAAATAAACGAATATTTAAGAAAAAAAAACCTACAATATGAAAACTGACACAGTAGTGTTAGGGAAAACTGTTATGAATTTAAGTTGTTTGCTGTTTTGTTCCCTAAGGAAAAGGACACAAAGACAGAAAATTGAAGCCCTCACCTTTAAATGTTGGAGTACATCATTAAAAATAAAAGAACAGAAAGCAAATACGGTGTGTAATTCAAAAGATCAAAAACACTGCTTAATTAGCTTCTAAATCTGTATTATTATATGATAACGTGGCAGTGGACTTAAAATTCATACTAAGCCTAAAATTTGGGGTGCATTATACATAGGAGAAAAGTAAAACTTACCAGCAATCCCATATTTGAAAACTGTTTGGCAAGAGGATTCATCCATGAATCATTGTTTCCTCCTTTTAGTGAGCACTACAGAAAGGAAATATGTAACCTCAGAACCGCATAATGTATCTCCCCCTCCCGAGTTGCAAAAGTATACACTGAAAACAGAACCAAGAGTTTAACTTTGTGAACCCTATTTCTCTAAGTTACTTTGGTATTTTAATGCTAGTTTAAATGATTAATAAGCTCTAATTCTGTTTTCATTCTTTCTTTACTCATCACCCCGAACTAGAAGTAACTGGAGAGACATGTGGCGCTTTTACTTTTTAAATGGAAAGAAGTCACTATGGGAGTTGTAAAATGTAATTTCTGGGCGCTACCGCTTCCACTTTCAGTGGGCTGCTCTTCCTGTGACTCAAGCTGGTTTGTGTTAGGAAAAAAGAAAGAGCTGATGCTGGTGCACGTTATTTTGAAGGAAACTACTTAAACCGGACATTATTCTCCGTGTGGATGCAATGAGAACAAGAATGTAGTACCTCATCTGTTTCACAGCACAAAGGACATTTGTCCTCAGTCGGGAAGAGGACTCTGGTAGAAGACACTATCACCTATCTTCTGGGCAAAGTAAGTTGTTTTTAATAGGATTAGGAAGACTCTCCTGAACAAGACACCAGTCATCAGCTCACTTCCACTTCTGGAAAGAAGGCAGGTGGAACTGTGATGGGAACTCGGCAGGATGGGCTAGGATGGAGTCACATTATGGCTTGCATCTAGCACTGTTTCCCCTTATAAAGCTCATGTGTTAGGCAATGCAGCAATATTCAGGGGAGCTTTAACCTCATCAGTGGATTAATCCATCTGATGAAGTAATAATTTGAATGGACTACTGGATATCCAAGACAGGTGGGTATGACTAGAGGAGGTAGGTCACTGGTGTGTGCCCTTAGGGATTACATATTGTCATTGTCACTCCCCTGCACTGCCCCCTCCCCTTCCTGGTTGCCATGAGCTGGGCAGCTTTCCACCACCACACCCTTCCACCATGATGTTCTGCCTTACCTCAGGCCCAGGAATGGAGTTGACTGACCATGGATGGAGACCCTAAAACTGTAAGCTAAAATAAACTTTTCTTCCACTAAGTTGTTCTTATCAAGTATTTTGGTCACAGTGACAAAAACTGACTAATACAGGCCTTATACACTTGTGCATTCTATAGGTAAAAATTATGTGTTGTGATATCTGTCATATTTATAGGTTTTGAGGTCCAAAAGTCCTCCCTGGAGGGAAAGGGAAGTGTTTGTTGTTGTTGTTGTTTTGGTTTTCTTTTTAAGAAATTTTTTAGTTGTAGATGGACACAATACCTTTATTTGTTTATTTTTATGTGGTGCCGGGACCAAACCCACTGCCTCATGTATGCTAGGCAAGTGCTATACCACTGAGCCACAACCCCAGCCCCGGAAGTTGTTTTTTAACAGGTAGAGAGTTTTAGTTTTATAAGATGAAAACAATGTTGTTTTGATGGTAGTCTAACGGCATGAACATAATTAATGCCACTGAACTGTACACTTAAAATGGTTAAGATAGTAAATGCTTTGTGTATTTTACCACAATTTTTCAAAAAAGGTCCTCAGAATGAAAGTCTCAGAATCATTGGCACAGGAGTTGAAGCACCCAACTTCCAATTAACTCAATTAAATCTTGGTTGTCACCTGAGTAGGGCATTCATTAGTACCTGCACTCAGTTAAGACGGACTCTCCTGTTAATTTGTCAGTGACCAAAATGCTGCTAAAGCAGACTAGAGAACATAAGGGTATGAAGATGCTGAAAAGATTACCGAATAATGCCTTTTGTGATGAGAAGAAGAAAATAAAAGTCCTTTAAAAAGGGAAAACAGGGGCTGGGGTTGTGGCTCAGCGGTAGAGCGCTCGCCTAGCATGTGGTCAGATCCTCAGCACCACGTGAAAATAAAGGCATTGAGTACAACTAAAACAAATGAATAAATATTTTTTTTTAAAAAGGGAAAACAAAGAATTGCATAAACAAAATGTCTCCAATAGAAATAAACTATCTCCTCATGCTACAGAAGAAACTTAGGGTATTTAACTAATTCAATATTTCATAGGTAAAGGGGATAAAAGCCACCAGAAGGCCTTCTAAGAAAGCATCAGTTGTTTGAAACCTGGGAGAATATTAGCTGTGAAGTGTTTCACAGGACAACAGTGCTCTCAGGTTGAAATTCAGTATATGCTCATTTTTATAATATTTTTGTGTGCATAGAAAAAAAGGGGGGAAAAAAAAAAGGACAGTGCTACTGTCAAGGCAATGGTTTATTGTTCTAGATTAAAAACCAAAGCTCTAGGTGGGCACGGTGGCACATGCCTATAATCCCAGCACTTGGGAGGCTGAGGCAGGAGGATCGTGAGTTCAAAGCCAGCCTCAGCAATGGTGAGGTACTTAGCAACTCAGTGAGACCCTGTCTCTAATAAAATTTTAAAAAGGCTGGGGAGTGGCCCAGTGGTTGAGTGCCCCTGAGTTCAATCCCCCCCAGTACTAAAAAAACAAAAACCAAAAAAAAACCCAAAGCCCTAGAGCTAGGGGTGCAACTGAACAACTGAGTGGTAGAGTGCTTGTCTAGCACGCGCAGGGCCCTGGGTTCCAAACAGCACCACAAACAAACAAACAAGCAACCTCATTAAATTATGTAAATCCAAGGAGAAATTAAGTTGTATTAAGATATGGAAAGTGAAAAGTTTAGAAGTCAGCCTGGTACAGGATGTAGAGAAATCACCTAGTTGCTATATAACAAGGGCACAAAATGGTACTTTGTTTGGGAGAAAGGTTCTGAGCTTTGGGCTTTCCCCAATCAGGTAAAACGGCAACAAGACTGCCTGGAAAAGCCAGTATTATCTTCCTTGAGTTTCTCTTGTATATCTCCATGGCACTTTACCTAAGAACTTCTTTGGCTATCTAATATAAATGCATAAAACATTTTTAAAGCATGCTTGTAGAGTTTCCAACAAATTGTTATAACATGGAAACAAAAAACAGAAGATGACCTTGCATCTTATAAAACTTCTTTGTACTCACAACAGTTCTGCAGTGCAAGGTTTCAAGGTCACAGGGAAGGAGAACAGGAATAAATGGGAAACAGTTACTGGTTTGTAAGGAAATATTTCCCCTTGCTTAAGACCTCTGAGACTCTAGTTCCTGCATTCCTTCCATTAACACATTCTTAGTTCTGTCTTCTTCTGCCTTCTAAGAATGAGTAAGCAAGCGCAAATATTTCTGAATGACTACCTTTATTTGTTTCTTTCCTCCTTGTCCCCAGCTTGCGGAGTTGTGGGAGGACGCACTTCCCTGAGAGCCGGTGGTGTTCCAGACTCCTCCATCATCCTCCTCTTCCCAGCTGGGATGGCGAGTTCCTGTGACTGGCCCATCACTCTCCCCCCAGCCATCTTGCATAGATTTGGAATCTTTAAGGAAAAAAATGAATCAAGTGTTTGCAACAACCAAAAAATTATGTGTGGCCGGGCATGGTGGCACATGCCTGCAATCTCAGTGACTCCAGAGGCTGAGGCAGGAGGATTGCAAGTTTGAAGCCAGCCTCAACAACTTATCAAGACTCTCAGCAACTTAGCATAGCTAGGGATGTGGTTCAGTGGTAAAGTACCCCTGGGTTCAATTCCCAGTAACCTCCTATGCACCACCCCCCAAAAAAGGAGGTATAAAATGTGGAATGTGGAGGATGGAGGGGAGGGGAGAAAGACAACAGGAAAATCAAAGAAGAGGGCTGTGATATTCAAAAGGACAGGGCATCAGTATTCAGTCTATTCTATTAACACCTACACACATTGTGTGTGTGTGTGTGTGTGTGTGTGTGTGTGTGTGTTTCATTGCTGGGGATTAAACCCTGGGCCTCACACATTCTAGACAAGTGACATCCCCTTTAAACAAGATCATTAACTTGAAGATTGAGATAAATCCTTAATCCCCCTCCAAAAATACTGTATGGAATTAGATTAGCCTATTTAGACTTCACCCACATCTTTCTTTTGTGAACTTAGCTTCATGTGAAGTGTAGAGCCAAAACGTGGCTCTTCCAGTTCCTTCTTCAAATGACTACTGCCATCCCCTGGGGCCAGGCCCATGACAGCCACACAGTTGATTTCTTCTGACTGTGGCATTTCATGCCCCCAGGATACCCAGGTGAATGCCAAAGGGGCTTCTTGTTAGGGTAGCAAGAGACAGGCCTGCTGCCAGGGTGTTATCCAGTGATAACCAGAACTATTTCTCTGCATAAGTGGTTACTAATTTACATAATCCTGTATTACATTTACATTACAGCTTAATACTATGTGAACACAGGCTTCATACCCACACACTGTCAAGCAGTCAAAATCTAAATATAAAAAATACACTACCCCCCCACCATGCGGTGGTGCACGTCTGTAATCCCAGCAGCTAGGAAGCTGAGGCAGGATTGTGAGTTCAAAGCCAGCCTAAGCAACTTAGAGAAGCTCTAAGCAACTCAGTGAGACCCTGTCTCTAAATAAAATATAAAATGTAAGAGCCTTTGATGAGGAAGTAGCTCTAAGATGGTGGCTGGCTGAGAGCCAAGAGGAGGCGTTTACTTGTTTACTACAACTTACACCTGACCTTAATGCAATTTTTTTTTTTTGGTACTGGGGATTGAACTCAGAGGCACTCGACCACTGGGCCACATCCCCAGCCCTTTTTTGTTTTTTTATTAGAGACAAGGTCTCACTGAGTTACTAAGTGCCTCGCCATTGCTGAGGCTGGCTTTGAACTCGCGATCCTCCTGCCTCAGCCTCCCAAAGTGCTGGGATTACAGGTGTGCGCCACCGCGCCCGGCTCACCTTAATGTAATTGACTAAGAATTTTTCTGTGCTTGTGGGCACTGCGTGCCACACCTGTAAGTCAAGCTTGTGACATGTGTATGCTTGTTAAGAGAAGTAATGTACCTGTGATGGGTATAGAGTATTTAACCAGACTGGGGGCGTCAGAGAAGAGAGATAGAGAAAAGAAGAAGGAGGAACAATAAAGGAACCATTCATTCCCAGTCTGCCTCCGATTTCTTCCCCGTGGTATCGTTGCTGCAGGCGGCAACAATAAAAGAGCTGGGAATGTGGCTCAGTGGTTGAGTGCCCCGGGGTTCAATCCCCAGTACTTAAAAAAAAAAAAAAAAATTGTCCCTGTATAAAAATGAAAACATACAGGTGAACCCTTCTTTTAGAGAAAAGAGCTTAACTTTTAACATGACATTCCATAGCACAATAATGTTTTTAAGAAATAACGTTTCTTACAAAAAAAGGGGGGATGCATACAAGTGAGGAGAGCTGGGGTACAGCTCAGTGCTACAGCATTTACTTAGCATGCAGCAGGCCCTGGGTTCCATCCCTAGCACCAATGGGGAGGGACTCTGATTTTAAATCACAAGACTCATAATATCAAATTTTCAGGCATCTGGGCTGGGGTTGTGGCTCAGCAGTAGAGCTCTCGCCTCGCACGTGTGCTGCCCGGGTTCAATCCCCAGCACCACCTTAAAATATAAGGCATTGTGTACAGCTAAGGCAAATAAATAAATGTTTTTTTAAAAAAATTGCAGGCATCTAGAGGCCAGAGAAATCACAGATGAACTACTAGCATCACCTGGAGGATCTAACTCTTCCTCTGTGCAGTGCACATTCAAATCACCCAGAAAAGGACATGAGCTGTTAACTACAGATGCTCCTGAAGAGAAGACATTACAAAACATGGAAAAAGAAGGTTTGTGATGGAATAAAAGGGATTCTCAGGTTGGGAAATCACAAAAAAATCCTGAAGGTCCTGCTGAAAAGTCTGTGTCAAGGATGTGGTTAAGCAATGTGGATCTATTTCAAGTCTGCGTGGTGACATATCCTATGACGACAACTGCCCTCATGATGGAAAACATAAGAACAAAGTCTTCACAGAGCTCGGGGTTTCTATGAAGCTCAGGAGATGTAGGAGATCTTTGCTTTTGTTTTTGCAGTAACAGGGATTGAGCCCAGGTACACTCTACCCCTGAGCCACATACCCAGCCCTTTTTATTTTGTGACAGGATCTTGTTAAGGTGCTGAAGCTGGCCTTGAACTTGCCATCTTCCTTCGTCCCAAGTTGCTGGGATTACAGACATGCGTTACCAAGCCTGGCAAGACTCATGATTTAAAACACAGTAATTATTTAGGCAAAATGAATGTGAATTTCTAGAATAAAACTAATATATTCTTTGCAAGGCCCTGTAAAAGTCTTAATTATCATAGGATAAACTTAACCACAAAATCTTTTTTCTTCTTCAAAGTTTGAGCATTCCATAAAATTTCCTTTTTTAATTTAAAAAAACCTTAAAATGCTGTTGTAGAAAAGAAATGTTAAAGTTCTTTTTTTTTAAAAATATTTATTTAGGGGCTGGGATTGTGGCTCAGCGGTAGAGCGCTCGCCTAGCACATGGGCGACCCGGGTTCGATCCTCAGCACCACGTACAAATAAAACGCATTGAATAAAACGCATTGTGTACAACTAAAAGCAAATAAATAAAAATATTTAAAAATATATATATATTTATTTATTTACTTTAGTTGTACACAATGCAATGCATTTATGTTTACGTGGTGCTGAGGATCGAACCCGGGCCGCGCACGTGCGAGGCGAGTCCTTTGCCGCTGAGCCACAACCCCAGCCCCTGTTAAAGCTCTTTTAAGAAAGTTACAAATAAGTGAAAATGGACACTTGAAATTTTATTTTTTAAATTTAGGACTATCCAATGAGACATTCCATAGCATGAGTCTACAAAGTTTTGCACAATTATAGTGCCAGCTGGAGCAAGTGTAGCTTACCATTTTCAACAATTATGAGTAAGTAGGATGTTCTTCATTTAAAAATTGGAATGAAGAAATCTTTGTCACGTTAAAAAAACCTATAAGTATTCTCATGTGGGTGGATGAATGAAAAGAGAAAAACAAAAGCGAAGTACAGAAGGACGAAGTCCCTGGCAAAGACCATGTTCTATATTAGAAGCCAGGGAGCTCTTCTGAGGCCAGCCTCAGCATCCTGGCGAGACACTGTCTCAAACTAAAAATAAACAAATAAAAAGGGCTGGGTGTGTACCTTGGTGCTAGAGCACCCTAGGTTAAATCCTCAGTATACAACCCTTCTCTCCCCAAAAAAGCCAGGGAACTCTTTAAATTGTATTAACAAAAGAGCAGATGTGCAAAATGGATAAAACAACATGTTTAAGTTACTAGGTATTTTGCATTACATCAAAATTACAGTTCTGACCAGATACCAAATCTAGCTTAAAAAAAAAAAAAAAAAAAAATCAAAAATAGAGCTCGTAGAGTTGGTAGTGTGCTTACCTTGCATACACAAAGCCCTGGGTTCAATACCCAATACCATAAAAAAAAAAAATCAACAATATTAATTTATGATTTCTAGTCCATCGTAAACATTTTTAACATATTCCAAGAAGAGCCACCACCATTTGATACTATTTAACGTTCAAGTCCTGAATCAACAGTTTAAACACTACACACTCCTACGAAAATGCCTGACTTCCACATTAACAAATACCACCTCAGAATTAAAACTGTGGTCTACTTACTGGGTTTCATGGCATTGGAAGCACTGGTGGGTGTGCTCCCCCAGCCTGAGGTCGATGCTCCTGCATCGTCCATCTCTCCCCACCCAGGACTGCTCTCATTCGGTTCACCCCAAGCCGAAGTCCCGTTATCTGGAGCAGGTGGTGTGCTTTTACTCCAGACTGTAAAAAAGAAATGTGTCTTTAAGAATGATCTGTTAAACAGCTCATATCCAGAGGGGCTGGGCAGTGGCGGGAAGAGGCACACCTACGTTCTCTTGGCAGAAACAAGACAAAAGTTCAACCTGCTTGGAGGCTATCTGGCAATGTCACTTTTTAAAGAACTCCATGGGCAAAACACTCTACTCAGCAGGAAAGTCTACCATCACACACACACCAAAGTTGATAAGTTTATATGCACAACATCTACTGCATCACTGTTAGAAAAACATGGAAGCAACCTACATATCTATCAGACAGGGGCAAGTTAGGGACCAATCAGGGGTCCTCCATAAAATGAATACTAAATATGAAGTAATTCAAAGAACTGTATGCGCTAATATGGAAAGCTTAAAGGTAGATGAAAACAGCAAGATGAACAACACTGTAGAGTGTAACCCCTTTAAAAGTTTTAAAGGTTAGATATATTGCTTTCCTGTACAGTTTGAGGGGTTTTACTAAGTGAATATAATTTATCTTAACTTAAGCAGTTTTTATTCTACATAGGGAGTCAAAGTACAACCTTTATTTCCTTCCTCATTCTTTTCAATACTTGGAAAAAAAGAACTAGTTAAATGTTATCATTTTCTAAGTGGCCATAAGTGAATTCATGGATCACAGGTTACTTTGAGGAGTGGAAAACTGATCATTAAAATTATAATAAATGTAAATAAATAATATAATAAAATAAAATAATATAATATAATAAATGTAAAAAAGACTTGAAATGTACATCCCCTTCATATATGGGACTTTATGGGGACATTCAAGTCAAGGGACACTCATGACAAACTGAGAATGAAATTACCAGTTACTTTTAACTTACCAGATAAGATGTTTCCTATTCAAATGGTGAGGGAACAGAGCTTAATTTCAGGTAACTGATTAACCTGAGATAACCATCTCTAATGCAAAGTATACTGCCATTCAGAGGTAATCATTAGGAATCACCTGGAAAAAGATCTAAAGTGTCCAGATACCAGCTCTGCCACAGCATTACGATGACCTCTGGAAGAACAACATGGACAGATTCCCTTTTGGAGGGGGGAGAGGATGGGGCTGCGGCAGGCACCAAGGATGAGTATGCAGGTAGAATCTGGATAGAAATTAGGTGGGTATGCTTCTGTACCACTCTAGTACTCTATCTTTAGAAATCCTTTCCCCACTTTCTACAACACCAAGGACTGAATCCAGTGCTTCATGCATGCAAGCAAGCACTCTACCATGAGTTACAACCTCAGCCCCAGTTCTTTATTTTCAAAGTCTTTTGGATTCTGCAGACCAAGACAATTACAGAAAAATAATTCTTCAGATTAACGCAGAGTTGCCATTTTTTCCTCTTGCCACAAATCTACTAGCATCAGCTGGTGCTACAAGCATCCTATAGAAAGAAGGACAGGTTCTCAGACTCTTCACAGAAGAAGAAATAAAATTGATCAACAAATATATGAAAAAATGTTCAACATCTCTAGTGATTAGAGAAATACAAATCAAAACTATACTGAGATTCCATTTCACCCCAGTCAGAATGGTGATCATCAAGAATATAAGCAACAACAAATGTGGGCAAGATGTGGAGGAAAAAGGTACATTCATACATTGCTGGTGGGACTACAAATTGGTGCAACCACTATGGAAAGCAGTATGGAGATGCCTAAGAAAACTTGGAATGGAACCACCATTTGACCCAATCATCCAACTCCTAGGTTTATACCTAAAGACTAAAATCAGCATACTACAGTGACACAGCCACATCAATGTTTATAGCAGCTCAATTCACAATAGCTAAACTATGGAACCAACCTAGGTGCCCTTCAACAGATGAACACATAAAGAAACTGTGGTATACATACACAATGAAATATTAGCCTTAAAGAAGAAAAAAGTTATGGCATTTGGTGGTAAATGGATGGAACTGGAGAATTTTATGCTAAGCGAAATAAGCCAATTCCAAAGAACCAAAGGACAAATGTTTTCTCTGATATGCAGATGCTAATTCACATTGGGGGGTGGGAGACAGTGGTATTTTGGACTAAACAGAAGGGAATGAAGGGAGGGGAGGAATGGGAATAGGAATGATAGTAGAATCAATCAGACATTATTACCCTATGTACGTATATGATTACATGACCTGTGTAACTCTATACCATGTATGCCAGATGAATGAGAAACTATACTCCATTTATTTATGATGTGTCAAAATGCATTCTACTGTCATGTATAACTAATTAAAACAAATTAAAAAATGTAAAAGAAAAGAAAGGTTCTCTAGCAACAGAGTAGAAACTGTAGGAAAGACTCTCAGTATGAAGCTAAGTTGAATAAATATACTTTAATTAAAATGTCTAGGCTTTCTTTTCTCCATCAAACCTATGAGAAAAAGCCACTGCTTACCAGATGCTGATTTTCCAGTCATCGGGGTGGGCAGGTTCGGTTCTCGAGGTGCTGGGCCCCCTTGGGAATTCTTATCCCACAGGTTCACATTCTTGTAGTTGTAACTGCTAGGGTCTCCCCATGCTGAAGTGCCATCATCGATGTCCATTTTCCGACTAATTGACTGTGGGGATGGCTCTTCCCAACCACTGGGTTCCTCATCCTTGGGGGTTGCAGGCTGGGGCCCACTGCTCCAGTTGGAATTGGAAGGTCGAACACTGCCTGGAGGTGGTGGGGGTGGGCCACCCCAAGAGCCAGAAGCCTCTGGTTGTGGTGGCGGTGGCTGCTGTGGCTGCTGTGGCTGTTGGTGCTGTTTATTCCAGGAACTGGGCTGCCTGCCTGCCTCATTCCATGCAGGGGACCTTTTGCAATCTTCCCACCCACCTTTTGAAGTTAGGCTTGCATTCCCACCGTTACCCCAGGTTCCGATTTCGTTCTGCCCTCCTTCACCCCACCCAGACACAGGCTTACTTGTAGCACTTTCCCAGTTGCTGTTTTTTGCCGGATCAACTTCCTCTCCCCATCCATTCTTCCCAGAAGTCCATCCTTGGTTAGGCTGGCGTCCACCTCCCCACCCCTGATCCTTGCTGGAATTCTCATTCCAGGAAGAAGGTGTCTTTTCATCTGGTCGTCCTCCTCCCCAGTTGGAAGAGTTGTTGTTCTTGTAGTCATTCCAGCCTCCTGTGTTTTTGGGGTCTTTCCACTCTGTTGAGGCTGAGAGCTCCCCCCATCCAGACTTCATTTGATTGCTTTGGCTGGGTGCATCTCCCCAGCCCCCTGAGTTCTTGGTCTGTGTGGCAGCGCTCTCCCACCCCTCAGTTCCTTTGTCAGATTTCCCCTCAGGCCTTGGCACCTCTTCAATATCCCACACGGTGTCCTGCTTAATTTGAGTTTGGCCCCAGCCAGTGTTTGACAGCACCCTGGGGTCCAAATCAGTTCGGCTCAAAAGAGTCTGCAAGACAGCCTGGCAATCGGGATGTGTGGGCCTGTATGACCGACGGCCAGAATTATGACTGTCACTACTTCCTGCTTTGTGGTTGCTTCCAGTGCTTTGACCTCCAACTTCACTTCCTGTGGAGCTGGAAGATCTTCCCCAACAGGGAGCCTGGGCATTGCCTTGGTTTTCAGGGAGGGGGTGGCCCTTTTGATTGTCCCATGCTCCAGTGCTAGAATTTGGTTGGTTTGGACCACTCCATTCTCCAATTTTCAACTCATCAGACCCAGTCGGCTGTTTCCATTCTCCCTGAGAGACCCCAGATGTCATTTTGTTCCCTTCACCCCATTTGTTGTCATTAGAGTCCTGAGGGCCAAAGTTCCAGGACCCACCCGTAGACCTGTTATTGTTGTCCCAAGAGTCATTTTTTGACCCAGTTGATTTCTGAACAGAAGCTCCTTTCCAGGAGTCCTCTCTATCTTTTCCATTGTTCCCATTATTTCCAGAATTGCTTTGTCCAGAGACTGTGTCAGTTCCAGAAGGCCCCCTAGCTGCACCCCAAGATCCAACACTCCCAGTCTTCCGCTCTCCAGTGCTTTGTGAAGGGGCATCAGTGCTCCTGGAGGTGTTCCCCAAGCCCATTCCAAAGGGCATTCCCTTATTCTCCATGGGGTTTGGTGAACTTAAGTTCAAGGAGTTAGTGTTGCCATTTTTTGGTCCATCAGTGTTATGAGTTTGAGCCTGTTCTCTGCCAGAGACAACAAAATTAACACCCGCATTTTCCATCTTTGACTGCTGTTCCCTGGATGCCTGACCTACTGTGCTAGCCTGTGCACTGGAATTACTATTATCTGTTTCCAACGCCCCTTTCCTAGAAGTTCCTTCTTGGACCAGTGCTGGCCAGGCAGATGGGTTGCTATTTGGGTTAAAGTTGCTGAAGCCAGAGCCAGGTCCGATTCTATCCTGACCACTCACATTCCTCCAATTTCCTAGTCCATTGTTGCTCTCTGTAGTAGAGTTGGAAGATTGAATAGATTTAGCCTTAGGGTCAGATTTCCAGACCCCAAGATTACATTCGTTCCCAGAACTTGCAGACTGGCACTGGCTCCCTTTGCCTTTGTTACTAGTGGTGCTTCCTGGCAGAGTGCTCTTCTCAGAGCCAGGGTTCGAGGCACTGTTGTTATCGGTGGTGTTTTCAGATGAAGATTCAGTGTCTTTGCTGGCAATACAAGGCCACTCTTCCATGTCAGACCCGTCTACAATCACCTTGTCCCAGATGTGAATTGGGTTGGGGGAGGCGCCGTTGTTGGAGGAGGCTCCCGGGCCCCAAGTGGAATTTGCATAATTTGAAGCAGCAGCACCTCCAAGGGTTGACTCTGGAAAAGAGATGATCTCGTCAATCACAGCTGCACATGTGTTACCACCAATAATACCTGGAGCTCAAAGGGCCCCTACGAGAGTTCATTCCATCTCCCCACAGACTGGCTTCTCTGGCCAGATGCTTGTCTTGACTGATGGCATCACACCTGTCTGAGTCCTGCTTACCTTTCATCTGCCTGCTGCTGTATCTGCTAAATCTAACTGTACACCATCTCTCAAAGTCACCTCCCTGCCATTTCTATCAGCAGAGAAGGACCTTCCTCTATCTTGAGACAAATGCAACAGTACCCTAAACTTGCCCCACATCTCCAATCTACTCTATACTCCTACCTGGAGCAATGTTCCTAAAACTCACCTTTGAGTCTATCACTGCCATATGAGAGCCTTCCAAAGTTCCTTAATGCTCAAGAATAAAGCTAAATTCCTTGGCCTGGGGTTTTTGATCAAGATGCACTATGACCCAGGGCCAACCAATCTTTCTAGTCTTATCTTCAACAACTTTCTATGCAGTTATCTACATTCCACAATAGTGTCTTCTCACCTTGGCACCAATTATTTTTTCCTTCTGAATTCACTCATCTTTCTGGGCCTTTCTGTTCAAATGCCATTTCTTCTATGCAGCTGTTTTTGAGCTCAAATCTGAAAACAATCTTTCCCTGTCTCAAACCATTTGTCCAGTGCAACAGCACCATGTTCACATCTTTCCCTCCCTGAAGTATGTGTCCTTGTCAGAGCCCATCTCACTTGTGTGTTTCCCACATGGCCAGTGCGGGGATGCTCAGTGAGCATCTGCTGAGGTGAGCACCTACAAGCTGGTGCTGGGGCAAGTAACCATAGGATACACAGAAATCTTAGTCTGATGTATCAGCCCAGCAGAACATATTTTGATGGTATTTACCATATTGGGTGGTAAAATATGACATGTTTTTAATGAGAAAATTTCTTTTCAAGTTATTTTAATTCCTTTAATCAGGGAGTTTTAAACCAATATGAAGTTGAAATAAGCACTACATAGAACTGTGTAGAAGTAAGGAAGTAAAGAATTCCAAACTCTTGAGATGTAGGGGAATCTTTGGTTTTTATGTGTGTAAGCAAAAGAGACTCTGACTCCCACTGCACCTATGTTTCTGTACCCTGGCTACACAAGGGAGTAGAAACACAGAGGACCCTCTCCTCACATGTTTCCCTTTGCAAGTGGTTCCTGGAGCCAGGAAGGAGGGTCCAGGAGGCTCCTCCCTATCCATCTGGGACTGGCCTGGAGCCACCACAGGAAGCCTCATGGGTAGGGCTACTTCTGCATGAAGCCTGTGTCACCACTAGGTTTGTTCCTGTCCTTACTCTACACATAAGGTGGTGACAGAATTTTCTAGGTAATTCATTGTTCAAACTCAGAACTCAAATAAAGCATCCTTTTAGTGACAAGTACACTGGCCTTGCCAATGCATCAGTAGTGTTCAAGCTCTGAATTTTAATATAACCTCAAAAGACATATTAGATGGTTGAAATCTGTTAATAAGCTTTAAAAAAGAAGGAACCTGAAGTTTTTAGATGTTAGTTGACTTAGTATTCAACTATTAAAAACTCTCAAAACTTGTCTTCATTAGAATATTTAACAAAGTTCAAAATTCAACATCTTTGAAAGAACAATGATTTCAAAGAATTTAGTACACAATTATAGAATGGCATTATCTGGTGACCTCCATCCCACCTCCAGGATTCTATATCATAATCTCAGAGGTCACTCTCTCTTCTCCTAGCATTTGGCAGATGAGCCTCCCTGCAGCCTTGCCTCTGATTTTTCCCGAACGCGTGCTAATGGAACCACAGAGGCTAATGCTGAAAGTCTCTTATCTGAGGAGACAAAGGGCCCAAGATATGCTGAGTCTCTGGCAGAGCACACTTACAGGATACTAAAGCCCACTTGTGGAGAACTGCCCATGTACATTTTTTTAAATTGGGAATTATTTATTATGTTAATCATAACATTCTTGAAGATCATTACAATTAAGAAAACATATATGTGTGGACATGTTAAACACAAAGTTGCAACATTTAGAATTTTACTTCTCATAGTCTTAGTACATATTTGAAACTCTGTCAAGTTTTATTTTGACTACAGCTATTTGGTCATATGAATGAAACTTTTCTTTCTGATAATTCCTTTATTTTCCTTTTCTTTACCCTTTTCAATCTATCCTTTTCTTTTCTCTTTCTCTCTGTCTGTATCACCTTAGAATCCACTCTGGTTTTCTAGGCCACTGATTCTTTCACAGCTAGTCTCTCCTTGTTGTGTCTTCAATGATTTTTTCAGAGTTCTTACAGAGGTTATCCATGTTTGCACTTTTTATATCCATTTAAAAAATTTTTTTTTAGTAGTTGTAGATGGACAACATGCCTTGATTTTTTTTTTTTTTTTTTTTTTTTTTTTTGTGGTGGTGCTAAGGATCAAACCTAGTGCCTCACACAGGCTAGGCAAGGGCTGCCCAGGTACCATTTTACACTGGGATCCTCTTCCATCTTCTGAATAAGCCCAAGAGTTTACATCATTAACTGTTTCTTTAACACCAAGCACCTCAAATAAAGCACTCTCTGTAAGGCTGCACAGCCCCCCCCCCCCCCCAGTCCCACGTGGAGCCTCACCTGGTGCAGTCCCACTCTCGCTCTGCAGCAGCGTTCCTGTCACTTGTGCGTTGTTTGGGTTTGCTCCAGGTGCTGTGCAGGGAGGAGGCCCTGCCCCACCCCCGAGCATGCAGGACGGTGGAGGGGGCTGCCCACGTTTTAGTAACACTTTGTGGTCCTGCTGGCAACGGAATCGCGGCGGCACCTCCCGAGGCATGTAGCGGGCGGCGCTTGGCGGTTGTCCGTTCGGCACTGCCACCCTTTTGGCATTGTTGCCACCATTGACTGGTGGCGATGGAGAGCTGCCAATTGGGCTGGCGGCCGTTGGTTGGCTTAAACTTGGTTTCGTCACTTCGGGCACTGAAAGAGAGGGGTTGGGAAGGTCTTTGAAATCAAATGAATTTTTCTAGAGATTGTTTTTAAGAAAGGTTACATGAGACCAATTCTAACAAGGCAACTCTGCCCTTTTCACTGTACTCTTGAGAGACATAGTTTTTTTTTTTCAAATTCTTGCCACCATCTTCAGTTTACCAAGGGTATAATGGATGTGGTGGGTAATGGGACAAGGATTAAAAGACAGTGACATCAAGCATTAAAAGACAGCGACATCAAGGAATGACATTCCATCAATGAAGGGGGAGAGGGAAACCACCATCACTCATTCCTCCAAATCAACAATGGAATTAATTCCTGAAAGGGCTGACTAGCAGGGATGTCCACAGCAAAGTCCTTGGTAAAATGGTCAGCCTCAAGTCCAAGGTCCCCTCTTCTTCATTCATATTCTTAAAAGATTGACCTTTGTCTTGGATGCAATGGTGCAGGTCTATAGTCCCAGCTACTTGGGGGAGCTGAGGGAGGAGGCTCACAAGTTCACGACCAGTGTTGGTAACCTAGCAAGACCCTGTCTCAAAATAAATACATTTTTTTAAAAAGCACTGAGGAGTGGTGCTGGGGATATGACTCTGTGGTAGAGTGCTAGCATAGGCAAGGCCCTGGATTCAATCCCTAGAGTACTGTGAAAGGAAGGAAGAAAGGGAGGGAGGGAGGGAGGGAGGGAGGGAGGAAGGAAAAGACTGACCTCTGTGCTCCTTTCCTACAGTTCCCAGGTGAAATGCTTAAACACATTTCATTTGTGCTCCTGGAACACACTGTCCCTCTTTCTCCACCACTGAATTTACCAGATTGTGTTGAAATCCACCATTTATGTGTCCCTCTCCCTCACTGGTCACTAATCCCTCAAGGGAGAGATCATCATGCATCTGTCTTTCCTTAGGGCCTGACATGGAGTAGAAGCCACCGGGGAACCCCAGGGCTGGACAATCACATAACTCGACTTGGCTTTGGTTCCTACAGTCACCTGAACTCAAATGCCTACGTGAACGAAACTTAAAATCTCATAGCTTTTTTTGCCCAAAGATGTGGTATTTTCACCCCTAGCTCTTTAATGAATATAGAAATTTCAATATGTAGATTCTTTCCCTATTTACTTTATATAATTTAATTTTTACTTTAACTTTAAAAATGGTAAACAGCATGGGAACATACAGGCAGCCATGAAGCTGTATGAGGGATTCTCCCCCACTCCAACAAAGGTTCTCTTAGATCTGCACCTCCTTTTTCATTCTAGCAAAAAAACCACTGTCCTTTCTAAGAAAATCTGCCTGGAGAATAGTGCCTGGCAGTGTTACAGAAATAACCATCAGGAATAATCTGAGGCCTAAATAAATCCCCACCACTCAGAGTAATGCTGGGGCCAGCTCTGGTGGCAGTACTGCCTTGACTGCTGAAATGATGCTAGGCCAGCATGTTGCCATTTAACTGGCTCCTTTATGAGCAGAGACAGACATCATCAGAAATCAGGGGCCCAATATCCCACACTACTGGACATTAGAAAATATTGTGAGTGACAGGAGAAGTAAGTTTCAGGCAACCCCTATGTCTACCCTTAGCCAATCACAAGGCAGTGTTGGCCTTCCAATAGAAAGAGAGTAGGGGTGAGCAGAGGACCCATATTAAGAAAATAAATCAATCAGGTCTGGGGATGTAGTTCGGTGGTAGAGCACTTGCATGGCATGCATGAGGCTCTGGGTTTTATCACCAGTTCCCTATGAGGAGGGAGGTGGAGGGACAGAGGGAAAAAAAATATATCAGTGTCTAATATTAACATATGATTACCCTTTGCAGGACCTACAAAAGCTGATGGATAAATAACTAGCAAATGAATAAGTAAAGATTATCTAATGATTTCTTCTCTGTTTCTGAAAGATTCCACATGGCAATACCAATACCTTTTTCTTTTATGGGAACAATAAGCAAAAGCTGGGAAGGTTCTTCCTAACTGGTTGTTAGGATGGAAGAAGCTATGCTTCTGTGTGGCTGTCCTTCTAAAGGGGCTATAATCTTCACTTTAAGTCAGCCAGGCAGGCTATATACCTGAACTCATTTTCCTAAAAAGGAATAAAACAAAGACAGTTTTAAATGGCTGAGAACACCAGTTTGACTAAAGCCAACCAAAGAAATCTGGTGGACATCAAATATTATGCAAGATTCCTCGCCCAAACTCCTCAAGGGCACTTTCCCACCTTCATATCAGAGACAGGAAGGACTATTAACACTAAAGTCATTTAAAAGTAGGAATACAAGCCGGGCGCAGTGGCGCACGCCTGTAATCCCAGCACTTTGGGAGGCTGAGGCAGGAGAATCGAGAGTTCAAAGCCAGCCTCAGCAATGGCGAGGCACTTAGCAACTCAGTGAGACCCTGTCTCTAATAAAAACACAAAAAAGGGCTGGGGATGTGGCCCAGTGGTCGAGTGCCCCTGAGTTCAATCCCCGGTACCACAAAAAAAAAAAAAAAAAAAAAAAAAAAGTAGGAATACACCTCAACCTCTTTTCCTCCAATATGGAACTGTCCTGGGAGATCAGTCAATCAAAACTCTAGAACACAGTCAGAAAAAGCGTAAAGGACCACGCAAGTCTGAGTGAACTGTGCTTCATTTAGGATTGGAACGGATTCTTATTCTATTTCATTTATCACATTTCCCTATGAATTCAAGACCTTTAAGCATTTCAAGGATCATCAAACTTCTTGACATTAATTGCACAGTGATCCACCTGTTAGGTAGAAAGCCATACCCAACATGATGCCCCAAGTTCAAAATGGAAGGCACAGGAATCAGCGTGAATACCCTGAAATGCTCCAGAACATCAGATGACAACTGGGAGGGAAATCCTCATAAAGTCTGAATGTATCACTTTTTGGGCCCTCTCTTTTCTGAATCTTAATGATATGTAGGTTGTAGAATAAATATTTCGGAAGATGAACTGCTTAAAATGATACTATAGTTTCTTATTTTCCAGAGAAAAAGTCTGTGGCTTTAAAACATGGTCTTTGTATTATAGAGGCACTAGGGGAAAAAATGGGTATCCTATTTTCTAATTTCCACTCAACCTATTTTTAAAAATCATTTACATGCTGCAATGACTCAATCTTTCCCCTTTCCCATCCCTTTTATTTTATACCTTTCTCATGTCTTATAGTTTGAAGTTATAATTATCTATATCTGACAAATGTCAATGAGATGCTACTTTTTCAGATGAAAGCATTCAGGCAAGTTTCTGAATTTTTAAAAAGTATATGTTGTATAACAAACCCAACTACCCAGGACCAATATAAACCACAATTTCCTTTAACAATCTTGATAGAACTAAACATTCTAACAATATCTAGAAATGCTTTTAAGGTAGTAGTTAAAATATAAATCAGGGGCTGGAGATGTGGCTCAGCGGTAGAGCGCTTGTCTAGCATGTGTGTGTACGGCCCGGGTTCGATCCTCAGCACCACATGAAAAATAAACGCATTGTGTACAACTAAAAGCAAATAAATAAATATTTTTTTAAAAAAAATATATATATATAAATCAAACCCAGATATTATTTCTGGCTAGCAATTTAAAATCACAAAGCCTGCTGACCACAGTGAGTGGCTGATGAGCACTGAGCAACTTCCAGGAACCCCTAAGCACTGACTCTACTTCTTCCCTCTCCCTTACTCCTCAAGCCCACTGCACCCTGGTTTCTGCCCTCAACATTTCCCTCCTCTTAAGTCACTCATGATCCTCAGTGCTAGTCTAGTGGTACTCATCAACTTTTTGGTCTTCAACTCATCTGCAGCTTCTGACTCTGCTGGTCACTCCTCCTGCTCTGCGACCCACTCCTGCTAGCCCTTCAGCTCTTCCTTTTTCTTTCTTTGTGGGTTTCTCATACTCTAGATTAGGGGCCAGCAAATGTTTTATAAAGGGCTGGATAGCAAATATTTAGGCTTGCTTGGCCGTTAAGGTCTTCATTGTTAACAGCCCAACTCTGCATTTGAAGGAGCTAAAGACAATGTATAAACAAAGTGTGGCTGGGTTCCAGTAAAACTATTTATGGACAATGAAATATGAGCTGATAACATTTTTTTTTTTTTTTTTTTTTTTGTGGTACCAGGGATTGAACTCAGGGGCACTCGACCACTGGGCCACATCCCCAGCCCTTTTTTGTATTTTATTTAGAGACAGGGTCTCACTGAGCTGCTAAGTGCCTCGCCATTGCTGAGGCTGGCTTTGAACTCACGATCCTCCTGCCTCAGCCTCCCAAAGTGCTGGGATTACAGGCGTGCGCCACCACGCCCGGCTTGAGCTGATAACATTTTTATATGTCATGATGTGTTATTATTCCCCCCCCCCATAACTGAAAAACATAATAATCATTTTTAGCTCATGAGAAGCACAAAAATAGGCAGCAAGTCAGATTTGGCCTATGGTTGGCAACCCTTACTTTTAACTATTAATCATAATTATAAAATGGCAACTGAAGTTGTGTCTTGAAAAATCAAGTTGGGTATGTTGGCAATGCCTATAGTCCCAGCTATTCTAAAGGTCAAGGCAGGAAGACTGTGAGTTAGAGACCAGCCTGGGCAACACAGCAAGACCTTGTTTTAAAAACAGGGCTGGCGGTGAATGCCAGAGGTATAGAGGCTCTGGGCTCAACTCCCAACGCCAAAAAATAAATGAATGAATGAATGAAAAAAGGTAAAGAAAAAATTAATGCAAAGGTGGGGCTTGCACCCTTCCCATATTGAAGCTTCCTGAGCATGTGACATGTTCTCGCATGCCGAGGTGTTAAGTATGATTTGTGTAAATGTTTCACAAATCACTATCTCCAACACAGATGTCTTTTATCCTTACCCTTCTTCTTAGTTCCCTAGTCCTAAATCCCATTATCTCCTATCATAACGACCCAAATGTTGCAACCAAATTAGCACCCTGGCAGGTATCTGAGACTCCTCAATCTGCCCCTGCTCCAAAACAGACACCACCATCATCAACCTTAAGTTTAACTACAGTGTCTCTCCAATTCCTTCCTTCCTCTCTACCACCACTGCTCCTAATCAAGTGAAACTTTCATTATCTCCCATCTGCACTATTTTTGTGCCCACTTGAGTCACATTCATTCTCTCTCTTAGGGACAGCCAGTTCCATCTCTGAACAAATGATTCCCCATCACCAAATTAGGACATACAGGTATCTATACATGGTATGAAGGTTGCTACAAGTAGTATATAATTTAAAGGGAAGGACCCTTCTGCCATTAATAATTAAAGTAGACTCAGTGTTATTCCAACTACCACTACGCACTCACTCTAGCAGGCATTCCACAAGCTCAAAAGAAACACAGAGTTGTAGCCAATGTACTGCAATGGTCCACAGCCCCAGGTATTGATGGCAAGTGCTGCTCTACAGGTGTGTACCAGTGGGGTAGAGGTGCAAGATTATAAAGTATTGCTTTGAACCATACTATCACCCAGTTTTGCTTACACTAAATACATTCACTGTATTTAGCTTACACTGAGTAGAAGCTTTTCCCTATTGCTTTGACTCACCATTGGTACGTTTGGACTCAGAATAAATCTGAACAAAACACATACAGATATTTACTAGGGAAATGTGAAATGCCAGGCACAAGAACCCTTCAGAACCCTTCAGATCTTTGAAAACAATACCTGAGGTTTCCCAAATGGGAAGCCTTCCCCTGGGAGCTAAATAACCCCAGGTGCTTAAAATCTCCCTGAGATACCAATTCCTTGACCAACCTAGAATGAACTGCATGGGGTCCACAGAGGTCCATCTCTTTTCATTTCATGTTGTGGTGCCCACTACAAGAACAGTAATTTACTTCTTGGACACTATAAATATACATATATCTCTATTATTGCACCTGAGGTCATGCTAGCTTTCATAAACCAGTCATTTCATACTTACAAAGCCAGCCATCACCCTAACACCTTCAATTTTTTTTTTTTTTTTTTAGTTGTAGTTGGACACAATACCTTTATTTTATTTATTTATTTTTTATGTGGTGCTGAGGATCGAAACCAGGGCCTCGCACGTGCTAGGTGAGCACTCTACCACTAAGCCACAACCCCAGCCCCCCCTAACCCCGCCCCCCTTTTTTTTGGGTACTGGGGATTGAACTCAGGGGCACTCGACCACTGGGCCACATCTCCAGCCCTTTTTTGTATTTTATTTGAGACAGAGTCTCACTGAATTGCTAAGTGCTTCACCATTGCTGAGGCTGGCTTTGAACTCATGATTCTCCTGCCTCAGCCTCCCAAGTGCTGGGATTACAGGTGTGCACCACCTCGCTCAGCTCCTAACACCTTTTAACAAGGCTAAATGTCTATACTCAAACTCCTCCATTATTAGATAGTCAATCCAATTGGGCTTTTCACTTCCAATCTGACTCTTCATACCAGTTAAATTTCAACTTACTAAATCTTGATCTATTACATCAATTCCTGGAACTCTTTTGATTCTAACGTCCAACACGGGAGGATCTGTGCTGATGCCTGAAGGAGGTTTTTCTTCTTCACTACCTGAATGGCAGCCCCAGCTCTAGCCCTGTCACAGGACCTCCACTTAAAATCTGTCCTATGCCCAACTCACAAATTCTCACCACCTTTTTTTTTTTTTTTTTTTTAAATGATGGGAGATATAAGGAAGAACATGTAATGAACCAAATGTTTCTCTGAAATATGGAAAAATCTTACTTCAGTCCTCCGTACAACCCAAGACTTGGCACCAAAACAGTCCTTTCTTTTTTCTTATAGGGTCTGTTGGGGAAACAGGGGTAGATTCAGAGTTAAGGGAAAGCTGCTTGAGGAAGACGTCATTTGTGGGAGAGGAAGAAGACCCAGAAACATCAGCTGAGGGAATAGAAGAATTAGACAAATAAAGTACCTAACAAAGAAGTGGCTTCAAAACTGGACAGAAAACACCAGTGAGATCAGGACCTTCCTCTACTTACAATCTAACACACCTCAGGAATAATTTTTATTTTTACTTCCTGTCTACTCCCTGATTTTAACAACTAAACCCCTTAGGAGACCTAAAACAGGTTCTCAGATTACTTTAGGATTATCTGACTTTATTTTCTGATTGAGGGGCTGGAGTTAGGGGGAATATAAAGACTATGAAGCTGTATTCCATCTTTGGTAGGCATGAAAAAGACCCTAACTGGAAGGAAAATTTGGTAGTAAATAGAAAGGATTTCCCCCCCTTTTGGAACCAGGGATTAAACCCAGGGGTGCTTAACTATTTTTTATTTTGAGAGAAGATCTTGCTAAGTTGCTTACAGCCTCACTAAATTGCTGAGGCTAGCCTTGAACTTGTGATCCTCCTGCCTCCTGTAAAGCCCCTGGGATTACAGGTGTACATCACTATGCCATCTCGGAAAGTTAGATTTTTAAGACTCAGGCAAATGAAAGTATTTGAGAACAGACCTGATACCAAAACAAAACAAGTCAGACTTTGAGAAACAATACCTAGTAGATTTTCAATTTTCCAACAGAAACACCACCAATCATACAGAGCAGTCTGGTCTACAGTACAACTAGAATCTGGCTTCATGAGCATGAGACTTGTGGCCAGGCCCAGGAACCCAATCACCACATTCCAAAACCCACATAGCCTATGTTGTCTAGGAAAACTCCCATTTTTTCATTTTTTTGGTGTTGTCCCCATAAATCACCAAAAGGCATATATGTTCTTTTCTAAGCAGTGTGCTGATTTAGAAAACATTGACACTAACACTATTTCTATAAAGTATAATTCATATTTCAATCAAGTAATTTACAAAGATACTTCCAAAAGAAGCCTAACCTGGACTGAGAACCGGATAAACAGACAGGGGAAACCACTATCCCCTTTAACCAATTAACATATTTATGGTTTATAATGGTTTCTCTGTTCACTTTCTAAATCACTCTAAAATTCTAGGCTACATTCTTCTTTAAAATGTTCTTCGAAGAGAAATGTATTTCAGTAATACTGATTATGTGAGAATTTGTTTTCCATAACTAAGTTTCCTACGAAGCTAGCACTATCTTTATTGGTCTTTCATCACTGGGTGACATGGTTTGGCCTGACAGTCTTATAGAACAAAACAAAACAATGAAGAAACCAATCATTAGAGAGCCTCCCATCAGCCTTGACCTCTCCCTCACCCTCTCCTCTCCAAAGTAACCAGTCACTTCTGATTCCCTATGTCCAGGGCAGTGGTTCTCATGCACTAAGGTCACCTGCAGAGCTTTTCAAAATACATCTGCTAGGGCCATGGCCTGAGGCTATGAAAGTCTGGCCACAGCCTGGGCTTGTATATTTTGACCACTGTATACTAATGACTCTATACATAGCTAATTGAGAAGTACATATTTAGGTAGACAGCAATAGAGTTATCTCAAGGAATCAAATCCCCCATTCTTAAGGGGAACTGAGCAAAGGTGTGATCATCACCAGACAAAACTACAAAGTCAAAAATAAAAGGAGAGCAAAAACCAAAAAGGATGAAAACCATTATTGAGAATGACCCGAAGGTTATCTGCTTCTCTTTGCAACATATCACACTATTTTCAAATGGTTAACATACTCATGTTCTAAGATCAGTAGAAGAAATGAATTAGGGTTAGGGAGGAGGGAAGGGAAAGAAGAAATACCGGGGAATAATAATGGATAAATTATATTGCTACACTGTGTGCAGGTACAAATATGTAACAACAAATCCCACCATTATGTACAACTATAATGCCCCAATAAAAAAAACTGGGGGGGGGGGTTGTGGCTCAGCAGTATAGCGCTCGCCTAGCACGTGCGTGGCCCAGGTTCGATCCTCAGCACCATGTAAAAACAAAGGCATTGTGTACAACTAAAACAAATAAATATTTTTTAAAAAATTTGGGGAAAAAAGCATATTCCAGGCTCTATCTCAGGAGAGAGAATATGGATATCCTAATGTGGAATAAGACTTTGATGTTGCCACAGACCAAAGTAGTTAAGCAGATGACTTCCCTCTGTAGTTGTTTTTTTCCCCCCATCTGAAATTAGGAGCTGGCGTTTCTGTGTTACTGTTCCATGTAAAATTTTGAAAAGGTTCTGTTCAAAATCATGACTCATACTTTTATTTTTGTGCCTTTTGGTACAAGGAATTGAACCCAGAAGTGCTGAGCCAAATCCCCAGCCCTTTTTATTTTGAGACAGAGTCTCCCAATAACTTGCCTAGGGCCTTGCTAAAGTTGCTGAGGCTAGCCTCAAACTTGCAATCCTCCTTCCTGAGCCTCCCGAGTCACTGGGATTACAGGCATGTACCACTGTACCCTGTATGACTCAAACTTTTAAAAATCCAGTATATTTACTCTTTTGCCTCCTATAAAGTTTTAATTCTAGCCAGGTATGAGAGTGTACTCCTGGAATCCCAGCTACTTGGGAGGCTGAGTCAGGAGGATTTGCAAGTTCGGGGCCAGCCTCAGCAAATAAAAAATAAAAAAGGGATGGAGATATAGCTCAGTGGTAGAGCACCTCTGGATTCAATCCCTGTACCAAAAAAAAAAAAAAAAAAAAAAAAAAAAAAAGCCAAATAGAAACTCTAATACAAGTACTCTTAATTTGTCATTATGCTCTTCAGTGACTGCAAACAACCCACCTTAATGACTCTACACCTACTATCTTTTAAGTGGATTGGAGGCTGAGTCAACAGCATGAAATCTAAACAAAAGGTTCTAATGAGTTCAAGGGGGGGGGGGGTGGATCTTACCTTTGGTTTTTTGTTCCGTGACCTGCAAAATAAACAGACACAAGTACATGAGATTTGCTTTTTAATTCAGACCTACAAAGACTACTTTAATTCCGATAACTAAGGTAGTTCAGATTGTCAAGATACACAGTACACAGGCAGGGTTAAAATCCAGTAAAAGCAGCTGGGAGTCAACTCAGACACCCTTCTAGAGACTACAGCCACATGTCTAGCTACAGCTTACATGATCACCACTGGGACGAATTCTAAAAATAAAAATAAAACTTTAAATGCACTCTACACTCATTAAATGATGTGGTTCCTGAACTGGGAATGTTGTTTACCATTCTGATTGCTATAACTAGAGAAAAATCAAATTAAATGTGGCCCAGAAACTAAATGAGCCATAGAGATAAAAGGTTTACTCAAATACTTTTCATCTCAAATTTAAACAGCAAAGCCTCAGGGACCCATCATGAGAGACACCAAAGATCATAGTGGGAAAGCAGGATTCAAAATGAAGCCTTGCTACATTCCTGGCTGTACAATCTTAGTTTTCCATTTATCTGCTGAATGGAGATAATAACAATCTCTCTCTGCAAAAGGCCATTGTGAGGATTAGATCAAATATCCTGTGCCAATGCTAAATAAATGTTTGCTATTATCAAAGTTTATTAAAATAGCATGAGACAGAACAATAAGATTGGAATGAATATGTAACATTCTGCCAGGCACAGTGGCACATGCCTATAATCCCAGCAGTTCGGGAGGCTGAGGCAGGAGGATCACAAGTTCAAAGCTGGCCTCAGCAACTTATCAAGGCCCTAAACAACTTAGGAAGACCCTGTTTCAAAATTAAAAAATAGGGCTGGGATTGTGGCTCAGCGGTAGAGCGCCCACCTAGTACGTGGGCGACCCGGGTTCGATCCTCTGCACCACGTACAAATAAAACACATTGAATAAAATGCATTGTGTACAACTAAAAAAGCAAATAAATAAAAATATTAAAAAAAAAAAAATTAAAAAATAAAAAGGGCTGGGGATGTGGCTCAGTGGTTAAGTGTCCCTGGTACCAGGGAGGGGGAAAAAACAGCCTGTTAATTTTTAAATGTTTCCCAGTACTAATTGCTACAGAGCTCAATTCTACTGAAAATCCCCTGTATAACCTTCACTTAACTAAGAATTAATGGATTTGCATCCATATAACAATTCCTTAAGGCAATTTAGGTTTAAAACCATTGTAAATATTTGTTACAAGGCCATTTTGAAGATCAGTTTTGTAAGTAACAACCCAAATAATGTCAAATATGTCTTATAATATGGGTCCTGTTAGAAGAGCCAATCCCTAGACAGTGAAAAGTTAAATGGTCAAAGCACGTGTTCTGCCAACACTACACAATGCTCCTTTAGCAGCATCAGCCTAATGAATGAATGGAGTCCTCCCCTTTGACACCTCCCCCATGAATGGAAATCTTAACACAGTATATTCAGGGATGGCTTTGGAAAGAGCAAAGTGACACAGTCATCGAAAACAGTGGAAAAGGCTCACATTTAATATCTGTGTGGAAGTAATTTAGTTTTAGCTTTAAAACTCTCTTTGTTATCTTTCATCCTTCCTCCTGTTCCCACCACCAGGGATGGAACCCAGGAATTCAGGCGTGCTAGGAGAGCGCTCTACCACTGATGCACATCCCCAACCTGCCATCATTCATTCTGTTTTTTTTTTTTTTAAGTTGTCAATGGACCTTTGTTTGTTTGTTTATGTGTGGTGCTGAGAATCAAACCCAGTGCCTCACACACTCTAGGAAAACACTCTACCACTGAGCTACAACCCCAGCCCCATCATTCATTCTTTGTGTGTGTGTGTGTGGGGGGGGGGGGGATCAGGTATTGAACTCAGGGGCACTCGACCACTGGGCCACATCCCCAGCCCTTTTTTGTATTTTTATTTAGAAACAGGGTCTCACTCAGTTGCTAAGTGCCTCGCCATTGCTGAGGCTGGATTTGAACTCACAATCCTCCTGCCTCAGCCTCCCAAGTGCTGGGATTACAGGCATGAGCCACTGCACCAGGCTCCATCATTCACTTTTGATCATTCACTTAGTCATTAAACAAACATTTTTTTGAGTGACTACTGGGCACAGGCACTGCCCCAGTTACTAGTAATACAATATGAATGAGACTTTAAGACACTTCCAGCCAGTCTAAAGGGGAGGAGAGATGCTAAAATGGTTATATGGCAGGGGATCAGGCAGTGAAAGATACAGAAGCACAAAGAGACAAGTGACCACATAATAGAACCTCGGGCATGTTCTCTACAGTTCTATGTACCACAGCACATATTATGCCTCCTAGTTTATCTTCACAATAAGGTAAGCTTTGTGCTTTCTCCTCAGAATTGCTAAATTGCTATTTAATTCTCAAATTATGCATTGGCTCAGTTAATAAAACATTATCAAAAGCCATCAATCATCCTAGGTCAGTCTAGATTCTATGTCAGCTGATCTAGATCATATTTTATGTGAAATGACTGAGTTTTTATTATTCAAAATTAGCCACTTCAAATTTCTTGGGTGGTTTTCCAACTGCATAAACTGCAAAACACAGCATCATCTGCAGAAATGAACCTAATTTACTCTCCATTACATCCACACTCTCTTTTAAATTATTTTCCCATTAGTAAAATCCACAATGAAAATTTACAGATGCATTTTTGTTAGTTATTTCTAGATCTTGATGATTTTAGCTTAAGAAAACACTGTTATCTATGTGAAGAATGAAGATGAAGTGGACGTTGTCTAAGTAATCATGCCATTTGTCACCTTGTTAACAGCCTCTACTCAAGGCCCCTGGTGTCTAGCCTATAATCATCCATTCCCAAAGAATGCAAACCTGATTTTTTAAAAATATTTATTTGTTTTAGTTGTACACAATGCCTTTATTTTTACGTGGTGCTGAGTATCGAACCCGGGCCGCACACGTACTAGGTGAGCGCTCTACCACTGAGCCACAACCCCAGCCCCAAAACCTGATTTTTTAGTAGATGAAATGTGTGAGTGCCGAAAGGAAAGGAGGTTTTCTCTGAGGTTCAGTCTCACACCTCTCCAATTATGGTGGGTGTTGGGCTTTGCAAGGCCCCAGGCAGGAGTCCAGAGTCAACTCTGGCGATGCCACCAATATCCTAGCACTGGAAAGACTGCACTCTGCAACCTTGGTGGTGAGCAACTGGATGTGTGCCCAAACCAAATGCAAAAAAGCTTCTGGGTTCTTATGTGGCTTCTCTCTTCAGACTCCTTATCCAGAATTTTAGACAAGCTAACAAGCTTAGAAGAGGAGCAGCACATGTGAGGCAGGTGCTCTGACAGCGTGAAGATGTGACAGGAAACACACCTCTATTAGTAGAAACAAAATTAAAAGTAGACAAAATCTTAAAGAGCACAACGATCTACTGCAGCACCAAATAACAACCAATGTTCTTTTAAATGACGTCATAAAGAGAACATAAAATTATATTTTATATGTTGAATATGTCATGGTCATATGAAACCCAACTCTTAAAATTTTTCCAGGATTTTTCTGATGCTGGTCCTCATTAATTATCTATTTTAAGACTTCAAAAAATGAAAATATGGAAAATGATCATATCTAATGATCCTGGGAAACCTGTGGTGCCCCTTCTGCCTCAAGGAGGCTTGTGTCCAATTGCCCTGACTATTCTACAACTAGAGGTCCCTCTGAACTGTGTAACTATTGACACCTCCTTAAACTCAGCCACCATAACTAGCAAACAGCAGTGAGGCCCTGCTTCCCAAGGGCTTCAGGTGGCAGAAAACTGACAGCAAATCCCCTCACCAAAGACACAGCAGGAACCCTGCCGAGTCAGGGGAGAGCAGGGGACAGACAGGTCAAGGGGCCATGCTCAGAAGCCAAGGCGGTATGCAAGGAGTTCTGACTACTCTCTGCTTCTGAGAGCTGTCAGACAAACACTTGACTGAGACCTGACAGCCAACAGCTGTCTCTTTCACTCCGATTCTGCTATCCAGTACTGGGAACTGAACCACAGAGCTACATCCCCAGTCCTTTTCATTTTCAGACAGGGTCTCATTAAGTTCCCTAGGACGGGGCTGGGGTTTGTGGCTCAGTGGTAGAGCGCTTGCCTAGCACATGCGAGGCACTGGGTTCAATCCTCAACATCACATGAAAAAAAGATAAATAAAATAAATGTACTGTGTCCATCTACAACTAAAAAATATTAAAAAAAAAAAAAAAAAAAAAAAAAAAAGTTACCTAGGCTGGTCTCAAATATGGGATTCCCTGCCTGGGCCTCCAGAGCAGCTGGGACAATAGGCATGTACCAGTGTATCTCTTTCTCCTATAAGCAAATTCCTCAAGTCCATGAATGCTCTATGCTCTAAATCCCCTTGCAGGCACATTGGGTCCTTTTGAGGAAAATTTCTGGATGCAATTATCAAAAGATAAACTTGTCTAAACAACAGTGCTATGGATGAACCAAAAGAACACCAGGGAACAATCCAGCAGGTTTTCAAGAGTCAAGTCTACAAACTTGTTTAAGAAAGTGAAGACTGAATTATGATACAAAGAGGGATGTATAACAAGAGTTCAGAGCCTGGCAACCCCTGCCTTTCTCAACACTGTGCTGCTATTTTCTCATGAGATTAGCGGCAGTGTGGTTCAACATCCATTTTATGATTAGTGCAGACCTTAAACTTTTTCCTGCTTTAAATTTTTAAATAAGGTCCCAAGTAGTAATATTAAGATGTCAGGTATCCAAGCTAAAATAATCACTTATTCTGCATGCTGGACAGATGTAAGACTGATTTAATTAGTTAACCCACCTTCTGAGTGGCTTCTTTTTTCTTTTTATCCTCTTTCTTCCTTTTCTTGTCTTCCATTAACTGTTCTTCCCTTTCTTGCTCCTTCTCTCTGTTAAAGTAAAGTCACATCAGAAGGTTACACATTTATATTCTCTCTACTTCTGTAGCAAAGTTCATCTCTATGGCTGTACAGAATATAACATTTTACTTAAACTAAAAGTATGCATAAAACTCACCACATTTAGGCATTCCCACATCTTGGTTTGTCATCCATTTTACAAAATATTAAGTTTGACTTCAATGAAGTCTATTAAAGTGGTCTGAATAATATTTAGTTAAAAGAACACACATGCACGGGAGCACATACACACACGGGATTAACGTATTTCTTTTTTCTTTTTTAAGTTGTAGTTGGACACAATACCTTTATTTTGTTTATTTATTTTTATGTGGTGCTGAGGATCAAACGCAGCGCCTTACACGTGCTAGGCAAGCACTCTAACGCTGAACTACAACCCAGCCCCGGATTAACGTATTTCTAATCAGCAAAGGATCCAATTTGAATATAACAACATCCAATTGACTTCTTAAAATATTCATAATAACGTAGAATAAATTAACTCAATTATGGTCTATATGTATTTATTATAATTTACGTGTTTGCCCATTCCATATCTTTCCTCTACATCTGTTTTTTTTTGTTTGTTTGTTTGTTTGGTGCTGGGGATTAAACTCAGGGGTGCTTTACAACTGAGCTACATCCCCACTTCTTCTTCTTCTTTTTTTTTAGTTGTAGATGAACACAATACCTTTATTTTATGTAGGTAGGTAGGTAGGCAGGTAGATAGGTATGTGGTGCTGAGGATAGAACCCAGTGCCTCACATGTGCTAGGCAACCATTCTACCATTAAGCCACAACCCTAACCTTCCCATTTCTTTTTTTACTCTTTACTCTGAGACAGAGTCTTAGTAAGTTGCTGAGACTGGCCTTGAACCTGAGATCCTCCTACCTCAGCCTCCCATGTCACTGGGATAACAGGTGTGTGCCAAGGCTCCTGGCTCACATTTTTTTTAGAGCCAAGGCTCCTGGCTCACATGTTTTATATATTTTCTTTAAAAAAAAAAATTTTTTTTTTCAATATGAGGGATTGAGCCCAGAGGTACTCTGCCACTGAACTACATTCCCAGCCCTATTTTTAAAAATTTTTTTTCTAAATTGTAGAGGCTGGCCTCAATCTTGGGAATCTGACAACCCCTAAGTCTAATGCTGGATTTCTGTGGATTCAGATTATATGAAGCCGGGCGCGGTGGCGCACGCCTGTAATCCCAGCACTTTGGGAGGCTGAGGCAGGAGGATCGTGAGTTCAAAGCTAGCCTCAGCAATGGCGAGGCACTTAGCAACTCAGTGAGACCCTGTCTCTAAATAAAATACAAAAAAGGGCTAGGGATGTGGCCCAGTGGTCGAGTGCCCCCGAGTTCAATCCCTGGTACCAAAAAAAAAAAAAAAAAAACCACAAACAGATTATATGAACATCAGTCTAGGTGTGATGAGGCTCTTGGAGAAAAACCACTTGCAGCAGGTGCCACCTTATGCAAACAGGTTTACAAAAAAACTGGCCAGATGGATGTTGACCACCTAATGCAGGCTGACCATAGGTCCTGTTATTTGGCTCTAAGAACTTGCTTCCTCTGGTTTTAGGTGAAAGGAGAGGATGGGGTTCCCTATCCCTGTAACTTGGCTTCCACATTTTATAGTGAAGCTGACTACAAAAAAGGAGCAGCCAGAGCCTGAATATCTCCTGCTGAAATATCTGGTGCTTTAAAAAAGCAAATTGCCATTTTTTTCCCCTAAGTCTAAAATTCTAAAATAAAAAGTTCATTTTTAAAAGGTAATACCAAAAGAAAGTTTTTAATGAGACATTCTTAAAAAACAACTAACCTTTTCAAATACTTTTCCTATTAAACAGGTAATTCAGGAAAAGAGACCAAAATTCTTGCTCACTAGAAGTGGTTTTATTTCTAAAACAAATATTTTTCAAAGCTTTTCAGCAGACAGGCTGTGCTTTTGCCCTGTTTTTTTTTTTTTTTTTTTTTTTTTTTTTTTTTTTTTTTTAAATACCATGCATCTCTGTAGAATTTAGTCTCCTTAAATTTCACTTCCTTAGGGAGAATTTACTTTGCCAAACCTGACTATAAAACCCTGCCACTGACTTCAATGAATCAAATAGTGTGGAATTCACTTTTCTTCTACCTCAGTTGAGCTTTATGGAGGCTGGCACATTAGCATCATTTAGGGAGCTCTAAAAAATCCCTCCGCTGAGTCAGAGCCCAAGCCGAGGGTGGAGGACAATCAACTGCATTGAAGGAAACAGGTGACTGGTGGTGCCATATAGAGGGGCTGACCAACAAATATATTAAGGATAACAACAGCCAGTTACAAAAATGGAAGGGGAAGCCGGGCGCGGTGGCGCACGTCTGTAATCCCAGCACTTTGGGAGGCTGAGGCAGGAGGATCGCGAGTTCAAAGCCAGCCTCAGCAATGGCGAGGCACTTAGTAACTCAGTGAGACCCTGCTTCTAATAAAATACAAAAAAAAAAAAAAAGGGCTGGGGATGTGGCCCAGTGGTCAAGTGCCCCTGAGTTCAATCCCCAGTACCAAAAAAAAAAAAAAAAAAAAAAAAAAAAATGGAAGGGGAGAAAAACGTAAACAAACCCTGTGAGACTGAATCAAAATTAATTATTAGTATGAACTCACTATTTTCACTATTCAGAAGTAGAAATATCAATAAATACCAATGTAACTTGCAGAGTCAATGGTAGTAAGGTCTCAGTGCTGATGTTTTCCATGTTTTGATGGTATACTGTGGTCTGCAGGAGAATGTTCGTTAGAGATACACTACAGTGTTGGTGAAAGGGCTGTGGGTGATGGGGCACTGGGTCAGCAGTTTATTCTCAAATGAATGAGGGGAAAAAAAAAGCTTTTCAAAACCATACAGATTCAAATTCTGTTAAATTCGAGACTGTTTCCAAAAACAAAACAAAATCCAAACAACAAACACAAAACTATTGCCCAGGCAGCACTCCAGATCAATTACACAGAAATCGCTAGGGACTCTTAAAGCCCCCCACCCCCAGTAGTTCTAATTCTAGAATATATGCTGCCAAAGCAAGCATACCCCCGAGTGTTCTAACGTGCAGCTAGGACCAAGAGCCACTGATCCAATTCTCATTCAAATCTACACTTTAAAATATTACCTGCTTTATATCTCAAAAATCAAACCTCTACTGCAGCAACCAAATACAAAAGCCAGGCGAGGAGGTGAATCCATCAATTGCATCGAAGTTAGAAGAGCAGGAGATGAGTTCCATCTTTCCCTTCATCTCTACATATGCAATTAGATGTACAACCCCTTCCAAACTGCAAATTAACTCATTCAAAAAATTCAGTAAAAATATTTACTGAGTCCTCAGTACTTTCCAGGCAATGCATGGCTTCCAGGTATGTACAGAACATACAGCAGAGTCCCTCAAATCCCTCCCAGCTAGAATGTGCGCTGCTAGCCCAAACCACCTCAGCCATTTACCCAGGGTGTTGTACAAATCTCTTCCATGTGGGTCCTGACACTGTCTAGGAGCTGGGTTTAATACCAGGTACTGTGCTTACTGTTCCAGTAGACATACTTTGTTACTTCTACTTAATTTTTGTCAGTACTGGAAGAATTAAGGCACAGTGTAGGTACACCAAAGATACAGCAAGTACAAGTATTACAATTTAGAATAAATCTAGAATGAGAGAAAACTTTTTTTTTTTTTTTTTTGGTGCTTGGGATTAAATCCATGGCCTTAAACATGCTAAGTGCAAACTTTACCAGCAAGCATCACCCACAATCCCAAACTATTAAAATCCTCTAAGGTGAAAAAATAATACAATGGCATTTCAGATTTTTATATATGTATGTATGTATGTAATCACCGTTGAGAGTACAAGTGCCTTTAAGAAAGGTAAGTTTTGTTGCCGGGGATGTAGCTCAGTGGTAGAGCACTTGCCTAACATGTGCAAGACCCTGGATCTGAAGCCAGCACTGGGGGTAAGAGGAGGTAGTCCTTGAATAAAAGGAAACTGTCCAATATGCACCTGAGCTGAGACATAGCAAGACTCTTGCTCTGCATGTGGGTCTAGAACTCTGTCAGCAAAGATGCTGACAGCCCCCAACACCTGCTGCAGCCTAGAGCCTAAGCCTCTGAAGGTTAGAGACCTGCAGGGGAAAGCTGGGAGCCAGAGAACTGGGCTGCATGCCCAAGTGCTGGCACTCAAGGCCACTCCTGGTGCAGTTCCAGCCCCCACGTTTTTCCTCACCCAGTCTTCATGCCAGACATAAAAAACCATCCTCCTTTTTATTGACCAGCACACTTTACCTAGCTGTCAAGTCCTGGCTCAATATCCACTTACTTCAATGAAATCTTCCCTGCCAACTCCAGTTCCCAAGAACCTTGCCCTCCCACGTACACCCCATGTGGAACTCTATCTCTCCTGCCTCTGTATGGCCCTGGAAGCATCTCAAGGTAGACACCATCTGTCATGGCAGCATCTGGGCCTGCGAATGACCTTCTATACCATGGCTCTTACCTGGGATCTGGCAGGCAAAGAGTGGTCTGGGGCTCCTCTGTGTTTAATCCCACCACCACCATGTTGCCCAGAGACTGATCCATTTCTTTAACACTAGTTAGGTGTCTAACATGAGCTAGACATTTTTCTGAGCTCTGAGATATGGCAAAAATAAAACCAAGCTCCAACATTCAGGGACCTTGCCTTCCAGCAAGGGAGACAGGTAACAAACAGGGTACGCTACAAAATGTATGTACAAAACACACATCTCCCTGAAGAGGACAGGCGGGGTGAGCTGACAGACAATGGCAGGGGCGAGGACACCACCTTATGCTGGATGGTTAAGAAGCCCTTTCTGATAAGGTGGCCTAAGAATAGAGACCACTGAGGTAAGGCACTGGACCGTGTGGCTCTCCAGAGAATATTCCAGCCAGAGGAAATGGTAAATATGAAGGAAGAGATGGTGTGCCTGAGAAATGGCAGAGGGTGTACCACAGCAAGCAAGGAAAGTGGAGGCAGATGTGAGATCAGAGAGTTGGTGGGGCTCTCCCTAGAGTGAAGGAGCTTCAAACTACCTGGCACACCTCTTGTGATAATAATTGAGACTGGACTCCAAACTGCAAAACCTCTTCTTCTCCTCACACGTCTATTCCAACCAAAAGGCCACCTCACAGCAAGTGTCACCACTTCAAGAGCTCCCACATCCGACCTCACAAGTGGCGGCATGCCTCCTGCAGAGCACCCAGCCCGCTGGAGAGAAGGGGTCAACCTGAGTCTTCCGTCTTAGTACCTCACACAAGACTGGGAACAGTCCCCATGGAAAGGGCTCCAAGATGCACGACTCAAGAGTGAGCACCGTGGCTGGGCTGTAGGTCAGTGGTGGTGCACATGCCTGGCACGCACAAGCCCTGGTTCCATCCCCAGCACTGCATCTACAGAACAAGAGTGAGCAATGCTTCATGCCCCTTCTGTGGGGATGTGTCTATAGGAATCCTCCTAACAGTGAAAGAAATCATCTAATATACACTGGGTGACCATGACATGCCGGCCATTGATCCAAGCACAAACATAACAGTGGGCAAAAGAAGGTCAGTCCCTGTCCTCAGGAAGCTGACATCCTAGACAGGACCAGGAAATCAGGACAAATGCCACAAAGAAAATAAAGCTGGGTAAGGGGCTCAAGAATATCCAAGGAGGAAGGGGCAAGGAACATGAAATGTTCACTGTTTCTATGAGACTGTGACATCTGAGTAGAGGCCTAAGTAAAGAAAACTATCCGGGTGCACAGTGGTGTACACCTGTAGTCCTGGCGGGAGGCTTGCAGGAGCCCAGGAGTTTGAGCCCAGCATGGGCAACATTCTGAGACTCTCTCCGAAAAAAGAAAAATAGAAAGAAAAAACAAAATTATCTGGTGGATGAGTGATCCTGAGATAGGAAAGTACTTGGTGTAAATTCTGGGACTTTATTTTGAGGGGACATGGAGAAGGGTACTCCTCTCTTCTACCCTCCTTCCCTGACCCTTTGGTCTCCATGCTCACCACACCAAAAGAACTGGGCCTTAGCCTAGAAGCATCTTTTCTAGCTCACTCTTTCATTCTTTGGTGCCTACTTGATGCCGAGTCCCGAGGCCGAGCGCTCAGTGGCAAGCAAGGGCCACTGCCGCCAGCTCTCCCGGTACTCTCAGTCCAGCTTTTCAAACAGCTCCATCTCCTCTCTGCTCCCAGACGACACCTCCAGGGCCAGAGTCTGCGCTCTTCTGCTGGTATCCTCAACCTTTATGGCACTCTTCGGTACTCTGAGGAGAGCCTGCAGTGCCTTTGGTGTCTTAAGGTCCCTGAACCAGAGATGTGTGAACTCACGGCTGCGCTACAGCAGGAAAGAGAACAACTTCTGTCAACAAACAAGGCTACTGGACAGTGGTTCTTGAATGCCCTGAGCATGGACAGGCAGGGCTGACAACTTCAGACCTGGAGGTAGAAAATCTCCAGCAATACACTGATTAGAGGACAACGGTTATTAAGAACCTCCACTCAGACCAACAGCCAGGGCTCAACTTGACAAGAAAATGGCTATAGATACCCAGGAGTACTTTTAAAGCTTGGACAACTGGCCACAACAGCTTTAAAACCTATCCCTGACACTGTGGTAAGTGTGACAGCACCCTTAGTCCCAAAGTTCAGAATTAGCTCCACACACTGGGGACAGACAGACCCAAACATGTACAACCATCCACCCAACACAGGAAACAGTCCAGTGGCAAACCAACACTGTAAAACAACAACAAACAAACAAACAAACAAAAAAACCCTTCACAGGGCAGGGGTTGTGGCTCAGCGGCAGAGTGCTCGCCTTGCACGTGTGCGGCCCAGGTTCGATCCTCAGCACCACGTAAACATAAATGCATTGCATTGTGTACAACTAAAGTGAATAAATAAATATTAAAAAAAAAAAAAAAAAACCCTTCACAGCCGGGCGTGGTGGTGCACACCTGTAATCCCATCACTTGGGAGGCTGAGGCAGGAGGATCCTGACTTCAAAGCCAGCCTCAGCAATGGCGAGGCACTTAGCAACTCAGTGAGACCCTGTCTCTAATAAAATACAAACAAGGCCTGGGGATGTGGCCCAGTGGTCAAGTGCCCCTGAGTTCAATCCCTGGTATTTAAAAAAAAAAAAAAACCTTCACAATAAAAAGAAACAAATTTAAAACACAAAAAACTTGGATGAATCTCCAGGCAATCAGGCTGAGTCACAATAGTCAATATCAAAGGTTAGGTATTGTATGATAGTATTTAAAAGACGTTTCTTAAAACAAGTGGTTGGTTGCCGGAAGTTGCAGGTGAGGATGAAGCAGGTATGGTTGACTCTTGTGGTGAGTGCATTGTTCTGTACCTTGATAGTGGTGGTGAATACATAAACCTATACTTGATAAAACTATAGAACTTCCAGCACTTGGGAGGCTGAGGCAGGAGGATTGTGAGTTCAAAGCCAGCCTCAGCAATGGTGAGGCACTTAGCAACTCAGTGAGACCCTGTCTCTAATAAAATACAAAAAAACAAAAAACAAAAATAAACTACAGAACTACACACACACACAAATGCAAATACAAATAAAACTGGAGAAATCTAAACAACCCACAGATTGTACCATTTGGAAATTGAGTAAAGAACACATGGAAATCCTGTGTGATACTTCTTAAAACTGCACACGAACCTACAATTACTACAATAAAAATTTCAATTATTAAAAAAAAAGCTTCAGCCGGGCATGGTGGTGCACGCCTGTAATCCCACACTTGGGAGGCTGAGGCACTTAGCAACTCAGTGAGACCCTGTCTCTAATGAAATACAAAAAAGGGCTGGGGATGTGGCCCAGTGGTCAAGTGCCCCTGAGTTCAATCCCCAGTACCAAAACAAACAAACAAACAAACAAAAGCTTCAAACTTTAATTCTTTTTTTTTAGTATCCTATGTAAATGTTGTTAAGGACCTCTACTTTTAACCATCTTGTTAATGGCTCTTATGAAAGTCACACAGGAGTCAAAGGATCATTAGGAATCGTTTAATCCCAACAATCCCAGAAATACATTTCCGACAAGAGTCTAGAATCTACAATTCACCCTACTATATTGCAGTGGTTATTAGTTTTATCCATCAAGTGTTCCTTAAGTACATTCGATAGATACACAGGGTACCACAAGGCTATTTTGGGGTATTTTTTGGTACTAGGGATTGAATCCAGGGACAGGTAACCCTTGAGCCACATGCCAAGTCCTTTTAATTTTATTTTGGGGGTGCTGGGGATTGAACTCAGGGGCCCTTGACCACTGAGCCATATACCCCGCCCTATTTTGTATTTTATTAGAGATAGGGTCTCACTGAGTTGCTTAGTGCCTTGCAATTGCTGAGGCTGACTTTGAACTTGTGATCCTCCTGCCTCAGCCTCCTGAGCTGGCCACCATAAAGTTATTTGAAACATTTCCCTGCCACATAATTCACAATACAATTCTTTTACCAACGATGTCAGTGATGTAATGATCACCTAAGCTGTTATTCTGGTTTATGGAGGTATCTACATCAGCTCTGTCAACACCACTTCTAAGCCCCTGCTATCCTATTTCCCAGACTCCCATTAAGACCAGACAGAGACATGTCATTTATGCCGCCAATAAGGTGCATTTATGTGTAACTTCTATGAAGAACACATAGGGTACCCATCTTATCAGGGAGTAGACAAGAATGATGTGGTCCCAGAGGCTATGCCTGTCAAGCAGCCAGGAAAGAGCACCACCATTTAATAATCCTGGTGCACCAGTGCAAGTGCACACTTCTGTCTGCACACTAAGAACTCTGCCCAACACAGATTTAGACAGATTTTTTTCAAAACACATCTAACATATATACGATTTGTTCAATCATCTATTTCCTTAAAAGACAATCTTGGAGCCGGGCGTGGTGGCGCACGCCTGTAATTCCAGCACTTTGGGAGGCTGAGGCAGGAGGATCGCGAGTTCAAAGCCAGCCTCAGCAATGGCGAGGCACTTAGTAACTCAGTGAGACCCTGTCTCTAAATAAAATACAAAAAAGGTCTGGGGATGTGACCCAGTGGTTGAGTGCCCCTGAGTTCAATCCCCGGTACCACAAAAAAAGAGACAATCTTGGCAATTTATAAAACAATAAGAAAAACACTGGCACACCCAATTAAGGATTATTAACAAAAGGAGCACAATTAAAAGAGTTAAGCAAAGTGCTCCAAGTATTCATTTAGAGTGTTTTTAATTAAGAATGCGCGAGCACATGCGTGCACGCGCACACACACACACACACAAAAGGGCATGTTGGAATATATCCATTCAGGCAGAGGAAATTACATAATAGAGTACTCCAAATATCTGTGTTGGATTTGTTCTTAACATTTTTCATTTGCTTGAATCTGACTGAGGGAATTTAATGGGATGCTAATATAATTTGTACATGATATTAAATTAGTAGACAAGGCCAAACACCACTGGGGCACAAAAATCATTCTGAGACTATGTGGCTCACAGAAAGAAAACAATAATATTAAACCTTGAAAAATTAAGTAAATACATTTTTCATTAGCCTAGAAGGATACAAAAATTTCTTGGGCCTTCAGTTGCATCTTGTGACATGTGACAGACAACACCAGTAACAAAATGTAACTCAACTCCTATGTGTGGGCTAGCTTCCTTTCTGAAATTGTGCAAAATTAAGCTTCTCAAACCGTTAAAGGGAATCTTGTTAAATGCAGATTCCTATTTAAAATATATAGAATGGAGCCTATAATTCTCCATTTCTAACAAGTTGCTGGTTCCTGGATCTTACTTTAAGTAACACAGGTATAATTCACTCGGTTGTTTCTTTTCAAGAAAATATGGGATCATATTCATTTTTCCTTGAGTGATAACTTCATTAATATCAAGTTTATGCCTTGTCATACTTATCTGTTTCAATGCCAAATGATGGTGTAATCATTTACTAAAGGATTTTAAAATGGAATTAAACAACTCACACAGTATGGACTATACGTGAGACTCCACTGAAGTGATGACATGTAATAGAATGTTTCAGAATCAATGAGATACAGCAGTTAAGATTTTTGCTGACACAGCCTTTGACTCCAAGCTTTTCACGAATTTCCCAGTTTCCATATTTTGAGACACATGCAATGAAATGGGGTTTTTTGGAATTACTCAAACCAAGTAAAGGAGGATAAGGTATTTTATTAAAATATTTTTTTTTTTTTTTTTTTTTTTTTGGTGGTACCAGGGATTGAACTCAGGGGCACTCAACCACTGGGCCACATCCCCAGCCCTTTTTTGTATTTTATTTAGAGTCAGGGTCTCACTGAGTTGCTGAGTGCCTCGCCATTGCTGAGGCTGGCTTTGAACTCGCGATCCTCCTGCCTCAGCCTCCCAAAGTGCTGGGGTTACAGGCGTGCGCCACCACGCCCAGCTAATATTCATTTGTTTGTTTTAGTTGTACACAATGCCTTTAGTTTTACGTGGTGCTGAGGATAGAACCCCAGCAGTGCACGTGCCAGGCGAACGCTCTACCGCTGAGCCACAACCCCAGCCCAGATAATATATTTTAAATAACCGAGTTTTACTTTCTGAAAGTCCAGTGGCAAAAGTTGTGACCAGTGATTTGGGGGATCTTTCCTTGCAATGAACTTCAAGGTTAGAATGGTGTAAAGAACATCTCATCTGAAACTACTCTTCTTACACCTCACCTACTCTGGCCAGCAGCCCAGCGACCTGTAACACAGAGACGTGGCTTTCTACTCCACAGCAGTGCAGCTGGGTAAGAGGCTCTTCATTCTATACTGCTAGGGAATGTGTCCTTCCAGCTTCCACCCACACACACAGGTCCTAAGACTTCCTTTTGAGATCACACAGAACAAATCCTGTAAATACCTGTAGTCACTACCATGCATTCCTGAGGCATTCCTAGCTCCTTCAAACAATGTGACCAGCTTTTTCTATCCCCTTGCCACTGGAGTCACTATCCCCTAAACATGCTTCAGTTTGTCTACACTCATCCTATTACTAGATAAAACAGCCCCCAGCAAAGTGGGCCTGCCATGACATGCCACTGCCAATATTGTCAAAGGCCTGTCTATGTTCTTGGAAATCACATCTTACTGGGTCACAGCCACATAACATCCCTCATTTTTTCACACTATTGCTAAGTCACTTTTCTCATGTGGTTTCCATTAACACCCTCTGCTCCACATTGTCAAGCTCTCATCACAACAGCCCCTACAATCTTTCCCTACACGCTATTGAGTGTGATCCCAAAAAGCAGGGAAAAGCCTGGAACTACACTCAGAGTCCTGTTCCCCATATGGTTCCAGGTGCTACCAAAGAAAGGTACCCACTTAAGATCTGGAAGGAAGAAAAGAAGTTGTAAGTAGACATAAAAGTAGCAGGAGACAGGATTTCCCACTTCTGCAGCAGCTTCCAGGAGATCCAAAGTCACAGTGGAGCTGCAGACAGCCAGCATTACCGCTTCCCTGGGAACTGGCACTCCAGCTGACTGTACTCCAACTTAACCAGCGGTAACAGTGGTCTCCCCAAATTCTTTTCTTCAGACTCACTAATGGTTGTGTGCACGGTTACTTTTCTAAATTAAAACCTTTCCCACTTGAAAGATTCAACAGACTTTTTTGTGTGTGTGTGTGTGTGTGTGTGTGTGTGTATCAGAATTTAGTAAATGAGTTTAGCAAGGTTGTGGGATATAAAATATATAACACTTGGAGGGAACGATGGGGAAAGGTTGGTCAGTGGGTTTAAGATGCAGTTAAAAAGAAAAAAGAAGTGAGTTCTGGTGTGCTGTTGCACAGTAGGGTGACTAAAGATAATAATTGTGCACTATATGTTTCAAAAAAGCAAGAAGGAGGAATTTTGAATGTTTTCGCCATAAAAAGGTGATAAATGTTTGAGGATACAGCTATGTCTAATCTGATCATACAATGCATGCATGTATTAAAACATCATGAGTCACCCCATTAATATGTACCATTTTTATGTTTTTATATATTAAAAATGAATTTTAGCCAGGTGTGGTGGCAGTGCACACCTGTAATCCTAGCAACTTGGGAGGCTGTGGCAGGAGGATCACAAGTTTAAGGACAGCCTTAGTAATTTAGAAAGGCCCTAAGCAATTTATCAAGACCCTGTCTCAAAAAGAAAAGGGCTGGAGGGCTGGGGTTGTGGCTCAACAGTAGAGTTCTCGCCTAGCATGCATGTGGCCCTGAGTTCAATCCTCAGCACCACGTAAAAATAAATAAAATAAAGGTATTATAAAAAAAGAAAAAAGAAAAGAAAAGAAAAGGGCTGGGGATGTAGTTCAGTGGTCAAGCATTCTGGGTTCAATCCCCAGTTTAAAAAAAAAAAAAAAAAGAAAGAATAAAATAAAAGCATATGTATGTATTAAAATCAAAGATTTACACATAAAATTGTTACAGATAAACTAGAAAACATGACAGAATTAAGATAAATTTAACGAAAACATACAATCCCTATACACCAAAATAACACATTGATACAATAAAATTTTAATAACCTGATTAAGTAGAAATATATGCCGGGCATGGTGGCGCATGCCTGTAATCCCAGCACTTGGGAGACTGAGGCAGGAGGATCCTGAGTTCAAAGCCAGCCTCAACAATGGCGAGGCACTTAGCAACTCAGTGAGACCCTGTCTCTAATAAAATACAAAAAAGGGCTGGGGATGTGGCCCAGTGGTCAAGTGCCCCTGAGTTCAATCCCTGGTACCAAAAAAAAAAAAAAAAAAAAAAAAGTAGAAATATATGGGACAGAAGACTATATACATTGTTAAGGTATCAATTCTCCCCCAAACATGTAGACTCAACACAATCTATCAAAATCCCAGTTGGACAGTTTTTTGATTTTTTTTTTTTTTGTAGAAATTGATAAGCTCTTCTAAAATTCATACGGAAATGTAAAAGACCCAGAATAGCTGAACATTTTTCAAAAGAATGAAGTTGGAGGACTAATACAACCTGACACGAAGATTTATTTTAAGCCACAATAATCAAGACAGCATGGCACTGGCACTAAGAGAAAAAGGTTAATGGAATAGAATACAGAGCCCAGAAACAGGTGAACATATGTAAGGACAACTGATTTCCCAATGCATTGCAGATACAATTCAATGGGGAAAAGGATAGTGTTTTCAACAAATGGCGCCAGGTCAACTGGTAGGCACATATAAAAAAAGAACCTCAATCCACACCTTGCACTATAAAAGAATTATCTCAAATTGAATCATAAACCTAAATGTAAAACCTGAAACTATAAAACTTCTAGGTGAAAACATTGATGATCCTGGGTTAGGCAAATTATTTCCTAGTTATACATGCCACAAAAGAAAACAAGTTGGTAAATTTGACTCATCAAAATTAAGAATTTCTCTTTAAAAGACTCTGCTAAGAGAATGAAAAGATAAGCCACAAACTGGGAGAAAGCATTTGCAAATCACTTATTTAATAAGTTGTGCATAATATAAAGAACCCTCAACAAACAACCCAATTTTTAAAATGAGCAAGCTAGGTGTGGTGGTGCATGCATATAATCCCAGAGGTTCAGGAGGCTGAGGCCCTAAGCAACTTAGTGAGACCTTGTCTCAAAATAAAAAATAAAACAGGCAGGGGATGTGGCTGAGTGGGTTCAATCCCTGGTACCAAAAAATAAATAAATATGAGCAAAAGATTTGAACAGACACCTCACCAAAGATACACAGATATCAAAAAAAAAAAAAAAAAAATAATGGAAAATGATGTTCAACATTGCTAGTCATTAACAGAAATAAAGTCCAATAAGATGCCAACACACGCACTTTTTATAGAATGTTCAGATGTTTAAAAACTGACCATTACTTGGGCATCAACAACAGGACCAGCTCATGGTGGGAAGATAAAATGCTACAACCACTTTGGAAAACAGGTAGTTTCTTAAAAAGTGAAACATACACCTACCATATAACCCAGCCATTCTATTCCTAGTTATTTATCTTAGAGAATAGAAAGCAAATGTCCTACAAAGACTTTGAAATGAACATTCATAGCAGTTTTATTTGTAATAGCTAAAAACAAGAAATTGCCCAAACGGACATTAAGAAGTGAACAAATAAACTACAATATAGCCCATAGTAGTAGAATGCTACTCAGCAATAAAAGGGATGAACTGCTAATATATACAGCATGAATAAATCTAAAAATGTATACAGAAGTCAGACCAGAATACCTACTGAATGATTCTATTTGTATAAAAATTCTTAAAAGTGCAAATTATTCTACAGTAACTAACAAAATCTGGGGTTTGAGGAGAGGTGGGGAAAGGTGGGCAGTAGGGATAACAAATGGGCAAAGGGAGACTTTGGGGGAGGGGAGAGTGAAGGATCTATTCGTTGTTTTCGTACACACAGTTCAAATTTTATCAAATTGTACATGTCAAATACAAGCAGTTTACTGCATGTCAATTTTACCTCCATTAGTAGGGGTTTAAAAAAAGAGGAGAAAAACAAAAAACAAAAACAATGGAATCCCTAAAATGGACTCTGCTTCCTTGGCAGACCCCTGACTGATCAAGTCCTGTATCTGTTGAAACTTGGCCCTAGATGTGTATGCTGTTCCCCAAGACCACACAAGCTCTAAACTGGAGCATCTGCATAGACAGTGTTCCTCTCACAAGAATAAAGTTTCATTTTTCCATGCTAGGAACCCTCCTGTAAAAGAGGCTTAAAAAGGCAAATGTCTGGACTCCTAGACCTTTACCTAACATCTGGTTGCTTTAACCCTCTGGACCACTGTCAACGACTGGAATCTTCACGAGATTCCTAAACTTGCATTCAATCGGTAACACCTAAATGGTGTGTCTATGTTGTAACTCAATGAAAACTGTTAATTTTTCAACCATTCCTGTAGTTTGGCTTACCTTAAAATAAGATTTTTCGAGCTTAAAAAATCCCTTAGGGGCTGGGGTTGTGGCTCAGCGGCAGAGCGCTCGCCTCACACGTGTGCGGCCCAGGTTCGATCCTCAGCACCACATAAACATAGATGCATTGCATTGTGTACAACTAAAGTAAATAAATAAATATTCAAAAAAAAAAATCCCTTAGGTTTTAAAGTAAGATTTGGTGAATAAATCTTTGTTAACATCACCTCCCATTTTACTCCAGAAAGTACTTTCCCATACCTTACAATGCTTACACGAGGCTCCTGAGGACAGCCTAGCACTAGGAGTAGTGCTACAAACAGCCAGGCAGGCTAAGGGACAGGATCGTGATGAGGGCTACACCACATACTCTAATATTTATCATCCGGAACCACTAAAAACTATGTTTAAACCTTAAGGGCCAGACCAACCCACAAAAGCCAGGGAATCACTCCACCTTTAGCATTCGACATCAAGGAACTGAAGAGGAGGAGTTTAAGTAATGGTGTGGAAAGAACTGCCCACTACAGAAGAGTGATGAAAATATGGTTCCCCAACAGGAAAGAAAACAAAGAGACCCACTTCGAACCCATGGTTCTGAGGCACTCTGCTCTCACATTCAGGTGCTTTCTTTTCTTTTTTCTTTTTTTTTTTTTTTTTTTTTGGTACCGGGGATTGAACTCAGGGGCACTTGACCACTGGGCCACATCCCCAACCCTCTTTGTATTTTATTAGAGACAGGGTCTCACTGAGTTGCTAAGTGCCTCACCATTGCTGAGGCTGGCTTTGAACTCATAATCCTCCTGCCTCAACCTCCCAAGTGCTGGAATTACAGGTGTGCGCCACGTGCCTATCTCAGGTGCTTTCATTTTTATGCTGCTATATTTTTTGTGCCTCCACACATGGCCCAGCACATTTATTATTTTATATTTAAAAAAAAAAAGATCCAGGCCCAGTGGCATACACCCATAATCCTAGCTACTCAGGAGGCTGAGGCATGAGGATCACAACTTCAAGGCCTTCCTCAGCAACTGGCGAGATTCTATCTCAAAATTTAATAATAAAGTTAAAAATAAATAAAAGGGTATAGAACATCCCTGTGCTCAATTCCCAGTACTGCCCCCCCACAAAAAAGAAAAGCCTTTGAAATCATTAGCAATTCCACATCAAACTGCAACATGTTTAAACACCAACGAAAGTTAACTGTAAAGCAATTCAAACAGGACACCTGACTGTTCAAGTATGGAACCTGGAAAGAACCCGAAGTGCTTTACACAGGGACACACACACCAGGGCTTCTTTTCTGAAAAGGCTGACAAGGAAGCATGGTCCAAGCTCATCCTAGGGAGAAACCCCAGGTTCCTGGAGGCCTTCTGCTGCTAAGGCCCTGGATCTACTTCCACTGACTAAGCCACTTGCTAGCCCAGGGCTATATTGCCACACAGAAGAATCAGGGCTAAATAATGTCATGAATATCTTTAAAAGTAGTATTTAAATTTATGGAATCAAAAAGAAGCGGCAACGGGCGCGGTGGTGCACGCCTGTAATCCCAGCACTTTGGGAGGCTGAGGCAGGAGGATCGCGAGTTCAAAGCCAGCCTCAGCAATGGTGAGGCACTTAGCAACTCAGTGAGACCCTGTCTCTAAATAATGTACAAAAAGGGTCTGGGGATGTGGCCCAGTGGTTGAGTGCCCTGTGTTCAATCCCCAGTAAAAAAAAAAAAAAAAAAAAAAGAAGTGAATTCAGGGGGGCTGGGGTAATATAGCTCAGTTGGTAGAGTGCTTGCCTTGCATGCACAAGGCCCTGGGTTCAATCCCCAGCACCACCACCCCCCAAAAAAAAGTGAATTCAAATAATGCCTCTGGCTATTCTCTGACCATGTGTCCTCCACTCCAAGGACAGTGGGGAGAACAGAGCATTTCAGCCTATGTGGTACTTTAATGAAAATGGTCTTTACACACACATGTCTTATGTCAGAAATTTTATGTCAGACAGTCCTGGGGATCACACAGGCTCCCGCAGTCAGCCAGCCAGGTAGCAAGCAGCTTCCAGGTCACACCGCAGCATTCCTGTTTTATTAAGTTAGTGCCTGTTGTTCCAATTCTGGAAATCCTCTGAGAAAGGCTGCTATTTGTGACACTTATCTTGGATTGAAAACAATTAGCAGAGAAGAAAACCGACTGAATTCTACTTCGCACAGGTGACAGTCGTACCCTACTTCTCAATGCTCGCTCTTTATGCTCTATTTTCAGAATAGTAAAAATGGAAAGTCAAGTTCTTGTGTGCTAGCAGTTGTCATGTAAATTTAGCAAGCTGAACGATAATAATTGAATTACCTTGAGGGAAATGTATATTTCCAAAAGATAAGCACATTTAATAGTAATAAGTAATGAACTACAGAGTAAAGTTGACTTGTGAACTCCTATGACCCAGTTCTTCAACTAAAATTATACACCAGTGGGAAAATGACTCAAGATCTAAAACACGATTTATATACAGCCTTTGGTTACAACTAAGCTAACACTACTTACTGGAGCAGATACAGGATGCCTTACTCAATTCAAAAATGACATCCAAAAGTCTCTACAGACACACAGTTTAACTCCTAATTTCTATTTAGCAACCAAGGGAAATGTTTAGTGAATGACCTACCATTATGCTCTTTAAAAAAAGCTTTGTGCCGGGCGCGGTGGCGCACGCCTGTAATCCCAGCACTTTGGGAGGCTGAGACAGGAGGATCGCGAGTTCAAAGCCAGCCTCAGCAATGGCGAGGCACTTAGCAACTCAGTGAGACCCTGTCTCTAAAGAAAATACAAAAAAGGGCTGGTGATGTGGCCCAGTGGTCGAGTGCCCCTGAGTTCAATCCCCGGTACCAAAAAAAAAAAAAAAAAAGTTTTGTGTAAATATCATGTTTTTCTGAAAGGATATACTTAATTTCTCTTAAACAAGCCCTCACCTGTAACCCCAGCTACTCCAGAAACTGAGACATAAAAATCACAAATTCAAGGCCAGCCCCAAGGACTTACTGACACCCTGTCGCAAAATAGAAAATAAAAAGGGCTGGGGATATACTCAGTGGTAAAGCACTTCTGAGTTCAATCCCCAGTACCAATAAATATATTAGATAGATAGATAGATAGATAGATAGATAATAAGATTTTTAAAAAATAAAAATTTAAAACAAAAAGTAAAATAAAATAAACATTATATATCAAAAGGATATGCTTTCTATATACCACTTGCATCTGGGGATTCTACTAATGAATGCATACAGTATTTTCTTTATTTCTTGGTATTTCAGGATTCTCAGCCTCCAACATCTTCAAAGTTCTTTTGAACCCCAATCCTATGCACAAGTATGGCCAATTACAAGAAGCAGTGCCCTCTCCCAGAGTGTCCCTCTTCTCCATGTAGCCAGGTAAATGTAAAAGTTCAGGTTTTAGAGTCTGATGGTTTAAGATCAAATTGGATTTCAGACAGTAATGTTAAGAACTTGGGCAAATGATGTGGTCTCTAAGTTTCTACATCTAAAAAGGGGATTATACTCCTCATCATGAGAGTGGCTGTGTAGGAGCCCACCAATAGCCAGCACAGAGGTGGCTACTGCTGCAGGGATCTTCCTCCTCCACACCAAGCATAAAGCAACAGAGAAGGAGCTGTGCGGATGAGACACTGCACTCCTGAGGAGGCTCTTGAGACCCATGTGGGGCTCTAAAGTGGGATCTACACCCTTCACTCCTTACACAAAAATAAATTCCAGAGGGATGCAAGAGAGAAGCAGGGACCGAAGGAGGGAGGGAAAGGCAGGCAGGCATGCAATAAAGCTCTCTAAGACATGGGGCGAATGTCTCTTTCCACACTGAAGAGTGAGCGAAGACTTTCTAATGGCTGTTTAGCTTCATACTCAGAAGTCATAAATAAGTAATGACTACATCTGACCATATAAAAACTTTTAAAAAACGATTACAATAATAAAACTCACACACACACACACACCCTGCACCAGGAACAAAGTCAATATTGCTGCAGAAAAATGTCAGTAATTGGTTCTGGGGTTGTGGCTCAGTGGTAGAGTGCTTGCCTAGCACGTGTGCAGCCCGGGTTCGATCCTCAGCACTACGTAAAAATAAAGGCATTGTGTACAACTAAAAACAAAAAAATAAATATTAAAAAAAAAAGAAAAAAGAAAAATATCAGTAATTGATATCACAAAGAACTAGGTTCCACATTACATAAAGAGTGCCTATAAATCAGCAAGGAAAAAACAAAAATCCAATGGGAAAATGGGTGAAGGAAATGGAAGAGTTCACAGAAAAGGAAATAAAGATAAAATCTGCTATTAACACAGTGCTGTCGAGGCAGCAAGGGGAGAAAAATTCACATATGTCACTACTGATGAGACTATGACCTGGTACAATCTCTTCAGAGGATAATTTGGCAGTTATTTATCAAAATTAAAGTGTACATAGTCTTTGACCCAGTTATCATACTTCTAGGAATCTATCACAGGAAAACAACTGCACTTGTGGGAAATTATGTAATGTAAAAGATATTCACTGCAGCAAGGTCTGTAATGGCAAGAAAAAATACAACAGTTAGGGGACTCATTAAATAAATTATACCTATCCACACAAGGAAACGCTACGCAGTTACAGAAGGAAGATCTTTTTGTACTAATGAAGATAGGTCTTCAAACTACATTGTTACACGTAAAAAGCAAAAATCTGTACTTTATGCTTTCATGTAGGTAAGTAAAAGGAGGTTTACATCTAATTCTTATAGAAGAGAATCCTTGGAAGGAAACAAAAACTAATACTACTGTGTCACAGAAGGAAAAGTGGGAGGCTGTAGACAGCTATATTGACTTTTAAACTAGATAAATTCAATTTTAAAAAATAATTCAGCAAGATGTTACCACTAATGGAAACTGGGTAAAAAGGTACACAGATTATTTCTTATAACTTCATGTGAATACACAATTGATTCAAAATACTTAAACAACGAGGGAGAATCTGTTCATGTGGATAAGAACATAAAATGAATCTGGAAGTTTAAGGAGTGGTCAAGAGAAGAATGCCATCCATCCTCATCTCAGAGGACCTCCGCTTCACCTCAGAGGACCTGTTCCTGTGAGAGCATGCTCCATTCCCCGGGTGAGTCCTCTCTTCCTGGCTCTCTGGGACATGCACCTCTCCACCTGGATGACTACATTCCTTCTTTCTTCTTGTCCCAACTGAGAACTTCAAATAGCCAAGAAATTTCCCTTTGTCTACCCATCTCCTTTAAACCTCTTTTACTCCTCACACCTCAGCATTCTGCATAGAGGTTTATAGAGGTAATGTAAACATGAAGATGCAGACTGTCCCAGACCAGCCATGATAACATTAAACTCTCCTCTGAAATAAGCTAGACACAGATCACTAAGAGGTTCCAGGACTCCCTGCTTATCTTCAGAGGGGCTACAAGAGGCTTGAAGACCGAACACTGCACAGGAGAGTCAAAGAAGTCTCTGGAGAATGAGACCACATTGATGTCTCCACTTTTCCCAGGGCTGAAAGTGCCTTCATTATGAGGCACAGGTCATCCTGCTTCCTGGCTACACCTTAAAGAAAATGGGAAAAGAGATGCATGGGCCAGGATACTGTAACCTCAGACCCCAAACACTGAGAGCCTTTGAATTAAACCACCCCCATAAGGACTCCTTGCTTACTGGCATCATCTAATTCTCATGCACAGGACACCTGGGCTAAGGACAGGCACAGGCAGAATGCCCAGGAGGAGCCTTGGGGCAAGGGACAGCAGGAAGATAGACAGAAGGAACCAATAAAGGGGCCAAGGAGGCAGGCAAAACCTTCACCTAGTTAAACACCAGCTCCAAGAGACAATTCAAACTGAACAGAAGACCTGCACTCACCCTGCTCCTGCGCACTCCAGCGGCCCTGAGGTCTACCTTAGGAGTCCAGGTGTATACTACCATCAAAAGGAGGGAAGGAGGTCCTGACAAAAAGGAAACTTTTGTCATGCTGCCCACTGAGACCCTGTCTCTAAATAAAATACAAAAAAGGGCTGGGGATGTGGATAACAAAAGATGCTGCTGCAGTGCAGTGTTCCACGTGCTGGCCAGGCTGAGAGTGGAGACACAGGAAGGAGTGCAACAGGTACCAGCAGAACTGGGGCAGAGGGCAGGGACTGGGGCACTGGGAGGGAAACCTAAAACTTCCCAGAATCAGCCCAGCGTTTTTGCTGGAGGCTTCGGCTGCAAGGCATTTGCACCCTCCCTCCGTGCCTTCTTGGCTTGACTTTTTTCACTCACTTCATTTGCTGCCTTGGGTCCTCAGAAGATTACACCAACAAGTTGAATCTTGAAAAGCTAACAATTGCTCTCCAAACACACCAATTTCCTTTTCCTAAAACAAAGGTTTTAAAATGGAAGGGAAAGCGAAGAAAGAAAGTGCATTCACAGCCAGCCAATTCCCCCGCCAGCTCAGATCCTAAGGGAGGCTCTCCACTGTTCCATGTGCATCTTTGGCTTGGGGAAGGGGGAGTTGAAAGGAGATGGGAAACTAAACAAGGAGGACCCAAACTAAACCTGAAGGTGCTGGGCAAAAAGAACGATTTCTAAGGTTGACTGATTTAAGCAAACACTTCAGTAATAGAGAGCACACATACATATTTACTGCCTCCCTCCCACGGGGTAGCTTCAAATAACCCCCTGCCCTCCTCTACTTGCCTTTCAAGTCACTCCAAAGATGACAGTGACAAAGGCTCCTCAGTGAGGGTGGAAGGTGGAGGTGCACACACCACTCACTCTCAGAGGAAGTGCAAATTGCACCCAACACACCCACTGCCAGGCCTTGAGCCTGGCTCCAGGTCACACTTGTAATTCTGGATGCAGTTCCAGGAACACTGCAGCCTGCGCATGGCTACTAAGAGTTTGGGGATCATCCAACAAGGATTCCAAGGATCCCTAGGACACACTACAGGAGCCACGTAGACTGAGTACAGGCCAGGCCACCCAGTGAGGGCATGCTAAAAGGCTTGCCCCCACAAGCACCACTCTCATCCTCACTGAAAGCACCCCCCATCTCAGCCATCCTCAGGAATATCCGCTGTGAGTACCATCACAATCTGTTGCGAATAAAGTTCCTAAGTTAGCAATTTGTTAAAAAAAAAAAATAAAGGGCTGTCTTCTCTAATAAAATAGACTTCTTTCTCCCCTGGCATTCACATAGTGCCCTCTATGGGCCACAACTTGATTTGGGGTCTCAGGACACAGTAGAAAAGACAAATTATATTTATATTCCAGTAAGAGGAAACAGGCGCTCAACCAGGAGATGAATGAACAGAATGACTTCAGCAGCGCTCAATAGTATAAAGAAATAACCCAGAAGGGGTAATGGGACAGAGTGCAGCAAGGACAGAGGCAGGGTTCTTTTGGATAAAGTGCAGGGAAGGCTTCTGAGGAAGGGACATTTGAGAGCAGGATGCTGTCTACAGACACAGGGTGGGCACCGCTGACGTGAATGCAAAGTACAGGGAGCAGGTCCAGGAGGCCTCCAGTTCCCCAGAGACATCTACAGAGTAGATAATGTTGGAAGAATTAGGGTGGTATGGGAAGGCCATGAAAATACCTGAACAGTCCAAAAGGGGAAAGCCCCTGCCATCATTTCCAGGAGCTGTCCCTTCCTTGGGCTGCAACCAAAGAACCTCCAGCTTCCTGCTGAACCTCTCCTGTCCTCATTCCCAAGTCTGAACCTCTGCAGAGGTTATTCCCACACAAGACTTGCCTCTGAAGGTCCAGAGGGCTTACTACTTTTTGAAGTGAGTATTTACTGCCCACTTAACTAAGTGGCAATTGTTATCCCTGCCCTGAGGGATACTGGGGTGAACCAGACACAGCCTGTCCTCAAGGAGCTCAGCCTGGTCTCCAGGGAGAGGAGTAGTAAGCAAACAAATTATATACAATGGGGTAATTGTAACAATAAAAGTTCACTTGACTTTTCATCAGATAACTGCCTTTGACAGCAACTTAACTCTAGTGGGTGTGTATATGAAGTCACCTGCCCAGACCAGCCTGAAAACTCAAGAGGCAAGTCAGTCTGCTTCACAGAATGCCTTCGAAGTTCTGAGTTATGCCTGTGCCTCCTCTAAAGTTTCCTGGGGCAGAGGATCACTTCGCCTTCCCATCAGGATCAAGCCTCCACTTCTGAGTCCAGATCTTAAAAGCCCACTACTCACGGGGCTTCAACTTACCCCCTCCTCTGCCACGTTTCCCTGAACGGACCTTCAGTCGCTGTTATCAGATTCCATCCATGATTGGCTACCTTCTACCCTTCTCTGGTCACCGTGTGCCACTCATGCTTAAAAAGGCACTTAATAAATGTTGGCTAAAATAAAGGAAAAAAGGGCAACATTCCTCCAGCCTACCAGGGGCTAACTTAAGTCTCTTGCCCGCGAAGCAGCACTTTCCTCTCTCTAGTCCTTAGTAGATGCTACATAATGGAATTTTAAAAATAATTTCTAGGAGCCGGGCGCGGTGGTGCACGCCTGTAATCCCAGCACTTGGGAGGCTGAGGCAGGAGGATCGAGAGTTCAAAGCCAGCCTCAGCAATGGTGAGGCACTTAGCAACTCAGTGACACCCTGTCTCTAATAAAAAATACAAAAAAGGGCTGGGAATGTGGCCTGGTGGTCGAGTGCCCCTGAGTTCAGTTCCTGGTACCAAAATAATAATAATAATAATAATAATTTCTAGGGGACTGGGGCTCTACAGTTCAGTGGCAGAGTGCTTACCTAGTACATGTGAGGCACTGGGTTCAATCCTCAGCACCACATTAAAAAAAAAAAAAAAAGCATTCTGTCCATGTGCAGCTACAAAAAAAATTTTTTTAAATTATTTCTAGGACTGGAAGTGTGGATTAATGGTAGAGCACTTCCTTAGCATGTATGAGGAGCTGAGTTTAATCACCATTACTGCAAAAACAAACACAAAATATCTGTTTTTCTAGTGATAGTCTCTAAACAATACGACAGTGTCAATTGTCATTGTTTCTAAATATTACAAGCATTCTCAAAATAGTAGCCATCCTCTATAAATTGTATTGTAAAGGAGTAAGTCTGTTAAAAAGGAAGGAAATCCTGCAATATACAACAACTTGGATGAACATTACAGACCTTATGCTATGAGACAAGCCCACAAAGAACAAATACTACATGATTCCAGATATGAGGTATCTTAAAATAGTCAAATCCAGAGTCAAGAGAGGGGTTGTGGTGGCCAGGGGCTGTGGTGAAGGGGACGCGGGGAGGTGCTCATCAACCTACATAACCTTTCAGTTGAACGAGGTGAGGACGGACTAAGGATTGCCAGCAACATGGTGCCTTGAGTTAACTGTGTTACATACTTAAAAAAGTGTTGAGAGTGGATGTCCTGCTAAGCATTCTTACTATAATAAAATCAAACTTGGGAAATAAATAAGTCTGAGACTTTAATGATCCTACTGGAATTTACTAGGACCAGTAAGTCCTGTCCTGTTGGCCCAGTTACCTGGAACTCTCCTTTCACAGACTGTGCCCCATGGGGCTCAGCCACCTTTAACAGCTGCAGAGTCTGCTTCTTTTTTTAAAGCAATAGTGATTTAGATGTGTAAATTCTAGAGGAATAGTCTAGAAAGAAATTAAGTTACACAATCACATTGTGCATTCTTTCCTGACATACTTACAGTTTAGCAAGTGAATTTTTTCTCCTGGTTTGACTCTCAGCAAGTATGAGATGAAACAGGCTTAGTAGATGGGGCCAGACCATTCATGGCCCTGTAGGCCTCATTAAGAATTTTCTTCTTTTTCCTGAGAGAACAGAAACCCACTGATGGTTTTTAAGTGGGGGAATATAAAGTTTATATTTCAAAAGGTCACCAGCAGCAGGGAATACAGTGTGTATGAGACAGACTCTCAGATGCAGAATATGCTCAAACTGGTGGGTCTATTGAGTAGTCATCAGTCAAGGTCCACCCAGGGGACAGAAACCACACACTCATTATTTTAACATAGAAGTTTTAATATAAGGGATAATATAAAGAATTGATGGGTAGGTATGAAGTTATTAACTAGTCACTGAAAAGGCAAAAAAGAGAGTACAGGAACGAAGGCACTTCCGAGGCAGAAATACCCCAGGGCTGGGGAAACAGTGAGGAGGCTTTGGGGAAGCAGGGCAGGTGGCGCGGCCTCAAGGGAGGCCATGAAGCTGGTCCTGGAAGTATCCGGAAAACTAGAAAATGGATTCAGATGCCGCAAAAGGAAGAACTGCTACCTCTGGGGCAAAGAAGTGTTGCTCAAGTGCCCCTCAGGGGAGTAAGGGGCAGGCAGGAAGCAGAAGTTCCTTCTTCCTTCTCTGGTCAAGAAGTCACCCTGTCACAGCCGCTGTTAGCACTACATAACAAACTGCCAGGTGGCAGTCAGAAATGAGTTGGTAAGAGCCCAGCTTAACATCACAAAACAGAGCAGAGATGGAGCTGAGAGACAAACACTTAATAATTAATAAGCCACAAAACACGTGCCAGCAAGATTTTCACCAGCTGCTGTTCTGTTTCATAACTGAACTACTCACTAATCAAATGTATCAAATCTAGGAAACCAATGATTATTTTATATGCCATCAAGAAAAACTGCCACCAATTAAACAGAGTTGATGCTAAGTCTACATGAATTATAAGATATATCTTTATTTCAAAGATGGTCAAAGGAAAAGGAAAAGGGGCTAAGTGTTCTTTAGTAAAGTATCAAATTTAATCAAACCAAGTCTTTTCTGTAGAAAATTATTATGGAAGAAATACACAAGGGGCTGGGGTTGTGGCTCAGTGGTGGAGCACTCGCCTAGCAAATGTGAGGCCCTAGGTTCAATCCTCAGCACTACATGAAAGTAAATAAATAAAATAAAGGTATTGTGTTCAGGGGCTGGGGTTGTGGCTTAGCGGCAGAGCACTCGCCTCGCACGTGTGTGGCCCGGGTTCGATCCTCAGCACCACGTAAACATAAATACATTGCATTGTGTACAACTAAAGTAAATAAATAATTTTTTTTTTTTTAAAAAAAAGGTATTGTGTTCAACTACAACTAAAAAATAAATTAAAAAAAAAAAAAAAATCCACAAATAAGAGGAAAATACTGAGTTTGGGGGAACACAGCTCAGTGGTAGAGTGTGTGGTTAATATGTGCAAAGCCCTGGATTCAATCCCTACCACCAGAAAAAGAGGAAAATACTGAAAATAAAGAGTTTCAAGTAAAAATGCTTTATTCAATTTTTTGTTTTTAATTTTTTATGTTAGAATAATTATACATACACATGTAATGGTAAGAAATGCTACACCCAGCTGGCCTCAGTACCACATGCCTGTAATCCCACGGACTCAGGAGACTGAGGCAGGAGGACCACAAGTTCAGCAACTTAGAGAGACCCTGTCTCAAAAAATAAAAAGAACTGGGGATATAGCACAGTGGTAAAGCACTCCTGAGTTCAACCCCCAGTACCAAAAAAAAAAAAAAAAAAAAAAAAAAAAAAAAAGAAAAAAGAAAGGAAGAAAAAATAATACTATCTTATATAACCTTAACTCAGTTTCTCTCAATGGTAACATCTTAGGTTAACTATAGTATTCAAAAATGAACACTGACATTGATAAAAACCACCAATCTGAATTGATATTTCACCAGTTTTACACACTCACTGGTGTGCATGCATTCTGTTCTGTGGGATGTCTTAAGTCTATTTGTGTACCTGAGACCATAATCAACACACAGCACAGCTTCATCAAAAGGATGCCTCATACTACCTTTCCAACATCTAGCTACATTTTCCACCTAATACTCTAGACCGAACCCAGGGGTGCTCTACCACTGAGTTAAGTCCCCAGCCCTTTTTGTTTTTTCTTTTTTGAGACAAGGCTTGGCCAAGCTGCCCACACTGGCCAAGAACTTGCGATTCTCCTGCCTCAGCCTCCTGAGCCACTGGGATTACAAGTGCCTACATTAGTTTTAAGGAAAAGAGCTTGTGTCTTATTCTGTCACTATTTGTTACATGAATCCCCAAGTTCTTTTTTCTATATTTAAGTAGTGATTAATGAAAGAAATATCTCACTTGGCTTCAGGTTAGCTATTTCTATACAGCAGTGTGCTGCAAAATGGGTAAAGACATCTCAGCAGGAAATCTTATTTTCAGATAGGAGATGGCATCTTCCCCACCCGTGTTTCCTGGCTGCATGATCACTGAACTGCATATGGCCTTTGGGGCACTCATCACCCCTTCCTGTGCCACTGCAGCACTGCATATGGCTGCTATTATCATTGTGTGACTGTTATTAGCCTGACCATGTCTCTCTTGGTCCAGTTTTGCTACCCTCTGATATATATTTAACAGAGCAACCAGGGTGATCTTTATAAATGTGAAACCTGCACATGTCATTTGCTTGCTTAGAACCCCTCAATGGTCTCCTATGGCTTTCTGGACCAGGTCTCCTCTCCTTGACCTCATCACCAGGCTCTTCATGGCCCAGCATCCGTCTGCTAGCCTTCAGGTCTATCTTTTTCCCAGGGCCTTTGCTTATACTTGTCAGACTCATGGTGCTGCTTCCTCAGTGCAAACCTCCCCGGTGGCCTTTGATTGCAGTTTTGTATCCCTTCACCATGCATTCTCTTTTTTTATTGTGGTAAAATATACATAACACAGTCAGTGCACCACTGCACACACCTGTAATCCCAGAGGCTTGGGAGGCGGGAGGATCACAAGTTCAAAGCTAGCCTCAAAAACTTAGTGAGGCCCTGAGAACTTAGTGAGACCCTGTCTCAAAATAAAAAATAAAAAATAAATGTGCTGGGGATGTGGCTCAGTGGTTAGGCACCTGTGGACTCAATCTCTGGTGATATATATATATATAAATATACAACCCCTCCCCCCCAAAAAATTTACTATTTTAACTTCTTTCAGTGTCCAGTTCAGGGACATTACTAAGTCCTCCCTCAGTATCTGCGGAGAATTAGCTCCAGGACCCCCTCAGATACCAAACACTAAGGATGCTCAATTCCCTTACATAAAATGGTCTATTGTCTGCATATTACCCATATCCTCCTGTATAGTTTAATCTCCAGATTATTTATAATATCTAATAAAAATTAAATGCTACATAAATGCTACATTACATTGTTTAGGGAATAAGAACAAAAAAAAATGTACACTTTCAGTACAAACTGTTTTTGAATACTTCCTATCAGCCCTTGGTTCAGTCCATGGATGTGGAGCTCAGAAACAGAAGGCCAACTGTGACTTATTCAATTTTACTACAAGTTTATTACTCTAAATACAGCAGGCAACAGAACATATAAGTTTTCCATAAAAAGGAGAATACCGGAAGTCATGAATTAGAGAAGACATGAGTTGCATTTAGCAGGAAGGGTTATTATTAACAGCTAAGACCTGTGTGTCCAATACCTGTGGCAACTAAACTTGAATAAATTTAAATACTGTTCCCCAATCACACCAGTCACATTCAAATGCTCAGTAGTCAACATGTGGCTAGCGGCCCCCATTCTGAGCAGTAGATACAGAACATTACTATCTCTGCATAAAGGCTTCTTGACAGCACTGCTTTTAAAAAAATAAGGGCTGGGAACACATACTTGGTGAAGTGCAAGGCATACAGACAGGAACAAAGCTGCCTGGCTAGAGGAATCTGGAAGCACAGAGAAGTCCAGGACTCAGGGACCACAGCCTTGGCTACACAAATCCCCAACAGATCTGTTCCCAAAGGTATGTGTTTAAAAACTAATAAATGCTGGCAATGTAATCTGTACTGAAAGTGCTAACAGCAATACACACAGAGGTTAAGAATGAAAGGGATCAAGGGCTAGAGGTAGAAAGAAGCCAGCAAGTCCTCTCCAGCAAGGGCCAGGTTGCATCTTAAAGAACAGATGCCAGCTTGGGGTCACCATGGGTCTTTCAGGCAGGGTCAAAGGTCACAGAGCTGGTAGGTGGTAGAGTCAAGCTCCAAAGACAGGCCTGTCGGTTTCCCCAGGCCCATGACCTTGACCTCTCCACTAGACTTAAGAAACCATAAAAGCTGAAGAATGAAGTGTTGAAGCAGGAGTGTCTGGAGCCATGAGGAAGTCTCCATTAACAAGCCTACAACAATAAAATAAGAAGGGTTTGTCTTTGGGGCTGAATTTGGGCTTCAGCTTTGTAAGAAACCACTGAAAATCTATTAAGCAAAGCATTTAAGCAATCACATTTATACTTTAGAAAGCTAACATCTGAAGTAAAGGAGGGCAGCCTAGCAAGAGAAGAAGCAAGCAAAAGGAAGGCTGGGTGAGGAGGAAGCATGCAGTAGCAATAAACAGAGAGCAGGCTCACCTAAGCTCCACCTCCAAACAACCTTGGGTGGAGGGTTCCCTCCCAGAGCCAAATTCCTTACAGTAAAATGGGGATTTTAACTTAAACATTCTTGTTGGAAGTGAAGGACTGGCCCCTCTGAACACTGCTGCCAGAGTTCTCCTGGTGGCACCCTCCCACTATCCCTTTCAGGGAAGAAGGACAAAAAGGCTTAGAGCACAACACAGCAAGTACAGCCTACAGGTACAGAGGCATCCAAGTGTTAAGAAACTTTACAGGAGGTCATTGGTTTGGACTGAGCTCCTGCACCAGGCCCAGCTGGCCAAAGCAACATGGAGTCACTCACAAGGTCCTTCCAAGCCAAAATTAAGGTCTGTATCTGACCTTCTGAGAAATGAGGAGAGTGAGAGATTAAGAGCCAAATCCCCAAACAAGCCAGTTTTAGCTGGCATGATAAAGGAATTCCCTCTGCTTTAACCTTTACAAGGAGAGTAACTTTGAAACAACCAATATGTTTTTTCTTCTTCTGCCTTCTTTACTAACAAACCTGCTGAACCCATCAGATCACATTCTATTTCACGAAATGAAGTGTTGCCAATTCTAAAATTTCAAATAAAAGTCAATTAAGATCCCCTTGCCATACCCTGGATACTGGGGTTTCAACCCAGGGATGCTCTACCACTGAGCTACACCCCCAGCCCTTTTTTATTTTTATTTTGAGATAAGGTCTTAACTAATTGCTGAGGCTGGCCTTGAACTTGCGATCCAACTACCTCAGCCTCCCAAGTCGCTGGGATTATAGGCATGTGCCACCACACCTGGCTCAATTAAATTTTTAAAAATAGTTGAGTGTGATGGTGTGCCTATAATGCCAGCAACTCAGGAAGCTAAGGCAAGAGTTTGGCAAGTTCGAGACCAGCCTCAGAAATTTATCGACATCCTCAACAACTTAGTAAAACCCTGTCTCAGATTTTTTAAAAAATAGGGGCTTGGGTTGTGGCTCAGTGGCAGAGGGCTTGCCTAGTATGTGTGTGTGAGTCACTGGGTACAAGCCTCAGCACCACAAAAAAATAAATAAAGGTATTGTGCCCATCTATAACTTAAAAAAAAAAATTATGAGTTTAGAAAAATGTTTTTAAATAAATTAAAAAGACCCATGACGTAGCTCAGTGAATTTGGTGGGAAAATAAATGTTCTAAAGCAAGACTACCCTAAGAACAGGCTACTATCAAGTCTGACTAGAATTAATCGGCTTCTCTTAGTTAACTACTCACATTTTGAAGTCTTACCCACAGGAGATTATGGACAGTAAAATTAAATGGCTGACATGCTGAAAGAGAATCTGATGTGGGAAACATTTTCCATCTGGCTCTATTAGTTAGATGCCAGGAAAATATAAAATGAACAGGAGATGGGCATATTGTAGCCTTGATAAAAATGTGAATAGGCTTTCACATGCTGCTAAAACCCCCTATGGACAGCTCTTGGGACCACTGTCACGTCTACAGTGGCAGAAGCTACCTCAATGCCAAAACCATGGGACAAACAAGGATCACCATGCTTTTCCCTTCCGTGTTTCAAGCATCTCTCATCTACAAAGAATTCAAAACACATTTAAAAATAAGTATTCAGTACTTGAATTATTTTTTTGGATGGAGATAATATTTCTGTTATTTTTTTCTATTATTGAAAACAATAAAACTTCTGAGGTAATTTCTAAACGTTTTTATTATTAAATATTTAATATCTACAAAAGAACTTCTGCATGCCCACCACTCAGAAAGAACACTGCCAAAATCCAGAAGCCCTTGTACCATACCACCTTTTCACATTCCACCAGGTTAACCACCCTGCAACCAAATGCTTAGCATCCCTTCACTTATCACAAAATGTTGTGTATCCTAAACCATTTTTAGTTTTATACATTTTTGAATTTCGTAAATAGAACTACACTATTCTGTGATTCCTTTTCTCACAACACAATGTTGTGTTCTGAAGTTCATTTATGCTGAGGCATTAGCTATAGTTCACTCATGCAAATTCCGAAAATAGAATACCACAATGTATTTATCCATTCTCTTCCTGATAGGTATCTGGGTTTCAATTTCTTCCACAGCAAGCTATGTTGCTATAAACACCCTGGCACAAGAGTCTCCTGTACACACACACACACACACACCATATACATCTATAAATACATAATAGTTCTGGGGGGCAGGTACATATCCACAACTGAAACTGCTGGGTCACAGGGTGTCCATGTTTTCCAACTTTCCTGGATATTGCTACCCACTTCCCAAACCTTTTATAACCATTTACACTCCCAGCAGAAGATTATCAACTTTCACTGCTCCATATCCTCAAGAAAATTTTCAAATCTCTTCATTTTTGCCAATTTGATGGGCATAACATGGCATCCCACTGGGGCTTAACTTATATTTCCTTAGTTACTAATTAAATTATAGTCCCTTCAACTTTATTGTTCATTTGGATTTCCTCTACTATGAAATTGTTATTTGTTTCTTGTATATTTTTTCTACTGGGTCTTTTTTCTGATTGATTCTGAGTTCTTTTACTGTATTCTAGATACAAATCCTTTGGTGTTTTTGTTTGCAGTGCTGGGGGTCAAACCCAGGGCATCACACATGCTAAAAGTGCTCTGCCACTGAAACACACAGCCAGCCCTAGATACAAATCCTGTTGACCATACATTCTATAAATATTTTATCCTAGTTTATCACTTTTGTTACAGTGTCATTTGGTGAATGTTATGTCATGTTTTATGCTTTTTGTTATTGTATTTAAATAATTCCTGCTCCAAGGTCATAAAGCCTCCTACATTCATTTTTAGGAATAATAAAGATTTTCATATTTATCTGAATCCATTTGGTATTTATTTTATATGTGGTGTCTGACTTGGTCCTTATACACAGAGGAAAGCACTCAGGTGAAGATGGAGGCAGAAAGTGAAGTGATATGGCTATAAGCCAAGGAACACCAAACCAAGGACTCCAGCAAACAGCAGTAGCTAGGAAAAGGCAAGAACTGCTCTCCCCTAGAGCCTTTACAGGGAGCTTAGTTTTGTACTGTTGGTCTCCAACACTGTAAGAGAATAAACTTAGGATGTTTTAAGCCACTCAGTTTGTAGCACTTTGTATGGTAGACCTAAGAGACTAATACAATCCATGTGGAATAAATATTTCTACCATCTGTTGAAAAGTTCATTATTCCCCTCCCACCCCACATCCCCGCTAATCTGTAGTGTCAAGGGTCACTCCCCACAATTGGTTGAGCCAGTTGTAAGGGAGAGCAAGATTCCATATAGGCAGGGTGGTCCGAACAGGGCTTCCCACTTCAACCCAAAGCTCAAGCACACTACACTGCCATCATTATACCGCTTTATGATAAGATATCTAGAAGGTAAAGTCCTCCTGTTCTTTTTCTCTTCCACATAAATTTTAAAATCACCATATCAGAAAGGTTATGAGGATTTTTATTGGAATTGCTTTGAATTTATGTATCCATTTGAAGAGAAGTGAGCCTTCTTTATTGAGGCATATGACAGGGCTCTATGTCCATTTAGATCTAATTTTAATGTTCCCTAATACAGTTATACATCTTCTTCCAGGGAGGTCTTGTTAGGTTTAACCCAGATTTCTTATATTTTCTCTTGCCACAGAATAAGACCCCTAAAAATTACATTCTTCTTTTGGTATCAGGGATTGAACCCAAAAGCACTTAACCACTGAGCTACATCCCCAGCCCTTTTAACTTTAAATTTTCAGACAGGGTCTCGCTAAGTTGCTTAGAACTTCACTAAGTTGCTGAAGCTGGCTTCAAACCGGCAATCCTCCTGCTCAGCCTCCCAAACTGCTGGTATTACAGACATAGGCCACCATGTCTGGCTTAAAAACTACATTCTTAAACAGAGAATCATTTTTTAAAAAAAGATGAAACTCTGCTCATCTTTAGAAAAAAAGAGTTCCTAATCATATACTCATCCCAGTAACCTCCTAAGTGAGCAACTCACACAGAAGTCAAACGTTTTAAAAACCATACAAATATCTAATATTTCAGTGATATGTGCTTTGAGTTGACCTAAATGTGAAACCTCATAAACTTGAGGTAAATTCTGTTAATCTCGTTCTATAGTTGAGACAACTGAAGATTAAAAGGCTAAAGGCACAGGAGGTAGCTCCAGAAGCAGGAGCCACTCATAATTTCTTGAACAAGATGCTGTAGATGCTCCTTTGTTGTGACAGATGAGAAGAATAAAATCCACCTTAACCTTAAAACCAGGAACCTGGCTGGGCATGTTTGGAAATGCAGTAGTTCCACATGTTAGGAAGCTGAGGTGGGAGGATCACTTGAGCCACTTGGTTTGTGATGTTTTGTATGGCACAAAATATGTATGGTTCAAGACCAGCCAGGGCAAAACAGTGAGACCCTGTCTCAAAAGAAGACACCAAGGCAACCTTAATAAAAAAATCCCTGTGGGATGCTCAAATTCACTTGGTGGGTTCTCCAAATCCAAATAGCACTGATATTATATTTATGGACTCAAAAGTAGTTTTTTAAATTTAGAATAAAATGCTCTATAGATGATAAACATCCAACATTTTCAATCATTACATTTTTAAAAAAATAATGAGATAATATAGTAAATGGAGAATGTCACAAAACCAGTATTTCCAGGCTGGGAGTAGCTCAGTGGTAGAACACATGCCTAGCATGTGCAAGGTCTGGGTTCAATCCCCAGCACTGCAAACAAAACAAAAAACTAGTATTTTTGTTTGTTACAATAATTTATAGATAATTTTTCAATTGCTTTTTTTAAAAAAAATGCTCAATGCTTAACTGTCAGTTTTCAAATTAATGACTCACTTTCAAGATTTAGTAATGGATTGCACCTGGATCCCAAAGTATTTAGGTTAATGTTACTGTTTCTGTGGGAAAACCAGCAACAGACCTAGTGAGTGTTCAGTGATTACATTAATATATTATGTCTAAATTCTTTCTAATGTGTAAACCACAGAATTGGCATTTCCAGTATATGTAATATTCAGACCTTGAGTGGATGCCAAGGAATCCTTTTTTGTTTGGTGTATACCTCAGTCTTAAAAAACGATTGGTGAACACGGTCTATTTACTTAATTTTATTTGTTTGCTTACAACACTACAAATACCAACTTCTACTAAGTGCTTAGGGTACATCAGTGAACAAAACAGACAAACATCCTGACAATTTCCCCTACAACAACAAGCCAACCAATGGAGAAGGAGGGCGGGGGGCTCAGCACAGTCCAGTGTGGTCCAGGGGTGGGCAGGAACAGCTGATCAGCTTATTAGCTCATATCTGTGGAACATACCTAAAATTAGTGTCACTGTCAAAATTAATGTATGCTGAGCAAAGTGCTCTTAGCTATGTGGCCTGTATACTGCTTTCAAAATGGAAAACAGAAGAGTGCTGTTCAGTAAGATAAAAATGCATCATACTTTCAAAATAATAACTGATGAAAATCCTTAATATCGTTAATTTCAATGGTTAAATGAAAATGCGGGTCAGAAACTAGCTACACCTTCCCTGTGCCATTTCAATGAACTGCTGGTGTTCCTACAAAAACCAAGTAATTGGCAACTTATTAAAAATAGAAAAAGCAGCAGCAGCCACTGCAGAAGCTACCACCAGAGAGAACAATAGCAGGTGGTGTAAGTATAGCTAGCCACAGGCAGCTCTGTAGTTACCAGAGTCAATTATTCTTACAGAAGAGCATCAATGAGGCCAGGCTGCCCCCTGGGTGGGTTACACATGTTATCATTTAGAGACACATCAGGCTTACAAATACTGGTGCACATATTAAAACCCTGTTCCACAAACTGCTTTGCAACACATAAAATTTACTCTGGCTAGTCACTTGTCAGCATTTCTGAATACAGTGGGACAGAGGAAGCAAAAGGGCAGGTCAACAGCCAGGAAAAGGAATATCGCCTGGGCTCTTCAACTCCCTGGGAACGAATGTGGCAGTGGGTGAATCTAGAATGACTGGCCCTGGCCACTGGCTACTGCATCCCCATATGGGGAAAGAACTGAATGTGCCTGCCCAGTTTACCTTAATTGTCCATGAATAAATGCTGTATTTTTATATTTCACAAAATCGACTGAAATTTGCAAGTGTGTTCATATAAAGTACCTGCCCCCATATTTCCTTATCATTTAAAAAAATAGCAAAGAACTCAGTTGAAACAGTGTAGACAGCTTGTGACAAAGTATTTAAATCTTCTATAAATTGTTTAAAAATGTGGCAACACATAAGAAATAGTTAAATATTTTGCTCAAAACATTGTATTATAAAATATTTCTTCTTTTTCTCTCACTTCCTTTGGAGACAAATAGGGGTGAGAAGCAGAGGGCTGAAGGAGGTGATACTTCTTGGATAGAAAAATGGAAAGACAGAAAACTGAGGAAGGAAAGTGAGATAGACACTTTATTATATATTTATTTATTTTTGATACTGGGAATTGAACTTAGGAGGATCTTCACCACTGAGCTACATCCTTTTTTGGGGGGATGGGAGGAACTGGAGATTTGACACAGCGGTACTCTACCACTGAGCTATATCCCCATTTTTTTTTCTTTTAATTTTTTACTTTGAGACAGGGTCTCACTCTCTGTATTTTGCTGAGACTGGTCTTGAACTTGAGATCCTCTTGCTTTAGCCTCCCAAGTTGCTGGGATTATAGGTATGTGTCACTGCAGCTGGCATTTTTTTTTTTTTTTTTTTTTTTTTTTTTTGATACTGGGGATTGAACCCAGAGGTGCTCTACCACTGAGCTACATCCCCAGCCATTTTATTCTGAATCAGGGTCTTCCTAAGTTGCCCATGCTGGCCTTTAAACTTGGGATCCTGCTGCCTCAAGCCTCCTAAACTGCTCAGATTACAGGTGTGCACCACCACAACCAGCAAGATAGACACCTTATAAAGGGCAATAAAAGAAGCTAGTGGCCCAAATCAATGCCAGCTACTATCCATTCCCACCCTGTGACTAACTGCCCTCCTGGATTCTAGATCACTGAACCCTTAGAAAAGTGAGGCTAGAATTTCCAGCAGTTTCTGAAGTCTTTCTCAGCTGTATCTGCCATGTGGCAAGAAATTAAAACAAAACAAAAACAAAATCATCAAAAGCAAAAGGCCTCACTCACCACAAGAGGCTGTTTGATGACTGAACCTAAGCCTGTATAAAGAAAGATGAAATTGGGTCTGAAAATTTCATTTTAAACATACAATTTCTTGTAACTGAGGACTGTCGATGTGGTTCAGTGGTACAGTATTTGCCTAGCATGTATAAGGCCCTGGGTTTGATGCATAGCGCGCGCGTGCGCGCACACACACACACGCATGCACGCACGCGCCACAAAAAACTTTTGACTATCAAGAATTAGATACCATAAACGGTGTTTATCAAAGCAACCAAAGCAAGCCTTCCAAATTCTATTGTACCATACAACTGTACATTTTTGCATTATCCATGACATACCTGGAAGAGATTAAAGTAGAAGCAAAGAGTATTCTCATGAAGCTGACTTCTGTGATGGAAAGGCAAGTGGCAGGACATGGATTGATGGAAAGAGGAAGGTAGGTCATACAGCCAGAAGCAACCCTGGTGGGAATCCATTAAGGGGGCGAGCCAGACCCTGGGCAGGGGGGAAAACCTTGCATGCTGTGACATGTGAGGTCTTTGTGATGCACTAGAGTGTCCTGACACCTGGCTGGGGAGTACCAATAGCTAAGGACTCAAAATGTGTTTTGTTTGAGCTATTGGTCAAGTTTTTTAAACATGTGATAGCCAGTAATTAGTTCTATCGTACTCAACAGAGACAGGCTATTTACAGGTAGCTGGCATTTTTTTGAAACCTGTATGCTAATGTCACCCTGCAAAGCTGATGCCCATTCAACAGAGAACTTGGACTCATCACACTAAGACAACAGGCCTGAAGTCCTCTCCACTAAAAGACAAAATGTGTGAAGGAAAGGTGGACAGAAGTGATGCTGATGGACCATGACTTTGAGAAATACAGCAGCACAGACTCTCAGAGGTTTGATCTGAAGAGCAGAGTTCCCTCCCATCTGCAATTCTCCTCTCCATTCCATCCACTATTTCCGGCAGGCACTGCTGAACCCCTTCAATACATCTTCAAGCACGAGGGATCCACATGACCAGTGACATGGAGGAAACATTTTGGTGTTCCCAAAGCTCTAAGGGTTATTATCCAACACCATGAGCCATGTACCTCCAAACTGTGAGACAGGCCTTCGCTATCTTTTTTTTTTTTTTTTTTTTTTTTGGTACCAGGGATTGAACTCAGGGGCACTCGACCACTGGGCCACATCCCCAGCCCTTTTTTGTATTTTATTAGAGACAGGGTCTTACTGAGTTGCTAAGTGCCTCGCCATTGCTGAGGCTGGCTTTGAACTCACGATCCTCCTGCCTCAGCCTCCCAAGTGCTGGGATTACAGGCATGCGCCACTGCGCCCGGCTAGGCCTTCGCTATCTTGAGGCAATACCTAAATCAGAGTTTTGCAACCAAATCTCCTGTCCTACGATGAGTTCATTATATAGTCACAGTAGCAATGGTCTATTTACACTCCTCCACTGAGTGCAGGAAAATCACAGTCTATTTGCAATTATAATACTCTAAAAATAAGATACTTGATTCTTTCAAATGTGAAAGGTAATAAGAGGCAACATTCTTGTTAAAAACTCAAAATAGAAAGTTGGTCATCTGCAAAATATGTCTGCCAGAGGCAAAAAAAAAAAAAAAAAGCCATTTAGAAGTTTTAAAATCCTATTCTAGTTTTTAGAGGAGGATCTGAAACAGGGTATATAGGAATGTAAAATCTAAATTAAAGAACTTTAAACTACAACAAGCAGGAATTAGTATCTACTCTCTTCTCTGACATTCCAAATCCATCAGAAAAAGTTCTCAAAACCTCATACACAGGGGCTGGGGTTGTGGCCCAGCGGTAGAGCGCTCGCCTAGCACATGCGCAGCCAGGGTTCGATCCTCAGCAACACGTTTAAAAAAAAAAAAAAAAAAAAAGCGTTGTGTACAACTAAGGCAAATAAATAAATATTTTTTAAAAAACTCATACACAGTACTTTTTTGGCTTATGCTACTTGAGACACAGTAATTTCAATTTTCTAGGATCAGTATTACAAGATCCTTCCAAATTTGAGCAAACTCACCTAACTATCCTACAATTATTTGAAAATGAGCAAACTACAATTATTTGAAAATGAGCAAACAATTATTTGAAAATGAGCATGTAAAAACAAAGCTGGAATAATACTGGAATTAAACCAGTATTTCATATTCCATATTGCTCATGCTCTACTTCTAGATAGCAAAGAATTTCAGACAAACGTTCCCCATCCTTCATGTAGTTTTTCACATCACTGTAAGAGACTAACAAAAGCCACTAAAAGCAAAACTTCATGGTAGAAAGATGACAAAATGTTCTTATGTTTCTAAAGCATTAAGTATGCAAAAATGTTCACAAGAGGGCTGGGATTGTGGCTCAGTGGTAGAGTGCTTGCCTAGCACATACATAGCCTGGGGTTCGATCCTCAGCACCAAGTAAAAATAAATGCATTGTGTACAACTAAAGTAAATAAATAAATGTTTTTAAAAATGTGCACAAGACAATTTTTAGATTACTTATCAAATTATAAAATCATAATTAAAATGCCTATTGGTTAGAGGTTTTTTTCTTTTTGGTGGGGACTGGAGATTGAAGCCAGGGTCACTCTACCACTGAGCTGAATCCCCTTTTAATTTTTTTTATTTTGAGATAGGGTCTCCCTAAATTGCCAAAGTTGGCCTTGAACTTGAGATTCCCTTGCCACAGCTTCCTCAGTCACTAGGATCACAGGCATGTGCCACCATGCCCAGTTTGGTATTTACACTGTGAATTTATGAGGTTTTTTTTTTTTTTTTTTTTTTTTTTTTAGTAGTACCAGGGATGGATCACAGGGGAAAGCTACCATTTATTTGCGCTTGCTACCTATGTGCCACACATGTGTATCCCTACCACCTCATGTAATTCTCACAACAGTCTGTTAGATGGGAATAGTAACTTCTTTAATCTGCACATACAGAATCAAGAGACTGTGAAGTTGAAGAGATTTCATAGCTGCTGGCAGGACAGGGATATGAATTTAGAGCCTAGTCACCTACCACTGCTTCTCTCATGAAGGAGTGTAAAGAAGTGATGGGGCCTCCAGATAACACAGGCATGCAGATTGGTGTCGTGGTGGGGTTGGGGGGTGTTCTTTTTGATCAATAACCACTGTATTCCCAGGGAAGCAGTATTATAGCACATCAAAAGTATGATCTATAATATGTACTATATACATATCCATCCATACATAAATAAAATGCCTAAAAGAAGAGTTTAGGGACTGCAGTTGTAGCTCAATGGTAGAGTGCTTGCCTAACATGTGTGAAGTACTGGGTTTGATCCTCAGCACCACATAAAAAATAAATAAATAAAGCAAAGATATTGTGTCCATCTACAACTAAAAAAGTTTTTTTAAAAATGAGTTTAATTTTCTCCCCCAGTGCTAGGGATTGAACCCAGTGCCTCTCACATGCTAGGCAAGCACTCTACCACTGGGCCACACACCCAGTCCAGATGTCCTTACTTTATAATATGAGATGTTCCAGATTCATCTTAAACATTTCCCTTCCTCTCTTTTTTCCTTTATTCCCCCCCTTTGTTTTTCCTCTCTCTCTCTCTCTCTCTCCTTCCTTCCTTCCTTCCTTCCTTCCTTCCTTCCTTCCCTCCCTCCCTCTCTCTTTTCCTTCCTTCCTTTTTTTCTTTCTTTCCTAACTGAACTTGGGGGCACTTAACCACAGAGCCACATCCCAGCCCCTTTTTTTTTTTTTTTTAATATTTATTTATTTACTTTAGTTGTACACAATGCAATGCATCTATGTTTACGTGGTGCTGAGGATCGAACCCAGGCCGCGCATGTGCGAGGCGAGCGCTCTGCCACTGAGCCACAACCCCAGCCCCCAGCCCTTTTTTATATTTTGTTTAGAGACATGGTCTGAGTTGCTTAGGGCCTTGCTAAATTCCTGAGGCCTGCTTTAAACTCACAATCCTCCAGTCTTAGCCTCCCCAGCCTTTAGGATTACAGGCATGCACCACCGCACCTGGTTATCTTAAATATTTCTGCTTCTGTTATATAATGAACTATTTGTCCAAGCAGCTGTGGATCCTTTTAGTAGAAAATGGTATCCAGAAGCCAAGATCCGGCACCTGATATGTTTACTGCTACTGAAATACGGCTGCTCCTAGGCATTCTCATTGTGGACAGAGCTAGTTTAAGTATGTATGTATACACACGCGTGCAAGTGCACACACACAGAATGCATGAATTTTACATTGATATTATTTCTATATTTATTGGTACTTATTAAAATCCATGTGCCTACACCAATACTTCTGACTTCCATCTAACATTGCAGTGTTCATTCTAGCTGTCTCCTCTCTAATTATATTTGTAACACCCTTCCCCAACAGTAAGAGCTGCTGATTCCCCTTATCCTTAATGTACATGCTCAGATTCCCCAATCTCCAGCTGCTGCTGTTATGCAGCCCTACATGGACGCTTCCACCTCTCCTGGGTTCTGATATAACACACAAGACCCTCCTTCAATGTGAAGGCCACCTCTGCCTACTTGGGCTCTGACACCCCTGGCTGGGTCTCCAACACCTTACCTTACTCTGCCAATTTACTTACTAGCCGTTAGGACTAACTGAAGTGTTCAGGAGAGAAAGAGGAAGGAAAATACTTTTAGAATTTTTCAAAAATAATGTAAAATTATTCTTAAAAGGATGTCCATTAAATTTGAACTTGTGATAATTCAGAAAGTGAAGTTAAAGTTCACCTTTGCGTCATCTATGAAGAACAGGTTTGCTAAGTAAATTAATAGTGTAAACAAGCTTGTAACCCAGATGTTTAACCTACTTAAGAAAACTAATTGTTTTCAAGCGCTTCAAAATCACTGGGCATGTACTTGCCTTTAATTATTATCTAATTACAAATAATTCTATTTTCATTATAGCTTTGATAAGTCCTATTTGATTGTACTTTTACAAATCATAACTTAACCTGATACAGTTAAGATTCTTTCTTTTTTTTTTTTTTTTTTTTTTTTTTGGTACCAGGGATTGAATTCAGGGGCACTCAACCACTGGGCCATATCCCTAGCCCTTTTTTTGTATTTTATTTAGAGACAGGGTCTCACTGAGTTGTTTAGTGCCTCACCATTGCTGAGGCTGGCTTTGCACTCGAGATCCTCCAGCCTCAGCCTCCCAAGTCACTGGGATTACAGGCGTGGGCCACCATGCCCAGCAGCTAAGATTCTTTTTAAAAACATCTATTAATCAATCTGACTTTTCAATTCGTCATCTGGTATTAAGTTTTTAGCCTGTCAGTGATTTCTTTTTAGTTAATCTGACATGCTGCTTAAAAACAGAACAAACAAACAAAAACAGCCTTTCAGGGGCCACCCACTGACCTATGCGTGCCATCAGCATGGACCTCAGTACTGTTATTTATTACAAATGCACAGCAGAGGATACCCATCAAGCTATTGGCTCCCATCAATTGCATCCCATTTTATAAAACAAGGATTCAATCAACATTATTCTACACTACACTTAAGGAGGTTTGGGAAGAGAACAAAGTTACAGCACCCAATTCCTCCACTTCTTTTTGGGGCCTCAGCCTAGCTACTGAGCTTGTATATACCAATTTATTTTTGGTGAGGATAAAATTATTCTCCCCATCAGGTTGTCAGGAAGACTAAATGAGATATTGAGAAATACCCAAAGGCACTATAGATAATAGGCACCAAATGAATATTTATTCAGTCCCTTCCACCACAGAGCCTCTTGATTCAGAGCAATATTTCAAAACTGGTCCCACAGAATCTCAGAGAAAACCCACTGAAGCTGTCTACCCATCACTGCCCTGGACAAGACAAAGGCAATGTGGGAAAATACAAGTAAGGGTCCATAACCTAAGACAACCAACTACTTACCCCTGACCCAGAAGAAAAGTATTAATATTTCAAGGGTGAGGGACAAGAAATAAACAGGCAGCCAGGTACAGTGGCACATGACTATGATCCCAGCAACTCCGAAGGCTGAAGCAGAGAATTTTAAGTTCAAGGCTAGCACTTAAGTTCAGTGAGACCGTCTCAAAATAAAAAGGGCTAAAGTATAGCTCAATTGTAGAGTGCCCCTGGACTCAATCCCAGTACCAAAAAAAAGAGGCACTGATTCGTCCCAGAGACCCCAGTGAATCCTGGCCTGTGGGTACGTTGGGACCACTGAATGCACAATTTATTTCAGTGGTGGGTTATCTGATATTTTTGTTGTTGGTGGAGTTTTTTTTTTTTTTTTTTTTTTTTTTTTTTTTTTTAATCTATGTGGCTCTGTGAAGCACCAATAACAAAGTATTAGGATGGAAGATCACATTAAAAACCCAATAAAGGGGGCTGGAATTGTGGCTCAGAGGTAGAGCACTCGCCTAGCACGTGCGCGGCCCGGGTTCGATCCTCAGCACCACATACAAATAAACACATTGGTGCGCGGCCCGGGTTCGATCCTCAGCCCCACATACAAATAAACACATTGTGTACAACTAAAGCAAATAAATAAATATTTTAAAAAAATAAACACATTGTGTACAAGTAAAGCAAATAAATAAATATTAAAAAAAAAAAAAACAATATGAGTTGGTGGTGTAGCTCAACGATGGAGTGTGTGTCTGATCCCCAGCACCAGAAAAAATAAACAAATAGAGGTAAATAATTCTTTTATTTGTTTAAAAAAGTGTTTATTAGCATATCTAGTAATGTTTTTTTTAAAAAAATAAAAATAAAAAGCTAGTCCCTAGAAGAGATCCAGGCAGAATGGGGAAGGGCCCAGCAGGTAAGACATTTTAAACAAGGGACTGAACAAAAACACTACTATCAGGAGTGAATCTAAAAATTGCCAGCAAATAATGCCAGATGATTTGTTTGCTCTACATTTTCAATATTTGACTAAGTTTTCTTGGCAAATAGGATTATGTGGTTCCGTGTTGTTTCTTTTAAAACCATAAAAATGTGTTTACGTTGAAGAGATAGAAGATAGAGTAGCATTCCTTCAAAGGCTGCAAGAGCAAAGCCAGGTATTAAAAGAATGCAAATTGGGCTGGGGTTGTGGCTCAGCGGTAGAGCGCTCGCCTAGCACGTGCGCGGCCCGGGGTTCGATCCTCAGCACCACGTACAAATAAACGCATTGTGTACAACTAAAGCAAATAAATAAAATATAAAAAAAAAAAAAAAAAAAAAAAGAATGCAAACAAGGGCTGGGGTTGTGGCTCAGCAGCAGAGCGCTTGCCTAGCACGTGTGCGGCCGGGGTTCGATCCTCAGCACCACGTAAACATAAATGCATTGCACTGTGTACAACTAAAGCAAATAAATAAATAAAAAAAAAAAAAAGAAAGAATGCAAACAAAATGCTGAGGTGCCATGAATATACACTGTGGTCTCTGCAAATAATCCTCTCCTCATTCAGACGGAAAATGCTGTGGATAGGTGCCTCTGTGCTTCCCAGTAGCCTCCAGGCTTAGTTTAAAGGGGTCTACCTGAGTTTGCAAAGGACCTAAACCCTGAGTACAGGTCACGGGCCTCAGATGCACCCCCAGACAAGAAATTCCTCACCCAACAGCAGAAGTCCAACTAGTTATACAAAAGAGTCCATTAAATCTAAAATCCAAATGAATGCTCCCCCCAAAAGAGTACACATTCCTGTTTGTCAAATCAGAAACTGTATCCCCAAACCTCTGCAGACACTACAGCATTTCTGCAAAAGGCAATACAAATTTCCCTTCTTTTACACACACACACAAGCCAAGTTTTGTTGGCTGCCCACCCCCAAGGTGGCAGTGGGGCCAGGAGCTCTGGCTGTACTTTCCTACTTGGTGGGGAGAGGACAAGTGAACAGAGACAGTGTTGCAGCTCAGAGAATCCGTAAATCGTAAATCGATTTGTGTTTGTAGTCTTCCTTAATTACAAAATGTTAGGTGTGCTTTGTTTCTTGCTAAAGGAGACTGAGGAATAAGCAAAGCAGATGGGAAAAAGTTAAGAGCCTCACACACAGCATGGTCAGCCCTTGGCCCTCAGTGTCTGCAGGACCCCTGAAGATCCCCCAATCCACTGATGTTCAAGTCCCTTATATAAAATGGGGCCATATTTGCATATAACCTATGAACATCCTCCTGCACACTCTGACTCATGTCTAGATTACTTATAATACCTAATATAGTATAAACATCATATAAATAGTTGTAATACTGTATTGTCTAGGAAATAATAAGGAAAAAGTCTATACCTTCAATACAGACACAATTTATTTTCTGAATATTTTCAATCCATAGCTGGTTTAATCTGAGGGTGCAGAACGCTTAGATACAGAAGATCAACTGTGCACTGTTGTCTAAAATTTATTTATTTTAAAAGGTAGAAGGAACAATTCATAGCCCCGCCCCCTTCCTATCATCCCATGTATTTTTTCTAGATGGAAAGCTTCTGGGGCTTTCCTTCTAGAAGAAAGCAACCTCAGGAACCCATTGCTTCTGAAGGTTACCTGCCCCCCACTCTAGGTTACTTGTCTGTTTTTCTGGTTTCTTCCTAAGGCAGAACAGCATAGTGCTCAAGCACCCAAACTCAGCAGCCAAGGCTATCTGAGTCCCTGACTACCTACCCTCTGGTCTTCAGGACGATTAAACAAGTTAGCATCTATGCAGTACCTGGAGCGCTGAGCCTGGGTTCACGGCAAAAGACACAGGAAGTAATGTTACAGCTTTCCCTTCCAACACGGGAGGTACAACCTGGACCCTCTCCTTCCCTTTCTTCAGGCCACGTATCTACCCCTGCCCTTCAGTTCATTCCTGGCTCAGCCTGCGCTCTCATGAGCACTGCCCTCCACCCTGCCAGCCCTGGATTTTCCCATAGTACCTTTCAGGTCAATCCTCACTGGGACTCAGTCAACCCTACCAAGTACACTTCCACTTGACTTGTGGACAAGACACCTGCACAGTCACAGCTGCAAGTAACACCAGCGAAGCCACCCTCTCGACAAAGCCCCTGGAGCCAGTTCTTTTTCGTGCTTGGGGAAGAGGAGCTGTTACAAATGGTTTATCTTCCTTCAGGTCCCCCTTCTCCACTTAGACTTCACCTTCTATAGTTTAAAGAGACAGTGATGCTTCCCAGGGGAACCCTTCCAATACCCTTCCCTCTAACTCCAATTTGCTTTTCTCTCTCTGAGGCTAACCTGTCATCTAAATCTCTTCCCACACTTTAGGTCTCTCCTCTGACCCTCTCCCCCATGTTCACATTAACTAGCTTTATCAAGTGCCTGGTTGCCACACTGGGTTCACTATGACTAACACAAAGGGTTCATTCACCTTTGTGCCTTCAGACCTCTCTGTGCTCCTTCCCCCAGCCTTCCTACACGTGCTTCAGAATGTAAGCCCACCAAGAACAGGATTTTTTTTTTGGGGGGGGGGGGCGGGGTACCAGGGATTGAACTCAGATCACTGAGCCACATCCCCAGCACTATTTTTTGTATTTTTTTTAAATATTTATTTATTTACTTTAGTTGTACACAATGCAATGCATTTATGTTTATGTGGTGCTAAGGATCGAACCCGGGCCGCGCACGTGCAAGGCGAGCGCTCTGCCGCTTAGCCACAACCCCAGCCCTATTTTTTGTATTTTATTTAGAGATAGGGTGTATACTGAGTTGTTTAGTGCCCTGCTTTTTGCTGAGGCTGGCTTTGAACTCAGGATCCTCCTATCTCAGCCTCCCATGCTACTGCGATTACAGACCTACTGGGATTATAGACATGCACCACCAAGAACAAAAATTTTTAACAATTTTCACTCACTGCTGTATCCCCAGACGCCAGCATAGCCCTGAAATGTACACGACACTCAATAGGCATTTGATAAGTTACTTCAAGTCACCCTGGATTCACTTATTCACTCAACAAACATTCAATGAGCACCCACTGTGTGTGTTCGAGGCTATGCAGGTGCTAGGATTATACACCAAGTTCCTATCCTAGAACTGTGCAATGTATTGGCAGAAGAGAGCTAAAAATCCACGGGAGCCAGGCGTGGTGGCGCACGCCTGTAATCCCAGCACTTGGGAGGCTGAAGCAGGAGGATCGCGAGTTCAAAGCCAGCCTCAGCAATGGCGAGGCACTTAGCAACTCAGTGAGACCCTGTCTCTAATAAAATACAAAAAAGGGCTGGGGATGTGGCCCAGTGGACGAGTGCCCCTGAGTTCAATCCCTGGTACCACACACACACAAAAAAAATCCACAGGGCAACTCCTCCACGTGACAAACAGCAGTGAGCAGGATGAACAAGGTCTAGGGGCTGCTGGACCCTAATGCTTCTTCAGGCCACATCAACTGCCAACATCCAGGGCTTATTTCAGCTGACCCCCTGGGGCCCTGGCCCAGATGCCATCCTGAACTTCCCTAAACCCCTTCCTGTCTGGGTTTCTCTTGCACCACCCTTGTTCCTGTACCCATCATTGCTCTATGTAAACTGACGGCTCCTAAACTCTCCTGAGCTCCAGCCCCTTCCTTCTGCTTGCCATGCTGTATTAACTGTCGGACAAACCTAAAACAAGTCCAAAATGCTCCACCTTCCAACCCCCCCCAAGCTCACCAAGCCACGCCCTCTGACCACCAGCTCCACCCACTGAATGTCCTCCCCAGTTCAGAGCATGGTCCCTTCATGGGGCCTGGAGAGTGACACCTCCTCCCTCCTTCTCTTCATATCCCAATTCAGGTGTCTCTAGAATCTAGTCTTTCCCTCTTTCTTGTCACTGCCTACTTCTGTCCTCCAGTCATTCCTTGCTTTTCCTCCTGCCCTCCGCTCTCCCGTCACCACTCTCTCCTCATGGACATCAGTGTAGGCAAAGCTGGCTTTTAAAAACTGCTTTCTATGAGATAAAATCCAACTTTCTTAGAACACAAGATCCATCAAAATACAACTCCAAACTCCCCTTCCACTCTCCTTCAGATGCCCACACTCGTGCCCCAGGAGCTCACTGCCCTCAGCCTCTCCCAGGGCTTCCTGACTCCTTGCCTCTGTGGATGCCACTTCCCTCTGCCTGAAACGCAAACCGCAGTAATGACAGCGGCAGTGAACACTAACCCAAGCAATGTGTTGAGCACTTTACAACAAATGCTCATGTAGCCCCCAGAACAACTCTCTGAAGTAGGTACTAATATCCTTTCTTCTCATTTTGCCAAAGAGAAAGCTGAGGCACACAGGCCATGTGACCTCCCAACTCTGGGCTGACCTGAGAGCACCAGTGTCCCAACTTTGGCACCTCAGTTCTTAGCCACCCAGCCCAGGCTTTCTTATCATCCCCTTCACCAAGCAGCTCCTCTTCATTCTTTAAGGCCTGGCTAAAATGTTCCCTCACTGGGGGAGACTTCCCTGTCCCCTAAGCCTCTCTCCATGCTGCAGGGTCCCCTCAGCATTGTCTTTGTTACAGGCAACCTCACTGAGGCTGTCCATTCACATCACTAGTTAAGTTCCAAAGGTAAAAGTTGGGTCTTATTCACCTTTGTATTTCCAGCACTGTAGAGTACCCTACATATTTTTTTGTATGGTCAATAAATACTCATGCAATTAAACACATTCTTCCAATGATCCAGGATCTAGATTATTCCAAGTTCAAGCTCCAGTCTACCCAGCGTCCTACACAGCCAACCCTAACCCTCTCCTCCTCTATATGCCCCAGGACTTAATGAGTCTAAGGCCTTGCTGGGGTGGCAATCCCCACCAGCTGATAGCATTATCATGGCAGGGCAGGCCAGTGAGCTGCCTGCTATGGTCCCCTGGATCACAGGCGTGAGGTGCATCTAAGAAAAGCACTTTCTTCTCCTGGAAGAAGCAAGGGGCCCTTTGAGGTGGGGCTAACAGATTTAAATTCTCTGTCATCCAAAATGCAAGTGGAAGATAAACATAAAAATTAAAATTTATATAATGGAAAATCTGTCATGGCCACTATTCATAACTCGTAAATAGATGGCTAAAATATATGCAAGCAGGAGTCATTTTGTGACCTACTTGCCACTTTTACATAATCATCATGACCATATACCTCAACTTTATTATCTAGATTCTACAACTGTTCAGTACCTAATGGAGTTGCTCTCCCACATTTTTTTTTTGCACCGGGGATTGAACTCAGGGGCACTCGACCACTGGGCCACATCCCCAGCCCTTTTTTGTATTTTATTAGAGACAGGGTTTCACTGAGGTGCTAAGTGCCTCGCCATTGCTGAGGCTGGCTTTGAACTCTAGATCCTCCTGCCTCAGCCTCCCAGGTGCTGGGATTACAGTCGTGTGCCACCACGCCCGGCTCCACATCTTTTTCTTTCCCCCTTAACACACTAATGTAGAATAGTTGTCTGCTCATAGTGTATTAGAAGAAACAAAGAATTTTTTTTCTTTTTTTTCTTTTGACTGGGGATTGAACCTAAGGAGCACTGTACCACTGAACCACATCCATAGCCTTTTTTTTTGTTTTTTATTTTGAGACAGTCTTGCTACACTGCTGGGGGTGGCCTCAAACTTGAGATCCTCCTGCCTCAGCTTCCTGAGTAGCTGGATCATGGTTGTGCCATGAAGTCCAGCATGAAGTAATTTTTTTTAAAGTGTGACTCGATGAAACTACCATTATTGTAGTTAGTAAACAAGAATGATGGAAGGTAGTCCCAGAACTTGAAATAAGGTTTATTTCTATGAGGCTAATAAAACCAGCAAGCACATGGTTAATTGTAATACATACTGAGAGAGTCTGTAATTAGGAAGTAGTTCCCAAATGCTGAACTTTAGTACCTGCTCTGATAGATGGGAGGAAGAAAGTTAAAAGTAATGGTTTTCATAAAGCAATATTTAATTTAATGAGATGTCTCTCTTATTCTGAGATTATCCCCTTTCTGGTTTTGTTAAAATGTTTTTTTCTTTTGAAATGACAGTAATAAATGGTGGGTTTTAAAAAGCCTTTACTTGGCAAATTTAAAACTGGTAACTCATGTTGTATTGTAATACTGCTGTTTCAATGTTCCAGTTCCCTGACACCTAAGTCTGGGAACCACCACATGAAAGTGAGGAGACTCGGGAAACACCCAAATCCAGCTTGCTTGACTAGGAAGTAGTTTTAGAAAGGAAAAATTGAAATGGAAAGCTAATCATACAGCCTAGCAAACTAAGACTAAAAAATAGAGCAAAAACCTTGGTATTTTAAGAAAAGATTTTTAAATACACATTCCTTAAGATTTCACAATGCACATTATCACACCCCCCCCCCCAGTACTGTTGAAACCAAGGGCATTCTACCACCAAGCTACATCTTCAGCACCCTTTTCCCCTTTCAGACAGGGTCCCAGGCTGACCTTGAACTTGTGATCCTACTACATTAGCCTCCCAAGCAAATGTGATTATAGGCAAGTGCCACACAACTGGCTCCAATGCAAATCATCATCTCAAACACTCATAAGAAATCCTCTGGCAGCCAGGTGTGACAGTGCAGGCAGAAGGACAATGGAGGTAGAAGATAACAAGTTCCAGACCAGCCTGGACAACTCAGTGAGATCCTGACACAAAAAATAAAAAAGGGCTGAGGGAGAAATACCTCTGGGTTCAATTCCCAGTACCAAAATATTAATAAAAATGATAATAAATAATAGAAGTCCTGTGGCAAGCAAAGGCCAGTTTAATTCAGTTTGATTGGGAGAGGAAACTTTTCTCTATTGAAGATAAATCTGTTAGTACTCCCAACACACAGTGGGAAACACTGAATTAATCAAAAATACCGAATATGTCTGAAGACAGAATGTATTAAAAGCTGAGAGATATATCTTCATGAAACATGGGAAAGTAAGGAGGGAAGGTTGTCCTCTTCCAAAATGAAAAAAAAAAAGAAAAAAAGAGCATGGCAGTGTTTTCCAAAAGAATACATAATCTGGTACAGTTAAAAAAGTGTTTTCTCAAAGCCAGCCTCAGCAACGGCAAAGACACTAAGCAACCCAGTGAGACCCTGTCTCTAAATAAAATACAAAAATGAGCTTGGGATGTGGCTCAGTGGTCAACTGACCCTGAGTTCAATCCCCAGTATTAAAAAAAAAAAAAAAAAAAAGGTGTTTTTTTTACTTAACTGTCTTTAAAATCTCAGTATCCATGGGAGATTGGTTAGAAGATCCCCCTCAGATACCAAAATCGATAGATGCTCACAAGTAACTCATTATAAAACAACATATTTTTTGCACATGACTTATACTGCATATACCCATATGCTATAAATCATCTCCAGATTACATGTTTGGTACAGACACAATTTTTTCCCCAGAATATTCTGATCCATGATTGATTGAATCCAAAGACGCAGAATCCATGGTTCCAGAGGGCTAACTGTACATATTTTCATTTCTTAGCATAAGCGCACCCGCGCGCGCTCACACACACACACACACACACACACACACACACACACACACACACAGATAAGTGTAAATATCCATTTCTCTATACAGATAGCCAGTTTCTTTTGATCAGAAAGTCCCTGCCCTGGACAGGGAAGACAGCATTCTGATCATCAAGAGTATACATCTTGGGCTGGGATTGTGGCTCAGCGGCAGAGCGCTCACCTTGCACGTGCGCGGCCCGGGTTCGATCCTCAGCACCACGTAAACATAAATGCATTGCATTGTGTACAACTAAAGTAAATAAATATTTTTTTTTTAAAAAAAGAGTATACATCTCCCACGTATTAAAGTAACAAAATTAATGTCTTTTTTTTAAGCCGCTTATGAATTTAGTTGGCATGATAACTGAATAGACTAATAATCTGATTCTCTAGAACAGCAAAAATGGGAATCATACCTGGAATACAGTCATCTGTGAGAGTTTTAGTAGTTTCCTCTAACACTTTTTCAAACAACAGCAAGAGAACACTTCATGGATCATTAAACCAATTTAGTGGATTGGGATCAGCTTTTTTTGCATTCTGTTTTGTATTTTACAAAATGGATTTAAGGGGGCTGGGGCTGGGGCAGAGCACTTGCCTAGCTTGTGTGAGGCACTGTGTTCGATCCTTAGCACCACATATAAATAAACAAATAAAGGCATTTTGTCCATCTACAACTGCAAAAAATAAAAATGGATTTAAATGTATATCTGAACACATTATATATAGTACCAGAGTAAATACTTTGGCTTCAGTGTATACATTCATGTACAGGGTATCAATGCAAATTGTGTTTCCTACAATGGATCCAATCAAAAGGTTTGAGAGCTCCTGTTCTAAGCTACCAAATCATCCAACTTCAGCTTATAAATAGGAACTTCTTGGCATTAAAAAGTACAGCTTTTGGGCTGGGGTTGTGGCTCAGCGGTAGAGCGCTCGCCTAGCACATGCGCGGCCCGGGTTCGATCCTCAGCACCACGTACAAATAAATGAATTGTGTACAACTAAAGCAAATAAATATTTAAAAAAAACAAAAGTACAGCTATTATTTCTGTAAGGAAGGGAGTAAAAGAAAGTGGCACCCAAAGGCAACCACTGTCCATAGCCTTGCTACTGCGGACTCCTGGGAAGGACCAGCCTTATTAAGGCATTAAAGAACATTTATTAGACCACAACCACAGTCTGGTTTTTACAAAGGCATAAAGGGACAACCAAAATGCACTCCCAAAGAAAAACAAAAGTCTAATGGATTACTTTCCATACTGATATTAAAAATAAACAACCCACATGGTGGTGGTACAGTCTGTAGAACCAGCACTTGGGAGGTTGAGGCATGAGGATAGCTTGAGGTCAGCTTGGGCAACATAACATGATCCTGTCTAAAGAAATAAAGGAGCCAGGTGCAGTGGTGCACACCTATAATCCCAGTGGCTCAGGAGGCTGAGGAAGGAGAATTGCGAGTTCAAAGCCAGCCTCAGCAACTTAGCGAGGCCCTATGCAAGTCAGTGAGACCTTGTTTCTAAATAATTTTGTGTGTGTTTGTGTGTGTGTGTGTGTGTGTGTGTGTGTGTGGTGCTGGGGATTGAACCCAGGACCTTGTGATTGCGAGGCTAGCACTCTACCGACTGAGCTATATCCCCAGCCCAGCTAAATAAAATTTTTTAAAAGGGCTGGGCATGTGGCTTAGTGGTTTAGTACCCCTGAGTTCAATTCCCAATACTCCCCCCTTCCCTCCAAAAACATAAAATAAAATAAGAAAAGAAAATGTATTAATTAAAAATTTAAAAACAAACCAGGGCAAAATAGCTGACACCCCAAACTCTTATGGGGTACTTCACAGAAAAATAAGCTCCTCTATGTCAGCTGAAATGAAAACTGCAGTAACCAAAAACAATGCTTACTCTCCAGAGTGAACAAGGTTGGTTCCAAGCAGAATTCTAGATCATTTCTTTTACTAAATATTTTTTGTAGATGGACACAATATCTTTATTTTTTTATTTATTTATTTTTACGTGGTGCGAGGCAAGCGCTCTACCACTGAGCTACAACCCCAGTCCAAATTCTAGACCATTTCTGTCTTTACTGGTTACTACTTAGAAGGTCTACTTAGTTAACGGCTACAAAGTAGTCTAAAAAAAAAAAAAATCAATGAGATGATTAAAGCCTTCAAACCTGCATTTTATAAACAAATAATAACCACCCATATTCAGTAAATATTCATTCTCCTGAGCTAGGCAGGCAAATAATACAAAACCGCTTGCACACTGCCAAGCAGAGGTGAAGGAGGAGCATTACCTAACCAGCCCTGTGGTTCCTTTCCCTCACATGTCACCACACACACACCAGGGGCTGGGATGCAGACTTCAAAGTTAAAAAATAAAAAAAAAAACAAACACACATGATCCCCATTTCACGTCCCCCTCCTCACATGTACCCACCATCTCACTGAGGTTAAAAGAAACACCCCCGCCCCACTGAGTCTGTTTTTAAATGCAGGCCTCCACACCAAGCCTTTTAGAAAAATGATACAAACTGGTGTGTTTAGGACCTTCTACCAATGTACCAGTCTGCTGACCTTAGCTAAAACAGTAATTTAAATTTTGAAATCCATGTACTTTTGTAAAAAGTTTGCCTCCTTACATGCAAAATTAGGAACATCACCTTTCCAATTCTAAAATTCCCACTAGGATAAGCCAACAGTGTTCAAAGTAACACTATTTTTGTTAAAAGCTTTGTGATTGTATGAAATCATTATGGGTGTTTTCAGAACCCATGCTGGCTGCAGAAGACTCTTTACTTCACATAACCCTGTGGTGTCCACTATGGTAGCCATGTGTGGCTAGTGCCACTCAAACTGAATTTTGATTGTATTTTAATTTAAATATAAAAACTGATAAGTTATTTGCATTGCTGGAATACTTTTGAATGTCTGATAAAACTTGCATGTGGGAATTCATGAAACAGGAGTGAATTTTGCTGGTGACACACCAGTAATCCCAGAGATTTGGGAGGCTGAGGCAGGAGAATTCCAAATTTTCAGCCATTCTCAGCAACGTATCAAGACCTTGTCTCAAGGATTGGAGATGTAGCTCAGTGCCTCTGGGTCTAATTCCCAGTTCCTTCCACAAAGTAGTAAATTTTATGAGATCTAAATATAGATCAAGTGATTACTATGAAAAATTTATGTTCAAACTGAAATGTGTTGAAACTCAAAAATACACAACAGATTTTGAAAACTTACTATGAAAAAAGAACTTCAAATATCAAATAGTTTTAAATCAATTACATGTTAAACTGATATTTTGTATACTGGGTTAAATAATATGTATACAATTAAAATTATTTCTTCCTTTCTTAATTTGACTCCTAGAAAATTTTTTTTTTTTGTGTGGTACTGGGGATTGAACTCAGGGGCACTCGACCACTGGGTCACATCCCCAGACCTTTTTTGTATTTTATTTAGAGACAGGGTCTCACTGAGTTGCTAAGTGCCTCGCCATTGCTGATGGCTGGCTTTGAACTCGCGATCCTCCTGCCTCAGCCTCCCAAAGTGCTGGGATTACAGGCGTGCGCCACCGCGCCCGGCTTGACTCCTAGAAATTTTAAGGTAACAATTGGCCTCCTTTCTATTTCTACTGGACAGTGCAGGTGTAATCTAACAATTTCCAAACTTTCCCTACTGGAACACATCCCAACACCAGGTTTGGGAATAGTGCCGTAAACAAATACTCTTCTTCCTGTGCAGCATCATAAAGTGCCGACCACACCCGAGACTGGAAAGCCTTCCCCTCATCCTCAATCCCTGACTGCCCTCCCACAGACCCACCCTTCTTCTAATCCTTTCCCAGGTCCTCTTTTTCTTCCCATCTCAATTCTCTTTTCTATTTTTTATGCTGCACAGTGACCTCATCCACTATCACTTCTTTGTGGAAGCCTTCCAATTCTTTATCTCTGCTTCTGACCCCTTTCTCAAGCTGTAGCTCCACACTGCCAGATGCCTGCTGAATGGTTCCATCTGGAAGTCCCCAACAACTCAGTGCATCTGGGCTAGACTTCATCCTCTCCGTTTCTGTTGAAGTCTCCCAGCATTCACCTTGAGAACTGGCCCCTTTTCTAGTCCAGTCTTCCAGCAGGCCCTTTCCTAACTGTCCTTTTGCCTCTGCTTCCTAATTGTCCTGCCAAACTCTAAATTGTCCACCAGTGGCCCTCACTCCCTAGCCTGTCCTTCTCTGTCCCACAGACATATCAGTTGTCCCAAAATACCGCTTTGCTCACACTGCCACCAAACCTTCAACAGGCCCCCATGATCTACCACAAAGACAAACTACTCAGCAGTCATTCCAACTCCTCCAAACCTCAGCCAGTCTCTAACCCATCCTCTTGGACATACCACACCTAGCCCTCCGCCACCTTGCTCAAGCTCCAGTGGCCTGCCCTTGGAGTCTGCTCGTTACAATTCTGCCCAATCATTAGGACTCAGCTCAATACCAGTTCTTCATAAAGCCTCCCCTGACCTGATGGACACAGCTTAAATCAGTGTTTCTCCTCCCTCAAACACCTGTAGTATGACCTTCTAATGACCACTGTTGTAGTAACGAGAAGATACAGCCTTACCTTCTCTGTAAAACAGTGGCCCCTTAACAGCACTGAACAGCTTCTTGCACTGTATATTGTGGGTATGCCATCTTTGGACAGCTTGCCAACAAATTCAACTTAAAAAGCAAAAACCTTGATAAACTGGAATTACTGATGATTCTCAAATGTTTTTTTTAATTATTTTTTTAGTTGTAGATAAACATTATACCACTATTCTATTTATTTTTATGTATGCTGAAGATTGAACCCAGTGCCTCACATGTGCTAGGCAAGTGCTCTACAACAGAGCTACAACCCCAACCCCTCTCAAGTCTTTATCCCAGACCAAACCTCTAATTATTCCAGACCTTGATTTGAACATCCCGAGATCAAATAATTCCAAATATGAACTCCTTATCTCAATCCCACAGCTGTCCTTGTCTACATGGGCTCTAACTCAATGGATGATACTACCCTCTCCCCACAGTAGCGCAGGCCAGAGGTGTCACTTTTCATTTCTTCAAGCCCACCTTATCGCTGTAGTGACTGGGTCCGGTCAAGTCTTCCTCATTGCCCTTGCAAATCATCCATTTCTTCCCAACTCTGCTGTCAGTTCAAGCCACCACTGTAGACACAGACATCTGAGAGCACTGAAATGTCATTTGGTCCTATACTCAACCTCCAGCCATTCCCAAAAACCCAATCCAAACAAGTGACATTCCTGCTCAGAATCCACCAACTATTCTCAAGATAAAAATTTCCCAACACAAGCCGGGCGCAGTGGCGCACACCTGTAATTCCAGCACTTTGGGAGGCTGAGGCAGGAGAATCGAGAGTTCAAAGCCAGCCTCAGCAATGGCGAGGCACTTAGCAACTCAGTGAGACCCTGTCTCTAATAAAATACAAAAAAGGGCTGGGGATGTGGCCCAGTGGTCGAGTGCCCCTGAGTTCAATCCCTGGTACCAAAAAAAAAAAAAAAAAAAAATTTCCCAACACAGCTTGGAGACTCTTCCTCAATGGGCCACGGCTCAGCTTTCCGGCCTCACCTCACTTTCCACATCATTTCTTCTCTTAAGTACATACTTTGACAATGTCCACATATGCTATGCGCAGTTCCCAAATACGCCAGCAGCCAGTCCTGTTGCAAGGCCTTTGCAGAGCCGTCCACCTCTACTTGGGCTGGGTGTCCTTCCTTCGTAATTACGCAACATCTGAATACCAGTCAGCCTCCCCACATTTATATTCTAATTCAGCAATGATGCCTGGAGAAAATTTTCACACTACTTCTACAACAGCACTTACCTCAACATGTAATGGGTACTCAATAATCATTGGCTGAATGAGTGGCTAAATAGATTTTAACTTTGTAGGTTTAAAAAAAAATTTCAAGGTCAATGGATGAAAGCCATTTCTGTGACATCTATATTAATTTGACAGCAGTATAAAGTGAGCAAATGACCTAATTTTTTATTTTTCTCTCTTTTGAAGCAAAGCCAGTGATAATTTGGTTAAATAAGTAGAATTTACATGTGTAAGCTTAAAATAATCAAAATGAAGGGGAACACTAAATTCTATGTTCTTCTTTGCCCTGTAAACTCTAAGAACAATTCATGTGAAACTCCTGAGAGACTTCTGATGCAAAACATAGAACGTATGAAAAGCAGCCAAGCAAATGTGGATCCGCCAGAGAGAAGAGCCTGGAGGAAACTGGAGAGCATGAAAAGACGACATCAGACTATAGGAATGTAGGGACTTCAATTTAAAAAAAAAAAAAGGAAAAAAGGCTCGGCGATGGTCCTGTCCTTGTCCAGGGGAGAGCTCTGAGCAACCCCTGCACATGCTTCATGATCCTGGTGGCCATGAGAAATAATGGAGGCCTTCTGTGGGCCATAAAAGCCTTTCTTGTTTATCAACAAAGGCAGACACTGCAAAGGGGAAGGAAACATTTACTAAGCAACTAATAAGACTAGGTGCCCAGCCCTCACGTACAGCATTTCCTTTATGCTTCACAACAGTCTGCTATCCTCATTTTTCAGATGAGGAAATAGATGCCTATGACCACACAGCTAGTCCCGGTGACCTTAAACTCAAATCTAACTCAAATACATTTTTATTGAGCACCTACTCCTGCCAAGTTCTGGTCTAGAATCTGGGAACAGAAGAGTGAGCAAGACAGGGAAGGTGTCTACTCTCAGATAAGCCATAGTTCTATGGAAGGAATGCTCCCTACACAAGTAGTATAATTTCAGATGGGATACAATTAAGGGGTATAAAAAAAGGAAAACTGAGGGATGTGACAGAGTTAACAAGGCAGGCAACTTTGGGCCACAACATTCTCAGGGAAAATTCAAAAGTTAATTTTGAAGAAAGAGCTAAAGAAAATAAGGATAGTCAGGCACAGAGGCGAACACTTGTAATCCCAGAGACTTGGGAGGCTGAGGCAGGAGGATGGCAAGTTCAAAGCCAACCTCAGCAACTTAGTGAGGCCCTAAGAAACCTACTAAGACCCTGTCTCAAAAAAAAAAAAAAAAAAAAAAAAAAAACTACAGGGCTGGGGATGTGGCTCACTAGTTAAGCATTCTTGGAAGTCTCTAGAACAACTAGAAGCAAAAATAACCACTCATTCTCTGATTGTTAGTAAAGAGAACTGTAGAGTTAACCAAGTCAAAACTCAAAACCAGTAAGTTACATAGTTTCCAGTTAGCAAGTATTTCCACATGTACCAAGTAGTATCCAGAATGATGGACTGACCAAATTAATTCTTAGGTCCCTCAGCTCCTACATCAGGGTATAATAAATGATTGCTGAATGAATATATGACCACACTAAGATGTCACCCTCATGGGTTAAATCCCCTTTCAAGCTAAGTGGCTTCAAGTCACCCCACGCCACTCTGCCACCAGTCTTAATCTCAAGAAGCAGGTGAAGGAAGTGGGATTAGTATAAATCCATAAACAATACTATACTAGGAAGCAATTAGCAAATGCTGCCCCCTCTCTAATCAGAGGAGTTCTGATGCGTTCAGGGTGGTATGGCTGTAGACCCCCAATGGTCAGAAACCCCATCTTGCAATCATAAGTTCCACATAAAGAAAATTTAATACCTAAATAATGACTCAAAATTAATAAGAGTAATTATCTGACTTCTTTAAATATCAGCTCTCCCAATGAAGATACTCAGGACACTTCTGATCCCAGGCACTTGTTCTAAATATTGCACATATGTCACCAAGGTGAGATGACCTGTTTTAAACAACCTTGTTGGATTGATATTCCTTATGGAGAGGGACAAAGTACATTCACTTTGTCACACCTCAGGCCAGGTAAATTGCAGACATCAATGATTATATGATCAGAGTTATAAAAGTTAAATTCCTCCTAACCTTTCAGTCATGGAACATCTGTGCAGGGTGAGGATCACCATATTACTGCTCTCTACTCAGCCTGACCTGCAGAACCAGAAGGTCTCAGCATTCCCTATCATTCCTACAAGGTCTCTGATATGGTTGAAGAAAAGGAGAAGCCATCGAGGTCTCTACTTCAAATTTTAGAAGTTTATTTTTAAAGACTCTTCTAGTGGCAAGAGCAAATAATAAATGGTTATTCAAAGGTCAACAACACAGTTGGGTTTGCACCATGGAGCAAAGATGCCAATACTTCCTGGGAACCAGATGGAAGGTCTGAAAAAACACTTCAGAATTAGGATACCACTTTTATTCCCTTCTTTATTTTATGTATTTATGTATGTATGTATGTATTTATTTATTTATTTTGGTGGGGCTGGGGACTGTGCCCAGGCGTATTCTACCACAGAGCTATAGCCCTAGTTCTTTCCCTTTTTTTTTTTTTTTAATTAGTTTTTAAAATTTGAGACAAGGAGCCAGGCGCGCTGGCACACACCTGTAATCCCAGCACTGAGGAGGCTGAGGCAGGAGGATCGCGAGTTCAAAGCCAGCCTCAGCAATGGCCAGGCACTTAGCAACTCAGGGAGACCCTGTCTCTAATAAAATACAAAAAAGGTCTGGGGATGTGGCCCTATGGTTGAGTGCCCCTGAGTTCAATCCCCGGTACCAAAAAAAAAAAAAAAAAAAAAAAAATTGAGACAAAGTCTTGCTGAATTGAAGAGGCTGGGCTCCAACTGGCGATCTTCCTGCCTCAGCCTCCTGAGCTGCTGGTATTACAGGCTAAAGATACCAGTTTTGATAAACACTATCGGTTTTTGTGACATTTTAGTGGTAAACTGGGGCATTTCTTTCTAAAACACAGCAGTGTTGTGGATAATGACAGCATTGTAAAATCACAAGTGGAGTTAGCATATAGAAATTCAGATTGGGGGAAGGAAGTTTAGTAAGGATCATATTCACTTTCTCCAGTAAGAAACCTCTTCTGATGGGCTGGGGTTATGGCTCAGCGGTAGAGCGCTCGCCTAGCATGTGCGCGGCCCGGGTTCGATCCTCAGCACCACGTACAAATAAACGCATTGTGTACAATTAAAGCAAATAAATATTAAAAAAAAAAAAAAAAGAAAGAAAATCTCAGCCGGGCGCGGTGGCGCACGCGTGTAATCCCAGCACTTTGGGAGGCTGAGGCAGGAGGATCGCGAGTTCAAAGCCAGCCATCAGCAATGGCAAGGCACTTAGCAACTCAGTGAGACCCTGTCTCTAATAAAATACAAAAAAGGTCTGGGGATGTGACCCAGTGGTCGAGTGCCCCTGAGTTCAATCCCCAGTACCACAAAAAAAAAAAAAAAAAAAAAAAAAAAAGAAAAAGAAAAAAAAGAAATCTCCTCTGAGGCCTGAGGATGTGGCTCAGTGGTAGAGTGCTTACCTAGCATGCATAGGCCCTGAGTTCAATCCTAGCACAACACACACACACACACCAAAAGAAAAAAAAAAGAAAGAAAGAAAAGAAAAAGAAGGAAGGAAGTTCCTTTGATTTTTAAAAAGTAAAACCAGGCACACGCCTGTAATCCCAGCACTTGGGAGGCTGAAGCAAGAGGATCGTGAGTTCAAAGCCAGCCTCAGCAATGGTGAGGCACTTAGCAACTCAGTGAGACCCTGTCTCTAATAAAATACAATAAAGGGCTGGGGATGTGGCCCAGTGGTCGAGTGCCCCTGAGTTCAATCCCCGGTACCAAAAACAACAACAAAGATTAAAAAGTAAAACCACAGGCGCCATGGTGCACGCCTGTAATTCCAGCAACTAGGGAGGCTGAGGCAGGAGGATGGCAAGTTCCAGACCAGTCTCAGCAACTTAGCAAGACCCTGTCTCAAAATAAAAAGTATAATGGACTGCAGTTCAGTGGTAAAGCACCTCTGGGTTCAATTCAGTACCAAAAAAAAAAAAAAAAAAAAAAAAAAAAAAAAAAAAAATTTAATGAATAAAATAAAAAGTAAAACCACAACATGCAAGTTTTAATACCTCTCGGTTTTCTCTGCATAACGTCAAACACATCTTTAAAGTTTTTAAAGCTTCAATTCACACTACCCACAGAAAACCTTCAACAAAAAGCACAAATTAACTAATATCCATTTACACACAGGACGTATTACATATTTTCGTTTGCTCTGAACGTCCACCGTTTTGGTGAGCCACAAGGACTGGCTCTGCAGGAACTTAGATCCAAAATGGCAGCTGAGCTTCTAAAACTCACCAAAGCCATCAACGCCTACCACCAGTAAGACCAGGCCTTATTCATATCACCTTTCAACTATCTCAGGGGGAAAGAATATTTATTAAAAAAAAAAAAAAAAAGCCAATGAATCAGATGGCGTTCTGCTGGTATCCTTCTCTTTTTTGCCCAGAACAGCAGACACCCTCTCTGGTTCCTCGGCTCTGCAAACTGAATTAACCTGCCATTCACAGGTTTACACAGTCCACAAAAACAAGCTAAGGGTAAAACATAGAAAGCCGAGGTTTTCCTCTTTTCTTCAGTGAGGCCAACTTAGGAAATGGGTGTAAAATGAATCACCCAACAAGTAAAGCCCCAAATAATTGCTTTCATTTTCAGAAAAAAACAACAAAAATCAGAGCTCTAATTTTCCTCAGGCCCACCTCAATGCAACACTCCCCACCACTAAGGTAATTCCTTTTTCTTTAAATTCCAACTGTAAAAATAAATTAAAGAGACAAATTGAGCTACCTCTTTAATGTCATGTTTCCAATCCCTCTGAACACAAAAGCTGAATTTATATCAGCAAAAAATTTACATTGAATCTAAACCATCACTTCTCTACTTGTAACCATTACTAACACAACAACAACATTACTTTAAAAAAATAATAAAATACTTGCTCTTTAGAGACAGAGGACTTTAATTATCTTTATTATTCAAATAGAAAGTCTTTCGGTTAAATTAGCGTGAAAGTCCCTTCATCTACACACAATTGGCCCAAAGAAACAGGCCATTTTCAGCACAAGAGGCCAATCCATTTTAACAGTGAATAAAGCTTTTGAAAGCACTACACACCCTCTTCCAGACTGTCAAATTTTCAAAATGGTCCAGCATTTTTCCCATTTTATTTTTTTTAACACTTTCAGACCCAGCAAGCATCTCATAATTAGATTAATTAAAAAGGAAACAACAAAAAACACTGCTCCCTTCTGATCAAAATTATTCCATTTATGCTTAATTAGCTTTAATCCAAGTCTACATATTTAATGATGGGGATATGACAATTCAACCCATTTGCATATTTTAAATGCCTTTTCTAAACTATACTTTGTAACAGATTTAGAAGAACAGTCTCTTTCTCATGCCAATATGCCAAGGCATAAATCAGGAGGATACAAATTAAGGAAAAAAAGAGAAAAGAAAACAAGGCTTCTCAGAGCCAGGGATGTGCCGAGGGGGTGGGGTGATCTACCCGGGTGGGGGCAGTTTACCCGCCACATCACAAACTACAGCCCTTTCAGCCCACCAGACCAGGAACCATTACATCACACCCTCACAATGATAGGGGGAGGTGGCTCTGAGAGAAGCAAGTTTTCAGCTTTCTTTCCTCCCTGCTCACAGGCTTCCAGAATCCTGCATTAGGAGTAATGGAATTTAACTTGAGGCACCGTACAGTTTCAGGGGTTACTAGCAATCACACGGCTGCTTATTTATGTGACCCTAAATGACCACTTCACAATGGACACACGGCCGAAACCAGCAAACACACACGTACACCCTGAATTTGTGCTGAAAAGCCCAGTTATTCATCTGTACCAAATTAAACGAAAATTTTATTTCGTGGGGGATGAAGGCCAATCTAGAGGTAGAATTGGAAAAGAAATAATTCTTAATCAGCGTGAACAGCTGTTTATATCTTTAAGATATCATGTTTACAAGCTAGTCCTACCATTTGGTTGAAACCATGATCAAAATAAAAGCGCATCTGGCTGCACATTTGAGCACACACACAGAGACCCAGTGCAAACGAGCGCGCGCAGAGAGGAAAGGGTGAGCCACATATTGCCTGGGAGGTTTTCAAGCTGGAGAATCTACAAACCCAAAACCTCCTGGCGTTCGCTCGCCCCCAACCTGAGGTTTAAAACGTATCAGGTCTTACTTTTAGGTTTTACATCTCTCTAGGAAGGATGGCCCAGTTAAAAAAAAAAAAAAAAAAAGGCTTTTCCATTCTAGGGCTTGTCCTCCCAGATCCTTTGTCGGCCTTAGCAGCCGAAAGAATGCAAACCCATTTATATTTATGCAAATTTTTGCAGCAGATTTAAGGGGGGAGGGGGAGGTCTGTGTTTTTTTTTTTTTTAAATCTCTTTCTAAATATCAAATTTCCAACTATTTGCAGCTTTACTTATTTGAAAGAGAGAAAGGATGATGAAAATCTACATATAAGCTAAAAGTTCAATTCAATCACTTCAAATTTTAAATATTTTACCAAGTCTTTTCCATTTCCAAAATGCCGAACCAAAAGTACATCACGGGTCTGATTTACAGAGATTCATGAAATGTCTGAAGCCAGTCTCCATGCTAGACAAATGTCGATTTGCAACAGCACTAGTGAAAACGGTTAGACAAGATCCATATAAATCAATTGGTTTAAAAAAATTGAAAATATTTACCAACCTCATAAAGTGCAGCAGTGCTTAAATCCAGCAAATTGAGGCATACAAGGTAGAAATGGAAATGAAAAAAGGTCCAAAAAATGAATTCTTTTTGTCTATCTGTTTTTTTGTATTTTAAATATTCAGAAACCAGCAGAGACTCTGTCGGCCATTTTGGCTTGAACTAACTCTCTCTCACTCACTCTCCCTCTTGCTCTCTCTCTCCCCCTCTGTCTCTAAAGGAAGCAGCTTTTTGTGACCTTCAAATAGAGGCGGATCATGTGACTTCGGGTAGGTTTGTCAATCAGGAAAGGGGAGGGAGCTGGGGCTGAAGCTACCTTAAAGGGGAAGCAGCCCTTTTCCACTCGCTTTCATTTGTGCAATGCTGTTATCTCATACTCCCGCCTACAGACACTGCATATGAAAGTGGCAACAGCATAAGGGTAACAGATGAACAAAATAGAAAAACCTTTATTGGTTTATAGAAATATGCTCAGTTGCTAACGATTCTTGCAGATCCTGACTCTTATCTTGGCTGCCTTGCTAGTTATTCTCTAGATGTTTGGGCAAGCATAGGCTGGCAAACTCCTCTTTATAAGGGGGCTTAAACAAAGCTTTACCCAAACAAGCAACTTAAGGTGAAATACAGGGCACAACTGATTTCTAGCTAGCTCCTGAATGGCACAGAAAAAGACTGAAAGGGAAGGTGCCCAAGCATAAACTGAGTGGCAATTCAGAGTGGCATCCCAAATCATATAACTGACAGCTGCAGAACAGGACTGGTTTCCCAGTTTGGAACTTGACATTTATTGTTTTGTGTGAATACAAGTTTGGTGGCTCCTCCCCCAAACCCAAATAAAAGCCATGCTACAGCACTGCAAACTGAGTTCCTCTGGGCTAAGGCAGGTCTGAGTCATCTTTAATCCCTTCCCCCACCTGAGGAAGTAGCTCTGCAGCTGACAGAAACTAGGCACTAAATTAAAATCTACCTGACTTCCACCACCCCGAAGTCCCTTCTTCTCCCTATAGGCATCTTGATTTCTACCCACCCAAGAAACTCACTCTGAGCTTGCCTCTCTAGTCCTGTAGTTGACAGGAAGTAGAAGTTCATTAGTAAAGGCAAACCGCTCCTTTCTCTGGGCCTCCGTTTTAGCAGGTACAGAGTGTGCACACTGGACATCACTAGTCTCTTTGGGTTTTTTTCGGCTCTGAAACTCTCTACTTGGCTTCTTTGTTATAGCACTTCCGTTCACCTTATCCTGGCCATCTCAAAGATCAGTCACTGCCCAGGGAAAGCTTCATAAGCCTCCTCCTCTAGACCAGGCCTTCCTGTTAAATACTCCCATGACATCCTTTACAACTTCTTCAAAGCAATAGTCATAGCTGCAGTTTACTATTTGTGAAAAAAGTCTGCTTAATGTTGGTCTTTCCTTGTCGACTGTAAACTGAGAGCATATACTGTATCTTTTTTCACTGCTCTGTGAGGCCCCACACCCAACCCCAAATAGCAAGTGAATAAATAAATGAATAAATTGAATGGACCTCTACAAAAGGCCTGGGCTAGCCAGGTGCAGCGGCGCAGGTCTGTAATTCCAGCAACTGGGGAGGGCTGCAGCAGGAAGATCACAAGTTCAATGCCAACCTCAGCAACTTTGTGAGACCCTGTCTCAAAATTAAAAATAGAAAGGACTAGAGTTGTAGCTCAATGTTTATGTAAAGTGCCCCTGGGTTCAATCCCCACTACCGAAAAACAGGGTGGGGGTAGGCTGGGCTGATCAGGAAGAAATGTCCTGTGTAATTATAAGTAATTCAGAGGAATGAAAGTCACATAATGTCCAGAAACTCTGATCCATTCTATCTTTTTTGAGGCTTAAAAAAACAAAATAACAAAAATGGTAGAAAGTCATCAAGAGTGGCCTGTGACTTACCAGACCCCACCTGTCTCTAGAAGCCAGGAAAGGTAGGTTTCCTGATGGTGCTTCCCAAATGAACTAGGCTGACACGCCAGCAGGCAAAGAACTAAAGGACGCTGGAAACCCAGCTTTCCTTGAAAAGAAACCTGTTAATGCTGTGTAAATCCCACACATTTGTCTTCCTGGCTCCTGGGTCTTTACAGTCTCCCTCCTTCGCTTTTTCCACTCTGAGAAGAACAGGAAAGGCGCTGTTTCAGGGCAGGCAGAGGCCAGCGCTTAGACGATCTGGCAGCTTGGATATGTGTGGCATAAAATGCTTCCACTGTCTCTGCACAGTACTGAGCAGAACAGACAGGCCCTAGACTGACAATTGAGATGTAGGCAAAAGCAGGAAACTCCTAGGATGGAAATTCTGAACATTTACTCTATTTTTATCCTTCCAATACCTTCCAGATGAGTTACGGAAAGCCTACTTAACATGGCGCATGCTCAATAAGTTAAAATGCATGGAGACTGACTATACAGCCACCTTGCTTTAATTTGTGATGGACATGATCTCTTCATGCAACTGAATTTGCCAAGTCTCCATTCCCCAAGGTAGAATATTATGGTACAAATGTTTGAACGTATTGTCTTATATGTTAAAGCTGCATAAAAAGTCAGGAAACAGAAAAACACTTTTTTGGTGGGGTGCCAGGGACTGAACTCAGGGGGCACTAGACCACTGAGCCACATTCCCAACCCTATTTTGTATTTTATTTAGAGACAGGGTTTCACTGAGTTGCTTAGTGCCCCCCTTTTGCTGAGGCTGGCTTTGAATTTGTGATCCTCCTGCCTCAGCCTCCCTAGCTGCTGGGATTACAGACGTGCGCCACCAAACCTGGCAAAAAAAAAAAAAAAAAAAAAAACAATATTTTGAGAGAATGTTTTTTCTTCAACCTCCAGACACCTTTGTATGTGTGCAATACCTCTAAATTTAAAGGATGATTTATCCAGTTGCTCATCTAAAAGAAACAAGTATAATACTAAATACATTATTCCCCTTGTGTTTCCAGACATATTAGACTCTACTGTGTTTTATATTAACAATTAAACAATGTTTTAAAATTATTATTATTGTAAAGCATAGATACAAAGTAATAAAGCAATTTACCTTTTAAAACAAAAAACAAGAATTTATATATCCTGTAGAATGTTATCTTTCAAAGCTGGTACCTTGGGCTGGGGCTATAGCTCAGCTGGTAGAGTGCTTGTCTCACATGCACAAGGCCCTGGCTTCGATCCCCAGCACCACCACCACCACAACAACAACAACAACAAAAAAAAAAAAAAACTGGCACCTTTGGAGGTTATATTACTCAAAATATTTTTATTAGAAAGAAATTTTAAATAACTGAACACTTAACTCAAAAATCTAGAAAAAGAATCAGACATAGTGATGCACCCTTGGAATCCCAGCAACTTGCCAGACTGAGGCAGGAGGATCACAAATAATTCCAGGACAGCCTCAGAAATTGAGACCCTATCTCAAAGAATAAAAAGAGGTAGGGGTGTAGCTCAGTAATAGAGTGCCCCTGGATTTAATCCCTGGTACTTTTAAAAAGAAAAAACTAGAAAAAAGGGCCAGGGATGTAGCTTAGTGATAGGGTGCTTGCCTAGCAAGCTCAAGGACCTGGGTTGGATCCCCAGCACAGAAAACAATAAATCTAAAAAAGAGTCATAAACCCAAAAAATATATTAACAATGATGAAAGCATAAATATAAAGTAATAACAGCAACAATAAAAGACTAGCCTAGATCAACAGAACCAACATCTCTGGTGGTGGTGGTGTTTGGAGGTCCTGGGGATCTAAGCCAGGGCCCTGCACATGCTACACAAGCACTCCACCACTGAGCAACACCCACCCCAGCCCCCAACATCTGTTTTTTTGTTTGTTTGTTTGGTTTGGTTTGGTTTGGTTTGGTACCAGGGATTGAACCCAGAGTCACTTAAACACTGAGCCACATCCCCAGCCCTTTTTTGTATTATGAGACAGGGTCTCATTAAGTTGCTTAGTGCCTCGCTAAAGTTGCTGAGGCTGGCTTTGAACTTGCAATCCTCCTGCCTCAGCCTCCCTAGCCACTGGGATTACAGGCGTGTGTGCTGCTTTTTGTTTTAACAAACAAAAGTAGATAATCTTTTAGGAAATCTGATCAATAAAAAAAAGAAAGAGAAGTGATAAATGGACATTAAAACTGAGAAAGAGGATAAAACTAAATTTTAGAGAAGAACTTTTACATCGTATGAGAATTACATGTAACTTTATGTCAATAAACTTGAAAAAAATGGATGATCATCAAGGAAAATAGAAACTATCAAAATAAAATCAAGAAAATTAGAGAAACAACCACCTACAGCAGAAATTTATAAGCTATTCAAAGAACCAGTCACTGAAACTACATCAAGCCCAAATGTTTTTCTGAGTGAATTCTACCAAACTTTCATAGAATAGATAATTTCAATGTTACCTGTTCTAAAATTTACGAGGATACAAGGGAAAAGGTTCTTAATTTATTACAGAAAGCTACCATATATTCCTGAGACCCATCTGGACTAAGATTGTACAAAAAATAAAACTGAAGACCAATCCTCACTTGTGAAGACAGGTGCAAAAACCCTAAACAAAATACTAGCAGAGTTTGGTAGTTTTAAATAAATAATTCATGTGACCATGTAGAATTCATATCAACAATATAAGGATGTTTAAATTTTCTATTAATATAACTCTTCATTTGTTCAACAAGTGTGTAGTAATGACTGTGTCAGATTTTGTGCTAAGTTCTAGAGATACAGCAGTTTAACTAGAAGGTTCTGGTCCACAGGGAGCCAACATCCTCATTGGAGAGGGAAATACACACTTGAGGGGGCCACAGTATTACTACTGAGGGAGACTCACTTTATAGAGGTGGTTAGGGTAGGCTCCACTCAGGAGTGACCTTTCAGCTGGGCTGAAAAGCAACTGCTTGGTGGTCAGGGAAGAGCAGGAGGCTAGGACATGTGGGTCTGAGAGTTTGGTGCAAGAGACCCTTACGAGATAGGAGGAAGCCGGGCGCGGTGGCGCACGCCTGTAATCCCAGCACTTTGGGAGGCTGAGGCAGGAGGATTGCGAGTTCAAAGCCAGCCTCAGCAATGGCGAGGCACTTAGCAATTCAGTGAGACCCTGTCTCTAATAAAAACAAAAAAGGGCTGGGGATGTGATCCAGTGGTTGAGTGCCGCTGAGTTCAATCCCCGGTACCAAAAAAAAAAAAAAAAAAAGAGAGAGAGAGATAGGAGGAGCTGGAACAGTGATGCACACCTGTGATCCCAGTGACTCAGGAGGCTGAGGCAGGAAGATTCCAAGTTCCAGGCCAGCCTTGGCAACTTAACAAGACCCTGTCTCAAAATAAAAAATAAAAAGGGCTGGAGTGTAGCTCAGTGGTAAAGTATCCCTGGGTTCAATCCCTAGTACCAAAATACAAACATATAGGTAGGAGGGGCTAGATTTTTTGAGTCCTGCAGGCCACATAAGAATTTTATTTTTTAGAAATAGTGGGAAGTCACAGAAGAGTTTTTTTCTTTTGTTTTGTTCTGTATAACTGAAACATAATAATTGGACATGTTTATGAGACACAGTGTGATGTTTCAGTACAAGCGTACACTGTGTAATGATCAAATTAGGGTCACAAAAGAGTTGTTAGCAGAAGCATGAATACAAGCACTTTCTCCATCAGTCACTCTACTTAATAACTAGGGCTTATAAGTTTATAAGGGATCTATGAAAATGTTTGGGACCTGAAAAAATACAAGTCCAAAATACAGAAAGAAAATTATAACTGTAAAAATCAACAAAATTGCTTAAATGTCCTTGAAACATAACAATCCAGCAATTTCATTCACCGTTATGTTTAGCATTTATAAAATTTACATTACATTCAAAAACAATTCTCACTTCACAAAAATACCTAAATATGTTAACCATTAAGAAGTCTTAGATTGCCAGGCGCGGTGGCACACGCCTGTAATCCCAGCACTTTGGGAGGCTGAGGCAGGAGGATCGTGAGTTCAAAGCCAGCCTCAGCAATGGTGAGGCACTTAGCAACTCAGTGAGACCCTGTCTCTAAATAAAATACAAAGAAGGGCTGGGGATGTGACCCAGTGGTCGAGTGCCCCTGAGTTCAATCCCCGGTACCACCAAAAAAAAAAAAAAATGAAGAAGTCTTAGATAGGGCTGGGACTGTGGCTCAGTGGCAGAGCGCTTGCCTCGCACGTACGAGTGAGGTACTGGGTTCAATCCTCAGCACCACATAAAAATAAATAAATAAAATAAAGGTATTGTGTCCATCTACAACTAAAACATATACATATTACAAAAAAGAAGTCTTAGATAGTTATAAATTAAGTCAGTTGCTTGTAGCCAAAGAATTTCAGCAGCAAAATTATAAAAATTCTTTGAAAATGTAATAGCAGAAATAAAATGATATATTTAATGTGGGATGAGGTTATCTTTTAGTGTTTCCTATGACATTAGACAAAGCCTTCAAAATCTCCAAAAGCAAGCATGCCAAGAATCCATGCAGGTCTTACAACCATCTTGGAAGAAACACATCAGGTTTGTTTCCAGAAGTTCATCCTGGCTTCTGTATGGAGGGTACACTTTGGAGGACCAAAAGAAGCAGAGCAACAAGTTGGAAAGCAACTGTGGCCATCTGGGTGAGAGAGGGGAGGCTGGGCCAGGGGGAGTGGTGGAGGTGGAAAAGAGGAAACAAGGACACAGTATATTTTGAAGGTAGACATAGTATGTTTGTATTGCAAGATAACTCCTCCTTGTTGAGAATGTAATTGTCACCATGAAGTAGAGTAAGACAAATCAATTCAGAATTAGAGTCTTATTTTCATGAAGTCAACAATCATCATATGACCAACTGCTGTGTTGTAGGTGTTGTGCAGGAGGATACAAAACCAGGAAGGACAGAGAGGCACATAAATCCATGACTATAAAACAGAGTGCAGGGGCCTGGGAATGTAGCTTATGAAAAGAGCACTTGCCTAACATATGTTAAGGCCCTGGGCCCAATTCAGTCTCCAGTACCATAAAAAAAACAAACAAAATTGTGTATGTGTGTGTGTCTGTCTGTACACATATATATACACTTTAAACATACACACATTTTGTTTGTTGTTATATATATGTATGTATATATACTTTATATATTTAAGTATATACATACTTTACTTTATATATGTGAGCACATATGTAAAAAAATATATACATATATATATAATATGAGTTAAGGGAGTGCTTTAGTGGTAGAGCACTTGCCTAACATGCAGGAGGTCCTGGGTTTGATCCCCAATAAAACAAAAGAAGAAGAAAAAAATATATATATATAGAGAGAGAGGGGAATCATGAAAGTTTAATAGAGATACAACATGGCTTATACTATAGAATACCAAGGACTGACTGCTGAGAAAGAAGAAAAGCTTTCACATGTGAAGTGAGACTTTTGAGTCTTTTTATCCTTTGTTTTTCCCCCTCCAGTGCTGGGGACAGAATCCAGCACACACTAGGCAAATGCTCTACCACTGAGCTATATCCCCACAGGGTCTCACTGAATTGCCCAGGCTAACCTAAAACTTGCTATCCTCCTGCCTCAACCTCTAGAGTTGCTGGGATTACAGTTGAGCACCACCCAGCCTCTTAAACCAAATCTTAAAGAAGTTTGCCATTTAGATAGGGAAGCTAAAAAAGCAAAGGCTTTTCTAAATTTCACCAACTTCAGTATTACTTAAACCATGGCAACTAGGAAGGCTGACAAGAAAATCTGTAAATGTGAGAGCTAAGTGTCTGTAGTATTCTTACCCCCAGCAAAGGAAGAAGGTAGAATAGTAGTCAAAGCTACCTGGGACTCTCCAATGCAAGTGGAACTCTATAATAATCTTTGGATCATAGTGGGAAATTAGCATGTTAGCATTTATAATCTCTTCATAATTATACATTAGACTATAGCAGGACTTTCAGAGTTTTTGTTTGTTTGTTTGTTTTGTTTTTTTCCTTTGAGGCAGGGGTCTTCTCTCTGTTGCCCAGCTGGGCCTCGAACTCACTACCCTCCCTCAACAGAACAGGGTATGTGGCTTTTATAAAAGATCTAGCACAGAAGAGGGAATATTTACTAAATGAATAAACAAATTAAACAAAAGAACCAAAGGATGAATGCTATGGACCAAGGAAGTTACACAGTGTAAAAGAAGACAACATTTATTCTACATTTGGCAGATAAGACACATACAAGAGGGGGCTGGGGATACAGCTCAGAGGTGAAGTGCTTGCCTAGTTTGGGTAGGGCTCTGGGTTCACAAAAAGGAAGAAGGAAAAAAGACATACATGAGACAGTCAACGGGAGAGTATAAGATAAATTGTTAACTGTATGGTTCTGCCTTAAGAGAGACAGGAGTGAGAAAATGGAGATAGTATAGCTCAGCTCTGCTGGACTTCCAAGGAAGGGCAGGACTAGAATTGTCAAACACAGCTGCCTTGCTGTGAATTTCATGGAAGCCTAAGCTGCAGGACCCTCATGTTCACTGCCCCTCCCAGAGCCCTAAGAGGAGTGTGAACAATGATCCTCCTATTTGTCCTCTACAATGTATGTTTTCAAGTTTTTATTGTGGTTAAAAAAAAAAAAGAAAAACCCTGCATCATATAAAATTTACCACTTTAACCACTGTAAGTGTACAGTTCTATTCAGTACTATTAAGTGTTAGTATATTCACATTGTGGTGAAATAGATCTCTAGAATGTTTTCATCTACCAAATCTGAAATTCTCTACCTATTAAACATCAAGTCCTCCCACACCCCCAAGGCACTGTTCTGTTTTCTATGATTCCGACTGCTCTAAGGATTGCCCCCCACCCCACCCCTGTTGAATCCAGGGTTGATCTACCACTGAGCTATATCCTCAGACATTGTTTTTATTTTGAGACAGGATCTATCTCAATTGTTGAGGCTGGCCTTGAAATTGTGATCCTCCTGCCTCAGTTGCTGGGATTACAGGTGTGCACCATCACATCTGGCTCTAAATATTTTATAAGTGGAATCATACAATACTCATCTTTTTTGTGACTGGTTTATTTCCATTAGCATTATTTCCTCAGGGTTCATCCATGTTATAACAGGTAACAGGATTTCCCACTTTTTAAAGGTTGAATAATATTCCACTGTATGAGATAGCATATTTTGTACATCTGCTGGTGAGTACTGAGGTTGCTTTTGCCTTCTTTGGCATGAATGAACAATGATGCTATGAGCAGGGGGTGTGTAAATATCGCTTCCAGACCCTGCTTTCAATTCTTTTGGAGATATACTCGGAAGTGGGACTACTGATTATGTGGTAGTTCTGTTTTTAATTTTCTGAGGAGACTCCATACTATTTTAGATAGAAGCTGCATCATTTTTACAGCTGTCCCAACAGTGCACAAGGCTTCCAATTTCTCTAAATCCCTATTAGCTCTTGTTACTTACCGAATTTTTGTTTGTTTCTTCATAATGGGTGTGGAGGTGATATCTCACTGTAATTTTGATTTGCAATTTTCTGATAATTCATGACAGTAAGCATCATTTCACATGCTTGTTGACCATTTGTGGACCATTTTTGGAGAAATGTCTATTCAAGTTCTTTGCCCATTTTTGAATCAGGTTCGTTTCCCCCACCTCCCTTCCCTTTAACAGCACTAGGGACTGAACCCAGGGGTGTTTTACCACTGAGCTACATCCCTGGCCCTTTTAAAATTTCTTTATTTTAACAGGATCTCACTAAGTTGCTGAGGCTAGCCTGGAATTTGGATCCTCCTGCCTCAGCCTACCGAGTCCCTGGGCTTACAGGCATGTGCCCCTGGGCTGAGCAGACTGATTTGTTGTTGTTGTTGTTACAGAGTTGTAGAAGTTCTTTTTTTTTTTTTTTTTTTTAATATTTATTTATTTCCTTTAGTTGTACACAATGCAATGCATTTATGTTTACGTGGTGCTGAGGATCGAACCCGGGCCGCGCACGTGCGAGGCGAGCGCTCTGCCGCTGAGCCACAACCCCAGCCCTGTAGAAGTTCTTTATTACAAATATTTGAATATTTACCTCTTACTAGATTTTTTTCCCTTTTTTTTTTTTTTTTTTTTTTTTTTTTTTTGGTACTGGGGATTGAATCCAGTGACATTTAACCACTGAGCTACATCCCTACCCTTTTTCTGAGACTGGGTCTCACTGAATTGCTTAGGGCCTCACTAAATTGCTGAGGCTGGCTTTGAACTTGTGATCCTCCTGCTTCAGCCTCCTGAGCTGCTGGGCTTACAGATGTGCCGCCACCACACCTGGCTTAGATACATGATTTGTTTTTGGGTTTTTTTTTGTTTGTTTGTTTGTTTTTGGTACTGGGGATTAAACTCAGGGGCACTTGACCACTGGGCCACATCCCCAGCCCTTTTTTGTATTTCATTAGAGACACGGTCTCACTGAGTTGCTAAGTGCCTCGCCATTGCTGAGGCTGGCTTTGAACTCGCGATCCTCCTACCTCAGCCTCCCAAGTGCTCGGATTACAGGCGTGCTCCACTGAGCCCGGCTTCAGATACATGATTTGCAAGGTTTCTCCAATGGTAGGCTGGAGAAACTTATCTAAGTTGCCCAGGCTGGCCTGGAATTTACAGTCTTCCTCCCTCAGTCTCCTGAGTCACTGGGATTACAGGTGCGTACCACTAGTACATTGCCTTTTAACTGTGTAGTACCCTTTGATGCATAAGGTCTTGAATTCTGATATAATCTCATTTGGCTATTTTTGCTTTTTTTTTTTTTTTTTTTGCCTGTGCTTTTGTTATATCTATAGTTTTGGACTTTACATTTAAGTCTTTAACCTATTAATTTTTCTGTTATGTACAATAAGGGCCCAACTTCCTTATTTTGCATGTTTCCCCAGCATCATATGTTGAAGAGACTGTCCTCTGAATGGTCTTGACAATCTTGTCTATAATCATTTGACCATATATGCATGGGTTTATTTCTGGACTTTCTGGTCTATTTGTTGGTCTTTATGCCATGGTCCTTATGCCAGTACCATAATGTTTTGATTACTGTAGCTTTGGAATATGTTACAAAATTAGGAAGAGTGAATTGTTCAACTTTGTTTTAAATGGTCCCTTACTTTTCCTCTTTAAATTTTTATTTACTAATTTATTTATTGTAGTACTGGGGATTGAACCCATGTTGCTCTACTATGCAGCTACATCCCCAGACCTTTATATTGGTAGGGGGCAGGTACCAGGGATTGAACTCAGGGTCACTAGACCACTCTGCCACATCCCCAGCCCTATTTTCTATTTTATTTATGGACAGGGTCTCACTGAGTTGCTTAGTGCCTCACTTTTGCTGAGGCTGGCTTTGAACTCATGATCGTTCTGCCTCAGCTTCCCAAGCTGCTGGGATTACAGGCACACGCCACCACGCCCGGCTATATAGTTTTTTTTTCTGGGACAGGGTCTCACTAAATTGTCAAGGCTAGCCTTAAACTTGCAATCCTCCTTCCTCAGCCTCTTGAAGTCACTGAGATTACCAGGTGTGGACCACTATACCTGGCTATTTTGTGGGGGAGGGGGACAGGTGGTACTGAGGATTGAACCCAGGGCCTCATGCATGCTAGGCAAGTACTTTATCACTGAGCTACAATACCTTTAGTCCTCCACCCCAGTTTATTTTTATAAACTACCAAAGCAAGTATTTTCATCACCACCTTAACCCAGATTCTTTTTTTCTTAAATATATATTTTAGTTGTTGACGGACCTTTATTTTATTCATTTATTTATATGCGGTGCTGAGAATCAAACCCAGTGCCTCACACATGCTAGGCAAATGCTCTACCATTGAGTCACAACCCCAGTCCCCTTAACCAAGATTCTTAAGACCACACTATCCCCACTTTCTTTCTGTCATGGTTCCCCTGATGTCAGTGGAGCTAGAGTGGCTACAGACATTCTACGATCCTCTAAGAGGAACTAAGTTAGAAATGTGTTTATTATTATAAAGATCCCTTGCACTATAACTTTTTTTGGGGGGAGGGGGGTGCCAGGGATTAAACCCAGGGGTGCTTAACCACTGAGCCACATCCCCAGCCCTATTTATTTTTTATTTTGAGACAGCATGTCACTAAGTTGCTTAAGCGCCTCAATAAGCTGCTAAGGCTGGCTCTGAACTTGTGATCCTTCTGCCTCAGCCTCACAAGCCGCCAGGATTACAGGTGTGCACCACCACACCTGGTTTGCACTGTATATTTCAAATAGCCAGAAGAGAAGGTTTTGAATGTTCTCATAACGAAGAAATAATAAATGTTTAAGGTAATGAGTATGTTAATTACCCTGACTTAATCACCATATAATGTATACATGTATAAAACATCACATTACATTCCATAAGTATGTACATTAATAACATTTTAAAAATAAATATTCACTTTTGAATCTAATTTTTTATTTGAAATTAATTTTTCGTTTTCTTAAAGAGTTTGCTCACAAAATATGTATTTGCTCCTTGCAGAAACACAGGCACATGCTGGGAAAGGAAACCAGATATACGAGGTTCATGGAAGAGATCTTAAGGAGCGCCATCCACAGGAACAGGAAGTTTCTGAAATAGAGGTAGGAAGACTAAAGGCATTTTTAAAAAGTCCTTAAGAGCTAAGAAAATGAGCCAGGCAGGGTGGTGCTTGCCTGTAATCCCACCAATCTGAATGCCTGAGGCAGAAAGATCACTAGTTCAAAGGCCACCCTCAGCAACTCTGAGAGACCCTCAGTGGAGACCCAAGACCGTCACAAAATAAAAAATAAAAAGGGGTGGGGATGTAGCTCAGTGGTAAAGCACCTCTGGGTTCAATCTCCAGTACCAAAACAAACAAACAAACCAAGCTAAGAAAATGTTCAGACAGTTCTAGAAGCACTGAATACCAAGTCAAAAACATTATCAATTCACTTTTTCTTTTGTTGGTAACAAATAAAATGCTAGAATTTCAAGATGTCTAATAAGCCCAGCTTAGTTTTTCAAAGTGTTAGCAAAATAAGGATGAAGACTTAGGGACATCTTCATTAGCTCAATGCATGCTTGGTGATGCTCTTTGTGTGCCAGGCACTTTTCTAGGCAGGGACCAAGACAACAAAAATCTGTCCTTGTAAAGTTAAAGATCAAGTATAAAGCCTCACTAAACCTGACCTTCTGGCTTCCTGTCATCACCTCCTGCCTCTCCCACTCCCCTCTATTTTACCCCACAGATTCTTAGTGCGAAGAGAAATCCAAGGAGGGTGCTCAGGACAGAACTGATGCCTACACCCTCTAGTGATCATGAAATTTGGCGAAAATAAACACTAGCAGCCGGGCGCGGTGGCGCACGCCTGTAATCCCAGCACTTTGGGAGGCTGAGGCAGGAGGATCGCGAGTTCAAAGCCAGCCTCAGCAATGGGGAAGCACTTAGCAACTCAGTGAGACCCTGTCTCTAAATAAAATACAAAAAAGGGCTGGGGATGTGACCCAGTGGTCAAGTGCCCCTGAGTTCAATCCCCGGTACCACAAAAAAAAAAAAAAATAAAAAAATAAAATAAAATAAACACTAGCTTCCCTTCGGGCAGCCCTGGAGTTACTTGATGCTGAACATACTTATCTTGACCTATATTTACATACTGATGAAGATTCAAAACATTTTACAACTACATGACAACAATATCTACAGGAAAGAAGCCTTAAGACACCATTTTCAAGAAGAAAAGAAGAAGAAGAAACACATTTTATGTGTCAAGTAAAGGCATATTATTTGTCTATAAGTAAAAAAAAGCAAAATAAGACTTTTATTAAATTAATTGCAATTTTCTGGAAGCTATATCATCAACCCTATCCATCATTGTTTCAAGTCACCACCTTAGCCTAAAAGTAAGAGCATCTCCAGTACCAAAACAAACAAACGATGCAGTTGGTAGAAACATATGTACTTAAGTTACGCTTAATGTGGTCCAGGCATCCAAGAAGAACTTCATAAAATAGGCTCCAGAACTTTCTTATTATGATTCCAAGACACTTAGAGGAAAAAAAGACGTTTTCAGAGAATTCATTTTTTAAGCAACTTAAATGCAAATTAGAAAATTTATTACAACAGAAAGTTTTTCATAGATATAGTACAAAATGTTGATGGTTTTACTCAAGTTTCCAAAAGTAAAAATTCCATGAGCATAAAATATCATCTACTGAACTTCTTGTGGCATTTTCCAAATACAAATTATATTGAAAATAAAACTTCTTTCTCCTCCCCTTCCAAATATGAAAAGATTATATGGAAAAGCTTACCACTTTGTAATAACTGAGTTTACTGGGAGTTCCATTTAGCGCTTCTTTTTTTTTTTTTTTTTTTGGTACCAGGGATTGAACTCAGGGGGCACTTGACCACTGAGCCACATCTCCGGCCCAATTTTGTATTTTATTTAGAGACAGGGTCTCTCTGAGTTGCTTGGCACCGCGCGCCACTGCTAAGGCTGGTTTTGAACTTGTGATCCTCCTGCCTCAGCCTCCATGTACCATCACCCAGCCATTCAGTACTTCTTCTTTTTTTTTTTTTAAACATTTATTTATTTGCTTTAGTTGTACACAATGCGTTTATTTTTACGTGGTGCTGAGGATCGAACCCGGGCCGGGCACGTGGCTGAGCCACAATCCCAGCCCTCAGTACTTCTTAATGCATTTATTTCAACATGGGCTTTTTTTCTTCTTCTTCCTTTTTTATTTTTATTTTTTTGGTACTGGGGATTGAACTCAGGTGCACTTTACTACTGAGCCACATCCCTAGCCCTTCTTTTTTATTTTGTGACAGGGTCTTGTTAAGTTGCTGACCTCAAACTCGCCATTCTCCTGCCTCAGCCTCCTGAGTCACTGGGATTAATGATCAAAAGGGAGGGGAAAAAAACTTGAAAAACACAAAATGTTTTTTTTTTTTTTTAACTTTCTATACTCAAGTACCAACATCTGTGTTTTGAAGGTGATTATCTGTAAAATTCACTATTTGAAAATATTTCCATATATTCTGGATTTAGGAAACACTACAGAGCTGTCCAATGCTTTTAAACAAACAACCAAAATTACTGATTCCCAAAAAGTTTGGTGTTAGACTGGTAGTCAAATATGAAACCTTTTTGGTTTTTTTTTGCAGTGCTGGCAATCAAACCCAGGACCTTGCCAGGCAAGTGCTCTACCACTAAGCTCTATCCCCAGCCCAGGAATCTTCACTATAGAGATCTGGGGAGAATAAATGTTTATAAATTGCATTACAATATGAGATGAATCCAAGAAAGACAGAATCACATATAAAGTAAGGAGTTAGCTTGAGAACAGAAATAAAGACAAGGTAAAGACAAACTGTTAAAACTTCTGGTCTATGTAATCAATAATTTAGAAAAATAAAAAGGGCATTTTTAAAAAATATATTATTTATTTGCTTTAGTTGTACACAATGCAATACATTTATGTTTACGTGGTGCTGAGGATCGAACCCGGGCCGCACACGTGCGAGGCAAGCGCTCTGCCGCTGAGCCACAACCCCAGCCCAAAAAGGGCATTTTTTAATTAGACATTTGGATTGGGAAGAATGTATTTAGGAAAAAGAATTTAATCAAGACATCAGGCATTAAGGCATTTAAAAACAATAGCTGGGGGCTAGGGATATAGCTCAGTTGGGAGAGGGCTTGCCTTGCATGCACAAGGCCCTGGGTTCAATCCCTAGCACCACAAAAAAAAAAAAAAAAAAAAAAAAAAAGCTGGAAAGGTGGGAGTGGGTGCCCACACCTGTAATTCCCCCTAAGTGGGCCTGAGGCAGCCTGAGGCAGGAAGAAGGATCAAAAGTTCAAGGCCAGTCTCGGCAACTTACAGAGACCTTGTCTCAAAATTTAAAAAGGGGGAGGTGGCTGGGGACATAACTCAGTGGTAGAGCACCCCTGGGTGCAATCCCCAGTACCATAAATTTAAAAACAAAACAAAAACAACAACAAAAACCCCACAACAGACTTAGAGCACAAAGTCCCATCACACCACACGGGGGTATGAATAACAATGCTGACAACATTCTTCACCTGAGTCTTCAATATTAAATTGTCTTCAACACTTTGATTTCCTTATAGGTCTCTCCTGCAGCCTTTCAACAGATGCTCCATTAGAGAGCAAAATAAAAAAAGATGGTACCCTAAGAGTGTAGATATAGAAATATAGAAATTGATACAATTTCTTTCAATTCTAAGATTCTATCAAATACCTAAAAAGGGAATGCCGTCTATAAAGCACATTATGAATTGAGATTTTTAAGACTTCAAATAATGTTTTATTTAATATACACAAAAGATTGTCATTTCAACATAAAATCAATACAAAAGTTAATAATTTCTATGCACACATATCAATACATCTTTCTAGATACCGTGGTATTGGGTATCTAACTCAGGGGTGCTCTACTGAGCTGCATACCTAGCCCTTTTTTGTTTTGAGATAGTCTCACTAAGTTGCCCAAACTGGCCTTTAACTTGTGATCCTCCCATCTCAGCCTTCAGAGTTGCTGGAATTACAAGTGTGCACTTAATGGAATCAGCACCAAAACAGACATGAAGACCAATGGAACAGAACAGAAGACACAGAGACAAACCCATATAAATACAGTTATCTCATACTAAATAAAAGCACAGAAAACATACCTTGGAGAAAAGATAGCTTCATTAACAAATGGTGCTGGGAAAACTGGAAATCCATATGTAGCAGAAAATTGAACCCTACCTCTCACCCTGCACAAAACTCAATTCAAAATGGATCAAGGACCTAGGCATTAGATCAGGGACCCTACATCTACTAGATTTAGGCCCAACTCTCCATCATGTCAATTTAGGAACCAACTTCTTCAACAAGACTACTAAAGCACAAGAAGTAAGATCAACAAACAACAGGGGCTGGGGTTGTGGCTCAGCGGCAGAGCGCTCGCCTCGCACGTGCGTGGCCCGGGTTCGATCCTCAGCACCACGTAAACATAAATGCATTGCATTGTGTACAACTAAAATAAATAAATATATATATAAAAAAGATCAACAAACAATAAATGGGAGGGTATCAAACTAAAAAGCTTCTTCACAGCAAAGGAAACAATGAAGAACATGAAGAAAGAGCCTACAGAATGGGAGAAAAATCTTTGCCACATGTACTCAGAGCATTTCAATCTCCAGGATACATAAAAAAATTCGAAAAACTTAACACCAAAAACCAAATAACCCAATCAATAAATTGGCAAAGGAACTGAACAAGCACTTCACAGAAAAAATACAAATAGTCAACAAATATATGAAAAAATGTTCAATAGGGCTGGGGTTGTGGCTCAGCGGCAGAGCGCTCGCCTCGCACGTGCGCGGCCCGGGTTCGATCCTCAGCACCACATAAACATAAATGCACTGCATTGTGTACAACTAAACTAAATAAATAAATATTTTTAAAAAATGTTCAATAACTCTAGCAATTAGAGAAATGCAAATTAAAACCACACTGAGACTCCATATCACTCCAGTTAGAATGGCAATTATGAAGAATACAAGCAACAACAAATGTGGGCGAGGATGTGGGTGAAAAGACTTACTCACACACTGCTGGTGGGACTGCAAATTGGTGCAACCACTCCAGAAAGCAGTATGGAGATTCCTCAGAAAACTTGGAATAGAATCACCATATGACTCAGTTATCCCACTCCTCAGTATATACCCAAAGGACTTAAAATCAGCATACTACAGCCACATCAATGTTTATAGCAGCTCAATTCACAATAGCTAAGCTACAGAACCAATGAAGGTGCCCTTCAACAGATGAATGGATAAAGAAAATGTGGTATATATACACAATGGAATATTACTCAGCCATAAAAAAGAATGAAATTATGGCATTTGCTAGTAAATGGATGAAACTGGAGACTATCATTCTAAGTGAAATAAGCCAATCCCAAAAGTCCAAAGGCTGAATGTTCTCTGATATATGGATGCTAATACACAAACAGGGGGGAGAGGGAGAGAATAAAATTTCATTGGATTAGACAAAGGGGAATGGAGGGAAGAGAAGGAAGAATGGGCATAGGAAAGACAGTAGAATGAATTGGACTTAACTTTCCTATTTTCATATATGAATACACAGCCAGTGAAACTCCACATCGTATACAATCAAAAGAATGGGATCCTAATTAAAATGTTATACTCCAGGGCTGGGATTGTGGCTCAGCAGTAGAGTGCTCGCCTAGCATGCGCGCGGCCTGGGTTCGATCCTCAGCACCACGTAAAAATAAACCGCACTGTGTACAACTAAAGCAAATAAATAAATATTTTTTTAAAATGTTATACTCCATGTATGTATAATATGTCAAAATACACTCTACTGTCACGTATACCTAAAAAGAACAAATTTTAAAAAACAAGTGTGCGAAGCCGGGCGCGGTGGCGCACAAGCCTGTAATCCCAGCACTTGGGAGGCTGAGGCAGGAGGATCGTGAGTTCAAAGCCAGCCTCAGCAATGGCGAGGCACTTAGCAGCTCAGTGAGACTCTGTCTCTAATAAAATACAAAAAAAGGGCTGGGAATGTGGCCCAGTGGTCGAGTGCCCCTGAGTTCAATCCCCAGTACCAAAAAAAAAAAAAAAAAAAAAAAAAAAACAACAAGTGTGCACTTAATGTTATATAATTTTCTATATTAAGCCTTTAAAATTCAGGCTGCAATTTCCATTTAAAGTACATTTTAATGTGATCATTAAATTTTTTTATTTTGTTTTGTTTTGTTTTGTAGTACTGGAGATTGAACCCAGGGGTGCTTTATTAATGAACCACATCCCCAATTCTTTTTATTTTTATTTTGAGACAGGGTCTCAGTAAATTGCTGAGGCTTGCCTTACGTTTGCTATCCTCTTGCTTCAGCCTCCCTAGTTGTTAGGATTATAGGTGTGAATCCCCAGGCTGAGTTCATTAAGGTTTTTTTTTGTTGTTGTTGTTGTTGTTGTTGTTTTTTTTTTTTTTTTTTTTTTTTTTTTTTTTTTTTTTGTGATACCAGGGATTGAACTCAGGGGCACTCAACCACTGGGCCACATCCCCAGTCCTTTTTGTATTTTATTTAGAGACAGGGTCTCACTGAGTTGCTAAGTGCCTCGCCATTGCTGAGGCTGGCTTTGAACTCGCGATCCTCCTGCCTCAGCCTCCCAAAGTGCTGGGATTACAGGCGTGTGCCACCGCTCCAGGCCCCAGCCTTTTTTATTTATTTATTTTTATTTTTAATTTTGAGACAGGGTGTCACTGAGTTGCTTAGGGCCTCACTAAGTTGCTGAGGCTAGCTTTGAACTGTCCATCCTCCTGCCTCAGCTTCCAAAGTCGCTGGGATTACAGGCAAGCACCAAGGTGCCCATCTCATTTTAGATACTTTGAGTAGAATTATACAGTATTTGTCTTTTTGTAACTGGCTTATTTTGCTTATCATGATATCCTCAAGATGTATCCATGTTGTAGCACATGACAAGGGTTTTTTCCTTTTTAAGGCTGCATAATTACCACAGCATACACATATGTGCCATATTTTGTTTAGCCTTTCATCTGCAGAGGAGCATCGAGGTTGCTCCTACCTCCTGACTCCTATGAATGATGCTGCAATGGACATGGGTGTGTAAATACCTCTTCAGTATTCTGCTTTCATGCCTGTAATCCCAGCAACTCAGGAGGCTGAAGCAAGAAGATAATGAATTCAAAGCTAGCCTTAGAAACTTAGTGAGGCACTTTGCAACTCAGAGAGACCCTGTCTCTAAATAAAATATATAAAAAGGGCTGAGGATGTGGTTAAGAGCCCCTGGGTTCAATCTCCATTACAAAAAAAAAAATCTGCTTTCAGTAATTTGTTTTTAATAATGGCCTTTCCTAAAGTGAACCAAAAAATTAAAATGCAGTCAACAATAGTTTACTAGGCAAACTGATCATTTTAGCAAAGACAAGTATCTTTTGAGAGTATGAGTCAACTTCAGCACCAAAATTTAGAGTTTAAACATGTTTATAAATTATTGATGAAGAAGGAAGTGAAAGAGACCAAACTCACCTTATCACTATACCAAAACTGATGTTTAACTTTGAAATTGCTTACAATAATCTTCCCACAAACATCTAGGCCATGAGGGGTATCATAAAGAAATCCGAAACAAAACTACATCAACAGACTGCCTAAGTAGAAACACTGTATCCAAATGAGTTTTCCGGAAGCATGGTAAAACAACCAAGAAGCAAAAATCTGTTTATGCTGCTTTTTGGTAAGTTTTCATAGTTTTTATATTTATTCCTGAGTTTATACATGTCATGCAATTAAAAATGTGTAATTTTAATGTAGTAATTATATGGCAATCAACTTAGCTTGTCTAATTTGCTACAGTAGTTCTCTTAAAGTGAATATCCTCAGAAAATGATTACATTAGATATAGTAAATAAACCCCATTAAAAAGCAATACCGGGCTGGGGTTGTGGCTCAGCGGCAGAGAGCTCGCCTCGCACGTGCGCGGCCCGGGTTCGATCCTCAGCACCACGTAAACATAAATGTATTGCATTGTGTACAACTAAAGTAAATAAATAATATTAAAAAAAAAGCAATACCATTGAAACAATAAAGTGTTTAAAGCTATCTACTCTAAAATCTCATTAACGCACACACACTGAAATTCAGCACAATCAACCAAAATATTAATGGTTTAGCACAGATATTTTTCAATATCAAAAGTCTATTATTGGGGGCGGGGTTGTGGCTCAGGGGTAGAGCGCTCGCCTAGCACGTGCGCGACCCGGGTTCGAACCTCAGCACCACGTAAAAACGCATTGTGTACAACTAAAAGCAAAATAAATAAATATATATATATATTTTTTAAATTTATTTACTTTTAGTTGTACACAATGCAATTATGTTTACGTGGTGCTGAGGATCGAACCCAGGCCGTGCACGTACAAGGCGAGCACTCTGCCGCTGAGCCACAACCCCAAATAAATATATTTAAAAAAAAAAAAAAAAAAGTCTATTATTGGAGGGGATGGGGTTGTGGCTCAGCAGTAGAGCGCTTGCTTAGCACGCGCACGGCCCGGGTTCAATCCTCAGCACCACATTAAAAAAATAAATAAATGCATTGTGTACAACTAAAGCAAATAAATAAATACTTTTTTTAAGTCTATTATCGGGGCTGGGGCTGTAGCTCAGTGGCAGAGCACTTGCCTAGCATGTGCTAGGCACTGGATCCAGTCCTTAGCACCATATACAAATAAAATAAAGGAATTCTGTCCATCTACAACTACAAATTAAAAAAAAAAAAAAATAGAGTACAAGCCGGGGGCGGTGGCGCACGCCTGTAATCCCAGCACTTTGGGAGGCTGAGGCAGGAGGATCGCGAGTTCAAAGCCAGCCTCAGCAATGGCGAGGCACTTAGTAACTCAGTGAGACCCTGCCTCTAATAAAATACAAAAAAGGGCTAGGGATGTGGCCCAGTGGTCGAGTGCCCCTGAGTTCAATCCCCGGTACCCAAAAAAAAAAAAAAAAAATAGAGTACAATGAAAATTACATTAAATTACATTTAAAGAAAAAGTCTATTATTTTGGGCTAGGGTGTAGCTCAATGGTGGAGTGCTTACCTAGCACATGTGAGGCACTGGGTTCCATCCTCAGCACCACATAAAATAAATAAATAAAGTATAAAGGTTATAAAAAATCCATTTTAAAAAAATATTAATTATTTGCTTTTAGTTGTACACAATGCATTTTTACATGGTGCTGAGGGTTCGAACCCGGGCCGCGCACGTGCTAGGCGAGCGCTCTACCGCTGAGCCACAACCCCAGCCCCAAAAATCCATTATTTTTAAAGACAGCTTTGTGCATGCATGGCACCCTTAGTCTCCCTTTTAACAGATCTTAATTCTATTGAAATAAAAAACACAGAAATAAAATAATTTTTTTAAGCCTTCTAGAATCTATAGTCAAAATGTTAAATGAGGAAACAAAGTGGCATAGATCATCCAACAAAGTAATTTCAGTCCTAACCCTTCAAGAATTTGCTCTCTGATCCTCAGCAAGTAACATTACCTGTGTCCTCCAGATTCCACCAAGTGAAATAGCTATTCATACGGACTGATGTCAATGAATGAGAGCCATTCTTGAAATCACTTTGGAAAAAAACTAGGCTAGATCTCTGCCTCACACCATATACAACTGGCATTTGCCAGTTCAAATAAGGGACTAAATGTAAAGAGTAAAGCAAAGAAATGAAGGATAATATATTGTGTTAGGGTAAGGAAGACTGCTCTGAGTAAACACGAAACATGGAAACCACAAAGGCTGATTTTACCACATAAAAATTTAAAAGACTTATTTGTATGAAAATTATACCAATGTTAGATGACAAAGACTAAAAGAAAATATTTAAAACACCTCAACAAAGGTTACTATCTAAAATCTATGAAGGGCTCCTAAAGGCTTTAAAAACCAAAAATCTGCAGAAGGATTGTTCAAAGCCAGCTTCAGCAACTTAGCAAGACACTTAGCAACTCAGTGAGACCCTGTCTCTAAATAAAATATTAAAAAGGGCTGAGGATGTGGCTCAGTGGTTAAGCACCTTGGGTTCAGTCCTCAGTGCCAAAAAAAAAAAAAAAAACATATGTATATATGCATATATATATATGAAAATAGAAAAGTAAATAGATGATACACAAAATAAAAATAAATGGCCAATAAACTAACAAAAGATGGTCAATTTCTTAATAAGCAGAAAAATACAACTTTACCTCTGAGCCACAACCCTAGCCCACCCACAGATTTCATAAACTTTATTATAAAGTACCCATAAAACAAAATCTTCTACAGAAATATACCTGTGTATAAAGATCTAAGAATAAGAATGTTCAATAAATATTTTCTGTACTAATTGAAGAAGCGAAGGTCACCGAAAATCTATTAGATAGAATGTTAGCTTTCTCATTGCTGTAACCAAAAGACCTGACCAGAACAATTTTAAGGATGAAAAGTTTATTTGGGGGCTCACAGTTTGAGAAGTCTCATCCATGTACAGCTGGCTCAATTCCTCAGGGCTTGAGGTGAAGGAGAACATCATGGAAGAGTGTGATGAAGGGAAGCGGCTCACAAGATGCCCAGGAAACAGAGACTCCACTTGCCAGATACAAAATATACCCTAAAGGCATGCCCCCAATTCCCACCTCCTACAGCCACACCCACCTGCCTTCAGTTACCACTCAGTTAATCCCTATTAGGGGATCAGTTCTCTGAAGGCTCTCACTATCATTTAATCTCTCAATGTTCTTGCATTGTCTCACATATGAGCTTTTTTTTTTTTTTTGGTATTTATTTTATTAAAAACATAATCCAGCAAAGGAAGCAATACAAACATGAAGTAAAGTGACCTGCCCATCCTGTCACACAGGCACAAGGCAAGACTGGGATCTGGATCTTTAGCCCCGTCATCCCTACAATAATCTCTATTATTGTCAGAAATGGAAAGTTTGAGAGAGACCAGGTCACCAGAGACTAGCTTCTCACTGTTTTTGCTCAAATAAGCTCTCTGGTTCTGTTTTTAGACTGCCTCCATCCATACCCATAAAACTCTTTTCATGGCCCACCCCCTATTCTTATACTTTATCACAGCCAAAGCTCTAGAGATTTATTATAAATGGAATCTTTCTTTTGTACCTTGAATCTTTCTTTTGTACCTTCTTCCCTCCCAACATATCCCTCCAGTGGAAGTCAGTAAGCCATCATGTAAGAGGAACTGGGATGAGTGATAGCAGGTAATACTTTCGCCAAAAAGCTCTAAGCAAACACCAAATCCTGTTGGCTCCAGTTGAAAATCTGGTGGAAGAGGCAAGAACCTTAGCTCTCATCCTCAAGATTCTCCATGTCTACATCCTGGGGGGAGGTTATCTTCTTTTGTCGTTTGGGCTGTGGTTCACTAGTCCTGGCTGGTTTTGAAGGGACTTCCACTTCCATTGCTGCCTTCTCTTTCTGGGCAAGCCGGATCTGCTGCAGGAGTTTTCTGCGTTTCTTTCCTGACAGAATAATATTGGCACGTGCACTGGATGCCCGCTTCTTGAGGTGATGCCGCGTGATCAGCCCTTCGTCTATCACAGCCCCGACCACCTGATGCCTCAGTCGCTTCTCCCGGTTCAACACCCGCCGGCGCTTGAACAGCTTCTTCTTCAGCTCCGTTCGGGGCCGGTTGATCTTCCCCCCAGGACCCCCCATGAGTGCATCCTCACATATGAGCTTTTTTATTTTTATTTTTTTGAAATTGTAGATGGACAGCATATATTTTATTTATTCATTTTTATGTGGTGCTAAGGATTGAATCCAGTGCCTCACACGTGTTAGGTAAGTGCTCTGCCACTGAGCTACAGCCTCAGCCCCTCACACATGGGCTTTTGAGGGATACCTAATATTAAAACTATGACACCATTACAACAGAAGGTTTTGCAGAAATTTAAAAGAATAAAAGCCTTCAAAATGTTGTCAAATCACAAAAGCAAGTCTCAGAAGAATTATGTTGGGAAGTCAGGTGCACTCCTGTAATCCCAGGTACTCATGAGGCTGAGGCAGGAGGATCACAAGTTTGAGGACAGCCTCAGTAACTTAAGACTCCCATCTCAAAATAAAATAAAAGGGTTGGAAGTGCTGGGACTGTGGCTCAGTGGTAGAGCACTGCGGGGTTCAATTCCCAGAACACACACACACACACACACACACACACACACAGAATTAAGTTGGGGAAAAAGACCTAGATAGTGTTTTAAAATATATAAAAAAAACATTTAGGAAGATAACAAGGGGAAAGAGGGCAAAAGAAGAGTCTCACTTTCTATATCCACATTTACTGCTTGAATGTCTTTTTTTTAATTATTTATTTTAGTTGTAGATGGACTCAATATCTTTATTTTATTTTTTTTATTTTTATGTGGTGCTGAGGCTCAAACCCAGTGCCTCACACATGTGAGGCAAGCGCTCTACCACTGAGCTATAATCCCAGCCCTGCTTGAATGTCTTTTTTTTTTTTTTTTTTTTTGTGGTACCAGGGATTGAACTCAGGGGCACTCGACCACTTGGCCATATCCCCAGCCCTGTTTTTTTTTTTTGTATTTCATTTAGAGACAGGGTCTCACTGAGTTGCTAAGTGCCTCACCATTGCTGAGGCTGGCTTTGAACTCGCGATCCTCCTGCCTCAGCCTCCCAAGTGCTAGGATTACAGGCGTGTGCCACCGCGCCCGGCCTTGAATGTCTTTTGACAAGCATGTATTCCTTTTTTGTTCTTCCGTTTTTTGGTTGTTTTTGGCATGGCACTAGGGATTGAACCCAAGGGTACTCTACCACTGAGCTACATCCCTGGCCCTTTTTATTTTGAGAAAGGATCTTGCTAAATTGCAGAGACTGGCCTCAAACTTGCCAACCTCCTGCCTCGGCTTCCCAAGCTGCTGGAATGGCAGGCATGTGCCACAGTGCACAGACATGTATTACTTTCACAACTTTGAAAAAAAAATGGGAATTTCCTAAGTCATTCAGCAATGTGTCACTTTTAGAATCTGCTGTGTACTATTCAGTTCCTAAATCCCCCTACCCAGGCAGGATTCATTCATATTTATAAAGTATAGAAATAATCAGTGGCCAACTACAGTTCTAACATTAAAATAAATGAATTTTTAGGGCTGATGATGTAGATCAGAAGTAGAACTCTTGCCTAGAATGTGCAAGGCCCTGGGTTTAATACCCAGCACTGCAAAAATATTAAGTAAATAAAAAACTTTAAAAACTTTGTTTCCTCAAACAAATGAACACAGCGCTTTTACTCCCCCCACTCACTGAGTGGTAGGCAGGTTTACTTAGGAGTCCCCAGGGAGAAGATTCATTTCTGCTTTATCACTTTAATATAGACTGGGCCCAACCAAGACAATTCATCTGTGAAAGGGTCAGGCAGCAGGAGCCGTAGGAACAGCAAGGATATTATCCAAAACGTTCAAGTCTGCTAGGCTGTTTGAAACTCTCGGAAGAAACGCAGGGCCTATAAGATAGAACTTTTACAAAATCTGCCCCTGGGATGTTTCCTGAACACCTAAAGAAGCTGATTCAGAGTAAAGGTTACCTAAGAGGGTTTTTAAAAGATTTTTTCTTCTCCTAGGACTGAGGACCAAACTCAGGGCCTGTGTGTGCACTCTGCCATGAGCTAAACCCCCAACCCCAATACTGGTTTGTTTGGGAGAGGGATACCCTCTAGAGAACAGAACTTTCATCTGTGTCTTAAAAATAAGCTTTAATGCCCTTGTCATTGTTTCCCCCAACTCCCTCTTATTCACAAGACTTTGATCTTGACAACTGTAACTTTGCAGTACTCTTCAGGACACTTTACAAGGATGACTGAGGATTTGAGAGCATGATACTATAAAACACTTCAGGGCTGGGGATGTAGCTCATTGGCAGAGCACTTGCCTAGCGTGCACGAGGCCCTGGGTTCAAACTGCAAAAAAACCCAGACCAATAAGGTAAAAACTCTAAAGCTAGAAAGATCTGTGTTCAAATCCTAAATTCTACTGTAAGTTGAATTACAACAGTCAAGTTACCTACCCTGATTCCTGAGTAAAATGGAGACAACATGCTGCAATGAGTGGAAATGACAGATCCAAAAGACTTCTAACCAAGAACTCATGCACCAAAAGCCCCTGCCACGTGGAGCTATGATTTTTTATATCACAAGACCTTTGACTGGAGGGTAAGGTCGGGAGTGGATGTGGGGCAGGAAGAAAAGCACTTAAAAGTGATTCTCCTGTCATCCCATTGGGATTCCATGTCTGGTATTCTAATTTGCTGAAGATGAATTGATTCCATCAGTTCATGCAGAATGTAAGTGCATTTGACAGAATACAGCAAAGTTAGGATTTATGCTGTGGGCTATTTTTAAAACTGCTAGTTAGCAAAGTGAACTGGCTGTGAAAATATCCTGGTTTCCATTCACAACAAATACAGGACAAGCCATTCTCCTTTAACGACTCTGGCCTCGTGGCAGCATAATCTCTTCTGCATAATTCATTCCTAAGGGTTTCGGAGACACAATTTTCTTAAAACAGACCAAAATTAAACTATTTTTCTAGGAAGAAAAAATGAAGGAGAGGAGTTTCTACAGATTTTCAGTAAATTCCATGAATCACCATCCCATTAGGAGACTACAGTCTCAAGAAAAAAAATAGTAGTTCTGTCAGTACTTTAAGCCAGTCTAAAGTTTTTTTCCTTAAAAAGGGCATATGAAAAACTGGTCTGCTCTACAATACAATTTTTCAAATTCTGTGACAGTGGGAGAAAAAAAAATCTACTACTCACTGTCACCAAAAAGCTACCCAGCAGACCCCAAATTTCAGGTTTAAAACCAATCAGCCTTTAAAAAGTCCAAAGAGAGCTGGGCTCCATGGCACACGCCTGTAATCCCAGCACTTGGGAGGCTGAGGCAGGAGGACTGCGAGTTCAAAACCAGCCTCAGCAATGGCGAGGCACTTAGCAACTCGGTGAGACCCTGTCTCTAAATAAAAATCATTAAAAAAAAAAAAAAAAAAAAAAGGGCTGGGGATATGGCCCAGTGGTACGAATGCTCCTGAGTTCAATCCTCAGTACCAAAAAAAAAAAAAAAAAAAAAAAAAAGGTCCAAGGAGAGATCCTGAATTATTTAAAATGTTGGCTAAGTTATATTACTTATAATTCCTGCTCCTTTAGGGAAACAATTTGTTATTTAAACAATGATCAGAAGTGTAAATAACCAAACGGAATAGAATTTCAGGAAGCACTATTCAAATAAATTCAAACTTGGAATGTAGGCGCAGTCAGTTTAGTTCACTTCATAAAGACATTGCTAAGAAAAGGATGTACTATTTTACACTTTCTTTGGAAAACAACCAAAATGAATTAGTTCAATTTGGAACATCCTGAGCCTTAAAGCCTTTGCAAAAGCATAATATAAATTTTGATTAGTCAAGTGTGAAAAACTACAAAGCCAACTTTCTTGTCCCTCCAGTTAGTCAGTCTATAAATAGAAGCAATCCATTAAGAGCCACCAAAGCAACTGGTAAGTTCCACAATATCTCCAATGTATACACCCCCAGCAAATATACTCTCAGCTTGTTGAACCAAAGTGTTTCCAAGGATCTGTAGCAGAACCCTTTTTAAATAAACAGTGACTCACTGTTTGCTTTCTTCACCAGGAGGTGGAGTCTTGCCATGCCCTTCCATTACAAAATCCTCCTGTTCCACCTGTGAAGGCAAGAACCATAGGTCAGAGGCAGCCAGTAAGTAATATGCAATTCACTCCAAAGTGCCAGGCTCTGCCTGTGCACAGGGCCATGACACTGCAGTAGCTAGGCCAGAAGCCTGGGCCTGTGGTTTTCATTCTTCTTCACTCTCCAGATTTGCTTAAGGTACTTCTTGGATGACTAGATTTGCTGAATGAAAAAGGAAACACGTTCATTTGCACCTCATGTAACAAAGGGTTTGCATCTGGAATATAAAATAATGACTATGAATCAATGAGAAAAACAAACTACTCAAAAAGTCTGCAAAATAATTAAATGGGAGTTTCACTGAAAAGAACACATAAATGAGACTTAGGCATATGAAAAGATGCTTAATCTCACGTCAGTCAGGAAAATGTAACCTGAAATCACAAAGAGAGATCATTTTGCAACCACCAGATTGGCTACAATGAAAAAGTCTAGCAATAGCAAGCACTGACCAAGCAACAGCAGCTCTCACCCACTCCCAATGGGAGGAAAAATTGGTACAACTACTTTGAAACAGTTCTTGTCATTTCCTGCTACATAGGAACACGTACTTACTATGCAAATTTCTTTCTTTTTAAAGTTTTTTTTCTTTCCTTTTTTTTTTTTTTTTTTAGTTGTAGATGGACACACTACATTTATTTTATTTTTATTTGGTGCTGAAGATCGAACTCAGTGCCTCACATGTGTTGGGCAAGTGCTTACTACTGAGCTACAACCATAGCCATACTGTACAAATTCTTTTTTTTTTTTTTTAATATTTATTTATTTGCTTTAGTTGTACACAATGCATTTATTTTTACGTGGTGTTGAGGATTGAACCCGGGCCGCGCACGTGCTAGGCGAGCGCTCTACCACAACCCCAGCCCCCTGTACAAATTCTTTTTTTTTTTTTTTAATATTTATTTATTTGCTTTAGTTGTACACAATGCAATGCATTTATGTTTATGTAGTGCTGAGGATCGAACCCGGGCCGCGCACGTGCTAGGCGAGCGCACTACCACTGAGCCACAACCCCAGCCCCCCTGCATAAATTCTTAACTGTATTTCTAGCTATCTACTCTAAAGATGCTTTTGCACATATGCAAATATATTTATAGCAGTATTATTATTATTTTTTGTGTGTGTGGTACCAGGGATTGAACTCAGGGGCACTCGACCACTGGGCCACATCCCCAGCCCTTTTTTGTATTTTATTTAGAGACAGGGTCTCACTGAGTTGCTAAGTGCCTCGCCATTGCTGAGGCTGGCTTTGAACTCACAATCCTCCTGCCTCAGCCTCCCAAAGCTGGGATTACAGGCGTGCGCCACCACACCCGGCAGCAGTATTATTTTAACAGAAAAAAATACAGAACTATCTGTCAACATTGAAATAGACAAATAGGCTATGATGCTCTCAGACAAGAGAATACTATGCTACATGAAAAATGAATGAACTATAGCTACATGCTTCAACCTGGATGAGTTACAAAAAATTAACACTGGGTGAAAGAAACAAGACACAAAAGAATACAGTCATCCCAGCCTAGGAATGTGGCTCAGTGGTAGAACACTTGCCTGATATGTGTGAGGCCCAGCACTGTCAAAACAAAACAACACAACAACAACAACAAAAAGTTATACCTTGGTATTCACAGGGGATTGGTTTAAGGATGACTCCCTTCCCTATGGGTATCAAAATCCACTGACACTCAAGTCCTTTATATAAAAGAAACAACACATATATAACCTACGTACATCTTCTGTATACTTTAAATCACCTCTAGATTTCCTATAACACCTTATACAAGGTAAATGCTATGTAAAAAGTTCTTACACCATGTTATTTAAGGAATAATAACAAGGAAAAAAAGTCTGAACGTGCTCAGTACAGGTGTAATTTTTTTTTCCATGAATGGCCACTGCAGGTTTAGAGCAGAAGTCCAATATGCTATCTGCTGAGCCACAGCCAGTTGTAATTTTTTTTCTGAATATTTCTACCTATGGTTGGGTAAGTCTATCTATGAATGTGGAACTCACAGATGGGGAAGGCCGACTCTACAAATACAATATAATTTCACTAATATAGAGTTCAAATATATACATTTTAAATCACATACAGCATAAGCACCCCTAATATGGAAATCCAATCAGAGCGTTTTGATTTCAGATTTTCAGATTAAGGATGGTGCAATCTGTGAAGTCTATGCAAATATTTCAAAATCTCAAACCCTCAAACTGGAAACACTTCCAGTTCCAGGAATTAAGACAAGGGATACTCAATGTGTGTGTGTGTAGACAAATTTATGTGTATTTGGCCCTAAAAAAAAAAAAAAAAAAAACTATAAAAATGGGAATGTATAATACAAAATTTAGGCAGTACTTGACTTACAAAGAGAGGGGATATGATCAGGGAGGAGATTCACTCAGGGAAGAGTATATGCAGAGTTCTGAGGTATACTAATTTTCTATCTGTTGGCCTATACAGTAGGTAAATGGTTGTTTTCTTCATAACTGTACATAGACATATGTGATATAAATTGTATATATAGATATATGTACATGACTTATACAAATTTTCAAAGGAAAGAGAACCGTTTTACTATTCCAGAAATTTACTGGTCTATAAAGGAAGATAAGTGACAGAAATAAAGCCACCTCTATACATAGGTTTAGCAGTCCTATGAAAACTCCCCAAAAGGTATAATGTTAAAAATCAAACAGATGTATTCAAGGATATAGATGGACTATTCCCAACTAAGAAAAATACAGTCCATTTCTTTTCTTTTTTTTTTTTTTTTTTTTTTGCTGGTACTGGAAATTGAATACAGAGGCACTTTACCACTGTAAGTTATAACCTTGGCCCTTTCAAATTTTTAGTTTTGAGACAGGGTCTCACTAAGTTGCTGGGGCTGGGATTACAGGCGTGTTCCATCACACCAGCAAGGCAGTCCATTTTTCACAGGACTGAATGATCTGAAAAATAGACAAGAATACCACAGATACACACCATGATGAAATCCAAACAAAAGAAACAGATTTCCAGGAATACCATCCTCTTCACAGTTCATCATGTCTCAGAAATATGAGAGGAGATGGAATATTGGTAGAGGGGCTATTTCTCAAAAACCACAGAAAAAGGAGAAGTTTATTTTATTTCCATTAAAAGGAGAAATTAGCAGAAGTTTTGAAAAGCAATAATAATGAAAGATATACACTGTGCATACTGTGAAATTCAAAACAAGCTTGACTTTTCTTTCTTTCTCATGGACTTCCTGATTCTATAGCCCACATGGCTTTGCCAAGGAGAAAAAAGATTCATTCTCCCATGCTAAATTTACAGAGTTCTAAGACCTTGGACCCGGGGCTGTAGTTCAGGGCATAGAGCACTTGCCAAGCATGTGACAAGCCTGTGTTCAATCCCCAGCACCACAAAAATAAATAAATAAATAAATAAATAAATAAATAAATAAATAAAGTAAAACCTCTAGATGAAAAAAGGTGGAGGAGGTGACTTAGAAAAAGCCAGAGATGATCTACATCTAGATCTGAGTTGTGGTTACAACACTGTACACATAATTTTCTAAAAAATCATATCATTGAGTTGTACATTTTATGCCCTTAATCATACAAATGTCATGTTTTAATTTGGAAAAAATAAGGTGAAAATTGTTTAAACGTATTAAGTGTCTTGGAACTTTAAGCCTAAACCATTTTCTCAAAGACAAGAATGCCATGGGGCATGGTGGCACATGGCTACAAACAATCCCAGCTGCTTGGGGGAGTGAAACAGAGGATCTCAAGTTTGAGGCCAGCCTGGGCAACTTAGCAAGGCCCTATCTCAGAATAAAATGAAAAGCCTGGGGCTGTAGCTCAGTGGTAGGGTGCGTGCCTAGCATGTGCCAAGGCCCTGGATTTAATCTTCAGCACCACAAAAGCAAAAAACAAAAATACCTATATTCCAAACTGTATATATCATGAAATTTTCTTGATCCTTCATTTTTAGGTCTTCTCCAACGAAAGAGTCAAAAGGGCCTTGATCTGTTTATTAGTGAAATAATAAGAAAGGATTTACCTATAATTAAAAAAAAAATTGGGAGATGGTGCTGGGGATCCAATCCAGGGCCTTTCACATGCTAAGCAAGCACTCCACCACTGAGCTACATACCCAGCTTCAAGAACCTCCTGAGTCAGCTCCCAGATCCTTACCTCCAGTTCTCCTGTTCTATTTAGATTGTCCTACAGGTCCAAAATGAAACATTATCTTAGTCCCCAATGTCCTCTATTTACATCTATATTTCTGTAAATGGTACTACCATTTACTAAGATCCTCTAACAAGAAACCTATCTTTGACCTAGATCCTCTACCTTTCCTCATTAACCCCACATTCACTGACTCCCAGAGCTGGGTGCTATGGTGCACGCCTGTAATCCCAGCACTTGGAAGGCTGAGGCAGGAGGATCACGAGTTCAAAGCCAGCCTCAACAATGGTGAGGGACTTAACAACTCAGTGAAACCCTGTCTCTAAATAAAATACAAAAACAAAAACAAAAAAAAAAAGCTGGGATGTGGCCCAGTGGTCGAGTGCCCCTGAGTTCAATCCCCGGTACAAAACAACCCCAAAAACAAAAAACATTCACTTAACTCCCCAAATGCTACAGCTTCTACCTCATAAAAAGCCCTCATATCCCTGACCCCTTTTCAACTGCCAGCTACTCTAAATTTCGTTATTACAAAAGCCTTCTCACTGGGCTGGGGTTGTGGCTCAGCTGCAGAGCGCTCGCCTCACACATGCGCAGCCTGGGTTCGATCCTCAGCACCACGTAAACATAAATGCATTGCGTTGTGTACAACTAAAGTAAATAAATAAATATTAAAAAAAAAAAAAGCCTTCTCACTGATCTTTGGGCTTCTGGGTCCCATCCCACTTTAATCCATTCTCCAAACCACTTACATTTATAAATAAATTTTGCAAAATGCAAATATGATTGCATCACTTCTCTGCTCAAAATTCTTCCTGGGTACTCTGTCACCTTCCAGGCTCACTGCCTTCTAGAAACAGGTGAACAGTCACAGCTGCAGGGAGGCATTGCAGGATAGATGTTCAGGGCAAGGGGAGGATCAGAGGAGGGAGTGCCAGGTGTCAGGAGAGCTTTCTAGAAAGGAAACTGAAATCACCTTTGAAGGCTGAGGAGAAGGTCACCCCAAACACCACATGAAGAAGTGATAAAAGTTCAGCTCTTTTGCCTAAGCCATCTCTTTGTCTGTCTCTGCCTCACTCAAGCATTCCAAATCCCTGGTGCCACACACTGCGTGCAGCCCTCTGTGCCTCATCCTTTGTGGGGGATTGATTCCAAGACCCCACCCACCCATGGTGGATTCCCATGTCCTCAGATGCTCAGATCCTGTATATAAAATGGGATGTTTCTGTATAATCTATATACCTCCTTGCACACATTTTAAATCATCTCTAGATGATTTAGTCTGGATGATCTCTAATCATCTCTTGATTACTTATGATACTTAATACAATGTAAATACTATACAAATAGTTATACTATATCACTTAGGGAATAATGACAACAACCAAAGTATGTACTTGTTCAGTACAGATGCAGTTTTTCTCACCAATATTTTCAATCCATGGTTAAAAGAATCCATGGATTTGAAACCTGAAGCTATCAAGCACTGATTGTAATTTTCCCTCCTCTCTTTTTTTTTGGGTGGGGAGTACTGGGGATTTGATCCAGGGGCATGTACCATTGAGCTACATCCCAAACCCTTTTTATTTTTTGAGACAGGGTCTTACTAAGGTGGGCCTAGAATTCGAGCTCCTCCTAACTCCAATCCCAAACCACTGGAATTACAGGCATTCACCACTGCGCCCAGCCGTAACATTCCCACTTGCCAAGACCCCCAAGTATGCCCTCTCCCCTCCATTCCACATACATTCAAATTCCTACATTCTTTTAAGTGCCAATTCAAATGTTTTTCCCAGAACACCATCTCCTTTGCCAGGATTAATACCCTCTTCTATCCTCTATCAACTCAGTAGGCAATAAAAACAGTTCAGAAAGGTCATTGCTTCTTATTGCCACCTCCTGGGTTTTGTTTGCTTTTGTGTATGTTTATAAGAGGTGGGGTCTCCCCATATTGCCCATGCTGGCTTCAAATTCATGGTGCTTCTGCCTTCATCTCCTCAACAGTGTGCACTACCACCATCAGCCCATTTTTCTTTTTTCTTTTTAAACTTTTATTAGTTATTGATGGACCTTTGAGAATTGAACCCAGTGCCTGCACTTGCTAGGCAAGCGCTCTACCATTGAGCCACAGCCCCAACCCCCAGCCCATTTTTCTTAAGTCCACTTCCAATCCCTTTGCATCTTTATTTCTTTTTCCCACAAACTTCCTGTACACATGCACTTGACTTGATGATCTAACCACTCCTCTCCCTTGATTCATTTTCAGGATCAACACTTATCTTTATAAAATGTACAGCGTACCTTTCTCCCACTGCATTCAATAAGTATTTATGGGGCACATATTCCTTAGTATATGCTGCATTGACGTTATGATGAAAGTAGCCTCAGCCCTCCCCAAACTTAAGAGATTAGTGGGAGAGAAAAGAAGTAGGGGTATGAAGGAGCCCCAATTAGGGAGATGGCTATTGCGGTCAGCTGGAAGCCATAAGTTCCACCTGATAATAAGTATGTATGTGACGCACCTGTAAATGCACGTGAGGCACCCGCAAAGCTAAAGGTATATAACCGGGTGAAAGCGGTTGGAGGAGGAGAAGAATGAATTCACTCAGTCAGTCATGCAGTCGCTCGGTCAGAAGAAGAGTTCGGGTCGGAGAAGAAGAAAAGAATCAGAGCGGCCAGAACGTAGGCAGAGCGGTTACAGAAGAGAAACCAGATAGAAGAAGTAATTCCTGGTCAGAGTCAGGCCGAGGCTCCGGAGGAAGAAAAAAGAAAGAACAAAGAAGAAAGAAGCTCTAAAAGCTAAGCTCTCTCTCTCTAAAGAAGAAATCTCTCTCTTTTCAAGCTCTCTCTCTCTTTCTCTCTAAGCTCTAAGAAGAAGAAGAAAAAGTTATCTCTAATCTTTCTCTCTAAGCTCTTTCTAAGAAGAAGAAAAATCTTTCTTTCTCTCTCTAAGCTCTCTCTAAGAAAGTAAAAGTAAAAGTATCTTTACTCTGCCTCCGAGAATTTTCCCGCGGCGTTGTGGCTGGCCACGACAGGCAGCTTACAGGGGTAATGCAGTGTAAGAATCTGATGGCACAACCTAAGGAGGGCTGAGCCTAAAGGGATCTGACACTCTTTAGACCTACCCCAGACAATGGCCCATCTCCTTCCCACTTCAGCTAGGAAAAGGGCAGACCAGGCTCTGGATGGACCTCACCACCAATCTGTACTGCTTCACCTTTGTCCTAAAATCCAGCTTTGACCACAACCACCTTTTCTGCTTCCTCCTTGGAACCTGTAATCAGACTCTGCAAGGGGTCCTTAAGCTTCAGCTTCAGGGTTCTTCTGTTTCATAAGAGTACACCAGATCCTCACCAACTCACAGTGGGCCAGTGAGTTGCCTAAGCAATACCCTAGGTTTGCTCCCCAATAAACTTGTTCTGAGGACCTCCCTGCCTTGCCAGTCCTGCACCTTCTTCTCTTGTCTCCAGACTACAGAGCACAGCTGGACGAGGCTATGCACCTGGCTCCTTCACAAATGCAAGCCTGGCACTTCCTCTCAACACTCCCACCTCAGGACCTCTGCCTAGAAGGCCCATCTTCCCCATCATGTCATTGTCCTGAACTTTTAAGTGACCTTCACACATGGCTTCAAAGTTGCCTTTACTAGAACAAGTCTTCTGCCCTCTAGCACTTCCTCCTCCGCCCCCTTCCCAGCTTCTACCGATTGCTTCAGAGGCCTCCCTCCAGCTGCCACACTGTCCACCTACTTCCCCGCCTGAGGTGGTCAGTGAGACAGGAACAGTGTAACCTTTGTCTGTGCATTGCAAAAGAGAACACGGCCAACTGGGTGGGCATTCATTCATTCATTCAAAAATTTCCAAATGCCTTCTCTGTTCTAAGCAGTGGGGTGAAGATCCGAATGATCCACCCACCTTCCCAACCAGGCCCCTCACTATTCACTGGGCACCTTTCTAGTCGTCTCACACTCGCAAACCCATCCAGCTGACTCCCCCAGATGATGACAGGACCATCCTGAGAGCCTTTCTCACACAAGGCCTCTCTTTTGTTATTCCAGTGACTGTTACAAACCTGCACCTTCATTGCTTTGCACAAGCTGAGCACGTGATTTACCACTGAGCTATACCCCTGGCAAAGGGGTAAATTTTATGATATGTAAAATATACTTTTTTCTCCCTTTTTGAGAGAGAGTCTTGCTATATTGCCCAGGCTGTCCTCCAACTTGGGATCAAGTGATGCTCTTGCCTCAGCCTCCAGAGAGCTGGAACTACAGGTGTGCACCAGTGAAATGTACTTTAATAAAGCTATTTTAAGAAGAAAAGATCCAGGGGTGGTGGTACCTACCTATAATCCCAGCTACTCAAGAGGCCAAGTCAGGAGGACTCCCTGTTCAAAGCAACTTATGCAATTTAGCAAGATTCTGTCTCAACATAAAATATAAAGGGCTAGCTATGTTGCTCAGTGGATTCAACCCCCAATATAAGAAAAGAAGAAAGAGAGAGAGAAGAGAAAAGAAGAGGAGAAAAGGGGAGGAGGGAGTAAAGGAAAGGAAAAGTCCTAAGATAATGTTTATGAATATTAAAGTCTAACACACAGACTGGAATAGTTCCTACAGTTTGACACTTGGGTCTTTTATCACTTCCCAGGCCTCATCTATTCCTATGTGCTAAGAACCCCCAATGCAAACCTGACTCCTAAGCTCCAAAATGCCTGCTAAATATTTTTACCTGGAGTGTCTGAAGGCCTCCAAAAATTTCAAAATCCAAACCCTCCATACCCAGTTAAAAACAATAATGGGCTGGGGATGTAGCTCAGTAATAGAGCACTTGCCTAGTATGTGTGAGGCCCTGGGTTCCATCCCCATAACCACACACACACCCCAAACCACAATGATAACAAGAGTAACTTTTACAGAAAGTCCCTCTATTGGACTTGGATGCTTTCCTGATGATTAGACTGGGGTAATAGGTTTTGGAGGTGGTCATGGGATGAGGTGCTATTTCATTACCTTTTATTACTAAGGGTACACACTTTAAACATGATGTCACTGTTGAAGCTGACCTTGATCTCCAGGCTGAGGTAGGTGTTGTTACGTTAGGTTTCTCCACTGTAAGAACCACATTTAAGGGGGCTGGGGTTGTGGCTCAGTGGTAGAGCGCTCGCCTGGCACGTGCGCGGCCCAGGTTCGATCCTCAGCACCACGTACAAATAAATGCATTGTGTACAGCTGAAGCAAATAAATAAATATTAAAAAAAAAAAAGAACCACATTTAAGGAGTGGGAAGTTAGGTTTCACTTCCTTGAGGGTGGAATGTCTACATAAATCATTTGGAGTTCTTCTGCCTGGGAGACTGGAATGATAGTTTTAAGTCCTTAAGTTTTGGTGTGGTATAACACACACCAAGAGTCTGAAACACACTCAAACCTTTTCACCATATCTCATCACACTTTACTACTTACCTGATACACATAGCTCTCTCTGCTTATGACACTTCTCTCGTCCCCACCCACCCACCCACAAACCAATTTTTTAAAAAAATATTTTTTGTAGTTGTAGATGGGACAGCATGCCTTTATTTTATTTATTTTTATGTGGTGCTAAGGATCAAACCCAGTGCCTCACATGTGCTAGGCAAGTGCTCTGCCACTGAGCTACGGCCCCAGCCCCAACAAACCAAGTTTTAAAAATCTTTCTTCTTCTCACAAAATCCAGTTCAAGGGTCACACTCTCCATTGTGGAGCTTCCTTCTGGGAAGAATTTACACATTCACTATCAGTATCATGGTCCAAATAGTATGGCTCCCTCTCTCAACTTGACTAAAGTTCCCCACATGCAGACACTAATGTCTTATATAACCTGGCATGCCTAAACATAGGGCATCAGCAAATAGCATGTGCCTAATAAGTGTTTGTTGACTTAAATAATTAATGACTATTTTATTGAGAATGACTTAATATTGAGAATGACTCTATTGAGATGTTATTAGTAATATCTCAATTTAAAAAATGAAGGAGAAAGGATGACACAAATAAACAGCTGGAGTCCAAGACATGTCAGTAAATCCACACCACAGCTAAAACCTCCCTGGAGATATACAGCTCTGCTCTGTAACAGCTAGACTGGGCAAGAAGAAAATTGATCATTACATTCAATGAGTGAAAGCCACATATGATGGATAAAATATATTTTAGATCAATATGCAAATAACTGTTAAATAAAGTAGGTCAGCTGATTCTTTCTCTAGGGGATTCAGGCCAATGAAGTACATATCCTTGGCTTTGGAGTTCCTGATAAGTCACCAAAGACTTTTTTTACAGAACATAATTTTCTTACCTAACCTCACAAAGTGTAGAAAAATAAGAGATTCATGGTTAACTGTGTTAGTTCTATTCAGTTTTCTCTCTCGCATACACAGCAGCAAAATTAAATAAAACCTGAAGTGGTCCTTGGAAAAACCATAAGTAGTAGTTGCTATGCCTCCAAAGAACTTACTTAGGAGCTTCTGAAGTTTTAACTTGATAATAACTCTGTCAACTTGTCTTCTTTCAATACTTTTTTTTGGTACTGGGGATTGAACCGGGGGTAGTTTACCATTGAGTTACACCCCCACCCCTCCTTTTATTTAATTTTTTTTTATTTTGAGACAGGGTCTTGTTGAGTTGCTTAGGGCCTTGCTATCCTCCTGCCTCAGCCTCCTGAGTTGCTGGGATTACAAGTGTGTGCCAATGTGCTCAGCTGCCATTCTTCATTTTGATATGAGTCTCACTAAATTGCTGAATGCCTCATCAGGTTGCCCAGGCTGGCCTTGAACTTGTGAGCTCCTGCCTTGATTGACTGGCCTCCTGAGCAGTTAGATAGGAGGCATGTGCCTTGATTTTTGTTCAAAGACACCCACAAATTTTTACCATAACACTATGATAAATTTCTGCATTAACATGAAAATCATTCCAAATACAAGATTTTAAACAAAAGGCAACATAGGAGAATAAAACATAAAAACCTGAATTAAGACTGATGAGGCTGAAGTTATAATCTAACTTCTGATTAACAGAAGCATCTACTTACTTCAAGTATAAGAAGAATGTTCTTTCACGTTTTTAATCTAATTGATTTTGAACTGATAAACTATTATGTAAATGAAAAATCAAGGAAACCCCCAGCCCAGCCAAACAAAGGTAAAATCTGAGTTTATGGCATAATAAAATATTTTATTACATGCTCACTCAGTAAGCCATCTTCCAATTACCCCTTAGCTTTCCAGGGAGAGACATATCACTAGCCAGGGAATCCTAGAATCCAGTCTTCATTAACATTATATTTCATTATAAAATAATGAATTAGGATCTTGGGTAAGTGTGTATGTGTACCTCAGAAATCCAAGGTGTGTGTGTCTTGAGTGTCCTGGGCATGTGCTGGGGTGATTCCTAGAACCCCTGTGTTTTGCTGGTTCTGACAGCCCTCACTGAGACTTGGAGTGTAGGTGCATCTAGTAAAAGCCTACAGGCTTCTGCCTTGGCTACAGAAAGAAGAGACCTGGTGAGATGGGAAAGCAGAAACAAGAAGACAGGATGGCACGTGTGCCCCCTCCAATCCCATGGACTTGATCACAACCCTGTTGAGTGGTGGGGTTCAAATCATGCTGAAGGAGCTGTTGAGGAAGGGACTCTGCTCCTTACAGCCCAGCACACAATGTGCAAGGGCAGAGAAGCGGGTGGCCTCTCCGGAACCCATCGAATCAAAGCAGGAAGCCAACAGGCAGTGAGCATGGGTAACAGGAACCCAGTGACATTTTTTCCCTTTTTTAAAAATTTTAACAATTATTGATGTGAAATTCATGTAACATAAAATTAAACACACTGAGATGAACAATTCAGAGGCATTTACTGTATCTGCGATGCTGTGTACCTACCACTTCTATCTAGTTCCAAAGTGTTTTCATCACCTCATGTGAAAACACCATATCCATTAGGTAGTTACTGTCCATCCCACATCTCCCTCCTCCGATCTCCAGAAACCACCCACTTGCCTCTGCCTATGGATTTATCTATTCTGCACATATCCCATGCGTGGCATGATGAATATGTGATCTTTTGTGTCCAGCTTCTTCCACTCAGTATGCTTAGGTGGGGGCTCTTGATGCCATTTTGACTGGTCTCCACTTTGGCTTTGATGAAGGAATAAGCATCCCATAGAGAATACTGGTGGAAGTGCAGCAGCAAAGGACCTCCCACCTTGGGGGATCCTTGGTAGTCGGCAAGGCACAGTGCTGGGGACTGTTTAGAAGACAATATGAGGTGCCCTAGAAGCTCTAGAAGAACTACAGACAATTCCAGAGGAGAAGGAGGGAGATAAAAAGGATATTAAGGGTCCCATGTGACCACATCAGGAAAGAGCCAAGGAAATGCAGGACATGGAGCCAGATAAGTAGATAAACACAGATAACCTATTTATACATTGGTTTTGACAAAGAAAAAATTCCTTCAGTTTTAAATGAAAAAACCAACAAATTATCACTTAAAATGTATTATAGAAAAATGTCTAAAAAAAAAAAAAAAGAAAAGGTGGTTGAATGAGATGGATATCATTATCCTAAATGCATGATTGAAGACCTGAATGGTACAAATATACTTTGTATACAAACAGTTGTATGTAAAAAGATGTTACATATGTGCATTATGAATTGTAACACATATTAATATTATAAATAAAAAATAAATAAAATATTTAAAAAAAGAAAAATGTCTAAAAAGCACAAGTGACTGCTTCTGTGCAGCAGGAACAGGGACAGGCTTTTACTTTCAGCCTCATATACTTCTGATTGTTTTAATTTTTACAAGTATGTTAAACTTTCATAATAAAGGTGAAAAGATAAAGCAGTATTCTAAAAGTGAATCATAAAGTTCCAGTCAAATTTGTCTTAAATTTATCACAGAGAATAACAAAAATAGATACTGACAAGAAAAAAATCTTCTCAGATCTAGGTTAGGTTCTCATTTAAATCAATCTAATTTCTAAATCCACCTAAAATAAAATGCCCACTTTACTCATCCACTGCCTCGACTGTTGGGATATCTGCTCGACTTCTTTATACCGTGAGGTATGTCACTGACCTTGGAACCGCTTTCTTCCGACACTTCTCCCTCATTGGTTTGCATGGGAACAGACTCTGTGCAAAACTCTGCAGAAACACACAACTGCTGCCTGAAAGATAAGGAGAGAGAAATGTATGTGAGGAGTTCGGGCAAAAGTCAACTTCTCTAAAGATCTAGTCTGAAATTTTGTCACTGAGACCATGGATCCTGTATGGAGATGACCTTAGGCACTTTGAGTTTGTGTGTGTGTGTGTGTGTGTGTGTGTGTGTATGCACGCACACACATTATCACGTGCATCTTAGGTAAGAAGGAGGATGGAGCGAGGCGGAGCAGGACTCTTCCCCATGCTGAAGGAGCAGGATAACTGGGAAAGGCTTAAGGCGCTGGGATAGTAATAGCTCTAGATTTCTTTCCCAATCTTGCGTGGCTCTTGGCAGAAGTGATAATGGAAATCTTCAACGGTTCTTGCAGTTGACACCAACCTGCCAGAAGGACGCAGTGCGCCAGCTGTTGCGCTGCAGCAGGTCACACCGCTGGAGATGGGGCTAAGCTACTGGAACTGGCGAGGTTTCCTGGGTTTATGATTTATGTCCAACAGTCTTCGTTTTTGTAATGAAAATGAAAGTCCACTCTAATGGTTGGTCCACTTTTTTTTATTTTAAGAAAATATGCATAGCCAACTAAATGTCAGCTAATTTATTTTTATAAAACACTAGGCTACTTATGGGGTAAAACAACAAAAAGTAGTAATGTCTCTTTTCAATACAAATCAAGCAAAAGTTTGTTAAAATAATCTGAATTAAAATGTGCCAAAAGGAGCCAGGTGTGGCAGTGCACACCTGCAATCCCAGCTACTGAGGAGGCTCAGGCAGAAGGATTAAAAGTTAAGAGGCCAACCTGGGCAAATTTTAGTGAGATTGTCTCAAAATAAAAAGTGCTGGGTTGTGGGTCAGTGGCAGAGTGCTCTCCTAGCATGTGTGAGGTCCTGGGTTACATCCCCAGTACCACTCCCCTAAAAAAAAAAATTAAAAATTAAAAAAAAATCCTTAAAAACCTCTCAAATATTTTAAAAGACTTATAGCTACAAAATGTAAAAGCTAAAATGATGCTTGTAACACACGCTTTTCTGTGTGCAGAGACGTCTCTTTATGAAGGCACAAGGGCCCGGCAATCCCTTCTGGTTCAGGTTTCTTATAGCCAGCTGCAAGGCCCGAGGCTGAGAAGGCACTTCTGGGTTTCCGTGGCTGTTGGCTGGGAAAAGGGGGTATCAAAATATCTAGTGAGCTCGCCCAACAAAATTTTTTGGGAACAAATATTCATTTATGTGATGTGAGTGTACAATCGGTATAGCAGAAACTCTCACTCAACGTCCATACACTCGTTCATGTGTTTCCCTGCGCTGCCCAGCCCCCCCACCCCGCACCCCCCCACAGGGCGCACAGCAAGTACAACAGGCTCTCTCTAGTTGGTTTTGCCCCTGCTGTTTACAACGGTTGGGTAAAAACAGGATTGCTCTTTCTATGAAAATAAAGTTGACAGCACTGGAAAAATTCAAAGACATATCCAGCAAGACATGAACTGCAAAGCGCCTCCCAACCATCTTCCCACTCACGGGAAGGGAGAGGGGTATCCGCAGAGGATGCGCTCCAGGCACACTCCCAGGTCTGGGCACTGGTCACTCTCCATCCTGCTCTCCCCACTGAGTCCTGGGGCTCCACCCAGGCTCCCACAGGAAGGCAGGAGGGGAAGGAGGCTGGCAGTGGCTGCGCTCCTCTATGAAAGGCCACCGCTCTCACATGGCAGACTGCTTGAGCTACAGCTTTACCACCTCCCTCCCTGCTCCTGTCTGGCCCTGGTGTTCTTCTTATATCTCTCTCGCTGACCTTTCTCTGACAGGCACTGCTCTTTCCCCTCCCTGATTCCTCTTCCCTGCCCCCAAAATGAACAGCCCTCTGTCCTCCCCAACCTTCCTACCCACCGCCTTCAAGGTTGTCATCAAGACCTTCCCCCAGACATGGACCTTGCTATGCTGCTCAGGCTAGCCTCCAACTCCTGGGCTCAAGATATCCTCCTGCCAGCCTTCCAAGTAGCTGGGACTAGAGGTGTGCACCATGGCGCCCAGCTTAACCAAGACTTTCACCCCTACATTCACTTCTTAAAATCCATCATTTCCTCACAAGATCCCATCTGTTCATCAAGGCCTAATTAAGTCTTCCCTTCTCTCCTTAGAGCAGCCCTAAATTTTCCAACATGTTAGAGAAGATATTATTAAGGAAGAACAATGGACACGTATCCACCCAGTGGATAACCTTACTACTGTTAGCTCTGAAGGGGCAAGAAGCAGTGACAAGCCTAGAGACTGTCATAGCTGTAACTCAAGTCAGACCCAAAGGACTGCGTATATGAGACCTTGAGAAAAGTCCCCTTTGTCTCATTTCCCTATGGAGATTTGGGAGCATCGTTTTCCTGAGGATTAAAGGATAATAACATTTGCACTTGGTATGTAATAGGTCCTAAGGACATGCCAATGGCCACCCTCAAAGCTACCTCTATTCTCCTGTACTCAATCCCCAATTCTCGCTGAGCATTTCCCTGTGACTTTGCGCTCACAGCAATGCTGCTTCCCTCTCCTGATGGCTCCTCTCTACCCCAAAGGAGACAAAAGCTTGCCTGACTGGTGAGTCTGGAAGGACAGACAAGGTGTGTGGAGCTCAGCACTTCCTTCCCTTGGAAAGCAGCTGCCACTGGGGAACAGGCATTCTTCTGGCTCTTGTACCCCTAAATGCAGGACCCTCACAACTACCTATGACTAAATGAGTCTGCTGAATTCTGAGGTTTAGTGATAAGAAGTTCACTTACCAGTGTCTATGTGTAAGTCACATTCTCCAATAAGCTTTGTCAGTAGAAGAGACAATACTTTGGTCTCTCAAAGTATTTTATCTCATTTCTCCACTGGTACAAGAGCTCAGTCAAGGAGAGGAGAGTGCTATTTATTAGGTTTCAAAGAGCCTAATATCTGGTGCATGAGACTGATATCTGGATAAAAAGACAGGAAGTAAAATTTGGGGGCATAAAATACATGTGGAATTTTTGAAGCTTCAGTTGGAGACCATGACTTTGGTTGGACCTTTGATGAGAGGCAAAGGATTTTCCTGTAGATGATTACATTAGGCCACACAGGTTTTTAGACTTGTGTGTTAGCTTTTTAACTACTGACGCTTATAAACTATAGGCCACACAGTATTTTGACCTTAACAGTAACTGTAGTTATGGCAACTCTGTCGTCAGGTAAGTGGCTGTTTCTATAGAGACAAGGCTGCACGCACTAGGCTCAGAAGTCTTGGCTATGAAGACTATGGGGGCTTTGAAAGTCTCACCAAGAAAGAAGCCACAATTGGTGACGGTGGTACTGAAAGCTCATCTAAACTGAACTCCAGCTGTGCAGGTGGCCTCAGCATATACCGTCCACTTTGGCCTAGCAAGCAGATGCCAGCTGTGCTAGCCTCAGCACAGAGCACTTGCAGGCTTGGGTGGCTTCAGTGTACAGAGGGCTGCTGCTTGACCTTGAATTGTGCTGGCATAGCTCTTCCTAAGCGGCATGGCTGAGGAAAGATTACACTTTAGGGAAGAGTCTTCATTCAGGCCTTTCAGACATCAGAAAGTGGGACAATTAGTTGCTGCATACAAGCTGCAAGGCAGGTAAACTTCAAAAAGCATGTGTCTTACAAAGTGAGCAAAGTTGTCCTTTAAAATTATTTGTGCTAGATGTACACAGTTGAGTCCAAGGGGAAATGGAAAGGAAGAAGTTTCTGATTACACCAGGAAGAAAGGTGGGAGGAAAGCAGTGAAGGGAGGGAGGGGCTCAGCAGACTCTGGCTTGCCTGGACTGACTTCCTGGTAAAGACCAATGCACTAGGAGACAAGAGCTGGGGAGCACTAGGGGAGGGTGCTTCTCCCCATTCTTGAGGCTTCCCTCCACGTGCAACAATATGGATGTTTTAATATCACTGAACTTACCATGTCATGACTTGTGCTGTTGGGGTGAAGAGACTGATCTGATTAGTGTTTCTGGAAAGAGAAGGTGAACCTGAACTTACACTGGCCAGCCCCCTCTGACCCCTTTCTAATAGGGGCGCCTATTGGGCCCCATACCCTCCCTTGTCTATTAGATGGGCTAGTGCTGTGGGCTGAGCACGCCTGTTAAGTCCTGGAGTTCTAAGAAGCCTACGTGCCCTTAGGTATGTCAGCTTTAATAAAAGTGACATTTTGATCTCCACCTGTCTTATTCCTTTGTCAAATACCTCTGTTGGTTCAGAACTTGGGCAGGGAAATGAATATTACTTACTGGGTCTAATTCTATCCCAATTTGCATCTGAGTCTACTCCTCACAATTAAGTTCAGCTTCTGTATCTGCCTAACCTGCCCCACTATCCCACGACCATGACATCAGCAACATACCTTTCCTTCCAAAGCCCTTGCTAACCTTGCTACACCCAAAGCACACACTATTCTGCCCTTTACTCAGGCAAATCCTTCCCGCTCTCCACACAAATGTGCTAATAACTACCTATGAACAATCGCCAGGCCATACCTACTATCATTTGGATATTAAATGTCCCCCAAAAGGTCCTTCTGTTAAAGGCTTGGTCCCCACATTGGCACTATTGGGAGGTAGAAAGTCCTCTAAGAGGAAGGGCCTAGAGGGAGGTCTTCAGGTCACGAGGCATGTGCCTAGGACTATAGATGTGTACTACCACGTCTGACAGGAATTATTTTTAGAAATAAAAACTACTGGGGTGCAGTGGCACACACCTGTAATATCCCAGACACTCAGGAGGCTGAAGCACGAGGATTGAGACCTGTCTCAAAATAAAAGGGCTGGGATGTAGCTTATTGGTACAGTGCTTGCCTAGCATGTGTAAGTCCCTGGGTTCATCTCTAGTACCATTTTTAAAAAAGCAAGCTGAGAACAGTGGTGCCTGCCCATAATCCCTAATGCCGAGGGGCCTGCCCTTCCAGCATCGACTGTGGGGAGCTTGAGGGTGCGAAGAAACCCCTCCAGAGATGGTTTTAGAAAACTGCTTCTGCTTTATTGTGCAACAAAAATAGCTTTTATAATGGGTATGTGCCAACTTACATATAACAGTCATGACAAGTTAGAGGTGATACACAACATATCATATTACGGGAGTCCAGGCACCAAGAGTTCAGAAACTGCCACTTAGGCAGACCTTGTACCAATGGGGGAATAACTTCTTGTCAAAGAAGCAAGGAAATGGCGCTTGCCAGTGTTCTGACAGCACTCTGTCCCAAAACATAGTGTTCTATGTTAGGACTTCCCTGCTGCACAATGAACAAGATAAGCATTCCTCCATGTAGGTCCTGAGTCAGGCCCTGAAGCAAATCCCAGTTACTTGGGAGGTTGAGGCAGGAGGATCGCAAGTTCAAGGCTAGCCTTAGCAACTTAGCAAGACCATGTCTCAAAATAAAAAAAAAAAAAAAAAAAAGAAAAGGCTAGGAGTGTAGCTCAGTGGTAAAGCACTACTGGGTTCAGTCCCCACTACTGCAAAAATTTTTTTAAAAACATAAAAAAACTGAAATATTCCAAATTAACACCATATAGTCTGCCTACTTATATTTTATTGATATCGGCTTTTCTTTTCATCCTTTATTTGCTCCCATTTGTTGTTGTTCCTTTGGAGTTATCCTTAATAGTTTTTAATGTATTTCTTTAAAAAAAAAGAAAGAAAAGCTTGAAGCCGGGTGCAGTGGCGCACGCCTGTAATCCCAGCACTTGGGAGGCTGACGCAGGAGGATCGCGAGTTCAAAGCCAGCCTCAGCAATGGTGAGGCACTTAGCAACTCAGTGAAACCCTGTCTGTAATAAAATACTAAAAAGGGCTGGGGATGTGGCCCAGTGGTCCAATGCCCCTGAGTTCAATACCCAGTACCAAAAAATAAAAGCTTGATGGGCTTGGGGGTGCAGTTCAAAAGTAAAACAGTGCTCAGCATGCTCTAGGATCTGGCTTCAGTCTTACCCCTGCCTCGATGACGTTTTTTTGTGTGGTGCTGAAGATCAAACCCAGGGCCTTGCACATACTAGATGCAAGTTGTACCTCTGACTTACAGCCCCAGCACTGATGACATTCTTGTTTGAAGGTATGGCTTATAGTTGTGTCCAGGGTCTAAGTCAATCTTACTGTCCTTCTGACAAACTGGAAGAATCAAACAGGCAATGCACAAGTGCACTGTTAACTCTAGGTTCCCCTTGGGGACTGTCAGAAGGTATAAGTACCAGTGCTAACAATCATGAAAAAGCCAAGGCAAAGCCCACTTAAGTTAACTGGAGAGGTGAACAAGGAAGGCCAGCGCTGTCATGAGATGATGTGCAAGCACAAGCATTTCATCTCTGCTTCAATGTGTCACTTCCCCTCGGAGCTGTCATCAGTGTACCACATATCTAAGTGATGGATGGTCTTGGCCTGGCACTGTGCTCAGCACACACAGGGCAGGACTCAACAAATGTTAATGGCTAAATATGAGTAATGTCACTCAGACTCTGAGAAAGGTTGTCCATAAAAGTTGGCACATGCAGCCGGGCACGGTGGCGCACGCCTGTAATCCCAGCACTTTGGGAGGCTGAGGCAGGAGGATCGCGAGTTCAAAGCCAGCCTCAGCAATGGTGAGGCACTTAGCAACTCAGTGAAACCTGTCTCTAATAAAATACAAAAAAGGGCTGGGGATGTGGCCCAGTGGTCTAGTGCTGCTGAGTTCAATCCCCGGTACCAAAAAAAAAAAAAAAAAAAAAGTTGGCACATGCCAGGCACAGCTGCGCACACCTGTAATTCCAGCAGTTTGGGAGGCCGAGGCAGGAGGATCCAAGTTTAAAGCCATCCACAGCAACTTAGCAAGGCCCTAAGCAACTTATCAAGACCCAGTCTCAAAACTAAAAATTAAAAAAGGTCTGGGAATGTGGCTCAGGGGTTAAATGCCCCCGGGTTCAATCCATGGTACCAGAAGAAAAAAAAAAAAAAAAAAAAATTGGCACATGTGCAAATATTTTCAAAGCCCTCCAGGATCCAGTCCATCTCTGTCTCTCCAGTTTTTGTTTTTGATTTTAGTTATAGATGGATACAATACCTTTATTTTACTTATTTATTTTTATGTGGTGCTTAGGTTCAAACCCAGTGCTTCATACAAGCCAGGCAACTACTCTACCACTGAGCCACAACCCTGGCCCTGTTTTCTCCAGCTTCATCTGCCTGGTTTCTTTGTTCCAGCCATGCTGAACTACTTATAGCTTCACCAATATGCCAGTTTGCTTCAGGTTTTCATGTTTGAATTCACATTATCCTGCCTGCCTTCCTCTCCCCTGTGCCATGAAGGAACACCCTGCTTATCATTCTACACTCATTTTTTAAAAAGTATTCCCTGACCCATCTCTAGATAGAAGTGATGATTCCTTTCTCAGTGGCCCCAGTGGATATTGTTTGAACCTCATTATAAAATTCATCTTGTTGGGTTGGGGTTGTGGCTCAGTGGTAGAGTGCTTGCCTGGCATGTGTGAGGCACTGGGGTCGATCCTCGGCACCACATAAAACTCATCGTGTTTTACTGAATTTATTTGTTCACATAGATGCCTCTATGTAATAAGGATCTGATTGTCAACCTCTTGATATTAGACACTAAATCTTGTTACTCTCTTTATTTGGTCTACTTAAAATTGTGTTTCTGGCATTTAATAGGTATTCAATAAGTTCCTTTTTATTTAAAATGTAATACATATGAATTCAAAAAATATCTACTGAGTTCCTACCACATGTCAAATGGTGCTGGGCTAGTGTGGTGTAGTTGAATGAGCTTTGACTTCAAGGAAACAGAATCCTTCTTCTTTTGTCAGTTATTAGGTATATAATCTTAGACAAGTTATTAACTTTTTCTTTTCTTTTTCTTTAAATACTAGGGATTGAATTTAGGAATGCTCTACCACTGCATTACACCCTCAGCCCTTTTTAAAATTTTTTAAAATTTTGAGACAGGGTCTTGCTAAGTTGCTAAGGCTGGCCTCAAACCTGTGATCTTCCTGTCTCAGCCTCCCAAATCACTGGGATTACAGGTGTACGCCATCACACTTGGCTTTAACTTTCTAATCCTTAGTATTTTCATCCATACAACTGGGCAGGTAGAGGTACATAAGGATTAAACAAGGAATGTACAGCTTTAGTAAGGTGTCCAGCAGTGGCCAACAGGCCTTAAAAGCATGTACACAGCTCTGGGTTTCATCCCCAACACTGCAAAAAGAAAAAAAAAGTTAGTGCCTAGTTCTGGTGTGCTGTTGCCAGTAGAGTGACTACAAATATGTAATTTCAAAAGGCTAGAAAAATGGATTTTTGAATGTTATCACCATAAAGAAGTCATGAATGTTTGAGTAGATGTTTAACCTGACTTAAAACATTACACAGTGGGAGCTGGGCACGGTGGCGCATGCCTGATCCCAGCACTTGGGAGGCTGAGGCCTCAGGAGGATCAAGAGTTCAAAGCCAGACTCAGCGATGGTGAGGCACTTAGCAACTCAGTGAGACCCTGTCTCTAAATAAAATACAAAAAAGGGCTGGGGATGTGGCCCAGTGGTCAAGTGCCCCTGAGTTCAATCCTGGTACCAAAAATAAATAAATAAATAAATAAAAAACAAAAAAATTACACAGTGGGGGCTGGGGCTGTAGTTCAGTGATAGGAGTACTTGCCTCACATGTTTGAGGCACTGGGTTCGATCCTCAGCACCACATAAAAAAAATATATAAATAAATAAAAACATTACACAGTGTATACATGTATCAAAAATACCAGATGGAACCAGATAAACACCTACAATTTATATGTTTTTATATATCAGTTAAATAAATTTATTTAAATTTTTAAAAGTTCCTTTCCAAGAAGTCTGAAAGGATTTGTAGAATAGTCAAGGTGATAAATACAAATTAAAAAACTCACATAAAATTAGAAGTAATTTATTATCACAATAACAATAGGAGTTCTTAAGACACATGTAAAAGGAATTCTACAGCAGTCTGGGAGAAGGGGTAAATCAGAAAAGGAGAAAAAGGAAGAGCAGGTAGTTGCTTTTATCATTCTGCTATACTCTGAGCAAAGAGAAAAGCATCAACCAAGGCACAAAACCATACATATTTAGGAAACAGAAAATGATCTGGTAAGACTTACAGACTGAGGGTTGGGGGTAAAGCTCAGTGTGTGCCTAGCATACCTGAGGCCCAGGTTCAATCCTCTGCATCGCAAAAAGAAAAAAACAATCAAAGGACTTCCAGACAGGGATTCCCCACAGAAGCCAGAATCCATGCCTGGAATTAGATTTTGAAGGGGTTTGTAGATTAGCATCAGCAACCACTGGGAGCCATGAAAGCTGTTTCAGCAAAGGAGTGACATGGCTAAATCTCTCATCTAGAAAGCAAACTTAGGCAGGAATGTGCACCGCAGAATGGAGCAGGGAGACTAGAGGCAGAGAAGCAGGCAATGTTCGCATATAAAACTGTGCAACTGCTAATCCTAGTAAGTTCCTGCTTTATAGGATAAAGCACCAAATGTCAGTATCATTCTGAACACCAGGATCCCCCCCCCCCAACACACACACTGTACCCTTCCTCTTTTTTGGTAGGGCTGGGGATCAAATGCAGGCCTCATGCAAAATAGGCAAGTGTTCTACCACTGAGCTACATCCCTACCACCAATACAAGTGCAATTTAAAAGGACCTACCAAGTAGGAATTCAAAAGGCTGATGTGATGAACACTTTAAATTTCCTTCTATAAGAAATCTGCGAAGAAGCAACAACATCACAACATGCTTTTCTTTTTTTTTTTTTTTTTTTTTTTTTTTTTTTGGTGGTGCTAGGGATTGAACCCCGGGCCTTGTGCATGTAGGGCAAGCACTCTACCAACTGAGTTATATTCCCAGCCCTTTTCCTTTTTTAAAAAAATATTTAAAAAAATTTTTTTTTGTTCTAAATAGCACAATACCTTTTATTTTATTTATTTATTATTATGTGGTGAGGATAGAACTGACTAGACAAGTGCTCTGCCACTAAGCTATGGCCCCAGTCCACTTACCGTCTTTTTAAATTTCCCATTCCATTACCAATACATGGTGGATGTCAATTTTAAAAACTTACCTTTGACAGTATCTTGGGGCAACGCAAGCCTGAGACAATGAGTCTAGGTTACATTCAGTGCAAAAAACCAAAACCCTGAAAAGAGAAAAATCACAATGAGCTATGTGCTCAATGGAAGACTCCAGAGAAGCAGTGCAGCAGGAAGCCTTGTCCAAATCCAGCTCCCTGCTGCACAGCAGCTGTCCCATGGGCCTGTGGCCTGACCTCCCAAGCCTCGACTTCCCCATCTAACACTAGGGTGGTAACAGCATCCTCCTCAGAAGGTTCCTTTGAAGTTTAAATATGTGTGAATGTCTAGTATAGGACAGGGCGCCAAATGCAAACTCAATCAAGGCAAGTGGTTATTGGGAACATGAACTGGAACACTTTCTGAAGGGACATTCAAACCTATTATCAAAACACCAAAATGCCTTTTCAATGTCTCAATTTAGACATCTCACAATCATTACAAACTCAACTTGTCCCAAACTCCATCTTCACCCTGCCCAAGTTCCCCTGCTATCTCCACTGTCTTCATCAGGGCAGAACATGAAGTTCTTTCTGGAAACTCACCTACCTGAGGCCCCTCACATAAGCCCTACCATTTCTGTTTTCAACATCCGTATCTCAAATCCACCACGATTCTTCATTTCCACTGAGGTCATCACTTTCCCTGTGGAGGCTCTTAGCTGTTCCCCACTTCTACTCTTGCTTCTCCCCAATCCATTCTCAAATAATGGCTGGAATGGTCTGTTCAAAACCAACTAATAGCAACCGCCAACACCTATGCTAATGAATGCAGTGACAGTTTTATGATATACTAAGATATATTCAATGTCTGAATATACTGATAAATGAACATACAGATATCTGTCAGTATATAGGTATCTGAAGATATGTGAAATGGCCAGTGCCTTCATTTTACAGTGGCAGAAACAAGTATTAGAGGTTCCCCTGCTCAAGGCTGCACCTACTGTGTGTGAGAGGGTGGTCAAAACAATGGTGAGCCCAGCCTTAGCTTATCTGTGATTTACATCTGAACTGCTGTTAGAAAGCTGTCACTCTTTGGAAGTTGGTCCCTTCATTTCACAATCAATTTAATGCTTCTGTCCATGAGAGCACATTCCATTCCTGGTGGCTACAGGCTGTTAGGTATAGCTTTAGTCCCATATTATGTTCCAGTGCTGGAAATGTCACTTTAGCAAATCCTGAAAGCATCCTGTGACCTTACCCGTCATCACTTTTACTTATTTTACTTAATACCCTTAGATCAATAAATCTCCAATGGAACGGTGTTGAGAATCCATAATTTTTGTTTGTTGTTTTTTGGTACTGGGGAATGAACCCAGGGGCACTTAACCACTGAGCCAAGTCCCAACCCATTTTATATTTTATTTGAGACAGGGTATTGCTAAGTTGCTTAGGGCCACACTAAGTTGCTAAAGCTGACTCTGAACTTGCGATCCTCTTGCCTCAGCCTCCTTAGCCACTGGGATGGATTACAGGAGTGTGCCTCCATGCCCAGCAAGAATCCATGTTTATTTATTTTTTAATATTTATTTATTTGCTTTAGTTGTACACAATCCGTTTTTACGTGGTGCTGATGATCGAACCCAGGCCGAGCACATGCTAGGCGAGCGCTCTACCGCTGAGCCACAACCCCAGCCCCCAAGAATCCATATGTTTTAAATTTTATTCCTATCTCTCTATTACACACACTGTTGTCCTGGCAATGCAATGTTTCTTTTTCTTTTTTCTACAGTACTGGGGATTGAAGCCTGGGGTGCTCTACTACAGAACTATACCCGCAGCCCTTTTTATTTTTTACTTTGAGACAGGGTGTAACTAAGTTGTCTAGGAGGGCCTCAAATTTGCGATCCTCTTGTCTCAGCCTCCTGATCTGCTGGGGTTACAGGCATGTACCCCTGCACATTCCAATGCCTCTTTTTCTTTTCTTTTTTTTTTTTTTTTTTTTGTTGTTGTTTTAATTTTTTAGTTGTAGATGGACACAATATCTTTATTTTCATTTATGTATTTTCTTTTATGTGGTGCTGAGGATCGAACCCAGGGCCTCACTCATGTGAGGCAAGCGCCATCACTGAGCTACAACCTCAGCCCCAATGCCTCTTTTTCAAAAGCCAATTTGACCTTTGTGGATGTGCACTGACTTGTCAGTCAATAACTACCCATTACTTTAGGGCCAAATCCGAGATCTCCTCAGACCTATATCTTTTTTTTTTGTGGTACCGGGGATTGAACTCAGGGGCCCTCGTCCACTGGGTCACATCCCCAGCCCTTTTTTGTATTTTATTTAGAGACAGGGTCTCACTGAGTTGCTAAGTGCCTCGCCACTGCTGAGGCTGGCTTTGAACTCGTGATACTCCTGCCTCAGCCTACCAAAGTGCTGGGATTACAGGCGTGAGCCACCGCACCCAGCTCAGACCTATATCTTATCTTCCCATTCTACCCAGAGCACTGTGCCTGGTTTCCTTCTTACCTACCACCCATGCACTAATGTCTACTGAGGGCCCTTTGCTAATTCCCTTCTACTCCTCTTTTATCTGTGTCCAGGGTTCTTTCCTAGAACCAACCTTCCTTCTTCCCTCCTTCCCTTCTTCCCTTTCCCCCTCCCTCCCTTCCTTTCTCCCTCCTTTCCTTCCTTCCTTCTTTTATTTATTTATTTTTGGTACAGGGGACTGAACCCAGGGGCTTTACCACTAAGTTACATCCCCAACCTTTTTATTTTATTTTATTTGTTTTGAGACAAGGTTTTGCTAAATTGCCTCAAATTTGTGATCATCCTGCCTCAGTTGCTGGGATTACAGGTTTCTGCCACCATGCTGGTTTCTACTGGAAATTTTCTGTACTTCCTTGGCTGGGTTAAGTGTTGCTCCTTTGAGGTAGATCATCTTATACTAGTACTGTCCATACATAATGTCTTCTTCACTGAACAGGAGTTCCTGACAGCAAGGACCATGTCTTACACAACTTTAAATTAGGGTGGGTGGGAGTTCAACAGAGCACAAATGGAACTGAACCCCAGTGGAATCCCAGGAACGCGGTACTTTAGTGTGGATGTCTCCCCCACTGAACAGCACTGCAACAGCTGAAGAGCTAGCTGGTCTAGCCCTCACAGAGGCCTCAAGACCAGGGGCTGGTTATGTCTGACCCTCAGCACCTCAGAGAATTATCAGATTTTTAAATTTTTTGTCAACAAACCATAGACTATAAAAGAACATGGACTGATTTTTAGTTCCCTATTCTGATCAAAGATTCTGGCCAGGCTAAGCCACAACTTCTTTAGACTTATCATTAGGGCAAATTCTGTACCAACTTCACAAAGTAGCTTATTATTACATATGTTCTTTTTTTTTTTTTTTTTTTTTTTTTTTTTTTGTGGTACCGGGGATTGAACTCAGGGGCACTCGACCACTGGGTCACATCCCCAGCCCTTTTTTTTTGTATTTTATTAGAGACAGGGTCTCACTGAGTTGCTAAGTGCCTCGATATTGCTGAGGCTGGCTTTGAACTCGCGATCCTCCTGCCTCAGCCTCCCAAGTGCTGGGATTACAGGCGTGCGCCACCACGCCCGGCTTACATATGTTCTTTTTTTAATATTTATTTATTTACTTTAGTTGTACACAATGCAATGAATTTATGTTTACGTGGTGCTGAGGATGGAACCCGGGCCGCGCACGTGCAAGGCGAGCGCTCTGCTGCTGAGCCACAACCCCAGTCCCACATATGTTTTAACAGACAAGTTAATTAGACAGTGAGCAACTCAGTCCTTTGCCTGCTCTGTCATGAGTCTCGGACACTTGCTGGCATTCAGTGAGGGAAGAAGGACAACGGCGGTTAACATCAGAGGACAAGCAGGCAAGGGAAACCAGGCAATCTTCCAAATACTCTTTAACCCTCCACCCCCCACCCCAGAAAATGGGGTCTTGCTGTGTTGCCCAGACTGGCCTTGCACTCCTAGACTCAAGAGATCCTCCCACCTCAGCCTCCCTGGCAGCTGGGACTCCAGGTGCACTCCACCACACCTGGCCCCCAAGCACACCAAGTCCAGAGTGCAGAGAAGAGTGCGTGTCTGTCTGCAGAGCTGCACTACTGGGTCAGGTGCGCTGTACTCAAGGTAAGGTGCGCTGTACTCAAGGTAAACACAAACATTAATTCTAAATTTAACATTTTGAATTATTTAGTTGAAGTGTCTACAGCACTATTTTCCTTCCAAGGAATAAATAATGGCAAATTTCTTCGAAACATTCAGAACTACCCTGTAACCACCTGATGATCATGTGCAGTTGTAGCAGTAAACTACAAACCACTCCAGTTTTCTCTCATCTCTTACAGAGCAACAAAACTGGTCTTGGGCTTCACAATGGGGTTCTATGGATCTTGTACTAATCAAACCCCAGTACTTGCTAAACTGCAAGCAGACTTACAAGTTCTTCCAAAGGCAAGTGCCTAACTAAATTTGCAGGCTATAACTGGAACTTAAATCCTTTCTAGGAAAGATGAAAGAAATACATATTCAACTAACAACATTTACTTTATACTAGTGTCACCTCTGCTATAGCAGTGTTTTAATTTTCAAACTTGACTATTCAACATGGTTCTTTTTAGTTTTAACTCCCATTTAAAAATTTCAAGTGGTATAGATAAGGCCCTTGACCACTCCTCACTCTTCCCCTATCCCAGTCTTCCTAGTCCACCACTGTCACCAGTTTGATATCTGGCATTAATTCTTGGGTGCAGACAATTGAGAATATATATATATATTTTTCCTTTTTTACTTTTTGGCTAGGGATTGAGTCCTGGGCCTCATGCATTTGAGGCATGCACTCTACAGGAGATATAGGGGTGCGTGCCCAGCCATATGCTATGAAGTTTTAATTCAGTCACAAATAACACTGAAAACTATGACTGCCTACATCATCGGCAACTGGCCTAACCTCAAGCCAGATGTCCAGAAGAAATATCTTAATGGAAGCAGCTGATGTGAGGCTTAGAACAAGGAGCCTGGAAGGTCTTCCCAGGAGACTGAGTGATAAGGCAGGAGGGCACCACCTGTCTGTGAGCAGCCAGCACAGGTGGGAATAAGGTACCTACTAAGCCAGGCACGTGGGACAGGCCATAATCCCAGCGACTCAGGAGGCTGAGGCAAGAGGATCACACATTTGAAAACAGCGTCAACAACTCAGCACAATCCTATTTCAAAATAAAAAGGGCTTGGAATGTAACTCAGTGGTAGAGTATCCCTGGGTTCCATCATCCCCACCATCACCATCATCATCATCAAAATAATAATGAGGAGAAGCAGCAAGGGGAGGAGGAAGAACCTACTAAATTAAGTAGCACACATTGCAACATCCAAAACTAAGCAGTACAGGTGGAAGCAGATGGGATTATTTACCCATACACAGGAGATTTAGTAGATCTGGAAATGCTACCTTTGCAGTTTCAGGCCACTTCATTTCAGCTCAATGCTTTGACAATTCTGTAAAAATATTCAACTCTGCCTGTTCTTTAAACACCCTTCTTTAGTCCTAAAATCTGCTCTAGTTCCCAATTTCCTTTCCTAGTCATGCTTCTTGAAAAAGGAGTTTCTATTTGTGGTCTCCATGTCCTTATCCCTTATTCACCTTTTAATCATCACAATTTGATTCCTGCCTATCAATCAAGTTATCAAGTACAGTGGATACTATTTAATCATTCCTGCTTTAAACTAGTTTTGGCTTTTTTTCCTTCATGTTGCAGGGCCATATGCATGATAGGCAATCAAATACTCAACCACTGAGGTACAGGCCCAGCTCTCTCTTCAGCATTAAAAAATTAGAACTACTTGGTGGGGGGACATGGCTCAGTGGCAGAGCTGCTTGCCCAACAGGGACAAGGCCCTGGGTTCAATCCCCAGCACCACCAAAAACAAAAGCAGAACTACCTGAAACCCCTGTCATCCTATTAAGGTTATTGCAGACTTAAGTCACTGGGCCAGGGCACCTCTGGTTCCTGGCCTGCTGGCTGTTGTCTGTCCTCCTGTCTTTTTGGAATGCAGTCAGCTTTCCCTCGTGGGCAGGGGTTAGGGGAGCGGCCATGGTGAAGGGCTGCTGCTGTACCAGGGAATGAGGGAGCAAGGTCCTGGTGAGGGACCTGAACTCAGTTCTTGGCTTTTTTTTTTTTTTAATATTTATTTATTTGCTTTAGTTGTACACAATGGAACGCATTTATGTTTACGTGGTGCTGAGGATCGAACCTGGGCCGCGCAAGTGCTAGGTGAGCGCTCTGCCGCTGAGCCACAACCCCAGCCCCAGTTCTTGGCTTTAAGGACTGAATGTAGTTCTGACCCCAACCTGACCTGGAGCATGCGTGGTCCCTTCACCCCCCAGGAAGACCATCCAGTGTCTTTTGTCAGCTAGTCTCCTGGTGCGTTCATGACTGGTGCACCCCTCGGGGGAGTCTGAAATTCCCTTGCCCTCTCTACGATCACACATGACCTCATCCTCTCAGAGACCTAATTACCATCTACCTTTGTCACTCCCAACTCTCTCAGTGCTGACCTTTCTTGCACTCCCAGAGCCATCCACCCACCTGCCTCTGCCAGTGGAGTTCTCACCCTCTGGACCACAGCTCCTCAAAACTCAACACACCTGCAACTCAAACAGCCCTTCCCCCAAATGCATTCTCCCTGTGCCTCCCTTGGGGATGCTGTTCTCCCACCCAAATCAGAAATCTGGCAACATCATCAGCTCCTTCCTCTCACCAAATTCTCAGTGCTAAACTCCAACTATTCCAGTATGTTCCTTCTTGCCACCGACTGCCCTGGTCTAGCACAGGTTCCCACTGGTTTTGTCTGGTTTTCCTGTGCTGGGGACTGAACTCAGAGGGGATTTACCACTGAGCCACATCCCCAGTCCTTTTCATTTTTTTATTTTGAAACAAGGCTTTCACTAAATTGCTTAGGGCTTCACCAAGTTGCTGAGGCTGGCCTTGATCTTATGATCCTCCTGCCTCAGCCTCTCAAATTGCTGGGATTACAGGCATGCACCACTGTGCCTGGCCCTCTACTTGTTTTTAAAAATTGGTGTTCTTGCCCTCAACACTTACCCACCTCCACCATTAGATGTGACCTTTAGAAAGTACAAATCCTGATGATTAAATCCAATCCCCACTGTATGGCAAGCAAGGCCTGGTACTGCACACCTCTCTGCTTCATCTTTTTATTTTTTAATTTTTTTTAAAATACATGACAGTAGTATAACTATCCATTCTTCTGGTTGTACATGATGCAGAATTACACTGGTCATGTATTCATATGTGAACATTCACGAACATAGGAAAGTAATGTCCAACTTATTCTACTAAAGTCAAATTGCCTTCTGATTCCCTATAGCACCACATGGTTTCCTGTCCCCTGAAGACAAGATCTAGGTCCTAATTTCCACTGTATCATCATCCTTTAATAGAGTGCTAATCCAAGGGACATTCCCAATAAACTCTTATAGAATGAACACATTTTTAGGAAAGAAACAAAGTCAATTCAATACAATATTTCTGTGCTTACTTAATCAGGAATTCTGCTTGTCTTGTTGTAAGCACATAGCAGACAGTGTGCTACCTACATGGGCACATAAGACTTTCTGGGAGAAGAAATGAAGGAAACTTCGGAACTGATAGCATAAAAATGTTAAGTTTATTCTTGTATTTTGAAAGTCAGGGAAAGTTGCCTACAAAAAAACAAACCCAGTCTGAAGCAGGAATGAAGAGAAAGACATGTGGCCCACCTTGGGCTACTCGCCCAGTTCACTCAACTCCCTTATGGCCTCCAGCCTCGCCCCAGAACAGCTTGTTGATTCTTTTATAGAAAGGGCCTGGGAAAGGAAGGCTCTTCAGAAAATCTAAACACAACAAACTGCAAGTCACTTGGAGGTGTGGGCAGGGATAGCAGGGATGACAATAACCCTCAGTAGAGAAAAGCAAAGGCAGCTCCTGAAACAGCAGATTCAACTCAATCGGCTTTACTAAACGCTTACTGAGCACACAGCACTATTCTCAGCAAAGTGTTCAGAGCAAGGGTCTAGGACCAGGTTTCACTGCAACTGCTGTTCACATAAGAATTAAATAGACTGAGGGGATAGATGTGCTAATCAGCTTGATTTAATTATTCCACATGGTATTCATAAGTCACAATATCACTTTGTGATGCTAAATATGTACAACTATAATTTGTCAATTTATAACTAAACAAAAATTTTAAAAAGAGTTAAAGAGGATTAACATGCTCAGTTTTTGTGACCAATTTAATGACAATATACATATCGTATATAAATTTTATGTATTTTAAAAAATCAAATGGCTAGTTCTATTAAGGTGACTCAGGCTTTTTGGTTTGTTTGTTTTGCTGTAATGGGGATGGAACCCAGGGTCTCAAACATGTTAGGCAAGTGCTTTAACACTGAGCTACATCCCCAACCCATAAAAATTTAAATATATATTGCTTCTCAAATAAACCAGTGAGTGTGAGATTGGTACTGGAGACGACAGTAACATGAATAATCACTAACAACTGTATATGCTATGCCGCACTACACACCTTGGCAGTCTCAAAAATTGTCACTTAGCGGGCTGGGGTTATGGCTCAGCAGTAGAGTACCACATAAAAACAAAGGTATTGCGTACAACTAAAACAAACAAATAAATATTAAAAAAAATCGTCACTTAGCATATAATCCCTGTCCTCCAGGGTTTTACACTATAGATAACAAGACAATGACTAAGCAATAAGCTGTGTGGCACTGAAGTTTATAGAATGCACAGAAAACAGTGTTTAAATATCTATGCCACCTTCAAAGAAAGAAATGGGGATTCCGGGCTGGGATATAACTCAGTTGGTAGAGTACTTGCCTCAAAGGCAGAAGGCCAGCCGGGCGCGGTGGCGCACGCCTGTAATCCCAGCACTTTGGGAGGCTGAGGCAGGAGGATCGCGAGTTCAAAGCCAGCCTCAGCAATGGCGAGGCACTTGGCAACTCAGTGAGACCCTGTCTCTAATAAAATACAAAAGGGCTGGGGATGTGGCCCAGTGGTCAAGTGCCCCTGAGTTCAATCCCTGGTACCCAAAAAAAAAAAAAAAAAAAAAAAAAAAAAAAAAGGCAGAAGGCCCTGGGTTCAATCCCCAGCACCACCACCACCACCAAAAAAAAAAAGAAATGGGGATTCCAAGTAGAGTTAACAGAAGTTAACTGCCAGGCATGGTGCTAGGCATGGTGCCACATGCCTGTAGTCACAGCTATTATAGAGGCTGAGGCAGGAGGATCACAAATTTGAGGCCAGCCTGGTCAACTTAGGAAAACCCTGTCTCAAAACAGAACTTTTTTAAAAAGGGGGTGGAATGAGCTAGATGTGGTGGGGGAAGGCCTATAATCTCAGAGGCTGAGGCAGAAAGATCACAAATTTGAGGCAATCAGGAGCAAACAGCAAGACTCATTCTCAAAATAAAAAAATAAAAAGGGCTGGGAATATAGCTCAGTGGCAGAGCGCTTACCTAGTATGTGTGAGGCCCCGAGTTTGACACCCAGTACTTGAGGGAAAAAAGCAAACAAAAAATTAGAAAACCTGTGATTCTCAAACCTGTTCACCTCAGGGGCCCGTCACACTCATAAAAATTATGAAGGACTTCAAAGTGCTTTTATTTATGTTGGTTATAATTATCAATATTTACCATACTAAATACTAAAACTATGAAACATTTAAAATACTTATTAGTTCATTAAAAACTACCAATAATAAATTATCACATTTTCAAAATTAAAATTAAAAAATTTCAAAGCATTAAAAGTGTGGGAAGGGGCTGGGGCTGTGGCTCAGCGGCAGAGCGCTCGCCTCGCACGTGCACGGCCGGGGTTCGATCCTCAGCACCACGTAAACATAAATGCATTGCATTGTGTACAACTAAAATAAATAAATAAATATTAAAAAAAAAAAAGTGTGAGAAAGGCTGGGGTTGTGGCCCAGTGGTAAAGCGCTCACCTAGCATGTGCAAGGTCCTGGGTTCAATCCTCAGCACCATATAAAAATAAATAAATAAAATAAAGGTGTTAAAAAAAAAAAGTGGGAAAAGTGCCACTATCTTATATTTTGACAAATATCTTTAATGGCTGGCTTAGGAGATGACAGCTGTGTTCCAGCATGTGCGTTTGCTTTCTGTCCTCTGCAGTCTCACATGTCACAGGGCCAGTGGAAAGCTCCACTGTGCACTCAGGAGAAGGTGAGTTAAAAAAGGTGCACTGCTCTCTTGTATAATTAAATTAGTTGGGACCAAGGGGGTGATGTAAAGGGTAAAGCCAGGGCTGGGCAGGAAGGAAGCGTGCAGCTGTTGGTGAGCCTAACTTTCAAGGATGTAAACAGGACTCCTAAAGGTCTGGCTGCAACCAAGGGACAAAGCCTGGGAGGCAGGGTTGGCTGATGGCAGTGTGGAAACCTCTCTGCCTTGAGGGAGCCTCTACTGCCCTGGGCAACATTCCCCAGAGGCCACGTCAGGTTTTCCTCTCTCTCGCCTCCCAGAGCTCTGCTGAGAAGCTGCAAATGGCTCACCAGAAACTGCCGCGCCATGGCTTCGCCATGGCTTCCCGAGGCTGTGTTTACTAACTGTAAACTCCTCTCCCTGCTGCAGGCTCCAAGTCTTCAGACTTTTCTTGATCTGGCTGTCTTTAAAAGCAAATTTAACATCAGCCACATAGCCAGTTTTTCCCTGCCAACAATCATGTGAGTTTGCTATTCTGTCCCTGTGCATCTTGCACACTGTAAAAACAGTTCCTGGAGCATCATATGTCACCCATCTAGTTGCCATAAACTGAAAACATTTTCTTCATATTTTGTGGCACAAAGTAAAAGCATTCTGGATGTGGTTTGCATACAGTCCATCTCTGGCCAAAAAAGAGGTTTAAATTTATGGATAAGCAGAGAAAATGGGATTAGAATGGTTTTTATCAAGTCAATGTTTGATAGTGTATATTCTTTCATTTAAATTTTTCCTGTGACTAGTGTGTAATTAGTGAAATTATCTTGTAATAAATATAACCATGTTCATTTAATGTAGCAAGTTTTCCACTAACAGTAGTTTATACCTGAGAAAAGCACAGGAAACAGAATGGGTTTTTTTTTTTTTTTTTTTTTTGAGTCTTAAATGAAAAAAAAAAAAAAAATAGAAACAGCCATAAATCTATAGTATACAGTTTTTCAGTTATTTTTATTTTTTGTAGTAAACATATTCATTAAGCTCCCTGAATAACAACTGATTTTCGTGTGTGTGTGTGTGTGTGTGTGTGTGTGTGTGTATTGAACTCAGCAACTCACTCAAGAACAGACCATTTCTTAAGTCAAAGTGAAACTGAAACTTTAAAAGAGATCTTTGCTCCTCGGAATGGTAAACTAAGTGATTCAACCAATTGTCCTGAGGACAGCCAGAAAATCTGGACAAAATATAAAAATGTCTTCAAGGCAAAGAAGCATTAACAAAGTAATTAAGAATCACTACACATAAAAAAAATTAATTCTGTGAAAGACAATAAAGCTTTTAGAAGAAATTATAGAATAATGTTTTTATAATCTAGGGATAGGAAAGGACTTCGTAAACAGAACACAAAAAGTACCTGTTATTAAAAACTGGATATGAGCTTGGGCATTGCTCAGCGGGACAGCACTTGCCTAGCATGAGTGAAGCCCTGGTTCCATCCCCAGCACCACAAAAATCTAACCAAAACAAAAAAGCTAAATATGACTACATGAAAATTCAAAGTGTTCATCAAAAGACACCCTCAAGAAAAAAAAAAAGCAGGCAACATAAAACCAATAAAAGGTTCACATTCAAAATAATAGACTTCTAACAACTTGGTTTTAAGAAGACAAGACAAATAACCCAACAGAAAAAGGGCCAGAGGCTAGACAAAATATGTTACCAAACAACCAAAACACCCAAATCACATAGATGGCCAATATACACGAAAAGATGCTTAGCCTCAACAGTGAGGGAAATACAAGCAAAAGTCATAATTGTTACTATCATATAAACAGAATTGCTAAAAACGTGTAAGTCTGATAATATCAACTGCTGTCAAGGATAAGGTACAACAGAAACTCTTACACACTTGTGCACAATCACTTGTGTAAATACAAATTATTTTTACTATTTTGGACACAGCCTGGTATTATTCCTCTAATATTAAAGACAAACCCATCCCCATGACCCAACAGTTCCACTCCTACATATATACATAGCAGAATTTATGTGCATGTAAACCAAAGGCATAAAAAAACAGCACTATTTGTAATAGTCCCTTGTCAAATAAAAATTAAAGGAGCCAATTTTTTTTTTGGACTGAGCTCCTGCAGTGGGTCCCAACACCCCAAGCTAAAAATCAAAATGGAGTCACTCATGTTAAAGTTCCACATCATCAAGCAGGAAGTGTTTATATGCCCTTCCAAGAAATCAGGATTAGAGAGAGAATAGACAAATTTCCCAAAAAGGGCAATTTTAATTGGCATGACAGCAAAGTTTCCTCTGCCTTAGTCCTCACACACCAAAAAAGTAATCTAACGTACCTGATGTGTTGTGGTTTGGATGTGAAAATGTCCCCTGATAGGTTCATGTTTTGGAAGCATGATCCCTATTACAGCAAGGTTCAAAGGTAGGGCTTTCAGGCAGTGATTATGGCTGTGATCTCGCTAGTGGATTCATCCATTTGGTGGATTATTAATTTGAATACACTACTGGGTAAAAACTGCAGGCAGATGGGCATGGCTGGAGAAGGCAGGTCACAGGAGGCATGGCCTTGGACTATACCTGGCCCATCTCTGTTTCCTAGCTTCCATAAGCTGAGAATCTTTCTTCCACCACACCATTTGGCCACGATGCTCTCCCTCACCTCAGGCCCAGATCAATGGAGTCAGTTAGTCATGAACTGAAACCATGAGCCAAAATAAACTTTTCCTTCTCTTAAGATGTTCCTGTCAGGCATTTTGATCACAGCAACAAAAAGCTGACTAACACATGATAATATACAGTTATTTTCTTTCTGTCCTGGTTTTATAAGGAAAGCAACTTTGAAATACCCATTCCCTTTTCGAAAGTTCCTGCTTTCTTCAACCTTACTCCATCTATCAAACCAGCTTCTTCTGTTCAGTCCATGGGAACACTTACTCTATTTTAAGGAATAAAAGAGCATCTAATTCTAGAATCAAAAATAAAGCTGCTGTAATCCTAGCAACTAGGGAGCCTGAGGCAGGAGGATCTCAAGTTCAAGGCCAGCCTCAGCAACTTAGGGAGACCCCTGTCTCAAAATAAAAAAATAAAAAAAATTAAAGAAGGGCTGGGGATATAGCTCAGTGGTAAAAGCTCCCCTGGGGGTTCAATCCCCAGTACAAAAAAAAAAAAAAAAAAAAAAAAAAAAAAAACAAGAAGAAGAAAAAACAAAGTAAAGCTGGCTGAGCATGTACCTGGGGGTAAAGAACTTGCCTAGCATGCATAAGGCCCTGGGTTCAATCCCCACTGCTACAAAAAAAGGAAGGGGAAAAAAAAACCAATTAAGATCTGAAGCCAATTAAGATCTTCAAATAGTTCTGCTTTTGTCCTTAGATACCCCCAACTGAGAAGATCACAAATACTCTCAACAGTAAAATGGTAAGTACCCTGTGGAATATTCATAAGATGAAACACCACAAAGCATGAAAATGATTATCAGGCCACACTCGGGGACCGGGATGAATCTCCCAAACACAATGCTCAGATACAAAGGAATATATATATATTCCGGTATGCAACGTATGCAATGGCATCTGCTCCATTTGTTCAAATCAGCCCAAACTATAATGTCAGGAAGTACATGGGTGATAAAAGTAAAAGAAAATAAAAAATCAAGAGTGATTACCTATATGTGGGAGGTGAAAAACTGTGGCTAGCAAAGGTCACCAAGGGGCCCCAGGTCACTGCAATGTCCCATTTCCTGACCCCAAAGGGGGTCATTTTAAAATAACCCATTAAGGGCTGGGGGGTTGTGGCTCAGCGATAGGGCACTTGCCTGGCATGTGCGCGGCCTGGGTTCGATCCTCAGCACCACGTAAACATAAATGCATTGCATTGTGTACAACTAAAGCAAATAAATAAATTTTTTTTTTTTTTTTTTGGTACCGGGGATTGAACTCAGGGGCACTTGACCACTGGGCCACATCCCCAGCCCTAAATAAATATTTTTTAAAAATAAAATAAATAAAATAACCCATTAAGTTTTACATTCTATGCACTTTTTTTTTGTTGTTTGTTTGGTTTTTTTGTACTGGAAATTGAACCCAGGGCCCCAAGCATGCCAGGCAAGTGCTCCTGCACTGGGTGATGTCCTCAGCCCTTAGGCACTGTTCTGAATGTATGTCACATTTCACAATAAACAAGATTTAAAGCAAAACAAAAATAAAATTAATACAAAGGAAAAGTGGTATCTTTGTCATAACTCTAAAAATGAGATCATGGAACTCAAAGTCCTTCAACATTCATCTCCAGTCTTTTCCCCGCCACGATCACCTGTGTTCACAAGGCACCTGCCACACTTGCTCCCAACTATGTGCTTTTTTTTTTCCTTTACTTATGATCCCACTGTCTAGAAAACCATGCAGACACAATCATCCTTCTGTCAGACTAACTGCAAATTGTCAGTCAAAATGCTGCCAAGGTGTCTCTCCTGAGAGAAACCTTTTCAGGAGACAGACTGTAGAGTCAGACTGCCTGGTCCAAATTCCAGATCTGTCATTTACTAGTTGTGTGACCTTGATCAAAGTGCTCACTTTAGTTTTATAGCTTTTTCATCTGTAAAACAAGATAAAAATGCTACCTGCCGCAAGAGGTTGCAGTGAGGACTGAATGGGTGAACACGAGTGCTTGCAACGTGCCTGGACAGAGGAACTCTAGGTTAACACTAGCTCTTATTATTACCAATGCACTCGATAACCTCACCGACCCCACCCCTGCCCTGTTAGCTACTTCTCTGGGTTTCCAAGGCCCAGTATTATATAGCTTATTTTCTTGTATATAGCTTTCACAGACAGTTCATTCCAGGTGAGGGGACTAAATCTTTCAAATCTCAATCCTCCAACGTGTAGCACAGAGCCTGGCATGCAGGGGATGCTCAAGAATTAACAAGCTAACTCCAAACCTGCACCTCTCTCACACTCCGGGGCAGCCTTCTGGCACTTCCCTATCCTGTGTGAAGCACAGTCTCGATGGGACTCCTACCCGAGAACATGGCGTGCCCGCGCCAGGCAGCAACAAATGAGGCGGGTGCTACATGTCCTGTCTACCTGCTGCCAGGCTGCCACAAGGCTTCAATGATTATGACTACCAAAGTATGTTTTCAAGTATGAAGCTCTACTATATATGGTTTCAGTGACTTATTAAAACAACAGGATTACTGTTAGTTTGCAAAACTAGAAAGGTAATAAACACTTAACATAATGTAAAATTGTTATCTGATATAATCTAATACATATGTGTATATATGAATTTTTTTTTTTTTGGTTAAAAATATCTTGCAGCCAGGCACAGTGGCACACTCCTATAATCCTAGCAGCTCAGGAGGCTGACACAGGAGGATCACGAGTTCAAAGCCAGCCTCACCAATTTAGCAAGGCCCTAAGCAAGTCGATGAGACCCTGTCTCTAATAAAATACAAAAAAGGGCTGGGGATGTGGCTCAGTGGTTAAGTGCCCCTGGGTTTAATTCCCGGTACAAAAAAAAAAAAAAAAAAAAAATCTTGTAATGAAATTTTTTAATTTTCACTTTTAGACATTTCTCATATGGTTACCAATGACTTATGTAATATCAAAACAAATACTTGTGCATATGAGCATTCACAGCAGCATTATTACAATAGCTCAACAGGGGAACCAACTAAATGTCCATCAGCTGTGACCGGGTAAACACCCTGGGGTACATGCACCCAGCAGAAGACTACTCAGCAATAAACAGGAACTAGCTGCTATTGATATACATGACAACATGGATGAGCCTCAAAAACATCGTGCTCAGTGAAATGATTTTATTTATATGAAATGTCTAAAAAGGCAGATCTAGAGATAGAAGGCAAGTTAGAGGGCACCTAGGATGGGGAGTGGGAACAGGACTGACAGTGAATGGCCAATGGGAAACGCTGAACTGTGATGATGATCATAAAACTGTGTAAATTTATTAGAAATGTTTTAATTGTACACCTAAAGTGGGTGGATTTTATGGTATGCAAATTATACCTCAGTGAAGCTGGGGTTTTTTAAATGAAAATATTTGGCACTCTCTTACAGCTAGCTATTAGTCTGATATCTTTAAAATCTCATCCACACACGGGAGACCAAATCACTTAAGAGCCAAGCATGGTGGCGCACACCTATAGTCCCAGCTACTTAGGAGGCTGAGGTAGGAGGCAGCCTGAACAACTCAGAGAGACCCTGTCTCAAAATAAAAAATAAAAATGGACTGGGGATGTAGTTCAGTGGTAAAGCACCCCTAGGTTCAGTCCCCCATATCAGAAAAATAAATAAATAAAAATTGAAGAAATATATAAACCAGCACCCTTCAAAAGGCTCACATACTGCATCTGACTCTCTTTTGCTTCTTTCCATCTGAAACAGCCCCCTACAGTAGGTCCCCCTCCTTTTTCTTAAATGGTATCAACTTTTTTTAAAGATGCCAGACCAACTGTTTTGTAGAAAGTTTCTCATTCTAGTCAGGCACAGTAGCCCACGCCTGTAATCCCAGCAATTTGGGAGAATGAGGCAGGAGGATTGCAAATTCAAGGCCAGCCTCAGCAACTTAGACCCTGTCTTAAAGTAAAAAACAAAAAAGGGCTGGGGTGTAGCTCAGTGGTAGAATGTCCCTTGGCTCAATCCCTAACACTAAAAAAAGAAAAGAACCCCCACAAAAGACCTCCCTCACTTCAAACAACAACAAAAATACCACGCTGCTTTCTCTATACTCATTTTCCAACCTAGGAGTTTTCCTTGTCATCTGTTTACTACATCCTACCTACACACATACACACGCTTTGGCCCCATAGGCATTTACCATTACAAACACAAGGGTGGGGGGAAAAAGAAGATTTAATTTTTAAAATGGTATAATTGCACACATGACCATTTGGCATAATGTCCCCTCCCTTGTTTTGTTGTCCCAACAGCAAGCATAAAAGAATGATAAATACTCAAAGTACAATGTAAAACGAGATCAAAATAATGACAATATACACAACAAAACAGGATTTCTAAATAAGAAATAGTATTTCTTTTCTAAATAAGGTTTAAGCTAGCCCTTAGAAATTAACAGTTCTTTTATACAAATATACTATAGTACTTCAGATTAAATTCTACGAGTCCTAAAATGCTGCCAAATTAGTTTGCTGAACTGGAATTGTTAAATTGGATACTGCTTAAAGTAGGTCACTGGCTCGGGCATGAAAGTATTTGGTAATGCAGAGATCCACTTGCGAAGTCATCTGTCATAATGAGATCTGACTTAGACAAAACAAAAGAAACTACATTGGCTGGGTATCAACTGTCACTTGTATTTTATTCAGATAAATCTCAGTTTAGATTTATCTCAAATTCTTGGATAGGGAAATATGATGAAAGAAGTGTTTCTGAAAGAGCAAATCTGGTGTCAATGTTTTTAAAAAATGCCTCTTTTGCTTCCTACCCTTTGTCCTTCACATCTACTCAGTCTCCAAAGCCCATTAATCCTTCTTCTTTTTTTGTGTGTGTGGTGCTAGGGATTGAACCCAGGGCCCTGTGCATGTGAAGCCAGCACTCTACCAGCTGAGCTTTATCCCCAGCCCCCAGTAATCCTTCTTTTGAAATGTCTTTCAGTTTTATTCCTCCCTCATCACTTCTACTCTCACTATTAAAGTCCCAATTTGTGTCAGAAATTATTAAAGGACAGAAAAGCTAGAAAAAGAAGCCAAACTAGAGGCAAGTGGGGTAATCCAGGAGGTAAGTAAAGAGGACTTGGCCTAAAGCAGTGGTTATCAAAGTGTGGTCCTCAGACCAGCATCAATAACATCAGCTGAGATCCTAGTAAACAGGAAAAATTTCAAGACCTTACCTCAAACGGACTGAACCAGGAATTTTGTATTGATTAATAATCCTTCCAGGTGATTCTGATGTAGGCTAAAGTTTGAAAATCACTGGTTTATCTATAAGTAGAAGATGAAGGAATGGGCCAAGATGGGGAGAGAATTTGGGAACCTGCTGAAAACTTTTACTGTGGGTCCCCCCAATCTCTAACACACCATATCAAAAAAGAACGCTTCTCCAAACCTGTCTCCAAGTGCTATTCACTTTTTTATTTTTTAGTACCAGGGACTGAACCCAGAGATGCTTGAAAACTGGCCACATCTCAGCCCTTTTTTAAAATTTTATTTAGAGACAGGGTTTTGCTGAGTAGCTTAGGGCCTTGCTAAGTTGCTGAGGCTGTCTTTGAACTTGTGTTCCTCCTGCCTCAGCCTTACTGAGCTGCTGGGATTACAGAAATGTGTCACAGTGCCTGGCTGTTATTCACTTTTGATATCACCAACCCCCACATTTCTTAGGTTCAATTGTCCTTCCCTCTACTCTCCACCCAATATGGTATGAATCTTGTTGATTTTTTGAGTAGGAAAAAAATGTACCATATATGGGAAATTATGATTAAAAGGGTGCTTCGAATCAATGGAGAAAAGGTAAGTATTGAACAAATAAATGGTCTGGAATAACTGGCTAGTCACTGTAGGAGTGTAGAGTGGGAAGCTATATTCCTGATTTCATATATCCACTTTATACACCAAAATAAAATTTCAGGTAAACCAAACAACTCAATTTAAAAACCATTACAGGAGTGCACACCCGTAATCCCAGCTACTCAGGAGGCTGAGACAAGAGGATCATAAATTCAAGACCGACTTCAGCCACTTAACAGGACCATATCACAAAATAAAAAATAAAAAGAGTTGGGGCTGTAGTTCAGTGGCAAAGTGCCCAAGGGCTCAATCCCCAGAATCACAATCCATCAACCAATTTTTTAAAAAAGTAGCAGTGAAATTATGGGTAAAAAAATTTTATTATCTTGAATTGTTGAAAATTTTTTTAAAGCAAGATAATTTCACTCCAAAAGCATAAAAACAATAATTAATAAATTTTATTACATAAAAAGATAAAGCTGGGAGTGGTGGTATACACCTACAGTCTCAGCTACTTTGGAGGCTGAGGCAGGAAAATTGTTTGAGCCCAGAAGTTTGAGGTCAGCTTGAACAACACTAGCAAAAACCAACCTCAAAAAACAAAATGCAACAAAAATATAATAATTTTTTTATTATTTAAAAAATTTTAGTATTTTTGATCACCTGGAGAATAGGTAAAGACTAAGATTGATATGCAAAGGTGTGGAGTCAGAGACACTATCATATACTGATGGTAAGATACAACATTTGGAGATCAGGTTTGGAGAAGAGTTCTTTTTCACAGGTTGGGTTGAAGACTAGGGGAACATTGTGGTAAAAATTGTCAGCAGATCCCCAAATTCTCCCTGCACCTTGGCCCATTCCTTCCTCTCCTAACGAGTTTCTACAGCATCATATAACATCTAGGGGCTGGGGTTGTGGCTCAGTGGTAAAGCACTTGCCTAGCATTCATTAGGTACTGGGTTCAATCCCCAGCACCACATTAATATAAAAGTTAAAAAAAAAAAAAAAAGAAGTAACATCTACCAAAACTTAAAATAGGCATTTCTTTGATAATATAATTCCACATATTCTACAAAAAAGAATCCCCAAAACTCAGAAGTTTTACACAAGAATATACTTGTGTAAAGATGTTAACTGCTACCACTAGTGTATTATTTGTAATCCTGAACTGATAACAACCTTTATGTCAACCACTAGGAACTGGTAATAGAAATAATAGAATATGACACAGTCATTAAAAAGGAGGAAGTAAAACTAACATGGAAGATGCTCACAACATCTTGTTAGACTAAAATCAAAGAACCATCATAGCACCTGGCACGGTGGTGCACACCTGTAATCCCAGCACTTGGGAGGCTTAAGCAGGAGGATCACAAGTTTAAAGCCAGCCTCAGCAATGGTGAGGCACTTAGCAACTCAGTGAGACCCTGTCTCTAATAAAATACCAAAAAAAAAGGGCTGGGGATGTGGCCCAGTGGTCGAGTGCCTCTGAGTTCAATCCCCGGTACCAAATAAAATAAAATAAAATAAAAAGAACCATCATAGCTGGATGAGGTGGCACATGCCTCTAATCCCAGCTACTGAGGAGGCTGAGGCAGGACTATCACAAATTTGGCAGGGGGGAGGCTTGCCTAGTTTGTGCAAGGCCTTAGGTTCAATCCCCTCCCCAGAGTACTGCAAAAATAAAACAAAAAAGGAACCATCATAAAACACTATGTATAGTCTAGTCCCTTATTAGTATATATACATACATACATATAACATACACTATGTACTCTATATGAATATTCATAATGTTGACAATAGATAATATAGTAACTGAAAAGAAAGGATGCAGGAAAGTCTGGTGAGACATAGAAAAGCCTTTAAAAGCAGATTATCTTTAAGAAGTGAGGTGGAATAATATTGTTTTGTACTTTATAAACTTCAAGTCCTTTACAAAGAGCATAAAGTCTCTTAAAATAAAAAAATAAATCTGATCATGCCACTTCTTTATTTACAAAGTTCCAAAGTTTCCCAAGTCTATTATAGAGAACACAGTCCAAACTCCCCATTCAGACATAAGTACAGTCCAGCTATGCCACCTGACACCCACCATCACTAGGGTGAACTCCCCTGACAGGCAGGTTGGGAAGAGGTCTGTTCCCTTCCTCTGTTATGTCCTACCACATGGCCTCTAACTATCACCTCTAATGACCCTTTCTGTCATTATGGGAGCTTTTGTTGTAAAGATGTTTGCACAACAGAAAATTGAGAAATAAATAGTGTTGAACAGAGCTGCTAAAGAAAGAAAGAAATCAATCAATCAATCAACAGATTTCTTCTCTATTAACTTTTTTTTTTTTTTTTTTTTTGGTACCGGGGATTGAACTCAGGGGCACTTGACCACTGGGCCACATCCCCATCCCTTTTTTATATTTTATTTAAAGACAGGGTCTCACTGAGTTGCTAAGTGCCTTGCCATTGCTGAGGCTGGCTTTGAACTCGCGATCCTTCTGCCTCAGCCTCCGAAGTGCTGGGATTACAGGCTTGTGCCACCACATCCGGGGCTCTATTAACTGCTTTTGTGGAAAAATAAGTTCACATGCCAGGCTGATCAATACAACCCCACTACTAAAACCCCAAACCTAAACTTAACATTGTGCTTTCTGGATAAAAAACATGAATAGTTTTCTAATCTCTTCAGCCAAGGTATAATGGTAAGGGGGTGTGAGTATTTGAACAACATCCTAATCAAGTCCCATTATCCATCTTGGAAGCTCAAACTCACTCAAGTTGTCAAGGTATCCCAACATCACACCACCTGTATGTGACTGCAAGTGCAACCCAGGATTCAAGTAATAAAAACATTCTATTTCTGCAAGAAATTTAGATGCTTTCAAAAAACACAACACTATGCTTGCTCATAATGCTCAGTGTTACCTGGGCTCATAATGCTATGCTCCAATCATCCCATAATATGCAGGGTTTCCTAAGTGTTAATTGGCTCATAACTGTCCTCACAGAACTCTTAAATGACTGCCATTCCAGTAGTTCCATATGCCCAAAGATCTAGAATCTGAAATCTCATATAATTTTGGCCATGGTCTTGGCATTTAGTGGCTGACCATTTATTGCCAATATCAATGTGTTCAATACAGCAGACAGTGATTACTGAAAGTGGTGCCATAATTATGCTTATGTTTCTAAGATGATCAACTCAGTAAAATACACTCATCTGGGATTGAGGATGAGAAGGATGCAGAGGGCTGCACTGCATGGACGGGCCAGGCTTGAGTTAGCAGCCCAGCTACCTGATGACAACAGGGATGAACCTTGTCACTATCAATCACATCTGCCTAGAGTATGGGGTTTATAGTGTATATAGTACTTGTCATTTTTGTGTCAATGTCCATCTCCCCTATCAAAGTGGGTACCTTACTCATCTGTATATTCACAGTGGCCTGTACTCACAGGGTAGGTACTCATTAAATGTTTGCTAAATTAATGAAGCATGTATGCTAAGAAGCAGACATCACGTGAGTGGGCACGTGAGAAACTGGTGGTTGCCTAATCTTCCTACTGGAATCCAGTTTCAGTTAGTGGTAACCTTGTACTTGGCTAGAAAGCTACATTTCCCAACCTTTCTTAGATAGAGGTGGCCACATGTCATAGCTCTGGCCAGCGATGCACATTAGAAGAGGCACACCTTGTGTGCCTCATCTTGGAGGTATGGTGGTGCTGAGAGGGAAGCAGAGAAATCACTTTGCCACCATCAGAAGCAGCACACCTAAGGATGGATCAAAGGAATCCGAGACATAAACAATACTGTGGAGTGACTATATCTGCCTTGGACTATTTATTTCTCAATTTTCTGTTGTACAACAGAAAACAAATCTCTATTTGGATAAAGCAAAGTTAGTCCATTACATGTTGCTTAATTTATTCCTTATTGATAAAAACATATGAAAGTAGAGAGAAGAGTTGTAAAGCTACTGTAAAATCTAAAGAACAAAAATATTTCCTCATAACTGAAAGTGGTCAATTTCTTTTTTGGTCATATAATGACTTTGGAGTGAATGATTTCATTAAATGAAAACTCTCTAGTTAGTAGCTCAGTGATATTCGAGATGATCTAATCAAATCAAAATGTTTGGAAAGAGTGTTGACGCTTATATACTCTGACACATATTGCAGTATCATCAGCAATAAGACCAACTAAAACAGATTAACATCCAAGCTCACGAGAAATTAGCAAAAATCTCCTCTCAACTACATGGAAGTGGTAATCAAAACTGAGTGTAAAATAAAACTGAAAACATTTGAAAAAGCACCTGCAGAAGGCTATTCAGGCTGCATATTAAATTTCTGTCTTATCCAACATATTCTACATTGAACATCTGGCCTTTTCACAAGCTAGTTCCTACCAATGTGATGTTAAAGACACTTTTTGTTTAAGTAACAGCCACTGGGAAATTTTAATCCAATTCAAGGGCAGTTCAGCTGTAGTTCATACGCACGTCTGAAGAAATGTAAGTAAAACAGCTGTTTCAAATCTTAATAGCTTCTACCCAAAATTCTCTAGCCACAGGAATCACACATTTAATATTTAGCTTCAGAACACTTTCACCAAGTTATTCTTAACACTACTTTGCTGTATTTTTTTAAAATATTTATTTATTTGCTTTAATTGTACACAATGCATTTGTTTTTACATGGTGCTGAGGATCAAACCCGGGCCGCGCACGTGCGAAGCAAGCGCTCTACTGCTGAGCCACAACCCCAGCCCACTTTGTTGTATTTTTCATGTATTTCATATATTTTCTCCTGGGTTTGGTAAGTATTTGCTACCAAAATACTGTTATTTCATCAATTTTGAGATGCACTTTTTTTAACACCTTGATATCTCTGAAGTCCAGGCATGTTTTATAATTAATGCCACCTTACACAATTAATTAATCGGCAGCATTATTTTTTAGTGAAGCATTTTGTTTGTCTTGTGATTGACGGCATCATAAAATCAGTTAAATATGGTAATTAGTAGTAATCCCTAACAGTTACTGAACGCACACCATGAACCAATCACAATGTTTTACATTCAATAGCTCACCTACTTATCAAAACATTCCACAATGTAGGTACTACTGTAATTCCATTTTATAAAGAAAACTGAATCAAAGAAGTTAAATAATATCGCCATTCGCAGCAGAGCTCAAATTGACTCCAAAGCTCAAGCTCATAACTATTGTGTCATAACTAAAAGTTCAAAAACACATCTTCATCCATTCATAATAAACATGATCTCATATTTCAAAATTATTTTGCCCTCATTCTTGAAAGATGGTGATTTTTCTTCCAGCACTTTGACAATGGCATTCAGTCTTGTGGCTTCCACTATTGCAGAGAAATCACCCATCAGTTTGCACTTGAAAGCAGTCTGCTTCTTTTTCTTTCTGTGTTAAGATCTTGTGTTGGGCCAATGAATCTGGGTGATGTTTCTCTTTTTTCATCCAATTTGAGCTTCCTGATTCAGAGAATTCAAGTCTTTCATCAATCTTGGAAAATCTTTTCAAATATTGCCTCTGCAGTTTTTCTTTTACTTTTCTCTTTGCTGTTCTAGGAATTGAACCCAGAGCCTTGCACATGCTAGGTAAGTGCTCTGCCACTGAGCTATATTTTCAGTGCTTTTTAAAATTTTATTGAGACAAAGTCTTGTTAAGTTGCCCAGGCTGGCCTCAAATTTGCCATCTTCTTGCCTCTACCTCCTGAGTAGCTGAGATTACAGGTGTGTTCCACCATATCCAGCTCCCCCAATTTTTCTATTCTCTCTTTTGGGAACTCTGATTATACGTTACATTAGACCTTTTTCAAACCTCCCATATCCTGGGCTTGGTATGGGTGATTTCTTTATCTTTTGGTTCATTAAGTCTCTCTTTATCTGTGTCTGATCTACTGTTTAACTTGTTACCTAGGTTCAATAATTATGTTCTTTATTTCTTTTTTTTAAATATTTATTTATTTGTTCTTTTTAGTTGTACACAATGTATTTATTCTTTACGTGGTGCTGAGGATCGAACCCGGGCCGCGCACGTGCTAGGCGAGCGCTCTACTGCTAAGCCACAATCCCAGCCCTGTTCTTTATTTCTAAAATGTTTTTTTTTTCCTCACATTTTGATTTGTTCAAATTAACAAGTTATGTATATTTGTTATATATAGCATGTTTTGAAATATATGTACATTATAAAATGGCTAAATCAATGAAATGGTTCTTTTTCAAATATACCTGTTTTTTTTTTTTTAATTATTATTATAGCTAGCTGGATACCTCTATAGTGACATATACCAGATTAAACACAGTTCTGACATACAGGATTTCTGGCCTTGTTATACCTGACAATCTCAGTTGCCTAATTATCCCTTCAACAACTGTTTTGTATTTCTTTGAAATTATTATGTATACTTATTTTATGTGCAGTTTCCAGTAATTACAATATTGGAGTCTTCAAATTTGATTATTTTTGTTGTTTCTGCTGTTTTGTAATTTTCATTGCAGGCTTTTGTTCTCAATTTTTTATTTGTAGGGCTTCTTTTTTTTAAATATTTATTTATTTGCTTTAGTTGTACACCATGCGTTTATTTTTATGTGGTGCTGGGGATCAAACCCGGGCCGCACATGTGCTAGGCGAGCGCTCTACCGCTGAGCCACAACCCCAGCCCCCGGTTTATTTTTTAATTTGAGACAGTCTCACTAAATTGTCCCAGACTGCCCAGTCTCCTGAGTAGCTGGGATTATAGGTGTATACCACCACACCGGGCTCCCTAGTCCTTCAAGTTTTAAGGATTACTTTTTAGGAAAAAAACACAAAAAATCTTGCCTTATAATCATAAATAATTATATGGAATCAAATCAAATAAGCTCTATCTAAAGCAGTCCAGCTTCTGTTTCCGTCCCCTCCGATTCCTTCTTCTCTTTCTCATAGTTAAGAACTGTTTAAGCTTTTATGACTTGCTCTTCCACTTTCAAAAACATAAACTGCAGATACTGAGATTTACACATGAGAAAAACTCTTGCATCACAGCGACAGAGGAGCAGAGCACAAAGACTGGCTCTGAGGGAGAAGGCCTGCAGCCCAGTTGCTGCATCGCCACCTATTAGCTGCCTGCGAATCACCTAATATTTCAGAACCCTAGTCCGCTTTTCTAGATTATGAGAAAAACAATAAACATCCACTTTACAAGACTGCTATGAGGATTGAAAGACATGAAAGTCTTTCTTTCAGAGGTACAACTGCATGTGAATGCTTGCTAGGAGAAAATGCTTCTGAAGGTCAGCCTAAAACAATTCTACTTATAATAAAAGACTCTTTCACTCTTAGGTACAATGTAAGCAGAAATAATTTTCAAACCATTTTTTTCTTTAAAAGAACCTTCCAGAAGTAGAGAAGATGAACTCAGCTAGAGTTCCCAGCTTCTCCCAGGTAAAGGAACAAGGGGTCCTGGGAAGTGTTATGTGGAGGTCTGGCCCTTAAGAGTTTAGGTCACCTAGGATTGAATGGGTTGAGTAGCTGTAGTTCTGGAGCTTTAGGGGGACCTAGGCCGAGAGCACCCTGCACAATCCTGTCTACACCTCCAGCTCTTCTCCTCCACCCTGCCTTCCTCTCCTGTCTCCACCACTCCAGCTCTTTTCACTTCCTCAAAGGCTTCAAGCAATTTCCTCCCTGAGCACCTTCAAACAGGCCGGTCCCTGTACCTAAAGGCTCTTGCCCAAAATTTCCATGTGGCCAATTCCCTACTCCTCCTTCAAATATTTGCTGTAAATGTTACTTTCTCAAAGTGGTCACCTTCCCCTGTCTCCCAAACCAAGTCATATCCCCCAGTTAATCCCTTTTACAGCTCTCTGAAGCACCCCATCCCCACCCCCGCAAAAGGCATTAACCAAAGTGTGGATGACATGTGTAGTTACAGGATTACTTAACAGTCTTTCTTCCACTAGATGAAGTCTGTGATGGTCAGTGTGGCATATGCTTCGTTTCTTTCTTTATCCCCAGTTGCTAGTAACATGCCTGGTATAGAGCAGATGCTCAGCTTGTTGAATAAGTGAGAGAATTAGAAGCTTAATACTTTATGTATAAAAACTACTAAACTAGATTTTGAATACTGGGAAAGAGAGAAGGATCAATTGTTAAGACACAGGAAGAAAACCTATATTCCAGACTTCCTATAGGAGAGCAATATTGCATTCCTAACTTGATTCATAATTTAAATATATAATCATTCTGTGTATTGTCATCTGTATACTAAAGTTTTGTGATCAAAATATCCAGAAACATTTCTCATGCCTCTCACAAAACTTAAGATTTTTCACTTGTGACGCAGCACAAGCTGAGGGGAGTATGACAAAGCAAAAAATTTCCAAACAAAATACCATGCCCTGCCGAAAATGCCAAGAAGACAACATGTGGCTGTGGAGGGGGGTCCGCAGGGAGAGTGAGCCTAGAGATGAAGACAGGCAGGAAATATAGCAACTAAATGCTATAATGATTACCTTTAAATACTGGTTCATATGTAGTTGGAAATATGAAAAGCTTATTAGTATCTCTCTTTACTGGACAAGATGAATAAAATAGCCGGGCGCAGTGGCGCACACCTGTAATCCCAGCACTTGGGAGGCTGAGGCAGGAGGATCACGAGTTCAAAGCCAGCCTCAGCAATGGCGAGGCACTTAGCAACTCAGTGAGACCTTGTCTCTAATAGAATACAAAAAAGGGCTGGGGATGTGGCCCAGTGGTCAAGTGCCCTGGTTCAATCCCTGGTACCAAAAGAAAAAAAAATGAATAAAATATGGCAGGCAGAAGACAAATAATTTAAAAGCACAGTGATAAAAGAAAAATTCTAAGCTGCCCTAAATTTATTTATTTTAGGTGCAAGAGATGGCCCCCAGGCCTTGCACATGCTAAGCAGGCATTATACCAGTACTGTGCTCTCCTAAACTTGATTCTAAGGACAGGAGGATGAGGGAGAAGAGATAAGGGAAGTTAATCAGTTTACATTGGCTGGGGGGGTTGGGAGGGGAATGCAGACAGGTTCACATTTCCGAATGCATGCAGAAATCTTGATTTAGATCCCACCCTAGTCCTGAGCCCTATTATATATAAACTTTCTGGACTGTTTACCCCAACCAACCAGAAGCCACAATTACTTCTTCCTATCCCAAAGCTTTCCCTAATTCACAGAATCTCACCTCTTTTCCTTAAAGCCAATGTAGGTTTTGCCTTCCTTCCCAAGTTTTCATCATAAAACCAACACTCTTGGCTGTGGCCCCACGGACGTATTTCCAACCGCTACTTAGTCCTGCTGATGATAGTTGCAGGAACTTGTCCCAGGTGGTGATCCTTTTACTGGTTACCATCAGTAACAGCTCAGAAAATCCTTTTTATTTCAGAGGGTCGCAGGAGTTTTTATTCAACAAGAGCTAAAATTTCACTTTTTTCCCCCCAATAAGCTTAATTTCCCTGCAAACTAACAAATGAAAACACTCCATATTTCATAGATTAAAGAAAAAGGAGCCAGGCATGGTAGTGTACACCTATAATCCTAACGACTCAGGAGTCTGGGGCAGGAAGATTCAAAGTTGAAGGCCAGTCTAGGGAACTTAGTGAGACTCTCAAAATTTAAAAAACAAAACAAACAAGTGTGCCTGGGGCTGGGGGGGGGTGAGGGTGGAGGCTGGGGATGTGGCGGCTCAGTAGTACAGTACCCTCAATTCAATCCCAATTCCACCACCACCAAAAAAAAAAAAAAAAAAGATGACGACAAAGAAGAAAGAAAAAGAAAAACAGAGATCTTTTTGAATTCTACAGAGATGATTATTATTATTTATTTTTATTTTTTATTATTATTATTATTTTTCTTTTTTTTGGCACTGGGGATCTAACCCATGGCTTTCTGCCACTGAGTTACATCTCCAGCCCTTTTTACTTTTTATTTTGAGACAGGGTCTCACTAAATTGCTTAAGGCCTTGATAAATTGCTGAGGCTGGCTTTGAACTTGTGATCTCCTGCCTCAGCCTCCGAAGTTGCTGGAATTACAGGCATGCACCACCACACCTGGCTTGAATTCTACAGATTCTAATAAGCACCTGTTATGGTTTGGATAAGTATCCCCAGAAGGTGCATGTCTTAAAGAATTTGTTCCCATCTCTCAGTGCTATTGGAAGGTGGTGGAACCTTTAAGAGACAGGGCCTAATGAGAAGTCTTTAGGTCACTGGGGTGTGTCCTTGAAGGGGCTAGTGGGAGCCTTCTCCCTCTTTTGCTCCCTGGCCACAAGGTGAGTAGTCACACTCTGCCAAGTGCTCCCACCATGCTGTGCTTGCTGTCTGCTTGCTAGCCTAGAAGGAATGAGGCCAACTGATTGTGTGTGGACTGAAACATCCAAAATTGCAAGCCAAGCTGGGTGTGGTGCACAGGTCTGTAATCCCAGCAACTCAGAAGGCTGAGGCAGAAAGCTAGCAAATTCAAAGCCAGCCTCAGCAATTTAGCAAGCCCTGTCTCAAAATAAAAAATATTTAAAGGATAGGGAATGTAGCTCAGGGGTAAAGCACCCCTTGGTTCAATCCCCAGCACCAAACTAAAACAAACCTGCAAGCCAAAATCCTTTTCTTTTTATAGATTTGTTATCTCAGATATTTGTTACAGTGACAAAAAACTGCCTAATACAGCACCTCTCAAAAGGTCAGTAATACACACCCAAGCATCTGAAATGTACCTCCATATATCTTTTCCTGCTGAATGAACCAGAACTCCTTTAAGAAATGGCTGGTTCAGAACTAGGGCAGAAAATGCAAAAGATGAGCCCAGATAACTCATCATAACAAAAGCAAGGATGCACCAGGCATGGTGGCACACGCCTATAATCCCAGCTACTTGAGAGGCTAAGGCAGAAGGATTAAAAGTTCAAAGCCAGCCTCAGCAATTTAGCGAGATCCTAAGAAACTTAGTCAGACTCTGTCTCAAAATAAAAATAAAATTTCAGTGGTAAAATGTTCTCAGGGGCTGGGGTTGTGGCTCAGCGGCAGAGCGTTCGCCTCACACGTGCGCGGCCCGGGTTCGATCCTCAGCACCATGTAAACATAAATGCATTATTGCATTGTGTACAACTAAAGTAAATAAATAAATATTTTAAAAAAAAAAATGTTCTCAGGTTCATTCCTAGTACGAACAAAACAACAAAAAAAAAAAAAAAAAAAAAAAAAAAGCTAAGATGTTATCAAAAGTCTTCAAAAGCTAACATGAAAAGGACCCTCCCACTAGTCAAGAATGGGACAATTTGAGCATTAAGTAAAACTGATTAGTAGAATAGATTCACCTCTATAAAATACATTATAATCCAGGGCTGGGATTGTGGCCCAGAGGTAGAGAGCTCGCCTAGCACGTGCGATTGCTGGATCCATGGACACAATACCTTTATTTTTTATTTATTTTTATGTGGTGCTGAGGATCAAACTCAGTGCCTCACACATCCCAGGCAAGTGCTCTGCCACTGAGCCACAACTCCAACCCTAAAAAAAAAAATTTTTTTAAATAATAAAATAAAAAACATTATAATCCATGAATCCACAATTTTTTAAAATGCCTGATTAGTCTCCTTTAGAGAATGCTAGGAAGTCAAATAATAATATAATAATAATTATTATTATTGTTATTTTAGTACCAGGGATTGAACCCAGGGGTTCCTAACCACGGAGCCACACCCCCAGTCCGCCCCCTCCTCCCCTTTTTTTTTTTTGGTATTAGGGATTAAACCCAGGGGCATGTAACCACTGAGTCACATCCCCAGCCCTTTTAATTTTTTTTTTTTTTTTTTTTTTTTTTTTTTTTTTTAAGTTTTTAAAAATCATTTTATTTTTTACTTGTTCTTTTTAGATATACATGACAGTAGAGTGTATTTTAAGATATTATACATACATGGAGTATACTTATTCTAATTAGGATCCCATTCTTGTGGTTGTACATGATGAAGAGTTTCACTGGTTGTGCATTCACATATGAACATATGAAAGGAACTACAAGGGATTCTTGTGCTGTGTAATCTCGAACACATGCCTGTGTTTATTTCATCTTTTTTCTTGGTTTTGTAAGATCTGCCCATATCCCTTTAAAAGCTTCACCTTTTAAAAAATTGTGCATATTAATTATACAGAATGGTAGATTTCATTGTGGCACATTCATGTATACACAGAAACATAATCTCATTAATTTAATTCCCCCACACCTTTCCCAGGTTCCTCTCCTCCTTCCCCTGATCCCTTTCCACTCCCCCACTGATCTACCTTCTAATTTCCTGGAGTCCTGATATTTCCTAATTTTTTTCCTTCTAGCTTCAACATACGAGAGAAAACACAGGTACCTCTCTCTCTGAGTTTGACCTATTTTCCTCAAAATTATATTTTGCTCCAATTTCATCCATTTTCTTGCAAATGACATTAAACAATGGTGTTTTCACCAGTCAAAACTTCACCTTTAAGAGTTTAGCCTCTATACTTCTATTCTTTGTTTAATACATCTCTGTACTTTGCCATGGTGAAACACTGTTGTGCAGAGTTTGAACCCATGGGTGGGCACATGCCCGGCAATTGTTCAACCACTAAGCTACACTGTCAGCTCCATACCACTTTTGTACAAGAAAAAAATATAACAAGCTGGACATTAGTATAAAAATCTTTTAGTATTAGAAGTAATATTTAAAATTAGTCTCTAAGACCCAACAAATTTGGGAGCTTAAAAAGAAAGAGTTCTTGCTTTACCCTTAAGTTTTTGTGTGCAAAAAAAAAAAAAAAAAAAGTTGCAGAATTTGTAGGCAAAATAGTTATTGTCTTCTTTTACTTTGTCACCTTTTGGTAGACTAATTAGTAACAGCTAGGTATAAGAAAGACATTGAATTCCATGCCCATTCATGTAGAAATACTCATGAGTGGGAATCTTGACTCAGTCATATAAGCAAATGTAGAGTTCTTTGAAGGACTTAAAATGAAATTAGGTTCTTGCTTTACAGAACTATGAAAATAAATTCCAGACTAAAAAAAAAAAATCCTAAACTCAAAAATTCCTCTTAAAAATAGCCAGAAGACAGCCAGGCTGTTGCTGCCTGAAGCGCTTGAAGCAACGGAGCCGCGGGAAGAACTTCAGAAGCAAACTGGAGACAAACAGCTTTTTATTCTGATAACTTTTCTCTCTGGTTCTAATAACGACTAACACACGCCAAAAACACACCCTAAAATGGCGCTGACTCGATCAGCAATTTCGGCCAAGTCACTCGAGATCACGCAACAATCCCGTGAGACTACGGGTGGCGACAAAGGCCAAATCTCCACGGCTCATAGTCAACCGCAATTCAAGCCAATCCCCAAACAGGGCTCCTGCATTTCCCCCTTTTTGTTTTAAAAGAGGTAATGCTCTAGGATGTCTATGTGCAACCAACATTCTTACCCGTCATCGGATAATCAAGGCTGTGCCCTTGACTCCTGTCTTAGGTTGATATGTCGGCCACATGAGACTGTCCCGTGCGACTGTGCCTGTCTTAGGTTGTCCCCCTCTGGGGACCTTTTAATTTTTTATTTCGAGACAGAGTCTTGCTAGTTGCTGAGGCTGGCTTTGAACCTGTGATCCTTCAACCTCAACCTCACAAGCTGCTGAAATTTATTATATTGAAAACAAGAAATAAAGGGAAAGAATAAAGTATTTATTTTCTAAATGAAGTATACCTCAGATTAACCTGAGTTATAAAATAAAGCTGCTGTAGTTAATAAGTGAAGAAAAATGACAGAAATAGAATATCACCATTTCTTAAATACTAGTTAGTAAACATATCCCAGTACTGCTCTTCATTGGCTGGAAACATCATAGTAAGATGAGACAACTGGCTATGTGCCTCTAAGTAAAGCACCTCCTAGAAAGTATTTTTGCCAAACAAAAAGAACCTGAATTAGATTAAGCCTCAAAGTATAACAACCAGTTTATATGAAATTCAAAATAGAGGAACACATAAAACTCTCTACAGGGATGCAATTAGCAAAATCCATAATGTTGAGAAACCACAGGACAAATGATCCAGACTATTTTTAAGATAGACTGAGGGGAAGAAGTGAGAGGAACCTATGGATGAAAAGAGATTTAGGCAACATTAACCATGCTTTGTTGGTCCCCTTTTTTGGAGCCTAATCAGAACACTGCTTTGTGACAGGAATTGATTTCTTAGATGTAATAATTGTGTTGTGCTTCTGTTTTAGAGATAGTCCTTGCCTTTAGAGACATACTCCAGAATGTTGACAAATGAGTGTTGGAGAGGCAGCACTCCGCAAATGATCTGTCCAGGGATGGCAAATCTACTTCCAAGACGTGCTGCTGGATGGACGCTTCAGCTCCTCTCCACTGTGAGCCTTTCCACAGGTTGCATCAAGTCCTCACAGTATGGCATTTCTACCTCTGTCCCTCAGACCACTCACTCTGAGGGAAGCTGACATGCTGCTTATGACTTAGTACAAGAAATGTCATGTGGGGCCGGGGTTGTGGCTCAGCGGTAGAGCGCTCGCCTAGCACGTGCGTGGCCCGGGTTCGATCCTCAGCACCATGTAAAAATAAAGGCATTGTGTACAACTAAAAGCAGAAGGCTATTTCTTACCCACTTCCCCTTACTCCACCACTCTCCCCAGCTTTTTAGCTAACGTCTTTGACTCTTCGTTGAGAACTTTAAAATCCACAATACAACCAGTGATCTGTCTTCTACTCAGGACCAGCTCTATAAACATACCTGAATCTTCACCAACCTTCCCTTCTTTCCCCTATTTTGACAGAAGTGGTGACTGTCCTCCTTCTGAAGAACGCTTATGCTCCTGATAACATCCCCTTCCCTCTACTCATTAACTCCAACCTTGCAATTAGTCCCTCTGTTTCCTCCATCCATCATCACTCACTCTCTCCTGATCATTCCCATCTGCATACATTTAATCTCAAGTACTTCCCCTTTGAAGGAAAAAAATTCTTTGGCCCCAAATACCCTTTTAGCTACCATTCCATTTCTCTGCTCCATTCACAGCCAAACTGTCAAAGTGTTAAAAATCTGCTATCTGCATTTTCGCACCTCCCATGCATGCTCTGTTCAATGTATTCTGATAAGACTTCTGTCTCCACCACCAGCAATATCCATACTGCCAATCCAAAAAATAGTTCATGCCTCATCCCATTGGGCTCTCAGGAGCACTAGATTCTGTGAATTGCTCCCTTCTTTAAATTATCTCTTTTGATTTCATTCAATCAATAATTACTGAACAATATCCCTGGCCACACACTGGCTGGAGATCCAGGGGCTTTTTTTTTTTTTTTTTTGTGGTACCGGGGATTGAACTCAGGGGCACTCGACCACTGGGCCACATCCCCAGCCCTTTTTTGTGTTTTTATTAGAGACAGAGTCTCACTGAGTTGCTAAGTGCCTCGCCATTGCTGAGGCTGGCTTTGAACTCAGGATCCTCCTGCCTCAGCCTCCCAAAGTGCTGGGATTACAGGCGTGCGCCACGGCGCCCAGCTCCAGGGGCTTCTATGGTACTTCACTCTCCTGACTTTCCTTCTGTTTTTGATTTCTCTTACTTCTCTCCTTTATCCTTCTCCGACCTCATCTCTAAATGTTAATAGCAATTCAGAATTTAGTACCAAGTCCCTTTCTCATTACCCTCTCCTTAAGTGACATCATCCACTCCCATGCTTTTAATTACTGTCCTTATATACAGTGAAAATTTTCAATATTTGCATCTATACCTGGGAAATTTCCTTGGAATTCCAGTTTTCCTACAATTACTTACTTGACATTTTCACTTGGATGCCTCAAAGCATCTAGACTTAATATAACCAAATTTTTATTCTTGACTTTCCCCCAAAAAACATTCCGTTTAAGTAAATCTCAGTAAATAACAATATACAGCTTTCAAGTAAGAAACCTTGATTCCTATCCCTTCCTCCTCTCCCACTTTTAATCCATCAGCAAATCCCACTGAGTCTAACACCAAATTATATCTTGAAAGTGTTTACTTCTCTCCCTCTCTCTTGCTGTTATCATCTCTCCCTTAAACTACCCCAATAGCTTCCCAACTGGCCTCTCTGCTCTTCTGAATTCTTCCAATCTTTTAGATACATACCTTTTAAAAATATAAATCAGATTACACTTGGCTTAAAAGTCTTCAACAGCTGGGATGTAGTTCAACAGCAGAGCACTGTTTAGGGCCCTGAGTTCAATCCCCAGCACAAAAAGAAGTCTTCGGCAGCACTACACTGTAACTATGCTCACCTATGAGCCTCTTCTCTTGGTCTTCCAGATCTTGAGTGACAGGGACTCTGCTTACCTGTGCCACGCTTCCTCACTCCACTGTAGCCACACTGACCTTGCAGTTTCTTGCCTAAGCTAAGCCTCTCCCATAGCTTGGAAGGCGCTACTCCCTCGGTCAGAAACACCCTCTCTGCTGACCAGCTCCTTCTCAATTTCCAGTCTCAGCTTAACTGTAAACTCTCGGGTCTTCCCTGACTTCACCTCTAATTGTCTTTCCTGATAGGTTCCTAACACTGGCTTTATTCACTTTCTTTACATAACATCTTATAATTATTTATTTTTGAAAATTTACAAACATATGCAAAAGTAGAGCAAAGAAAAGAATGAACCCAAAGATTTTCATTTTTGCTTTAACTACTTCCTAGTCACACCGTAAGCTGCAAGGGACAGAGATTATCATTTCTCTTTACCCACCTGTGGCCTTGCTCATTATCGGCCATGATAAATACTCAGTAATTGTTTTTGGTTTTGCTTTGAATGAGAAGGAAAGTTAAGGATGCCTGAAGAGAAGGATGGCATCTCTGTGAGCAGTGAAACAGGAAAGGGAGACCTCTGAGGACAGCTGGTAATTTATTCATCAGTCCATTCCTGCCAGGCCCTGGGAGAAGGATTGGATTTCAGAGATAAATAAAAGAAAGTCTTAGGCAAAATCTAGTAGAGACAGATATAATCATAGGTAGTACTCACTGAGAGCCACCTGTGTGCTGGATATAGAGCTACACATTTCAGAGGTACTGTCCCATTTAGTCCTCACAGTAACCCCATATGGAAGAAATTATTATCCCCATTTTGCACGTAAGAAAATTGAGGCTTAGAAACGTTAAATAATTGGCTGCAGGTCACAAAGCTGAAAAATAATAAAGCCAGGTTGAGTGCATAGGTTATTTAATTCCAAGGCCAAGCCATGAAATATCGGTAATTCCAGGTGTGTACTATGCCACAGAGTACTGTTAGACTGTTGAAGCAGAAGCTCACAGAAGGTGCGATGAAGTAAGCTGGGAAGCTGGTGAGGAGACGGGGCAGGGAGGCTCCTCCAGAGGAGACACCTGAGCTGAGCCTGAAAGCTTAAGCAGGAAACTGCCAGGCAGCGCAGTCTGAGGAAACAGCATGTGAGAAAAAACAAACAAAAAAACATGCAGGCACTTAAAGGAGCATCATCTACTCAGGATACTGCAAAGAATTCCAATTTTATTTTTTAAAACTGAGAGCAATGAATATCATTGTGCCAGGATTCTTTGCAGCCTGGCCCAGGGGAACCTGGGAAGGCTTAAGAGAAGACATGATCCTACATTGGATCTGAAGGACAGATAACCACATTAGAAGAAGAGGGCGGGCAAGGGAATGACTTGCACAAAGGAATAGCCATTTAATAAAGCAAGGACATGGGATTGCAAGAGTCTAGAGCTGGATCTGGCCAGTTCTGGGGGACTGGATTACAGGCAGTGGCAAGAGATGAGATTGGCAGCTGGATAAAGGTATGATCTTCAATGTCACTGCATGTTATTGTAAGAAATTTGGATTTAATGTTGAGTGTTTAAATAGGACAATGGCCTAATAAGATTCAATAACTCTTTACCAAAAATGCTTCAGAATCACAGTTATTAAAACAGTATGGCCCTCACTCAGGAATATAAAACCAACCAGAACCAAGAAATACATCTATGTGTACTACTAATGGAATTTGATGTATAATAAAGTTAGCATCTCAAGTCAGTAGAAAAAAATCATTCAATAAATGCCACAGGGACAACAGATTAACCATGTGAAAAACAAAAACATGTTAGACTGTCTCTTCTATATCATACAAGAAAATTAAATCCATTTATATTTGGGATTAAATATAAATAATAACATCATAATAACTCTTTTAAAAACAAAATAATATTTTACAGAGTAGAACATAGATGCTACAGGAATTTATTAGCTAAACAGGAGACTTCAAAGTAATGTTGTTCTGGTAGAAGACTAATGTGAGCTTGCTTCCCAACATGCAGGTCATCAAGTTCACTCTCCTGGAAAAGATTGGAGGCACTGACTGAGGCAGTGTTCCCACACCTTGCAGCTCCCCAGAATTGCCCACACCCTGAGAAGCACACCAGGGCTTCTAGGCTGAGAGACCTTTAATAAATTTTCATAAAAAATAGATGTTATATCATTCTGTTGTATTCATGTATGAATATGTAACAATAATTCCCACCATTATGCACAACTACAATGCACCAACAAAAAATACAAAGACCAGACATTGCTTTTAAAGTATTCAGTGATTAATTACAAATAATTTTTATTAAGACACTGAAAAAGTATCTCAATGAAAGGTAGTAAAGAAGTGTGGCTGCTTCATGAAAGAAGTTCCCACTACTGTGTCTAAACTTTAGCTCCACAATGGATGTCTTCAAAGCCTTTAAAAACACACACATCCAGGCTGGGGTTGCAGCTCAGTGGTAGAGCACTTGCCTGGCACATGTGAGGCACTAGGTTTGATCCTCAGCACCACATATAAGTAAAATAAAGCTATTGTGTCCATCTACCAAAAAAAAAAAAAAAAAAAATTAAACACACACAAACACACATCCTGTAACCCAGCAAATTTTCTTACAGAAATTTAGCTAGTAAAACAATTATAGTTGGGTACAAAGATAAATGTACAAACAATTTCATTATGGAGGTGTTGATAACAATAAAAATTCCAAATTATTATATGATCATATGATGAAATATAGTAGTCATTAAAAATAATTTTCAAAGTCCTTCCTTTGAGCTTTTTCAAGCATATAGTACATTATTGTTACCTACAGTCACCCTACTGCACAGCAACACACAGTAACTTCTTGCTCCTATCCTCAGTGTGGGCCACACGGTTTTAGTAAGTGGCTCTCTACCGGGAATGTCACAAAAATAAACATTTCAATGGCTATTATAAGAAAAGACATTCAGAATCAAGGTCAGCAAAACATTATTTTCTTTTTCATTTCTTTTTATTTTTCATGCTAGGAATTGAACCCAGGTCCTTGTTTGTTAGGCAAGCACTTGCCACTGAGCTACATCCCAAGTTCATGTTACTTTTTTAACAGACTGGAAATAGAACATCTAACAGAGTGGCCTAGATTCATGCTGGAATTATTTCCTTGGTCTAACCTCTTGATTGGGTTCAATAAGGCCAGGAATTGAAACCATTTTGTACTTCCCTTCGTTCTCAAAAACATTTATGTTCAGGCTAGGGTTGTGGCTCAGTGGAAGAGCACTTGCCTGGCACATGTGAGGCACTGGGTTGGATCCTCGGCACTACAAATAAAATTAATAATAAAATAAAGGTATGCGTCCATCTACAACTAAAAATAATATTTTAAAAAAGATGTTTATGTTCATCAAAATGTTTGCATTATAACTACTAAGCAGATTGAAAGGAGAATTTCATTTGGTAGAGAAAGAATGGGTTTTAGAAATTACCACATATTAACTGCGTAGTGCTCAACTACCCACTTAATTAACTTCTCTGAGTTGCAACATGATCATCTGTAGACTAACTGGTGCTAATCCTAGACTCCTCTCCTCACCAGGAGCCTGTGCTGGGAACTGACTGATATCTCAACTGCTTCAGGCCATGAAAAAGCAACTAAAATGAGACTTGCCAAGGCCTGACTTTTCAGGGTCTGTACTGAATGCCTGAGGTATTCAGGGAAGTCTGCATGCCCACTGGTTGAAACCCAGTGTCTCTTGGGTAAATGTGAACTCTAGAAATTGTTTAGTTTTAAGCTCCCTAGTTGTTTCTCTCTCCAACAGTTTGTCTTTGCCCAGCCTTGAAGAGTTTCACAAGGCCAGTATTCACAATACAGACCAGTATTCAAAGACACAAGGGAGACTCCCCATACAGATTTCTGGAGTTCTTTTGACATGTGCAGCTCCTTCCTCTTTGGTACTCTGCCTTCCAAATTTTAGGTATCTCAACTTTCCCAAACCCTGGACTCCAACTCCTCAAATTATTTAGCCCACTGAGCTCTGCTTAGGTTCCCTCTCTCTTCCAGTGCCACAGTCTAGAAAATGCTTCAGAGCAGAAAGCCAGGGCCTTCAAGGACTCACCTCTTTGGTTCCCTTTTCCCAGAGGTCACAGTACTGTTCAATGCCTGCGGCAGTTTCTTCATATATTTTGTCCAATTTTCTAGTTGTTTATAATGGGAGGGCAAATCTGCTGGCACCCTGAACTTGGACTCCCTGCTCCTCCAGTCTTTTGTTATAGTCTTTTGGTATGTAAATTGTCCAGCCTTTGTTGCAGAAGAGGTTCAGACCAAGGCATATTATAAACAGGTGAACAAAGCTAAAAATGACATTTGATTTCCCATTGCAAAGAATACAAGATAGACATCTTTAATATTACAATAGAAAGACATCTTTTAAATGCTTGAAGATGGACACTTGGTCCATCTAAAATTTGATAGCCAGCAAAAACAGACTTCAAAAATGAAAGAGAAATAAGTTATTCAACAAACAAAAACTGAAAGAATTTATTGCCACCAGATTTTTACAATAAGGAATTCTGGAAGTTTTTCAGGCTAAAGAAAATAATACAGATGGGAACTCAGATCTAAAAAAAGGACTAAAGGGCACTGAAAATGGCAATAATGTAGGTTAATATGAAAGGTTTTTTTGTTTTGTTTTTTGGCACTAAGATTGGATCCCAGGGCCTTACAGAAGCTGAGCACAGGCTGAACCACTGAGCTATACTCCCAGTCTCAAAATGAAAGACTTCTTTTTCAGATTTTTTTTTTTTTTTTTTTTTTTTTTTGGTACTGGGGATTGAACTCAGGGGCACTCAACCACTGGGCCACACCCCCAGCTGTTTTTTGTATTTTATTAGAGACAGGGCCTCACTGAGTTGCTAAATGCCTCGCCATTGCTGAGGCTAGCTTTGAACTCGTGATCCTCCTGCCTCGGCCACCCAAGTGCTAGGATTACAGGTGTGCACCACCGCGCCTGGCTTCTTTTTCAGATTTTTAAATGTCACTAAAGCCAAAAATAGTCACAATGAATAAAGAGGAATACAACATATATAGAAGTTAAATATACAATAATAAACCAAAGATATAAGGAGAAAATGAAAGTGTGCTTTACGAAGCTTTTTTACTATAAAGTGGTGTGTTATTTTAAGGCAGATTGTATAAGTTAAAGATGCATACTTTTTTTAAGCTAGAGGGCAACTTCTATAAAAGCAAATTAAAAGTTTATAGCTAACAGAGGAGATGGAATAGTTAAAAAAAAAAATGGTAATCAAAAAGATGCCAAGAAGAGAGGAAAGAATAAAAGCAGATGGGATAAACAGAAAAAAAAAATGGTAGGCTTAAACCCAATCATACTGAAAGTGACATCAATAGAAATGGTATAAACATGTTAATTAAAAAGCAAAGATGATAAGATGGGACTTAAAAAATAAAGATCCAATTCTCTGCTATCTAAAAAAATAATTGTTATAAAATATAAAGACATAGGTAAGTTAAAAGCAAAATGATGGAAAAAGACCCAGGTATTATTATACTGGAGTGACCACACTGGTCTCACAACTGGGAGACCTCAGGACAAGAAACATTACCAGAAAGAAAAGGAGGGATTTTAAAGTTACTCTAAAAGGCTCTATTCATTGAAGACATAACCAGCCTGTGTACATAGCTAATTGCAGAGGTTCAAAATACATGAAGCAAAATGAACAGAACTGAAGGAGAGACAGAAAAATCTACAATTACAGTTGGAAATTTCAACACTCCTCTCAGAAACTGATGTAATAAGTAGAAAGAAAGTCAATAAAGATATACAAGAGTTGAAGAACGCTGACTGAAAATCAATAACAGTGAAACAGTAACTGTCTGTGGTGGTGCACACCTATAAACTTGGAAGGCTGAGGCAGGAGGATCATAAATTTGAGGCCAGCCTGGGCAACTCAGAGACCCTGTCTCTACATAAATTACAAAAAAGGGCTGGGGAGGTAGTTATAAAAAGTGGTAGAGTGTTTGCATAACATGCATGCACCCTGGGTTCAATTCCCAGTACCAACAACAACACACACATGCCCAGTAAGCAACTGGCAAAAAGCTAGATCTTTAGAAAGATCAATCAATTTGACAAACTTCTAGTAAGAGTGAAGAATAAAATAAATGCAAATTATTAATATCAAAAGTGAAGAAACATCTTTCTTTCTATAAACATTAAGGAATAAAAGAATGGTATGAACAGTTTCAAGCCAAAATATTAGCCAATTTTAATGAAATAGCAAAATTCCTTGAAACATAACAAAACAGAAAATCTGAAGAACAATGAGTGATACAATTAAATTTAGAATCTGCATTAACTACAAAGCATACTTTAAAAAAAAAAAATAGTGCTGGGCATGGAACCCAGGGCCTTGTGCATGCTAGACAAGTGCTCTACCACTGAGCTATATTCTCAGCCCTTTTTGTTTTTGAGACAGGATCTCCCTAAATTGCCCAGGCTGACCTCAAACTTGCAATCCTCCTGCCTTGGCCTCCCAAATACCTGGGATTTATAGGCAAGTGTCACAAGGCCCAGCATGTTTTTGACTTTTGAAATGTTATTTTTCACTAAGCAATTAAAAGTTTATTGTATTTCTACGTCTGTATGTGACTAATACTCAAATACTTTGGAACAATTAATATACAAAAATGTTATTAGCAGTTCAAAAACACATTTTGTATGTGTGTATATATGGTGCAGGGGATTGAACCCAGGCCCCTGCACATGCTAGGAAAGCACGCTACCACCTGAGCTACATTCCCAGCCAACAAAGATTTGTTTTTTAAGCTACCAAGTTAGCTGATAACAGGAAAGATCAGTCCAGAGAAAGCTGGCTGCTCCTACTTGAGATCGATACATATTACATGACACCCTGAACATTTTAAATGCCTTTTCCTTACTATTTATTATCACAAAGCACCTTCAAAAGAGAGTAAAGAACAGAGAACTCTGAGATTCTTATATAAAAGCCAGCAAAGTATAGGAAGAATCTGGTGGAGGCATCACATGCCAGTGACAGCTGCCTAAGGTATCAAGCTTTGTGAAGAGGTGGCCTAATTTCTATTAACTGGCCTGCAGAGAACAGATTTAATCTCATATCCTGTTGAAGAATAAAAGGAAAGCAGGTTTCATTTTCTGAGGGTGACAAAGTAACCAAACTTTAGAACTAAGAAAGTGAATACAGTCCATATAGTCCCTTATTCACATTTCCAAAATCCAAACTAAAAGTTTTCTGTAACTCATTAGGTGGCAAAACTCAATATGAATTTAATTGGCAGCAAAATCTGACCTAAACTGATGTGAAACTACAGTTTACCCTCTACAGTCATACTGTGGCTGCCAACACATTAATGTGTTTGACTAGGTAGTGCTGACCTTGCAGGGCATCACGTAATATATAGTAAGGACACCTTCTTGGCTTTCTGAATTTTTAAAAAATTTCTGAATTCTAATATACATCTGACTCTTAAGAGTTTCCAATAAAGGATTATGTACATAAAATGGGTTTTTTATTAAAATGGTCCTGTCAACCTCCACAGAAATGCATTATTTTTTCTGAAAAAATATTCCTTTATAAATTAATTTGAACTAATTATTTTCCTAAAACTTAATAACAATTAAAAATATTCTATTTTGTAGCTGGACGTGGTGGCACACACCTGTAATCCCAGCAGCTCGGGAGGCTGAGGGAGGAGAATCACGAGTTCAAAAACAGCCTCAGCAAAAGCAAGGCACTAAGCAACTCAGTGAGACCCTGTCTCTAAATAAAATACAAAATAGGGCTAGGGATGTGGCTCAGTGGTAGAGTGCCCCTCAGTTCAATCCCTGGTATCCCCCACAAAAAAATTCTATTTTGAAAAATTGATAAAGATATAATTGTATTCAGTTACAATATTTTATTCTACTTCAACGTTATTTTATTTATTTATTTATTTTAATACTTATTTATTTGCTTTAGTTGTACACGATGCCTTTATTTTTATGTGGTGCTGAGGATTGAACCCGGGCTGCGCACGTGCTAGGCCAGCGCTCTACCGCGGAGCCACAACCCCAGCCCCATTCAATGTTATTTTATTTTATTTTTGGTACCTGGGATTGAACTCAGGGGCACTCGACCACTGGGCCACATCCCCAGCCCTTTTTTGTATTTTATTAGACACAGGGTCTCACTGAGTTGCTAAGTGCCTCGCCATTGCTGAGGCTGGCTTTGAACTCACGATTCTCCTGCCTCAGCCTCCCAAGTGCTGGGATTACAGGCGTGCGCCACCGCGCCCGGCTCAACGTTATTTTAAATCAACCCCTATAAGGGCAACACTGAATGAAATCTGCTTTTGTCAGAAGGGTATTATCAGAATGAAATTATAAAAGCAGATCTCTATCAATGTGCCTGGTTTTTTTTTTTTTCTCTTTCCACGTTTATATTGACTTTTATTTTTATGTTTAAAAAAGCGAGAGAGTATGAGTTTTATTTATTATTATTTTTTAAGAGATGGCTTCTTGCTTTTGTCCAGGATGGTCTTGAACTCCTAGGTTCATGCAATCTTCCTACCTAGGCCTCCTGGATAACTAGGCCTACAGTTAACAAATATCTCAGGGTGGAAGTTCAAGGTCAGCCTCACTATCTAAGAGAATCCCTTAAAAACTTAGTAAGATCCTGTCTCAAAATAAAAATAAAAAGGACTGGGTAGGTGTGGGAGGGTTATGGCTCAGTGGCAGAGCACCTGCCTAGCACATGCAAGGCCCTGGGTTCATCCTCAGCGCCACATAAAAAAAAATAAATAAAATAAAGGTATTGTGTTCAACTACAACTAACAAAAAAGTAAATATTAAAAAAAAAAAAGGATTGAGGATGTAATTCAGGGGTAAAGTGCTGAAGTTCAATCCCTAGTATCCCTCAAAAGTTAACGAACATCAAATTAAATCATTAAAAGACTCAAAACCAAATAATAAGTAAGAGAATTGAAGTAGTTACTAAATCACAAAATAGAAGTCAAGAATAGGTGGCTGGGGCTGGGATTGTGGCTCAGCGGCAGAGCACTCGCCTTGCACGTGTGCGGCCCGGGTTCGATCCTCAGCACCATGTAAACATAAATGCATTGCATTGTGTACAACTAAAGTAAATAAATAAATATTTTTTAAAAAAAATAGGTGGCTGGTATTGTAGCTCAGTGGTAGAACACTTGCCTAGCATATGCGAAGCCCCAGATTCAATCCTCAGCACAGCATAAAAATAAATAAATAAAATAAAGGTTAAAAAAGGTCAAGAACAGGACATCTACAAGTTGAGGAAAATACATATTTTAGCCCAGTTATATACTGACTCGTTTTTTTTTTTTAATATTTTGTTTAGTTGTAAATGGACACAATACCTTTATTTTGTTTATTTATTTTTATGTGGTGCTGAGGATCAAACCCAGTGCCTCACACATGCAAGGCAAGTGCACCACCGATGAACCACAGCCCCAGCCCCCTGACTCTATTGTTTAATGATTTAACAATAAATGAGAAAAAAGCATGCAAAACTCAAAAAAGTCTCCACTATAGAAAGAAAACTACAAAGCCAGATTTAAGAACTAAGATACAATACAACAAAAAATCTACAATTAATTATAATAAAGACTGATTTAGAAGATTTCAAATGAAAAATAGGAAAAGAATAAACTTTTTTTTTTTTTAATGTACCAGGGATTATCTCAAGAGCACTCGACCACTGGGTCACATCCCCAGCCCTTTTTTGTATTTTATTTAGAGACAGGGTCTCACTGAGTTGCTTAGGGCCTCACCACTGCTGAGGCTAGCTTTGAACTTGCAATCCTCCTGCCTCAGCCTCCTGAGCTGCTGGGATTACAGGCGTGTGCCACTGCGCCCGGCAAGAATAAACTTTTTAATAAAGACAAATATGACACTATATTTTAACATTCATATATTTTTTTTTCTTTCTTCTTCTTTTTTTTTTTTTTTAACTATCTACCCCTCTTCCCCTTCCACACTAACACGCCAGGAACTGTTCAGCCAAAAGGAACCTCATTTCAGAGCTGAGACAGACATGACAACAGTGAGAACCTCTTTTAATGCATGTGTAGGGTGGAAAAGAATCCTGAAGTATTTCTGTCTAAAATAAGTTGTCATGGGGGCGGGGATTGTGGCTCAGCGGCAGAGCGCTCGCCTCGCACGTGCGCGGCCCGGGTTCGATCCTCAGCACCACGTAAACATAAATGCATTGCATTGTGTACAACTAAAGTAAATAAATAAATATTTAAAAAAAAAAATAAGTTGTCATGAAGACAACTAAAAACTGAAAAGTTATCCAAAAACCTCCTTAAAACAAACATCAGGGGCTGGGGTTGTAGGTCAGTGGTAGATCGCTTGCCCTAAAGATATTATGTCCATCTACAACTAGAAAAAAAATAATAAACGACCACCTTTAAAAAACAAACAAGCAAACAAACATTAGCAGGAAACTGATTGTTGCTAGATCCTGAAACAAAACATAATGCTACCTTTTCAAATATTGTTTTCTGGTGTGTGGTTTTTACAATCCATAAAAAATATGTGGCCATCAGATATAGCACATGTGAAAACATTCCTGATATATAGAATTCTAAATTAATTAAAAAATGAAATGAACAACTTCTGGATAAATTTCAGGGTAAAAAGTCCATCTCATATATATGAATTTTTTAAAAATATTTATTTATTTGCTTTAGTTGTACACAATGTGTTTTTACATGGTGCTGAGGATCGAACCCAGGCCGTGCACGTGCTAGGCGCGCGCTCTACTGCTGAGCCACAACCCCAGCCCTCATATATATGAATTTAAAACAAAGTTTTCCTACTGGAACCTTCCCTTTTTAAAACTTTATTTGTTTATTATTATTATTTTTTAAATGTGGTGCTGAGGATAGAACCCAGTGCCTCACACATGCTAGGCATTGTGTACAACTAAAATAAATAAATATTTTTTAAAAAAGATATCGTGTCCATCTACAATTAAAAGATTAATAAAAAAAACTGTGAAGCTAAATTCAGTTAACTGAAAATACAAAATTGAAGAAAATCAAAACCAAGCGCAGTGGTGCATGCCTATAATCCCAGGTACTTGGAGGCTGAGGCAAGAAGACCCACAGTTCAAGGCCAGCCTAGGCAACCTAGCAAGACCCTGTCTCAGAATAAAAAATTAAAAAGGCGGGAAGTAGCTCAGTGTAGAGCGCTTCTGGGTTAAATATTCAGTACCATCTAAATAAAAAATAAATAAATATAAAACCAGGGGCTAAGGTTTAGCTCAGTGGTAGAGAACTTGTCTAGCATACATGAGGTCCTGAATTTGATCCCCAGTGCTGCCAAAAAAAAAAAAAAAAAGAAACTCAAAGTTAAAAGTTAAAAATCTAGGTCTGGGACTGTAGCTTGGTGGTACAGTGCTTGCCTAGCACATGTGAGGCACTGGATTCAATCCTCAGCACCACATAAAAGATAAAAATAAATAAAATAAAGGTATTGTGCCCATCTACAACTAAATATATATATACATACATGTATATATGTATGCATGTGTGTATGTGTACGTGTGTGTGTTTTTATATATATATATATATATACAGGAAAAAAAAACTAAAAATCTAGCCAGGCACAGTGGCAGACACCTGTAATCCCAGCAACTGGGGGAGGCTGAGGCAGGGGATCAGAGCATGTCTCAGCAACTCAATTTCTACATAAAATATTAAAAAGGGTTAGGGATGTGGCTCAGTGGTTAAGTGCCCCTGGGTTCTACCCTTGGTAAAAAAAAAAAAAAAAAAAAGGCTAAAAAGCTAAGATTTTAAACACATAAACACATACACACTTTTTTTTTTTCTTTTGGTGTTGAGGACTGAACCATAATATTTTTAAAAAAAGTCCTTATGTTTCTAAACGGAGGCAGTGAAGTTAAACAGGACCTTCAATAGGACTGTGAAAACAGAATTTTAACCCCTTACCCTTCAGAAAAATTTTACTCAGTGATTAAGTTAGCATATGATGTAGTATATATACCAACTTACTGGGTTCTAAGGGTATTCCTTGGTTAATGACATAACATGTCCAGATATAAGGCATCTCTCTGAACTAGATCATTCACATAAGACAAATGCAGGTATGTGCTCAGGCTACCAGAATTTCACATCTTACATGAATAGCTTTCAATTAAATTTGTGAAGGCATTAATAGTGCACAGGTATCCAAAGCAATTTTATGCATTTATATATCACATAATGTATTTTGGCATTATCATCTTAATTTCCTTACAAAAAATTAGTTGACTATCATGATTTAAAAAGCTTCCACAGTTAAGATTGCACTGGACTAAGGGAAAATACAAACATATTCAGACATCAGTGAGTTTTAATCAAGCTGAAGAGAAAATATCACATAAGAACAATTTAAGAATGCTTATTAAGAAGCAGTTAAGTATAAGCTGTAAATATAAATGAACAATACTAAATATATACCAGCAAATATACAGAAACATTCAAATGAAAGTTTTTTCCAAGATGCACAACCCTAAGAAGTTTTATCCTTATCTCAACCAGATTGACACCACTGAAAAAATTTCATGACACTTATTCTGTTTTCAAACTAGTCTATAAATTACCAAGAAAATCTGTCTCATTACTCTGAACTCATTTGGACCCCAAACAGTATTACTCAGATGACAAATCATTTCATCAGACCTGAAAAGTGACGCTTGGTTGCTTCCCAAAATCAAATCCACTGAAACAATGATTTCCTCCCACGCAAATTCCAAAGAATATCTCATTCTCTGGAAGCAATTCCTAAGGAATTCCTCAAATGTTTTAAGAAAAGACTTCTGTTTCCAGAAAAGATGGAGTAACAGGGACCAGACTTATCTATTCTTGTACCAGAAACAACTAAAAATCTGGACAAAATATATATAACAACGGTTTTCAAGACACTGGGCATCAAGGAGCATAGGACAGTGAACCCTGAGAGATGGCAAACAAAGTGATCTCTCCAACTGGCACGGACTGCCACCTAGGGAAAGTTTCCAGGCTACAGAGCAGGAAGGGGAAACTCAGAAACCTCCTTTAGTTAAAGAGATGGAGCCAGCAGAGCTGGATTCTGGGAAAGACAAGCCACCTAGAATTTGCAGTGTACAATACTAGAAAGGAAAGAGCTACACAGAGAAAGAACTCAAGAGATCTTCAGAGGACTCCTTGAGTATTCAGCCAAGTACTTAAACATGGATATAAGAAAACTACCCTAAGCTGGGGAAATAACTGCCCAAAAGAGCAGTGCGAACAATCCTCAGAGCTCACCCAGCTAGGAATAGCCTAATGGCATCAGCTAGAGTTAAAAAAAAAAAAAAAAAAAAAAAAAAAAAAAACTCATAAATAATGAGGCACTGCATAGAGGACTCCAAAAGGTGCTGATTCAGTACTGAGGAAAATTAATCTGAAGTATTTTTCTGGTCTCCCCTAATGAAGCTTAAAAGCAACACCCAAATTGATAAAACCCTATCCAGAACAAAGTTCAGTAATACAAAAAGAACCAACATCCAATGATGTAAATGTACAATGTTTGGCATCCAAAATAATAATAATAATAATAAACACGAACAACTGTATGCCAACAAATAAGAGAACCTAAATGAAACGAACACATTTCTATAAAATACCAACTGCCAAAACTGACTTGAGAAGAAATAAAAAATCTAAATAGGCCTATTACTGTCTGAATTGATAATCAAAATTTTTCTATTAAAAATAATTAAAAAAACACATAAAAAAATAAAAATATAGACCAATATCTCTTATGAATATAAAAGGAAAAAATTCTGAATACTAGCAACTCAAATATGGCAATCTATAAAAAGGATTATGGATCATTACTATGTGAGATTTATCCCAGGAATATAAAGGTGGTTTAATAAATCCAAATATAAATTAATGTCATATATACCACGTCGACAGGCTAAATGACTACGTAATCATATCAATAAATGCAAAAAAAAAAAAAAAAGAATGTAACTATAACTAAATACCCTATCAATATAAAAACATTCAGAAAGCTAGGAATGGAAAAGAACTTAACCTGATGAAGACCATCTCAAACCAAAACCAAATAACCACACCCATAGCTAACATCATACTTAGTGTTGAAAAACTGAAGACCTTAGTGATCACCCCAAGATCTGTAGTAAAAGAATATCTAGCCAGGTGCGGTGGTGCACGCCTGTAATCCCAGTGGCTTGGAAACAGGAGGACTGCAAGTTCAAAGCCAGCCTCAGCAACTTAGTGAGGGCCTACACAACTTAGCATGACCCTGTCTCTAAATAAAAAATTTAAAAAGGGATGGGGATGTGGCTCAGTGCTTGTTTTCCTGGGTTCAATCTCTGGTACAAAACAAACAAACAAAACAAAACACCTAGCATCAAAAAGAATAAATACTTAGGATTAAATTTAACAAAACAAATACAAAAGTTATACTCTTAAGACTACAAAACATTGTTGAAATAAAGACAACTTAAACAGAACAACATCCCATGTTCATGGATTGGAACTGTGTTAAAATGGTAATACTCCCCATTTATTCCACAGATTCAGCAAATATTTATCAAAATCCCAGCTAACTACCTTTTAGAAACTGAACAGCTGATCCTAAAATTCGTATGGAAATGCAAGGGATCTAGAGTAGCCAAAACAATTTTGAAAAAGAACAAAACTGAAGGCTTCATACTGCCTAAGTTCAAAACTTATTACAAAATTACAATGTATATGTGGTGATACACACCTATATTCCTAGGACTTGGGAGGCTGAAGAAGGAGGACCACCTGAGCCCAGGAATTCAAGAACATCCTGGAAAGACAGCAAAACACCATCTCAAGAGAAAAAGAAAATGATGATAATCAATACATTGTGCTACTGCCATAAGGATAACCACATAGATCAATTTAACAGAACTGAGAATTTAGAAAGAAACCCTCAAATAGAGCCAATTTTGGCTGGATGCAGTAGCGCACGCCTGTACCCAGTGGCTCAGGAGGCTGAGACTGGAGGATTGCGAGTTCAAAGCCAGCCTCAGCAACCGTGAGGTCCTAAGCAACTCAGTGAGACCCCATCTCTAAATGAAAATACAAAATAGGGCTGGGGATATGGCTCAGTGGGCGAGTCCCCTTGAGTTCAATCCCCAGTACCCCTTCAAAAAAAAAATTCATGGGCTGGGGTTGTGGCTCAGCGGTAGAGCACTCGCCTAGTACATGCGTGGCCCAGGTTCGATCCTCAGCACCACGTAAACATAAATGCATTGCATTGTGTACAACTAAAGCAAATAAATAAATATTTAACAAAAAAAAATCACAACTTTTATATGTTAAAGGACACTATAAAGAGAGTAAAAAGAGGGGCTAGGGTTGTCTAGCACCTGTGAGGCACTGGGTTCAATCCTCAGCACTGCATGAAAATAAATAAATAAAGTAAAGCCATGCTGTCCATCTACAACTATACAAAAAAAAAAAAAAAAAAAAAAAAAAAAAAAAAAAAAGAAAGAAAAGTGAAAAGAAAATCCACAGAAGAAAAGTTTTCAAACATATACCTTCTTATTTTCAGTGCTGGAGGTTGAAACCAAGGCCTCCAGCACACTAGGCAAGTGTTCTACTGCTGACTTACATTCACAATCTAGAGCATGTATCTTCAAAAGGACTTACTTCTAGAATATATAAAAATTATAACACAATAATATGACAAGTAATCCAATTAAAAATGGCCAAAGGATATGAACAGATATTATTCCAAGGAAGATACACAAATAGCCAATAAGCACATAAAAGTGCTCATCATCATTAGTCTGCAGCAAATTCAAATAAAAAGAATAAGATACCAGCTGGGTGTGGTGGTGGACACCTGTAATCCCAGCTATGGAGAGGCTGAGGCAGGAGGAATTCAAGTTTGAGGACCTATCTCAAAATAAAAAAATTCAAAAGGGCTGGAAGTGTAGCTTAGTGGCAGAGTGCCCTGGTTCAATCCCAACCACCATAAAAACAGGAACAAAAAGCCCATAGATGGGCTGGGGGTGTGGCTCAGCAGTAGAGCACTCACCTAGCAAGTGCAAAGCCCTGGGTTCAATCCTCAGCACCACATAAAAATAAATTTTAAAAACCCATAGCTACTATTTCATATCTAGCAGGACAGGGCAGCTATAATAAAAGGCAGACAATAAGAAGCACTGGTACAGATGTAGAGGAATTCTCATCCATGGTTGGTAGAAATGTAAATGGTCCAGCCCTTTTGAAAACATTTTAGCATTTACTCAGATTCAAAGCAAATATAACAACAATATATGGTGGGATGTATAACACGTGGAGAAGGAAAATGTGAAACAACACAAAGCATGGGAGGAGGGAATGAAGATATACAGTTGTCAGGTTCTTATAAGTAAAGTGATAACACATTACCTGAAGATAGACTGTGATCAAGTATAAGATGCATAATATAAATCACTATAGTAACACAACAAAGACATACAGCTAATTAACTAAAACAGAACATAAAACGGGCTGTGTATCTTCCTTGGAATAATATCTATTCATATCCTTTGGCCGTGTTTAACTGGACTACTTGTCATGTTATTTAATTACAATTTTTATATATTCTAGAAGTAAGCCCTTTAGAAGATACATGCTCTAGACTGTGAATATAAGTCAGCAGTAGAACACTTGCCTAGTGTGCTGGAGGCCTTGAGTTCAACCCCCAGCACTGAAAATAAGAAGGTATATGTTTGAAGACTTTTCTCTTCTTCTGTGGATTTTCTTTTCACTTTTTTTGTAGTTGTAGATGGACAGCATGGCTTTATTTTATTTATTTATTTTCATGCAGTGCTGAGGATTGAACCCAGCAGTAGAGTGTATACTTAGCATGCATGAGGCCCTGGGTTCAATCCCCAACACCCCCACCCAAGGAAGGAAAAAAGCAAGATAAAATGGAATTTAAAAATACTTAATGAGGGCTGGGATTGTGGCTCAGTGGCAGAGCACTTGCCTCGCATGTATGAGGCACTGAGTTCGATCTTCAGCACCACATAAAAATAATATACAGTTGTCAGGTTCTTATAAGTAAAGTGATAACACATTACCTGAAGATAGACTGTGATCAAGTATAAGATGCATAATATAAATCACTATAGTAACACAACAAAGACATACAGCTAATTAACTAAAACAGAACATAAAACGGGCTGTGTATCTTCCTTGGAATAATATCTATTCATATCCTTTGGCCGTGTTTAACTGGACTACTTGTCATGTTATTTAATTACAATTTTTATATATTCTAGAAGTAAGCCCTTTAGAAGATACATGCTCTAGACTGTGAATATAAGTCAGCAGTAGAACACTTGCCTAGTGTGCTGGAGGCCTTGAGTTCAACCCCCAGCACTGAAAATAAGAAGGTATATGTTTGAAGACTTTTCTCTTCTGTGGATTTTCTTTTCACTTTTTTTGTAGTTGTAGATGGACAGCATGGCTTTATTTTATTTATTTATTTTCATGCAGTGCTGAGGATTGAACCCAGCAGTAGAGTGTATACTTAGCATGCATGAGGCCCTGGGTTCAATCCCCAACACCCCCCACCCAAGGAAGGAAAAAAGCAAGATAAAATGGAATTTAAAAATACTTAATGAGGGCTGGGATTGTGGCTCAGTGGCAGAGCACTTGCCTCGCATGTATGAGGCACTGAGTTCGATCTTCAGCACCACATAAAAAATAAGTAAACAAGTAAAATAAAGGTATTGTGTCCATCTATAACTAAAAATATACATGTATATATATACATACATACATATATAAAAATACTGAAAAAAGAGGCAGGAAAAGAGCAAATGGCATCCAATGGGGGAGTGGGGTTGGGGGGAAAGGGAAGAATGAAAATCAGACCAGAAACCAATGAAATATAAAATAGAAAAAAAATAGGAAAAAATCAATTTGAGTTCTGAGTTTGCTAATTAGACACCATGTGCAGCAGAGGTCATCTTAGAGAGTTAAAAAATATTATGGATAAAAAGTCATTGAGGGGCTGGGGTTGTGGCTCAGCGGCAGAGTGCTGGCCTCGCACGTGCGCGGCCCCGGGTTCGATCCTCAGCACCACGTAAACATAAATGCATTGAATTGTGTACAACTAAAGTAAATAAATATTTTTTTAAAAAGTCATTGAAATTAAACATAGCAGACATGTCTAAGCGGTATTACAGAGATCAGATCCCTTTATGAATCTGGTGATAGATGAATGTGTGGAAATGGCAACTACTGGACATAGAACAATACTGGAATGGTGGCATTATGAGGAAATAGTATCATCTTGTTAGAAGTCTGGGAATGAATATAAAAATAGCTATATCCAGCAGAAAAATCAATTGCTTCCACATGTCCCCTCTCAAAAGGCCCTGTTTTTCTATGATATAAAAATCACGTAATGTACATTTTTATACCAAACTCTTTTATTAAGTAAAATATCAGAAAACAATGAAAGCAAAAGATGGTTCTTTGTGAAAAATAATAAAATTAATGCTCTAGCTAGACAGCATAAAGACAAACATAGAGAAACACAAATTACCAGTACAAGAAACAAGAGGGGCAACATCTCTACAGACTGTACTGTTAAAAGGCTGCTAAGGGAACATGATAATTTTATGTCAATAAATCTGGTAAGGGGCTGGAGTTGTGGCTCAGCAGTAAGAGTACTTGCCTAGCATGTATGAGGCCCTGGATTCGATTCTCAGCACCACATATAAATAAATGAATAAAATAAAGGTCCATCAATATCTAAATAAATATTTTTAAAAATAAATAAATAAATTTGATAACTTAGGTGAAATGGATAAATTCCTTGGAAGACACAAGTTACTAAAGCTTGCTGAAGATACAGAACTTGAACGGCATCATAACTATTAAATAATTTTAATTTGTGGCTACAAACTTTCCCCCAAAGAAAGCACCACACCAAGATGGCTTTATCAGGGAATTCTACCAAACACTTAAGGAAGAGAAAAATGTTAGTTCTTCACAAAATCCTTCATAAAATTGAAATTTATTCTAGCATCAGGCCAATATCATCCTGATAATAAACCACACAAACAGTACAAAAAGAGAAACCTACAGACCAAAATTTCTCATAAACATTAATGCTAATTTGGCAACTAAAATTTAAGACTTTTTAAAATATATATATATATATATATATATATATATATATATTTTTTTTTTTTTTTTTGTACCAGGGATTGAACTCAGGGGCACTCGACCACTGGGCCACATCCCCAGCCCTTTTTTGTATTTTATTTAGAGACAGGGTCTCACTAAGTTGCTAAGTGCCTCGCCATTGCTGAGGCTGGCTTTGAACTCAAGATCCTCCTGCCTCAGCCTCCCAAAGTGCTGGGATTACAGGCGTGCGCCACCGCGCCCGGCAAAATATATATTTATTTGTTTTAGTTGTACACAATGCCTTTATTCTTATGTGGTGCTGAGGATCGAACCTGGCCAAGCACGTGCTAGGCACACGCTCTACCAGCTGAGCCACAACCCCAGCCCGACCTTTTTTCTTTTTAAAGATAGAATATTACAGGATATTATAGGATAACCAATGGGGTTATCCCTGGAATGCAGGGTTGTTTAAAGTTCAAAAGTCAGTCAAAATATTTCACCATGTTAAAAAATTTAAAAACATATCATCTCAAAAAGTCAGAAAAAACATTCAAAGTTATTCAACATCCAAGGGCTGGGGGTGTTGCTCGGGGGTAGAGTGCTTGCCTAGCACGTCTAAGGCCCTGGCCTCGCAAACAAAACAAAGCAAAGCAACAGCAAAATTCAAGATCCATTTCTGATAAAAACTCTCGGCAAACTAGAATTAGAAGAGAAATTCTGTAATGTGATAAAGGACAACTAGGGAAGACACAGCTAACATCCTTCTTAGTGGTACAAGACTAATTGCTTACAAGACAGGTGAGAAAAGCAAGAGGGCCCACTCACACCACTTCTGTTCAGTACAGTACTTGAAGTCCTGGCCAGGAGAATAAGGTAAGAATTACAACATGAAGTCTAGGAAGTAAAATTGTCTTTCTTTGTAAATAATACAACTATGTTTTTTAAATACAAAAATGTATAGAAATTCCACTAGAACCAATGAATGATATTAGCAATATTTCATTCATTATAGTCACAAATCAATAAAAATAAACTATGTAACCAAAGGAAAAGAATCTTTACTTAAGAAGGCTTCCAAAAACAAAGTTTAGAGAAAGCTTTTTCAGAATAAAAACAAAAATGGGTTGGTAGTCAGAAGCAGGGAGAATATTTTACATAAGTCAAGCCTTTACAAAGGATGAGGACAAAAAGGGAGAAAATCATATAGAGAATGGAGAACACACATACAGGAAAGTAAAGAATTTCAAACTAGGGAATGACAGTTGACAGATGGAAGCAGTAAAGGCATCAAGCTCAGACAGAGTTCTCTGGATTTCACAGAGCAAGAAAGCACAGGCTGCTAAAGAAGGGGAAAGAAACCAGGAGACAGGAAATGTCTCCTGAGGAGTACCCAGGAGCGGGACAACTGACAGGTATCTGAATAATACAGACACAGAATCAGGATGGTGACATGGAAGCAAAAATCGAGAGGCTCAAAGTCCAAAGCCACAATCCAAAGGATAGGGCAATGCTTCAAGATCCAAGTTTCCACATTTCAAGATTCAAGTGTTGGGAGGGTGGGTACAACTACGGAACCCCAGAGAGCAAACAACTGGGGGAAGGTGAGGAAGAGGATCCTCTCTGGCCTCCTGAGTTACCTTTCTGAAAAGCATCCTGAATGGATCTTCATTCAGACCCAAAGATAGAAAAAGGAAGTTAAAGGAAAACAACATAAAATGTCATGAAACATACATTTTTCAGTACAGTAAATAAGTTTCCAAAGCCAAGACAAAGCATCAGTACTGAGCCCTGCTCTGGTGAGTTCGGGAAGCATAGGGTGGTCACAAAGTGCTGAGGCAGAATCACAAGCCAGGGAGGGCGGGTGGGGCAGAGGGTCCCCTTTTTAAAGCTTTCAATCCAGCCCTTACTAGCTTGAAATGTGATGTCTTTTGCATTTTCATTCTCATTTTGTTTTTGCTACTTCTACAACAAAGAGCCTTTTCACTGTGTTTGTTTTGTTTTTATTTTGTTTTTGGTGTTTTAAAAAGTAACATCCTCCCAGAGGCCCCTCTGCCAGCTATGTATTGGGAGTGAGGGGCACACACAGACCTCCTCTCTTTACAGTAACCCTGAGCCCTTGTCCCCCCATGTTTTATGTAGGAATCAGTAATAATTGTGCTGTTTTAGCAGTATTGAGTCAAACTGAAAAAAAAAAAAAAAAAAGTTAAGCATATTGGTGTAAAAATTTTTAAAACTTTTATAGTGAAATGAAGGTTGACAAAAGGATAGATAGTGAAAGGTTATTTTTAAATCTGTTGATTCTATATTTGGAAGCTCCACAGAGATATTCATCTGGGCAAAATATCTCCTCACCTCATGAAAAGGAATCTCTGAGCACCTGCACCACCAAGCAGGATTTGCATGGGAGGAAACAGACAGCCCTTTGGAGAGCAGCAGTTCTGCCTTTACTCTAGACCTCCTTCCTCCCACCAGAACCTGTACACAGAAGGTACTCAGGACATTTCTCCAGATCTCCTGACCAGGAGGTCTCCAGGTTAGGGAGCTAGGCCACTCCCATTTTTTTTTTTTTTTTTTTTTTTGGGTACCGGGGATTGAACTCAGGGGCACTCGACCACTGGGCCACATCCCCAGCCCTTTTTTGTATTTTATTAGAGACAGGGTCTCACTAAGTTGCTAAGTGCCTCACCATTGCTGAGGCTGGCTTTGAACTCATGATCCTCCTGCCTCAGCCTCCCAAGTGCTGGGATTACAGGCGTGCGCCACCGCGCCCGGCTCCACTCCCACTTTTTGAAGGTCCTAAATTATACATTCTTAAATAAAGATATGTCAAAACAGCATTATACCTGTAATCCCAGCAGCTTAGGAGGCGAGACAGGAGGATTGTTAGTTCAAAGCCAGCCTGAACAAAAGCAAGGCGCTAAGCAACTCAGCAAGACCCTGTCTCTAAATAAAATACAAAACAGGGCTGGAGATGTAGCTTAGTGGTGGAGTGCTCCTGAGTATAATCCCTGGTACCAAAACAAAGGGGAAAAAAAAAACAGCATTACAGAATTTGTAGTATATTTTATTTTTTTTTAATTTTATTTATTTATTCTAATTTGTTATACATGACAGCAGAATGCATTTCAACTCATAGTATTAATATAGAGCACAATTTTTCATTTCTCCTGTAGTACACAAAGTAGAGTCACCCCATTCGTGTATTCATACATGTACTTAGGATAATGATGTACATGTACTTAGAGTAATGATGGACTTGTGGTATATTTTAAATGTAAACATTTAATAAATCAACACTGTTAGGAAAACAATACAATGTCACTGTACTATTCGCACACACACAAAAAGTTATTAATAAACCTGTTCACCTATCACAAACCAGATAGTATGATCTGGAAACTAGAGTAAGTTTAAAGTTATACCAATATCCTCTTTTCATAAATTTATCTCTATGACTGTTTACACCTAATATGTGCAAACCACCCTACTATGTCCACAGAACAAACAAAGCAGCATAAACTTGTTTTGAGTCAAGGTATCCAAGATGAGAACCCATGGCATCTTCCTGTGCTCCTGGGCAGCTTTAACAAACTTTAAATGCTGACTGCTCTACCTGTGTCCACAGGGGGACACTGGGACCTTGTCCCATCAAACCTGCTATCTTCTTCATTCAAGCAGCTCCAATCCACTCCCCAGCCTCTGCTCTGAGGTCCTTCCTTGACATCTTTAAATAGATGTTCTGGCTCACTCTAAGATGTTGTTGCCTTCTCAACCCTGTCCTACTTCCATTTTTCTCCTTCTTGTCTTTTCCAATCATTCGAAATAAAATACATTCATTGTTACCATTCTCCCTATCATCCATTATCTCTTTAGCCCTTTTAAATATAGGTCGATAAATGAATACATAAAACTTGTAGAAGTCAACATTAATATAGGTAAACTAGCATCTAGTGTGATCAGCACTACCAGAGCTTAATTACCTCCTCCCATTCTAGGAGAAAAAAAAAAAAATCCAGCTCTGAACATGCAAAGCTGAGAAACATTGGTTAGCCTACAAGGTACAGATGTCCCACAACTGCTCTAGAAAACAAGTTTATGGCTGGGTGTGGTGGCACATGCCTGTAATCCCAGCAATTTGGGAGGCTAAAGCAGAAGGACTGCAAGTTCAAAGCCAGCCTCAAGGAATTTAGCAAGGCCCTTAAGCGACTTAGTGAGACCCTGTCTCAAAATAAAAAATAAAAAAGGCTGGAGGTGCAGCTCAGTGGTAAAGCACTTCTGGGTTCAATCCACAGTACCAAAACAAATAAACAAAAAAACCTAACTAGTGATTATAAAATGAAAGATGTCAAGAGATAGAGTGGACCAAGGAAAGGGGCACTACTTCAGAGTAATGGGCAGAGGAAGGTGCTATAATCTGGACCTTGAATGTCACCCAAAGGTCCCATGTGTTGAAGGCTTGGTCCCTGCCCCACAGCACTACTGCACTACTGGGAGGTAGCAGAACCTTTAGCAGGTGGGGGCCCAGAGGAAGGAAGTTAAGTCATTAGGAACATGCTTTTTTTTTTTTTTTTTTGGTGGTAGTGGGATTGAACCCAAGATTGTTCCGCCTTTGAGCTACATTCCCAGCTCTTTTTTAATTTTTTATTTTGAAACATGGTCTAAGTTGCCAGGTTGACCTTAAACTCCTGCCTCAACCTCCCAAGTAGCTGTGATTATAGGTGTTTCCCATCACGCCCATCTGGGGACATGATCTTGAAGAGAATAGTGGAGTCCCAATCCCTCCTCTTCCTCTCTCTTTCACATCCTGACACAGCCATCAAAAGGTGAGGGCTTCCTTGATTGCGTGCTCCCACCATGATCCCCCAGAGCAACAAGCCAACTGGCCATGAACTGAAATCTCCAAACTGTGAGCCCAAATAAACTTTCCTCTTTTCTTTTCTTTTGGTGCTGGGGAATTAATTCAGGGCCTCACCCATGCTAAGCAAGCACTCTACCACTAGCTATACTCTCAGCCCAAACCTTTCCTCTATAAGTTGGATTTTTCTCAAGCATTTGTTACTTTAACAGAAAGCTGTCTAACACAGAAAGGGACAGAAAGAGAAGAGCAGTTAAAACTAAAGAGGAATTAAATAAGAAATAATGGACTTGATTTCCATTCAATTTGTCTTTTCTTCAACTATGGTTAAGAATTAAATTAGACTAATGCTAGCTCAGTGAACCACGTGGAGACTTAAGAGACTCGTAAAGACCTTCAAGCTGTAAGAATAATCTTTCCCAGGACACGCACCCAGAGGTCCTTCTGGGTAGTCCTTTCTGATCTCATCCCTTTCACTGTTCAGTGTCTGGCCCTGAGAGATGGCATCAGCACTTGCCTCAGGTAATCTAAAGGTCACTTCCTTTACTCTCTGCTGCTGCAGATAAGCTTCCATGAGTCACCACTTTCTAATTCCACATAACATTATTTGCATGGTTACAGGTACTCTACTCATACAAGCGTATTAACTAGAAGTGACAAGTACCTTTCTGGATTATGATCATCTTCCTTGAATGAAACTTCCTAATGCCTTTATGAGTTCAAATATACTGAATTGGATAATTATTTACAAGGTCATTTCCAGTTCTAAACTATAAGAGTCTGACATGTAACGGCTAACCACAGCTGGTGGTCAGCCTTAACTCCAGCTTTATAAAGCACATCGCCAAGCTGGTCATCTTCTCCATGTACTAAATATGCTCCTTTATGCCTCTGTACAGGCTGTGCACTCTGCCTGAAATGCCCTCTTCCTCCACTACCTTGTGTGATCTTCATCTTCGCTGGAATACTTTCTGGACCTCATCCCCTCCCACTGTGCTCGTGACTTTCCTTTACATGCACACCCCACACCACCACCCTTATACCAGCTATAACAGCACTTATCATACAAAATGGCACTCAGCGGGCGCGGTGATGCACGCCTGTAATCCCAGCACTTTGGGAGGCTGAGGCAGGAGGATCGCGAGTTCAAAGCCAGCCTCAGCAATGGCGAGGCACTTAGCAACTCAGTGGGACCCTGTCTCTAATAAAATACAAAAAAGGGCTGGGGATGTGGCCCAGTGGTCGAATGCCCCTGAGTTCAATCCCTGGTAACCACAAAAACAAAACAAAACAAAACAAAATGGCACTCAGTTGGTCCATCTCTGCCTCGCCCACTTGGCTGTGCATTCCTTGGGAACAAAGATCTCTTCTCATCCCATCCTGATAGTTCTGGTTTCTAGCACAGCATCCAGCACACAGTGTGCACTCAAATGTCCAGTGAAAGCAGTCATGTCCAACCCTAGCATGTATCAAGATTTTTAATAACCATTCAGATTATTTTAACTAATAAGGATTAAGAGGATACTCACTAAGCCCTACAATGACTAAATAAAATTTTCAAAATTAATATCTGTAATTATATTATTTCTATAATCTTAACATGTTTACCTATGAGTAGAAATTAAGAAAAAAATATAGGGTTGGGGTGTAGTCCGTGGTAGAGTGTTTGCCAAGTACTGGCAAGGCCCTGGGTTTAATCCCCAGCACTGCAAAACATATATATTTTTAAATGTGCATACACACACAGAGTATAAATGTACCAAAAGATTATACTATACCCCATAAAGGTGTACAGATTATTATCTGTCACCTATAAAAGAAAAAAGAGTGTAAGAGAGAAAATAGAACCTGAAGACAATTTAAAATGGAAAGTTCCTTACAAGAGCCCTGTTTGGAGAGATGGCTTAAATTGCGGTTGACTATGGGCCATGGAGATTTGGGCACTGTCGCCTTTTGTAGTCTTACGAGACTTGGCCCGGGATCTCGCGGGACTTGGCCTGGGATCTCGAGTGACTTGAGCCAAGATTGTTGATCGGGTCAGCACCATTTTTTGGCGGTGTGTGGTGTGTGTTAGTCGTTGTTAGAGCCAGAGAGAAAAGTTATCAGAATAAAAAGCTGTTTGTTTCCAGTTCGCCTCTGAACTTCTTCCCACGGCTTCGTTGCTCCAAGCGGCCATCGCTTCAGGCGACAACAGTTCCTCCCATATTTACTTTAACCATTAGTATTACTAAGATTTTCATTTTTATTAATTTAGGTGCTGGAGATCAAACCCAGGGCCTCATACACACTAAGTACATGTTCTACCACTGAAGTACACCACCAGACCAGGATATTTTAAATTCTATCTTTGTTAATTTCATCTGAAATGGTTTTGTGGACCTACAGTATTGACAACTCACAGTATTAGATGCTGGTGATACAAATGTGAACAAAAGAGACAACGTATTTTTATTCATGTAGCTATGTTCTATTATACGAGTTAAATGCTTATTTCTTTCCAATTATAGTAAGTACTCTGTTTTAAAAAAGCATATCCCCCAATCTGGGATGGAGATGATTAGTAAGTCACTCAAGAAGTCACACATTCTGAGAACTGAAGAGGCATTAACTAAAGTTGGGGTGCAGGTCCCCTAGGTGTTAGGAACAGCATGTGCAGGACAGTACCCTGGGTACTGCAACATGCATTTCAGGAACTTGAAGACAATCAGTGTGCAAGAGAACAGGCAGCCAAGGGCAGTGGGAAGAAATGAGGCAGGGGATGGTGGCAGGGTCTTCACTGGGCATTCAAGTGAATAAGAACAAGAGTTCAGGTTCTTATTCTCAATGAGTTTATATTACAGAGGGGAAAATGACAGGCCTCATCAACACTTTTAAGCAGGGGAGATATGTCAGATTTATACTTTTTAAAAAATATTTTTCCTTTAATTTTTAAAAAAAATTTTTTAGAAGTTGATGGACCTTTATTTTATTCATTTATTTATATGTGGTGCTGATAATGCAACCCAGGGCCTCACACATGCTAGGCAAGTGCTCTTACCACTGAGCCACAACTCTAGCCCCTATACTTTTTTATACTTATCTTTTTTTTTTTTTTTTTGGTGGTACCAGGGATTGAACTCAGGGGCACTCACCCACTGGGCCATATCCCCACCCCTTTTTTGTATTTTATTTGGAGACAGGGTCTCACTGAGTTGCTAAGTGCCTCACCATTGCTGAGGCTGGCTTTGAACTTGCGATCCTCCTGCCTCAGCCTCCCAAAGTGCTGGGATTACAGGCGTGCGCCACCGCACCCGGCTGTACTTATCTTTTAAGCAAACATTTTATGTTGCAGTACAGCACATACAGATCTGTAGTTTAAAAAAAATTATTTTCACTAGTTTCAACAATTCTGAGGCATGGAATTGCTACTTGCATAAGAAAAATCTGGGGCTCTACATAACTTAAGTAATTTATTTGGGGCATTTTTCAATAAACATTTGAATGCCTACAATGTAGCTAGCACAGTTTAATGTAAGTTTGGAGATGCAGAAAATAAAATAGTCTTACTTTTAAGAAACGTATGACCTAGTGGGACAGACAGATCTAGAAACATGATATAATGTAGTCTGTGCAAGAAATGAGAAAGATATGGAAGCAGGGCTGGGATTGTGGCTCAGTGGTAGAGTGCTCGCTCGCCTAACACATGCGTGGCCCAGTTGGATCCTCAGTACCACATAAGTATAAAGGCATTGTGTACAACTAAAAACCAAATAAATAAATATTTTTTAAAAAAGATATGGGAGCAGAGAGAAATTAAATCTTCCTAGGAAGAATTAATAATTTCACCTCTGTGTTAAAAGGGCTTTACAATTTGTTTCACTAGTTTTTTGATTCTCATTCCTGGGCTTGGCATATAATTGGTACTCAAGCAAATGTCCACAATGCAAACAAACCTAGGACTTTTGACTCCTAGTTCAGAGACTCTCAGCTCTGCCCCATCTCTGGAAGGGTATGCATCAGTGTCCGTCATCATGGAACTATCGTGCAGTTCTACTTTTGAAGCTGCTTTGAGAGTCAGTTTACAAACCACAAAAGAAAGTAAGTCTCACTAAAGTTAGACTTCATTTTGACACAATCTGAAAACTCATAACAACCTCAAAATATAGTTATTTTTAAAAAACAATCTAGGAGTGGGGGGTATATTTTAAGAGGTAGAGCACTTGTCTACCAAGCTGGAGGCCCTGATTTTCATCCCAGCACTGGCAAAAAAAAAAAAACAAGGCAAATTTACTCTAAACACATCAAGTTGTATACATTAACTATCCATAGCTTTTTGTATGTTGAGATGGTTTGTGGAGGGGAGCAAATCTATGTTCAGAGGATGAAGAAATGCTCCTATGAAGACAATGAAGAAAATATGCCACATAAATTCTTTGTAATTCATGATCTCTGTCCTCAAAGGACTTATTTTTAATTTCCAACTGGAAAGATAAAACATAACACATAAAAGGAATAAAACAAATACAAGGTAGCAGTTGTTCATTTATTTAAAATATTTACCAGCCGGGCTCGGTGGCACACGCCTGTAATCCCAGCACTTGGGAGGCCGAGGCAGGAGGATCGCAAGTTCAAAGCCAGCCTCAGCCATGGCGAGGCACTTAGCAACTCAGTGAGACCCTGTCTCTAATAAAATACAAAATAGGGCTGGGGGTGTGGCCCAGTGGTCGAGTGCCCCTGAGTTCCATCCCCGGTACAAAAAAAAAAAAAAATATATTTACCAACTGCCTACTACAGGCCAAGTCAGGAGCAGTTTGGGGGATACAAAGACAAGGAAGGTAAAGGCCTGTCCTCAGGGAACTCGGTCTTAAAGGGGAAGGCAACACACAATCCAGGACAAGCAGAGCTGTTACTCAGCAGGTATAGGCAGATGAGAACTCGGCTGTGGATGGTTGACACTAGTTCTAATTCATCAACCATTCTTACTGACTAGTGTCTGTGCTCATCCTCTCATTATAATACCAATCATAAAATTTCAAAGTAATTACTATATGAGAAATGATATTCCCCAAAAAAAATATTAAAAGAAGAGCACTCGGTGAGAACTGATGGTTAGGGATGGTGTTTGGGTCTCCCCGAGTTTCTTAGCAAGAAAGGTCGGCATATTTGGAAAAGGATGCTGGTTCTAGGTGAGGGGAATGGGATTACCAAGGGGCCAAGGGAAGGGAAGGGGCCTAGGATTAACTGTCTGGTCCTTCAACAATGTTGAAGACATGGTTTAGAGCTATGCCACTCAACATGGGAGCCACGAACCACATCTGCCTATAAAGCATCTGAAATATAGTCAGTCTAAACTGAGATGTATATGAGTAAAAAATATGCTCCAAATTTCAAAAATTTAAGTGAAAAAATGCAAAGAATCTCTGTAACAATTTTAATGATTATGTATTTAAATAACATTTTGGATATACTGAAATAACTGAAATAAAATACTGTGAAAATCAACTTCACCCCTTTCTTCTTACTTTTCTAATGTGGCTACTAAAAAAAACATTTTTAGTTACATACATGGCTCGCATTTGTGGCTTTTGCTTTCTACTTCTACTGGACAGGGCAAGTCCGGGGAGCTTTAAACAACAGGCTGAAGAGTTTAAACCCTCTAAGCAATGAAACACTAAGGAAGGTTTTCAAACCAAAGTGTTTGTGGTAGATGTGGGAGGGAGCAGGAAACACAAACAAGGCGCTGTTTCAGGAAGACCAGTGTAGGGGCGAAACACTGGAGGCAGCTGTCAATGTCAAATGCCAAAGGGTAAGCAGGCTACTCAGATGGAAAGGATACAAGGTCTCTAGAAGCAACAAGCTGGGTGGACAGAGAAGGAAAAACTCAAGAGCAGTATGAGACCAGGAAATAATAACAGGTACGAGTGCTGAGCTCAGCCTGGATAATCAAGGTGCAACACTCATATGAGTTAGCAAGCCCAGCACAATTTAGGTTAAATCTTGTTTAGCTTAGTAATAAGGGTGCCCAAGCAGAGGTACAAGTCAGAGAACAGAACGAGTGTCCGCTTCAGGAATTATACATCTATCTCTACATGGTAAGACTTCCAACAGTGGGATCAAGTTCCAGAGAAGGCCAAGAGGAGGTAGACAAGGCTACCAGAAACTACAGTACACAGTTATAAACAATAAAAGCAAAAGCCCAACTCGTAACATAATCAATAAATATTTTCCGGGAGTCTGCTCTATGCCCAAACTCTTATAGGCTCTGCAGATATGGCGGAAGCAGACATGGTACTGAATCACGAATTGTGGTGAGAGCTATGAAAACTGAACAGGAGCTCTGAGAGACCTGAGGGTGGATGGCAGTTGCGGAATGAGGTCACGAAGGAAAGCTTCTGCAAGCAAGTGACAATGAAATCTGAACCTGGAGTTGGTTGGGTGATGACTTGAACCCTGAACTAAAAATGCATTTTTTAATTTTATAAAAATCAAATGGAGGAAATAAAAAGAGCTTAGATGTACTTGTGTGAAAATGTTCTTAATTTCTAAAAACCAAAAATAGACTAAATGTTCATTTCCCAAGTATGGGCAGCCTATTCACCAGTGGCGCCCTCCTTCCTTACTCCTCTGCTCTGCAAGTCCTTTCTACTTTTCTCTGGATAATAATTTAGGAGGTTAAATGAAATGAGCATTCACTCTTAAAACCAACTTGAGGTTAAACCTATGTCCTTGAACTTCCCAAGTGTGTGGTTCTTACAGTCCTTTTTCTCATCCCTGGAACAGTAATGATACTACCTGGTTGGTTTGAGGTAAGGATTAGGAAAAATGTTAAGAGGCTGGGACATGGTAAGCGTGAAATAAATGTTAGCTAACATTACTACCATTTGAACAAATGTCACTGTTTTTATTTTAAAACATTTTTAAGTGCTTTTATGTGAATGATGAAAAAGTCATTTTCATGGGCATGACATTTATGTTCCAGTTTGGGAATTTCTATCAGAAACACCGCTAAAATAATGATTTTTGGGACAAGCACTTAAAAATCGTCAAAAATAGCGGTTGAGGTGGTGAACGCCTGTAATCGCAGCTACTTGGAAGGCCAAGGCACAAGAGTGCAAAGTTTGAGGTCAATCTCAGTAATTCAGATAGATCCTGTCTCAAAATAAAGGTTGGCAATATAACTAAGTGGTGGAGTGCCCTAGGTTCAATCCCCAGTACCACAATACATTACATACATGCATACATAACTGTCAAAAACTAAGAAAATATACAGGCATCCTTATTATCACCACTGATCTCAGGTAGGGCAAGCCCATCTGATTTGTGTTCTGGATACTGGTAAATGCGCACAAGCGTGGGGACACACTACATTCATAACCCTCCCACTACCTACCTACAGCAATACTTCACACATAGGGACAGAGGCAAGGCAAACTACCACAAGCTCTGCTTCTTAAGAGGCATTTACGTTACGCTACCAAAAATACATATAGTTTTAAAGCCAAGATCACGGTTGCTTCTCCAAATCAACAGGAAACCTACACTACTGAAATTTTTTAAAAATAACCTCTATTATTAAACTTACACAAGATGTGAAAATGTGAAACTTCTATATACCTTAACTTCTATTTGCTTAACTGTTGAGGGGCCACTAATTTTTTTTTTTTTTTTTTTTTTTTTAATTCACTGATTCAAAAAGCCCAAAGATACAAGCAAGGCAAGGGGTTAAAAGTCCCAGAATGGTAATCTGTGCCCAAAGAATTTACAAGGGGCTGGTCCTCGAGGCCCTCACGAGACTGCCGAGGCTGCCGTTTACTGGGTGTCCTTTGCCACTGGTGTATTTCGCTGGATCAGGCTTTTGGCCACCACGGGCCAATCAACCCGCTAGTTTGAATCTAAAGGGCACTAGACCAGGGGACGGTGGCAACGCCGGAGGGGCTGTTTGGAACGCCGTCATTCCTCCGGCCCCTCGTTTCCTGGTCCCAAGGCAGAAGCGCCTCTCCAAGCCGTCACACGCGCGGCGCCCGGGAGCCCCCGGCCCGGCGAAGCTGGGCACACGATCCCTCCATCACGCAGGTCCCGCACGCGAGGCGGGGACGCCGCGCGGTGACCCGAGGCTCGGAGGCCTGACGTTGCCTGCGCCGCCGCCAGGCAGCGGACGCAGCTCCGCGGACCAGGGCTCTCGGCCGCGACGCCGGGGCCGAGGGCTCCCCGCCGCGAGGCCCCCCAGCGACGGGAAGCGAACTCGCCGCCGCCAGCCCACCCGGAAGCCCTCCCCCAGCTCACACCTGCCGGCGCGTGACGCGGGAGCTGCGCGAGCCCGCCCGCCCGTCCGTCCCTGCCCGGCCACTCCGGGCGCCGTGGCCCAAGTGCCGGACGTCGCCCGCGGCCCCGGCGGTCCCTCGACTCCCATCCACCCGACGCCAGCTTCGCGGCGCGCGCCGGGCGCAGCGGCCCCCACCGACCCCGCGCGCTCACGCCCCCCGCCCGGCCCGTTCCCGCCGCGCGCGCTCACTCGCGAAGACACGTACATGTTGTGTCTCAGCGGGCCGGCGCAGGCCGCGCCGCGCGCCCCCGGGGGCGCCCTCGCCCACCCGGGGGCGCCCCACTCGGACTGGGTGGCGCGCAGGGGAGGGAAAGGTCGGCGCGGCCGACAGTACTCACCGCGGAACCGCGCCGGCTCCGAGTGCGCTGCGTTCCGCTGTGAGGCGAGACGAGGCGTGCGGTCCCCGCTTCTCCGCAGGCTATGCAGGCGACGTCGCAGGGGGACTGAGGGGCGTGGGGCTTATTCCCGCCCGCTTCACCTTCTAGAAGCTCGGGGACCCCAGAAACTAAAAACAAAATAAACAAACTTTCCCCTCCGCCTCCCTCCCCCAAAACCACAACACAAACACTCTGGGGCCCGCCCAGAGCTCCACTCCATTGGCTGTACGGAGGTTGCCTCCGGTTCTCACTGGCTGGCTTTTGTGCCCGTCAAGCTACTGTTCCGCCCCTCCAAGTCCTCGCTGCTGCCGTTGCCCCTCATTGGCTAAGTGCTTCCCGTTTGACGAGCTAGGATTGGCTGAACGGCCTGCGCCAATCACGCGGAGACACACCCCCTCAGCATCCCAGGGGCCGCTTCCTCGGTCGCGGACCCAGAGAGTCAAAGGGGAAACTAGAGCATGATGGCGGCCGAGCTCGCTTGGCGCAACCATCGTCTTTTTTTTTTTTTTTTAGCTCATTAATGCCTCTCCCAGTCGCTGTTTCCTTTAAGCTCCTCTCTCCATCCAGTACTGCCTAATAACGGAATCTATACGTGCCGGCTTCTTGATTTATCCCCACCGAGGTGCTGAGTGTGGGCTGGTTGTGCGTCATTGGACTGTCAGGATGTCGCTCGCAAGTCAAATCCTCAAACTATTGGTGGGACAGCAAGAAGGCCCGGCTCACAACAAGAGCTAATGCCATTGGTTTGACTCCACTGAGTTCTTTCCTGGTACTTTATTGGGCCCCACAAATGCGTCCCTCAGACCCGGATTTGCTGTGCTACATACAGTTAATTGTTTAGTAGGGAACTGGGAGCAACTCTGGTTAGTTGACCAGTAATAATAATGACTACCATTAATTGCGCGTGTTTTGTGCCAAGTACTGTAATGAGTTCTTTACAGAGATTATCTGGTTAAACCTGTGAGTTATACACTGAGGTTTACAGATAGGAAACGAAGGCTTGAGAGAGGTTAGGAAATTTGCCCAAGGTCATCCAGTTACAAAGTAGTTGGCGGGCCATTCTTTGTGTCCTGTGTCTGATTCCAGAGCCTTCACTCTTTTCACTATGCTTTAGTGCCTCTTCTTGAGTTCATAAGTGTACCCGTCAATCAACCCAATATGTAAAAAACGTTTAATTCAGATGCCAGGTTCCTCAATCAGTTTCTGGCAGTGACACTGTTGGAGACTACCTGTAGCAAGGTTGTCATTGCCTCTACTGCATCCACCCTCAATTAGTCTTGATCTTTCCATGACAGATAGCCTGCATCTATGTTCACTTACTTTTCAGATTTATAAATGGATATTTCCAGCACCCTCGTGTGCCAAGAACATGTGCACGTATGCACACACACTAACCCTGATCATCCATCCATCTTCAGCTTGTTTGTTGGAGAGTCCTCAAGAGCTGGAAACAAGGAGAAATAAAGTTGAGAGAGAGAGTGAGAGAGAGAGAGAGAACGAATAAATTGCCTTAGAAATAAATAATTGATTGCATGCAAATGGAAAAGCCCTTCAGCTCCTGGAAAGCTTCCATGGGAGCTGATGCCCAGCAAGCCTTGTGCTCCTGGCTTATGGCCACGGGGTTCTTTCCTCTGTGACAGCTTTCCACATTTCAGCCCGGGGAGGGCAGGATGCTTCGGACCCATTGCCAGAGGGCCAGCCCTAAGCCTTTGGGACTGAAATTATCTCCAGGAGCACAATGCTGGACTCTAGCCTACATTTCGTCTCGGGTAATTAACATTTTACCATCCCAAATCCCTTTCCCCTGTAGCTTCAGTGGGATCATGGCCCTTGTTTCACTTCCTAATCCAAGCTGTTGTGTAATCTCATTGGCACTGCTTTAATAATAAAACAACCACTGTAACACAATAATGACACTTATGACCTTTCAGTAAAGGAAGACAAAGTATTTCACAAACGTTAATTAAGAACAAATGGCAGGTATTCCTAGGGCAACTGCAAGGGCAGAAGAAAGATCATGAGTCAAATTCTAATAAAGTTTCTAAAGGACCTGAATCCTTATAGCTCCACACATATGCCTCATGCTAGCATTCCAATCTGAGCGTTTTGAACCAGAAAACACAAAGAATATGGGGTCCAAAACCTTCCTAACTTTTAAAGTTGACTGATTGGACCCCTATTTTAACCCTTAAAATAGTGTTTTGTTTTTGTTGTCATTGTTGTTTGGTGCTGGGGTTGGAACTCAGGGGCTTTACTCCTAAGTTACATCCTCAGCCCTTTATTTGAGACAATGTCTCAATAAATGACCCAGGATGCCTCAAAGTTGCAATCCTCCTGCCTCAGTCTCCCAAATCACTGAGATTATAGGCATAAACCACCATGCCTAGTTAGTGTTTAGTTTTATATTTAATTGTTGGATATATCCCAGTTGTAATTATCTTGAAACAGTCTCTTTTTCATCTTTGTGTCCCTTACATTGCTCTGATTATAAAAGGTTCCCAAATAGATAATTATTCAGTACATATTTAGCAAACATGTGGAGCACTTGCCTAGGGAACAAGAGTTTCACACCTTCATTATGGTCAGGAACCTTAGTCTGGGAGGGGGCAGGCAACAGGTACACAGATAATCACAGTGTAGTGAGTGCTGGGACAATTTGCCCTAGAAGCACATGGGATGGACAGGGGTTTCCAGGGATGGTTAACCAGAAAAAGTTACATCTACAAAGAGAACTAAAGGACAGATGCTGTTGGCCAGGCAATAGCCTGAATCTGTGTTGTTATCTGTAGCATTTGCTCTCTGGGTTGGGGAGCAGGATGGGAATATCCGGGAGCGGCCAAAGCCTGTTATTCCTACCTTCTTTGTCTTTGAAGGCCTTCAGTTATTTGACCATTATGTTTCATTGTGCTTCTCCTCTTGGGAGAAGGTGGGAAGCCTGAAACCCTGTCATGGTTGCCCACTTGAGAATAGGGAAATAATTTCCAAATAAGATTGCTTTTATTTTTTTATCGTAGAAGAAAAACACCGAATAAATATATAACATTTACTCAATTTAATAGGGCATTCTATATTTCAGACAATGTAGAAAGTTAAAAAGTAGAAAATAAACAACAATAAATGCTGGCGAGGATGTGGTGAAAAGGCATACTCTTACATTGCTGGTAGAACTGCAAATTGGTGAAGCCAATCTGGAAAATAGTATGGAGATTCCTAGGAAAACTTGGAATGGAACCACCATTTGACCCTGCTATCCCACTCCTTGGCCAATTCCCAAAGGACTTAAAAACAGCTTCCTACAGGGACACAGCCACATCAATGTATATAGCAGCACAATTCACAATAGCTAGATTGTGGAACCAACCCCGATGCCCATCAGCAGATGAATAGATAGGGAAACTTTGGTATATATACACAATGGAACACTACTCAGCACTAAAAGAGAATAAAATCATGGAATTTGCAGGTAAATGGATGGAGTTGGAGAAAATAATGCTAAGTGAAGTCAGCCAATCCCAAAAAACCAAAGGTTGAATGATCTCTTTGATATGAAGATACTAACTTATAAAGGCAAGAGAGAGGGGATGAGAGGAATTAAAGAGCTTTAAATAGAACAAAGAGGGGGGAGGGAGGGGAGAGGGCAAGGGGATAGGAATAATGGCAGACTGAGTTATCCATGATTACCCTAAATATATGTATGAAGTCACAATTGTTGTAAAAATACTTTATATAAAACCAGCAACTTGAAAAAATTGTGCTCTTTATATATTATATGAAATTAAATGTACTCTGCAAACATGTATAACAAATTAGATAATAAAAAATTTTCGGGCTGGGATTGTGGCTCAGCGGTAGAGCGCTCGCCTAGCACGTGCGCGGCCCGGGTTCGATCCTCAGCACCACGTACAAATAAACTCATTGTGTACAACTAAAGCAAATTAATAAATGTTAAAAAATATTTTTTTAAAAAGTATAGAATAAAAGCTTTCCATAATCCAATTCCTATAGCCAGCCACCTATTAAGGAGAATGTCTCCCCAGACTCTTTCATGACTAGATCCACACATGGATTTCTTTCTTTCTTTCTTTCTTTCTTTTTTTTTTTTTTTTTTTTTTTTTTTGGTACCAGGGATTGAACTCAGGGGCACTCAACCACTGGGCCACATCCCCAGCCCTTTTTTGTATTTTATTAGAGACAGGGTCTCACTGAGTTGCTAAGTGCCTTGACATTTCTGAGGCTGGCTTTAAACTCGGGATCCTCCTGCCTCAGCCTCCCAAGTGCTGGATTACAGGTGTGCACCACCACGCCCGGCTCACATGGATTTCTTCTTTCCAACTGTGGGATGTAGTACAGGGTTACATCTGGGCTCTGAGAGCTTTTGTTACTCTAAACTGCAGCTTTGAATGGAACCTGTCTTCATTTTCTGTCTGGATAAGAAGGAAGCCAATAAATCCATCAAATATTTATCACAGAGGATGAGGGTTTCAAATTCCTGTCTCAGTAAGTGTTAGGACTCCGGGGCTTGCTCAGCTTGGTGTGAATGTACAGCTAATGGGGCCAGGGTGTCTGCTGAGCTCACCCTCGCTGCCCTAGGGCTTTCAGGCATGACTTGGTGCCTGTGGCCACAAACCATACCCTGAAAGGCAGCCCAAGTCAGAAAATGAAATGCCGGGGTACTCTTCCATACTCTCTCCCTCCCTCTGCCATGTCACTTAGGGATGATAATTTTTGTTTGTCCCAACCCAACCAGAGTTGAGTGTAAAAAGACTCCTCCGGCCCTGCACACTTGTGTGCAGGCACGTGCACTGTGTTCTTAGAGCGCTATACTATTCTTAGAGCTCTATATGTGGTGTTCCATTGAGTTGGTTTTTTGCTGGAAGGGAAGGCAGATTTAATGAGTGATAGCTGCCTTGGATGGTGACCAAGAGTGCTCCAAGCCATCCAAAGCAACAGTCTTCCTTTTTGTCCCTTGAGAGATTATGCTGTGATCTCTGCCCTTGGCCTGGACAAAATCCAAAGCAATGGGGATTTTTGGCGAACATTTCTGCAATGACCCAAGCTTGGGACGATATAGCCAGCTGGATCTACTCCAGGTCTGATTTCTGTGGCACAGGAGAATACCCTCCACACTTTTCCCTGGCCTCTCATTGCTATGAGACATTTGGCAGTGTTTGTAAAGTATTCCGCAGTTCTTGAAGCTTCTAACAATAGCATGATCCCTGTCAAGAAACCTGACAAGGAGACAGCTGTCAGCTGATACTGCTCACTTGGGCCTGGGTGTGGGAATAACCAAAGACCAGGATCAATGTGGGAGAAGAACATGCTAGTGTGTGCCAATGACAGAGGGCATGCTCATAAGCATTTATTGCAGGTCTGATGGCATTTACTGTGCAATGAAGCCCTTAAGATAGACGCTGTGCCACTTCCAAATCACCCCTCATTTTTTATGACCACACTTCCTGAAAGCTACTTAGTTAAACAGCAAACCCTGAACACTTCAGCGTGCTGGCCAGTGCTAGACACATGGGAGAGGTTTCACAAGAGGACAAATAGATGTTGTCTTTAATAATCACTGCCCTGCCGGGCGCGGTGGCACACGCCTGTAATCCCAGCTCTTTGGGAGGCTGAGGCAGGAGGATCGCGAGTTCAAAGCCAGCCTCAGCAATGGCGAGGCACTTAGCAACTCAGTGAGACCCTATCTCTAAATAAAATACAAAAAAAGGTCTGGGGATGTGGCCCAGTGGTCGAGTGCCCCTGAGTTCAATCCCCGGTACCACAAAAAAAAAAAAAAAAAAAAAAAAAAAATCACTGCCCTGTCCTGGACATGTGCAGGTGTCTGTCAGACCCCATACTGGGGACTTTGCACAGATGGTGGCAGTCATGCTTCACAGCAACCATGGTCATCCCCATTTTACACGTAGGAAAACAGAGGCACTCAAGGACCAAGCAACTTGCTCCAGGTCGCCACAGGTAGTTGTTGAATCCACAGTTGAACCCAGGCAGTCTAACTGCAGTGAGTGAGCTCTGAGCCACACAGCTGTGGTGCCCAGAGATGTCCACAGTGAGAACTCCCCTGCCCCCAAACGAACAGCAGCACCCAAAGCCTTTATTCACTTAACTCCACCCTCCTTTTCCTATAGACCCAGGGAAAGAGGTGCACCTCTTCCTAGCTAACCTGCTGCCTCTGGTGGCTCTTCCTCTGCACCCCCCCAGTTGGCATCTGCTCTCCTTCCACCCCTTCAGAGAGCCTCCCTCCCTCCCTCCCTCCCTTCCCTTTTCTCTTCCTCCCTCCCTCCCTCCCTCCCTCTCTCCTTCTTTGCTTCCCTTTTCTATTTCCATAGCCCAACTTCCTAAATAATAACCAGCGACCCTCTCCACCACCACCAAGCTCCCTCCTGTAAACCTGGCTTCTAGCCCTAATGCTACTCAAACGTGTTTCTCTAAGCTCATCCATAACCTTTTTTGGTGGCCAAGATCCAAGAGACTTTCCCAGTCCTTGTTTCCATGGCTTCACCACTATGTTTTACTCTGAGACTCTTTACTTTGCTTCCCAAAATAGCCAGCTTTCCTCCTACCTCTACAACTGTTCATGCTCTTTTTCCTACCATCTCTTTCTCCAGGCTCCTTCAAAGCGCCTGTGTGCGCTTCCCTCCTCACGTGGTCCTCTGAGGGCACAGGGTGGGGGGAAGCTAGGTCAGTATCCTGCCTTCACCTCTAGGCTTACCATCTCCATCTCTTCATCTCCAGCCTTCATTCTGCAGACTGCTTGCATCTAACTCTGTGCAGTTCGCATAAACTACCCAGCTTCAGTTTCCTTAGTTCTAAAATGAATATATCAAATCGCATTTGTTATTCTCAACTCCAAGATAATGATAAAACCTAATATGTTAAAGCATATGCTATGGCAGGCAGGACTGGGTATATAATTGTGGTATCCAGTGCAAAATGAAAGACTAGAAATTATGAAGATTTTCAAGATGGCAACGGCAGGGCATTAAACCCAATGTGGACCCCTTGCGCTCTGAGTCCTGTGGGAACCACAGGTTGCATGACCAGAAAATTGACCCTTGCGTGTTTCACATATGTTAATTTATTCAATCCTCATAACAATCTTAGGAGGTAGATATAGATGAAGGAAGAAGAGAAGAAGTAATTGCCCAAGGTCACACAGTTTTTAATTGGTAGATAGGAAAAAAAAAAATCATAGCTACCTGTTGGGATTATTGTGAGACTCCCAAGGAGAAGGTGCCCAGTGAGGGAAGGTTTCCTCCAAGGGACTCTCAGTGGCACCACGCCCAGCCCTTCCTTGGTGAGTGTCTAGTCCAACTCTGTATCTACTGCCAAGTGTGCCCCTTCCTCCTCACCCTGCACCCCCCCTTCTCCACTTCCACTCCCTCCTCCCTTCTCTAGGCTTCCAGCAGAGTAGCAAGGCCCACCCCTTCTTCTCCCCTCAGATCCTCTGGCTGCCCCGGTGAAGTCTTCACTATCTTCATGGCCTGATGCTTGGAATTTGACTACAAGAGTTCTACGTATGGTCTGCACCTTTCCCTGATTGCCTCCTTCCTCCTCCATGAACTCCTTGGGGTGGCTCAGATCCCGTCCTCCTTCCGGGAGCCTTCCCTGACCTCCACTCCAGGTTAAGTGCCTCCTTTGGGCTCCCACACTTGCCTCCCTGTGTCCTTCTTCTTCACAATCAGGTACTGAACATGTTGGGGACAGAGACCAGTTCTGTCTTACCACAGCACCTCAATGAGCTTGTTCAAATGAAGAAAGGAATGAATAAAGGTATGAAGTAAATGTTGCTTAAAACTCTGGGCTCGGGGCTGGGGTTGTGGCTCAGTGGTAGAGCGCTTGCCTAGCATGTGTGAGGCACTGGGTTCGGTTCTCAGCACCGCATATAAATAAATGAATAAAATAAAGGTCCATCAGGGCCGGGCGCTGTGGCTTACACCTGTAATCCCAGCACTTGGGAGCCTGAGGCAGGAGAATCGTGAGTTCAAAGCCAGCCTCAGCCATGGCGAGGCACTTAGCAACTCAGTGAGACCCTGTCTCTTATAAAAAAAGAAAAGTGCCCCTGAGTTCAATCCCCAAAGGCATGAAGGACACGTGTCCGAGGCCAGAGGTCAGCACAAAATCCAGCCTGCCACCTGTTTGGGCACTGCTTGTGAGGTAAGAATGTTTCTTTCTTTCTTTTTAAGGAAGGAGTGTCACTATGTTGCTCAAGCTGGTCCCCCCACCTCAGCCTCCCGAGCAGCTGGGATTCTAGGTGTGGGACACTACGCCCGGCCTTAAAAATGGGTTTTACATTTTTATTTATCTATTTGTTTGTGTTTTGGTGCTGGAGATGGAACTCCATGGCCTTGCGCAGGCGAAGCACACAGTCAACACACTGAGCCACACCCTCTGTCTTGGTTTTTATATTTTTTAAATGATTGAAAAGATTTAAAGGAGTAATTCTTTGTGGAACATGGAAATTATATAAGATTCAAATTTCCGTGTCCATAAAGTCTCACAGGCACTCGGCTGCACCTGGTCTTTTACAGCTGGTCTTCGACTCTACTCGTTTGGTGCCACAGAGGTCACGTGTGTGAGAAACCTAGAGTATTTACTTGGGCTCTTTGCGGGAAGATCTTGCTCAAACCAGCCCTGCCACCTGCCCCGGAGGAAGGCCGCGTGCTGCCTGCTGGCCACAAGGTGTCAGCCTTTCCCCACAGTGCCACCAGCCGCCTGGGCTCCTCCAAGGAGCCTCAGCACGCAGGGCTCTTCAGGGACACCAGTGGGGTCTTCCCAGTGCAGCCAGGGGACAGCCAGGTGGAGTCATTCCTGGGAGAGGCTAGAGGAAAGCCTGGGGGGCGGGGAGGGTGGTTGGAGTCTGCACCCAGGGCACAGGCGGGCTTGAGGAGTCCTGTGGCTGGGAGCAGGGTTGGCCAGCCTCTCTGGAAATGTTGCTTCTTAGGTTTTGTTTTATTTATTTACTTATTTTTGTAGTGCTAGGGATGGAACTCAGGCCTCACCCTGCTAGGCAAGAGGTCTACCACTAAGCTAGAGCCCCAAGCCCTGGTTTAGGTTTTATTTGTATTTTATATTCAAAGGATTCTCAAACTAAATTAACATTTCACCCAAAATCATCCATCAAGAAAAGTTGTTGGACTTTGGGCCACCAGCTAATGTTGCAGCTCTTTCTGAGGTAGGGCCATGTGTGCATGGGGGGTGGGGTGGGGGTGGGGGGGGCTGGGGGGAGAGGGTGTCCCTGCCAAGCAGAGCCGCTCACAAATGGCAGCTCTGGAAACTTTTCTTTACCTTTTAAAAACCTGGACCTTGAAACTTCCTCCAGGTAAACAGGTGTTTAGCCCTGTGTGCCAGGTTCTCGGCTGCGAAATTGGCAAATATGCAGGGAGGGGGCAGGGAGAGAATCCAAGAGGGAACATCCCAAGTCCTGGATCTAACACTCCCCTGGGTGGCTACTTCTCCCGGGTTTGTCCCTGTGCCGGGGCACTCTATGTGACTACCCCGCTGGCCTCAGGACAGGGGCTCCGAGATCAGCCCCATGGACATGAAACCCAGGTTCAGGAATGTGAACTAGCTTGCCGTTCAGTGGCAGAATCAGGATGCCACCTGCCTCTCTGTCCCGAGGCCTGTCCTCTCCACCACACATGCCATTAAGGTCCCAGCAAGCAGCGGGCAGCCACGCCACCTGAAGAACAGCGCCTTCCTCCCTTACCATGTATCCCCAGGCCTGGCACCCAGGGCATATCCACGGGATGAACAGACACGCACAGGCTTCCAAACGCTGCCATGAGCTGCCCTCTCCCTGTCCAGCCATCAAAACTCCAAGACAGCTTCAGGAAGAGAGGAGCCAGGGAATCAACGCTGCACACAGGAAATGAGAGTCGCCAGGCACAGTTCTTGGCACACAATGGACTCGCCCCCCCAAGGGTCTGTTCTTGCCTTTGGCTTCTTTCCTCTTTCAGGTTCCCACGCACTTGCTGGCATCTGCGGTAGGTCCCAGCCGGTCTCCTTCTACGACGTGGACATCTGTTCCTGAAGCTGCATTTTAGTGGCCGCAGACGTGGCCCTGTCTCCTAACCACTTTCCTGGGTGGAAACTAGTTTTCAACTGGTCACCTGGGGAGAGGCCACTCGGCACAGTGAAAGTGCTCTCGGATGTCCAGATAACTGGCTTGCCAGCCCTTCCTGTGACTTGTTGGGTGGCTTTGGACAAATCTCACCTCCAGGAGGCTCCTTTCCTCCTCCCAATTCTGCTAGCATTTTGAAAGGACACATAGTCCATAGGGACTCTAGCTAAGTGCAGGCATTAAGAGACTAAGGAGCAGACGGCAGGATCTCATTCGACTCCCATGCACTATGCAGCAAATCAGGAACAAGGCCAAAACAGTCATGATTGATTCTGGAAACTTTAAATCTCCCATTTATTTATTTACTTAGTACTGAGGTTTGTACCCAGAGCCTCATACATGCCCAGCAAATGCTCTACCACTGAGGTACATCCCCAGCCCTTTTGACTTACATTTTTTGAGACAGGGTTTCACTAAGTGACCCCGGCTGGCCTTGAACTTGCGATCCTCCTGCCTCAGCCTCCTTCCTGAGCAGCTGGGATAACAGGCAAGTGCCACTGTGGCTGGTGACCCCTCACCAGTTTGTTAGGCTGGCTTTTTTTTTTCTGTTTTTTTTTTTTTTTTTTTTTTTTAAGTCCTTATTTATTTGCTTTAGTTGTACACAATGTGCTTTATTTTTACATGGTGCTGAGGATCGAACCCGGGCCGCGCACATGGTAGGCGAGCGCTCTGCCGCTGAGCCACAACCCCAGCCCTTTTTTTTCTGTTTTAAGTGACTGTCAAGTCTTCAATCTTTTAACAAATAGGTATGAAGCAAATACTGCATTACAACAGTGAGCTAGACAGGTGAGTTCCTGGGGCCCACAGAACCTGTTCTCCAGGTTCGGGAACCCCAAAGAAGAATGGGTACCTATGATGTCCCGCTGTAGCACGTGGCATCTTCCTTGCTGCACAGGTGGGGGAGTAGAAGCCCTGAAGCTCATGCCTAACCATGAAGTCTTTGCAATTAGCTTAAGAACACTTGCATTTGCACCTGCTCCTGCCTGTGTCTAAGGTGTGTACGCCCCCAACCTTGGTCAGGCTCAGCTTACTGAGCTGGGGGTGTCTGTCCTGTGGCAAAGCTTGTGCAGCTGGAACAGCAGTGCAGATGATCAATGACAGCCTCTGCATCTTTTGGGCAGGAAGGCCTGAGTGTGGCACAGCGTGGTATGTCGCCAGATGACAAACTGAATCCACGGCGCACGGCAGGGCTAATTAGCTGCAGAGGGGGTTTTGTTGATGTTTACTCAGAATGTGGTCACGACAGCCAGGTAGCAAACCCTTGGTCTGATTTGTTTGGAGGCTCTCTTGCTGTCAGCCCTGGCTGCTTTTGGGACAGGGCCTGCTGCTGGGCACACACAGGCATGCCCCAGGGTACTTTCCACGTGGGGTGTAGGTGAGACTGCGGGAGGAGGAGCAGATTGGGAGGGAGCTGAGTGGAGGGAGGCAGATGTGTGCACAGAAACACACCGGCTCTGGGGAGAACGCGGCAGCGAGGAGCTGAGCAAGGTAACTAGGGTGAAGCCAGAGGATGTCCCTGCAGAGATCTGTCCCAGAAGTCAAAAGCTCAGGCATGTCAGCCCACCTCTGACGAGTGCTCTGTCCAAGATATGAGGGCAGAGAGCCTGGGACACGCGTCCAAGAAGTCATCTGTGGTCGCCCGGGATGCAAAGTAGAAAGCGGGGGCCTTAAACTGAGGGGGTTTACACCCCCACTCAGTGCAGTGGGTAACATCTGGAGACATTTTGGCATGCAGCAGGTAGAGGCAAGGACGTCTCCACAGCCTGCAATACTGACCATGGCCCCTCCCCCAACAGAGGACTTGGCAGCTCCAAGGTGTCCTTAGTGCTGAGAGTCTGAGCTTGGGGTGCAGACTCAGATCTGCATTCTATGTGATGAGGGGCTTGGAGAGCTGTGCACCTCCTCTGAGAAATAGCCATCACACCTCACGCGGCTCACCATGCAACCTTACGAGGCTCGTGCCCCAAATACACATGAAATTTATTTGATGACTTTGAAAAGGGCTCTTTCCTCAGCTATTCTTAGTTTGAGACCTGCATGTTCCTAAATCACCTAGCACGGTGATTGGCATATAGTAGGCATTTAATAAAAGAGAAAAGCAGCCTGGTAGGGGGCGATGCGGCCCACTCCCCCTCTCGCCCCTTCCTCCTTATGTCTAAGCCTCCTTTCTTGTTTAGATTTTCTATAAAGTTCTCTACAGGCACAGGGTATTGATGTTAGTTAGCAGAGGCTGTCTTGGAAGTGTCCTTCATAGATCAGAGGTAGGACTAACCATATCCTGAGGATAGATACCTGACACAGGTGACATAAGTCAAGGGACAGTCTACCAGCCCCATACAGAAGTGGGGCTTCCTGCCCTCATGGGACAGAAGCCAGGGTGGCAGCAACACTGGGGGCTTGGCTCACCAGGAGGCTGGGCTTCTCCAGGGCTGCACTAGCTGCTAACCCTCAACCTGCAGCCTCTGGACTTGGCAGGGGAGACAGCAGCCTGGTGGGGTGGGGGCCGCAAAGCCAGAGCCCGACACTGAGGGCCCTCCTATCCTGTCCTTCTCCAGGCCCTGCAGTGCTGCCAGCCACAGAAGCAGCTATGCCAGGTCCAAGGGCACCATCCACCCCTGAACCTGCCACCCAACTGGGAAGGCCAGATGTCCCCTTGAGATGTGATGAGTGAGAGAATAGTTCACAAAATACGTGCAAGAGCTGGAACAGGGGCAGACACACCCCAAACTGAGAAGCCAAGAGGCAGAACAGAGTGGGCTGAAGCTTAGGCGATAAGCAAAAGTTAAGAGCTGCATTTTATGATGTCACGGTCCTTGGCCACCTCTGCACTATAGTTTCCTGAGCATTTTCAGAGCTGGAGGGGGCCAGAGACCATCTTACCCAGCCCTCTGTAAGGATGAGGAAACAGGCTGGAGGGGGGAGGGTGTGCAGGGGGAGCCCCCTGTGGGCTGGCACTCTGCCACCCACCCCCAGTCGCTTCCTCCTTAACATATGGTTTCCCCTTAATTCCCACAGAACGTGAGAAAAGCCCATCTTGGCACATAGAGAAACTGAGGCGGAAAGGAGGGCTGGCTCTAGGCTGCAGTGACTTGGAACTTCCACGGGGACCCTGCTAGATGTCTCTCCTGGGCCTGCATGAAGGAGAAGGAAGAAGGCAAAGCAGGCCAGCTTCCCTCCTCCAGGTGACTGTCCCACACCTCTAAGGTACCCCTTTGAGCTAAGGCGAGGCCCCCACTTCCCACATCACCCCTGCCCTCCGCCCTGCTCTCCAGAATGAGACGCGTCGCGTCACGTGGCCAGGCCCTGGTGCATGAGGAAGCACTTTCCAGAGCTGTTGGAACCTCACAAAACCTCAGGGAGGCAGGCAGGGGTCCCTTCCCCACACCCCTGGAAGCTGACCTCAGGACTGACGGCGACCCCGGGGTCAGGCTTGTCCTCCCTCTCCACTGCCATGCGTTGCCTCCACTTCCTGTGGCCCAGGGAGCCCCAACTGCTCTTACCAGCTGCCGCGTAGACGTCTACACCCACCCCCTGTGCTGGTGGTGTCCAGGGCACTTGGGAAGGAAAGGGACAAGGTCTGGCTGGACATCAGAGGCTGAGGAAGGCTGTCCTGTGGACTTCCATGGGGCTTCAGCCCTTGACCTTCCATCATGCTGCCTGCCTGGAGTCCGCGCTGGGCACTTTCTCCTGTCCTTTCACGGGTCTCCCAGCCCCCACCAGTCACTGGGTGGGGAGGGGCACCGTGGGATTGTGTACTGGGTGCCCTCGCCCAGCACTGTGGCAGGGGCCACCTGCCTTGGGGAGGACGAGGGCCCTGAGCGCAGCCTGACACATCACAGGAGGCTAAGGCTAGTCTTTGGCTGAAATGTGACTGGGGAAGTCCTGGCAGGTGGAGGGGACCAATGACCATCTTAGGGGAAAGGGGCAAATTCTTCTGTCCTCAGAGTCCAGTTCCCCATCACCTGGGACCCTCTCTCCCTTCATTGGGCTCCAAACCAGGGCATGCTGAAGGGAGGCCCAGGCCAGGCCCTCTAAGAACCCACGGAGGGACTACAGCAGGCACCTGCCCGGGAGGCCTGGAGTCCCAGGCCCAGCCCACTGGCTTGGGGAGGGTCTAGACCTGCCACTGGCTGTGGGAGGCTGGTGTCTTCCCCTCTGTTCCCTTCAGAGCCCAGTGGAGGACTAGGCTAGGAAGGCCACAGCAGCCAGTGCCCCAGCTGTCCCAGATGCACCTTCCACTTGTAGTTCTAAGGCTGGAGCAAGGCTAGAATGGGGGACCCCTATTCAGAACCCTGACCTTCTTGTTAGGGGAAACCAAAAAGCACCAGGAAGCCTAGGAAAAGAGAAACCAGGTGGCTGGGGCTGACCCAGAGACTTCGTTCCACTAGGGCACAAAGACATGGCCCTTTCCCTACCCAGGGACATGGGGGGCAGGGCTGACCCAGTGGGGGGAGGGGCGGGTATAAAGGAGAGCAGACACTAGTCAAGCTTCTCTTCGTAAACAAGGCAGCAGTGACCCCTCCTGGCCTGGCCACCACAGTCTAGAGGCACATGATGGTCTTGGAAGTCTTGAGACCCTCCCTTCTGGATTCAGGCCTGGAGGTCAGGACGGAGGCTGCAGGCAGGAGGCCGGTGAGGTCTGACGTGCAGACTGGTCCAGGTGCGGCCTGTGCTCTCCAGGGCACAGGGTGGGACAGGTGGGCATCCACAGGTCCCGCAGCTCAGGAAATCACGCAATTGCTGGACTTGGCAGGGCTGGGACTTGTTTTCCCTGCGGAGACAAGGACACAGGCAGGGCGTGGCGTGGGCAGCTGCTCAGCAGATTCGCCTCCAGGCCCCGTCCTGTGGGCTGTCTGCACCTCAGATTTGGAGGCTAGGGTTACTTTCCCTCTTCCAAGCTGCCCCTCTGGAAACCAGGTCGACAACACCCCGGGAGAGCAACAGACAGAGCCTTCCTGCCCTGCCAGCCTCACAGGACCCCATGTGTTGGGGACGTCAAGAGGCCTGCTGTTTCCTGAATAAAGAGGGGTGGGGTGCAGGAGGGACTCCAGAGGCAACAGCTACCACCCACCACGAAGGCTTGCCCAGAGGTGGTTCACCAGGCTGATATCATGGGCGGCCCCATGGGTGACCCTCTGCCCGGGATCTGCTGTGGAGACAGTGGGCCCCTGCTCCCGGAGCCAGGGGCAAAGGGCAGCGCCTGGCCTTCCAAGCCAGTTCCAGCCTCTTCTGCGGTGCAGCCTGCTGGGTTGGATGAGGAAAAGCTGCCCCTTGGGAGGGGCCCACAGAACAGCTGGGCAGCCAGGGTGGCCAGTGTGGAGGGCCATCCGCGGCGGAGGAAGGGGCTCTGGCGCCAGCAGCTGCCCCTCCTCTCCCCCCGGCCTCGGCACCCATTTCCATGAGGCTGGCAGGGTCTGGGGCCAGTTCCTGCTCTCTGCCCTGCGCAGGGAAGGAGGGGCTCTGTGAAGCCCACCTGGCACCTCTGGCCCTGAGGCGCTGGGCGGCTGGAGACAGGCCTTGTCCTCAGAGCGCTGGCTGCTCCTGCTATTTCCTGCCGGTTCCTGCCTACGCAGCAAGGGTGGCCTCCCTGGCGCTCACGCCACCTTCCACATCACTTCAGCTGTGAATTTAATTCAGGTGGCATCTGTCTCCTCTTCTGGGCTGTTAGCAAGAGAGACTCGACAGAGCTGGACTGGCAGCCCTGGCTCCACACCCCTTCCTCCTGCCCCTCACATGCCCTTGCTGCAAGGCTGCTGCTCATGCCCAAGGTCTGCGCCCTGGTAGCCACCACCTCGTCTGGGCCAGAATGAGCTTGCTTTCTGGGACCTACTGCAAATCCAGCTGATCCCCCTCCTCGGTGTTGCCTGGGCTTGGGCTAGTGGTGGCCTAGCAGGAGGTGGGAGGGAAGACAGGTCACCTTCCTTGGTGCTGCTGAGGGCTGTGTCTGGTGTGGCTCTGCTAGTCATTAAATTCTGCCACCCTGTAGCCTCTCACTGCTGTGAGGGACACAGGGTCTCCACTCCCTCTCCTCAGCGCTTGCTTTCTTTGCTTGGCCTACTAAGCAGACGTTGAGTTCCTCCCCAGAAGTGTCCACATTTTGGAGGCAGGTGGGCAAAATCAACCTCCAGGCCCAGAAGCAGGAGGAGGAGCGCAGCCGGGGCCGCAGCCCTTGCTCACTCGCTCCTGCCTGGAGAAGGCTGTCTCCAGCAGGACCTGCTCCCCCGGGGTGGTAGGGCTGGATGCGAGCCTGGAGAGATCCCCTGTCGGAATTCATTTCCATGCCTCTGACAGGGAGACTGGTTTGAGGGGAGGTCCCTTGTTCTCTGTCCTTCCACCAACGCTCATTTATCAGGAGCCTACCATGGGCAGGTGAATCGGACCCTCTCAGATTAACGGGGAGGAATGACACGAAGGAGAACAGTTTTTAACAAAATGCGCGTGGCATGGGCAAAGGGGGCCCAAGAGAGCTTATGAGAGAAGGTCACGCTTCCAAGGGGAGGGAACACTGAAGTGAGACTGAAAGTGGGGGTGTGGAGTGGGAGGAGAGGGTCACCAAACGCAGAGGCTTGGCAGAAGGGAAGGGCTGGGGCATTTGTCATCAGAGCTGGCAGGCAAGGTGGTGAGGGGACAGGGAGGCAGGGACACTGATGCGGAAGGCTGCAAGAGCAATGGGTCTCATCTTTCTGCAGCTCTCGGGGCTGCGCCTTCCCTGGATGGGGAGATTTTCTCCCTGCTGTCTGCGTGGGCCTTTCCTTCCACTCGAATTTCTGCTCAGACACTCCTTTGGTCAGAGAGGCCTTCCCTGACCACCCTTTACAAAAGGGCCACTCTCCTCCCCTGCTCCCAGACCCCCCAGGCTCACGTGCTCTGTAAGGAGGGGCTTTGTTCATTCTGTTTCCTGCCGCACAGGAACTTAGAACAGAGCCTGGCGCGGGGCAGATGGCTCATAGATACGTAGGCAACGGAAGGATCCCGGGGCAACGGCAAGCAGGTGGGGTCTCCACCCATACTATCAACCACAGGAACAAGGGCCGCCCTGGGGGAGGTCCAGGCCTCACTCACCAGTGCCTCCCAAGATGGTAGGCCCTGGCCAGGCCCAAGAGAAGCTCGAAAGGTAGAGGTTTTGATGTCTGCCGGCAAGAATGAGCACCCAGGCCTCTTCTCTGGACCTGAGTGGGATTTGTTGCTCAGAGGACGCTCACTGTGCCGCCCTCACCCCTCTTGTGTGATCAGAGCCCCCCCCCCCACACACACACTGGTAATGGTGCTCAGAATCATCAGAGCAGACCACAGGTCACGGGCACCAGCTGGGGCCTGACCCATGCTCCTCAGGGGAAAACCCTGAATTTTGAAACCCCACCTTGACCTGCAGCACTTGAGCAGACATAGCCTGGACAGACGCCCACAGATCCTTATGAAGCTCTGAGCCCAGGAAGCATCTCTCCAAGAGTCCATTCCTGACAAGGACCCAGATTTCCAGGAGAGATCTGAGATCTCCAGGCTCCTAACCTCCCCCCCAACCGCTGCCCCCCCGGGATGAGCAGGAGTGGTGTAGGGAAAAGGCACCAGCCCTAGCCTTCCAGAGACAGCCGCAGTTGCTTTGCAGAGGGCCCTGAGAGGTGGAGGCCACGCGGCCCTTTCTTCACTGCCTGACCTTGGACACAAGGACTCGCCCCCTGAAGCTCAGGGGTCGTGACCATAAGATAGCTTCAGCAGGGTGCTTGTACAGACTACTGCACACCTCACACTGTGTCCCAGCTCTCCCCGGGTGGGGCTGGTGGGTTTTCAGGCACAGCACCTGGAACCCCCTCCCCTAGCCTGGCAGCTCCCTGTAGGCCTTGCCCAAATCTCCTCTGTGTTTCTGCACTGTCTGCTGGTCTGAGGACCCTCTTCATTGAAGAACTAAATGGGAAAATTGGGGTTCTTGTTTAAAATGTGGATTCCTGAGCCCAGCCAAGATGCTATTAACACCCTGGCTGTTGTTCCCCGGGGATGGGGATCTCTGCCCCATACAACCTGTCCTGAGCTCCTGGGTGGCAGGCTGGAGGGAAGGGGCGAGCTCAGTCTGCACTGGGGCAAGGTCCAATTAAGGGAAAAGGGAAAAGGCAAAAGGAAAAGATGCTCAGCCTCCGCCACTAGAGGGAGCTGTGAGCCTTCAAATCGCCAGGACCTTCCCCTCCCCGCCCCCCCCCCCCCTCCCCAACAATCCCAAAGGAAGCGATTTCCCTGAGGTTCTCCCAAGGGCCACACCTGGGTTTGCAAAAATTTGCATGCTGTTTGACAACTATATACTTATTATCAAGCAATTTTACAGGCTGCCAGCTCTTTGCTTTTTCTTTCTCTTTCACCCACCCTGTCATCAACCCACAGTCTCCCTTGACAAAAGGGCACAGAGACAGGACAGAGTGAATCAGCTCAAAGGGACCTCGGAAACCCTCCCTGGATCACCCCCTAATTTTCTAGAAGGGGAGACAGCCCTAGGGAAGGGAGGGACAAGTTCAGGGAATTGGGAGGTGGGCCGGCAGGGTATCGTGAGCTGAGAGCCACACCACGGCTGTCCTGATGTCCCCAGTGTCCCCTGTGGGAAGGGGATTCCTTCCCTGGATGGGAGAAACTGAAGTAATTTCCTCCAGACCACGGCTCTGGATATAGGAGGGTTACTAGTTTCTACCCTGGGCCTGTGCTGCGAGGCGCTCGCCCTTCTCAAGTCCTGCTGTCCTGCAGCCGCCCCCCTGCCCCGGGGTGGGGGGGGCACGGAAACATTCTGATGGCATCAGTGTCTGGGAGGTGGGGGCTGCTAAGTGGGGCCTTCAGGAGGAGCCCCTGCTTCTCTTCTCCGCCTTTGAGGAAGAAAGGAACAGGAGGAGAGGGCTCACAAAGGAACTTGAATTTCAGGGCCTTGGGGATGGGACACCCATCCAGGCGGGTGACAGTGGGCTGCATGCAGCCCCTGCGTTTCTGCCCGAGGATGGAGGAGGGCGACAGCTGGAGCATCCCTCAGACCCTCCTGACTATGTGCGCCGGCCTCTCTCGCCCCTCTCTCTCTCTCTCTCTCTCTCTCTCTCTCTCTCTCTCTCTCTCTCCCTCGCCCTCGCTCCTCTCTCTGCCTGGGAGTCAGGCACTCTGGAGAGGGCCTCCCAAGGGTGCAGGCCCAGTCTGCTTGGCTGACTCTAGGGCACTGTGTGCAAATGCTCACAGACAGGCAGCAGTGGCAGCATCTGCCCAAGTCATCCAAGCAGGGGAACCCCAGGCTGAGTGACACACAGGAGGCTGCAGGAAGGGACAAGACAATGGGCCTTGCGTTTCTATGGAAACCGCACCTCAGGGTGAGGGGCCGAGGGAAGAGAAAGCTTCCACTTCACTTCCAGTCAGGACTTGGGAAACGGCTCTTTGTGGTTGGGCTGGCCCCTCCCCTTCCCTGCCAGGTGTTCACCATGGCAACCCTCCTTCCAAAGAGAGGGACAGAGCTGCAGCAGCATCTGGTGTTGGGGGAGTCAGAGAACCCAGGGGAATGGGAATGGGGATCAGCTCCCCTCCCCTGAGAGGATGTGGGCCTGGGCCCAGGCCTGGGTTTGACTCCCAGCTCACAACCGCTTCCCATGCCTGGGACCACTCATGCACCTCTCCCAACTTCCACCCACCACCCTCTGGCTCTAAGGGTTATCTGGAGGGAGAAGGGAGAGTGCACCTACACAGAGCCTGGCCTACAACTGCTTAGGAAATGCTGCCAGGCCCAACAGGGCAGGGGAAGGTCCGCACGCTCCCGCTGTGCCTACATCAGAGATACCCAGGCCTGCTTCTCACTTCAGGAAGCAAAAGTCAGCCAGGTGCACATGCCTGTAATCCCAGCAGCTCTGGAGGCTGAGGCAGGAGGATCGGGAGTTCAAAGCCAGCCTCAGCAACTTAGTGAGGCCCTAAGCAATTTGGCGAGCCCCTGTCTCTAAATAAAATGTAAAAATGGGCTGGGGATGGGGCTCACTGGTTAAGTGTCCCTGGGTTCAATCCCTAGTACAAAAAAAAAAAAAAAAAAAAAAAAAAAAAAAAAAAAAAACCCCACAAGAAGCAGCAGCAAACACATCCACAAGCATAGCCTGGGTGTGTCAGGCTTGGTAGCAGGACAAGACCTCAGGCCCTGCCTCTACATCCTGGCCAGAGAAGCAGCCTAGTTCTCATCACTGTAAGCCCTCACCACCTGCCCAGTCACAGAGGGAGAAATTACAGCACAGAAGCTCTTCTGCCCAGGCATGCCCAGGTGAGTAAGGCACCCCAGCAGCCTGGTTGTCATAGTCTCCTAAGAGGCCACATGGGAGACTGCTCCACATGTTTCTTATAAAACGGAGCTCGCAGGCCCTTCCCTGCCCCGTTGGAAGCATTTCAAGCATGCCCTAAGCAGTTGTAGACCAGGGTCTTGAGGGGATCCTGGAGAGATGGCCAGAAAGAAGCCACTAGCAAGACCATCAGTCCCTCACAGAGGACAAACCCACTCATCAAACAGACACAGAGAAAACCAAGTCAAACTGTTTACAGCAGAAACAGGAAGCTGGGCCAGGTGCCAGTGGGGCACAGGTGAGGGTGGGGTATGTTTGACCAGGTTAGATCCTGATGACAGAATCCAGCAGGGAACAAGGTTGGTCAGAAAGAGCCCTGGAGCCGAGCCTCCGCCCCGCCCCCAGCTCTCTACAGCCCCTTCTTCTACGGCGGAGACTCGCCCCGCTTCCTTCATTTGACTGACTTACTCTAAGGACCAGCCTGCAGGCCATCTAGCTGGAGTAGTAACAACCCACAGCGAGTCCATGCCCACCACCCTAGTGGGCACCGGGAAGGACCCGTACCACTCTCAGAGAAGGGGAACCTGAACTCAGAACAGCAACACTGTGCCCAGGGAGGGACACCCGGGGGACAAAGGCCAGAGGAGAATGGACACTGAGGACCCTCAGACCCCCTGCTGGCTCCTGCCTGGAGCAGCCCTTCTGCAGACGAGAGGCAGTGCCCCTGCAGAGGGTCACGCCAGGCCCCGGGAGAAGGGCTCACCTGAGACGCTGGCGCTGGCCTCCTCGTTGGGCCTCTTCCCCATCGGAGACTCCTTGTCGGCGCAGGTCTCCGTGGAGAGGGAGCCGGCCGGGCTGTTGGGTGCTGCAGGCCTCTTGGCCCGGCGGCTGAACAGCCTGGTGCCGATGGAGCACTTGCCCTCCTTGGTTGGGGCGGCCCCCCCGTTGGCTGCGACGGCCCCCCGGTTGGCTGCGTCCCCCTTGCCGTTTTGGGTAACTGCCTCTCGGGGTTTGAGCCTCAGGTCTGTGTGGGTGCGGGAGGGCTTCTTGTCATCCTTCCTGTGCAGATCTGTCAAGGGAACGGGATCCACGGGGGGCAGCACCTGCTCTATAGTAGCCAGGTCACTCAGGAAGCTCTCCAGGCGCCGGGCCGCCTCGCCACCTCCACTGCCCTCCTCCTGGCCCTCTGGGCTGCCACCAGCCTCCCGTTGTTGCCGGGCAGCCCAGCGCATCATCTCCCCGGTGGGTGGCGGCTGCCTGCCACCAAGGCGTACTTGGGGTTGATAAGCTTGCGAGCCACGGTGGAGGAGCGGTCGAGGCCGAGTCTGCCGGCACCTCCGGTCAGGCCCAGCTGCTGGAACAGGTTCACCTCCTCGGAGATGGCGTACAGCTCCCGGAACTCCACGTCGAAGGGCTCCACATACTGCCCTGTCAGGAGGAGGAGATGGTTTCTGTCCACGTAGGAGGAACTCCAGGTGAATCTGGGAAGGTGGGGACAGAAAAGCAGACACATGTGCCCGGTGTCTCCCTCGCCCTCCTCGACCCTCCTGCCACGCCGTGCGTCCTGCTCCCTGCAGGACAGAGGGCACAAGCCCGCCTTCCTGCTGGGCTTCTCTCTCTCCTCCAGCCCAGATCCTCCCTCTCCCCAGGTCTAGGCCTCAGATGCAGAGAGCAGGCAGCAGAGGCGGGGAATGGGCGTGAGAAGTCAGGCCCGCTCCAGACCTGGTTTCCACTCCTGCGTGTCTTGTAAAATGGGACTCACAGGACCCAAGGTACTAAATGTCACGGCACAATCGCATAACTCAGAGTGGTTGTGAGACTCAAAGGAAATACCTCTGCAAAACGTTTAGCTCAGTACAAACACACGTTTAATAAATAATAACTGAGATGCCATTGTGGTTGGAATTGACCCATTCCTTATGGGTTCTTTTCTGAAACTTTAGAGCACTCAGTGTCTGCAAAGCCCCATCCTTTTTTCTCTAAATACTTGTATTAAATTGTATCTCAGACATTAAACAAGAATGAAAATACAGTTAGCCAGGTAAACCTAATCTAAGTAACTAAATATTGAAGTATTGTTATAACTGATTTCTATTAGTAATGACTATTTACATATGTATTTTCAAGGTGATTAACTACATATTAATATAACCATGGAAATATGTTAACTATTATAAAATCATAGTGCTTATTTTTCTTTCTTTTGGCCTAACATTTTATTCAAATTCTGCATAGTTTTTAAAATAAATTGCAATTAGCAGTTCCCTACCCCTGCAATCACATTCTTAAAACATTTTTACTAAAAATGTCTGTATTGATTTATTTTAACTGAAACAAAGTCACAAGCATATATTTCCATATTATTTTTCCCTTAGTTTCAGCTAAGGAACTGCAAATAGAAAAGCATCACAACTTATTTCTTTCTTTCTTCCTTTTTTTTTTAACATATCGCCGGGCGCGGTGGCGCATGCCTGTCTGTAATCCTAGCACTTGGGAGGCTGAGGCAGGAGGATCGCGAGTTCAAAGCCAGCCTCAGCAATGGCGAGGCACTTAGCAACTCAATGAGACCCTGTCTCTAAATAAAATACAAAAAAGGGCTGGGGATGTGGCCCAGTGGTCGAGTGCCCCTGAGTTCAATCCCCGGTACCACCAAAAAAAAAAAAAAAAAACATAAATTTTTCAAACATATCTTTGGTTGTATACAAAGTATATTCACACCATTTGTGACTTCATACATGCACTTAGGGTAATGATATCCATCTCATTCTACCATCTTTACCCTCCCTTCTCCTCCCTCCCCATTGGCCATTCTAGTGTTCCTCTAATCCTCCTATCAAAGCCCCATCCTTTAACCTCAAAAGAGGACTGAGGCCATTTATTAATTGTTTCACGTGCCCAGGTCTCTTCTCACTTAGGTTTTGATTTACCTGGAGGACAGAGACACACACACACACACACACAGAGACTCTCCTGTTCCTGGTAATTTATTCTTAGATTAAAGTCCTGGAAGCGCCTGTCCGTGCCGCGTCCTCACACTCCCCCTCCAGAGCTGGTCCCATTCGGCTTCTTGCTTGTCCCACCTGTCAACTAGCAACAGGTCGCCGAGGACCGTGAAAAGTGGCCAGTGCTTAATGTCCAGTAAGAGTCGACCCTCTGTGTTGGAAGAATCCATCAACCAGAAAGTTTGAGGGAAGGACTGGGCAGGAGGCCGTTTGCGCTGGGGCAGGTGACACCTCCAGAAGCTCAGGACTGTGGAGGCTCAGGCCTGGCACCTTCCTAACGATTCCCACGAAGAGAGGCCTCCCGGGCCCTCTCTGACCTGGCCCACCTCACCTGAAGGACCCAGTGGCTACTTTGTCCCCATCTACCATCAGGAACCTCGAGGACAGGGTCCCTTTGATCTTCCCCATGGGCATGTAGAAGCCGACGCCTGTCACAGAGCGGACACGGATGTTCTGTTGGAAGGAGAAAGGCACCATCACCCTCTGGGGGAGACTGCGAGGCTCTGTGCTGGGGCTTGGCCTGGGCAGAGGTGGCCTTGCATCCACAGCCCCTTGGCCGACTCCCGTCTGCACCAGGTCCTCTGCTTCCTTCAGCCTTGGTGTAGAACCCCATTTGGACAGCAAGAGGAAGTCCCCGGATCCTGCTGCAGGCATGGGCAAGTGAGGGTGGGGGTGGGGGGGAACAGTCCCTGCCTGTCCCCAAGGTTCCCCAGAAGAGAACCGCAGCTCTAACTTTGACCTTGACAGTGAAGTCAGTGATTCTGCCAGCAGAGCACCCCAAAAACGGGCCAGAACTGCCTTCTTCAATAGTGGCAGCCGCGGGATAAAACTTGAGCCGGGCTTTTGACTTAGCGGCTCATGAGCCAAGGCTCTGGACAGGAGAAGGGTCAAGGTCCTGAACTTCATCCGAGCGCCTGGACTGTGGTGGAGGCAGGAGGAGCCAGAGGGAAGGGCAGGCAGGGGAGGCTCTGTCTCATCTCCTGCCGCTGCCCCCCCCCCCCCCCCCCCAGTGTTTCAACTCACCCGGATACGGAAGTCAGCGAGCTCCAGGCTCCCACACATCTCCAGGAAATACTTCACTCCTGTCTCATCCAGGATGATATACACCGGGACCTGGCGCTTGAAGGCAGCATCCACAATGTCTTGGAAAATATCACCGTCGGTGAAGAGGTCCATGACCACAGCAATGACCTGTACAGGGAAAGGCCCTGCTGAGGCATGTTGTGACCACACGCCTTGGGAGACACACCTGCCCAGAGAGGACCAGCTTCCCCGTGACAACTGGTGGCTACGTGACAACTGGTGGCTAAGAGTGAAAAACCCTACCTGTACCACTCTTGGAGTCTTCAGGTCCCTGTCCATCGCTGACCACATCTGAGCCCGGGGGAGGGGCCCCAGGGTGCAGGCCCTGCTGCACAGAGTTCGTCCTGGACAAAATCCCACCTCCCCCCAATCTTGGGGACTTCCAGCCGATCTTCAGAAGCCTCATCAGGGTAGAGCCAGGAGGCTGAGAGAAGTTGCTCCTTCTGCCCCAGGGAAATGAGCAGGGGCAAGGAGCTACCATCGCAGAGTGAGGTGGGAGGGATGGGCTGGCCTCCGTCAGCCACAGACCTGCTTGAACATGGCCTTCTCAGCAGGTCTGGGCATCCGACCTCCCTGCAGCTGTGCAGGCCGCGTGCTCTCCCAAGTGTAGATGGGGCAGTGCTCCAGTTGGTTTGGATGCCCCGGGCATCTGGTGTCCAGCCCTTCCCACCCCATCCTCAGATCAAGGTCACTGCTCGGAGCCCTTCACCTGCAAAAGCCAGTCCTGAGAGGCCTGGTGCAGCCTGGAGCAGACCCACCCTCCTGACCTCAGCTTCCGTCTCCCTGCACAAACCACTCTCGGCTCCACCTGCCAGTGTTCCTAGTTGGCCCCGAACACTGTGCCTGCGACACAGGAAGGGGCCAGCTTTCGGTCAGAGTGATCTGGCCTTAAACACAGACCTGCCACCATCTTCACACGCGTGCTCTCCATCACGCTGCCTCTGACATCTCCCCGCCCCCCACCTTCACAGTGCCCGCACAGGGCCCTCCACAGCACTTGCACTCGCCAGTCAATCATTCACAGAGTGTCAATGGTTCCAGGCTCCAAAGGCAGAGCGAGGGTTTCAGGACAGATAAGACACAATCATTGCGGGTTAATCCAGGGGGAGGGTACCACAGCTGCGCGAACTAATGAAGGCACGAGGAGAAGTGTCTGACAGGCTGTGCGTGGGACACGTGACGAGGAGGCAGAAGACAGAATAAGATTACGTCTAGCCAGGGGAGAACAAGGAAAACCCCACACTGAAGAACGGGGTGGCTCTGGGTGCCCGGGGAAGGAGCAAGGAAGAACACAGTGGAGGGATGGCTGGGTCACCACGCCTGAGTTCACCCTGCACACCAGCCCTGGGCTGAGGCGCAAGTGGGACTGTGCCTGTCTGAGGGACAACTGTGCTGTCCCCATCTACAGCCAGTCACCACGTGGCCTTGCCAAGGCCTAGGAGGTGGCATTTTGGGCACAGGGAGGAGCATCCACATAGGCACTTTGGTGGTCGATCTTATGCATTCCCTTGGCTGAGCTACAGGGTCCACACATTTGGTCAAGGGGTCTTCTGGACATTTCTATGAAGATTCGATTTGGATGAGAATAGCATTAAAACTGCAGGTTTCCAGTGAAGCAGATCCCCACCCCCCATAATGTGGGTGGTCCTCTTCTAATTGGTTGAAGGACTTCATAGAACAAAGACTGACCTTCCCTGGGCAAGAAGGAATTCTGCCAGCAGATGGACTTTGAACCAGGACTATGACTCTTCCCTGGGTCTCTGGCTGCCCTCTATAGACTTGCGTCTCCACAATCCCAAGAGCCAGTTCTTTAAAAAGGAACCGCCCACCCCCATTCTCTCTCATGCATGCACACACACCCCTGTTGGTTGTGTTTCTCTGGAGAACCCTGCCTATTATAGTCACTGAGGACAGGAATTAGCATGTGCTAAATACTTTCAGTGCACCTTATGCTAAAGTACTCATGAGTACCTAAGTTTTCACCCACTTTAAGTAATTTGATTCTCACCATTACAAGGAAGTGTCATTATTCCCATTTCACAGTTGAGGAAGTAAACGCAGAGGTGCAAAATAATGTGCCCAAGGTCTCACGGCTCACATGTGACAGAGTAAGACTCTCAGGTCCACCTGACTCCAGAGTCTTCATCTCACTGCTGCAGAGCCAGGGCTGCTGGGAGGTACTAGACACACCAAACCAAAAACTCATCTTGGAAAAGACTAAGCAAGGTAGATAAACACATCTACCAAGACTGACAAAGAGACAGTAGATGCAAATAAATTACTGAATGAAGAAGGAGAGATAATGACAGACACAATAGAGAGTTAAAAAAAAAAGTAAAAGCATTAAAAAGGAATATTAAGATCAATTAAAATTATTTGAAAACACAAATGATATGGATAATGCACTAAAGAAGGAACTAAGCAAATAAACCATAATCAAGGAAGGCTTATCCTAGGAATGTAAGGATGAGTCAACTTCGGAAAATACATCCATTTAGTTTATAACCCAGAATCAAGAGGAGGAAACTATGCATTTTTTTTTTTTTTTAAGAATCGTATTTTTAAAAAAGAAATTTTTTTTAGTTGTCAATGGACCTTCATTTTATTTATTTATATGCTGTGCTGAGAATCGAACCCAGTGCCTCACACATGCTAGGCAAGTGCTCCACCACTGAGCCACAGCCCCACCCTATATTTTCTTATTTATTTTGGTATTGGAGACAGAATCCAGGAGCACTCTACCACTGAGCTACATCCTCAGACCTTTTCATTTAAAAAAAATATTTATACATATACTTTAGTTGTCGATGGACTTTTATTTTATTCATTTATTTATATGCAGTGCTGAGAATCGAACCCAGTGCCTCACACATGCTAGGCAAGCACTCTACCACTGAGTCATAACCCTAGCCCTCACTTTTTACTTTGAGACAGGGTCTTGCTAAGTTGCTGAGGGTCTCACTAAATGCTGAGGTTTGCCTTGAACTTGTGATCGTCCCACCTTAGCCTCCTGGGGCTGGGGTTGTGGCTCAGTGGTACCACCACGCCCAGCTCTTGATAATTTTTAAAAAGTACCTGATATAAAGCTAGATTCCCAGTTGAGATTTCTCAGAAAGGGGTGGGGATATAGCTCTGAGGTGCAGCACTTTCTTTACATCTGTAAGCCTCTGGGTTTGAGCCCCATTACTACAAATAGATTAGATTAGATTCTCAGAAAGCTTAGAAGGGCCCTTCCTTTACCAAAAAATCCTCATGAAACATTTTTACTTAGCAGAGAAATTAAAGATATATTCCCTTTAAGTCTTAGGCAAGCCAAGGATATTTACTCACTTTTATTGTAGTGTTCAACACAGTATTAGAAGCCCTAACAAATGCAATAAAACAAGAAAAAGAAATAAGAGATGAAGATTAGAGAAGACAAAACTACCAGTGTTTAGAGATTAAACCATTTTCATAGAAGACCTAGTAGAATCAAGAGAAAGGCTATTAGGATTAATAAGAAAACTAAGTAAGATTGTCAGATACAAGAAAAACTTTCAAAAGTCAATAGCTTTCTTCTACTCCAACAATAATTAACTAAGATAAGATAAGATCCACTCACAGCTGCTATGCACATGGTGTCTAGGAACTGTTACCTTTAGGGAGAAATTTTGAAAATCCTATTAAAAGGCACTTTAAAATATGTGACTAAATGATGAGAAAAATCATGAGTGGATAATATGATTTAACATCTTTTTTAAAATATATATTTTTAGTTGTCCTTTATTTATTTATTTAATTTATTTATATGCGGTGCTGAGAATCAAACCCAGGGCCTCACACATGCTAGGCAAGTGCTCTACCACTGAGCCACAACCCCAGCCCCACAATTTAACATCTTTTTTTAAAAAAATATTTATTTATTTGCTTTAGTTGTACACAATGCATTTATTTGTATGTGGTGCTGAGGATCGAACCCTAGCCGTGTACGTGCTAGGCGAGCGCTCTACTGCTGAGCCACAATCGCAGCCCACAATTTAACATCTTAAAAACCAAATTCTTCCTCCATATTAACAAAATTCAATCCAGCCAGGCGTGGTAGTGCATACCTGTAATACCAGTGACTCAGAGGCTGAGGCAGGAGGCTTTCCAGTTTGAGGCCAGCCTCAGCAACATAGCAAGGCCCTTAGCAACTAGGAGAGACACTGTCTCAAAATTAACAATAAAACAAAAAGGGCTAATGCATCAATTAAAAAAAATGTGGAGAAAAACTAAAAATAAAAAGGGCTGGGAATGGGGCTCAGTGTTTAAGCACCCCTGGGTTCAATCCCTGGTACCAAAATAGTAATAGTAAGTATTATTATTATTATTATTATTATTATTATTATTATCATCATCATCTAATCCAATTCCAATAAAAGTTTTTGAGGAATTCAAATACTTCTAATAACAATACATATCCATAAATAGCTACTGTCGCCGCCTGAAGCGATGGCTGCTTGGAGCAGCAAAGCCGCGGGAATAAGTTCAGAGGCAGACTGGAAACAAACAGGATCTTTATTCTGTCAGTTTCTCTCTCTGGCTCTAACAACTCTAACATGTACCACACACCAGCAAACAACCAACAACCAAAATGGCCCCAACCTGCGCCGCGCTCGGCCCAAGTCTCTTGAGATCCCGGGCCAAGTCTCGTGAGACTACGGAAGGTGGCAATGTCCAAAACTCCATGGCCCGAAGTCAACCGCAATCATAGCCATCTCCCCAAACAGGGCTCCTGCAAGCTATATCAATTTTGAAAAAGAAAAGCTAAAAGGGGACACTTGTCTACCAGAGAGTAAGAAATTCTACAGAGCCATAGGAATGAGGATTTGGGGACTGAGGTCAGAAGCCATTGACAGACTGACCAGAGGAGTGAGATGATGAAACCAGACATAAACACACACGTGTGCATGTGGGCACACACGTCAAAGCACACCTGCACGTGCGTAACATTTCACACAGGACGGGGTAGAATCACGACTCAGTGGTGAAAACATGCTGTTTAGTAGGTGCTGTTGAGAGAATTGTCTTACAGAGAAAAACAAAGGTGGGTCCAGTCTTCACACTGTAGACAAAGGTTAATTTCAACTAGGCTGAATACCTAAGTGCAAAAGATAGAACTAATAAGAGAATTGATGAAATGTAGGAAAATATCTTCATGATCCGGCATGAGAATTTCTGATTGTCCCCAAAGCATGGTTAAGGCAAGTAAAATGAAATGCACACATTTGAAAAATCCAGGATTTTTCTCTTCAAATACAGATGTCATAGACAAAGGTCACTGATGAACGAACCATGGGGTACAATGCATACAACCAACAGGAATCAGTGATGCACAGGGGATCCCCATAAACCAGCAAGAAGAAGACAGGAAACTAATCAGAAAAGTGGGCAAAGGATATGAACAGGCGACTTCCCAGGGGGAGACACCTGAGGGGCTGAGAGGTGTATAAAGAGCAGATCTTGCTATTCATCAGAAAAACTCAAAACACTCTGGGGCACTTCACAATAGTGAGAGTAACTAAAAATTAGAATATTGGATATTCCTACATATGGGTCTGTGGGGAAAGAGGAACCCCCACTCACTGATGGGGACACTGTTGTCTGGAGAGCAGGCAGAACTTACTGGATTTAAGTAAGTACACAGCCACCAGCCAGGAAACCACTCTGGCCCAAGTACCCCGAGGAATCTCTTGGAGCTTGGCAGAGGTCTACGAGGCAGCAGGAACTGCAGGTTTCTTTGGGACAGCAAGGAGCTGGCAACACTTTAGATGTCCTTCTCTAGGAGACTGGAAAATGTGAGGCACGTGGCAGGATGTTCCACAGCAGACAGAAGCTGTGAGCTAGTTCCACGTGCGGTAACCTGGACGGTTCTTTTTAAAAATGGGTTGTTCAACTGAAATGATTAAAGAATGAGATCTATAGCCCAAGACTGTTTGTATAAATTAGTTCTTCACTACTAAAATAAAACTGCAGCTTCTTCAAGGATACAAACGTGCCCAAGGACATACACTGAACATACGAGGGTAGCTGCTTAAAGGAGAAAGGAATGGAAGGAAGGAGAAAGGGAAAACAGAGGGGCCTTCCACGGGTCGATGATGGCAGAGTAGCCTGAACTTGAGCTACACAATCAGCTCTTTGTATTTGAGGTCCCCAAAAGCCAACCAATGAAACAAAGCCCACATTTAAGACCTGCAGTTGGTCGGGCACAGTTTGGGCCAGGTCTGGGGTGGGTTCCGGGGTTGGGTTGGATTGTGGAGGGTGTAGCATGGTGCTGCAAGTTCTTCTTCACCCATTAGAAACCCAGTTCCCAGGGCACTGACACTGACCGCATCTCATCTCATGCCCCAGTGCTGTCTGAGGCCAGAGTCCACTGTCCTTTCCTTTCCAAACTCTTACAACATCCAGCTTAGTGGACTCAGGTCACCAAGGACCCCCTGTGTGGGTACACAGATGAGTTTCTTGGGTTCCCATTCTTAGTTTTGTTTTGTTATTGGAAAAGTAAGTAAGGAAGTCAGCTTTCCCTAGTCCCCACCAGCCTAGGGATGTAAGAGGTGACAGTTCCCAGGACTGGCTGAGAGGAGGCTCAGTCTGTGACACCCGGACAGAGAATCAGCCATCTCTGTCACTGCCAATTAAACAATGAAATATCTGTAGTAGAGGGAAAAAAAATCAATTGCTTGCTCACCCCTGCATCTAATTGTGGAGAAGTGATAATTACCCTCGGCGCTAGTCTCTGAGGGTCCTGTCTGACATTTAGCTACTCAGTACCAGGCCCAGAAAATCCAGCTCCCTGCTCCTCTGCGCCTCTGCATTGAATGTGCCCACGTGATTGTCCACGTCAAGACTCACGTCAAGACTCACTTCGAGGCTCCCAGTGTAGATGGAAAATCAGGTTTTTAAAAACAGGATGTCGCAGGCTCAGCAGTTGATGGAGCAGGTTTTGTCAGGAGAGAAAATCATCCCCATCCCGGCGGGCTCCTCGCCCTTCGCCGGTTACCCACTGCTGAGGTGCGGGGCTGGGAGAGGGGTTAATTTGAGCTGGCAGTCGTTTTTTAGAAGCTGTCGCGGGCAGCCGGGCAGAGAGGTTCTGATGCTGTGGGGCTTCTCCTGGGGTACTTCGTTAGCTCACCACCTCATCGGATATCCTGCCTGGTGGGGAGGGAATGCCCCTCTGTCTGCCATTCAGCTTTAATTACCCAGTCCCTCTGCAGCTCCTCCCTCTGAACTTCGTAATTGCCATTAGAAGACAAAGACGACCAGAAGGCTCCACTTTGCCCTGCAGCCCTGGTACGCTTGGGCCACCCATACTGTAGAAGTCACTGCCAGATGTCCACACCCACAGAGCTGACAGCTGCTGGGACATGGCCCCCAGCCTGCCCTGCGGGCACTTCCAAACTCAACATTCCCTGTCACAGCCAGAAGCCTGCATCCACCAGCTTCCTCCTCCCTACTGACCAAATCCCTCAGGCCACCAAGTGTAGCAGGTCCTACCCGCTCCCTGCGCCTTCTCTGCGTCAACTCCTTGCAGTTCCCACGGGCGCTGCTGCTCCAGCTTGGGGGCTCCTGTTTCTGGCTGAACTTCTGGAATGGCCTCGTGGCTGGTCTCCCCTACTCCACCTCTGCCCTCTGATCCCTTCTCTACAGCAGAAATCCCCCCAAGACGAGAGGATGAACCAGTAGGTCCTGCAGCCCTCAAGGGGGTCCAAACTCTAATGACTTAGCACTTTAGGTGCCTGCGGTTAGGCCCCTCTCCTCTCTAGCCTCACCTTGGACCATAGCTCCCTTCCACCCTGTGGTTTTGGTCTCTCTGAATGGCCCACCGGTACCTGAACACAGGGCTTCCCTGCTGCAGTGCTAGTGACTTTGGGAGCTGGCTCATTCTTCGTCGTGAGAGGCTGTCCTGAGTATTGCAGGGCGTTTGCAGCATACCTGGCCTCTACCCACCAGATACTAGCAGGATCACTCTCAGGCATGACCACCAAAAATGTCTCCTGGGGGACTGGGGCCATGGCTCAGTGGTAGCGCACTTGCCTGGCATGTGTGAGGCACTGGGTTCGATTCTCAGCACCACATATGAATAAATAAAATAAAGATCTATCAACAACTAAAAATATACATATATATAAAAAATGTCTCCTGGGGAGGTTTGTGCCCCTGTCCCAACTATGTACATATCAGGCCACTTCAAGTCCTTTTGTTCCTACGCCTTCCATACCCCACGAAACATCTATGCAGCTTTCAAGACCCAGCCGAGAATTTCCTGAACTTCTGTCCCCAATAATGTTAACCACTCTCTGCCCAGGCAAGTACCAGAGCCCCTGGACACTCTCACATCTGCCCAGTGTTTCTGTCCTTTACCAGGACAGGGCCCCTGGGTGGCAGACACCGATTCCTTTCAGACCCTCCACCCTCAGCACAGAGCTCACCACGGTCAGCTCTCCACTGTGGATGAGTTCCGTGTGTGCTGTTTCATGTGCTGGGTGCGGGGCTAGCATGTGGTCTTCTCTCTCATTGATGACAGGTGCTGGCGTGAAGGGGAGAAAAGGATGCTGAGCAAGACCACTGGTTGGCGCGCTTTGCCAGGAGGCAGAGTTGAAGTTCTTCCCACAGAGAATGGGACTGGTGTTGCCTCAGCGACAGCTCAAAGGGCTGGTGGCTTGGCCTTTACTCTGCCCAGATCCTGAAGGAGCAGCCGTACCTGCCTGAGGACAAAACGTGGGGAGAAGTTCCCTACCAAGGAAACCAGGCCGGGAGGCAGGCCCCACCCGCACACACAGCAAGTGCCTTTGTGCAAACTACAAAAAGGCGCCCTCCTCCCGGTGACCAAGAACAAGGCCAGGAAGCAGAGCGCAGCAGCATGTCAACCCCACAAAGCTACTTGGCCATGCCCACATGCAGGGCGCCATTGTACTTGGCCCTTACACTCAAAGACATTCCAGAGCTGGAGAATCTCAGCGCTAGAAAGAAACTCAGACAGCAATTAGCTCAGTCCCAAGGTTAAAGTCACCCAGCTGGGTCTTGGGAGAGCTGGAAATAAAGCCTGGGTTTATGACCGGTCTGGGCTTTTCTACCAAGCTGTCATCCCCAGATCATGGGAACATAACAAGCCTAGGGACAGACTGACTCTGGCTAGGACCCCAGGCCACCTCTGGGCACACAAAACCAGGATGCAAACAGAGACACAGAGACACAAGGCTGGAGACGGGCAATATCATCCTCCCCCTGGAGCGTCCCAGCCCCCACCTCTGCTGAAGGGGGGCAGGAGTGGCTGCAGGTGTCTGCAGGATCCCAAAGTCCACCGCTTCTTCATCCAGCTCCATGGGGTGAAAAAGCAAGAGGCCACAAGCTTGCTGACCTCAGGACCCAGTGACCTCAGCAGCATGCTGGTGACGGTCACTTCCAGGGCAGGAAGGGACAGGAGCTGGGGAGGCTTTCCCCTGATCACCCATGTGAGCCCGGCTGACCTCTGCCTTCCAGGACTGTCCTGCCTACCTCCCTCCTGAGGCTGTCAGGAGTTTCAGATAAGATCACGATATCCCAGGAAAAGCTAGTACAATTATGAAGGATCACTGAGCTCGCTTGAAACCAGTCTACCTCCCCACACGTTAAGACTGAAGGTCCCTCCAGGGAAAGGCAGCAGCTGGGCAAACGGGTCAAGCTGCAGCCTCCCAAAATGGACACTGGTCCAGTGGGGGGGATAGTTAATTTGCCTGGAATCAACGGGCAGCCCTTCCCTTCCCACGGTGGAGCGTCATGCCTCACTTAGACATCTCTGTGGAATCTCCTGACATCCCCCAAGAGAGGGGTTCAAGGTCCACAGGGCTGCAGCCGGGGGCGTCAGACCAGCCTGTTCAGAATCACCTGGGAGCTGGGTGTGAGTGTCGGGGGTGGCCCTGTTCAAAATGCAGTCTCCAAGGCCCCAAGCTCAAAGATTCTGATTCATCAGGCCTAACAAAGTGCATTTTAACCACCCCATCCTCCAGCCCTGCCAGGGGACTGAATTCAGGTGGTGGATCACCCTTTGAGTGAAGAACAGTGGAAAAGAACACAGAGTTCTGGAAGCAGAGAAGCACACTGGCCGTGTGGCTCTGGGAGAGCCTAAGCCCTGGTTTCCTCATTTTAAAACCAGGAGGGGCTTCCCGGGGCTATTCTGAGTTCAATTAAATTTGTTTATCTGGGCTGGGGCTGGGGCTCAGTGGTAGTGCACTTGCCTCCAGAGCCTGTGAGATTACAGACCACAAGCCCTGCCCGTCCTAAGTTTTAAATGAAACACTGCAGGCAGGGCGGCGGCCCAGCGCTAGCCTGTTGAGAGCGATGGCAAATGCAGACACCTTTCTCTCAGAGGCAGAATCCAGAGCAAGAGGGCTCTCACTTCCCAGGAGGGAGTGGGAGGGATGGAGAACCAGCAGCGTGGGGCTGGGAGCTCGCCCAGCCAGACATCCAGGTGGAGAAAGATGTTCCTTGCCCAGTGCTTGCTTGGCAGGCCCAGCGTCGGGTCGTGATTAAAGCCAGGCAGCTCTGCGCTGCCAGAGGGGTCAAAATATGAACTAATGGAGGGGAGGGAAGCCCAGTCACGGCAGAGTCTGCACCAGGTGCTGCTGTGCACCAGGTGCTGCTGTGCGCCAGGCGCGGCTGGGCATCTACACTGCGCTGTGCAAAGAGAAGGGCAGCTAGAGCTGGACCCTGCTCACCCGAGAGGACAGAGAACTCCAGGCGGGGCAAAGACCTGTCATCAGGGCTTCTAGAGGCCCTATCTGAATTACTGGCTACGTTTAAACCACCAGGTGTGACCCACAGAATAACAAAACTTTAACTTTGCCACCTGGATACCCTGGGGCAAAAGAGGAGGGGAGAGCCCAGGAGAGGGGGTCTGCACAGCTGACCCAGGAGATGGGGGTCTGCTGCAGGGTCCCCTGAGAATGCTGCCTGTCCCGACCCCAATCATAGCCTCTTTCCACCCCTGGACTCTAGATTCACTAAATCTGCACAGTCCAAAAGCGTCTTGCAGTAAGGAAAGAACAGACTGTAGTATCAGAAGATCCACACTGGCTGTGGGACCTTGGACAAGTTACATAACCTCTCTGAATTCCATCTATAAAATGAGGCTACCTCCTGGTTCCTGTCAGGATGAAAAATTCAATTATGCCTAGAGAAAATCTTGCGTGGTCCCTGCGCCCTCTCTTCCTCCCTGGGGGCACCTGGACACAGTGGGTCTCGTGTGGGTTTGACGGGATATCACCTTAGGCCTCCTGGTCCTTCTCCCTCCTCGCAGATGGATCCTGTAACACAACCCTCAGTGTGTTGTTATTCCTGTCCGAACACTCTGTGTCCCCACACTGTGTACAGAAGCAGGTCCAAGGCTCTCATTCTGGCTAAAGACCTTCTGTTCACTTCCGCCTCCTTCCCTGACCACAAGCTCACACCACAGATCACGCTGCCCTCCAAACACACCCCAGCCCATGCTCTCACCACCTTGTCCCTGTGGGGATCAGAATGCTCTATTTCCTCTGAGGTTGTCCCAGGACCACTCTGTCCCCAGTCCCCAGTTCAGTGTGCACCCTCCCTTGGGTGCATGTCTGCTCAGGCCTGTGTCTCTTGAGCACGTGGAGGACAGAGCCCAGCCTTGTGCTGAACACAACACCTCTACAGTCAGGGGCTTCCCTGGGGGAGTTGAGGTCACAGTCTGGGTCTGAGCTCTGGTCCACCAAAGGCAGAGGCACAGCCAAGACCAGGGCTCTGATGGGGTCCTATTCCCCGTGTGGTTGCCAGGCTGCCCCCGACCTATCAGCAAGACATCTGTGCTTTGTCAGAGGAGACTCCCAGCTGTCTGTAGCCGTGCTACACTGTTTCAAGTGCACTAATTAGACATCGCTAAACACCAGGCTCCCTGGCTGCACTCGCAGTGGCTGGAACCCAATTCAGACCAGTCAGGGCACTTCCTCTCCAGGAACCCTTGGCCTCAGTCCCTGAACCTGCGGGGCATCTCTCCCTGCTGCACCCATGGGACTCACTTCCTGCTGGCCTGACCCTATGAGGCTGCTGCTCTTGACACCTCTACCCTGAGACAAGGTTGAACGAAGGGGCACAGGCATACGAAACCCAGGCTGGCTCTCGAGAGAAAGAGGACAGATGTCCCCATGTGAGCAAGGTCAACTAACTGAGCCATGAAGAGCCATACGGCACCCACCGGGGGGGAAGCACAGTGATTCTTTTTAAGATCCTAGGCCAGCTTTTCCCTGCCCCACGGTGCGCTTCTGGGATGACTTCCCCTGCACTAAGTTGGTGTTAATTAGTGAAAATTATCTAATGTAAGCTCATTTTAACATTAGCTTAAAGCCAAACATAATTAGGAAGATAAATCAGCTGCTAAAAAAAAAAAAAAAAAAAAAAAATCCAATGAAGAAACACAAATGAGTTTTAGGATCATCCTCTGGCTCAGGCTATGGCCCTGAGCTCCAGCGCCGGGCGCCACGCGGCAGAGCAAGGCAGGCCTCGAGAGGCACCTGCGGGGCTGTTTCCTGACCGACCCATCAGAGCAGGACGACTGGGTTGGCAGCTTCCTGGGAGGTTCTGAGGAGCAGAGAGGGGGACGTGAGGCCACTGCCAGGTGGGGTTACCTGGCAGGGCTTCCCCCAGAGAGGCAAGGTGAAGGTGCAGAGGGGGCATGTTGGGGAAGGAATCGAGACCTTTGGGCAATGGGAACGGTGTGAGCGCACGTGCCCCAGGCCTCCAGCGTCGCGCGCAGCCCGCCCTCTGCCCGTCATGCCCTGTCGCAAGTCGCTGATTCAGTCATCAATTCTCAAGAAGCTTCTGCTGGCCTGGAGCTCCGCTCAGCCTGATTCTCAGGCTTGTGTACATGCCTGGGAATAAGACTCATCTCAGTTCCCACTTGGCTCCGCTAACCGCCAGCAGTGTGAGCTTATCCTCTCTGACCCTGGGTTTCCTCATCTGTAAAATGGAAAGTTGTTGGATAGTCGTTAACGTTTAATGAAACAATATGTTCTAAAAGGCTGGTAGGGTTGGTGGTGTAGCTCAGTGGTAGAGTGCTTGTCCAGCGCACGCAAAGCCCTGGGTTCGATTCTCAAGTATGCAAGTAAATAAATAAAAGGGTTGGCATGTCTGGCACTTAAATGCTCAATAAATAATAGCTATCAACACCTCACCACCATGACCAGGACTGTACTGAAATGTATTTTTTTCTTGTCTCACCCACTAGACTTAAGGCAGGTTTCCACATTTTATTCATCTGTAAATTTCTGGTACTCTGGCACATAGTAGATTCTCAGTAAAACCTGTTGAGTGAATATGCAAACGTGGGGACTCTCCAGGCAATGGATAGCTAATGGGGACCTATACTGTTCTCTTTCTGAAAAGAAAAGAGCCCTGGTCCCCTGCCTCTGCCTCACCATCTCCTGACTCTGCTAAAAAAAAAACAAAACAAAAAGAACACGTCCCCAGAGCTTCCCCTGCGCCCAGACAGCACTGTGAGGAACACAATCAAATGATGACCTGGGTACAAGCTGTGTGGGGATGAGCTTACTGATCATCAGAAACCTGGGCCAGAGGGACTAATCGTTAGAACAGCCACAGGCTCTCTCCAGGGCTAAGATTCTGGGATCACTAACAAGTCCACAGACTCCACGGGCTTCAGAGAAGGAAAAAGAAAACTGGAGAAAGCAGCAGCTCCAGCTTAGGCTGACTGCTCATGGCCCTGGGGGGTTGGGGAGGGACAGGGATGGCTAGGGTGACTCAGCCCTGGGGGGAGGCTCAGACAGTGCCAAGAACAGGGGAGGGCGGTCAGCCAGGACCAGCCCGTGCACATTTGTTCTCTGCCAGGCTTCCTCCCTCCCAGCTCAGATTGGAAGCTGGCCTCAGAACAGGCTCTGCTTTGTACACTCTAAGAAAAGGGAGGCGGAGCTGGCGTCCAGCCAAGGTGAGGACACTGAGCCGGGGCCCAGAGGGGAGGTGGGCTGGGAATCTCCTCGAGGCCTCAGCTGTCAGGGAGGGGCGCAAGTCCCAGGGGGCCAGAGAGTGGCCAGGAAGAGGACAATATAGGTCCCCATTAGGTATCCATGATCAGTGTCCCTGTGTCACCTGCTGCAATGTTGCCTGGCAGAAAGAGTCCTCTCTCCCACTAGGCCCAGACCACAGCAGCTGACAGTCATGTACTTGTCTGTCTCTAGGACCAGTCTGTGAGCCTCCCAGGGCCTGGTGGTGAATATCCTTTGGATGTTTCTGGAAGGTTTTGAGGCATTCCCCAAGGGTAACCTGCATTTGCAGTAGAAGGACACGGCCTTGACCTCAGACCTGGGTGAAATCCCATCCAACTTCTCAATGATCTGTAACCCTATGGTTTCCCTGAGCCTCGGGGGAATACCACATCCCCTGCAAGGTGCTGGGGATTTGGGTTAATCAGAGGAAACAGCATGTCACGCGCCGCATCTATCTCATCTCTCCACAGCGTCAGCCCTTCTTAAGAGGATCCCTTTTGTCTGCAGACATTATTCACCTTTGTCAAAGTGCTTTTCCACAGTCTCACAGTAGATTCTCAGCACAATCTTGTGGACATAAACAAGGCAGCAAACATTATCCCCATTTTATAGATGTCGAAATGGAGGTCAAAGGATGTACACCAGATTACCCAGTGAGCCAGGAGACGTCAGCCGGAACAAGAATGAGGACTCTCAGGTTCCTGGCAGTGGCGGGGGCCTTCTGAGACCTCTGCCCAACAGACCTGGCTTTGCTACCATGAAACCAAGTGAAGGTCATGAAGAAGTTCACCGAGGCCCCATCTCCTGTGTCCAAACTCTCAGGGAAACACCCATGTTCAGAGTTTCAGGGATCCAAAGTATAAGATTTCAGAGGAGCCAGTGCTCTCCTCCCTCTTCTTCAAAGAGAGAAATGCTGCCCACACCCACCGGCACCCCACCTCCACCCTCTGGTCTGCAGGGGTCTCCTCTCCCGATGAAGCTGTAGGTGTCAGCATCCAAGAGGCTGAGGGGACTGTCCCGGCCTCCCTCGGGGGACTGTCGCAGCTGCTCTGGGGTTCTTTGGCTAAACCTGGGCTGCTAGCCAGGCCCTTCTGGGGAACATGCTCAGGGGACCCCTGGTTTAGGAACAGGGCAGCCTCTGCTCCTCTCGTCTCAGTCCTCCCTGCCATGGCAGACCCCAGAGATCCTGGACGGAGGATTCGGATCCCACAGGCTTCAGCAGGCAGCGTGGAGGCGGGGAGGCCAGCTGTCTTCACCAAAATCCATCACCAAACCAAGACCAACAGACAAGTGGGGGAGAAGGGAGACAGGTGGCCCTCTAAGGAGAAAACAGGAAACGCGACTGCCAGCCCTCCAGCCCAGACTCTCCCAGCTCTAACCTCCTGGGTGGGGCGCCCGGGCTTCCTGGGAGCAAATCCAGCGGGAACACCTGCACTTACTTCCCAGATTAACACTGACGCGCTACTTCCTTGTATTCTCAGCTCTCAGAGTCTCTCTCTTTCTGAAACCATCCAGAAACCTAGACATTGCCTTCTCCATTTTGCAGGTCAGGAGACTCAGAGAGGGAGGTGATTTTCCCAAAAGAACACAGCTCTCAAGTGGCCAGATCAGGACAGACACCAACAGCTTCAGAGCTTATCTTCTGTCCTTGACCTAAAGCTGGGTCTTCATTGCTTTGGAATTCCAACTCCCAGAATCAGTGATTGAGCATAAAAGAGAGAGATGCAGAACCCCACAGCCAAAGCACCCAGGGATTGCCAGGGAGGCCTGGGCAGGCTCGGGCAGGATCCCGGAAGGGCTGTGAAGTGCTTATTCCCTGGGGCTGGAGCTGGAGCTGGACTATTATCCACCCGGTTTCATGGGACAAAGACTCTGGAACTGCCTGGGGCTGTGTGAGATGGTCACTGGTGGAAAGGCACAGAGTTAGGAGGAGGGACAGTGTGTGCGGCCTGTAGGTCCCTGGGCTTCCCTGACATGCCTCCTTTCACTCTGTGCAGCAAAATCAGCTTTCAAGAGGCAGCTCAGAAGCTCCTGTCATTCTTCCCTCCAAGATGGATATGGGGAGAATGGGGCAAGGAGGGAGATCGGAGGCATTAGGAGCAAGAACAGCGGCCAGCTCTCAAACAGGTGGTCAGGTCCTAGTGGGCGTATTGTCTGTCTGACTCAGATTTCATAAACAAGTAAGATTTAAAAAAAAAAAAAGAATTATATATGTAGCTGGGCATGGTGGCACATGTCTGCAATCCCAGCAACTCAGGCGGCTGAGGCAGCAGGATAGCAAGTTCAAGACCAGCCTCAGCAACTTGGTGAGACCCTGTTTCAAAATAAAAAAATAAAAAGGACTGGGGATGCAGCTCAGTGGTAAAGTGCTTGTTGGTTCAATCCCCACTACCAAAATCAAAAAAAACACACCACACACACACACACACACACACACACACCTATATACACACAACACATATGATATAAATGTACTATTTATAAAACACATATTACAAATAAACAATATACATATTGTTTTTTGGAGGACATCTGCTTTATCTCTGTATGTCAATGCCCAGCACAGTACAGTATCTGGTACAGAGAACTCCGTATCATTTGCCACATGTAGCTGGATGAGGGAAGTGTCCATTGAGGTTCATGGGACACAATGGGCTCTACTTAGGACAAAGGCCTCCTACTTGGCCACTTCCACCTGGGGTTTAAATTTTGATTTTTTTTTTCCCTTTGTTACTGGGGAGTGAACCCAACCTTTTTTAATTTTCATTTTGAGGCAGGGTTTCATTAAGTTACCCAGGTTGGCCTCAAACTTGTGATCTTCCTGCCTCAGGCTTCCAAGCTGCTGGGATTACAGGCAAGCACCACTGTACCTGGCCAAAGCTGGGTTTCTTGGTGATGTGAACTGGTAACCCTGGTACTTTGCCACGTGCCCTGGGCACCTGGATCCCGGCTGTTCACTGTGTCATCCCAGTAGCTACCCAGATCTCTAACAAGGCTGCTACCTTCAGCTGCCCATGCTGCCTGCTCTGGAGAGTCTCTCCAAATCCCTGACCCTCCACACCTTCTCCCAACCAATTTAGAGCATGCTTTTCTTGACGCCAGACAACTTGTTACAATGGAGACTAAAGGAGTCCCCTGGGTAATGGGCAACTCAGCAAGGGAAATCTCCAGACACTTGCTTCTCCAAAGGGACTGGTGGCCAAGAGGAGACAGTTTTCAGTTTAAGTGGGTTGTTGACCACCAATGACAATCAGGGTATCATCATAGCCCTGCAAAGGTGACCAAGAGGAGTAAGACAATCTCTGCTCTGCACAGGCTTCCAATCCAGGAGGATAACAGGAGCTCTCCCAAACCAAGCTGTGTGCAACTTCTGAGTTTGAAGTTTGATAAAATGCCAAGAAAGAGGTGGCCTCTCAGCCAAGACCTGAAGGAGGAAGGACAAGCCCATTGACAGGTGGAGGTGGGGTTGGCCTGCTTATCCACCCCCTTTTCCCCATTGACCTGTTCCATTGCCTATGACGGCAATGAAAAGGAGCAGCTCCTAGGTCCCTGCTGACAGCAGCTACCTGTCCCAGCAGCCTCGCTCTCCCGGGCTGTAATTATAATCTTTGTTGGATCCCTGGAAATCCTGACCATGACCTGGGAAGTCTGGGTAAACTTCTTGTCCTTGGTCTAAAGAGGTCACCTTGTCCTTGTGGACCTCAGAGAACTTCTCTGTGAAACAAAGACAATACATTGCCTTACACAGCAATTGGGGCACTGTGGGAACTGGGCCATTTGTGGGAAACTCAGGAGAGCTGGGTAGCTGGTGCGTTTGGGTGTGGGACCCAGGAATGCAGGGGTCAAGGAATAATCTTTGAGGTGAGGGCTGGTAAGTTTTCCACTGTTCCTGAAGCATGAGGCAACAGTCTCTAAAGTCACCTAAGCAGCCTTGAAAATGGAAGCCTCTGTCTGGGCGCAGTGGTGCACACCTATAATCCCAGTGGCTTGGGAGGCTGAGGCAGGAGAATAGCAAGTTCAAAGCCAGCCTCAGCAACTTAGTGAGGCCCTAAGCAATTTAGTGAGACCCTGTCTCAAAATTAAATGTAAAAAAGGGCTGGGAATGTGACTCAGTGGTTAAGCAAGCCTGGGTTTAATTCCTGGTACAAAAAAAAAAGAAGACGCTTCTGGTCATAAGGAAGCCTACTGGAGACAGGAGGGGCAGGTGGCTCACTGCCAGCTCATCCTTTCTGCTGTGCCCAGACTTGCTGGTAAACAGGCTCTCGGCATCCAAGGGCCTTCCCTAACCTGGTTTAGGGGCTGGGCTAGTGCCCTGCCCCCTCCTGCCACACCTTCTCTCAAGCATTTGTCATAAATTATAGTGATGAATTAGCAGACTAGTAGATGACTTTAGAGTGTACTCTATGTGTCTTTTGCTACTAATGCATGCTTAGCACATGGCAGACCTCCAAACCTTTGCCCATTAACCAAACAGACGCATAGCCCCCCAAACTGCCAGCCCAGCTAGATGACATTGTTTGTTCCTTCTATTCTGGCTTCGCAGTCAAGAACCAAGAGCTTCCCAGTCTGCACTTGGTCATGCCAGAAAGTGCTCCCTAGCAGTTGCAATGATCCAAGCCACCCAAGCACCAGGGACCTGCCCTGATCTCCTCTGCTAGCACAACTTAGTCCAGAGGCTCATTTCTGGGTCCCTAACGGTATTCTTTCTGTCTGCAGTTTAAGCAAAGGACATCATTCAGTGACACTAAAATAAGCAGCTCTCTGGGGGTGCTGGTTACCTAGCTCAGTTTGGGAAGGGCTCTCGGTCATCCGCAGCGGCCCAGAGAGCAGCTAGTTTAGACCGACCTCCTCAAAGGCCTCCCCCTCATCCACAGGCACAGGGCCTGTCTGCCACCCTGCTCCTCCTCTCCGATCCCCAATCATGTTTTCAACGTGTCCCCTAATTAGGCTTCTCCCTCCATATCCCTGAGGACCAATCACACAGGCTGGTTTGTGAGTGTGGGCAAATCACGCGACTCCCTGTTTGTCATTTGGGAACAAAAAGCGACAGCGCCTTATAAGGTTATTGAGGATTAAATGAAATAGAAGCAAATCTCTCTGGCACTCTGGCCCTTCTGCCTCCTCCTGGTGGCTACCTGCATCTCCACACAAAAACCACCTTGCAGTCTGCCCAGCCCGCCTCAGGCCTCAGCTGCCAGACTCTCTGGAAACAAAGGAAATTCCCTCCCTCAGGGAGAATAGGGAGGAGGAAGGATTTAATGTAATGGCTACGGGAAAGTGACTTGCCAGTTGGACAAGTTGGGCTGCACGGCCTTTAGGGCTCTGGGTCTTTCTCTGGCCAGTCATGTGGCCTTTGGGCAAATGCCTTTCCTTCTCCATGCCTCAGTTTCCTCCCCCATGAAGCAGAGTGCTGTACAGACATGAAAGACAGTGATTAAGGGCGGGGGTCCAGAGGGCCTGGGTGTTGGGTAGGCACAGGGCCAGAAGCTGCTGCTTACAGGGGGGGACACTTACGTGGGACCCAGATGAAGGACCCTACACCAGACCCACACAGTCCTCAGCCCCACTGTGACAGCTCTTTTCTCTTGCCAATCAACCCTCTGCTTTTCTGGAGCAAAGAAAAAAACAAAACTCTTACTCCTGTTCTGGAGTCTCTTATGAGAGAAACCCCAATATATTTCCCTCCTCTCCCAATTCTACCTCCCCTCCCTCAGGGGGCATTCCCAGAATGCACATACAGCCTCAAAACCCCTTCTCCTTCCAGCAGAACTCCAGCATTAAACTCTTGAAGGGCAAAGGTTGCAGCCTGGATCTTCTTTATGGCTAAGGCCTGGCCCAGGAAAGAATTATTGGTTAAATCTGTACACATTGGATTGGTTCACAACTGTTGAAGTTTCTGTAGCTAAATATTTAGAGAGTTAAGAAAACCCCACAGGAGAGTCCCAACATCCCACAGGGGACAAGAAGCCTCAGTGGCCAGGGACCTTGTCTCTCCCTTCTTGAGACTAGGGCACACAACTTCTACCCCAGCAGTCTATGACCAGGCTAGTTCCATTCAAACTCCTTGCTTCATCCCATGGAACTGTCATTTCAGCCTGTGGGACAGGGTAGTGCAGAGGATTAGAGCCAGAGCTTTGGTGTTTGGATCTTGGCCCTGTCACTTACTAGCTATGTAACCTCAAGCAAGTAACTGGGCCGTCCTGTCCCGAATCCTGACTGCCTTTTCTTTAAAAATAAGGAAAATACCTGTTTTGACCAGCAGTTGTGAAAAGCAAGAGAAAATGCTGGTAAGTCATTAGGACAGCGGCTGGCACGTAAGGCTAAATAAACCGAGACTCTGTCAGTACATATCATGAGACCTGACCCCTGACTCTCAGCTGAGCCTGCTGCCCAGCATCACCACCCACTTCCCTCCCCCCCACCCCCGTGTTCCCTCTTGCCTTTTTCTTCTGCAGAATGCTATATACAAAGAAAGCTCAGTCACACGAGGAACAATTGCTTAGAGAGGGAGGGTGAAAATTGGGACAGGGAAAAGTTAACCCTTCCTTTCGCAACCCATATAGCCCCTACCTCGATCACACCTTCCCAGGCAGAGGAGCCCCAGGGGAAGCTCTGGTTCCTAGGGGACATGGGACACCAATCACACTCATGCAGGTGAATCGGAATAGTGAACTCAAACTACTCTTATAGTATATTCTGAACTAGGCATCAAAAGGCTGCTGGTATTTCTTAACGAATCTCAGTGGAGGGGAGCCAGATTATGTGAAAATATAGGACGTCTCTAAATTTTAATTTCACGTAAAGAACAAACAACTTTTCAGTATCAGTATGTTCCACACAATATTTGTTATTTATTTGAAGTTCATACTTAATAGAACATCCTACATTTTACCTGGAAACTCTACCTAGGTAGTCCTACCCAAGTGCACAGAGGAAAGATTAAAGTTATCCCCTGTCGGCTGCTTCCTGAAACCTACTGGCCTCACCACCTAGAAGCATCTCCCTTCAACACCCAAGCATAGCAAGTGGGCCAAGAAGGAGCTTCTTCCTGAACTGCAGAGTCTAGCACCTGCCTTGTCAGAGTGCCCAGCACCATGCCAGGCCACAACGGGTGATCGAAATAGCTTCCCTCCTTCATTCCAGGCTGCTGGAGCTTCAGTACTGGGCCCAGAAGCAGGTGTGAACTGAGGGTGTCAGGTAGGCTTTGTCTGGGTGGGGGCCTCCTAAGGGCAGAATAGCTGGAGTTGGGGTGGGGAGGTCACTGCTACCCACTTCATGGGGCTGTTGTGAAGATCAAATGAGAAAATGGCCAGGGATAAGTTTCGCAAGTCCCTGGACAGTGCCCAGATGCTGATGAAAATCCCTGAGTGGCCCATTGTACCGCAGGGCTTCACAGCCCCCCTACCCCCATCCCCTGCCCTAGGGCAGGGCACAAAAAGTCGGAGCCCCTGGACACTGGACCAACGGGGACTAACTGTGTGGCACTTTCTGGTTTGCCAAACGTGCACATTTACCCCCTCTAGAGCCCTTACCACGGCCTCAGGAGGTGCAGGTGGGTTGGGGACTATTTTCCAGCGAGTGGTCAGGGTAGCCTGTATGGGGTCCTGCCTAGGAGGTGAGGACTGGTCCAAGAGGTTGGGGGTGAGGGTCCCACTGGTGTGGGCGGCGGAGGCCTGCCTACCTTCTGGGCCTGTTGGATCATCTGCCTGACCACCTGCTTGAGGTGGGGCGCCTTCTCCTCCTTGGGGGGATGTGTGAAGAGAGTGACGCGGCTCACGCCGCGGTAGAAGCCGGCGTCAGTCCAGCCCAGGTCCAGAGGGGGCACCTCGGTGTCGGAGCGGTCTGGCCAGTAGGCCAGGGACTCGCATGGTTCAGCCGGGACCTTCGCCGGGACCTTGGCCTTGCTCTTGCTCTGGCCCCGGACGGCGGGGGCTGCGGCGGCGGCGTCCTCGTAGGGGCTCCAGGCGGTGCACAGGGCCTGGCGCTCCTGGCTGGAGAGGAAGTCCCGCAGCCGCTCCTTCTGGAGCCGCTCGCGGTAGGCCTGCTCGCCGCGGCCCAGCAGCGCCTCCAGCGCGGCCCGCCGCCGCTCGCAGTAGTAGAAGGCGGCCTGCGCCTCGGTCACCTTCTGGTTCACGTGCGCCTCGTCCAGGCAGCTCAGCTGGGACTCGGCCATGGCGCCCCGGCCCCGGCCCGGCCCGGCCCCTGCCCGGGCGCGGAGCTCCGGCAGCTCACCTGGGGCCTCCGGGGGCGGGGCGGGGCGCCTCACCTGGCCGCATGGTCGGCCTCGGCCCGCCCCTCGGCCGCGAGCGGCCAATCCGCGAGGGCCAGAGCGAGGGCGCGGCCGTCGGGGGGCGGGGCCGCCGCGCCCACCGCCCCCGCCCGGCTCGCGCGGCCTCCGGGGCTTTCCTAGGCACGCGGTCCCGGCTCGGCCCTGGCGGAGGGCTCGGCCCGGGTTGGGGGCCCCAGAGCGGAGAGAAACTTGCAGTGCGTTCGTAGTTAGACCCTCGTGCAGCCTTTGGCTCCGGTTGCCGACCCGACCCTTCCGACAGCCACCCCGCAACCGCGAGGCAGCACCGCCTCCAGGGCCGCGGATCTGACCCCTCCGGCGTTAAGGGTCCTGGGGGTCCCGCTGCCGGACGGAATTGCGACGGCTGCGCTGCGGGGAGCGAGGGGTGGGGTGGTGGGGGAAAGCACAATGCTAATGAATTCCTAGTTTCCCGCCCACGCGTCCTAGTTCTGAGATCGGAGACCTCCCGCGGCTTTCAGTCCCAAACCTTCACTACAGAGAGAGAGAGAGAGAGAGAGAGAGAGAGATCTACCCAAACAGGATGTAAAAGGATGTAAGCAGCAGCGGTGGAAATTGTCCATTTTAATTTGAAGTGGTGTGCACACGTGTTTTCTGTGTGTGTTTGGGCAAGATAGGCTGCCTGAGGCCTGATTACTATATTAGTGATGCAAAATATATGTTTGAGCTTAAGGAAGGAAGCCACACGTAGAGCCGCTCGTGCGCGGTTCTCACACACACACACACACACCACCACCACCACCACCACCACCACCACCACCACTACCACCAGTAGCAGCCGCAGCTCTGCTATTTTCCATTGGATTAAATACAATCTTCTTAGTCATTAACATATTATTTTGTTCGTGTGCTGCTGTACAATTTGATTCTCCACATTCAAAATATTTTCAGATCATAGCAACCAAAGGTTCACATTTCTCTCATTTTACAGCACAGCATCTTAGAGCTGGAAGGAGCTTTAGAAATGAGTCCAACCCCTTCATTTCACAAAGGAGGAAATTGAGGCCTAGAAACAAGTGCTTTGCCCAGGAGGGGCAGAGCCTTGGGGACTGTGAAGCTCTCCCTGTCTGGGAGATCTTTCCCCTAGGTGTAACCACCCTGTCCTTTTTACTTCCTAGAGGATGTAAAGAGGTCAAGTACCATTTCAAGACCTTCCTTTGATGATCTGGAAAAACGAGGGTTAGATTTTCAAACATCTGCAAGTTTTGTGACCACAGTCAGTTCTGATACCCTGTGCCAGACCAAAGATTGGGGATAGTGAACAGACATGGTGCCTGTCACCTCACCTGTCCTTTGCCACTCTTGAGAATTAGAAGGCTTCACTCCTGATGATACTCCATTGTTAAGTGCTATAGGCAAATTTCATCTTTAGATAGGAGAACACTTAGTTTGTTTTCTAATGACTTAAGGCCCTACAAGATGCCAGACTTTGTGTTCTGGGGACACAGAGGCACTCAGGTCAGTAGGAGGGACAGACAGACAGGGAAAACAAAGCATAGGAGGATAGTACAAGTGATGGAAATACTTTAATAAACACAGTCAAATGCTTGGGAAGCAAACTGGCTCAACAAACATTTACTCAATGCCTACTATATGCCTGGCACATAGTTGGTGCTCAGTACATATTTCTTTTAAAAAATATTTTATTTACTTATTTTTAGTTATAATTGGACGCCTTTTTTTTTTTCTTTCTTTTCTATGTGGTGCTGAGGATTGAACCCAGGGCTTCACACATGCTAGGTGAGTGCTCTGCTGCTGAGCTACAACCCCAGCCCTCAGTACATATTTCTTAAAGAAAAGAATGAATTAGGGCTACAAAAAAGTTATATGTGCAGGAAGCTGTGGGGAATATGAAGAAGAAAGCCATTTATCTGCCCAGTAAGATGTGTATAAGATGGGCTTCACCTAGCAGGAAAGGATTCTGAATGGAGTCTAAACGAAGAATAATCGGAGGTGGGGAGAGGGAGTTAGGCTAGGTGTGGTCAGAGCCTCATGCTGGTGCCAGGCATATGTGGGCTCAAGTTGCCACCCTTTTCAGAGCCTTAGTGTCCTCATCTATAAAATGGGATAATGGTGATGACCTCTCTTGACCTCCTAGATTGTTGCAGGAGCTAGATGAAATCACGCATTTGATTTGATTATTATCCATGTCTGACTTGTAGAAAGTGGCTTAGAGTCTGTACATCCCATGCCTTATGGCCACAGGTTAAAATGCAGCTTCTGATTCAGAAGACTGCCACCAGGCCTGGGGTTCTGCATTTCTGGCAATCCCCAGGCTGTGCGGGGAGTGCTGACCCACAGACTGAGCTTGGCATGGCAAGGATTTCATTGCTGGTGAATAAGAGCATGGACTTCCGTCGAGTAGATCCTGGAGTGGACTCCAGCTTTCCCAGTACTAGCTGTGTTTCCCTAGGAGCGTTATTTCCCCAAGTGGGGTTGGGTTTCATTGTCAGTGAAATGCAGGCAGTAATAAGTCCTACCTCATGGGAGTCTATAAGAAGGGGAAACACGTTACTGGATATGCACCACTTTGGGAAAGGTCTGGCACAGGTAGCCACCAGTAAAGAATGTTAAAGTGTAGGAAATTTTTTAAAAAAATATTTATTTACTTTATTTGTACACAATGCAATGCATTTATGTTTACGTGGTGCTGAGGATCGAACCCGAGCCGCACACGTGCGAGGCGAGCGCTCTGCCGCTGAGCCACATCCCCAGCCCAAAGTGTAGGAAATTGAGACTGGAAAAAGAGGGACATTGGGGCCAAGTTGTGGGGACCTTGACTTTAGATCTTATTCTGTGGCTACAGGGGAGCCACTGAAGTTTCAGAGACTGATAGGACCACAAACAAAACAAACAAACACCACGGAGTGGTAATTACTATGTACCAAGCACAACATAGTTCATAATTTAAATGAACTATGAAATCCTATTAGAAAAATTATTACCCTCATTTTACAGGCGAGAAAACAGAAGCACAGATAGGTTTGGTAGCTCACTCTTGGTGACCCAGCTAGTAAGTAGAAGAGACGGAACTCAAACCCAGACCATCTGACCCCAGAGTCCGTCTTCCTACTTACCTTGCTACATTGTCTTAATCAAGAATGTTAGAAAGGGGTAGTAGAAAGAGAAAATAGTTACCTTGTTTAATAACCTATTCATCCAATAAACATTTGCCATGTGTCTAACGTTGTGTTGAGGGTTAGAAGTGCTTCATCCATTTACCAAATCTTATTGAGCCTTACTTACCACAAGGACCTGTTCTGGGCGCTAGGGGTGCAGTTCTGAGCAATACCAGGTCTACTTGGAGCTTATATTGAACTTGAATGATTTAAACATGACTTTTGCTCTCAAGGGGCACAAAAGCTATATGACATGGGATTGGATAGAAGGCTAATGGCAGGGTAGAATATTTAAAAAAACAGTTCACATTGGAGAAGATCTTTCCTAGATTTGATATGAAACTCATGGTGGTCTTTTTTTTTTTTTTTTTTTTTGTCAAATTCACCTTTACATACCAATGACTTACTTTTTTTTTTCCTTTTCTTTTTTTTTTTTAAAATATCTTTATGTTATTTATGTGGTGCTGAGGATCGAACCCAGTGCCTTGCACGTGCTAGGCGAGCACTCTACCGCTGAGCCACAACCCCAGCCCCCCAATGACTTACTTTTTCAATCCACGTTTTTGAGAGCTTTACATGTACAAGATAACATGCTTGCCACTGAGAAGAAAAGCGACATAATAGCTAGCTGCCCCGGTGACTCCCTTAGTTTAGCTGGAAATTAAATATAGCAAAGGGCGGGGCATGTGGCTCAGTGGCAGGGCGCTTGCCTGGCATGTGTGAGGTCCTGGGTTCCATCCCCAACCCAGAAAAACAAAACGAAACAGCAGTCTTCACAAGGCAAGGTAATAAGTGGCACAGTGACATTCACAGAGGTTGCAGGCCAAAGAGATAATGTACAATTATCTAATTGGACCTGGTCTCTCCAGGAGCCCCCATCTGTTAAAGGAAACTTTGGAAGAGATTATTGTGAGGTGTTAAGAAGGCGTCAACTGAGGTCAGGAGGTGGGATGTACCTTCAAGGTTGTCTGCTGCCAGCCTGATACACTGTCGGGCATGTTCCCGCAGCCTGGCCCGCTCCCTCCATGCCCCCCAACCCCAGCCAAACTTCAAACGTGACTATTGCGATATTTTTAAAACCTGACTAGAGGTGGAAACTGATTTTTTTTAGGCCCGGGCCCTACAGATTAAGTTAGGTGATTTAGCTTAATCTGGGCCCAGGGACACTCCTTGAGGTGGTGACGCCCTGTGAAAGCCACTGATCCTCTACTGGTCCCTTGGTTCTGAGCCTGGAGTTCCCCACAGTCGGGTGGTTGCATTTCCAACCTCAGAGGCCACCTTGCCCAAGGTGACTGCCACCTTCTGAGAACTCCTGCCTGCTCCAGCGAGTCCCCTCTGACTCCCCTCCCTCCTCCTTCTCCCTTCCTCCCGAGGACACCGCCAGGGCACTTGGCTCTAATTCACCTTCCTCTCACCCTCTGCCTTGCACACTGCAGGCTGAGTGTTCGGTGAAGATATGACACCTTATAGTTAGCATTAATTGTGGCTGTGTTCCTCCCCGCACACGTCTATTTTCCTAGGCCTTCCTGTATAATTTGAGTCCCAAAATAGCCCACCTCATGATATATTCTTAGATAAGTTTCCAGGGGTGACTCCCCCCCCCCTTCTGTAACCATTTGTCACGAGTGCCTGTTATGAAACTTTAGGGGGCTCTCTCACACCTCTGTAAAAAATTTCCTGGCTCCTGTCCTCAGAGAGGGTGAGAGGCTGCATCTGGCCAGGAGAGGCCCAGCTCTTCAGACCCAGCAAGTCCTGAGCAGCCTGCCTGGGGCCACTTGACTGTCCCAGGAAACGAATACACAGAGGCCTGGCACCTGCCAGTCTGCAACTTACTTGGAGCTTTCGTATATTCATTTGATGACTCTTTACCAGCACTGATTATGTAGTGGGTATTTCCTATCCCCAGACCTTCCAGACAGAGAGAGGCCTTTGTCCTCTCATCCCTGACACCTCATGGCCACTCTGCTTTCTCTGACACAGTGGATTTTTCGCCCCCTCTGCCACTGTCTCCCTCACCCATCTTACATGTTGGTGTCCCTCAGGGTTCATTCTTGGTCTTTGCTGTGTTTTGCACCTACTGCTTCCCGGGCAATCTCCCTGTGCTTGGATGACTCTTGAACTTCCGTCTCAACTCCAGAAAGCCCCCCTCACCACCATACCAGTGTATCAGGCTCCCTGCTGAGAGAGCAGAGCACCTCTGCCTGTGCATGCCACAGGCACCTTTAACACAACATGTTCCAAAAGGAAACCGACTGCTCCTTCTGCTGTTCCTCTTGGGCTTCCCACCTCCAGAATGACATAGTCCTCTCCCCTCCGCCATCTTGCCTGAGTGGGAGACATGGACTCGTTTGAATGCTCCTTCCCCACTATCTCTACCCTGAATTGTTGCAAGAGTCTCATAACAGGTCTCCCTAGCTGGAGTCTTCCCCAGTCCAATCCCTTCTACAAGGCAAATAGAACTGAGTCATTCTCTTGCATAAAATTCTTCCAAGGCCCATTATCTAAGGGGAAAGCCCAAGCACCTTGCGGCCATGCGTGATCCAAACATGCTATGCTTGCTTCTTCCATCTATCTCCACACCTCCCCTTGGCATGGCCTGTCTTCACTGGTGCTTCCACTGTGGAAATGTTCTTCTCTGCCATCCACCTGTGACTCCTCTGAATCCTTCAGTTTTCAGCCTGTGGTCACCTCCTCCATAGTCTTTCCTGGGCCTCCAAGTGTGGGGTAGGTAATTATAATTTCCTTGAGGGGGTAACTATCATATTTGTCAGGGTGTTTCCTGATTTTTATACCCTAACCATTAGACTTTCACCCCAGCACCCACTCCCTCACCACTGCTTTACTTCAAACTCACCAGGAATTTCTTTTTAAAACCAGGTAGCATTTTCTCTCTTCCCTGGTCATAGAGTATGAACCGAAGAACAAGAACCTGGAACACAGAAGCTAACCCAAATGAACCTGGGTCCTTTCAGCTGTTGCAGTGTGACACTGCGTAGGTGTTGGGGGCGGGGTAGAATACATAGTGCACATTTTAGCTCATCTGTAAAGTTGAAGAGGATTTCAGCGTCCATCCACGTCCTCCTGCAGACACAGACAAAAGGAGGCCCTTTCTCTAGCTGATAGGGAAGGGGGACCAGGATCAGGAAGGGACAGATTTTGATGAAGCTACCTAGAAAGAGGCCAGGTGCTCGGCACTTCTCCTACCTGGAGACCCCTCCCCTGGGTTGCTTGTCCATCATGTGCCCCTGCAGGGCCCCTACCCCAAGCAAGAGCTCATCACTGAAGAGGTGACTGGCCATTAGCTTGAGCTCTACCCTCTGGTCCTTCATGCTTCTTGCTCAGACTCTTTCTGTTGGCTCAATATCAGGAGAGGATTCCTAAGGATGAAGTAGATGGACTAAGACAACCTAAGGCCCCCAACCAACGTCTAGTCCCTCTCAAGTCTCGCCAAACTCAACTTACATTGTTCCTCGCCTAAGAAGGGTATAAGGATCAGTGTCTATTTAATGTATGCCATCTGCATGCATCATATGTTATAGGGGTTTCTGATACTTTCAATCATTTCATTTTCCTATTATGTATTACAACCCACATGTGATATAACTTATAAAGCTAAGGCTCAGAGAGAGTTAGCAACGCAACCAGGGTCACACAGCTAAGAATTCCAACCTAGGTCCTCTTGCTACAAGTCCACGGGATCCAGGGGTCAGATGAATTATGCAATAGAACTGTCCAACAGAGCTGATACTGGCCACATGTAGCTCTTTAAGGTAAAATTAAATAAAAGTAAAAATTCAGATCCCCAGTCTCACTAGCCACTTCTTTTTTTAAAAAAAATATTTATTTATTTACTTTAGTTGTACACAATGCAATAATACATTTTATGTTTATGTGGTGCTGAGGTTCAAACCTGGGCCGCGCACGTGCGAGGCCAGCGCTTTGCCGCTGAGCCACAACCCCAGCCCACTCACTAGCCACTTCTAAAGTGCTCAGTGGCCAAGCATAGCCAGTGCCAGCCTCAAACATGTGCATTTTTGTATGAAGTGCCTTTAGAGAGCACTGTTGTAGAAACTTAAGAGCAGGAAGAGCTACTAGAGGCCTGAGAAACTGGGAGGGTTTTTCCAGCAAGGTGGACCTAAGCCAGGCTTTCAAGGGCCTAGAGGCTTGGCAGAAAGATAGAGGGTTCTAATTAGATGGTGGAGGAGCAGGAGAATCATGCCTGCCTCTAAAGCAGACCTGGGGATGTCGAATGGATGAATGAGTGAATGAATAAGTAAATAAGTGAATAAATGTAATCCTCGAGGCAAATGCAGGCTACATAAACCTTCAGGTCATGGTATGTGTGTATGTGTTAACAGTGTGGGAATGAGATGTCCCCCTACACTCCTGTTACTGAAGGGATATTTGGGGGGGTAAAATGATTAGATTATGATAGCCATAACTTAATCAGTCCATCCTAGTTTGAATGGACTGACCGGAGACAGTAACTGGAGGCAGGTGGGGTGTGGCTGGGGGAGGAGGGTCACTGGGGGCGTGCCCTGGAAGGGTGCATCTTCCCTGTGGCCCCTTCCCTACCCTCAGCTTCCTGATCCCACCGTGAGTGGGGCAGCTTTCCTCCACTGGGCCCTTCCATCATGATCTCACCTTGGGCCCAGAGCAGTGGAGTCGGCTGTCTATGGACTGAGACCTCTGAAACTCTGAGCCCCAAATAAACTTTTCCTCTTCTGAATTGTTCTTTTAGGTCATGATGATGCAAAAGCTGACTAAAACAATATGTATGTCACAAATGTGTGTGTAAAAATGCATGACACATGTGTACATGTGTCAGAATAAGTACGTGTGTGTGTGTGTGTGTGTGTGTGTGTGTGTGTTTCAGGGGTGGGAGAATGATGGGGAAGGAGATGGGTCAGAACCATGAGTTGCTTTGTGGGAGTTCTTGCACCCTGGAACTGCAGGGTGAGTTTGAACTCTGTCAGCAGTTGGAGCCATGGAAGATGTGAGAGCTGGAAACCAGCAGATAAAAATGGCGCGTAAGATGGATGAACCAGGCTGAGATCACAGTGTGGAGAAGAGGCAGGGAGAGCCCAGGGCAGACTCCAACAACAGCAACACAGAAAGAAAGAGGGTCTGAGACAGCTGAAGGTCTGAGACAAGCTGGGGTAGGAGCAAATCCTCTGAGAGCGACGGGGCCTCTCCCCCTCCTCCAGGCAGAAGCACAGGCACAGGGAGCCCTGGAGCAAGCAGCCAGGGGGCTGTGTGGGCAGCTGGGAGCTGGCCTGGTCCTCACTGCTGATCATGAGGCGCCCCCTCCTGATCGCTGCCAGCACCAGGAACATGAGTGGACCCCAACCAAGGTCCCTGGGCTAGAGTTATAATTTCCTCAGTGTCTGCTCATCCCTGTCCTTGGGGCCTGGAGGTCACAGGGCAGAGGCCCTGGGTGCACTCACCACTCTAGGGCAAGGCCAGCAGAGCAGGTGCCAGAGGAAGTGCCACAGGGAGGGTGGCTCTAGGCAGAGGGTGGAATCAAGACACCCTGTGAAGGAGGTGGCGGTGGCTCTGGCCTTGAAGACCAGCTAGGATGTGAACGGAGGTAAATAGAGAGAGGACCTCCAGGTGGAGGGACCTGCATGAACACAGTCACCAAATAAGGAAAGTGCAAGGAAGGGGTTGAGGGTACCCCAGGTGACGGCCTCCGCCCAGCCCCATCTGCAGGAGGCAGCTTGGGCCCCCAGCTGGGAGACCAAGGGACGTTTTCCAATAAAGAAAGCTCCTGATCTGGGTGGGATGCTCTGTAAAGGAATAGAGACCCACCCCGCCCCAAGGAAGCAACCAGGAGGGCTGATATCCTGCGGTGGCCCTGGGACACCACAGCCCAGCCTGGCACTCTCTCATCAAGGACAATTCCTTTACTTTCCAATTGCTAAGGGGAAAATTGCCCAATGACTCTCCTTAAAGCCTGGTGAGGAAGGTTTATTCAGGCCATTGAGATAGGTCCAGGGGTCACGACAGTGGGGGTCCTGCAGCTGGGGGAAAGAGATTGGGCTTAAGGTCAAATACAGCATGGACCAGTGGGGATTTATGGCCAGGGAGCAGTGTGTGTGTGTGTGTGTGTGTGTGTGTGTGTGTGTGTGTGTGTAGATGAAAATCATCCTGAGCAAACATGAAGGGTGAGGGGCATTCAGGCCTAACCAACCTAATAAGATTCTTGTGACCACCCGCCCCCTGGGGGCCGTGGAGGATGAGGAACACCCACCAGGCAGGAGGACCATCAGATACCTAGGGTAGGGCTTCTGGCTAATCGGACTGGCAAGCCTCTTTGCTAAGACTGGGTTTTACCAGGAAGTGCACAGATGGGCCTCGTGGAAGATCCAAGCGCCCGACTCAAGTTTGGCTGAGCAAATACTCTTTGTCACACCCTGAGCCTTTTGTCCCTTGCAGGCTGATGTTACAGAGCAGGACCTACAGGGAAGAGGGCGGGTGAGGGGAGGAAGGGGTTTCTCCCAGATTTGACTTACTATATCAGCAAGTTAAAAGTTTGATAGGTGCAGAGAGATTACCTGGAAGAGGGCAGAATACAGGACCGGCAAGTTTCAGAGGGAAGGAGAGCTCTGCAGAAACATGTCCTTGCTGTGGGTGATGTGGCACGGGGTTGGGTGGGGGGGCTACTTCTGCCAAAATGGAAGGTACTTTTGTGTGTGTGTATGTGTGTGTGTGTGTGTGTGTGTGTGTGTGTGAGTGAAAGTGTGTGTGTGTGCGCACATTGACCAGGAGAAGCAGGACTCATGAAAGGACCAGGAAGGTCAAAACCTACCAGGAGCCTCAGAGAGAAGGACTGAGGCTCCTTCTCTTTCATGCCGTGTTGCTTGGCCTGGGCTGTAGAAATAAAAAGAAGGAGGAAAGCAAACCATTGTGTCATACCTGCTACTTGCTAGGCCCTTTACCAAGGGGTCCCCATAATTTTGTTTGCTTCTTGGACAACTCAGTGCTATTATCTGCAGTTATCTAGATCAGCTCAGAGAAGTCAGGTAATTTGCCCAGGCTCACAGAGTAAGCAGCACAGTCTGCACTGGGACCCCGGTCAGTCTGACTCAAAGCTGTGCCTTTTTTGTATCACCTGCAGGACAAAGTGAATGATTAGAAAGAAGGGGAGACAGATGCCCAGGCACACGGCTCAAGGTTGGGGCTTTCTCTCTATGTCTGGAAGATAGATTCTAGAATGCACCAGAACACAGCTGGCAGCTAAGAATGATATCACTAGAGAAGTCACGGTGACAGCCCAGTGTTCTCACTCCTTAGGTACAAGGTATGAATTTCTCTTTCTTTCCCCCGCCGTGGGGCAGCTCACTATCCAGTGGGGGTGGAGAATTCTAGTGTCTTCAGCCGCATTCAGACATCACCATGTTCCCCAAGTCTGTATGGGGGTGGGGAGGGAGCAGGAGTGGCCAAGGCTTAGAACTGGACCTGGGAGGCAGGGGTTGAGGAGGATGGGGAAAGAGACCAGCTGCTGCATGGGAAGGGTCTGGCCTTTCTTCTGGGGTCGCAGGAACCTTGGTGACTGGCAGGATCAAGGGTTTAGCACAAGGTCACTGGAGTGCTGAGGGGTGATGCACAGCCCCCAGGACATGGAAGCTCGGGAGGGTGGACAGGCAGGACAGCAGCCAGGGCCGGCAGACACTACCTGGGTCCTACACCCAGGATTGGCATGAGTGAAGCAGGGAAGGGAGGGGCTGGGTGCAGCAGAGGACCCAGTGTCTGGCCCAGGCAGGACCTCGTGCAGGAACGAGGGAAGAAGGCAGAGTCAGGTCTCAGAGTGGAACCTGGGCCACGTCGACCCAAAGAGGCTTGTGCAGAGGCCCACGCGGCAGGAGTCAAGGTCGCCTCCAGTGACCCAGGACAGGCTTTGCCATGGCCCCAGCTGGGGCAGGAGGGCCAGCAGAGCTCGAGAGCGGGTAGACCCCGTCTGATAGGATCGCACACTGTCACAAGCTGGGCATTTTAGGGAGCTTAGGAGGTCTAGGTTCAGAAGAAGACCTGGGGAGTCCCAGGAGCTTGTGACATGGGCTGGCTAATCCCCTGATCATTGACAAAGACAAATAAACTTTATCCATTCCCCTTTTTGCACCATCCCAAGTCATGCCTTGCCTGGGAGGGGTCTGAGGACCAGCGCTCATTTAGTGATGTCATCTGCAGGCATCAGAGGTTGAGAGCAAGGAGCAAGAAGAGACCCAGCCCCTCCTCCATTTTACTGATGGGGAGACTGAGGCCTGGAGGGGTTAAGACCCTCCTCTGAGGTCCAGAAGCTCAAGAGAGTGAGGAAGAGTCCAGGCTGCTGCACCCCTCTCCGCCAGTGCTCCTTTCCTCTGCACCCCCACCCATCTGGGCTCGCCATGGTAACTAAGTCTCCTCCAACGTGGGAAGCAGTTACCTAGCAACTCCCCATAACCAGGTCAGAGCTGGGGGAGTGAGACTCCATGTGCTGCCTCTCTGGGGAATTCAGACACGTAGAAATGGGATTGCCATAGATGACCTCGCACAGAGCCCTACCTGGGCGTACCTGGGTAGGAGCAGGGTAGTCTCATGCCGGGATCAGCAAGTTGCTGGGACTGTGCGGCCCCCAGGGCTGGCCGGGACCTCCATCCCCACGGCAGACACAGGGCTTCCCCGTGTACAGCGCTAGTTCTTTTGGACAGCATGGAACTTGTCCCTTTGACTTGCTGGTGTGGATGTGGAGTCCGTGGGGGAAGGCTGATGGGAGGTAGGGGTATGTCCAAGTGTGTCCATGTACGCCTTGCCATCTGGGGCAGGGAGCTTCCTCACACTGCCTTTTTTTTTTTTTTTTTTTTAATTTTTTTTAGAATATTTATTTATTTGCTTTAGTTGTACACAATGCGTTTATTTGTACGTGGTGCTGAGGATCGAACCCGGGCCGCTAAGCGAGCGCTCTACGGCTGAGCCACAACCCCAGCCCTCACACTGCCTTCTTATTCCTTAATTATCTCAGGAAGTGTTTATGGAGTACCCAGGTCGTAAAACAAGTGGCTGTTCCTCTAAACATCCCTCTACGTGGGGTTCTGACACTGTCCCCACCTCCACCCCCCCAAGTCTGCTTCTTCCTGTGGGCAGAGCCCTGCCGGCTCCTGCCCTGCAGGGTCCTACCCCCTGGTCTGAGTCAATGATGGCGTGTTCCTTCTCCAGGCGATGGTTTAGGAATGGCGAGGGATCCAGTCTTGCAGTCTGGGGAGGGGAACGCTGAAAGGCTTCTGGGAAAGGTTTTGCTCTCTAATCAAAGTTGGGAGTGAACGTGCCTCTTCCTTAGACATGGCCATGTCTGCATGTGACGTCGGGCACTGCAGCAACCACTGCAAAGGGACGCCACCGATGCTGGAAATCGGCGTTGCTGAGCTACTGAGCTAAGCAAGCGGGGCACTGCCCCTCCTGACACCTTGTTCTGGGAGATCACAAACCCCTCATTGTTGGAGCTGCTTTGGGTCCAACTTCCATTTCTCACCTGAGGCTCACTCCCTTTCCACCTGTCTGAGTGGCCATGCAGTAGGTGTCTAGACAAGTCTTGGCATTAAAGAGGAAGGACACAAAGGAAACAAGTGTCTTTTTCTCTGAATAAATCAAAGATCTGACTCCTCCAGTCTTGTGAGTTGGAACTCAACTCCGCGGGCAGCTGCACGCCCAGCTTCCAGCAAGTCTGATGAGGCTCCTCCCTGGAGAGCCCGGAGGCTTCCCTGCATCCCCACGTCCGGGACAGCGTGTTCAGGCTCCCATCTGCTCCCAAGAGCCAGCTGTGCTGTCTCTTCCCAGCTTCGAGTTCGGTGATGTCATGTCGGTAGCTTGAAGACAGCCATGGTGGGAGTTGTTCTTTTTAAAGTAAACTTTGTTTTTGTTGTTTTTTTTTTTTTAAATTTTTTTTTTAAGAGCAGTTTTTAGGTTCACAGCAAAATGGAGCAGAAGGTACAGATGTTTCCCAGCTCCCCCCACATGCAAAACCTCCTACTGTCAGCATCTCCCAACTGAGGGGTATATTTTTTTCAACTGAAGAACCCGCAGCAGCTCGTCATAATCACCCAAAGCCCATAGCTCACATCGGGGTTCGCTCTTGGAATTGTACATTCCATGAATTTTGAAAAATGTATGCTGACATGCACCCACCGTCGTGCTGCCTACCCAGCGGCTTCCCTGCCCTAAAAGTGCTCCGTGCTCTGCCTATTCATCCCTCCCTCCCCCAGCCCTTGGCAACCTCTGATCTTTATACTGTCGTTATAGTTTTTCCTTTTCTAGAATGTCACGGAGTTGGAATCCTGCACCGTGGAGTCTTTTTGGGTTGGCTTCTTTCACTTTGGGATTTGCATTTACGATTCCTCCATGTCTTTTCATGACTTGATGGTTCATCTTTTTAAAAACAATCCCATTCCCTGGTCCCAATACACCACACAGTCTGTTTATCCATCTACTTACCGAAGGATGTTTTGGCCAAGCTTTGGCAATTCTGAACAAAGCTGCTAAAGCGTTGGTGTGCAGGTGTTGTGTTTGTGTGGCCTTAAGCTTTCAGCTCCCTTGGGTAAATGACAAGGACTGTGTTGCTGGATTGTATGGTAAGAATGCATTTATTTTTATTTTTTATTTTTTGTGGTACCAGGGATTGAACTCAGGGGCACTCGTCCACTGGGTCACATCCCCAGCCCTTTTTTGTATTTTTATTTAGAGACAGGGTCTCACTGAGTTGCTAAGTGCCTCGCCATTGCTGAGGCTGGCTTTGAACTCGCAATCCTCCTGCCTCAGCCTCCCAAAGTGCTGGGATTACAGGCGTGCGCCACTGCGCCCGGCTAATGCGTTTATTTTTACAAGAAACTGCCAAACTATCCTCCAGAGCAGCCGTACCATGTTATATTCCAACCAGCAATAGACCAGTGTTCCTGCCTATTGTTCCCCATCTTTACCAGGACTTGTTGCCGTAGCTGTTTTGGATTTGGGGAATTCTGATAGGTGTGTAATGTCACCCCATTGTTGTTTTAATTTGCAATTCCTTGCAGACATATAATGTTGAGCATCTTTTCATATGTTTCCATTTGCATATCTTCTTTGATGAGGTGTCTGGTTCTTTTGCCCATTTTTTAAACCAGATTGTTCATTTTCTTATTTTTGAGCTTTAAGGGTTCTTCATGTATTTTGAGTAATAGTCCTTTTTCAGATTTGTCTTTTGCAAATATTTTCTTCCAGTCTGTGGCTTGCCTTCTCATTGTCTTGACGCATAGAATTGGCAAATGATACAAATCAGGGCTTTGTCTCAGAAAGTCAGTGGCCAAACCTTTACCAGGGCACCTCTGCCTCCACACGTCAACCCACTGAACTAGTCTAGTGGCGGAGATGGATCAACAAATCACTGACTAGAGAATAGTGTTCTGAATACTGAGGGGAACAAGGTCAACCCGGCACTGGGATGGCTTCTGGCGGAGACATTGAGTCCTGAGCTGAGTACCTCAAAATGAGTGACCATTGTCTGGACCCAGGCTGCCCCGTAAGGTAGCCACTAGCCACGTATGTCTATTTTACTAATTGCATGAGCCACATTTCAAGTATCCAGTAGTCACTCGTGGCCAGTGTGGCAGGGCAAATACAAACTTTTTCACCATCTCAGAAAGTTTTACTGCACACTACTAGTCTAGAATGAACAAACAAACAAAAAAAAAGGTGGGAGAAGGCGTTCCCGGCAGAAGGATGTGGGAGACTCAGACCTCTGAGACCCTGTGCGTCATTCTGGGGCCACAGGTATTTCAGCAGGATGGAAGTAAAGTGTGCTTGGGGCGGAGAGCTGGGAGATGCGACTGAACAAACAGGCAGCAGCAGGATCACAAAATGCCTTTAGTGTGAAGCTAAGGAGTTTAAACACCAGCCTGAAAGCTATGGGGAGCCCCTGAAGGATTTGAACAAGAGCCTGATGTCATCCGCTTTGCATGTTAATAAGATTCTCTGGCAGCAGGCGGAGGCTGGATTAGAGGGGCCCAGCCTGGAGGCCAGGGGACCAGTGTGGAGATTATTGCAGTTGCCTGGGAGAGACTTAGGAGATGAGGTGGTGCGGGTGGTGTGGGCATGGAGAGGACAGAGTGCAGGGAAGAGAAGGACCCGGGGACTGCGTCAGACCCCTGGGAGGTGCTTTGTAAAGACGTGTTGATTTAATGACTGAGTTATGGCTGAGTCTGGACGGTACAGCTGAGCCCTGACGTGTTATCTGTGGCACAGATGAAGTGGTGTGGGATGTTTCTTTCCAGCTGAAGGAGAACGATTTATCAGGAAGAGAGAGGAGAGAGACAAGAGAGATGGAGGGGAAGACCAGCATCCGCTGTTCTGTCCCGTGGAGAGAGGGCTCAGGAGAGAAGGGGACCAGTGGAATTCATGCAAGACATTGAGGGGCGCTGGGTCCACGTGGTGCCTTTCAGAGCTGGGTGCGAGCCATCCTCCAGCCCACCCCTTACCCAGTCGTCCAGCTGTGTGGCCCGCTGGGCAGCTCTGGTGTCCTGAAAGATGAGGCAACTTCCCCTGCAGTCCAGTGCAGTGCATAGCAGATCCGCAGCATCAGGGAAGGTGTCACCAACGGGGGGACATGAGGGGCAGTAGAACGCAACCCCAGGAAGAAGCACGAGCAGACCAGTGGCCAGACATGTGAGAGATACCAACCTCCCTCTCTAGGACTCTCAGAAGTCCTGAAGGAGAGTCTGGGGGCAGTGGCTAAAGCTACTGTAATCTGGCCATCATTGTTAATACGACCTTGTTTGTGTCTGCAGAGCCCGTGATGCTTGGGTTACAGGGTGAAGGAACGGATGAGACGAGGCAGGTTCCGCTTGTTCATTAGACACACACTTACTAAGGCTCCGTGCAGCGCAGCACGGGAGGCACTGGGCACGCAGTGGTTCGCAGAACAGCCGATCCCTGCCCCCTTGGAACTTCCAGTCCAACAGTCAGTGACTCAGTCTGGCCTGCGTCTGTGCTGTGCAGGAAAAGCATGGGATTCGAGGTCTAGTCTACAGGAAGGGCTGCTTTAGATGACGGGTCAGGGAGGGACTGTTGGAGGCAGTGACATTTAAACCCAGGCCTGATCAAGGATTCACAGGTAAAGAACAGAGGGTGTGTGGGACCAATCCTGGGCCATCTGGAGGCTCAGAGAAGACCAGAGGGTCAGGGACATGAAAGCAAGAGGATGGGGGACAGGCACAAGAGAGGGATCCTGGCCGAGGCCAGACCTGGCAGGGTCACATTAGGACTTTGGGTTCAACATTAAGAGCAGTTGGAAGGACAGTGATGTGGTCAGATTAATTTGTTTTACAAATATCACTATGGCGTCTGTGTGGAGAATGTACTGGGGCAAGAAGCAATGCAGGGAGGAAAGCATGGAGGGGGACAGAGTCGCCTGGGAGGGACAGAAGGCTGGCGTGGCTGCGGTGATGAACTAGTGGAACTTGAAAAGTATATATTTTTTGAAAAGAATTGAGACAATAAAGCTTTTCCACACCCTGGTCTTAGTACAGACAGGCAGAAACGTCGACTTTAGACAAGGCAACTGACAAATATTTTGACAGTGATAATCTGTCCCCACTGTGGGCTGTTTTGCTTGGGGTTGTCTGAGATCCAATAATGTCATGGAGGCCCACGTGCCTGTCTCACTTATTGCCCCCCGTGTGATGGGTGTCAATTTTATGTTCAAAGATTTCCTAAGAAAGCTTTCACAACATCTTCTGTAACTTCTGCTCATGGTTAAAACAATTACTATTAGGAAATTCCTGTTTGTCCGAAAGGCTTTTAACTCCTGGTAGAGATGAAGATAATAAACTCACTGGGCAGTCAAACATGGATGATATCATAATGACAGCTCTGAATTGGGTCTGTCCCAAAGCCAAAGTGACGTATTCATTACCAACGAAGAGAAATGACTGAACAGCCTCAGAAAAAGAATCCAATTTGATTTTTCTAGCTGTGCAGCTCACTGCCAAGTTCTTCGCCCTTCCTGCTTGCTCAAGTGCGGACCCAGCCTGCAGCGCCTGCGAGCTGGTTAGCAATGCAGGACTGAAGCAGCTTCTGCATTTTTAACAGGGTCCCCAGGCAATTTGGAGGCGCTTGAAATTTTGAGAAGAAGGGGCCTGAGATCATCCCGAGGCTACCTGAAAGTGGGTGGGCAGTGGCCGGTGCCAGATCATTGAAATGCAGTGAGCCTCAGCAAGAGGCGAGCAACACCCAACTGGTTGAACAGGAACTGATTTTTCTTTGGAAGTTCCCTGCTCCTAAGTCACGCACAGCGCAGAGCGTAGCAGCCCAAACCAGAGACATGTGCTGCGTGCTGGTTGTGTGGCTGGTGAGAAGGGCTAGGTGGACATGCCCCTGGCTCAGGGGGAGAAGCTGGGGTAAGGGAGAGGGGGCAGGGGAGCAGCTCCCCACGTGCCCCCTCTCTGGGCAGCACCAGTGGCGGAGGAGAGCTGAGCTCCTCCTGCTCCTGTCCCGCCCAGTGAGGACAGTGTGGTCCTTGTCTTCTTGGCTTGGTCCCTAAGAGCCCTGTTCTGCCTGTGTGGGAGAGGACTCCCCTGCTTCCTTCTGGACTGAGCCACACTGACCAGCAGGGCAGGGCACCTCGATAGAAACACCCCTTCCACTCCCGCCATGGCCCTTTTGAGAGCAAGACGCCCTGTTCCTGGAGTTCTGAGAACTGTGCTCATGCCACCAGCTCATGTGGTCAGCCTCTGCAGGCAAGGCCCCTGCCAGCGCTGGGGGCCTCCCACGCCCACCTGGGGGCTGTGCCACCCAGACACCAGACGTAGCATGGCAGAGTGGAGCCACTTGCTGTGTTGCTGCCACCTTCAGGGTGTGTCAAGATTCGAGATCTAGGCCAGAGCCACACGGTGTGGCTCTGTCTCAACCAGGGCTGGTCCTCCCACAGAATCAGACAAACGGATGAAGTTTGTGGGCTGTTTAAAGCATATGGTTTGCAAATACTATAAAATCAAACAGTACTTCTGGCTTTCATTTACTGCAATGCTTCACATTGCCTCGCACCCGGAGAGCTGATGAGGGCTCTCTGCATTGGCTCCCCTCCTCCTGCTTCTTGGTTTTCCTGGGGTGTCTTTGCTCCCTGCCTTGCTGGGAGTCACTCTTTCCCACCTGCCTCGGCCCCTCCCTCCTGCACTGGCTGTCCCCGGCCTCATCACACTCACCCTCCCTGTCCCACTTCGTGTCTTGCCTTGATCCTAACTTTGCTTCCAAAGGCTGCAGCCTCTCCTCACTCACACTCTGCTTCTCTGGCTGCTTCCAGGCTATTTTCTCTTCCCTCCAGGCCCTGCCACAGAGTCTCTTTCTTCCCCTTTTGCTCTAAAGGGAACATGGGGATCAGAAAATTGTAGAATCAGAGTCACAAGGGACGGAGCTTACACTACACCGGCAGTCACTTCTGAGTCAGAAGCTCTCTTTTATCGTGTAGAGCAAACGGGGTGGGGGGAGGAGAAACAAAGGAACAGGGGCCCCACTGTGCGCCCTCACGATACCTTCAGCACCAACCCTCTCTTTCCTGTCTCAGCCCGTAGATGCACATGCGTGCATACGCACGGGCACATAGGCACACGCATCGGCACGTGTGCACACACGCATGGGCGGGTGCTCTCTCTTTTTTTCCCTAAGTGCCCTCTGCACAGATCAGAGAATTGTAGACTCAGAGTCACAAGGACAGTGTTTGCTCCCGGGCTCCAGGAGGCACTGAGCTTCCTCTCTGGCCAGGCTGATCCGTGTCCCGCACCCCCCGGGATGAGCACTAGGACACACGATTCTAGTTTGAGGTGACAAGGTGGGACAGCGATAGTGGGATTCCTCCCTCCTGGTGCAATTCTTGGGAGAGGGGAGGCTGGGAGAGGTCCAACAGTCAGACTGAACAGGGAGCTCATTTCAAAGCCTGCTCCCGCCCAGGGTCATATTGACTCCATCGATTGATCTATCCATCCCTAGTCAGGCTTCTCGCTGGGCCACTGGGCAAGGCGTCTGAAGTCAAGAGAGAAAATGAGCAGGGCCCCAAAGAGACACCCTGACAGCCAGAAAAGAATGACCCTCAAATTCAGCATGGTCAGCCAGGGCTTCTCCGAGCACTTTACAGAATCTAAGATGCTGCTTCCTTTGTGGCTGGGGAAACGAGGTCTTGTCCAGGGAAGCCACCGGGAGCTACGGAAAATCCCTCCACCTCCCAGCTTCGACTCCACAGTGCCCCGTGTTGGAGACGCCCTCTCCAGACAGCCTGTGGAAGGGTCACCCAAGGAACATTGTTTGGGGAGGGTGCAAGTGGCGGCTGGGCATCTCCTGGAGGCCAGCCTTGCACACTGGGGACTCTCCCATGCAGCCCCTCCTGTCCTTGCCCCTGTGAGCTCCCGTTCAGACTTGCTCTGTGCCCGTGGCATGGATCAGCTGCACCTTGAATCTCGATGCAGCAGTGCCCAGCCCCTGGAGAATGGGAGGAAAGCTGCCCTGCACCCCTCCAGGTGCGTGGGGCCTGCAGGTGAGCTGCAACGTGCCCCACCACGTCCAGCTCCACCCTGCTGTTCTGCGTCCAGCGCTGGGGTGGGGCCTCCCCTTAGCTGCTGTCTGGGAAAATTCCCAAACCAGGGAGGAAGTAGGGACTGTTCTTGAAGCCCCATTTCTTTCTCCTGCCCCCTGCTCCATTCCCCTACTGCCTTCTGCACCCCATGACAGGAGCAAAAAAAAAGAAGCACAGAGATCATTGTCCATCTGAGTTCCTTTCCATACCAACCAACCCAATTGCCAATAAATTACTATTATGAAACATCATGTGGCTATGCACACACATGTGTCCATGTCTACTGTATGCATGGGTGTGCCGTTGCGTGGTCCAGCTTTTCTCCTTGCCGGCTTTCTTGGGGAGAGCTTCAGACAGGGCTCATCTCATCATGGGTGCCACGTAATTGGCAGGGAAGAGGCCCAGTTTGTTGTGCAGCCAGCCGGTCCACCAGGATGGGTTGGAGCTGTCCAGAACCTCGACCACCTCTCCGCTGTGGAATCCCAGCTCGTCATCCTCCAGGGCCTCAAAGTCGTACAGGGCCCGGGCCCACCGCACGCGCTGTTGGGGAAGCACAGAGATGCTCAGCAGCCGCGGGCTGGCCAGGGGCCTTCAGAGCCACTGCTCTGCAGAGAGCATGCAGTGGTTTCTTGAGCCGTGACCTCCATGGAGGCTGACCCCCTGAGACTTAAAGCAGACAGACGTGCACAGCCCTGAACAGGAAGCTACTTCTGGTTTGTTTTGTTGTTGTGGTGCTGGAGAGGAACACCAGGCCTGGCACATGCTAGGCTCATGCTCCCCCTCGGCGCTACACCCCAGCCCTGAGGCTTGGCACTTTTATTCACAGAGATGTTTTTCTCCATCGCCTGCAGGGAGTCCCTAACACTCTCTCTACATTACAAGGAGGTACTTTTATTTTCTTCAAGTGACACACAGAATGGCACGCCCTCCGGGTGAGTGCGATTGCCCGTCCTGAGTCAAGACGGATCACAAAGATAAAGGCGGGTCTCACTGCCAGAGTGAGAGGCAAGAAGCCTGGGGACAGGGCTGGTTGTGGCTCGGTGGCAGAGCACTTGCCCAGCCGTGTGAGGCCCTTGGGTTGGGTCCACAGGACCACGGCGTGGGGACGGATCCAGCCCAACAGCCAGACTGGGAACCCCCGAAACAGGCGTTGGCGGGATCCCTGTGGCCCCAGGCCCCACCCCACCCCCACCTCACCCCCAGCCCGCTTACCCCTGCCAGCTGGAGCTGGGCGGGGTCCGTGTGTCTCCGATGCATGAGGGCCGCGTTCACCTCGCTGCCCGCACCACAGTGCCCATCGTTTATGTCCAGGCTGCCTCCACGGCGTTCCTAGAGACAGAGGCAACAGAGGACAGTTACCCCCGGAGCCTTGCTGGGGTGCCATCGACACAGCCAGCATACAGGAGTGTTTGCTGAGCATGACCACAGAGAGAAGGGGAGGGAGGACAAAGGGACCTTAGGTTCTGAAGGCCCAGATGATGGCGGCTATGGCTTATTCAGTTAAGACATAGTCACTAGGGGGGTCTCATGCTCTCACGTAAGAAATGTGTATGTTCTCTTTCCTTAAAAAAAAAAAAAAAAAATTAGGTACCCACGTTGTGCCTGGCGGTAGCAGACATCAAGGGTATATTGCTAGAAAGAGAAGGTCTCCCCCTCCTCGGAGTTCCCGTCTGGTGGGGAGCCTTACACATTGAAGTGCTGTGATGGATCAGTCAGAAGAGCCCGGGTCTGCCTGGCTAAATCAGGGGGCTTCACAGAGGAGGCCACGCTAGAACTCCAGCTAAAAGAAAGAAGGACCGGCCGATGAAGGGCTCTGTGGTCAGAGAACAGCTTCCAAAAAGCCACAAAGACAGAGAGAAAATGCAGGGAGCCATTCCAGAGCTGCAGTGGTGCTGAAGTGTGTTTACGTAGGGGAGGGGGAGGTAGCTGACGAGGCTGGGGACTTAGATGCAGGCAGCTCGCAAAGGACTTTGTGTGCCCTGCTAAGGAATTTAGGAACGATGCTATCAGACTGTATTGTCCACCTCGGTAAGCCGCCAGAAATCCCATCTGGAACAGGCGGGGGATAAATAAATAAGCAAGCCTCCACTGCAGGTGTTAATCCTTTTTTTCCTTGCGGATCTCTGAAGCCAGATGGGTTAAGGGGCATTAATAGATTTGGAATTCTGCTGATAGGAAAAATGAAGCGATTGTTCCCTGAGTCTTCAGGGTGAATGTGTGTGTGTGTGCCTGCTTGTGTATCAGGCAGGGAGCCATTTAGTTTACAGAGTTGTTTGCCAAGAGCAATGTCCATATTTCAGTCAAGGGGTGGGGACAGGATCTCCTTCCTGAGCTCTGTGACACCCAGGGAGTCTGGGCCAGGCCTGGGATGCTGGAGCCTGGGGGGAGGGCAGGTCCTCCTTCCCCCTGACCAGGTGGAACTTCATTCTCGGCAGATACCTGGTGAAAGTGGTGATGCTGTTGGTATCGCTGTGGCGGGGGCTGTTGGTGCTGGTGGTACTGTGAGGGAGGGGGCGGGGGGTGGTCCGACAGCTTCCGGTTCATCGAAGGCCGGATTTCTTCCCCCACGGCCCCACTGAGATGCGGGCTGCCCTGGGACCTGCGCTCCAGGCTGTTGCCACGGTGACCCTGGAGAGAGAACAGAGGTGATGCATCCATCCTCTTCCTGGATCTCCTGGCCCTGGCCCATCTTTCTGGCAGCTTCTAGACTGAGCTCACTACAACTCCAAGAACCAGCTGTGGAGTGGGTGGCGGCGTCCAGAGAATTGCTGGTTCGGACCTCTACATTTTCAAAAGCGGACTCTCAGTTCTCAGGTTTTCCCAGGGTTAAGGGCTCCAGGGGCTGGTTGACAAACTCTTCCCACGTGGTACCCGCTCAACCTTTTCTAGTGGGTTTGTTTTTCTCGGTGTAATCAAGCTTAATATATGCCATTTTACTGACAATGCCACCTCTCCTTATCACATGTTGCCACACTGCTGGACAGCCTACCCTCCAGATAAGCCCTGCTGTTGACTTTGTGTGACTCTGAACTGTCGTTTACAGCCTGGCGATACAGACCCAAACAGCAACATTCCGGCAGCACCATGGAAACCAGGCCTGGCGCCCGTCCTGTTGGGAAGGAGTGAGGCCTTCCTGCTTCATGCTGTTACAACTTGTGAATCAGAAATACTTGTTATTTTAATTTAACAAACAGTTACACAGAACCCCGGGCTTCCTATATGCTGGCACTTTACAAATATTAAAACTCATTTAATCCACGTTAATACAATTTTATATTGTCTCTGTTATTCTGAATGGACATCCTAGTAAGTTAATACTTCCGTCCATTTCCTGGTTGAAATAATTCACAAGGTCTTGGGTTAATCTTTGTTTTCCTTTCTGAACTTCTGTGTGCACTTGGCGGGAACACCCTTTCCTTCTTTGTAGCTTCTCAGTCTTAAAAACAGCCAGCAGTTTGGAAAGGAAGATTTTCTTTAAAAGTTTTTTTTTTTTTTTTTAATATGTATTTACTTGCTTTAGTTGTACACAATTCGTTTATTTGTACGTGGTACTGAGGATCGAACCCAGGCCGCGCACGTGCTAGGCGAGTGCTCTACCGCTGAGCCACAACCCCAGCCCCTTTAAAAGTCTTTAAGAGTCTTAATGCCTTTCAAATAACTAGGCTCAACTAGCCTAGTCAATGCTTCTTTCTATAACACCTGCCTCTTATAACCATGTATTTTCCTTTGGAAAATAAGTTTATATATTGCATGCGTGTGTGTGCGTGTGTGAGAATTCACTCACAGGAGGTAGATTACATCCTCTTATTATCTACTATAGACCAGATTCTGGGGCAGGCAAGGCTGTGATTGTATGATATTTAATCCTCACAGGAGCCCAGTGAGGGAGGTATTGATGTTCTCCCCATTCTCCAGATGAGAAAACTGATACTCAGAATGGTTTCTTCACTTGACTAGGTAATACAGGTAATTGGTGGCTAAATCAGGATTTCATCTGGATCTAACAGTACTCTGTGTTACAAATAGTTGCAAGAGCAAAAATTCCAGGTCCGTTTTTTCTCCTTCAGTGTCCCCCTGCAACTCCCCCAGGCCATCACAAAGCTCCACCTGCTGCTTTACCCTGGGATCCTACCCTCTCACAGAGGAGGAGCCCTCCACTCCATCCTTGGGCAGCTCCTGAACTGGGCTGAAAACACATTTCAATGTCTGCAAGTGAAAGAATTATAGCACCCCACAAAGAGCTAATATTCATGGAGGATTTGCAGTGTGATTCAGAATGAAGGAAGAGATGGCATCCATTCTATTCTCTATACCATTCTATTCTCTTATAGCCGCAACCCGCTGGGAAGTGGGTAGTACGCCTATCCCCATTTTGTGGATGAGGAAACTGAGGATTGGAGAATTTTCCAAAGTCACATAGCTAGGAAGTGTTAAGCTAGGACTGAAACTGAGGTCTGACCTCGGGGTTAGCCTGCTTTTCAGAACACTCTGGGATCTGCCCATTAAATGCATTTTCTCGGTGGACTTTCTTGGACTTCCTAAAATCTCTAGGTCAGGGTTGATCGAGATCTGAGTCATACCTGATCTTCTCGGGTTCTATCCCTCAGGAAGATCTGTTTCTGCTTGGAGATGGAAGTTGTCCTGTAGTAGTCCACCAGCTTATTTAGGGATGGAAACTTCTCAGTCCATAGGAAGTAATTGCCCTTGTTGTCTCGCATGACTTTGAAGTGCTGGACGTCATCCTCGTGCCTGGAGAGGAAGGCAAATCCAGGTTGCATGTTATGAGGTGGCAGTGCCCCTGCCTCTAGCTCTGTTTGCACCCAGGATGGTGGAGTTCTGCTTGGGCAGGAAATGTAGATATAATGACTCTCCCATCACTGGGCAGGAGGGCTGATCTAGCCAAGCTCTAGCAGGAGGTTTGTGGGAGGGACCACTCAGGAGGGACTTTCACATCAGTGGAAGGTAATCAGATGAGCTGGAATCTGCCTTGGACGCAGGAGCCAACATTTACAAGGAAAAAAAAAAAAATGTTCCAAGTGTCTTAAAGTCTAAGAGATCGAGGACCTTTTCATAATGTTTATTTTAAATGTGACAACACCAGCGTCCTGACATGCTAAGGCTCTGCAGCAGAGGATTTTTTTTAAGCCCCAGTTAATCTTTCTGTTATCAGAAATACTTTGAACCATCTTCTTTAAGCCCATAAAACTAGCACTGGCTAGGAAAAAGTTGTTCTTATCCCTAAGAAATTTGTTACATTTTTTTTTTCCTCTAGGAGGATTTCTTGATATTGGTTTATATTTTGCATAAATAAGGTTATAAAGCATTTTGAGCTTTGGGGGGAAAAGTATTATTTGGAGTCATAGAGTTTGGTGGGAAAAGACCTTGGAGATTGTATAGCCTGACTTCTGCATTTCACAGATGAGGATGCAGGGGCTCAGAAAGGTGCAGGGCCTCAGTCAAGATCACTGTGAGAGGCAGGCAGGTCTCTGGTTCCAGTCTTGTGAGCTTGGTCCACAAGGCCATGTAGACATGCTAACTTCTTTTAGATTAGCACTTTTTTTTTTTTTTCATATTTAAAACCATGTTTATTGAATATCTCATTTTTCATTTGGGAGATTTCAGAAAAAAATGGGGCCCAAACCTGGAGCCAGTTCTCTCAGATACATAGCCCAGGCCAAGAACAAGATACTGCTGATTCCTCTTAGAAGTAAGCGAGGCTGGGGCTGGGTTGTGGCTCAGCGGCAGAGCGCTCGCCTCGCACGTGCGCGGCCCGGGTTCGATCCTCAGCACCACGTAAACATGAATGCATTGCATTGTGTACAACTAAAAGTAAATAAATAAATATTAAAAAAAAAAAAAAAAGAAGAAGAAGTAAGCGAGGCTTCAAATCTGCTCAATTAAAGTACAAATTCTGCTTCACATCACACTAGGTGTCAACAGGGTCAGGCCTTACTTCTGAGTACCCATGTCATACTACACAGGTGCTATAGACTAGCCTAGTAGCCACAGAAGGGATTTCAGCTCTGGCATCCTGGGATTGCTGCTGCTGAAACACCAAGGAACAGCAGATAGCCTTATGCTACATGCTGGGCCAGGGACACAGGAAGTGGTAGTTGTCAGGAACTGAAAGGTCTAAGACACTCCTCCTTGCAGTTAACAAGGTAGCCTGCCAATTTTATGATGCGGGTAGAAAACATAAAACTCCCAGACTCTGGAAACATGAGACCTGGAAAAAGGCTTTCCCAACAGCAGGCCCAGGGTATTCAACAACTGCCAGGACATCTTCCTGAAGAGCTGCTGTTGACTGTAAGCTCCCACTTCGTGGGATCGTCCAAATGATCACGACTCCCGCCTTTTGAAGCAGGTCTCCCACGGCTTCAAGTCATAGGCCCCATCTCTAGTGGGGTCCCTAGAGGTCACAGGTTCCATCCCGCTTAGCAGTGCCCTCTAGGTCGCACAGAAGAAGCCCCGTTTCTCTTCTGAGTGAGGCCCTCAGAAGAAAAGCACAAGTTGCCCCGCGGCACAGGAGTCTCCTCCAGTGTGGAGAGGGCCCGGCCTCCTACAGCTGAACACCGACCCCACGACTCTTAGCCCGGCCTCATTAAACAGTGCAAGCTGCCTGGAGTCTTCGATGGCGGGGGATACTGAAAGGACCCAGGAAGAGAACACAAAGGCCCTTAAACCGCACCACCAGCCGCAAATACTGCCGTGTCTAGATTAGCACTTCTGTATTGGATACCAGTCTGGACTCAAGCGCTGGGGCACATGTGCATCAGGATTGGAGAAATTGAATTTTATCCATCCAGAAAGAGGGGACTAGACTTTTCCTATCATCTCCAGACCTACTCCATCACCAACTCATTCTCCCTTACATGTAAAACTACTTTTCTTTTTTTTATTTTTTAGCTTTTTTTTTTTTTAATATTTATTTATTTGTTTTAGTTGTGTACAATGCCTTTGTTTTTACGTGGTGCTGAGGATCGAACCCGGGCCGCGCACATGCTAGGCGAGTGCTCTACCACTGAGCCACAATCCCAGCCCCGTAATAAAACCTACTTTTCAAACAGACTCATGTATATATTTAAAGATAAACTGGCAATCATGATACCAACAGACTGACTCAGCAGAAAGGTTAAGGATTTAAAGGGTTTTGGAGAGTAGAGATACCTCTGAAGGTTAGTGGAAGTTTCTTAGGGTGGGTGTAGGGGTCGGTGTTTGGGGGGACAAGAATTCTAACCCTCATTCTCATCTTCTGTGCTGGGCTCTGCCCATAACTGGGGTGAAGTCGAAGGTTATACAGTAACCACTTTCTCTCCTGCTTTGGGATAGTAACTGACCTATGATAATTACAGCTTTTCCCTGTGTGTTGGCTACTGATAGAGGCTTTCTTTCTCCTAAACCCCCATGGCCCGACTCATAGTTATCACCACCAAGAGGAGGGGGAAATGTTCTTGTTTATTATAATTATTTATCCACTGTCTCTTGGTCAAAGGACTCCGGAGTGTGAAACACTAACCCTTTCACTCTCATAAGCTGAGACAGCGGTGGACATCGGGGTGCTGCTGGTCATGTGGGTCTATGGACAGAGAATAACCTGACTGTTGTCTCAAGAGGGGCACAAAAAGGATGTAACGTGGGGCTCCAGATTCTGAAACCTAGTGTTTTGGACTCTTACCAAGTACAAGTGAAGAACTACAATGAGCCCTTAATCATCTGTGCCCATGACAGAAAGCAAATGTAAAAATAAATAAAAATGATTTTGCTTTGGAAAATATTATGCTACATTTCTGCAGAAGATATACAATAGAAGTTGTAGTAATAATCATCGTAACAAGAGGCTAAATTGCCTCAATGTCTGGGAAGACTTGGGCAGAAGTCAAGGCTCACCATTTTGCAGAATTTGTTTCAATTGAGGAAATAGACATCAAAATTCATAGCTGAAAAAGTCCAGGGTCATGGCCATGAAAAACCAAAGAGAGCAAGAGATGCCCTTCAATCTAACAAATTACTTGGTCCAGTTCATAATTAGGGCCCTTAAAAATCGGTTTGGCTTGTATAGTTTATTAATAGAGCAAAATTTCATAAATTAAGACCTAATGAGTTTGGAATTTGTGATACTTTAATATTGGCTTGAGCTAAAGTTTACAATCACCAGACTAATAAAAGGAAAGCTTTAAGGAAAATTAAGAGTTTAGGCAAGATTGCAGGGCAAAGCTAAGGAGACCAGCTAGCCACTTGTAAGCACCCTGGAGCCAAGTATGTCCACACATGGTTGACTCATTATTTGTGGGTCCTTCCTGTGTTTTAAAAAATCCACTTCCTCTAAAGAGTGAGGTAGCCATCATTTATTACCTGAGATTAGATTTCTGTACTCAAAGTTATAAAGCTGCAATGCCTTGCAAAACCTTTGAACGATCCAGACCAGAATTTCCTGCCAATGAACTTGGCAGGAGGGTTTTAGTGTACGGGTTGCCAGGCCTTCTCCTGATCTGCTATCAGCTTTATTTCTTGCACTTTCATGTGTGGTCACCAAGCACTTGCAATCCCTGAAATGCTGACCACACACACTGTGTTCAGACCCGGGGCTTCTCATTTGGGGCTGTGTCATGTCTAAGCCTGGACTGAGTCACTTCCTCCCGGGTGCCACACAGGAGCCACATTTCCCAGTCTCAGTCCTCCCTGCCCCCTCCTTGGGCTTGCTCAGTTGTTCTCAGGTCTGCCGCAGGGTGCAGGGTTGAGGCAGCCTTGCTCTGTGCTCAGCTGCCAGCGTAGGCATCCTGCGGCCATGACTTGGGATTTCTGCCTGTCTCTGACCCTTCTTCAGACATACATCAGTAGTAATGGCAGGAGAATCACAAGTTTGAGGCCAGTTTCAGCAACTTGGGGAGAGCCTGTCTCAAAATGAAAAATAAAAAGGGCTGGGGATGTGGCTCAGTGGTAAAGCACCCCTGGGTTTAAACCCAGTACAAACAAAACAAAACAAAACCCAAATAAATAAATAAAAAATAAAAATAAAAATTTAAACCCCAGGTGGATGTGGTCAAGTAGTAGTTCTTATTTTCTTCCTCCTCTTCTCCTTCCTTGCATAAATATCCTGCGATTATCTATCCTGTGCAAGACTCCATTAAGGGCACAAAGATGAAGTGATAAAATCCTATTCTTCCAGAGCACCTGGCCTAGATGGGGAGGCAGATGATTGTGGCATAATTTTGAACACAACCCGACTCACTAAGGAGTTACAGACACAGGTTCCGGGAAGCAAATGGAGAACAGTACGGTCTGATACGATGTCACCAAGCTTGGTCACCTTAGCCACCATGCCTCTGATCACTAGGCCACATTTGAGAGGTCACCTGTGGCTTCAGTAGTCTGGATGGCTATCTGCTGAGAAGGATCAGGACAGTGTCAGGAGTGGCCAGTACCTGACGGAGATGGAGAAGTCCCCTGGTGAGCTCTGGCTGGCCCGGATGATGAAGAAACCAACTTCCTTGCCCATGAGTAAGTTCTCTGCCTGGTGTCTCGAGAGTCCTTCGTGAAACCACCTACCGGGAGAGAGACAGCAAGAGGATCTTGATGCCATGCATGACAAAACAAAGAAGGGAGGGAGGTTAGAAGAGGGCAGAGAAGCCTGAGGGGGCAGGTGCTTTCAGAAACCCAGCAAGGGCTGTAAGCAGCTTTCAGAAAAGCAAGTGAGTGTTCCTCTTGACTCTCCCTCTTTGTTCCTTCCCTCCAGGAGAAGCCTCTCTCTAGCTTGGAAAACCTGAATCATGGAAATGTGCCACTGCACCAAAATGGGGCCGAGTGGGAGGGACTCACCGCAGGAGGCAGCCGCCTGCTGCTGCCGTGCGTGTGCGGGACCAGGTGGAGGAGAACTGCAGGGACAGAGGATGCACAGGAGGAAGGGGCTGCTGTGGGCACTGAAAAGGGACGCCAGGCCAGCGGCACTCACTCCCAGGTTGAGGCCTCAGTGATCCGGAGGCTCCTCAATGGGGCAGTTGAAGAGAATTACAGCCAGGGACTCAGGCTACCCAGGCGGGCATGGAGCACCCGGGGCTAGCTACATCAGGCAGCAGCCCCAGAGAACAGCGTCTACACAGCCAGTTCATGGGGATTTTTTTGTGAGCAATTCCCTCTGCTTTGGGACCCCACCATGACCCCAAAAATAACAACAATAACAAAACAGGTTGGAAAAAAAAATACCTACCCCCCCACTCTTTTTTGGTACCAGGGATTAAACCCAGGGGCTCTTTACCACTGAGCTACATCCCCAGCCCCTTTTATTTAATTTTTTTTTTTTTTTTTTTTAGACAGGGTTTCATTAAGTTGTTGAAGGTCTCAACAAGTTGCTAAGACTGAACTTGAACTTGCAATCCTCCTGCCCCAGCCTCCCACCTTGCAGGGATTGTGGGCAGGACCACCACACCTTGCTTGGAAGATCATCTTTACTGTGGAAAAGAAGCAACAGGAGAAACTGCCTTTTCAGGATTGCAGCCAGGGTGGCAGTCTCTGGAATGTGGCAGCAAGCAGGGTGGCATGCAGGAAAAAGTCAAAACACTCAGGGCATGGTAAAGAGTACAGACAGCCTCAGGGCAGGAGGCCAGAAACCTCTCTCAACCACAAAGAAGCAAAATGAGGGTTTGTAATCGCTCAGAGGCCAGAGGTGGGATGGTGTGACATTGCTTCAAGGTGGCTGCTCTGATCGCTGCCCCCAGAAGGCTAATGCACATGGCCCTTTAAGACAAATGCCCGACAGGCACTTGGATTCCTTTGTGAGCTACACTCTGTGCTTCCTAGAATTTAGGAACCCGCAGTAGAGACAGGGGTGTGGGAGGGTGAGGGGTGTGGGGAGCAGGGGGGGGGGCTGTTAGCTGGAGGGCTGCACTTATTTCAGACCTGGCCACAAGGAAATGCTGGCTGTACCCCCAGGGGCCGGAGGCAGTGTTTCCTCTGGAGGTCTGGAGATCTTCCAGAATTTGCCACACACCCTTGCAGGGCTCATCGAGTGACTGCCACGTCATAGCCATGAGGAAGCAGTGGGGAAGGGAGAAGTCCCTCCACCACAGCCATGGCTCAAAGAGGAAATAATTTAGAAGGGGCAACAGGCAATGGGGGGGGGGGTTAGAAAATGCGTGTGTTCTCTAACTGGAATTGGAGAAGTGATTTCTTCTGAGACTTCCAAAGATTCCCACACACTCACATTAGGCACAAGCAGTCAGGGTTTCAATATTCCATGTCATTGCAAAGCTACTCTCTCTGTTCACTGTGCCCTTGGGCTCCAGGGGGAACGGGAGGTGAGCAGTTGGAAATATCAAACATGATTCTTTTGCAGAAATGAAGTGGTAGCTGGAAGGGATTGGGGATCAAGAGATTTTTGGTTTTCCTTTTCGTTTATTTTCTTTTGGCGAGATGGGAGAAAAGGCAGCGTGTGTGTTTGCTGAGGGGAATGATCTAGCAAAGAGGGAAAGAACGTGGATATGAGAGAGGGGAGAATTTCTGCTAGAAGCATCAGCAGTGGCAGTTTGTTGGGGACAGCTGCAGGGGGGCAGTGTCTGACCTCAGTCGCAGGAGGCTGTGGATGTGGGGGGTGGGAGCCAGGGGAGGAGATCAGGGAGCTTCCCTTTAGGTGACTTCCATTTTCTCAGTGCACCTGGAAGCCAGGTGGAGGGCTGAGAGTGAGGTGGGGGAGGGGCCGGAGGCACCCAGCAGGTGACGGGGCAGCTTGAAAGGCCCCCGACAAGGTCACTCATCTGGTTCACTGGTCAGGACTTGATCACTGACAGTGGTGCTGCTGCACCTCCTAGGAGTCGTCTGTGCCAACAAACCCTTGCTGTTTGGGTGAGCCGCTGGCTCTGTGACAAGATCAGATTTCTATCTAACCCTTGTGGTCAATTCTTGAGACAACTGGGGCCCAATCTCAGCGTTTCATTTCCTCTTTGTGGAGGGAATTTCCCTTCCCCCCACCGACTTCTCTTCTCTGGCTTGGGCGAGCATGCTTTAAGGAAGGCAGGGAGTGTCCCCACAGCTGTCCTATTAGGGACAGAGCTGTTTGGGTGGAAGGTAATGGCGAAGTCGCCGGTTTTTTTTTTTTTTTTTTTTTTTTTTTGAAGCGAGGTGGCCAACAGCGCCCCCTTTGGGGTGCTTGGACACCTGCAGTTGCAATCATTGTGGGTGATCTCAATTTATAACCTTATTTTATAAAAACTTAAAATAGGCGATAGGTGCACATGGTGGAAACTTCAAAAGGGAATGAAATGAAATGCAAATCTTCCTCCCGCCCCTGGCCTTCCGCTGTGAGGTTCTGGAGGCTCCGGAGGGAGATCTCCAGAGGCAACCATTTTTGACAGTATCTTGGGTCTGCATGGATAATTTTAGTGACGACTGAAAAAGTAAGGGGAGCGTGTGTGGGTAGGCCGATCTCGGCAGGCTGGAAATACTTACTCAGGAAACTGGATGTCTATAAAATTCTTGGGCACATATCCTTCTTGGCTCCCAAGCTCCGCCTTGAACCATTCCTCTTGGTTACTTAAGATCTGCAGGGAAGAGAACAAAGGACGCAATGCTGCAGGGAGGACCCCGAAAAGCAGGAGGAAAGGGCTGCAGGGCAAAAAGTGTCCTTTCGGATGCTGAGGTAAAAAAGCCCACGGAACCAGGTAGCTGCTGTAGCGTCCCCCTACTCAGACAAGGGGGCGGGCACTCAGTGGGCCTGTCTCTGGAATATGGCTTCTCTCTGACCCCCAGCTATCTCTGTCACTCGTGCCACCCACTCATGTCGTCCCACGGTAGCCTGGCTTCCCAACCCAGCACGCGGGGACCTCTCTGAATCCCTTTCTCCTTTTCTTTTGTCCCAGGTCTTGGCACCTTCCGCTCCACATCTGGACAGATGGTGGGAAGGCAAGAATGGCTACTCTGTGTTTTTTTCTTCTCTTCCAGGTGACCAGGAAACTTTAAAAAATTAAACTCTCCAAACAAGTAGATTAAAACTTGGACACCCAAGTGGGACCAGCTGTGAAAATAGTACCTCTTTGTGTTCACATTCTGCGTTTTACAAATCCCTGGGACGGGACTCAAGATGCTTGGGATGGTGTTTGTCAACTTGCTTTTAAAGCCGGAGCACAACCCAAACCAAAAGTTCTGTCTAGTTACTGTATGGTCCTCTCTTGACTGTTACCCACACGCTGTCACCTACCTTGGTTACTCATATTACTCACCAGACTTGGCTCTCTGAAGCTTCTGATTATTTCAGAAAATAAGAGTTACCGTTAAGAGAAAAAATATTTGCCACCCCCACTGAGATGCTGCTGAAGTAATGAGACATAGACGTGGGCCACAGTTCAAAACGAGGATGGTGGAGCAGAAGAGGGAAGGAAATGTGATGAGCCACTGAATTAACCACCCGGGAGCCCTCCTAGTTCTGGACTTTGAGAAATAATAACTCTGTGATTGTTTCAGCCATTTTTAGTTTTTTTCTCGTAAGCTGAAAACGTCCTGGTGAATTGAGTGACTAAGATGGAGGGGAACGTAAGAGGATGGGTAGGAAGGATGGCCTGGAGGAGAGGCCCTCTGCCCGGGCAATGAATGAGGTACTCAGGCAACGTTGGGTGGCCAAAGAACCACTCCTAAGGCGTGAGGAAGTGAGGTGCATTCTGGGACCTCTGTTAGAAGCACACGGGCCCATGTTGAAGAGTTTGGATTTATATCTCGAAATTTGTGGAGAGTGAGGAAAAGACTTTAAGCCCAGAAATAACAGTAAGAAAGAGTTAAGAAAGAGCTCTATATCACAGGGTGAAGATGAACTGGGGGTGGGATAAAGTCAGGGGAGGGACGGAGGGGAAATGAGTGTCACTCCCCAGGCAAGAGATGATGGGGCCTGGGCTAGGAGGAGGTGAGGACATATTTTAGAGGAATCGAGAAAGCCAAATGGGCAGGATTTTGACCGTTCTGGGGAGCTGAGGGAGAGGGGGATTTGGGGATGACTCTGAATTTCTAGCTTGGGAGACGGTGGGTGGAGATGTCTGCCCTGAAATAGAAAGCAGGAGTAGGAGCAGGAAGGACGCGTGGACTTCAGCTTGTACGCAGGTGAATTCGCGCTGAGTCTCCGACTGAGAGGGGAAGCTCAGGGAGCAGCGCCTGTGGGAGCCGACTCAGGCTAGAGGTGAGGGCCGCAGAGTGGCACTTGGGAGTGGAGTTGAAGTCACGGGTCCCAGGGGTTTCTCTCTCCCAGAGAAAAAGCCAGGAAGAGAACTGCAGAGAGACAAATGCTAGAGAAGCAACGATGACCTACTTCCAGTATCACTCCTGCGGTGGAAGAAAGGGGAGAGGGCCCTATGGCGGATTGAGAAGGCCTGGTTCCTGGCTTGGCTCTGTGGCCAGCTGTGTGATGCTGTGCCGGTCAATTAGCATCTGAAGAACAGGGATAATAATATCCGCCCAGCACCTCACAGAGCCGCTGAAAGTCCTTCCCTAAGCACATACTCTTTATGAAAATATCATCTGTCAGATGTGATATCCTTGTGAGGGAGAACTCAGCTCTGAAGGACACCCAAGGGTTTATACGTTCTTTAAGGCGTTATGTTAGTCCTGTATGTTTTGAATGTGATCATTTGTTCCGAAGAAATAAAAGTGTGTCCCATATTTGAGTTTGAGAATTGCTGAGAACAGAAAACTATAGTTTCAAACATCAAATGTGACTGTTGGTCTCACTAAGGCCGTGGGTATGTGCGTGTGGAGGGGGCAGATGGGGGAGGCAGAAAATCTAGGTCAAAGGAAGAACTAGGAACCCCAGAGGTGGTGCCTCCCAGCCACACAGAGACCACCAGAACATTCGCCTCCGGGCCGCTGCTCCCAAACCCAGGGCTTTGGAATTCCTTTCTCCCATCACCGGAGAACAAAGTGTTTGGCCAGGGCGTAAATGTCAAATCCAAAAGTGAGCAGGGTAAGGTGAGCGAGGCCCTTTGGAAATTGGCTTATCACAGTACGAACAACACTTTGTACTTCGTTCTCTGACCTGAAACCAGCTATAATTTTAGTAATCATGGCTCATGCCCATCTAACTCCCTCCTCTTAAAACCAAAAGATTATCCCCCAATGCTGGTCATTTGTCTCCACCACCTGGTGCTTAGTTGGTCTGAAATTGTATTTCCAGGAGAATTTACAGGCTTTTTATGGTGTAATAGAAGCCAGGTCTTAAAAAAAAAAAAAAAAAAAAAATCTCATTTTCTGCAAGGAGAGTATTTGGGGGGAGGGGGAAGTGGCTTCCTCCTGCCGTTGTGGGCCCAGAGCCTTGTAACTTCCTGTTCTTCTCATCTCTCCATCGATTCGGTTCCCCCTATCTCCTGTACTCATCGTATAAACCACAGCAAGGAGCTCGGTCGAAAGCCATGAAGTTTTACACCGAAATTGCTGTGCCTTACTTCTTAAAATGTTCCCTAAGAGAATAATTTTCTGGGTTGCATGGCCTGAGAATAAGTTAGACGTGGGAAGAGAAAGACCAAAAGTACAGCAGGAAAAAAATTTAAAATTGGATGGAATTACAGCTCTTAGAGGCATGGCAGAAATCAGAGGAAGTTAATTATGTAGGATTAACTCTTAGTGCTTTTATGCCTCTGTTTCAGGAGAAAGAAATGGGGTCGAGTTGGACGCAGTGCAGAAGCAGGTAGAAATGGATGGGATCAAGAGGCAGTTTTCAAAGCTACTGGAAAATTCCAGTGACAGGTTCCAATGTAAGTCTGGTGCTGTGTGAGGCTATGGGTATGGAGGTTTAGGACATGGACACGGAAAGTTTGATTCCCGGCTTCCCAAATGATCCTCCCTGAGGAGAACAGAGATCAAGTCATTCAGCAGGGCTCTTTGTCCATCATCTTGTTTACCATCCAGTGCAGATCAGCCTCTCCTAAGCACCTGCTGTTTGCAGTTAGGGTTTCAGGAAAACAGACTGAGTGATCCTGGGCCTTCACCCTGGGGAACTCAGTCTGGAGAGAGTGGTTGAGGCACTAGTCAGCCACCTTTTTATTTATTTATTTATTTATTTATTGGAACTTTCTAATAAAAAGCTGTTTAGTCTTTAGCACTGGAGGCCAAACAAGAAATAAAGGCACCCCAAAGTGAACTGCTGGGGCTGTCGAGAGCTGGCTTTGGGAATGAACGTGAGCATCCCTGGGGGTGTTTCCCTCCTTGGGATGAGAGGAGCCAACACTGCAGTGGTACACCAGGAGCGATGGCTAGGGCACTAATGGCCTTCATTCAGACATTTTGTGAGCTCTGTCAAAAACTCTCTGCATTTTTCTGGTCACCGCTACAGCTGCAATGGGCAACATTTGAAAAGAGGGGAGGGGGGTTGGCTTTCGGATAGAAGTCCAAATGAGCACTCAGAAATGAAATGCAGCAATTCAGGAGGTGTGCCCTGGGAACCTCTTTGGGGCCGTGGCTTATGTTAGATGCTGGGAAGACACAAAGATGAGCCTGGCTTGGCGCTGCTCCCAGGGGGCCCCTGTGGAGGGACCCCCCCCCCCCATGCACCCGACGTTGGCAGGACCAGCTCTCTGCTGTCGGACACCCCCAGGCAGACGGGACCCCGGCCCTTACAGAGCGGCCAGCACAGAGATGGGCCACTGGGAGCCCACGGGGTGACAGTAGCAGTGAGGAGTGGAGCCTTTGCCTTAAGACGAAGCGTGTGCGAAAGCTGGGGGAGGTGCCGAAGGGCAGGGGATCGATTTTGCTGGGGCAGTATGGAATGGGGGGATCAGTGAGGGGGCCGGGCAGGGAAGGGACACTCAGGGTAGAGGGGACAGCCCAAGAGGGGGGTGTGTTGCAGTGCAACCTGGGGCATTATGCACACAAAGGTTGTGTGTCTGTGCATATGTGTGTGTGTGCGTGCGCACATGTGTGCGTGCAAGTGCACCTGCTTGTGAGCGTAATGAGATCGGACAGTGCGCTGGGGCCAGATGGTTTAGATTTCAATCAATTGGTAACAGGGAACCACTGAATGCTTTCGAGCAAGGAAATGATATGATCTGATTTGTCTTCTAGAAAAGTCCTTCTGGGACTACTTTGTAGAAAGAATGAAGAATGAAGAGACAGCAGGCGGTGAGGTCAGTCAAGGAGGCCGTGCCGACAGTGTGAATGAACAGGCAGAGACAGCAGAAATGTGTCTATTGATAACACGGCCCCTGTTTGCTAGGCATCTGCTCCGGGCCAGGACCCTGCAGGGTGGCTAGACCTCCAGTGATAGAAGGAGTCACCGAGACTCAGAGGAGGCAGAACTTGGCCCAGGGCCACGCAGCAGTGAGCTGGGGGTTGAACCCACATCTGTCTGGCGGCAAAGTCTGTGCTCCTTCCCATTGCACCCCACACCTTTCTAGTAAGGGAGGGGCTCACTCAAGAAAGATCATCATGAAAAATATTTAGAGTAGCATGTAGTGTGTAGGGGTTCAACAGAGATCCACCCAGACCATCAGAGTCTACCAGGGTGAAGTTGGACACATGGTCTAATCCCTCAGCCTCTGTTTCACACTTGTGAAATAGAGGAAGAAAGTCATCCTACCTCACAGGTTTACTGAGTTATGAACTAATGCCTGCAAACCACCTGGCCAGGTCCTGACACGCAACAGGAAATCAGGGGATATTGGCTACTGGTCGCCAGGATCAGCAAGGGAGGGATAGATGACCACTGAGGCTGCTGGCGTGGTCACCAGCCTCTGCTGACATTCAGAACATGGATGTGGAAGTGGGGGTGAGGTGGGTGTGGGGTTCTGGAGTCCACGTGGCATCGTCCAGCTGACAATTGGAAATGGGGGCCTGGGATTCGAGGGGAGAGGTCAGAGCAGGCGGCAGGGTGCAGACTGGTGGGTCTTTGGTATAGAGGTGAGGGTGAAGCCAGAGAAATGGACAAGGTGACTCAGAGCAGGAGGGAAGATCAGAAGGCCAGGGCAGTATGTCCAGGAAGCTGCCATCTCTGGTTAGAGAGAGGAAGAGGAGACCTGTAGAGGGGTTCAGGAAGGGAGGGAGAGAGAAAGAGCAGGTGCCTCCCCAGGAGGCAAGGGGCCCAGGAGAGAGGTGGTTAGCAGAGCCGCGTTCTCCAGGTGATGGGGAGGGTTGTCACATTTCGCATCAAGGAGGCCCTTGGACTTTAAGAGGGTGTTAACAGCTAAGAGGCAGATTCCAGAAGATTGAGGAGCGAGGAAAGAGGGTGTCCAGGTAGAGAATTCTTCCTGGTAATGCTAAAAAGCAGAGAAAAGAACCAGAAGCTGGCCTGGGTAGCAGAATTGAGGAAAGGGCTGGGTTTTCGGCTCCTCCCTCCCTTTCAATTGTCTGAGGAAGAGGAAACCTTGAGCGATATCTGGGGGTTCTGTTTGCAATGGGAGATGAGGGTGGTGGCTGGTCCCTCTCTAGCCTCTTCTGAGTGGGGCACGCTCCGTGTGGCTGTGTGGTCCCAATGCTCCTCAGAGAAGGGCTGGGGGACTCTCCCCACATGGCAAGTCCCTCAAGGACCCTGTTAAAGCTCCAGAGGAGTGAAAGCCACCTTTTCCTGGGTTGGCGGCCTCCTCGCTATTCTGAGCTTGTAGCTTCAACACTGAACACTGCGCTCGCACCATGTCGCTGGACTTTTTGAGTTAAGAGCTGTGGGAAGGCTTCGTGCTGGAAGCATTAAAATTCCTAGCAAACCCATCCAACGTGGCTTGTCCTCCACGGACACTTTCCAAGTCACACGTGACAAGGCTTTTTGTAAAGCACAAAATTCTCTGTGGTGAGACAGCAGTGACCCCAGTGCCACTGGGCATCTGAGAAAGCCCACCTGGGCTGCCGAGGACAGGGACAGCCTCTTCGATTGTGCTGAGGCCAGAAGAGAGGCCTTTGGCATCACGGACCACTGAATGGCCTCCAGAAGGGTTTTATATTCTTTTGCAAAAAAAAAAAAAAAAAAAACAAGGGCTAACTCTCGGAGTCCGTAAGTGTGCCTGCATCGTGGGCGAAGTCCAAGGCCACTTCAGCTCAGCAAGTGGCCACTACAACTCAAGTACGGGGGAAGACAAGTTTTAAGGAGCCTCTGAGTGGCGGGTGTGCATGGCTTTTTGTTGAGCCACATCTGGCCCAGCTGCCTCTCCCCGGCCATCTGCTCCCATTCCCACCTCTTCTAAGCTCCAACCATGAACCTGGATGCTCCCGCCTTAGCACAGCTCTGAGCTTCAGTAAAAGGCCCCATGGGCTCACTGCATTCCTGACCCTCACTCTGCCACATTCCTACAGCCCCCACCTTGCAAGGTGGGGTCACCTCTCCCCTCCCCTGTGCTCCCTGAGCTGAGAGCATCTGGGACACTCCTGGGGACGGGAGTCTTTTCCCTTCCAGACCATAAGTGTCTCAGGACAAGATGGTGACTTATGCTTTCTTGTGGCCTGCATGGAGGCAAACTTCTTTTCATACTTTTCATAAAAGAAACTGTGAGCATTCTTCAGAGACAAAGGCATGGCTTGTTAGATGACCTCAGTGGCAGGACTCGGGGGACTTCAACTCGCTCTCGCTCCCCGGGGCCCGCGTATCACCTACCTTCAGAACATCTCCAGTGTGAAAGCTCAGTTCATCCTCCCCAGAGGCCAGGAAATCAAACTTGGCAACAGCTTCCATGTTGGGACGTGAAGCTGGAAGAGAAACAAGGTGGTCATTGTGCCTTTCCGCCAGGGGAAGGGCCACAGAGCAGATGGCACTGCCTGGCGGTCTCAGCGGTGGGTAGGAGCGTGGCCCAGTGGCTGTCTGCCCGCCCGAGAGCAGGGCTCAGACGGACGCCAGGGCTTGTGTTTGAAGCAAGAGCTCCTGGAGCCTTCCCGAGCCGGTTCCGGGATGGTTCTCTGAATCCGCAGATGCCAGGAGCAGGAAATGCAGGCCAACAACAGCCTTTCCCCTCTCCTTTCATGTCCCTTCGCCTGGCCTGGCCTGTCACCCCTTCTGGGGGCTTCTCTGTTTCCAGTTGATAAGGACAGAAGGCTTGCTATCAACTGGAACTTGAGGCCCGAGGGGCTGTTCTGTAAACACTGTCCCGAGGCTGTCCCTTGGCAGCTATATTTAACCAGGCGGTGTTAATTAGACAGATGCCATTTTCTCTCTTACATCTGAATCATTTAAGAGAATTAGACGGGCCGGCCAGTGGGGAGCTCAGCTCAACGTCCTTCTGCAGGGTTTTAGAGACTTGGAAGCATTTTGGTTTTTGCGATGAGAGACTTGGTTGATCAGATTACTTATTTTATTATTACAGCTCAAACCAAGAACATTTTGGAAATTTTGATTTTCATATTTTTGAGATGAGTTAAAATTCTGGCCCCTCCTTGTAATGCATGAGACCTGTGTAAAGAAAGATCAATGAGTCAATCAACATATTACATTGAGCATGGAATCTTTTTTTTTTTTTTTTTTAAACCTGTGGGGACGTCATAGAAAGAGAGAGTGAGAGAAGGGTGGAATCCTAGTTTTGTTGGTAAATAGCCATTTGATCTTGGGGATGAAATTAAACCTCAGTTTCTTCATCTGTAAAATGGAGATCATGATATTCAATGAATAAAATTCTGAGATGAAATGAAATACGAGATGCAAAGTATTATGCAAATAGAGTTAAGGAGTATTGATGTTTTAAAATAATTTTATGGAATAAATCTTTCTCCAGCCACGGCAACCAGGTTAGAATCAGCACGACTTTCTTCTGATGTGTTCCATATCTTATAAACTTTTTTCCCTGAAATGTGGCGCTGAGTCCCCAGGACTATCAAATCCTTTGATTCTCTGCTAAGACAGCTTACTGTCAGGGCCAAATCTGGCAAGCTGTGGTCTGGCATTTATGTTTTTCAAAAATTCCCTAAGTCTCAAACCCTTTGAGTGAGTTAATAAGTAACCCTCAAACCTAGTGGACTTTCAGTGATCAGGAACCTGGGGCCACATCGTCCTCTCAGTTTGAATTTCTGCCCCAGTAGACAAGATTTGGGCAAATAAGGAAGGTGACAGCAGGTGGCGGGATGCAGAGCAGAGAGCTCAGAGGATTAAAGCCAACTGTGACAGGGTGATAGCAAGGGGCTCGTGTCTCTGATTTTCCATATTTGCTTGGTTTTCCAAATGTAATTTCTAATGGCCAACATTACCAGTCCAAAGGTAAGTATTAAGTGAAAAATAGCTCAGAAGTCAAATAAAATGTCACAAATGGCCCTCGGAGCTTTTTCACCAGTTAAAACTTATTCCCAAACAACAAGGCAAATACACTTTTTGTACACCTTCTTCAAGATCTGTCCATCTAAAGCAAATTAACATTTTTGTGACCTCGTTAACCCACTCCGCAGGAAGGAGAAGTCTGCCCTCCTTTGTTAATGCTAAATGTCTTTGCTGATTTGATTCACCCCATTAGGTCAACATGCAGAGCTTTCCTAATTAAGGCCTTGCCTCTGGTTTGCAGGGGATATGGCTTCTGTGGGTCACCCTCGTAGCACAGTAGACACTGGTCACCTCAAGAGATCAAGTGTCAGGTGAATGGTCCCTGAAAACCATGACCCCATTTCCATGCAAATTTACCTTAATAAGCAGAATGGAGACAAGGGCAAATGCTGACCATATCAGAAAGTCACATAAATTAGAGAGAGAGAGAGAGAGAAGAAAGAAAGAAAGAAAAAAGAAATATCCAAAGCATGCTCTAGGTGTGACCTTGAGCTTGGCAAGATCTCTCTGCTATTGCACGTTACTCAGCTCAGGCCTGGACGCTTGGTCCAGGCTGGCTGGGAAACCACTTGGGGGAGAAGGGCAAGGCAGAAGTGAAATTGTCTCTGAATGCTACCACTTCTCTCTGGCTTTCCCCGGGAGGCAGGCAGTGTGGCAAAGCCAGCGGCGCACGCAGATCACAGAGCTCCCCAGCCTATAATATTCATCCTGGCTCCGAAAACCCAATTAAACAAGCCCACTCTTCATGAAATCACTTTGGAAAAAAAATGTATTTGCTCCCATTTCCATTTGTGAAATGAGATCTGCTCAGCAGCTGTTTGGTGGTGGGGGGAGATGTTCAAAGATGGGCTGAGGTGTGTACTGTTTTTTTGTTGGAATCACAGGGCTTCACAATCTCCTCCTTTGAAGCATCCCTGGTAGCAGAGAATGGTAAATTATGTCACCCCCCAGGGGCCGGTCTTCAGTTTGATCATTAAAAGGCATGGAAATTTATATCCCCATTCCTCTATGTCCATTAGTGTTAATTTTGAAAAGTTTTAAAATTACCACCAGGGAAAAAGAAAACTAATATAGTTTATTCAGTATGCATTGATTTGTTTTATAAGCTGTACCTGGCATCACTTCATATTGCATTTGAGGAAAAAAAATATGATGGAGATTAAAATCTGGGTAGCAGCAATTCAGAGAGAGGGAGAGTGAGAGAGAGAGAGAGAGAGAACACAACAGATGACAGTCTGAATTCAAGAATTCAATGTAACCTTCTTGCTACTGGCTGTAATTTCAGTGCTTCTGACCTCTGGGGGAGATGAAGAGTGAGACCCCCCTTTTGGAGAATCTCACAGATGGATTCCGTGTGTTTTCCCTGCCAGTGATGGGCTGTAGAAATGGCTGAAATGTCACCTGCCGCACAGCGCAGGAAGCTGCAGCCTCCAGGGGCAGTGGAGCTACGTCCAGCAGCCTCCTCCCACACCGGCCCCCTTGATGAAGCCATTTGTGGGGCCCTAATGCCATCTCTGTTGCTCCCCAGCCCCCTGCGACTCTCTCGCACATTTTCCATTAGCAGCTCTGTGACACAGACCTGCTTCACCACAGGGCGATGCCACACAGGACTGCCCTGACACGATTTTCTCTGCCCTTGCATTTCCACATAAGCTTCTTTTACCGCTGAAAACAAAACAACAACAACAACAAAAAACCCTGAAAAATAATCAGGCTATACACCAGGAATGCTCCCAGAATTCTAAAATGCAGTCGAATATGGAGGGGACACAGAAACAAAAGGCCTGAGAGGGCTCTTTAAAATAACCTCCACTTAAAAAGCAGATTTAAGTGGATTTGTTCAGAAACATAGTTGCCATCAAAATGGAACCAGGCAATAAACTTCTTGAATAATGTCAGCTCCTCCTAAGTTGCCTATGAATAGCCAAGGTTTCCATTTTATGTATCTCTTAAAAAGAGCAATTGCATAAGGCCGCAAAGCTAGGCGAAGATTCAGGCTTAGGACCTGGTGGAAGAGGAGCTGGGTCCTAAACTGAATCAGCAATACCACTTCCTATTTTGCTGGGAAGATCTCTAATTTGAATACTTTGCCCCAGTTTATGTTTTAATTCAGATAACATACTGTCTTGCAATTTTTTTTTAAACATTTATTTATTTGCTTTAGGTGTGCACAATGCGTTTATCTTTCCGTGGTGCTGAGGATCGAACCCGGGCCGCGCACATGCTAGGCGAGCGTTCTACCGCTGAGCCACAACCCCCAACCCCCTGTCTTGCAATGTTATAAAGAGAGAAAAGAGAGAGATGGCTTTTTATAACTAGTGCTGGTCACATATTTATCAGGACATTAGCCACAAATGTAATTTTCATTCGTTTATCTTGGGTATGAAGGGAAAGGCCTCGTGAAGACTTGACATTTTAGGGGTTTGGCTGCAATTACCAAGAGGAACTTAGGAAAAAAAAAAGTAAAATTATACCAGTTATCTAATGTCATAGAATACAGACACTTAGAACAGTCTTTCCTTATTTACTTTGAGACAGGGTCTCACCTCGTTGCCCAGGCTGCTCCTGAATACCTGGGCTCAAGCCATCCTCCTGCCTCGGCCCCCCGAGGAGGTAGGACTGCACACATGTGCATCTGCAGGAACCATCATCCTTCTGTAGGTCAGGTCAAGGCCCTCTGGGAGACAATCAGGGACAAAGATCCCTCCCCCTTGGTACTGACAGGGAAGGCCAGCTCAGTTACTTTTCAGAAATAGGAAACCTTACACTGCCAGGAAAAAAAAAAAAAAAGCAAAACAATTATAGCTAAGCCCCACTGTACACAATAGGAATGTTCTTGAAAAGTTATTATGAAAAGAGTATTTGTAAATGGAATCATATTAGCATGTGTTATGGAGACTCACTCTACAAAGGAACCCTGTGGTGAATCCCTCTTATCAAATGGAAAGGGAAATTTGTTATGCAAATAACTGCCTTTTAATTGATCTGTTTTAAAATCTGGGTTTTAACAGGTGTTGAATCTTAGAGCACACCGGTATGTCAGCTCTAGATCCCCATACTAGGGGCCAAAGAAATATGACTTTTCCCTGTTCTCAATGCCCAAAACACTTTAAAAACTATTGAGATAGAACATTCTACCTTGGAGTATAGACCAGGGGTTGACAACCTTTTCTGTAAAGGGCCAGAGAGTAAATCCTTCTGGCTTCCCGAGCTGCACTGTCTGTCATCAAATATTGAACTGTGCTGTTGCAGCCAGAAGGCAGGCTTGGTGGTAAATGAATGGATATAGACTTGTTCCAATAAAACTTTATTTATAGGCCCTGAAATTTGAACTTCTATATAATTTTTACATGTCACATGGTACTATTATTCTTTTTTTTTTTTTTTTTGGTACCTGGGATTGAACTCAGGGGCACTCGACCACTGGGCCACATCCCCAGCCCTTTTTTGTATTTTATTAGAGACAGGGTCTCACTGAGTTGCTAAGTGCCTCACCATTGCTGAGGCTGGCTTTGAACTTGCGATCCTCCTGCCTCAGCCTCCCAAGTGCTGGGATTACAGGCATGCGCCACCATGCCCGGCAAACTATTATTCTTTTGACCTGTCTACTCCCCCAACCATTGAATAATGTAAAAACCATCTTAGTTCAAGGACAAACTGGATCAGGCTTAGGAGTGAGCTTAGGAGTAGACGGACCTGGATTCGAATCTAAAATGTGCCACTTGCTTCCTGGGGTGTGCTATCAAGTCCATGAAGTGGGAGCAGCCACACTTACACAAATGCATAGACCTTGATGCATAGTAGGAGTCTCGTGAATGGTGGTTCCTGTCATTTACTGGTAGATTTCCTATTTCTTCCATCCAGTTCCTAGCTGAGTGAATGGAAAGCATGACAAACGATCTGTCATTAGAGTTATAACTACAGTCGACTTCTTCAGGGAAGGGACCGCAAGCAGGAGGACCTACTTACAAGGATCAATGAATTTCCCACTTAGAGGTGCCCCGACTTTTTAAGCAAACCCTGCCACAGATAATGAAACACACATCCGCACTAAGAAGTCTGATTTCTTTAATCCAATAGAGGGCAATGGTGCACCCCCAAACTGCTGATTGCAGCTTCTAACTTTCCTTTGCCTCTTGGAGACCCATAATCTTTATCTAGATAGGTTTGGTGATTGTCCTCATTGTCCCTTGTGAGTTTTAAGGCACATAAACATTAACATTTCAGCGTCTAGCACCTATAAAACACAGAATTGCTTAGGTGGAAGAGAATTAGAAGTCATTTTCTCCCACGCATTTTCTAAAGCTTGAATTCCTTCTGAGCATTCTGGCATGGTGGTCCCTATTCATCTCAGGGTGACAAGAGAGTCCCTCACTCTGCTTTTGACTCTGGGTTAATGATCCTGGGTTGAAACCCCTATTGTGTGGTTTTCTTTTATCTGAACCTTACAGCTGTGTGGGGGGCCTTTCTGACTTAGCAGGAATTGGAGGTAGGCACAGGAAACAGGAAGGTTACAGATGGCCCTTCCTGAACATTTTTAAGCATAGGATAGACACCTACTTCACAGTTCACCCACCAGCTGCTGCTTAAATATTCTTCTAGAGACCCAAACCAATCTATTCTGGAGAAGTGAGGGGGTGGGGGGAAGGAAGGCTGGACCTGGCCTTTCCGCATTTGGGGCTCTCAAGTGACAACATTTTTGTTTCATTCCACACCAGCAGAATCCCTGTTTTCAGGACCCCTCCTTATCAGGCGGGCCATGTTGGAAATGTTGAACCTCCTTGCTGAATGTCTAACAAGGCTTACGTATTCCTTTACTCTTCCTGCTCTTGAATTAACCTCTAACTCACCTTCTGCAGCCTTTAAAATAGAGACCCTCAAGTCCTTTTTGAGTAAGATTTGATTCTGTTTTTTTCTGGAGACTTGGATCCAAGGCCAGGTACACAGGGAGGGGTGGGGTCGGGATGGCGGCAACGGCAACTAGGTCCTGTGGGGCCATTGGGTCCTCCCTGTTGGATTCCAGGCAGGAGGCTGCACCTCCCAGGCAGAAGGCCACACCTCCCCAGGTGCTTTGTGAAAAACTACAGCTCCTAGGATCCTCAGCATGACCAGAAAAAAAACTGACCAGCAGGTGCCCTTGCCACTACCTTATGACCTCTGGTAGCCTATAAGGCAAGGACTCACTCCAGGGGGGGGCTTTCTGACCCCCCACTCTATTTAAGCCACCCCCGGACTGAAACCGTGCTCTGTTCGTGCTTGTTCCTGTCCTTGTCCTCCCCTTCCCTTTTCCTTTTACCTTCCCTGCCCTTTTGTCCCCTACCACGCCATGTGGTACCCCAATAAACCATCCCTTTCTACCATGGCGTTCCGGAGTAACTTCTTGTCCTAATAATTTCTAACACTCCCCGCTTGACTTTTAGCAGATCAGCCTGCAGGTAGCCATGGACCTGGCGTAGCCATCAAAATCCTCTGCTTTAGGAGATTTGCAACCTTTGCTTATCTGGACCTCCCATGTCAGAGACTCAGCCGCCATTTCTTTTTGTTTCAGGATCTCAGGAGAATAAGACAGCCCTTTCAATAGGACAGGTGCTCCCTCCAGGGGGTGTAAACATCTCTGATTTTATTGCAACCAAAGTAAGCAAAGATGAGCAAAAACACACCCCACCAAACCATTTCTGGCTAGTTGGCTGAGATTCTAGTCCACTCTAAAAGCCTATCATAAGTGGGGGGTTTTTTTGCATACATACAGGACATTCTTATTTTTCTCTTGTCCTCAGGTGACTCATTATTTTCCCCCTCCTAAGCCCCAGGAAAGCACAAATCTCCCATCATGAGCGGCAGGGGTGGACAAATGGAACTAGACGGGGTCCTTTGCAGCATGTCCCAGAACAATAAGTCATTAGTGCTGGTCTGCTGGCGCCAGTCTTGGAGACCCCCAGGAAGTGGCTTATGAATAGAAGCCACCAGGGCGCTCCCCATCTCCCATCCATTCCTGTCCTGTGCGCAGGTGTGTTCCCCAAATAACAATTCATCCTCTCACGCTGCTTCTCTTCTGCAGAGAGCCACTGACAGGGCCGTCTCCACTGACAGGCAACTAATGGGCAGCTGGGTTTTGAGGGAGGTTCTCAGCCACGCGCAGGGGAGGGTTGCTTTTTCCTACCTGTCTGGAAGGGAGTGAGGCTCAGCCAGGACCACCTGCAGCCAGGGTGGCTTTACCTGCCCTGGCCTCTTACTGCCTCTCTGCCAGTCCCCTCCTGTACACCCTTGGCCAAGTTTTTAGCAATTCAGTCAGACCTGGGGTCCCCAGCCCCTCTGCACTCTTTGGTCTCAACTTGAGATGTCTCCCTAGCTTCCAAATGAGGACAATCTCTCCAGTTAGAAGGCTTCTGATTTTCAGGTTTGAAAGCCAAATAAATATATTTTTCAGACGCATAGACAAACTTTACACTACTAGAGAGTCCCTCTAAATCCCTTATATCCTTATTTAATCAAATTGCTGTTCTGCGGGTCCCTGCCTGTCACTGTGGATTATGGAGATTTCATGGGTCTCAAGGATGACTTTGTTTTTGTTTTTAATTAGCTCCTTTTTTCCCCTGCTTATGATTTTTTTTGATGGGGGGTAGTTTGCGGGGGAGAGAAGTCAAAGAGGAGACAAGTGGGGAGAGTGTCCCCTGCAGGTCCCCTCCCCTGTCCTGTCTTGTAACTTGAGTAATAATAGAGACAAAGCCTCAGTCATTTTCTTTTCCTTCTATGGCCTATTTATTGCCTTTACTCTTCTTTAATTCACTCCAGTCTAGCTTATATAATTGACCTTTTTTTAAATTCTAGGCTTATCACATCAAATCTCATATGTCCTAAAACTTTTTCTGTAAGAAAAATCTTTTTTAAAAAAAATGTATTGCACTAAAATTCCACCCTTTTTCCTAACTTACCACTGTGCGTGTTGAGGCCGCCCCCCTCTGGAAGGCTTGTGGGGCCCGGGCTGCTAAACAGACCTGGTTTCAAACCTCAGGTCGTGCTGCTCGTTTGGTAGCCGGGGGACCTTAACCTCGCTGAGCCTCAGTTTCCTCTCCAGGACTTCAGAGGACAGTGCTCACCCCATGATGTCACGGGGTCGCACGTGCAGAACGCCTGGCCAAGTCCTGACATCGATTGTCAGTTCCTTCGAAGCATTTTTGCATTTCAGTGCTCTACCAACATTTCTCTCGTAGAGAAAAAACAAATTTCAAAACTGTTTTATAGAGTGTTAAAGCCACCAAGCATATGCTTCTTTTCAGGCTTTCAAGCCCCCACGTCCTCCTGCTTTTCCTGGGCAAGGACTAGCTTTCCTCTGCTGGCGATGGCACCTCAGCTGCTGTGTTATGCCAAGGTGCGACCCCTCCCGTGCGATCAAGGCAGCCCAGTGAGTGGGGAGAGAAGATGGCGCCAGCCGAGGGGAAATGGGGGAGGTGGAGGGCGAGGAGCAGCACCCTGACTTGCTTCCCTGCACAGCCATCCACCCTGAGCTCAGTCCCCAGGTTGGTGACTTTAAACAGGAAGCACCAGAACGGCATTGGTACGAACAGGCCACCCAAGCCTCCACAACGTCCGCAAATGCAAACCGGCAGAGAGTAAGTTAGCACTCATCAATAAGGTCTGTCACATGCCAGGGGCTTCACAAACAGTCACCCTCTGCAACACTTATTACTATTATCAATCACCATTCACATTTTATACATGGGAAATGGAGGGAGACAGGTTAAGAGTCCGTGTTGTTGGCTCCTAAGGCTGGGTGCTGCCTTTAATGTTTCACTCTGCCGCTGTTGACACTAGAATGACAAAAACCCTGGTACTAGTTCAGGATAATTGCTAACAGGCCTAGGCCCCTTGAACCTTCCCGAGCGGCTGTCCTTCAGCTAAGGTATTGACAGCCCCAATTCTTACCCGTGAACTTCAAGCCCATTACTTCTTGGTCAAAGGGGCAAAGACCGTAATAAACCTGGTTGACCTTGGTCCAAGCAATCAAGTGCTTTAAGGCAATTGCAGAAATGGGAACCAGTGTCAGGTCCTGAACTTACAAGCTGCTGCTTCTCCCGCCCTTTCTTTTCTCTCAAGGTCACCGTTTTTCTCCCATCATCAACTTTCCCCACAACACGTTCTCCAAATTCTTCCTCTTTCTCCTTGAAACTTACTTAGAGACTTACCCCGAATCTAGTTTGAAAACGTTTTGTTGAAGATACTTCTGGTTTTAATACTCCTGCACCTTTCTTATTAAAATGACATCACAAACACATCAATCCAAAAGAACAGAAACGAAACACCCAGATTCCTCGGCCCCGCTGGAGATGTTACTGCCAGCCCTGCTCTGCAGACAGACTGAGGCTGCACTGGCTGGTTCCTTGTTTTATCCTTATTGTTTCCTGAAGCAACGACAACTGTCTACAGACACGCCAGGAGCCCTACCGGCAAAACCAAACACAGACGAAGCATTAAAAACACCACTCAGAATCAGAAGTCATTTCCTGAGCCCAATCAGGAGGGCAGGAGGGGAGCCCAGGACAGAGAGTGGAGGGTAACAAAGAGAGAGAGAGACATTTTACAAAATCAGCCTTCCTTTTTTTTTTTTTTTTTTTTTTTTTTAATAAATTCCCATTTTCTATTCACATCATGATCTCTCTTCAAATACATCATCGGGATTTTATGGTGGCTTCTTTTTCTTCTCTTCCCTTCTGTTCTCTTCATGTTTGTTTTTTATTGATTCAGGCTCTGAATGCTCAGCTTATTTATCATATGTTTGAAAGCCTCCATCTTCTTGCTGTGTTGTCGCCAGGGCCGTGACATCTTTCACAAATGCTGCATATGTGCTTGGTGTCCCCTGTCCTTTTCCTCGACATCTGAGCCTGGGGCCATGGTAATTCTTTCTTGGGCAAAGCACAGAAAGTGTAGAATAGATGACTACCTGACCGAAACTACTTTAATCTTTTTGTCACTTTTACTTATGTTCCCAACCCACCATTTATTACTGGAACGCTGGTCATTTTTTTAGCTCCAAAGCTTGCGAAAGTAAACGTTAACTCCCGGGATCACTTATCGGGCTGTAGTCGATAAGTCTATCCCTGAAAAGTTGGAGGTAATGACATTTTTAGGTAGCAAGTCACCCAGTAAAGGTACAGTTGGGCTAGGGCACTAAAAATTTGTCAGTCATAGGGAGATATTGTGAGTTCCTCTCATCCTGTGAAAAATTAAAATTTTTTTGTTTTTGGAAAATTAGAGCTTCCTAGCTCAAGTTTGGTTAAGTTTGTTGAAGACCTTTTTTTTTTTTTTTGTTCTGCCCTTTCTCTTTTTGCGGTGCCTGGATTTGAACCCAGGCCCTCACCCATGGACAGGCAAGCACGCCACCACCGAGCTAGACATTTAGTTCCAATTCTCTCTTTTTTTAGTTGCCGGTTTTGATCAAGAAAGTCCTCAGATCCTAGCTTCTCAAAACTGGAAGGTGTTCTCAAAGCTGGTGGGTCTTTCCCTAAATCACTGCGATGAGATCCAGCCCAAGGGAGAGCGGATTGGAAGGAGCGAGAAAGAGTGAGTTAATGGCTTGGTGAGTTGCCGATATTGAACCAAAAGGCCTCTCCTTTCAGTCCAAATTCTGCCCTAAGAAATGACAAACAGAAGTAACAACAACAACAACACAACCCTCACACTTCTTGTTTCTAAACTGAAATCTCCCCAGAGTCCCCCGCCCCGCATTCCTGGTCTCCTGGTCCTTTCCTTGAGGTTCCGTCTTAGTTATGAGCTGTGCTCAAAATGCACTGCCCAACTTGAACTCCACCCTGCAGATGTGGCCTGCGCGGCAGCACGGGACTGTTGCGGGGCGGCTCCTTCCTGGCTGCTCAGGAGGCGACACTAGGACAGCAGAAACTCCGGTTCAGCCGCTGCGGCCAAGCCAGGCATCCCCGCCTCTGTGATGGATGTCTGGACCCCAGATGCAGGGCTTGCCCCTGCATGGAGCCTTTCTGACTTTCTTCTTGTCTTTGTTCCTCCCTTCCGGCCGATTAATCGCTCAGTCCGTGACAGTTCATTCGGGCCCAGATTTCTACTCCGACTCCCTGGTTTAATCTTTCAACTCCTTGTCCATAAGTGAATTTCCTGCCTGTTTGGTTTTTATTCCATAACAAATAGACACTGACTTTGGAGCCAGGCGTAGCTTCGTTCGTGCACTGTGTGGCCACCAGCAAACTGGCCCTCTCTGGACTTACTTTCTTTACCTAAATTCTCCCTGGAGGGTGACATTATCCCCTTAACCAGCATCCTTTGAGTTGCAACTACAGACCCATCAGATTAAGCAGCTTTCCGGCCCATCTTCATTCTGTCCTCTTAGTTGCCTGAGAAGCAACAACCAAAAGCCTTGCTGAGACCCAGCTGTGAGACAGGGTCTCACTGAGTTGCTAAGTGCCTCACCATTGCTGAGGCTGGCTTTGAATTTGCGATCCTCCTGCCTCAGCCTCCCAAGTGCTGGGATTACAGGGGTGCGCCACCGGAGCCTGGCTCAAGCTTTTCTTGTTGTCAATCCAGGCCTTCAGCAATCTCTCCCCAGCCTGTCTTTCAAAACTGACTTCAGAATTCCACCCGCCTTAGGGAAAGGCCTCTCGTGGTTCTCTAAGCGCCCACCTGCATGCTTGCTCCTACGCTGGTCCTCTCTCACACCAGTGCATGTGTGGCTGTGAGGTCTCAGTCCCTGGCTGAGACTGTAATGGGGGCTGAAACCCATTTGTTGCTCTTCTAACCAAGCTGTGAGTCTTGGTGTGGGACTGCATCTGTCTAGGTTTAGGAGCACATTTTACTTAAACCAAGGTGCCTGGTCTAAATTCAGCGGCTCCTTTGAAGCCTTACTTGGGGCCTGCTCCCATGACCTCCTGTGGTCTGTCACTCTTTTTCTTCTCAGGGGATGATGTGTGTACCCCTTGCGTAGTGCTGTGGCTATGTTGTGTGAGGGGACAAGCACCTGGACTTCAGAGCCAGAGTTTGCCAAAGTTCAAACGCTGGTGCTCTCATCAGCCAACTGGGTGACCCCAAGCAAGTTAATTAGGCTCTCTGAGCCTCAGTTTCTTTATTTTAAAAACAGGGATAATAATAGCACCTGTCTCAACGTGTTCTTGGGAAGAAGATTTGAAATACCTTCTAAACCACTTAGCACAGTGCCGGACACAGAGTAGGTCTGCAATGGTTATTAGCTATTGTTACTTTAATGCATATTTCTCAATGACTAACAACTATCTAAATGCATGGTTCACAGAAAGTCTGAATGGGGAAATCTACACCTTGCTAAGTAGGGTTGCTAGATAAAATACAGAATGCTCCATTAAATGTGAGTTTCAACTAAACAACAAATACTTTTTTAGTCTGAGCATATCCCAAATGTTTACCTTCTCCTTAGAAATCTCAAAGTGGTGGACCAGAGCATTGTTGAGAAAGACAGCAAGGAGTCATTTGCTTCTTCCTGCCACCCCTTGCCTCCCTCAATGCCTGTCGCACAAGATCTTTTCCATGAAAACCGGGGAGTGTGCTAGCCTTGAGGATCAGATCTGCAGTCCTGGAGTGAAGTCTTTAGAGTTTCTTTCTGTGGTGCTGGGGATGAAACCCGGGGCCCTGTGTATGCTAGGCAGGCGCTCCACCGCTGAGCCGCAGCTCCAGGTTTTATAGTTTCTTCTGCAGGTTGTGGTTTGCATGCAGAAGTACATATTCTCATTCATACATCCTGTGAGCACAAAATGTCATACCTCCTATTTTCTCTACTGTCTTGTATGATTTGCTACTTTTAATATCGTGTGGGTCAAAGGCATGCTTTTGCCATTATGCATTCTGTAATACTATGTGTTTTGGTAAGTAGGTTTTATATATTTATAAGTGATTTTTTTCAATCCACATTTGTGCCAAAGCAGGAATCCTCTATGTCTTCATAACAAATTCAGATATTTCTCTTGTGCTGGGTGTAGTGGTACATGCCTGTAATTCCAGCAGCTTGGGAGGCTGAGGCAGGAGTATCAAAGCCAGCCTCAGCAACTTAGCAAGGCCCTAAGCAACTTATTAAGACCCTTTCTCTAAGTCAAAAATCAAAAGGGCTGGGGATGTGGCTAAGTGCCCAAGGGTCCAATCCCTGGTACCAAAACAAACAAAGAAACAAACAAACAAAACCAGATATTTCTCTTGTGACTATTCTGACATTTCACATCATTATTTTCAAATTCACTATCTACTTCCTGTACCCATAACTTGTCGAATTTTTCTGAGCTTGGCATTTGGACCACAGTATAAAATTCCTGGGTACTAGTCCCAGCATATTATTAGTAATCCCATCACATAGTCACCAGATTGGCCTTTGCTTTTATCACCAGGTACCTAGTCCTCGGGACAAATCATCCCAGAATTGGTTGGTGACACCTCATCCTTCCTTCATGTGACTTGTGCCTTCCTAGAACCTCCTTTCTTCCTGGAACCATGGTAGAGGAAGTTACTAACCACCAGCAGTACCAAGTGTGGTTCTGTGCTTTTCCTGATCTTTTTCTATTCTTTCATTGCAGATCCTCCACCACTGACTGCCTGCCCAGATCTTTCTCTCTCACTCTGACTCCGTCTGCACCGCCAGGAGTGGCAATTTCTCCCCAGGTTAATTCTCAGACTTTCTGCTGCTCAACCTCACTGGGCTCCCACTCGCCCCCTCCCTCCCGGGGCAGCCCTCTATGCTTTATGCGTTTGCTCGACAGCCTTCCTCCGGCTCCGGCCCCACTCTACTCCAGGCACTGTGCAGAGCATGGAAACCCAGAGTGGACTAGAGAGCCCACCCCGATCCCAGGTGGCTCACAGTCTGGCCGAAAGGACAGCAGAGTTAACCAACGATGTGGGATCCCCCATGATAAAGAAGCCAACCTCAAGTGATCGAAAAGCACAGGGAGAGGCCCCTAATGTGACCTGGGCTGGAGATAGGTGCAGGAGGGACCAAAGAAGCGTCCCAAATGAGGTGACATTTGAACTGAGTCTTGCAGGCAAATAGCTGTGCAGAGCAGATAGCACACCTGTCACTCACGGAGAGACTGATGTGTGCAGATAGGAGGAAGGGACCCAACTGGTTATTATGGTCACTGTGAACTGGTGGGAGATGGGCTGGTGATCAGGGAGGAGGCAGGTCCTGGAAAGCCGTGCATAGCATGTGAGGACGTTGGACTCCATCCCAAGGGTGGCGGGGAGTCGCTGAAACGCGTGATGACATTCCGTTAGGGAACTTGTAGCCTGGTGGCAGAATGAAGGTTGAGAGTCGGAGTGAACCGAGGTGGAGAAGCTATCGCAGTAATGTTGGTCAGAGTTATGAAGGGCTGAGCTGTGACTGAGAGAGACATGCTCTTTCTCTTGGCCAGGGACCTTTGTCTGTGCTTTTGTCACTACAGTACGTGCTTTAGACATGTCGGCTCATATGGTGCTTGCAAGAATATGAGAAATACAGTCCCCAGCACTGTCCCCCAAGGAATCTGACAAATAAGAACTATTATGATATCCAGGAAACTGAGGCTCAAAGATGTTAAATAGTTGCTCAATTTCCCATGTACCAAAAAAAAGAAAAAAAAAAAAAAAAAAAAAGAAAGAAAGAAAGAAAAAGAATAGAGCCAGGATTTAAACTCAACCTCTGCACTTACATCTTCCCTTAGCTTAGTTCTAGAGAATTCCTATGAATTATCCACCATTCGGAAGTGGCTACATGGCAGAGAAGAGCCTGGGATGGCGCTGTCCAGTAGAAATAAAATATGAGTCACAAATGCAGGCCACGCTTGTCACTTTAAATATTCTGGTGACACATTAGAAAGTAAAAGAAAACCGTTTTTAATAATTTATTTTACTTTACCCAGTGTAGCCAAAATACTGTCCATTTCCGTTGAAATCAATATCAGATGTTGCTGAGATCACTTGCATTCTTTTCTTTGAAATCCGATGTGTATTTTATGCCCATAGCACATCTCAATTTGGACCGGTCACATAGAAGTGCCCGGGACAGCATGGGTCTAGAATGACTCCTAGGTTTCTGCTGTGGGCATTTTGGTAAATGGTGGAAGCATTTCCTGAGATAGAACATAGGGAGGAGGTCGTTGAGGAGGAGTTTGAAATGCTCGTGAAGTGCGGGGGCAGAGACTCCTACTCTCTGTGTAGGTGTGTTTCTCAGTGAAAGTCTGGGTAGAGCTAGACATTTGGGGTCTGTACCCATAGATGTAGATGGTTTGTTAAAATCCCGAGTAAGAAAGAACTCACCCAGAGAGCTAACCTCAAAGGGTTGAGCTCAGAGACTCACAGAAAGGGCTGGAGTGCCTTGCTTGGTGGGTTCTTCAGCAGCCCCAGGGGAGATATCCCCCCTTTGGATGGGAAGAAAGGAGGAGAAGGTGAGAGAGGACACAGGAGGCAGTTTGTGCAGGTGAAGTGGGTGGGGGGAGACAGGAAGTGGGTGGCTTTCTAACAGAATGTTGCCGGTGGTTCTAGCAGCCCATTTAATTTTCTTTCTTCTGTTCCATAGAAGAGGGAGCCCTTGCTTTTATCCTTCACAGCTCACAAAATCTACATATGAAAAGAGCAGGACAAGACAAACAAAACGGAAGAATTTGTCCAGCCAGGAACCAAAACCAAGATGAGCACTTATTTCTCCATTAGTCCCTCCACTCATGCCCTTTCTTCTTCCTCTCACTCATTAAACTTTTCATTTTGGTAATTGCAGATCCACAGGAAGTTGCAAATATAGTAGAGAGAGGGTCTTGTAGCCTTCATTTTACCAGTATGGCCCAAATACTGAAATCTGTGCAGACACCTCACTGTGGTCAGTGGTGACTCTTGTATAGTATTAAAGCCAGGCAACTGGCACAGGCAAGGTGTCACTAACTAGGCTTCTGTCTCCTTGGCTACTTCCTAGCTCGAAGTATCTGAAGTATCTGGGAGTCAAAAGAATCAAAATGACTTAAGAGCTTTGTGTGTATCCAGGGGGTTTTAATCCCCCTAATGAAATGACATGCATCACCAAATGAAAAGCCACCTAAACACTCAGGACAAAAGTCCTTTCTTACAGTGTAATTTGCACCAGTGTGATGTCGAAGCCAGAATTAGACAGGCAGATAGGCAAGGGTCAGATCCAGAGAATGGAGGAATTGAAATGTTAATTCCTTTAGAGCCCTTCTTGCTCCACCCTTATCAAGATAACCTGCCCCTGGGGGCTGGGGTTGTGGCTCAGCGGTAGAGCTCTCGCCTAGCTTGTGCACGGCCTGGGTTCATCCTCAGCACCACGTAAAAATAAATGCATTGTGTACAACTAAAGCAAATAAATAAATATTAAAAAAAAAGGTAACCTGCCCCTGCTCCAACCTGTTGCTAAGGTAACCTGTCTCAGGGATTGGCCCTCCCTACAGGGAGTTGTTAATTACACACCCTTTCCACCCAGATCACTCCAACTTGGCCCCTCCAGCCCATCTGTGCCTCATCTCACAATTTGGCCATCCCATCTCCTGGGCCTAGTCGGTAGGCAGGAAGCAGATAAGGGGAAGAGAGCAGAACAAAGGAAGCCTAGGACCTATCAAAAAGGCAGAACACCTTGCTTCTTGGGATACCAGGATACCACCTAGGCCCCCTTCTCCGTCCTGGGAGAAGTCTATGTTGCCCCTTTTAAAATAAACCCTGCTTTCTAGGCTTGCCTCGGCGTGCTTCTCTAATGTCACACTTCAACATGTGAGGAAGCAGGGCTCATCACCAGCAACCCGTGGCATCAATGTGGGTAGACGGGGCTCTTCATTGTCTGCTTGGCTTTATCTCATTATGGTGAACAGACTGTCTGTGGTTCTCATCAGTATCTACAACAAGGACAACGTGTCGCAGGAGAGAGACCTGCGTTCCATGTGGCTACACAGCCTGGCCTTGTTGACTGCGAAAGGCGAGGTCCAGTTAGGACACGCAGGAGCTCTTGGTGGATGGTCACGTCATGCCCCTCCCCCACCCCCAACCCCAGGTGAACACAACAGAAAACAGGTGGTTTAGGAGGGAGCTAGCTTTCAGCTAGGTGACTCCACCCAACTTTCAAATGAAGAGAATTTCAGAGGAACCCAGGGCACCTCAGTAAGTGCCAGGGATTTAACCAAACCTGCTTGCTAAACAATCAGGCCCAAAGGAGTTAGGCACATTCCTCAAAAGCAGAATCAAAACAAAGAGAGCAATAAGAAATCCCTTAGCTTCAAGGGAATAAATGTCAATGAGAAAGAATTAAGCCAACTCAAGAGAACAGTGCTGTCCAGCTGCCACGGTTCAGCCAGGTGAATGACCCATTTGTTAGCAGAGAGTGAGAAGCCTCCCTGTGTTTTCACAGTAAGTGGTAATTTGCTAACAGGTAAATACAGACTGACTTTCTTTTTCCCTTGGAGATACATGAACTCTGGTTCTCAAAAAATAGCATATCTGCCAAGAAGCTGTAGACATGGGAAAAACAAAAACAAAAACAAACCCCAAACCAAAACCCGAAAACAAATCAGGTGCTTCATCCATTAAGATTCGAAAAGCAAAGGAAAGACATATTTCTGGTAGCTTGGTAAAAGGGGTTTGGCCTTGACAATTTCTGAGCAGCCCGAGGAGGAAAATATTGAGCAGAAATAGGTTGGATCCGGATGGCCGGGTGCCTCCAGGCTAAGCAACCCCTATAAATGGCATTTCTTCTCCCTGGGCCTCTCACTTATTCTGGGCACCTGTATTTTGCTACCAATGTCTTCGTGTTCTGGACCTGTGTAAACTGTGATTACATTTGCTGGATTCAGGAAGACAGGCATGAGGACAATCTGTAGTGGTAAAGACAAACTACAGGCTGAAGGGGACAGGCCCCAGGGAAGGGCCTCTTTACCCTGTTATAGCCACTGGGCAGGGTCCATGGCTTTCAAGGAGTGAAACCGAATAGCACGCATGTGACAGAGATGGGAAAACGGCTGGAATCAGCTTAGCTCTATCAAATAGTCAAGGGTGAGAAAATAAGTCACGTCTTTGATTGACTGTCCCTGCCATGACAGGAGTTCTGTCATCGACGTCCACTGCAACAATGCAATTTGGGTATTCCTCCCTGACCCTGACCATTTGTTTGGGGATGAGGAGACGCAGCCTGCATTTTGCAATCTGTGCAGTTGCCTAGCCAGACCCAGTGTGACAACAGGCACACCACCAGATGTGATTGACATACGCCTCCTTTTTTCAACTGTTTAAAAGTGAGAAATTCCTCCCGCATCCAGTCCATTGCAGGAGGCTATTTTTATCAGGATCTTTCAAACCCAGCTCCCAGACACCTCACAGGGATTCCCACCAAAGCCTCACAAGCCAGTCATGAAACAAACCCACAGCCAGAGGGACCCGCGCACACGGGCGGGCGGCCGAGAGGGTGGTGGACCCTGGGCCACAGTGTTCCCTGCCGTCACTTTGAACTGCAAAGAAGCTAAGTGGGGGCAGCGTGGCCGACAGGACAGAATGAAACATGTGCTCAACATCGCATCTGGTTTCTCTTCTCTTTTCAGAAGTGAACGTGAAAAAAAAAAAAAAAAAAAAAAAAAAAAAAAAAAACACACCAAAAAACGAGAGAGAAGCGAAGAGGGAAAATGAGGAGAGACAGGGCCCCTTCTGGGGAAAATGATTTTAGTCCTGAATTCTCTCCACTGTGCATTACACCTCCGGAAGCCAGTGGCCGCCTTTGCTGAGCACTGGGTGACACGCTGGGTTTGATCCAGGCTGGAGCCAGGCAACGGGTGGCAGCTTCTGCCTCAATCTTTCTGCGTCTCCCTTCCCCATTCCAATCACGATAAATATATTTATACTCACTTGATCATGTCAGCCAGACAATGCTCCCTAATTGGCAGTGATCAGGGTTCCAGAATTGCTTGGGCAAACCTGCTGTCTCTCTATCAGGCAAAGCAATAAGGGGTCGCTAATGCAGTCCCCGTTAACAATTTCCAGCGGAATAAGAAGCAATCCCTCGACTCATGCATGGCAATGAATTTTCCAAACAGCTCCTAAGAGCCAGCCCTTGAGGAACTCAGACTTACATGAACCTGCCCAGCATAGAATGCTTTATAAATCTTCCCCACCCCCACTCGTGCACATAGAGAAAACCATAGCCACTTCCTTCTGCTGGAGGTTCGTTTGTTCTTCTGCATCCCCCACCCCTTTCCTTTTATTGGGCTTATGGAGCTAACTGTCATTTTTGGTTCTTGGTTCTTTGTAAATTTCAGGGACATCTGGCGCACAGTTTACTGCGCTTGCTAGCTCTGGTATTTGTAGATATGCTCGCACTCTCTGCTGTGTGTGCATGTTAACACTCCACATACATAATTTATGCATGCATAATTTGGGACTTGAGTGCCTAGGTTTATTTTGACATTTAAGGCTAACTACACAGTGCAGATCCTAGGTAATTGCTCAATAAATATTTATGAAATGAACGAATGCACCAAGAAGACACAGATAGTCAACTGTCATTCCTTCATGCGACACTTGAAGGTCTGGTAGGCACCAGGCACTGTGCTGGGTGCTGTGTTGATGAATATCTACAGCCCTGCCCTCAGGGATCTCATGACTGAGGGGCGTGGGGCAGACATAGACAGGCAATTATAAAGCAGGGAGACCCTGTGACAGAGCCCTGTGCCAGGCAGTGTGGAGCTCTAAGGAGGGAGACCTCTGTCCATCTAAGCGAGGGATTGAAGCCTTGGAGGATGTCCTGCAGGTGGTGAGGGACACACAAGGTTCCAGACCAAGAGGACAGCATGATCCACAGCAGGATGCAAGGTATGAAAGGGGGGTTCAGGAAGGCAGTGAGGCAGGGAGCTAGCAGAGGTGAGGTGGGGACTCTGCAGGGAATGGACCTGGGGGCTTCAGGGTGGGGCAAAGGAGGGGAGCCCCAACTCTCTCAATTAGGGCAAGCAAATGAGCAACTCCTTCACTTGTCCAAAATGCTTCTGGATTCCTCCAGAATTTATACACACACCTCAAAGCAGAATCTGGATTGCCTCGGAATCCCTGCTGGAGTGCGGGGAGGAGAGCTGAGGGGTGCCTGGGACCAGCCATCCACCAGTGGGGTGAACTGAGCAAGCGGAGAAGGTAGACTACAAGGGCTCTGTGATTCCTCTCAGCTTTTACAATCGACACTGCCGGGGCTCTCTGGGGTTCGCCTATTGTCCATACCCGGGCCTGTCCGTCTACATACATAGGGTTCTAAAGGAGTCAGTCTAGTTCCAAGCAGCACCCAGTATCACAGCATCACTGTCTTCCAGGGAGGAGGCAGCTGGGCACGGTGAGGTGCAATTTCATAGGACTCATTAGGAAGTACCCGCAGGACTGTGCCACAAGATGCAGACACCCACCGCTCCCAGCCTGGGTCGGGGTCTCATGATCGTGAGTCTGAATAACCACCAGTTAGTTCATAGAACCAGTCTCTGCTAGATTTACCTTCTCTAAATCTTGCATCCTTTCTGCTTAAGAATCTTACTTTACTTTTAGAACCAAGTCCAGTATCCTCAGAGGGGCAGTTAAAGCCACCCCTAATCTGTCTGCAACCCTGCTGGCCACAACCCTCACTTCCGCCATGCGGGGCACCTAGCCACTGCGTCCATGAACGCTCCCTCAACTCAAATCCAAGTCCATCTCCTTTAGGGCTGCTGTCTGGTTACCCGTCCTCTTCCGAACCCTGAGCAGCACTTACTGACCATGTCATTCATGGTGTGCTTGATATTTTGTTTCTCCAGCTTATTTTTAAGCCACAGAGCATAGGAACCAAGCTGTACCCATCTTTGTAGCCTACGGATCACACAGGGTCCCACTCAAGGTAAATATTTGCTGGCGAGTGGATTTTCCACACTGTCGCCTCTTGGAGATTATTGAATAAAGTCCATGGAAAGTCTGACGATGGTTATCATTGGTACTCCTTTCCTCCTCATTATCATAAGGCTTCAGCCTAAAGGGTTTTTTTTTTTTTTTCTTTTTCTTTTTTTCTTCCCTCTTCTTGGGAAAGAAGGAACCTTGGAGAGAGCGGTTTGCTGTGATCATTTTGGAATAATGAGAACATGAAGCATCTCTCCCGCGAGCCATCAACAGTATTTTACATGTGTTTCTTGGGAGCTTCGAGTTTATCCAGGAATGAGCTTCTTCACAGATCAAAAGCATTCTATGTGCAATCCACCCACCGCGGGGACAACCACTGTGCTAAGTTTACAGGCAGATCGATGGCACGCGCCAGCCTGCAAGTAGGAATGACTTTGCCCCACGTGGCTGCAGAGGAACCCGACTGACGGACTTAATTTCTGGGCCCAATGTTCAGTTTTCGTGGTACATGTGCCAGTGAGCGGCACACGGAATTCTTCACAAAAGAGGAACTGGCATTAAATCAATAAGGAAAATCACCGTTTCCTCCCTGATCCGATGGCATTTAAGGAAGCGGAGCTCTGCCAATACATACAACTGTGCGGAATTTGTCACTGGGCAGTTGAAGCCGTCAGCTAAGCTTGGCAGCTGAGATTTTTTCCCCAGAAGTAGAGCTGCGGGGAGGAAAATAACTTCTAAACTTCAGTTTCATTTTTTGCAAATTGGATCTTTTCAGTGAAAAACTGTTTTAAACCTAGGTTTGTTTGTTGGGTTTTTTTTTTTTTTTTTCTTTTTCCCCTTTTCCTCCCTAATTAGTGAAATAAACGACTGTTTCTTTTTGCCCACGTGAAAACTCATTCATTTACTCAACAAGTATTACTGAGCCTCTACCAGGAGGCGAGCAAGGTTTTAGGTGCTGGGAATGCAGATGGGGACAAAAGAGTCAAAGTCCCTGACCTCAAGGAGCTTGTGTGTGTGTGTGTGGGGGGGATAAATAAATACATACTGTGTCAGCATGGATGACTGAAATACTATCAACATGTTGTTGTATTTTTAAATTTAATGTCAGAAAATTAAAAATTAAGACTCTGACTGAATGTTCGTGTGTCATACAGATTAAGGGGTATTTTAAAATGAATAGTTGGTGAAAATAGAACTGCTCTCAGCACATGAAGCTGACCTTCCCTCTGACCTTCAACAGGATATGTGACTTTGAGGTGTGTTTCTGGGAGATGGATTTGTGCCCCTTGTATTTGCTAACCATTATAGCACAAGAGGGTGAGATCATTGACACCAGAAATTGGGAATTCCTTCTGGAATCTGCTCTGTCTTTTCTTCATTTCTCAAATCTGGCACTCCACTCTAACGAGAGACTCATTAAATTAAACACTGTATTTCTAAATTAATTAGTTAATTAATTAATTATTTTTTTGGGGGTACTGAGGATTTAGCCCAGGGTTGCTCTACCATTGAGCTATTAAAATAAGGCCAGCCCCTTTTCTGTATTTTTATTTTGAGACTGAGTCTAAGTTGCTGAGGCTGGCCTCCAACTGGTGATCCTCCTGCTTCAGCCTCCCAAGTCTCTGGGATTACAGGCATGCAGCCACTGCACCGGGCTAAACACTGTCTTTTAAATTTACCTTGAATGGATGTCCCTCTTTCCCTCACCCCTTCCTGTGGGCGGATTTGGTAATCTCTCTCCATGGCCCCAACACCCAGTTTCTCTTCCTTGACTCTAGGCTCAAACACCTCCTGTCCTCTCCCCATGGACTCCAGGGTGCTCTGTGTAAAACTTCACTTCACGCCACGCTTCTGCTTCTGCACCCTCCCTGCTCCCACCCCTGAGGATGAAGCTCAGCCTTCTTGGTCTGGCCCTGGCCACCTGGGTAGTGTGTGTCCCTGCCTTTGCTGGACCCTGGGCCCCAGACACACCAGCCCCACTCACATAAGTTCACCTGGCCGTAGGACACAGGAATTGACCCTAGGTGTTTCTTCTTCCTTCTCTTTCCCCCTACTTCTTGCATTCCTTTACTGCGGCTCCACCATCCTCTTTTCTATAAAGCCTTCCCTGACCTTAATCCCCCTTCTTCTGCCCCTTGGATGTCCTGCCTCACCTTCTCAATTGAAGTACAGAACCTAGTGGGAGGACATTTACAATGATTTGTTGACATCCATGTTCTCCCTCCCAGGTTGTAAGCTCCTCTAAGTAAAGAGTATCTTATTTATAATCTTGGAGCATAGCACAGTGCCTGGCATACAGCTGGCGCTCAATAATGTTGAATGGATGAATGATCTATGGTCTCTTCTGGTTTGGCTCATGCCAAATAACACATCTGAGAGGCTGTGGCAATATGACAGAGTGTCACCAGCTGACCAGTATGGTAAGTAAAGAGCTCAACTTTGCTGTCAGTGAGTTTTAAACATTTGTAGCCGGGCGTGGTGGCGCACGCCTGTAATCCCAGTGCTTGGGAAGCTGAGGCAGGAGGATCGTGAGTTCAAAGCCAGCCTCAGCATTGGCGAGGCACTTAGCAACTCAATGAGACCCTGTCTCTAACAAAATACAAAAAAGGGCTGGGGATGTGGCCCAGTGGTCGAGTGCCACTGAGTTCAATCCCTGGTACCACCAAAAAAAAAAAAAAAAATTTGTGCTCGTGGGCCACAGATGACATGGAATTTCAAAGCCACATTTTCTTTGACAACATTTCTCTGTGAATTGCATCTGGAGATGGTTGAGAAGTTCAAATAAATGATTAAAGCATGTAAAACAGACCCATTAAGGAATCTGGATCATTTACCACAGAAAAGAAACTTGGAGGGACTTAATAATGGTTTTTAATGAAAGGAAAGATCGTATTCCAAGGATGGATAAACATCTCTTTCTCTATAAACACAAAAGATGAAGAAATGAGATTGAAGCGCTTCCAAGATTTAAGTTAAAAATGAAAAAGAACTCACTAGTTTCTAATGGGATGTGTGGATCTGTTTCAAGTCACTATTAGGAATAACTTGCCTAGCTGAGGGCTTATTAGAATCAGGCACTGTTCCCAAACATTCTATTATGTCACCTAATCTCCACGGAACCATGCATGCTGGCTTTCACTTTACTATTCCCATTTTACAGGTCAGGAAATGGAGGCACAGGGTGGTTAAGAAACTTACCCAGATCACACAACTGGTGAATAGTAGGACTGAAATTGTAACCTGGGCTGGCTAGTTCTGCATCCTTGCTCCTGCTTACTCTGCTTACTGTTAGAGGCTAAAATAGAGGTCAGGCCTCCATGGAGAGAGGTTAGTTTAGAAAAGAAAATCCTGGGGCTGGGGTTGTGGCTCAGCGGTAGAGTGCTCGCCTAGCGTGTGCGCGGCCCGAGTTTGATCCTCAGCACCATATACAAATAAAGGCATTGTGTACAACTAAAGCAAATAAATAAATATTAAAAAAAAAAAAAGAAAAGAAAATCCTTGGATATGCTAATAGTCCATCGTTGCTGGGACATCTAGCTCTTCTTCGGTCTTTGATAGTTTGTATGTGTGGCGTGTGTGTCTAGAACTTAAAGCACCCCGGCTTTTTTTCCCTTTTTAATTTTGAGATAATGTCTTGCTATGTTGCGAGGCTGGTCTCCAGCTCCTGGGCTCTGGTGATCCTCCTGCCTCAGCCTCCCGCATAGCTGGGACTACAGGAGCGCACCACTGCACTGGGCTCATTTTTCTGTTTATCCTGGTGCGTTGGCCTACCAGGTCTTGTCTTTCTAATGAGACAGTAAGTTGTTTTGTTGGTTTTGCCTTGGGCTGTCAGGGCATGCACAGTTTCCGCATTCACATGTGTGCGTGTGTTTATAAGACCTGACATAAATCGAATCATATTTAGATATTGTGATTTTACCTCCAGAGTGAAGGAACTAGTGGGGGCCTGAAGAGCCAGCATCTCTTCCCTGTTATTTTTTGCGAGATGACCTTGTTTAGCTTGCCTTGCGGGCAGACGCAGTGGGGTTGCAGCCAGCACAGAATAGGGTCAGCTCGATGCCCGAGCAAGGAAGTTCACATCTGCTCCACGCCGCAGCGCTGGGCTGCAGAGGCCCGGGGCTGGTTCAGGAGAACCAGGGCGGCCTGGCAGGAGCCCCACGAGAGGGTGTGAATGAGTCATTAGACTTCTCAGGTTGACTGAGATGGCTTTTGTAGATTTTCTTTGAATTTCGAGGTGTTATCAGTGTTCACACATTGGGCATAACGGGAAGAAGAGGAGCAATCGTTTTCTTGATAGTGCCTGGACTGCAGCAGGGTGGCGATAAGATCTGGGGTCAGATGTGATTCTGCAAGAATACGCCAGGCAGCACATGTCCCTGTATGCACCAGGGGCCAGTGGCAGGTAGGCCCTCGTGGAAGAACACAGTGTCCCAGGAGGTCATGTCCTCTGACATTAGACACGAGTAAGCCTGGGTGGCTAGTTACCAGCTCAGGGTGTCAGAAGGCACTGAAACTTGTCATGCTTTGAGTTCATAGTCTGAAAAAAGCTCTTGCTTTTTTAACATCCCCACAGTAACCAGATAGATTACTGATGGTTGGTTAAGAGTTCGAGTTCTGGAAGTTCTCTTAGCCTCTTTGGCCTCAGTTTTCTCATCTGTAACATAAATGTAGCAATGGCACGTATCTCCTTGGACAGCATTAGGTGGATGAATACATGTCAAAGGCGTGGACAAAGCCTGGTAGATGGCCAGCATTAACCTTGTGTTTCTATGAAGGCATACTTTTTAATTGATACAACTTCCTATTTCCCAGATGACCCATTTGCTCAAAATAGGTGTTTAGTAAATATGTGTTAAATGTTGAAGGAACTGTAAGAAAGGATTTAGTGAAATACATATACAAGCACCTGTTTTGACTCCTCAGTAACCTGTGATTCAGGCGAAGCTGGATGTTAGGTTTAATCTCTGTGGAGTAATATTTCAAAAGAAGAGGAGTGTTCTGCAATCAAACACCTCTGCAGAGTAGATGGGGATGGAGGTGATGGTTTTACAAGAAGATGACAATTCTTTTGCTTGAGAATGGAGTTGGGAAATGTTATGCAGAAAGGACAGGTAGCAGGGACAGTAACTCTAAGCAGAACCAAGAGAAGGGTCTAATAAAACCTGAAACTTTAAAACTACAAAACACATGTTATTTATGAGTCTACACAAATAAAAAATCTAAAAAACGGGAGTCAACTCTCTAACCCACATTTACCCTCTGGTATTGGTTGTTTTAATAATGACAACTTCAACTTGCAATGAACCAGTTAGTTTAAAAAACAGAAAGAAAATGAAAAGTATAATGTTTTAGGAGCTGGTACAATATGACAAGCATATCTTCATGTAATCATATAAAATTGCCACTTTTGGGGTTAAAAAAAACAGTTGGATATTCTCAATTTCATATAGTCCAATCTTGTAAGAGCCCTAATAAGGAGATAGCTAAGATGGCGCTAGCTGAGAGCCATAAGAGGTGTTTCAGTATTTTCACCTGATATTCATGCATTTATCTAAGAATCTTTCTATGCCCGTGAACACTATGTGACGCACCTGTAAGTTTGAGCTGTTGACACGTGTATACTTGTTAAGGCAAAAAGGATTTAACTGGGTGAGGTTGGCTAGAGGGGGTGGTTGGAGTTGGAGAGGTTGTTGGAGCTGGAGAGAGAAGTTAGAAGAAGCAAGAATAAAGAGCCTATTCATTTCCAGTCTGCTTCCGAATTCTTTCCCGCGGTATCGTTGCTGCAGGCGGCGATAGCTGCAGGCGGCAACACAATCTAATATATTTAAGTTAATTAAATTAAATAAAAACAAAATGCTTTTATTTCCTTGCCTTTTATTGTCTTTTAACCATGATTATCATAACTAAATTGGCCAATTTTATGTCTTAGCCTTCTTGGCCTTTCTGAGTTTCTACATAGTAGGTGCTAAATAAATGTTTTGTTAATTGGGTAACTTTTTTTTTTATTATTATTTTCTCTCAAAAGTTAGACCTAAATTTTGCCACACTATTTATTTCTGGAACTGCCCTTAAAACATAATTAACAAAGTGTTAGCTTCGATTCGGTTTTCAAGATTTAGGTAAATCCTCTCTGTTCCTTGCTTGGCAGCACTGGGAAGCTAATTAATACATTATTAATAAAATGTAGAGGCAAACAAGACTCTCGCTTGCTCGCAAAGCCATGACAAGAATAAATCCAGGTCAGAAATATTTTTGCAATTAAGGGAAAATGTTAGTGTCATAATAAGGAATGTTTGTTTATGTGATACAACTCTGCTCATTAAAACACATTCTAGACTGAAGGACGAGGGGAATGGCAAAGTCAGGGCCGGCTCTTTCTCAGTGGTTCGAATTCCTGAGAGCCCAGTTGGGGCATCTGCAGTGCTCTGCAGTGAACTAAACCTTTTGGGATCCCAGGAATGAAACAATCCATTGTTCTTCATATAAGATCTCATAATAGTTGAGGTTGATTCCAAACTTAGAAGCAAGTAGTAAAATAACTGAACGGGCAGCGCCAAGTGGGTTTCAACTCTGAAAACTAAGAGCTCCTTCTCTGGTGGGAGGAATGGGGACGGTTCAAGGAGGACTGTGACAACACAGGAGTGACAGCACCTCTTTGGGCCTCAGTCTCCCCACATTTGTTAACTACTGTTTAGAGAATGCCCATTCACTATGCCATCTGTCCTTGCAAGGATAAGTGGGATATCACTTGAAATGCCACCCATTTCTTGAGGGTTAGGTTAAAGCCATATCTCCAAAAGGTCGTTTGGGGTCTGGTCGGCCCAGTGCTGTGACAGCAGCCATGTTGCATAAGCAGACTTCTAAGAATACAGAACAGCTTTCATTTTTTAAATAGAAGAACTACAAATCCCACTGTGTTTAGATCCTTCCACAACTTATGTGGGTCCAAAAGAGGGTCTGAGACATCAAGGATTTCAATTTTCCCCTCCATGTCACAGGGTTTTCTTTCCTTTCTTCCTTTTTTTTTTTTTTTTTTTGGCACTGGGGATTGAACTCAGGGGCACTTGACCACATCCCCAGCCCTTTGTGGTATATATATATATATATATATTTTTTTTTTAAATTAATTTATTTGCTTTAGTTGTACACAATGCGTTTATTTGTACGTGGTGCTGAGGATCGAACCCGGGCCGCGCACGTGCTAGGCGAGCGCTGTACCGCTGAGCCACAATCCCAGCCCCTATATATATATATTTTTTGATATTTATTTATTTACTTTAGTTGTACACAATGCAGTGCATTTATGTTTACGTGGTGCTGAGTTTCGAACCCAGGCCGCGAACGTGTGAGGCGAGCGCCCTGCCGCTGAGCCACAACCCCAGCCCCCTTTGTGGTATTTTATTAGAGACAGGGTCTCACTGAGTTGCTAATTGCCTTGCCATTGCTGAGGCTGGCTTTGAACTTGTGATCCTCCTGCCTTAGCCTCCCACGTGCTGGGATTAGAGGCGTGTGCCATCGCGCCCAGCATCATGTCATGGAGTTTTCTTAGGGATTTTTTTTTTTTTTTAAGCCCAGAACATTTACAATTCTGCTCCCTTTGTGCCATCCAGAACATTTACAATTCTGCTCCCTTTGTGCCATCTGGGGAGATCCCAGCCCCAGCGGACCAGCTCAACTACAGCAGGAGATGCTGATTACATTTTAGAATGGTTAGGGCAAGAACTGTTCCAAACACACCTGAGGTAATAGCTAGTTACACAGCCAGGAGGTCAGCAGTTCAATCAAAGAGAGAAAAGAGAAATTAGCATGTCTTAAGGATGAGTTCCAGTGGTTTTGTACAACAGCCCTTATTTAAGTCCACAAGATAGCTATTTCCCTTTTCAATCACTGCAAGCCCTGATTTCAGGAGCAGCTCTGAGAACAAGAAGCTTCTGGCAGGTGAAGGGCGGAAGCCTGTTGTTGGGGAAGTTGGCTGCAGTTATGGGGTGGGGTCTGTGCTGGGGACTGCAGCACACGAAGTTATTGAGGGGTGCCCTCAGACCACGATGAAAGAGCAGAAGTGAAGCTCAGGAGCTGGGCATGGGCAGGAGCCCTGGGCTAGTCCTTGTTACAGCCTTCATCCTCAAGGACAATAAATCCCTCACACGAATGTGGATCACACTGTCACCAACACAGTTACAATCTGCTCTCCACAGTACAGTTTCCTGTATACTGTCTGATCTTTTCCCCCAACTTTCCATAAAAAAAAAAAAAGATTTCTATTGAATACATAAGAGAAGCAATTTGAGACAATACCACTTGCTTGCTGTTTTACATGACTAAAGTTATCTTTTGTTTACAAGGGTATGACCTTTTAAAAAACATTTATTGAACACCTATTATGTACTTGACAATTCTTCTGTGGTTAATTGTTTTAAAGATTATTCCTCAAAAAGCCACCTGGAAAAAAAATCATTTCCACTTTGCTAAAGTATTAAAATAATAAAGCAGCTCAAGGATTTTTTTTTTTAATATGCTAAAAAGTAGTTTTCCTCTTCTAAGAGCCTCACAGTCTGTGCAAGTTCTTTTTGATACGGATGCTGTGAAGCTGCATGGTGTGAAACAGTCTAAGAACTCACGTTTCACCGGCACCGTATTTAGACGATAAAGTCCAAATCAGCTGGGAAGTGAAGGATGACTCCTATGGTTCAAACTATAGGAAAACTTTTAGACTGAAAATCAAGTTATAATGAAACTTATTCAACTCTACCTTTTAGATATGATGGGGTCTCTTGTGTTCATTTAAAAAAAGAAAATGTTTCAAATGCACAGAAAAGTGCAGAGGAAAATAATAAACCCATCACTAGGGATTTTTATGAGTCTATTTAGTAGGCCCCGTTCCATGTCAGAGAGGTCTTGCAAATGCTTATGAAAGGACTTTTCCAAATCTGAGGCCAGCCTCTGGGACAAGCCTTCTGTAGGACACTTGGTCTGGAGTATTCTCTCCTTTTTCTTCTGACCACTCTAGTTTGAGTTGTTGTTTCCATTTACTTCCATTCATGCTGGTGCAGGAAGCCGGCAGGTGCTCAGACTGCCCTGCCCTGCGCCTCAGGGGTTCATAGTCATTCAGGAGAACAAAACCCACAGAAATAATTCTAACATAAGATGGACATGTGTGCCTGGGGAAAAGAAATTTCTCTTGTCTGGGGAAGAGGGTGTGGGTTTGAGCTATGGGTATGGGTTTGAGGCTAGCCCTTGAAGGTTGGCTTGGAGTTTGGAAGGTGACCCGAGCAATGCCAGGTTGGAGCAAGAGTAAAGGTCTTTGTTCCAGCAGACACTGTCCTCAGAACAGTGCTGAGTGAGCGAGTTTAGGCTGTAAAGTATGTTGAGAAGCCTCAGCTTGTGGAGGAAAGGGTGAATGCCCCAAATTTTCTAATTTTCTATTTCAACTGTGTTAATGAATTTTTATATATCATCCAGCTGCCTTTTAAACCCTAAAGTCATATAATAGTCACAACTTACTTTTGGAGAGTATGTTGCAGTTTATGAATTGCTTTTTCATACCCGTTATTACATTTGCTCCGTGTGACACGATGGGGCTCGTCTCCACAGCGATTTCCTTTAAAAGTAACTGCTGGCTACAGAAGCTTCTCGCCGCCTTATTGTGTTAGAAGCACGAGACAGGATAAAATCAGCAACTGGGAAGAAATGAAAGGAGAAGGCCCCGATATAGACAGAGATGCAGGGTTCCAGGAGGACAATGGGATGGTGGCTTTGGAAATTGAGAGGGATGCAGAACAAAGAGACAAATGTGCAGTGGAAGGGAGACCCGGGGTGATGCGGTGGTGCGTAGCGGGGCGCATACAGCAAGCGCAGAGTCAGTGCCTGTTCTGGCTCAGTGGGGCTGGGTGCCTAACATGAACGGTGCCGTGTGTAACACAAGTCGGAAAATTCAGAACATGCGCATAGAAAAAGAAATGATTTTTTGAAACAATGTTGGGGAGCAAAGAACCAGTTCGGGAGCTAGGAAGGGAGGGTTGTCCCTCTTATTTGACATAGCTGTCTTCTCTCTCATTCTATAGCACCCCATCTCCTGTATTATTAACAGATAATTTTTCACAGCACTTCCTAAAGTGTTACACCTTGGCAACTACTTTCCAGAAGGGAACACGACCAGGACACCATTGTTGTTGCAATGTAGTTGGAATAAACATTACTGATGTCGGCAGCATCAACATATCTATTTAGGCTGCCGCGAGTCAGTTTACTTTCCTGCTTAGAGACATGATGTGAAATGAAATTAATCCACTTGCAGCAAAGAGAGTTCAGTTGAATAAATCCCTTTGCAACTCATTTGAAACAAAATCCACATAAAGCGCCTTCTCTGGAACTGAACAAATGCATTTATCGCAGTTTTATTTACAGCTAAATTTACATCAGAGCTATTTCAGATGGTAGTGTACCCTTTTGTCCTTAGGTGAGGGTCACAGTGAAAACATTTGCTGGACAACCAAAATGTTTCAATGGAACTTAGCCTTAGGACTAATGCTTTGACCAGCCTGTAAACCTGCCCAAGATTGGCAACTCCTTGGAGAAAGAAGAAAGAGACTAATAAAACCACCAAAGCTGTGACTATTTTTTTGTGTTCTCCCTTCTTTGCTTTTCCTGGTTGAAGAGCAGTCTGCACACAGAATACATTTAATAAATACATTTTGGTGGTAATTAAGCAGGCAAGACTCAGAGCGGGTCCAGAGGAGAACAGAGAGATGAAAAAGGGTGGAGAGACTCTCGGGGGGACATGGCTGCAGCGTAGATTCTGCAGCCGGGAAGAGAGAAGATCGATCTTGGCAGTGGCGGAGGGCGCGTGGCATTGTGGACAGTAAGGCAGTGTGCTGCGTGCAGGGGGAAGGAAGGCCAGCTTGTGGCCCAACGAGGGGGTGTGGGGTCAGGGGTGGGGGAGCAGTTTTGACTTAGATGGATTATAAGTCACCAATGGGTCCTTAAGAAATCTTTCTCTGGACATTTTGAAGTTGAAAAGTAGATAATCTTTTGGAAATGATTTAGGTGCCCTGCAGGAGAGAAATGACCTGGAGGACCCCCCAAGTTCTATTCCACTCCTTGTCCTATGGTTTTGCAATAGCCAGGGTCTTGCTTCTTGTCCACCTTTCTCCATAGCTAGAAGCACTTGACTGCTTCTTGCCAGCCAAGCGTGCTGTAGACTCAGCACTAAGCCTTTTCTCGGTTGGGAGGGATTTAAGAAGCTCATTGGAGCTGACTTAGCTGACCCTGCATCAGGTCACCCCCTGCTGCTGGTCTGGCTCGAAGGCGTCCCAGTTCTAGCAAGTGGGATTTTGCCTTGTTCCTAACTCACTTCTGAGTGGATTTACCTGAAATCTGTCTGTCGTGGTGTTCTCCTATGCTAATACTCAAAATGTTTTCTGGATTTGGGGGTTTTACGTGATTTTGAGATCATAACTAGTATCACTTGAGGAGAGAAAGCTTCTTCTCTGCCTCTCCAGGCCACATCTCCCCACAGCCCTCCTATGCTTCACCCCTGGTGCCAAGCCCTGGACCCCAGCCCTGTTACTATGCTGACTGTGCACAGGGCTGCGGGAGAATTCCCCACTCCCTGTCCCCAGACTCCTGCCACTGACACTTGCTTTGTTCTTTGCTGGCTATATCATACCATGCCCCATGGCTCCTACAGTATTCTAGCTTTTTATAATTGCACATTGGAGTCTTTCTCCATAAACCACATACGTCTACAACGGTATTTCTCAGCCTCCACACCTTGAGATTCAGGGATAGTAAAGTTTTTGTTGTGTGGGGGCCATCTGGACTCTACCCACCCTCAAGTTATGATGACTCAAAGTGTTTTCTGGCATTGCCAAATGTCCCACATGGGATTGGGGTGGGGTGGTGGAGAAAACTTTTCTCTGCTCTACAAGGACCCAGGAAGGCAAGAGTACTTTAAAGCTAGTTATATATACTTTGAGAAAGAACTGGATGTATAGTGAATTTTTTTTTTTTTTTTTTTTTTTTTTGTGGCATTGGGAATTGAACCCACTCTACCATTGAGCTACTTATTTTTCATTTTGAGACAGGATCTCACGAAGTTGCTGAGGGCCTAAATTGCTGAGGCTGGCCTTGAATTGTGATACTTGTGCTTCAGCCTCCCAAAGTCACTGGGATTACAAATCTGAACTAACAACTATACGCTCTTACCAAAAACCACGTGGGATTGTATGTTTTGTATTAGAACACAAGGTAATTGATGGGTAAAATGGAATGAAATCCCTTCACTCTAGACCAGTTCTTCCCAGGCTTTATTGTATACAAGAATCACCAGGAAAATATTTTTAAAAATCAAGTTTTGAGTCAGGAGGTTTGAGGAATAGTCTGAGAATTATTCCTTCCTTCCTACCTTCCTTCTATTTTTTGGTGCATTGGTGGATACTTTACTTGAGGTCCTCATTTCTAATAGGCTCCCAGGAGAGGAGATGCCAATGCTACTGGTCCTGGGATCACATTTCTCATATCAATGATGGAGGCCGAGGTACCAATCATGGGTGACAGGTGGGAGAGGGGCCTTTGGATTCCATAATTACAAGATCACAAGAGCAACATTAAAATATGAATTAGAATGACAGACTACAAAAATATGGATGTTCCTGAACCTTTCTGAAATGAATAAGACTGTTTACAGGGACATGTTTAGAAATATGACATTTCTATTAGCTCTATAAATATGTATATTTATAATTATACAGTTACCTGTGAGCTTTCTGTTTTAGCCAGGGATGAAGATTTACATTTACAAAAGTCTGGTAGGATCCTAAATTTCAAAGTCTTTTCCTTTGTTACTAATAGAAGATGATAGTAGGGTTAGGGTAGGGTTGGGTGGTAGAGGGTTTGGAGAGAAGAGAATTACTTAAAAATTATTTTTTTCTGTAGTATAGTTTGTTTTCTTGCTTAAGAATATTGCTATTTAATCCTCATGTTGATCCATCACCACCCCCATTTCCTTATTAACCTGGAATGGATATAATCCTTATAGATGTGTTGGAGACTCTCTAGGAACTTGGCAAATCCATAAGAGTGTGTGGGTTTTTATGCATTTGGCTAATTTCTAATTCACATGCACTTATACAATTCAAGAGTCACTTCCAATGGGTCTTGCAAAGAAGAAATGCCTTGTGGCATTTACTTGAATTATGAATAATTTCATGCAAAAATTATATTAACATCACAGGATATTACTACAACCCCAAATCAGATAACCCAGTTATATCTTTAAAATAGTTGCATAAATGACTGCCCATTAACTGTAATGTGTAGTGATAAGGATAATCACGTTTTTCAAAGCTGTTGAGAATCTGAAACAAACTTTTCCTTTTCTGATATAATAACTGCCAATGAGTAACATTTGCTTAGGGTTTTGCAGACATCTGACTCATTGTTGCATATCCTTGGGAAGGAAATTGGCATTCACATTTGTTCCTATTTTACAGTTAGGAAGGTTGAAGTCTGTTACTTTGTCTAAAAATGCGGATTTGTCCAGAGTTGGAGATTTATGGAGGGGAAGGGGAGAATAAGGGGGGTTCTGAAGCTTTTGAGGCCAGGATCCAGTGTGAGATTAGCTATGCTGCTACACCAGGAGAAAAGTACTCTCCTGCCAGAAAGGAGAGCAAATGTACTAGCTCTGGAATATTTTGACAGGTTGGTATCAATACAATCAAGTGTAATAGGGATAAATGTCACTACATTTAAACCTCTGTGCCTAGAATTTTTTTTCCCCCTTACATTAACAGCATAAATACAGAATAAGAAAATTTGGCTTAAAAGAGTAGCGCATGAGAACCCCTAGGGTTTGTTGACCACAATTTCAGTATGAGTCAGCAGTGTGACATAAATGCCAAAAAGGCTATTGCAATTGTGGACCATATTAATAGAAGCATAGGGTATAGATCAAGGGAGGCAGGAACCCCATGGTGTTCTGCATTGTCAGGCCACTCCTGGGGAGGTTTGTTCCATTCTGGGCACCACAATTGAGGTGGAGGTGAGTACTCCATCAGAGGTGAGTACTTAAAAGGATGGCGGCATGCAAAACCACACAAGAGGAGTGGCTAAAAGAACCAAGAATTTTTATGCTTGAAAAAGAAGACTTTAGGGACATGTCTAGAAGTGGGTAGAGCAGCATATCTGGGAAGAGAACCTGAGGTACAGTTTAATTTTGGGTCCCCTGGGGGGGGAAATTTCATGAGGGGCTTCTTTGTTTGCAAAATAAAACTTTTCAGTGAATGAATAAGACCCTATTCCTCCCACGATTTCCTTGAGGTATAAAAAATTTGTGGATGCATTTGTGCCTCTTTGCCTACACCTTCCTCTCCACCCACAGGTGCACCTCCTCCAAGAAGACCTCTCTAAAAACCCCCAACTCCAGCCACTTACTGTCATCTCCTGTCGTGAGTTTTGTATTACAGTAGCATTTTCCTTTGTTTGTCCTAGTTTCCCAAGGGATGTTAGTTCCTTAGGGACAAGGACTCTATTATGTTTTTGTATTTATTATCCTCAATGTTCTCAGTACATCTGGGTACCCATCAGTTAGGGATTGAGGGAATTTCTGCAGACGATAGCTAAAAGATGAATTAAAGTAACCAGACAGGTAATTTTTTATAGCATCTACATGACAAAGCATCACAGCATACTCTCTTGATGATAATAATACTGAATTGACCCTTCACATTATGAAATAATATGAGCTGACAAAGTTGATTGGATAGTCAATCTTACTTTCTTACATCTTCATTTTACCATGGAAGCTTCCTGTCTGTGCTGGAGAAAGAGAAAATCTACTGGCTACAAGTTTCATGTCTCTTATTCCAGGGCATTGGGAATTTCTCTCCAGCCAAGAGAGACCCATACCCTCTCTTTGTTTATTTGGAGATTTACAGCACACAAAGTGTTAAGTCACAATATCACACAGTCAGTCCCTGGTTCATAAAGTGAATTGTAGTCTATTCAAAAAAAATATTAGGGTTGGGAGTATAGCATGCATAAGGCCTGGGGTTTGATCCCAGCACTGAAAAAAAAAAATCTAGAAAATAAAAATTCTACAAAATGAGTTTGCTTAAATAAGGAAGAACTATGATATGAATCTTAAAAGTGAGATACTGCATATTTACATTACATCAAAAATAAACAAATTGGGGTACCAATGCATGAATATTCTAAGTCCTTTGTACTGGGGGTCAAAGAATGGTATCACTTTGCTCAAGGACATAGGAGTGCGTAGGCTGCACTGAGCTATCTGTGGGGCGGAGGGTGGAACACGGAAGAGAGGAGCTTGGTTCCCGCGCCACCGCGGCCATCACTGCACAGTATTGCCTCCCACAGCGGAGGACCTGACACGCTACGCAGCAAATTATACACTTATCTGTAAGAAGTGGATATGACCCCACTTGTCAGCCTGAAATCCATTTAATAAAATTAAAAAGCAAGAGACTGAGAAGCAGAGCCCCAATTTCCTATCATCAGCTGTTAATCACAAATGGAGAAGGTCAGTCTGTCCAGCCCTGAACAGTCCAAAAGTCAAGGAGGAGAGGTGGCTGTGTCCTGTCTCAGTCTCAGGCGTCCGTGTGCAGAGCTGCACTCTCTCTCAGGAGTCTCCCACCACCAAGCCCATTGCAGCGACATTTATTAAGGATATAACTCTTAACAATGAAAAATCAGGTAGAAGGCCTGGTGTCCTTCAAAAGGAATAACCTCCTCAGAAGGACAGGGTCTACCAACCTTAATAAGTCCATCAGCATCATTTATTTCCATGTGACACTCTGAACTGCCCTCGCAGGGTAATGACAGCCTATGGTATGTCTGCCCAACGCACAGCACAGAGGCAGAAGACAGCTGCTGTGAAATAGCTCTGCAGCCAGTGGGGTGGCCAGCAGAGTGACACACAAGCCACCCACAAAAGCACCATTGATATATATGGCTTCTAATAGGATTTGGAACCTGCAAAGGAATCCACCAAGATCTGGATGCCAGCTCTTGTGACCTTCAGGAAAAGGGCAAAGGGTCTCACGATCCATGGCAGAAAAAGTCGTTTCCCTCTGCTCTTAGTGGGTTAGGAAGACTTCAACAGAAAACCAAAGACTTCAGAGAACATGCCTGACCTTTCACTTGACCGAGGAAACTGAGGCCAAGGAAGTCAGGCGGTTTGTTCAAGGTCACGTAGGTAGTTCTTGGTAGAGCCAGAATTCAGATTTGCAGAAGCCCTGTCACGGGTTCCTGTGATTCAAGAATGCTGTTCCCAGAGCTGTGTGGGGTGAGGGGCCTGAGCCGCAACCCAGCAGCCCTGGGCCACAGCCCAGCAGCCCTGGGCCAAGTCCTGGCAGACTTCAGCAATATGACCTTGAACAAGTCACTTAAACTTGTCAAGCTTTGGTTTTATCCACTCTGCAAAATGAGAGGTAAATATGTGATCTGTCTACCTCAACGACCATAGTTGGATCAAAGGAGATAGTGTGTGAAAACCCATTCTGAGACTCTATGGGTTCAGTGTGAAGTTACTGTAGATAAAGCCATTTTCCCTATTGAACATATGTAGATGGACACCTGGGAAATTTGAGGAACAATTGCTGAGGATGAAGCTAGGCACAGGGGCTCCCCACCCCCAGGGTCAGTTTCCATAGCTTTTATTGGCTTCTCAAACATGTCCGTGACACTCTCCTTCCCTCACCTCCCACCCCCAGCCACCTCCAGCGGGAACCATGTGTGGATGATATCAGAATACAGACCATCAACTTGGAAGGGATTCAAATTTGACAAATTTCTTAGATTTAATGGATGGTTGAGATCCTCCTGCTGGCCCTACTGATTCTATAATCCGTATTTTTAGAACAAATCTCTTTGGGGGAGGAGAGCTTTTTCAGCTATCTGACTTTATATTTTGTTCCCTAAAGGGCTAAAATCTATGACCTATAAAATGATGGATAGAAACTTTAAATTACAAATCAACCAGACCATTTCCCCCTACTTGTGTACTAATAACATTTCCTAGTTATTTAGAGAGATTTTTCGTTAAAATCATATTTAACCAGAGAACTATCTACCTATTATTTACTGAGTTCCTACAGAGTTCTCAGTGGTTTCTTTCCACTATTTTCCCATAAAGCACTAGACAAAAGACACGAGTCGTAAACCATTTGTAGGCCCACACATCCAGCCCTGCGGCACTCAAAGGCTGAGGGGTGTAGAGAAAAACAAATGAGAAAGTATTATTCATGACCAATTGATCAATTAGGCTGTTTTTCATTAAAAAACATAAAAAGGCAGAACCAATTTAGGATGACTGTGTTTGAAATGCATAAAAACATTATTAATGCTGGATTTTCTTTCCCTCGCTTATTTTTAGTTCTCTTTAGAAAATTATACTTGAGAGCTTTCTGTAATAGCAATTTAAGGAGTGGATTAGACTTGGCACAGCACTGGAACCCTTTTGTCATGCTAACGAAGGGGCAAGGACCAGCATCTCCTTTGTAAGGCTCTTTCTGGATACAGCTGTGTGTTTCAGAAGCCACAGACTGACTTAGGGGATACTTGAGTGTAGGAGATAACCAGCCAGGAAGTCACCTGCTAACAACACCCATCCATCCTCCCATGAGAAACCCAGCACCTTCTTCCATAAATCTGACAAGGCTTATACTCTGGTGTTTTAGTTGTAAAATCTTCTATAGTACAGGAATATGAAAAATGACCATGATTTTTTTCCCCCATCCTGACTCTATCAAAATATCATCCTTTGCCCCGAGGCTCTGAAGCCTCATAACTCCCCTCTTGTATTATTCCTTTCAGATTGTTTTTCTTCCAACGACTTCCTCTTCCTGGATCTCTACTTCTATTTTATGTTTGAAGTTTCTTATATGGGCCTTAAGCTATGTAAATGCAATAAGTATACTTATCATGCTTAATAGAATGCTATTCTTATTCAGATGAAGGCAATCTAGAATGTTTTGGTAGCAATGCCTCAGATTTTCAATAATTTCAAACCTGGGAATGTGCATGTGTGTGTGTGTGTGTGTGTGTGTGTGAGAGAGGGGGGGGGGATGTGGGGGAGTGATGGGAGGAGGGGGTACGGGGGAGGAGGGGGTGTGTGTGTTGGGGGGGCCATATTGCTGATTTCCATTTAGTTCCATTTGCATGGGTCCTCATACCACACACCAGGTTTCAGAGAGAATGCTCTGGAATCAGATTGCCTGGGTTCAGATCTTGGCTCTACCCATCTACTATACTAGTTCAGGAAACCTGCGCCAGGTTGTTGACCTCTTTGTATCTCAGTTTTCTCATTTGTGAAAGAAGGCTAATAGAAGTACTGTCTTTGTTGCTCCAGGAGGAGAAGTAAACAAATTAATACCTGCAAAGTGTTAGATCAATGCGTGGCTAATAATTATGATAATGATAATGATAACAACAACACATTGTGTTGGGAAACTGTATATATTATTTCTTCTTCAAAACAATCCTATGAGATAGATATCACCATTACTCTCATTTTATAGCTTAAGAAAACTAAACACAGATTGAAACTTGTCCAGTTCACTGGGTAAGTGTTGGCTTGGGCTCAAACTCGGGCTGTGTGACTCGGCGGCTAGTGCTCAGTCAGTGTTACTTATCATTCCTATTATTAACCATTTGCATTTTTTGTACTCCATAAATGCTTATAGCTGCAGCTGCTGCTGCTAATGATGAATTTCTGTTTTATCCCTCTCAAGTGTTTAAAAATATGTATGTGACCACCAATGGAATAATTGATTTAGACAAAGGATTATCACCTAAAATCATTGGGTGTGTGTTTTTTGGGAAATGGGATATTACCAGAGTGCCAAAGTGCCGCCCCTCTGTTTACCTGCTGATTGCAAAAGTACCTTTACAATGAGAGATCATTGCCTTGAGCACTCATTGCCTTGAGCCATGATCAAACTTGGCACCATGGCTAGGGCGACAACCTGGCATCGTATGCCTCCTGGGAGGACACAATATGGAGCACCCTGTGGCACCTTGTAAAGAATGTTCAACCAAAACCTAGTTGTGTTTTCAGTCCTGTTTTGGAGTTTTTCATAAAATAAAAGGGGTATTAACCGTGCAGCAACAATCAATGCAGAATGTCGGCATTCTGCCAGGTAACTTGCCTAACAGTTAAAAAAAAAAAAAAAAAAATCCAGTGCCGAATAATGAGATATAAAACCAAATAGCAAAATATATTTTTTACTTCTAAAAATTGGATCCCAGCTGGGTGCAGGGATGCACGCCTATAATCCCAGCAGCTCGGGAGGCTGAGACAGGAGGATCTTGAGTTCAAAGCCAGCCTCAACAACTTAGTGAAGTGCTAAGCAACTCAGTGAGACTCTGTCTCTAAATAAAACACAAAAAATAGGGCTGGTTGGGTGCCCCTGAGTTCAATCCCCGGTACTCCAAAAAAAAAAAAAAAAAAATTTTTTTTTATCCTTTTTTTTTTTTTTTTTTTTTTAAATGTTTAAGAGACATTTGGGGGACAAATGGGGAAAATTAAACGTGGTCTAGCTATTAGATGATATTAAGAAATTACTATTCACTGTCTTAGGTGTAATGATGGTATTTGGATTACATAGAAATTTGTCCTTATTCTTAGATGTGCATGGATTATTTAGGAATGAAGTCATTTTACCTGTGACTTACATTGTGTTTTTAATAGTGGATGCTTTTGGACAGTGGATCACTTTTAAATTATTCTATAAACATTCAGAAAGAAATACATAGAGATGGAGCAAAACTTTAGCAGATATTGAACCTAAGTGATAAGTAGAGAGGTATTCAATGTACTAATATTCCAACTTTTCTTCAAATTTGGACATTTTATTTACTTTTTAAGATAAATATCTTACACCTTTGGAGAAGAAGACTTTTACCATCAAGTTCTTTGCCATAGTTACTTTTAATTCTCTGAAATTTTTGTCTATAAATGCATACTTTAAAAAACTACTTTAAAAATTATTTACTGAGGGGCTGGGGTTATGGCTCAGCGGCAGAGCGCTCGCCTCGCATGTGCGCGGCCCGGGTTCGATCCCTAGCACCATGTAAACATAAATGCATTGCATTGTGTACAACTAAAGTAAATAAATAAATATTTTTTAAAAATTATTTACTGAGCTGGGAAAGGTGGCATGTGCCTGTAATCCCAGCAACTCAGGAGGCTGAGGCATGAGGATCGCAAGTTCAAAGCCAACCTCAGCAACTCTGCAAGGCCCTAAGCAACTTAATGGGACCTTGTCTCAAAATAAAGAATAAAAAGGGCTGGGCCATCCCACTCCTGGGTCTATTCCCAAAGGACCTAAAAACAGCATATTACAGTGACACAGCTATCTCAATGTTTGTAGCTGCACAATTCACAATAGCTAGGTTGTGGAACCAACCTAGATGTCCCTCAGTAAATGAGTGGATTAAGAAAATGTGGTATATACGCACAATGGAATTTTACTCAGCAATAAAAGAAAACAAATTAATGGCATTTGCAGGTAAATGGATGAAGTTGGAAGACATAATGCTAAGTGAAGTTAGTCAGTCTCAAAAATCCAAGTACCAAATGTTCTCTCTTATATAAGGAGGCTATTTCAAAGTATAGTTGGATGGGGGTACATAGGAGGATTAGAGGAATACTAGAATGGTCAAGGGAAGGGAGGGTAAGGGAGGGAGCAAGAGGGGAGGGAGGGGGAGAAAAAAAAAAAGGTGTTTGAATGAGACGGATATCATTTTCCTTAATGCATGATTGAAGACCTGAATTGTACGAATATACTTTGTATACAAACAGTTGTATGTAAAAAGATACTAAATATATGCACTATGAGTTGTACATATTAAAAATTATAAAAATAAAATTAAAAAAAAAAAAAGAACACCAAGTTGAAAAGTCCTTGGAATCCTTCTGTAGCAGAGACCATTAAGGAAGCACTAATAAAATATCAGATTTTGAAAAAAAAAAAAAAAAAAAAGGGCTGGGGATGTGGGTCAGTGGTTAAGTGCCCCTGGGTTCAATCCCTGGTACCAAAAAGAAAAAGATTGTTTACTGAATTCCTATTGGCTCAACTTTATTGAAACCTAATATTAACATTGTTGAAGAAAACTCAGTTCCTAACACAAAGCATGGCATATAGTACTGGTACATAGCTAATAGCTCAATAAATGTTGTTAAATGTTTGTTAAATGAGGCTATACTTTACTGAGAATGGTCAAGTGGTACAAGACAAAAAGAAATAATAATAATAAGAGGAATGAAAGGAGAGACCATGAGGCCGAGTTGCTCCTTAACGGATCAAGAGACGCTGGGTGAGACTCCAGATGGACAAAATGGTGGCCAAACTCCCCCAATCATTGGTTCAAATAACTAAGCTCATGAAGATTCTTGAACAAGTTTCAAGTTTGTCTTAGGAGCATGATCACGAACAGTCTGATCTAGGGTTAATCCAGCAACTGCTGTTACTTATTTAAGAAAACCTGATGGAATCACACTTAATGACATATTTTTGAACAATGGCAGACTTTTCTTGACCCAGGAAAAGAGTCAAGTTCTGCTCAAATTCAGCCATGAGCCCTTTGAGTCTCCAACACCAGCAGGTTGTTATTCTCTGGGAATCAATAAGTATGTGGAATTAGGATCACTTTCCGCTTTCCCAGAAGGCAATGGTTCCAGAAAAGGTGGTCTCAGCCAGTGAGTGAGATGGATTTTGTGTAAGAGATGGGAAGAAAGTGATCAAGATTCAAAGAAATAATAATGATGTCATCTTGCCTTTTTCCTGAAGTACTCTGTGTCTATGTTAACTCATTTATTCTTACACCACTCCTATGAGGTAGAGGTAGAACCATTGAAATAAAAAAGAAAGGGGACTTTCACGAGGGCCTAAGATGTGGAATATATTCAAAGGGATAATATATTAGCAGAGATATTTATTCATATTAAACAGATCAATCACCTCCTGTTCTGCTCAGTAAAATCATTTTCAAAAAGACAAAAGCTATTACAATTTAGGGAAAATAAGATTATAATTTACTATATAGGAGACACTCAAAGTTGACTCTAAAGGGTAGTTTTAGTCAATGATATAGAGCCAACTCTATTTTACAAAAAGAACAAAAAATTCTCCAAAAAAGTACAAATTACAATTTTAAAAAATTTGAAATTTAAATGCACTTACATGGTTCTTTATTTACATTTTTTTTAATAGTGGATGATTTAGGACAGAGAATCACTTTGAAATTATTCTATAAACACAAAGTTTTATATATACAATATCTAGTTATTAAAGGAAAGCATTTTAAACTAAATGTTCTTTTTGAAAACAAAAATAAGAAAAGAAAGAGATGCAATAAAAAACTTTTAGGGGCTGGGGTTGTGGCTCAGTGGTAGAGCGCTTGCCCAGCATGTGCGTGGCCCAGGTTCGATCTTCAGCACCATGTAAAAATAAAGGCATTGTGTACAACTAAGGCAAATAAATAAATATTAAAAAAAAAGAACTTTTAGGAAAACTGTAGTTGCAAAGAACAAAGGATTCTTTGACCCGAAGTTTCCTATCCTAGGATAATATTTGCATATAAAATTTTTTCATTGAATTTTTCGATCCTAACACCTTCCCTTTAATTTATCTAGTGATTGTGTGTTTTCAATAAAGTACAAATAAGTTACATACATTTTATTTGAGCCGAATTCAAAGGCCTAATTCAAAAGCATATAAATACAATAACTTTTAAGTTAGCGAAGTCTTTGGAATATCTTCCCACGTTCAGAACAGTTGAGGACAAAGAGCTTAAAGGAGCTATCTTTAAAATGGACACCTAAATTGGAGACAGTCAGAATAGCTTAACTATTTTAATAAAGAGACAAAGATAGACAATACTCTCTCAAAATATATTTCAATGGAAAGTTTTCTTTTTGTAAAGAAACCCAAACTGGAGTTCTTTGTAAAGGGAACACACGTACTGACAACTGGTGACTTGAGCACATACAGAAACCCTGCCCTTGGAGTCTGGGGTTCTTTCATTGCTGCTCAGCCCTCTACCACCTCCTGCTCCCCAATTTGGATTCAATGCTGACTACGGCGAAGTGGAATTTGACTTGTGTGACCCCAGCATTGGAAATCTTTCTCTCAGATGGCTCTGAAGCCAATTAGTGGAGGTTTTTGTTCTGGGCTGAGTGAAGACCAAGTCTTCCCTGGTGCATCTGATAGAAGTCAAGTCCTGGCACCACAAACATTGCTACTGCAAAAGACTTAGAGAACTTAGCTGATTGACTAAAATATTAAAAGCAATACAGAGAGTGCCTGGGATTCATTTTAATTAGATTTGAGTAGGGGAGAACATTCTATAAGTCATAAAATGGCTCAAGATTTCTATAAGATGCATTTCGATGTCGTATAATGACATACCTTTTGGAAGAGGAGAGGTTGAGTTTATGTCTTGGCTTTGACACTGCGTTATTAGAATCCTCTCTTGCAAGCAGGAAGATGAATTCAAACATCAAAACTTCTGCATTTCAGAGTACAAATCCACCTTGCGCCGTCTTCCAAGTACCACAGAGAAGGGTGCAGGCTTACAGATCCATCAACACCGTCTCCTCTCTCCTCCAAACTACCCCCAGTCCGCCCTGCAGTCTATAGGCAAACCACACAGGAACTAGCAGATACCCGGCTGCAGGGAGTTGGGTGTGTGAGCCTTAGATTATGTGGTTTTGTTTTCTTGCTGCCAGAGTTGAACTAAAATGCAGGAGGTTCACCGAAACACTTTTGCTTCTTTATGATTGGTTTCAATTTTAACAACATCTCCTCTGAATACTCATGTTCACATAGGAAAATTTCTAACCCTGGACATGGTCCATCAGCAAGCTGCTGTTTGCCTTTAAGGAAAATCCTCATTTTCTAAGAGGAGGTCCATGCATCCAAAGAAGCAGGAAAGCTGAGGGGAAACACTTGAAATCAGCCTTGATTAAGCACAGTGGCAAAATCTCAGAGAAAATGCGGACTCAGCCCATAACATTACTCCCCAGCTCATACTATGACTCCTGACTAAAAAAGCTATGAGTCAGGTTTGCCACAATCCATGCAGTCTGGCATTAGCAAGGATTGTCCTTAAGATTTCTGGACTTGATTCTAGAGCAGGTTGGACTGAGGCCTTCTGGGATTTTAAGAACCACTCACTGACTTAGCGTTTTGTCACCTTTGACTTCCTCAACTCTTACCTTCAAATTTACAACTCACCCTCCCCCATACCAACTGCCACCTGAGAAGGCCTCTTCCTTTCTCTGTTCATGCTACAAAAGGGATTGTCAATGTGCATCTTGTGCATAAAATTAGACACGATGCTATTTGCTTAGCGGCGCCCTTCAGAGTTTGGAGGCTGGACCCAAGATGAAGAGGGAAATACCATCTCAAGGGATGTTTCCAGCATTAATCTCTGGAATCCCAAGAAGGATGGAGGGTTTCATATAAAACTCAATTGGGGGCTCTAAAATTTAAATGTATTCTGCATTTTGAGGTGCCATCCTTTTATATCTCTATGACCCTCTATACATAAACTGGGCTCAATATTTACTTTTTTCTTTGTTCTTTTTAATTATACATGACAGTAGAATGGATTTTGACATATCATACTTACATGGAGAATAAATTCCCATTCTTGTGGTTGATGGGGAGCTACACTGGTCATGTATTCATACATGAACATAGGAAAGTTATGTCTGATTCATTCTACTGTCTTTCCCATTCCCATCCTCAACTCCTTCCCCCATTCCCCAATCAAGATTTACATTTTTTAAGACCCTTTTCCTTGGTCATAACTGCTCAATACTTATTGAAATAGAAAAGAAGGAATCTGGTACAATCAATAAAGTACTTTGGTTAGAGTAGGTGCTCAATAAATATAGAGTTAGTTAAAGGAATCAGTTTGGGGCTGGGGTTGTGGCTCAGTGGTAGAGCACTTGCCTAGCATGTGTGAGGCTCTGGGTTTAGTCCTCCGCACCACATAACAATAAATGATTAAAATGAAGCTATTAAGAAAAGATAGTCTGAAAAACATTAAAAAAGGAAGCAATTTGTCACTCCTAAATCCTTTATAATGGGTTTTCTTTTTATTAATGCAGGTTTGTCTGATTTTCTTAAATCCAAGTTACATCTAAATGGGATACCCACTATTCCTGCATGTTATAAAGACAGACATTTTAAAGAAAAAAAAAACTACTTGCAGATTTTAAAACAATAACATCGCATCATTGGTCTCCATATTCTTCAGCCTTCATGATCTAAGGACATTTTTAGGTCCCATCATTATATTGAGCTCCACTGCCAAGTTTCCAAACGCTGAAATCCTCTGGCCACATCTTTGTTCTTCAGTAGTGCCCAAGTCAGTCGTTTGAAGTGTTAAGCAGTGAATCCCTAAACTTCCATGGCTGACAAGTGGAAAGGAAGGGAAAATGTTTAATTGCTGCCATGCAGAAAGTATCAGGGTGTTTTCAGCTCATACCCCTCCTAGGGGAAGCTAATTTTTTCACAGGGTGCTGTCCCCTGCCCCTCCATCCCCAGGGAGCAGAAAGAATATAATCCCTCCCCTTTAAAGTGTGGGGCAGAGCACAGAACAGAAGAATCTCAAAGAGAACTTATTTTGGTAATAACTGATTGACAGATGTGTCACACAGCACAGTGGGAGGGAAGGAGGCTATGTTGGTGGTTTATTTCATGATGGCTCTGTAATGAACAAGTACAAAGGCACAGCCTACAAATAAAGACCCTAACGTGAGAATGTGAGCACTTCAGTCCTCACTATCAGACACTGAGAAAAATAGCAGGTAATTGGGAGGATTCAGGGATATGTGAAATATCACTTATCCACAATGGAGAAAGTTTATTTAAAACTATACTTGTTTAAAAATTTTCAGCAGTTCCTTCTAAAGGATCATCATCAATATCTGAACTTTTTTCTTTCTTTCTTTCTTTCTTCCTTTCTTTCTTTCTTTCTTTTTTTTTTTTTTTTTTTTTTGTGGTACCAGGGATTGAACCCAGGGGTGCTTTACCACTGAGCTACAGCCCCAGCCCTTTTTTAGCTTTTAATTTTGAAAAGGTCTCTCTTAGTTCCCCAGGCTGACCTCAAACTTGTAGCCTTCTTCCTTAGCCTCCTCAGCCACTGGGATTACAGGTGTGTGCCACCATGCCTGGTATAGCAGAACTTCTTACACATAATTATGCTTAGTTTAACTTTATGATAAAATGTATATTGTTGGTTCAATAGTATGGATTCAGATATTTTCTTTTATTCATTCAACAAATGAAGTTTGAACACCCTCTCTGTGTTAGGCCTGCTATAGGTGCTGGTAATACACCAGCGAACATAACACAGTCTTCTCCCTTCTGGATCCTACATTCTGGTAAAGGGACAAACAATATGTATGCTAGTGGCCTTAGGGCTCTGAGAAAGATAAAGCAGGGTGAGAGTGGTAGGGAGTGTGGCTGAGATGGAGGTGCAATTTTATGTTGGGAGATTAAAAGATGTTTTAGAAGACCAGAAGAAAGTGAAATGTGAGGATTGGCTTTTGCAGGTATGGGGACGTGCTGTTGCAAAGCGTGAAGGTGAGAGCAGGCTTGACACAAGCAGCAAGGTGGAGAACAGCTGGGACAAGGTTGGGGAGTGGATAGAACATCCGGGACTGGCTGGCCATGGCAAGGCCTTTGGATTTTCCTGTGAGTGAGATGGGAGCCAATGGAAGATTCTGAACTCAGGAGTGATCTGAACTGACTTGGATTTTAGCTTTTTAAAGGCTCACTCTGACTGTTGTGCTGTAACTAGATATTAAGGGAGCAAGAACAGAAGAAGGGAAACCAGTTAAGAGGCTACTACTAAAGTCCAGGCAAGAGATAACGGTGGCTTAGAACAGGGTAGTGGGAAGTGGTTAGATTCCAAATAATACAGGGTGATCACAACGTTTGGAGACATGGATAATATTATTGTATCATATATTGGAATGCAGTATCAGATAAATCACTTATTATTCAGACTTGGCAGCCATACTGTATTTCAAAGGGAAGCTAATAGACACGATGTGAGGTATAAGAGACAGAAAAGAGTAAAAAAAATAAATGGCTCCAGAGTCTGTGGCCTGAGAAACTAGAAGCAAGGATGTTTCATTCACAGAACCAGGAGAGACTGTGAGGAAGGACATCTGGAAGATGAGCTCAGGAGTCTGGTTTTGGACATGATGATTTGTTTGTGAGACATAACAATGGGGAAGTCAAGAAAGATACATGAATTTGGAGGTCAAGAGAGATTAGGGCTGAGGAGAAAACCTTGAGAGTTGTTGGTATGGGAGGGTCTTGGAAGCTGTGGGACTGGATAATACCACGGGGGGAATCAGTGTAGATAGAGAAGACAAGAGTTTGGATAACAGACCCCTTCAAAGTTGAGAGGGCACAGAATTGAGAAGAAATGAGCTCAGGAGATCAGAAGTGGTGTTCTGAAAATAAAGTGAAGCAAACTTTGTTCACTTTTATAAAACTGTAAGTTCAGAAAATTAAAGGGGGAAAAAAACCCCAAGAAAGTTATTATCATAGAACCATATTTGATTCTGATGAATGCTACAGCAATGCAACTAAACTGTGCCCCCCCAAAATGAAGGAAAGCAGATAAGGACCCCCTTACCTACTGTCACTTTAACAGGGTAGATTCTACTAGGCTGGTAGCACCTCATGCTTCTGCTGAGCCTAACCAACTCCTTCACTGTTCCTGCCCTTCCACCCTTGCTGGGACTGCGGTCTCTGATTTGCCCTATCTCTTATTTCCACCTGTCTCTTCAATCCCCTCCTATGTTTTGACCACTCTTTTAAGTCTGATTCCGAAGTCTGTGAACCTAGACCCAAACCTTCTCCTTCGTTCCTGTTTACTCTCCTGTCTTCTGGGAATCTTCAAACTCCTTGAACATATCAGTGCCTCATAGTCAACATATACACAACAAAATTCATCATCTTTCCTGCCAAGTGAGCCCCTCAGACTGCACTCCTAAAGTCACTCATGGTGTGAGAGTCACTATGGACTTTTCCTTCTCTCTTATTCCCACATGTATTTGGAATCAAGTCCAGTAACTTCTACTTTTAACATTACATGTAAAAGTATATGAGTCATAGGAGAGTGAGAAGAATAGAATGTCAGGCTATACCCATTACAGTGGTCCCCTTTAAACGGTGGACATGTTCCAAGACCCCAGTGGATGCCTGAAGCTGTGGATAGCATCAAACTCTATATATCCTATGTTTTTTCATATACATATATATCTATTATAAATTTGTAAATTAGGCACACTAAGAGGTTTACAACTATTAATAGCAGATTATAATAATATACTATATTAAAAGTAATGTGACTATGGTCTCTCTCTCAAAATACCGTACTGTGTTCACCTTCTTTTTCTTGTGATGATATGAGATGATACCATGCCTACATCATGAAATGAAGTGAATGACCTAGGCATTGTGACATAGTCTTAGGTTACTATGAAGGGTTACTGGAACACAAGCACTGTAATAGCACAACAGTTCATCTGATAATCAACACAGCTCCTAAGTGACTAATGGACGGGTAGCATATACAGCATGCATACGCTGGTAAAAGGATGTTTCATGTCCCAGGTGGGATGGAGTGGGATGGTGAGAGATTTCATCATGCTATTCAGAATGGCACACAATTTAAAATTTGCATTGTTTATTTCTGGAATTTTCCATTTCATATTTTTGGACCACAGTTGACTGTGGGTGACTAAAACTACTGAATTTGAAACTGTGGATAACAGGGGACTTCTGTACTGTTTTAGTTCAGCCTTCAACACTTACTGCCAGAACTCTTATAACATTCTGTTCTTCTTCCAATTCCTCTGTTCTGCTTCCAATCTATTTTTCAAACACAAGCAGAAATTCATTCTAAAAGGAGAAAATGGGTTTAAAAAGAAAAAATTGGAATCTCTGACCTCAAAATAAAACAGGTAGAATTGTGACTAAGAATGTCAACAGAATTCACAATCAAGGACCTTTAAAGATTGGTCTTTCAAGCAGGGGAAAGAGCACAGAATTGGACACAGGAGATTTGGGTTTATGTTCCAATGAAATCACTTGCTTCTCAAACATTCAGGAAAATTCTTATAACCTGTTTAGTCCTACAAACAGTTCAATCTCATTTCCTCCAGGAAGCCTTTTCTGACTATGCCTGTCTTTATCATGGCAATTTATTTACACTTGCTGATTTCTCCCTGTTTACACTTATTAGATTATTAGACTAAAACTTCCTTATATCCTCATGGCTCATGATAGTGGCTAGCACATGCAGGTGCTCAGTAATGTAGAATGAATGCATATTCCCAAATTCAGCTTCCTACCTGAGGAATGGGATAACAACATCTACATTTCAGCACTCCTTTGAAATTTAAATAAGATGTATGTAGGAAATCTTCCTCAACTATAACTCAATGTATAACATACTTGCTGTTTGTCCCCCACCATTTTATTGCATAAAATCCAAATACCTTAGTATGGCATTGAAAGCCCTGAACAATCTGTTTCCTAGGCCACCATTTCATTATGCCTCTGGCTCCTACCTACATTACTCTGTATTGTAGCCAGCTACATAGTCTTTCAAATACACCAACTTCTTTCACACCTCCTTTCATTTTATATTGTACTTACCTGTCTCCATGTCAGTATCAATAATGTTGGCCATTATTATAATCACAACTGAAGTACTAGAAGCTAAACATGTAAGTTTTGATTACTAAGCATTTTCCTATCCTCTAAGTCTTCTCTTCCCATCCTAATCAATGTTCCACTCAGTCACTAAGGTGTTTTAAAACAAGGGCTTGATTATACTTTCAATGCCTGCTAGATAAAAATCTCCTAGTAGCATGGACAAGATTCTTCATGATCTGACTTCTCTCTGCCACTTCATCTCCTTCCACTATTCCACTAATAGCTTTGCGGCAGGCATAGTAACTGCAGTACTTGTAGTTTTACCAAGATAATAGGCTTTCTCAGCTCTCAGGCCTTCACATATGGTGCGTCCTTTGCCTCTAACATCCTCCTCTACTTTGTCTATCCAGTGAACTCCCTGTCATCCTTGAAGATTCAATCCAGATGTAAGCTCTTCCATGAAACCTGCCCTTAGATACTCCTTGGCAGAATTAGATGCTCTCTCCTCTGTTATTATGCTATACGTATCTTGTCACAATCTTTGGTGAGGATGCCTGTCACCTCCAGGGGCCTGTGAACTCATCCAGCATGGGCTGTGTTTTATCTCTGGTTTCTGGCTGCCTGGCACAAAGCGGGTGCTCATTGCAGATCAGCTGAAGGTATCAATGGCCGCTTCCCAGCCATGCGTCAAATCCTCAGCCACTGGAGGCTCTCCATGGAGGCTCTCCACGGCCGCCCGTGGCACACACCCAGCGCTTGTCTCTCTGTTCAAGTCTTTGTCCTTGAGGTGGCAATCAGGTGCCATATGGGTGATGTTTCTAGTCAGTTAGAATCTCACCAGTCACACAAATTGTAAAACTTTAGTCTTAAAAGGAAAATAGGGCAGCGGCACTACCAGACAGATTGGGAAGACGCTTGCTTGACACCCTCCAGCTGGGGCACTTTGGTCTCCCACACCCGTCGCGCCCGAGGCCCCGGATGCGGCGGCACCCGCAAACCGGAAGTGAGAAGCCGGAAGTGAGCGAGAGGGCGTGGAAGCTTGGGCCGGGTTGGTCCACGGGACTTCCGGATTTGAATTTGAGCGGGAAAGGGTCCCGGGCCGTGGCTGGCACCTACCACTGAGGTAATGGGGTGCAGTGGGAGTGGGGCTGGAGGATCCCTGGCTGCCATCCCGTCCCCAGTTCCCTGCCAGCAGAATGGGCCTATGCAGGCTGCGCATGGGAGGGCCCTGCGGCCGCCAGGCTGCGTTCTCTGAGGGAAGGTCCCTGCTGCAGGTCACCATAATGGCCCTCCCTCCTTCTAGAAGGTTTCCCGGGGCCCAGACTCCCCTCTGCGGGAAACCGTGTCCCAGCATTTGGCGGTGGCTGGCATGGTTGTTGGTTCTAGGCAGAAGGCTGCGCCTCCCCAGGTGCCTTGTGAAAAACTACAGCTCCCAGGATCCTCAGCGTGACCAAAAAACCTGACCAGCAAGTCCCTTGTCCACTACCACTACCTCCCCCCCCCCCTCTGCTGGCCTATAGGACAAGGACTCACTCCAAGGGGGTTTTATGGCCCCTACTCTATTTAAGCCAGCCCCGACTGAAATCGCTCTCTGTTCCCGCTCTCTGTTCCTGCTCTCCGTTCCCGCCGTGCTCCAGCTCCCGTTGGTTCCCTGCGGTTTGTCCCCATCCCCTCCACGTGTTTCTTTGGTAATTCAATAAATCCCTTTCCTTTTCCTATACGACAGTTCCAGCGTCCGTCCCTCCTGCAAATTTCGCTAACAATGGTGACCCAGAGCCCGGCACCGGGCCCACCGCTACACAGTGGTCATTTTGAAATGATTGCCAAGAGAAGGCCGCGTCTACCGGAAGTTGATTTTCTCTCGGCCTCTACCCTCTGTTTTTCAAAATTTCTTTCCCAAACATCTCCTTTGTTCCTGTCCACAGCCCTGTGGATTGTTCCTGAAGCAGCAGATGAGGGAACAGGCTCAGAGTCGTTGAGCCTTAATTAGGAAACGGCAGAGCAGGACCTTAAAACCATGCTTTTGGATGCTAATTAAAGTAGGGAGATGAGGCATGTGAAGTCCCAGGTGTTCATCGGGCAGGGACAGGTCTTGTGAACCGGTTTTCCTGTTACTCCCTTTCCTAGGATGGAGTCTGCCACATGGCAGGGAGATTATTAATTGAATGAATTAATGAACACATTTATAGAAGTTTAAAGAAGTTTCTCTTCTTATTGCACTGCCCCCCTCCCCCATCGAAGTAGTAACACCTCATGATGCAGCGATACTCTGTGTAATTGTTCTTTACTCTTGGCCAGAGCTTGCTTCCTCCTGAGTCAAACTCAAGTCGTAGGCAGAACCCGTGCAAACAAGAGCTGCTCTCTCCTACACTACCCTGAATGCATCATTCCAGCGATGGCTCTGGGCACTCAGCCTCTTAGTTGCTATTGCCGTTATTGTTCTAAGTCTTTGGATAATCCATCCAGCTCCTCCATCCCTTTTTCCCAAATCTGAAATCCAAAAAATTTTGAAAACAGATTCCCCCTTCTGATTCACTTGGCAGTAAAATCTGAACTGAAGTGAGACCATTTATAGTCTTTATTCCAAATATTTAGCATGTTTTTGTTGCAGATATGTTGATTCATTTCACTCTTGAGAGCAACCCCTCAACTTACTATGAGTGTCATGTAATGTATGGTATAGGTACTGAACTACTGTTAAAAGAAATTGAATTCCAGTAATTTAATGTCACCTGATAAATAATTTCCTGTTATGATTTAGAGTGGGGAAAAGGAAACAGCATTGAGTAAGTGGACAGATCTAAAAAGAAAACCAAGAGACCTGTTCTACCTCATCATTTATTTGCTTTAGTATTATTTAGGGGAAAAAGTTTCTTAACCTAAACAGTAAGACTTTTGAGCATAGGGATCATGTTTTATGTTATTCCACAAAGCTGTATAAATGATAGGTTTTCAAGAAATATTTGTTGACTTGAAAACACTTGCCCCAAATTTTAGAATTTTACTTGACAATTACAAGAGATAGATTTTATTTTTAAAATATCATGTTTAAAATTTGGGCTAGGGTAGAGTGCTTGCCTAGCATGTGCATGGCCCAGGTTCGATCCTCAGCACCACGTAAAAATGAATAAAAATAAAATCATTGTGTACAACTAAAAATAAATAAATATTTTAAAAAATATCATGTTTAAAATTTAAAGCTATTAAATTTAAAGCTATTGCATGTTTATCCAAAAGCAGAATCATTCAGTCATTTGTTCATTCAGTCATCACAGATTTCTTGAGTACCCTCTGTTGCTAGGTGTCTGGTAGATCTAGGATTAAAGTGATAAATAAGAAGGTCAAGGTCCCTGTTCTCAAGGAGCTTCTAGTCTGTGGTAAAGAAAGGCAAATAACAAATAGGTTAGTACAAATCATTCTAACTGCTCTGAAGGAAATTAACCTGGTGCTGAAGAGAATATGATAGGGTGACCTAAGTTAGTGGGGTCAGTGAAGGCCTCTCAGAGGAGATGACACAAATTTGTGACATGAAATTCCTTCTTCTCACTATTTCTCAACATTATGATGATGTGAGTAGCCAGACAATTGAGAATCAAATATGGAAATTTGCCTTCTTGCCACAAATTCTGACTCAGATGTCATCACTTTACAATCATGTGATGCTTAATGATATGGACACTTTCTGGGAAATGACATCATTAAGTGATTTTGTCATTGCATAGATATCATAGAATGTACATTAAGTGGCTACAACATCACTAGGCAAGTTAATTTTGTGGGACCATGGTCATATATGCAGTTCATCATTAACCAAAACATTATACAGCCCATGACTAATTATAATCTCAAGGTTATTTGATGATATGAGTAAACAGCATTTGTCTATTGTCACATGTCTAAAACATAATAAACTGACATAATTTACAACTAACACCAATTGATTGAGTTTCTTATTAGTCTGAAAAGACAATAGTAGTTTGGTGTCTTCCATATTCTATGTTCATGTCACTGCACATAAGTAAGTGATATTAATTTACCCATCCAGACTTTTTTTCTTTGTGCTTTTTCTAATAGTTGGGAGATATTTGATTATGGCATGGTGTCACACGTGCCTGTTTTAAACTTCTATTTTGGATTATAAGCCTATTATTTTAATATTTTTCTGGGGCAGAAAATTTATTTAAGAAAGCACTTCAAAGAACTTAGTAGAGATTAGAAAATATAAGAAAACCTAAAAATTAGGATTATCCCAAAATGTAGATAGGTAGCTATAAAAAAGATTTTAATAGCTGTTGTTCAATTCCAGCATTATGATTCTAACAGTTTCTTTTTAATAGACTTGTGAAGAAACAGATCAATATTTGTTTCTCTAAGCCAATGTCATAGTGCATCTCTGCATTGAGTGAGTTTGGTAGAGGGGAAAAAGAAACAATAGAAACTGAAAATTTTAATAGCTTATTTTTATTTGTTTATTTTTGGTACTTGGGATTGAACCCAGGGGCACTTTATCACTGAGCTATATCCCTAGTCCTTTTTATTTTGGGACACGGTCTCAGTAAATTGCCAGTGCTGGCCTTGAACTTGTGATCCTCCTGCTTCAGCCTCCCAGGTCACTGGTATTATAGGTGTATGCCACTGCGCCCTGCTTTAATAGCTTATTGAAGCATTATAAATCAGATTTTTGCTGCAGGAGGGAGTCCAATAAACATGCCTTTATTTGAAGTGCAAATTAGAAAATCATAAAATTGTAGAAACACTTTTTAAGTTTTTCTTCCTAGGGTTAGTGGTAGTCTTTCCGAGAAATCTTAAGTAAACCAATAACCTTTACTATCTTGCTTATTTGAGGTTATGTTGCATTTTTACCAAAAAAAAAAAAAAAAAAAAAAAAGATTGTTTCCTCTTTAAAAAAGACATTATAGTTCATTTAGGATGCTTCTGAAAATTTATTCCTGCCTTCAATACACAGAAATTAATCAGGCCTGAGCTAGTAACTGCAAAGGTCAGGGAAGGGAAATAAAACTAAAAATAACTAACATTCGTTTTAGCATTTTTTCCTTTTGTATGTCGGTAGTTTCTCAAATAAAATAGGATTATATTTTGTCTAGACTTCCTTGGGTCTGTTCTCTCATCAGGACTTGAAGTCAGTTTGGCACACTATCTTGGTAGCCATCAGTGGTAAATCACTGGAGAAACACTGCAAACTGACTGACTCACCTTAATGCAGAATAATGGAAGAGGAAAGGGAATGATTTCATGTAAATTGTGAATTGATAATTTAAAGAATCATGTAAAGTTTTGAGGCTGCATACTCCTTTTAAGTTTTTGTTTTGGGTCAGGATCTTGCTATGTTGCCCAGGTTGGGCTCAAACTCATGATCCTCCTGCCTCAGCTTCCCAAGTAGCTGGGACCCTTAAAAGGGTCCCTTAAAAGTTTTAATGTATTTTTGCTTCAACCTACATGGGTTTCTCTTTGTAAGTACTTATTTTGCAATCTGTTAGATACATGCTGATTACTCCAGGCTTTAAGGAAATCTTTATACTATTTTAATCTCACTGTTGACACTGTTTAATCCTAAACTCATACTTTTTTCTAAAGGTGGGTAAAGATTAACTTAACCTTTTCCTCTTATTTGTTAGCCTTATTTGGACAAAAACATTGGTTTCAGGGTACCATGAATTAGCTGTGTAGTTCATGGAGTACACATATTTGTCTTAGTATTTGATTCTCCTTTCTTTTAGATTAACAAGAAAACAGACCACATTTAGATCTGATTGTAATGACTTATAGTTCTGAAAAGAACATAGTCATAAGACTACTAGAAGATTCTTAGTTTTCACCACCATTTTAATTGCTTTCAGGACACAATATTTTTTTAAAATATTTATTTATTTGCTTTAGTTGTACACAATGCAATGCATTTTATGTTTACGTGGTGCTGAGGATCGAACCTGGTCCGCACACACACTAGGCAAGTGCTCTACTGCTGAGCCACAACCCCAGCCCAGGACACAATATATTTTTTTAAATATTTATTTATTTGCTTTAGTTGTACACAATGCGTTTATTTGTACATGGTGCTGAGGATCGAACCCGGGCCGCGCAAGTGCTAGGCGAGCGCTCTACTGCTGAGCCACAATCCCAGTCCCAGGACACAATATTTTTATACAAGACAACATATGTTAAGCAAGAGATGTCAGAGAGCAAGTTCCATTTCTTATACTAATTTGTCTACTACTCATGTAATGCTTTATAATAATTGTTTTCTGGCTAAAGAGGTTGAATGATATTTTCCACAAGAACTTTTAGAACTAGAAAGACCACCTATATTTTTTAAAATAATATAGGCCAATCTTTTATGAGGGATATTCCTGTACCTATCTTGGGAACATTTATGTGGTGTGCCCTTCATTGTGATTGATGCAAAGTGAGGGGACTGATTTAGAAACAACACTGATTTTTCAGATTGGCCTCGTCTTCTGTAGAATATTTTAAAGAATATTTAACTTACACATTTTTTGTGCTTTCCTTGTAGGAAATTGATATTTTATCAACATGGAGGTTAATCATTTGTATTTGGGAGCAGCGGAACTACCTGTCAGGATTTTTATAAACCAGTAACATAAATTCCTGTTCCATTGCTCTCACCCCACTTTGCACCTTCAAACTTGTTCTACCTATGGCATTCAGGAGGCAAATGAAAAACTTCATGAAAAATTACTCAGATGCTGAAATGAAAGTCAGGGAAGCAACTTCTAATGACCCTTGGGGTCCCTCTAGTTCTCTGATGTTAGATATCAGCGATTTGACTTTCAACACAATTTCTCTCTCGGAGATTATGAATATGCTATGGCAGAGACTCAGTGACCATGGGAAGAACTGGCGCCATGTGTATAAATCCCTTACCCTGATGGATTATCTCATCAAGAATGGATCAAAAAAAGTTATTCATCATTGCAGAGAGGGGTTTTGTAATCTTCAAATGCTGAAAGACTTTCAACACATAGATGAAGCTGGAAAAGATCAAGGTAACAGTTAAAGAAGTTATACAGTGTTACAGTAAAGATAAGGAGTTTGGGAGGGATCATTTGAAAACAGGAACTGGGAAAAAGTTCATTTTATTTAAATTAAAAAAATTTTTTTTTTCGTGGTACTGGGAATTGTATTCAGAGGCACTTTACCATTGAGCTCTATTCCCAGCCCTTTTTGAGACATGATCTTGTTAAATTATCCAGGCTGGCTTTGAACTTGCAATCCTTCTGCCTCAGCCTCCTGAGAAGCTGTGATTACAGGCATGTACTATGTGCCTGGTATTTATTTATTTATTTGTTTGTTTGTTTTGATATTATGGATTGACCTCAGGCCACTCTACCACTGAGCTCCATCATCTCTAGCCCTTTTTATTTTATTTTTAAAAAATATTTATTTATTTGCTTTAGTTGTACACAATGCATTTATTTTTGCGTGGTGCTGAGGATCGAACCCGGGCCGCACACGTCCTAGGCGAGCGCTCTACTGCGGAGCCACAACCCCAGCCCTAGCCCTTTTTATTTTTAAGAAAGGGTCTCATTAAGTTACCCTGGCCGACCTTGAACTTGCATTCTTTCGGCCTCAGCCTCCCAAATCTCTGGGATTACAGGTGAGTAATCTGTAAGATGCCACTGCATCTTGCAGAAAAGTTGTTCTTAAATGTACCATCTACTTCATGAAATGTACCATCTACTTCATTTTTAGTTGAAGGTTCTAGTTTAACTCTTCAGTGCCTTAGAGAATAACACATTTTTTCAAAAGGATGTGTAGAATCGATACACTTAGGTTCCTGATAAAATGCTACCTCACAGGCTAGGGATATAGCTCAGTTGTAAAGTATTTGCCTCACATGCATGAGATCATGTATTCAATCCCCAGCACCACAAAAAAAAAAAAGAGTTTACTTTTGGGCTGGGGTTGTGGCCTAGTGGTAGAGCACTTGCCTAGCATGTGTGAGGCACTGGGTTCGATTCTCAGCACCGCATATGAATAAATGAATAAAATAAAGGTCCATCAACAATTCAAAAAATATTTTTAAAAAAATGCTACCTCACAGAAAATGAATAAAACAGGAGGCATGGCAATTTGGTATAATAATGTCACTGTAATTCATAATTATAATTACATGGAATTTAGTCATAAATTAAAAATCTTTCCAAAGATGCTAGAATCTACAAAATCCATCTAGATGGAAGTATTTATATGAATACAGAAATTTAGGTCATAAAATAATTCTCTTGGGGGTGGAAGAGGAGGTGAAATAGGGAAAGGATGTATAGAATATTCAGATGATTCAGTAGTGTCTGCTATTGTACTATGGCAGAATAATCAGCATTTCTTCTTCACTTAATGTAAAATTATAATTTGTGTTTAAAATGAATAATCTTATGAATCATGAGAAGATAAAATTTAGTGCAGCCTGTGTTAAGTGTGCATTTTAAAATAGATTTTTTTTTAAAAGGGCAGTTTGAAAAATTATGTTCTGGAAAAATTATGCAGAAAGTACAGTTTCTAATACCCCTCCCCACCCACCAGTGATTTCTCTGATTAGTAACATCTTGCATTAGTGTGCTACATTTGTTACAATTGGTAAACCAATATTGATATTTTAACTAAAGTTTATATTTTAAAAAAATTTTAGTTGTAGATGGACACAATACATTTATTTTTATATTTGTATGTGGTGCTGAGGATCAAATCCTGTGGCTCACACGTGCTAGGCAAGCCCTCTACCACTGAGCTACAACTCCAGCCCCAAAAGTTCATATTTTATGTGATGATTCACTCTGTGTTATACAGTTCTACATGCTTTGAAAAATGCATGATGTCCTGTGTCCTACCATTCACTATCATACAGAATAGTTTTACTGACCTAAAAATGACCTGTGATTCATTCATTCTTCTCCTCCACTTACCCCCTAAGCCCCAGGAAACCACTGGTCTCTATAGTTTTGCGTTTTCCAGAACCATAAAGTTAGAATCAAAGTGTGTAGCATTTTCAGACATTTCTTTCACTTAGCAATATGCACTTGAATCCTCTACGTCTTTTCATAGCTGTATATCTCATTTCTTTTTATTCTTCCTTTTTATAAGAACAGCTTTATTGAGATACAATTCATATACAAATCACCCTTTTAATGTGTACAATTATATGGCTTTTGGTATATTACATTATTTTTTAAAATCATGATAAAAGATACATAATGTAACATTTGCCTTTTTTAAGTGTGCAGTTTGGTGGCATAAGTATATTCACAGTGTTGTGCAACCATCACGGTATTTCCAAAACTTTCTTATAGCCTTAAACAGAAACTCTGTAACCTTTAAGCAATAACTCTCCATTCCCATTCCACCAAGCCCCTAATCTACTTTCTGTCCCTAAATTTGCCTCTAGGTACCTCATACAAGTGGAATTATACATATTTGTCCATATTTGTTCTTTTTCATCTGGTTTATTTCACTTACCATAATGTCCTCAAGGCTAATCAATGTTGAGGATGTATCAGAACTTTATTCCTTTTATGGTTGGATAATATTCTATTGTATGTACACACCACATTTTAAAAATGTGTTCATCTATTGACAAATTCTTGGGTTGTTTCTCCTTTTTAGCTATTGTGAACACTAGAGTTCAGGTGTAAAAGTTCAAGTCCCTGCTTTCAATTCTTTTGGCTATATACTTGGGAGTGGAATTGCTAGATCATGTGTAATTCAGTGTTTAGTCTTTTGAGGAATAGCTGTCTTTTTCTATAGTGACTGCACTATTTAACATTCCTATCAATAACATAAGAGGGCTCCAATTTTTCTATATCCTTGCTAACACTTATCCATTTAAAAATTATCATTCTAGTTATTCTGTTGGGTGTGAAGTATATTTCATTGTGGTTTTGATTTAAATTTCCTTAAAGAATAATGATGTTTGGGATCTTTTCATATCCTTGCTGGCAATTTGTATGTTGTCTTTGGAAAATGTCTATTCAAATCCTTTGCCTATTTTAAACAGGTTGTTCTTTTATTAGAGTCTTGAAAGTTCTTTATATATTTTGGATACAAGATTGTTATCAGGTGATTTTCAAGTATCTTCTGCCATTCTGTAGGTTGTCTTTTTACTCATCTTGATGTGTCCTCTTGCACAAAGGTTTTAAATTTCAGTAATGTCCAATTTTTCTTTGGTTGTTTATACCTTAGGTATCGTCAGTGAGAAATTCTTGTCAAATCCAGGGTCATGAAGATTTATACCTATGTTTTCCTTAAGAGTTTTATAGTTTTTTTTTTTTTTTTTTTTGTGGTACCAGGGATTGAACTCAGGGGCACTCATCCACTGGGTCACATCCCCAGCCCTTTTTTTTTTTTTTTGTATTTTATTTAGAGACAGGGTCTCACTGAGTTGCTAAGTGCCTCGCCATTGCTGAGGCTGGCTTTGAACTTGCGATCCTCCTGCCTCAGCCTCCCAAAGTGCTGGGATTACAGGCGTGCACCACCGCGCCCGGCTGAGTTTAATAGTTTTAACCCTTTCATTTGGGTCTTGAATTCCTTTTCAGTTAATTTCCTGGATGATATGAGGTGGAGAGCCAATTTTATTCTTTTGCATGTATTGATATAACTGTTGAGTTATACTGGCATCCTTGTAAAAATCAGCCAGCTGTAGATGTTGGTGTTTGTTTCTATACTCTTAAGTTATTTCACTGATCTATATGTCTATTCTTATGCCAGCACTGCACTGTTCTGATTATTGTAGCTTTGTTAAGTTTTGAAATCAAAGATTGGGAGTCCTTCAACTTTCTTCTTTTTCAATATTGTTTTATTTATTCTGGGTCCTTTGCATTTCCTTATGAAGTTTAGCATCAGCTTATCAGTTTTTGAAAAAAATCAAAAGACATCTGGAATTTTGATTCAGATTACATTGATTCTGTAGACCCAATTTGGGGGATGTAGCCATCTTAATATGGATTTTTCCAATCCATGAACACAGTATGTTTTTCTTTTTATTTAGGTCTTCTTTCATTTCTTTCAATAGTGCTGTGTAGTTTTCAGTGTATGAATCTTATCCTTTCTTTTTGTTATTTCTAAGCATCTGATTCTTTTTATTTTTTATTTTTTAAATAAATTTTTATTCTAATTTGTTATACATGATTGCAGAGTGCAATTCATTTCATATTACACATAGAGAACACATTTTTTCAAGTCACTGGTTTTACGTAAAGTATTTTCATAACATTTGTGTTTTTATACATGTATTTAGGGTATTGATGTCTAATTTGTTCTGTCATTATTCCTATCTCCTGTCCCCCTCCCCTCCCCCCTTTGTTCTATTTAACATTCCTTCATTCCTTTCATCCCCCCCCTCCCTTGCCATTGTAAGTCAGTATCATCATAACAATGGAATCATTCAGACCTTTGGTTTTTTGGGATTGGCTGACTTCACTTAGCATTATTTTCTTCAACTCCATCCATTTACCTGCAATGCCATGATTTTATTTTCTTTTAGTGCTGAGTAGTGTTCCATTGTGTATATATAGCAAAATTTCCCTATACATTCATCTACTAATGGGCATCTGGTTGTTTCCACAATTTTTTTGATGCTATTAAAATGGAATTATTTTCCTAGTTTCATTTTCAGATTATTCATTACTACTATATAGAAACATGCTGATCTACCAACCATTTTTTTTAGTACGTGGACACAATACCTTTATTTAGTTTAGTTTTTTTATGTGGTGCTGGGGCTCGAACCCAGTGCCTCCAGTGTTCTATCTCACAACCCCAGTGTCATGATCTACCAACTTTTTTTTTTTTTTTTTTAAATATTTATTTATTTACTAGATGCAAGTGTTTACGTTCTATCTCTGAGCCACTCTGCCCAGCTCATGATCTACCAACTTTTATGGGTTGGTCTTGATCCTGTTTGCTGAATTCGTTTATTAATTGTAATAGTTTTTTTTTTTAATAGATTGCTTAGGATTTACTATATACAAAATCATGTGATGTACAGACTTTTACTTCTTCCTTTCCAAACTGGATGCCTCCTATTTCTTTTTCTTGCCTAATTGTCTTGACTGGGAATGGTGATAGCAGATATTCTTGACTTGTTCCTGCTTTTAGGAAGAAAGCTTGCAGTTATTAAATATAATGTTAGCTGTAGGTTTTTCATAAATGTTCTTTATCAGGTTGAGGAAGTTTTCTTCTATTCCTGGTTGTGTTTTTTTTTTTTTTTTTTTTAATCATGAAAGCATGTTTACTTTTGTCAAATGCTTTTTCTGCATCTATTGAGATGATCATGTTTTTTTAAAAATTCTCTTAATTCTATGAACATGGCATATCATATTGATTTTTTTTTTTTTGCATGTGAACCAACCTTGTATTCCTAGCATAAATCACAGTTGGTCATGATGTATATTCTATTTTTAATTGTTTATTTTAGGTCACGTTTGAGGCTTAATGATGAAATAGGAAGAAAATCTTCTAGAGTTTTGATCATGTATACTGCTTTATCCTGAAATTATAAAGGCATCAACTTTCATGAGGATTAAGTTTATTAAAAAAAAAAAAACACAAAAATTTTGCATGCCTAGGAATAGGTTGAAAAAGGCCCATTCTCTTTGTAATTTATAGAGTAGCTATTTTATCACTGTACTAAGAGCTCTGATGTTTTTTATAGCATGGAAGAGAAGCTAGCCCCTGCTCTAAAGAGCTTATGAGCTGTTTTGAGAGATAAAATAGATAAGCTTATAATTATAATATAAAGACAAATCTATTTGTGCATTTATACCTTTTATGTGTACAGAGTGTGATACAACTGGATATATTTAAATCCAAATAAAGGTCTTTCAGATTCCCTAACAGTTGAGCTTAGGCCAAAAAAAATAGTAAGCTCAAATACAGTATGTTGGACTTTGTGAGCACTCCTGACTATTGGTTAGTACCAAGACAGCAAGAAAAATGTCAACAGAAGCATAGTATGTTTATTTGTTGATTATGCAATAGACTTTGCATTCTAATCTGTGGATTTGTCTGTAGTGTTTCACTTGTACCACACTGTCTTGAGTATTGTAACTATATTATGTCTTGAAGTTGAATAGTGTCAGTCTTCTAACTTTGTTCTTCTTTAGTTTTGTATTGGCTATTCTGTGTCCTTTGCCTTTCCATATAAGCTTTAGAATCAGTTTTCCACATGCACAAAGTAATTGCTGGAATTTTGACTGGAAATGCATTGAATCTATGAAGCAAGTTGAGAAGACATTTTGACTGTATTGAGACTTCTTATCCATGAACACGGAATCTCTTCATTTATTTAGTTTTTGTTTGATTTCCATTGGTGGTGATATGTTTTCTTTTTTCTTTTTTTCCATGTTTTTTATTGCTCTATGTTGATGACTGCATTTTTGAAGAAGTAGGGACTTATTCCAATCTACAGACTGGCTTTGTTTGGTTGGGCTATCTGGTGTGGTCCAAGGGCAGGCTTGCTGCTGGAATTTTTGGGTAGGTTGGCCTAGTGCATGGGTCAGCAGGCAGGCAAGTCTGGAACCTGGATCCTCAGGGTTGGACCTGTATCTCTCCTTAGCTCTTGTGAAGGTATTTTTGTGTATGGATAGTTGTTTGACTTGTTTCTGTGGGGGAACAGCACTGAAAAGTCCTGTTCCACCATCTTGCTGACATCTATCTCTTAGTTCTTTCATTTTATTCATCAAAAGTTTTGTAGTTTTTTTCAGATAGACTGTACATATATTGTTAGGTTTATACCTAAGTTATTCATTTTTTGAATGTTAATGTTACTGCTATTGTGTTTTTAATTTCAAACTCCAGATATTCATTGCTGGCATATAGGAAAGTGATTGACTTTTCATTTGGTTTTAATCTGTGTGCTACAACCCTGCTATACTCATTTTTTTTTTGCTCCAGGATTTTTTTAGTTGTTGTTTTTGATTCTTTTGAATTTTCTACATAGATAGTCATGTCCTCTATATCTCTTGATATTGTCATGTGACTTTCCTTCTTTTGTTGATGTGATGGATTAAAAATTAATTGACTTTTGTATATTGAACTAGCTTTGCATATCTGGAGTAAATCCTATTTAGTGGTGGTATATAATTCTTTTTACACATTTTTGTGTTTGATTTGCTAATATTTTATTGAGGATTTTTTTTCATTCATGAGAGAGATTGGTATATAGTTAGTTTTCTTTCAGTGTTTTTGTAGTAGGGTGATATTGTTCTCCCAAGAATAAGTCAGGAAATATTCCATTTCTATCTTCTGAAAGATTGAAGAGAATTCTAAATTTCGTCCTTAAATGTTTGGTAGCATGCACCAGTGAACCCATCTGAGCTAAGTGCTTTCTGTTTTAGGAGGTAATTAATTATTGGTTCAAATTCTTTAATAAGTATAGACCTTTTCATATCATCTTATTTCTTCTTGTGTGAATTTTAACTTGTAGTATTTTTCAAGTAATTGGTTTATTTCATCTAGATTATCAAATTTATGAGCACAGTGTTGTTCGTATTTTTCCTTTAAAAATATTTTTTGTAGTTATAGATGGACAGAATGCCTTTATTTTATTTATTTTTTATGTGGTACTAAGGATTGAACCCAGTGCCTCACACATGGTAGGCAAGTACTCTGCCACTGACCTACAGCCCCAGCCTTCATATTATTCCTTTATTGAGCATTTAATCATCCCTTAATGCTCTACATTGTTGTCTCCCCTTTCATTTCTTTTTTTAAAAAAATATTTATTTATTTGTTTTAGTTGTACACAATGCATTTATTTTTAATGTGGTGCTGAGGCTCCAACCTGGGCCGCACATGTGCTAGGCGAGTGCTCTACCGCTGAGCCACAACCCCAGTCCCCCCTTTCATTTCTTATATTAGAAATTAGCATCTTCTTTTTTTCTTAACCTGGTTACTACTTTTACTGTTTTTTCAAAAGAACCAACTTTTGGTTTCATTGATTTTTCTCTTTGGATTTCCTGTTTTCAATGTCACTGATTCTGCTCTAATTTTTTAACTTTTTTTTAAAAAATGCTTTTATTAGTGAATCATGATTATATATAACAGTAGAGTTTACTTTGACATGATTATTATTTCTTCTGCTTGCTTTGGTTTAAATTAGTCCTTTTTCTAGTTTCCTAAGGTAGAAGTTTAGGTGATTGATTTTCTATTTTTTAAAAATATTTATTTATTTGCTTTTAGTTGTGCACAATGTGTTTATTTGTATGTGGTGCTGAGGATCGAACCCGGGCTGCACACATGCTAGGCGAGTGCTCTACCGCTGAGCCACAACCCCAGCCCTATATTTTTCTTTTCTAATGTGTACTCAGTGCTGTAAATTTCCTTCTCAGCACTGCTTTTGCTATGTTCCACAAGGTTTGATAAGTTGTATCTTTATTTTCACTTTAATTCAAAGTATTATAAAATTTGTCTTGAGTTTTTTTAAACCTATGTATCATTTAGAAATGTGTTGCTTTCCAAATATTTTGGGATTTTTCCAATATCTTTATTGATTTCTAGTTTAATTCTATTGTGGTGTGAAAGCAGACATTGTATGATTTTCTATTCTTTGTTAAGGCACTTTTTTTTTTATGACTCAGAATGTGGTCTATCAGGGTGACTGTTCCACTTAAGTTTGAGAAGGATGTGTAATCTACTGTTGGATGAAGTAGTCTAGAAGTGCCTATATATCCAGTTGATTGATGATGATGATGAGTTCAACTATATCTTCACTGATTTTCTCTCTTTTGGATTTGTGCATTTCTGATAGAGGGGTATTGAAGTCTCCAACTATAATAGTGTATTCATCTGTTTCTCTTTTCAGTTTCATCAGTTTTTGCCTTGTGGATTTTGATATTCTCTTGGTTGGGTACATACACATTAAGTATTGCTATATCTTGTTGGAGAATTGCCCACTTGATTATTATGTAATGCTCCTCTTTGTTCCTAATAAATTTCCTTGGTCTGATGTCTTTTGTGTCTAAAATTAATGTGACTACTCCTACTTTATTTTGATTAGTGTTCACCTGGTATAATGTTCTCTACCCATTTACTTTTTTAAAAAATTTTTTTATTTGTGTGTTTTTTAAAATTTTTGGAAATATTTATTTATTTGCTTTAGTTGTACACAATGCATTTTATTTTTACGTGGTGCTGGGGATCGAACCTGGGCCGCGCACAGGCTAGACGAGCACTCTACCGCTGAGCCACAACCCCAGCCCCTACCCATTTACTTTTTTTTTTTTTTATATTTATTTATTTACTTTAGTTGTACACAATGCAATGCATTTATGTTTATGTGGTGCTGAGGATCGAACCCGGGCCGCGCATGCGCGAGGTGAGAGTGCTCTGCCGCTGAGCCACAACCCCAGCCCCACCCATTTACTTTTTTTTTTTAACAAAAGCAAATAGTGCAGTTTAATTTTTCATTCTTTTTTTTTAAATTTATTTATTTTTTATTCTAAGATGATATAAATGACAGCAGAATGCATTACATTTCATATTACACATATAGAGCACTTTTTTACAAATCTCTGGTTGTATGCAGAGTATATTCACACCATTCGTGTCTTCATACATGCACTTAGGGTAATGATATCCATCTCATTCTACCATCTTTTTTTTTTTTTTTTTTCATTCACCCTTTTGCCCCCTCCCTTCCCCTCCCTCCCCATTGGCCATTCTAGTGTTCCTCTAATCCTCCTATGCTCCCCATCCCAACCCCACTCTATCTCTCACCATGCACAAAATTCAACTCAAAGTGGATCAAGGATCTAGGAATTAGACCAGAGACACTACACCTAATAGAAGAAAAAGTAAGCTCTAATCTCCAACATGTTGGATTAGGCCCCTTAGGCCCCAAATTCCTTAATAAGAGTCCTGCAGCACAAGAATTAATACCAAGAATCAATAAATGGGATAGACTCAAATTACAAAGCTTCTCAGCAAAAGAAACAATCAGTGAGGTAAACAGAGAGCCTACTAATTGGGAACAAATTTTTACCACATGCACGTCAGATAGAGCACTAATCTCTAGAATATATAAAGAACTCAAAAAGCTTAACACCAAAAAAACAAATAACCCAATCAATAAATGGGCCAAGGAACTGAACAGACACTTTTCAGAAGAAGATATACAATCAATCAACAAATACATGAAAAAATGCTCAACCTCTCTGGCAATTAGAGAAATGCAAATCAAAACCACTCTAAGATTTCATCTCACACCAGTCAGAATGGCAGCTATTAAGAACACAAACAACAATAAATGTTGGAGAGGATGTGGAGAAAAAGGCACACATATTACCACAGAAGATTCAGGCCCCAATTGATATTTCTGAATCTTACTGACATTCTAGGGTAGTGTAACATTCTTTCTGGTATGATCACAATGTCTCTATGAACCTCTGTTATGGCCCATTTATGACCTGTTTATATTCCTTTGTGTTATGGTTTGGATATGAGGTGTTTCCCAAGAGCTCATGTGTTAGACAATGCAGGAATGTTCAGAAGTGAAATGATCATAGAGTAAGAGGGCTATAACATAATCAGTGGATTGATCTATTTGATGGATTAATAATTTGAATGGATTAATGGGGTGGTAATTGTAGGTAGGTAGAATGTCATTGGAGGAAGTAGGTCACAGGGTACATGCCCTTGGGTATTATATTATCCCTGGCTTCTTAAGCTCTTTCTGCTTCCTGGATGTCATTAACTAAGCAGCTTTCCTCTGCCACTCCCTTTTGCCATGACATTCTGCCTCATCTCTGGCCCAGAGCTATGGAGTTGGCTAACCATGGACCAAACCATGAAACTGTGAACTGAAACTGTGAGCCAAAATAAACTTACTTCTTTTTTAAAAAATATATATTTTTAGATGTTGATGGACCTTTATTTTATTCATTTATTTATATGTGGTGTTGAGAATTGAACCCAGGGCCTCACACATGCTAGGCAAGTAAGTGCTCTTCCCACTGAGCCGCAACTCCAGCCTCTAAACTTACTTCTGTACATTGTTTTTGTCAGGTCTTTTAGTCACAGTGATGAAAAGCTGACTAACACACTTTATAAAACTGAATTTCTCAGGGGCAAGAACAGTGTCCCTAGCACTTGGTACATTGCCTGGTACCAATTTGATGAATGGATGATTAATTCCTTGATATTTTTTATACCTTTAGCAAATAGAAATTGACTTTTTTAGAAAGATTAACAATATAAATTTACAATGGACTAATAAAAATTTCTATCCCTTTGCTATTTAAAAACTTTTAATGTTATTTACATATTATAAAAAAAATAGCTCTTAAGTGTACAGTTTGATGAATTTTGATAAGTGTAACTGTCACCCATATCAAGATAAAGAATATATCCAATCATGCTGTTAAGTTCTTTTATCACCCTCTTCTGTCAATTCTCCTCTTTTCCCAGAGGCAACTGCTTTTCAATTTCTTTAACCATATAGATTAGTTACATTTGTTTTTGAAATTCATGTAAATGGAGTATGCAGTATGTATTCTTTAGTTTCTGGCTTCTTTCTTTCAAATGCTGTTTTTGAGATTCATCCAAAGTATTTCTTAAATGGTTTTGCCATTTTACATTCCTGCCATCAGGGTTTGAGAATTTGTTTTTCACATCTTTGCCAATACTTGGTAATGCTATTCTTTTTAAATTAGCCATTTTGATAGTGATATAATGTTTCCATCTGGTATTAATTTGAATTTCCTGAAACATTGTTGAGCAACTTTTCATATGATGTTTGGCTGTATGGCTAGTCAAGTATTTTGCTTATTTTTTCTTTTTATTTCTTGCCATTTTATTACTGATTTGTGGGAAGTCTTTATTCATTCTTCAGATGAATTATCAGATAGATGGATTACCAGCGTTTTCTCCAGGTCTACAGATTGTCTATTTATTTATTTATTTATTTATTTTGGTACTGGGGATTGAACTCAGGGGCACTCGACCACTGGGTCACATTCCCAGCCCTTTTTTTGTATTTTATTTAGAGACAGGGTCTCACTAAGTTGCTAAGTGCCTCGCCATTGCTGAGGCTGGCTTTGAACTCGCGATCCTCCTGCTTCAGCCTCCCAAAGCTCTGGGATTACAGTCATGCGCCACCGTGTCCGGCCAGATTGTCTTTTTAGTTGTTTAATGTGGTCTTTTTTATGAGAGGATGTTTGTAATTTTGGATGTGAGGGTAATCTGGCTGCAATCTGTTGTTACCCCATTGATTGCCAGGATTAATTCAATTCATCTGCTGACAAGGTGGGTGTTTCCTTCCTCCCTCATCTTTTCCTGTGTGTTCCAGCTTGGTTGAAGAGGATGACTTTCCCCAGAAGAGGACAACTGATTTTAGTTGACTGTATTCCGTTATTAGAACTCCAAACAGGCTTTGCAAGATCCATTGTAGGAGGACAAAGCATTTAAAAAAGTTTGCAGGTTTGGGCTGGGGTTGTGGCTCAGCGGTAGAGCGCTCGCCTAGCACGTGCGCGGCCCGGGTTCGATCCTCAGCACCACGTACAAATAAAAAACCCATTGTGTACAACTAAAGCAAATAAATAAATATTAAAAAAAAAAGTTTGCAGGTTTGATGCAGTCTAAGTTATTTCTTCTTTTATTGTTAATACCTTTTGTTCCTACCCAAAGGAAGATATTTTTCTGTTTTCTTCTGGGCATTGGTTGGTTTTGATTTATCTAGAATGAAGCTTTTGTGAATATTGTAAGATAGAAGTAGAGTTCATTTTTTCCATATAGTATACAGTTGTTTGAGCATTATTAGATTTTAATAATAGAGTATTTTCATTTACATGATCTCATTGGATCCTTAAAACAATCTTAGGAGAAAAGAAGGGTATAGTATCTTCCCTTATCTGTGATTTCACTTTCCATAATTTTAGTTAACCTGTGGTCACCTTTGAAAATACTGAGTAGAAAATTTCAGAAATAAATAATTCATAAAAATTTAAATAACTTTTATTGCACTATATTTTTGTGCTTGTTCTATTTTTATTATTAGTGCTGTTAATGCCTTACTGTGCCTAATTTCTAAATTACATTTCTTATTAGTTACTGCTGTTAATGTTTTACTGTCTAATTTATAAATCTAATTTAATCAGTAACATATAGGATTAAACATAGCATCTATAGATTTTGGTACTATTCATGGTTTCAGGCATACAGTTGGGGTGTTAGAACATATCCCCTTCATCTAAAGGTGTCTGCCATAATATAGGAGGAGGCAGAACTTAGGGAGATTAAGTTATTTAGATAAGGTTACACAATTCCTTAATGACTGAACACAATTAGAAATATATCCTGATACTATTTAGTTGTATTCTATTATTATACTAAACAGCCTCTTGTAATTGAGTTTTAAAAATACCCTATCAAAGTTTCATTGAACTACTAGAATAAACTTAATTAAAATTGTCTGAAAAATACCCAATGAAATGTGAAAGCTTTTTCATACCCTCATTTATTTACACAAGTATGGTATTGTCTTAAAACTAATTCAGGTTCTAGGAAATGTGTGCCTTATATTTATGTCCTATTTTAGTCTTAATTAGATAAGTCATTAAAATACAATTAATTTCACTTAAATAGGCCATTTTATGTGTGTATATATGTGCACATATATAATTATGTGTATACTTTTTAAAAAGGGACACATTTTAAAAAGACAAATTTTCAATGATATTAAAAGTTATGCTAGGGCTGGGGCTGTAGCTCAGTGGCAGAGCATTTGCCTAGCACATGTGAGGCACTGGGTTCAATCCTTAGCACTGCATAAAAAAAAATAAATAAAGGCATTCTGTTCATATACAACTACAAGAAAAAAAAAATTTAAAGTTATGTTAAGCTGTTTTACTAGAAGTAGCATGATTGGCAAGATTATTGACATTTTAGCTTTGCAGTGTCATTGCCAGTCACCTGATTTAGAAAATTAGGTACTTTGTATTCATATTCATGATTTGTTTATTTATATGCTGCTTCTCTGTTGTGGCCTCCAAAACTCAGGGACTGGCCCATATCAATCATGTTTCTATTTATTCATTTAAGTGAATATCTTGGACTAAGAGCTAAGTCTTTTCAAGCCATGTAAAAGGCAAGTACTATTGGAAGGCAAGATATTTATTTATATTCACATTAGGTTATAAATTATTAAAATCTATTGGGAAATTAAGTTCAGGTTCTCCTAGGAGAAAAGAAATCAATAGATGTTTCGTTCCTGAAAATGTTTAGACAGAGGGAACCGTGGGTGGGAAGGAGGAAAATAAATGACTGTGATTTTCTTTTTCAAGGCAACTGTAATACATAGAACAAAACGTAAGTATCTAGAAAGAAGTTCAAGAAAGAGTAAATATTTTAAAATGTAAAAATAAGTTACTTCAGATGTTGTTTATCCATATCAAGGCTAGGGTAAAATAATTAATATTTGAGGGTTTCACTGCTTTTACAGAAGGGACTGGATTTGGAGAAGCATGAAAGTTCCTAGTCAGTATGATGCAGCAGCTAAGCACTGAAGAAAAGAATCTAACTTCAAAGTGGATCAGATTTAATTTTTTTCTGCTGCTAGTCAAAATGTTCTCATTATAGAATCCACCTGATACATAGTAGTAGCTTAATAAATGTAATGCAGCTCATTGGTGTTAGGTTGATTCACACAAGGCCTCTGAGTTCATTTATAGCGTAAGTGAGCAAATGTAATTTCCTATAACAAATATATTTGATGAACAAATAGTTTCCTTTTACAAACATATGTTACAGGTTTTGGGTCATCATAAGCCTGTGGTTATATTACTGTATATTTTAACAAAATATTTTTACTTAAAATAGCTGAATATTTTAGATAGTTTTGTGTTTCTTTAAAAAAAAAGTTTGGACTGGTAATTATGATAGCAAGAAGCAAAGCATGAATTTATTTAAACTTAAATGTGCCCTTCACCCAACTGGCTGGGCTCCCCATGATATTCTTTGTTTATTGTACTCACACAGATGACAGAATACAGTAAATAAAAAAGGGAGAGTGACCAGTTTAGCATTTCCAGTGCTGTGTCAACAGAATTATTCTCTTAAGGTTCTTGTCAAATAAAATAGCTTTTAATTATGTACTAAGCCCTACCAAAGAAATTAAGGTCTACATTTTGTCAGTTTTACAGAGTCAATCTGTGCTTTCTAACTTGACTTTATGACTTTGAACATTCCTTCATGCTCTAAATTTACTGTTCTCTTTTATGAAATGGACTTAATAATTAACTGTGAGGGAGGTTGTGAGGATTAGAGACATGTCTGAAAGTCAGACACATAGCAAGTCCTCAGTCAGGGTTAGCTAATATCATTAGTCCTTGATTCTTTTATTATTTTTTTTCTGGAATGTATATTAATGTTGAAATAAAGCTCAGTCCAAGTATTCTCTAGGAAGTTCTGCTTGGCTGTCTTAAAGAGGTAAGCAGGCACTCCTCTGCCATCCCTAGCACCTTGTCCACATGTCCTTATCACAGTGCCATTATGATCATTGATTGACATGCTGTCTCCTGTACTGGACTGAGCGGAGGGTTAAGATTTCTTTATTTGTGTGTCTAGTTTTTTTCACTTCATTTGTTAGAAGTATTGAATAGTGTTTGTTGATTGAATGAGAAGGGCTGACAGAATGGCAAGTGTGCTGTTGTAGGCCCAAAGAAAAGATTGGTAGCTTTAAAGATTTTCTCCTTATCCTAATATTCTTCTGTTCTTTCTACAATGTTTCTAGGTGTATATTTATTTTTATTTATTTTGGAGATCATTTTCCATGTGAAGATTCATGTCGTTTCTCTAAGATTCTCAGTATTATCTTGTCTCTGTAAATATTTCTTTTTTGCTATTATGTTAATTTTCTTCTTTAAAAACTTTGAGATTAATATTTAAGCCTTGTAATCTTCTTTTATGACTGTTAATTAATCTTTTTAATCTTGCTGCCTCTCTATGTTGTATTTTGGAAGAATTTAGCATTGTCCTATAGTTACTTATTTTCTCTTTCCCTATTTGAACTGGAGTTTATCTTAAACACTGAAGGTATATTTTGCTTTTTGGATTTTTAAAATCTGAGTGATTATAGTTTTTTTAAAAAATATTTATTTATTTACTTTAGTTGTACACAATGCAATGCATTTATGTTTACGTGGTGCTGAGGATCGAACCCAGGCCGCACACGTGCGAGGCGAGTGCTCTGCCGCTGAGCCACAATCCCAGCCCCTGATTATAGTTTTTTTATGTCTAGGATTTTTAATTGGTTCTTTTCATATCTACCTGTTTTTATGTCTTCCAATTATTGTTTTATTTCATAATTTTATATTCCTTATTGTGGATATAGTCCTATATTAATTTCTCTTTTTCTTAAACTTTTTAAAAAAAATATTTATTTGTTTTAGTTTTACACATGCCTTTATTTTTACGTGGTGCTGAGGATCGAATTTGGGCCATGCATGTGCTAGGCGAGCGCTCTACTGCTGAGCCACAACCCCAGCCCCTTAATTTCTCTTGATAATTTATTTATCTTTTTTTTTGTACCTGGGATTTAACTCGGGTACTCAACCACTGAGCCACATCCCTAGCCCTAGTTTGTATTTTTATTTAGAGACAGGGTCTCATTGATTTGCTTAGCACTTTGCTTTTGTTGAGGCTGGCTTTGAGTTTGCAAGCCTCCTGAGCTGCTGGGATTACAGGTGTGTACCACTGTTGTCTGGCTCTATTTAACGATCTTTGTGATCTCTAGGCTCCCATTCCTGTACTCTGGAGGCCCAGGTTGCTCTGCTGCATAGATGCTGGAAGATCTATAGGAAGAAGGATGGGTACCCAGAAAGCCAGCAAATGGTTTGGTAGACTCACACCCAGTATATTTATATTTGTTCAGGTGAGACATATGACCAACTCAGCTGGAGCCAAAGCAGAAGTGGGGAGACTGTGATAACTGGAGAACTGAGGACCTGATGAGATTGAGGACACTGATGTGCAGGGAAACAAGGTGCTGGGAATCTACTTGTACACTACAGGTTCACAGGTTCTGCAGCTGAGCCAAACCCAGCCAAGAGGTAGTGCACCTTGCTCTACACACAAATTAACCAAATTCAAACTTTAATGAGAGTTTAATACAAAGAACTGAAGAAAAAAACTCCAACACTAACAGGCCCCAAATAGGGATGGCTAGGGTGGGGCCCCAGTTTCTACTCATGGACATCTACTCCTATAGCAAAAACAGAATTAGCACAAAGGCTGAGGACACCACACCTACAACAAGCCTCAATATGGATCATTCCCATACCTATTAGAATATACAGTTGTTAGTGAAGAAGAGCAAGCACGGATTGTGTGCCCCATACATCCTGCTGTGTACAGCACAATTGCCAGCTCTACAAGAGGGGCCCTACTCTTTTGAGACCTAGAGGGCAACTGGACTCCATAAGCTCTGACACAACATACACTATATCAAAATACACTAATCACCAAAGAACTAGCAGAGAAACTATACTATAAAACCCATTTGGAAATATATTGAAACATTCACAACAACCTGATGTCCTAGAACACTTTGGCAAGAGAAGGCTGTGCTCTAAAACGGCCCGCATAAAGCAGTAGAAGAGAAATTCATTCCAATGGATGCATAAAAGCCAACACAAGAATACAAGAATTATGGAAAAACAGGGTAACATGACACCTCTTAAACTTCATAATTCACTAGAAACAGACTCCACATATATTGAAGTAGATGAAATATCAGATAAAGAATTCAAAAGAATGGTTTTGAAAATGTTTAATGAATTCTAGAAGAACAGAGAAAAACAACTGAAAGAATTGAGTAAGTCAGAATAGGATGTGGATGAGAAATTCAATAAGGAGATAAAAAAAATTTGAAAAAGAAAAGTCTTGGAAATGAAAAACAACAAGTCAAGTAAAATGTTGAGTTGAAAGTTTCTCTAATAGTAGAGCAGGCTGAAGACAGAATTCCAGAGCTGGAAAACAAAGTGGTTGGCCTTGAATGTTGAGACAGTATTAAAGAAAATAAATAATCATGACCAGAATATACAAGAACTCTGGAAGCCAAATTTAAGAATCATTAGAATTGTAGAGTGTGGTGAGATCCAGGATAATGACATGGATAACCTCCTTAGGGAAATAATAACAAACATTTTCAAACCTTTAGAATGAGATGGACATACATATATCATTCAGAACCCCAACAAATAGATAAGATCAAAAAAGAACCTTTCCATGACACATTATAATTAAAATACCTAATATACAGAACAAGGATATAATTTTAAAATTCTCAAAAGAAAAACCTCAAGTCACATTTAGAGCAGTGTCAATTAGAATAACTTCTAATTATTTAAGTACAAATTCTAAAATCCAGGAGAGCTTGGAATGATGGATTTCAAGACCTGAAAGAACATAACTGTCAGCCAAAATTACTATATCCAGCAAAACTATCCTTCAGAATCGGAGGAGGAGGAGGAGGGGGGGGGGAGGAGGGGGAGGGGGAGGAGGGGTAAGCAGAAACTAAAAGAATTCATGACTACTAAGCTGGCACTACAGAGAATACTTAAAGAAAACTACACACAGGAGAAATTTAAGAAACTCCAGAGCTTACACATGGACAAATCTCATTTGAAAAGTAGCTAGGCAAATGAGAAACAGGAACAAATTAAACATTAGAAATAAATCAAAATGTCAGGAATTAATAAACATCTCTCTCTAATAGCACTGAATATGAATGGTCTCAACTCACCAATTAAAAGGCATAGGCTATATCCCTATAATATGCTGATTTTACAGCTTTTAGATATATAGCAAGGAGTGGGATAGCTGGATCATATAGCGGTTCCTTTCCTACTGCTTTTCTGTAGGAATACAGCCACATCAAGTGCAATTCACAATAGCCAAGTTATGGAAATAGTCCAGATGCCCATCAGTAGATAAATGGATAAAGAAAATATGGTATATATACACAGTGGTGTTTTATTCAGCCATAAGAAAGAATGAAATTATGTCATTTGCAGGAAAATGATGGAACTTGGGAACATTGTTAAAGGAAATAAGCCAAGCTCAGAAATTTAAGGGTTGTATGCTTTCTCTCATATGTGGAAGCTAGAGAGGAAAAAAGAAAGGTGTGTTGTGGGAAAGGATCTCGTGAAAATTGAAGAGAGATCAGTAAAGGAAAGGGATGAGGGAGTGAGAATGGGAGGGGAAGGGAAGTACTGGGGAATAATATTGGTCAAATTATATTGTTACATTGTATACATTATGAATATGTAACAGTGAATCCCACCAGTACATATAATTATTTTTTTAATAGTTAGACACAATACTTTTATTTTATTTATTTATTTTTATGTGGTGTGAGGATTGAACCCAGGGCCTTGCACGTGCTAGGTGAGCGCTCTACTGCTGAGCCACAACTCCAGCCCCATTATGTATAATTATAATGTACCAATAAAAACATGGGGAAAAAAACCAATAAAATAAAGTCTTTGTTAGAGGATTTAAAAATTTTATAGAATATTGATTCTAGAGAAGTTCCAATAGAGTTATTTCTTTCATTTGCAGTGAATTTGTGTTTTTTTTTTTTTCATATTTATTTATTTGCTTTAGTTGTACACAATGCGTTTATTTTTTTGTGGTGCTGAGGATTGAACCTGGGTGCGCACATGCTAGGCAAGCGCTCTACTGCTGAGCCACAACCCCAGCCCGTGAATTTGTTTTAATTGCTGATTTTATTTACTGTCTTTCTTAGCATTAGATTTTTTTTTTAATTTTTTTGAGTTATAGTTTCAAGCTTATTTTGAGTGGGAGGTTCTTCTTGCAACCTTCCATGCTCACTTTTTCCTTTATGTTGGTTTTCCAGTTCCCCCTATGCAGTTCCCTCTACCCTTCAGTGTAGGCCTTATAAAGTTGGCTCAGGGCTTAGACCCTATAATAAAACTAGTGTATCACAGCCCATGGACTGAGCAAGCAGGTAGTTTGGTTTAGTTCCAGGTCTGCAAGCTGTGTGAGTGTCCTACTTCTAGACCCACAGCTACAAATGAGTTAATAGTCCAGGAAGCAGTTAGGGGCTTTTCCCCACCCCCCTCCTTTTTCTCTTTCTCAGCACAGAACCCTCTAGCATCAACGAATGAAACCATCTCTGGTTCCCTAACACCTGAGAAACTAAAATTCTGGCTGCCACATCAAGAGCCCAGAAGCCCTGTGGCTTGAGCACTGCTTGCTGCTTTCTTCTCTTGTGTTTCTGCTTTGTGGAGGTTTTTATCTTGTTTTTGAGATTCATTGTGTCTATTATTGCTATGTGTTTGCAGCAGAGTAGAACAGTACTTTGAGGCATGAACTTACCATGCCAACTTGACTGTAGGCTTTTTTTTTTTTTTTTAGCTTGAAAATAATTTGATCAGATTTTTAAAAAAAAATATTTATTTATTTACTTTAGTTGTACACAATGCAATGCATTTATGTTTACGTGGTGCTGAGGATCGAACCCGGGCTGCGCATGTGCGAGGCGAGCGCTGTGCCGCTGAGCCACAACCCCAGCCCCTTGATCAGATATTTTAGATGCTCCTCCTCTCCCTCCTACCCCCAGGTCTTCTGCTTGGAGAGACAATGTGGAGGGTAAAAAAAAGGGAGACTAAAGATAAGTAAATTGGAGACCATAGGTAACAAATGACAGGGTTTGAACTAAGAAGAGAATGACTTTAGAATATATTTAGTGGATGTAATTGATAGACTTGGATAATTGGTGCTATATATGTTCATATTTCTAACTTAGAAAGGAGATATAATTCACTGAGAAAGGAATATGGAAAGAAAAGTAGATTTTGGTAGGACAGTGTGTCAGGAATAGAGACAGGAATATTAAGATGTTTTATAAGGACTGTTTGAAGGCTAATATCTGTTTTTTCTAAAGATCCTACAGTATGTGTCTTTCTTAGTGCTGCATGTCAGTGCTCATGACCTTTGAATTTATCAAATTTCCAAACCTCTTTACATTATGTTCAGTTGTAAACTTACATAGTTCCTCCTCAGTATTTGGAAAATATTTCCTCAGAATGTTTTATGTCATGTACTTTTCTTTAATATCTCTTAAACAAGTATAGTTATGGCCTTCATGAATGTTACAGTCTAATGGAGGGAAAGGACATTTATCAAATGGGGAATTACAGACTGGAAGTACTACTATAAGACAAGTATGAGGTGCTCCAGAAAGAGCCTGACCGAGTCTGAGATCCAGCTCAGTGTGCAGGTTATGGTGGGTGGTTTGCTGGCTGTCAGGAGAAGGCTTTCCTGAAAAGTGACCTTGGAGATGTGACTAGTACCTGCACTCTCTGCTCTTTTGCCCTTTCGTGGCTGGCTTTTTCCTGCTGTTCAAGACTCAGCTATGTTATCTCCTCTGTATGACTTCTCAGGATTGCATCCTAAATTAATGTTCAGCACATCACCTTTCTTTACTTCTTAAAAAAACATTTTTATTTTAAATTAAATAATGTTTGCTTACTAGATATTTCAGCCAACTAGAACATTAGTACCACAAGTATAGGGACTTTGTCTCTTTTTCTTACTTGTGCCCTGAGTGCTTAGAATATTTCTTGAAACTTTCTTAAACTTAAGTGAATGGTTAAATGATGACATAAGTGAATGTCTATGGAGATTGAGCTCTTGCACAGTTGCCCTAGTAATTTGTATCTCCTTGTCTTTTAATGTGGTGTTGGGAGGACTCCTCAAGTTGGCTTTCTTCTTGATCTTTATTCTATCCTGTTGACCTGACCCTCACTACACTGTGTTCTGATGGGGGTTGCCATAGTGATGGGCATGTGACTGTTTCAAACTGGGTCAATCAGGGTCGTTCTTCTGGATACTTAATATTGGAAGCAAGGAAGATTGTCACTTAGGTTGCAGAGCATGTGGTGTGAATCTGGTGGCTATATCCACATCCCAGTGGAGAAGGCCAATTTGCAAGAGGAGAAAATGAAGCCATGGCAGAGAGGAGCAGAAATGTGAGAGGGAAAGAGAATCCTGGTAATTTTCTGGTCTCTGCCTCATTTGTACCTTGGGCTTAATCACAACCCTTGGTTTTTCTACGACTTTTGCCTTACCCAGTTCAAATTGAATTTCTGTCACTTAGAACCAAAAGATTCCTAATTAAAACAGTATACAACTTTATTTTCACTTTAAATTGTACCTCAACTAACCTTTTCATCTTGATGCATTTTAGGTAATGTTGTTAGGTATTGATCTGTTGCTTAGTTTCTTATTTCAGAGAACACATGTTTTCTGCCTCCCTTCCCCCTTTTATTTCTTTCAATGCAGAGAAGTTGCTTCCTGAATTTATTCTGCTTCCAATACTATTTTGTTTTAGTACTATGTCCTCCTTCCTTTCTTTTCAGGAGTGTATTCTTTTCAGGTTAGAAGTGAATAGATGCCAACTTATTATTACTATTGTTTATTTAACTATTGAAGCAGTTTTTTACTGGGTACTTCTTAGATTTTCATCTTTGATGCTTTAGAACAGCCAGTAGTGAGTACTGAGCATCTCTAGGGTGATAGAGCAGCAGCCACAGTAGTGACAGAACCTAGTGAGATACTCACTTAGGTGATTTATTCCCTATTTTTGGTAAGCTGCTCTGGCTCCAGCTTTTTGGTGCTGCTGCCTGCTACCTTAGGAAGGAGCCCTGGTCTTCCATGGGGAGTCTATACCCCTGTAGCTGCCTTTCTGCCTGGTATTCTTGCTTGTCCCTTAGAACTGTTGATCTGTCCTCAATCCCACCAATCCTCTACAAGTAGAATATTCTACCTGTTCCATAATTTCTAGTTTCTAGTTAGGGGTTTTGCAAGAAATTATGTTAGATCAAACAACTTTCTTAGGCAGCTAAATTATAAATTGGCTGTCTGTATCTCATCAAGTAAAAAATTGGGGACTTTGTGGTAATTTGTTTCTTTGTTTTGTTTTGTTTATGTTCATTGATTTAGTAAATATTTATTGAGCATATGCTCTATGGCATCCACTCTTCTGGATACTGATACCAGTTTCTAGAATGAGACTTCTGTGCCCTCGTGGAGCTTATATTTTAGATGAGGGAAAAAGAAGTAAACAAATAAATATGTAGTATTAGGCAGTAAAAAGTGCCAGGGTGGAAAAACAGGGTGAAGTAATAAAGAGGGATGGGTAGGGCCATTTCAGAGAGGATAGGCAGAAGTGGCTGTGAGGAGGTGGAGGTTTAAGTAGAGACCTGAATGAACCAAGGATCTAACCACACAAAGAGTTACTGGCAGAAGCAGCAGCAACACAGAGCTTTAAGAGCTGAAGACAGTGGTTGCAGGATAAGGCACCAGAGTGGCCGAATTAGGGGGAGGGACTGGGAAAGGGGAAGGAGATAAGCTCCTAAAGTTAAGAATGTGAAAATAAAATTAATTAACTAATTTAAAAATACAATAATTATACCTTAAAAAAAGAATGTGAAAATATATTTTTCATGCCTCTAAAATCAGTTTCCAAGGGAAGATAGTGTCTGACATATTGTACCCAATGGCTAAAATTCACAGCAGACACTTGAGTGGGATGCTCACTTCTTTCTTGTCTTTTATGTGATATTGGGTGATAACCCAAAATGTGGAAATTTTTTGGAACTATAAACTAATCATAGGAAATTAAGGATGTTTAGATAAAGTAATCTTGGGAAAGATGGCAACATGAGCAAAGGTTCTGACACTGTCCTTATCAATCTTTAATGAAGCCACTGGCAGTTAGAGAACATCTTTGGCCTCTGTCATCTAAATATATCTTGGATTTGACTATTTCTCACCACTTCCACTGCTAGTAAATTATAGCTGGAAATGTTAATACTTTCATTCATCACACATGGAGCCCAAAGTGAACATTAGTGGATTTTTAGGGACTTTATAGAAGGCTGAGAAGATAAGAGATGTTTCTGTGATTTGATCCTGAGATGTGGAGAGGTGAGTGATTTCCTTTATCATTTCTCATGGAGGGTGTTAAGAATGACACTAATACCTCATATTTGAATGATTCATAGGTTATGTTGTACTTTTACATCTTTGAAGCAGATTGAATGGGTATGATTTTGTAAAATTTATTTGCTTTAGTTGTACACAATGCATTTTATTCAATGCATTTTATTTGTACGTGGTGCTGAGGATCAAACCCGAGTCGCCCACGTGCTAGGCGAGCGCTCTGCTGAGCCACAATCCCAGCCCGAATGGGTATGTTTGTATTGCTTTTTTGGTAGATTCAGGGCTAGACAGGCGACCTGATTGGCTCACACTCAATGGTTTAGGGCAGAACCATTGCTAGAATTCAGGTCTTTGATTGTGCTCTGTCACTCTGTTAATAACAACACACATTGTTTCATAGGATGTTATGTCAAACAAAAGCCAGTTTCACTTCTTTTTCTTGTCCCATCCCTATTGTACCTCTGTAAGGTAAAGATATTAGCAGTGTTGTCATTACCCAGTTTGCCTGACTGCCTGTCTACACATCCATCTGTCCTAGTCTGTTTGTACTGCTATAACCAATTGCAGACTGAGTAATTTATAAAGCACAGAAATTATGGGCTAAGGTTATGGCTCAATGATAGAGCGCTTGCCTCACATGTGTGAGGGACTGGGTTCCATCCTCAGCATCACACAAAAATAAATAAAAGGTATTGTGTCCATCTACAACTAAAATATATATATGTATATATATACATATATAAATTAAATATATATATATTAAATTTATTTACATATATATTAAATTTATTTGTTTGTTTTAGTTGTACACAACGCCTTTATTCTTATGTGGTGCTGAGGATGGAACCCGGGCCTCGCACGTGCTAGGCAAGCGCTCTATCGCTGAGCCACAACCCCAGCCCAACTAAAAATATTTTTTAAAAAAGCACAGAAATTAATTCTCTCATAGTCATGGAGGCTGGAAAGGCCAAGGTTGAGGCACCAGTGGTGTTGGTTCTGGTGAGGGCTGCTCTGTGCTTCCAAGACAGTGCTTTGGTGCTGCAAACCCTAGAGGAGAGGGGACCTGTGTCTTTATGTGGGGGAAGGCAGAAGGCAAGCAAGAGACTAATTGCCTGAAGTCTCTTTTATAAGGGCTTTGATGCCAGTCATGAGGGAGGAGCCATCATGGCCTTATCACCTCTCAGAGGTGCTACTCTCTAATACTATCTCATTGGCAACGTTGGAATTTTGGAGGGGACACATTCAAACCATTGCAATGTGTGTATTTCTCTATCTACTGCTATCTCACACGTGTCTACATAGTGGGTTGTTCCCCCTGCTCGTTACTATGCATATTACTTCAATCTTTAGCCATATGTTGTCATACATCTAGGTCAGCACATCTATATCTAATTAATACCTTTCCTCTGTATGCCTATATTGTTGGGTTTATTGCAGAGTATTTGTGGTTTTTAAAAAGAAAATTCAATATTTAAGATGAAAAAGGTAATGCCAATGTATATTTCATCATAGATTAATAATTTATTTACTTCTTAAAATATATGAAGCTGGGCGCGGTGGCGCACACCTGTAATCCCAGCACTTTGGGAGGCTGAGGCAGGAGGATCGTGAGTTCAAAGCCAGCCTCAGCAATGGTGAGGCACTTAGCAACTCAGTGAGACCCTGTCTCTAATAAAAAAAAAAAAAAAAGGGCTGGGGATGTGGCCCAGTGGTCAAGTGCCCCTGAGTTCAATCCCTGGTACCACAAAAAAAAAAAAAAAAAAAAAAAATGAAAAGGAGTATATTGACAGTTTTTATTTGCTACAGGTTTTACCACTTTTGCTCACTTTTTCACTTTTCCTTAATTTTCTTTAATATTTTTAGTTGTTGATAGACCTTTATTTATTTATATGTGGTGCTGAGAATAGAACCCAGTGCCTCACACATGCCAGGCAAGTGCGCTACCACTGAGCCCCAGCCCCAACCCCCTTAATTTTCTTTAGAATAAAATTGAATTATATCATTAACCAATATTTTATTTTCTAAGCAAATTCAATGTTTTTTTTCTCAGGTTATCATATCCGGGAAAAGTCTAAACAAGTCATAACATTGCTAATGGATGAACAGATGCTGTATAAAGAGAGGGAAGTGGCATGTCGGACTAGACGACGCACCTCCTATTCCATGACATTTCCTAAAAGATTACCTAGTACAGGTAACTCACCAACAGCATGTGCATCTGCCCCCACACCAGAAATTCCTGCTTCAGAGAAGAAGCACCAGCTTCTTAAGGTGGCAAGACTACGTAGTAAAAGTGCGTATAATGAATGCTGGCCTAAAATGCAATAGATATCATCTAAGAACAATTTAAAAATATAAAATATTATATTTTAGTACCAAATTATTATTATTATTATTATTTGGTACCTGCAATTGAACCCAGAGGTACTTAACCACTGAGCCATATCTCCAGCCCCTTTTTTGTATTTTATTTAGAGACAGGGTCTCGCTGAGTTGCTTAGGGTCTCACTAAGTTGCTGAGGCTGTCTTTGAACTCATGATCCTCCTGCCTCAGTCTCCCAAGTTGCTGGGATTACAGGCATGTGCCACCATTTGGGCCAAATTATTAATGCTATATTAGTACTGATATGATATTAGACTTTATACTGTAGAGAACAAAGATGAAGAATGTTCAGTGGAATATTTTATAACTTTAGATTGCTTTTATCTTGAGTCAAATAAAATGTTTTTGAGCTTAAATAATGTTAACTAGTGACTATTCTATTTGGCATCATGAGTCAATTTTAATCTATTTGATTCATAACTAGAATATTAAGGAGTACTGTTTTCTAAGATCTGGGTCTTGGCATGTGTATATGACACCATCTGATCCTACACATCAAGAAACTGACATTGCCTAAGGTACACCTCACAACTCTGAAAGTACTCCAAAAATTCTTCCAAGGTAATACTTTGGACCTTTGCCTTTGCAAATCTAGCCTATTGAACTTTTTAAAAAAGGGAGTTATTTATAATATTATAATAAAAATCAGGAGGAAATAGAATGATCTTTTCTAACAAATTGATAGAATATAAAGGAATGTCATTTTGCCCTAACTTCCCTAGTACAAACTTTGTTGGTAAGTTGTATATAAAGAATGGACAGTCTGAGGAAGCAAAAGCATTAATGAAATATGAATCTGATAACTCTTCCTTGAAAGGAACTAAGCTTGGTGCTACAAGTGAGGACACAGTAGTAGTAACATAGTTACAAGTGTTTTCAGGGGTTTGCCTCCTAGTCTTACATGTGAGTCTGTGCTTATGGACTGAATGTTTGTGCCCTGTTCCCCAAGCTCATCTGTTGAAATCTAATCCTCAGTGTAATGAGGTGATGGCTCTGGGAAATGATTAGGCCATGGGGGTAGAACCCTCACGAATGGGATTAGTGCCCTTATGACAGAGATCCTAGAGAGCACCGTTCACCATCTTTTTGCTCTTGGAAATTACAAAAGGTTGGCAGTCTGTAACCTAGAAGAGGGTTCTCCCCAGAATCTGACCGTGCTGTCACCCTGATCTCGTACTTCTAGCCTCTAGAACTGTGAGAAATGAATGTCTGTTTCTTTTCTTTTTTTTTCCTAATGTACACAATACCTTTCTTTTATTTTTATTTTTTTCCTCATTTTTTTTTTTAATTTTTTTGATTTGTAATAGTAGTATGTATTACAATTCATAATGCACATATATAGCATCTTTTTACATATAACTGTTTGTATACAAAGTATATAAGTACCATTCAGGTCTTCAATCATGCATTTAGGATAATGATATCAATCTCATTCAACCACCATTTTTTTTTTTTCCTTTTTCCCCCCCTCCCTCCTCCTTGCTCCCTCCCTTCCCCTCCCTTTCCTTTGACCATTCTAGTGTTCCTCTAATCCTCCTATGTACCCGCATCCAACAACAATGTGAATTAGCCTCCTTATATCAGAGAAAACATTTGGTATTTGGATTTTTGGGATTGGCTAACTTCACTTAGCATTATATTCTCCAACTTCATCCATTTACCTGCAACTGCCATTATTTTATTCTCTTTTATTGCTAAGTAAAATTCCATTTTGTATATATACCACATTTTCTTTATCCACTCATCTACTGAGGGACATCTAGGTTGGTTCCACAACATACCTATTGTGAATTGTGCTGCTATAAACATTGAAGCGGCGGTGTCACTGTAATATGCTGTTTTTAAGTCCTTTGGGAAGAGACCCAGGAGTGGGATAGCTGGGTCATAGGGTGGTTCCATTCCCAGTTTTCCAAGAAATCTCCATACTGCTTTCCATAGAGGTTGCACCATTTTGCAGTCCCACCAGCAATGTAAGAGTGTGCCTTTCTCCCCACATCCTCTCCAACATTTATTGTTTATGTTCTTGATCGCTGCCATTCTGACTGGAGTGAAATGAAATCTTAGAGTAGTTTTGATTTGTATTTCTCTAATTGCCAGCGATGTTGAGCATTTTTTCATGTATTTGTTGATTAATCGTGTATCTTCTTCTGAGAAGTGTCTTTTCAATTCCTTAGCCCATTTATCAATTGGATTATTTGTTTTTTTTTTGTTGTTAAGTTTTTTGAGTTCTTTATATATTCTAGAAATTAGTACTCTATCTGATGTGCACGTATTAAATATTTGTTCCCAATTAGTTGGCTCTCTATTCACCTCACTGATTGTTTCTTTTACTGAGAAGAAGCTTTTTAGTTTAAATCTATCCCATTTATTAATTCTTGGTAATAATTCTTGTGCTACAGGATTCTTATTAAGGAACTTGGGGCCTAATCCGACATGTTGGAAAGGATGGAACCCAATGCCTCACGCATGCTAGGCAAGCATTCTACCACTGAGCTACAACCACAGCCCTAATGTCTGTTTCTTTAAGCCGCCCGTTTTATGCACTTAGTCTGCCCAAGCAGACTAAGACATCTATTAAGCAAGATCCTAAAACAGCTGCAGATATTCAATACAAATAGCTCATTCCACATTTTAGTTGAACGTGGAAATTTAAAAATGTTACTAGTAATACCAATACAAACCAATCCTGCCCCCCAAATTGTGCTTTTCTGACTTAGTCAAGAGTTCTCACATGTTTACTCAAGACGTACTTATGGGTTGGCAGGTAGGAAGGCATTACAAGAAGTCACTGTTGTAATTATAACAATAAATGCCATCCAAGTGCTTCTAAAAGTAGTGGAACTTCTTTAGGGGACCCATTATCTCCAAAAGAGATAAGGACCCATTCTGAAATTTTCTCATGAAGATTTGAATTCAGACTGACAAGAAAAGCACAGTAAAATAACCAATTATGACTCATCCAGAGTTTCTTATCCCTTTTGCTACTTCTTTATCACCTTTCTTGTTCTTCCTTCTTCCATTACTTGTATCATTTCCTTCCTCTTTTATTATAAACACATAATTATTGAATGTTGTTATTAGAAATTTAGATATCCAGCAGAAATTTGAAACTGTAGCAGTGAATGAGATAAAGTTCCTTTCAAAGCCAAGTGTAGAGGGCATGACCTGTAATCCCAGCTATTATGAAGGCTGAGGCAGGAGGATCACTTGACCCAGGAGTTTTGAGCCCAGCCTGGGCAACATAGCAAGTCCTCATCTCAAAAAAAAAAAAAAAAAAAAAAAGTCCTTTAATCATGGAACTGTCAATCTACTGACAGAGACAGATACTAAACACACATAAACAAAATAGATATAAAATATGTCAGGTAGTAGCATGCACAGCAGGCAGAGGGTAGAGTAGAGGCAAACTCTCTGACACTGGAGCAGATGTGGCATGGGCAATTATGAGCTTAGGAAGTGAGTCTCTAAATCGCTTTAGTGCTTACTCATTTCTGAGACATTCTTATGAGTCTTATAAGAAACTATGTTGCCCTGTAGTCCTAGATTGTGGCTTTTTTTTTTTAATCCAAAATGTATTCCCCAGCTTTATGACACATCTTATTTACCAGGTGGAGCTCTGAGTGATTTTTAACATTTAAAAAAAATAATGTTTTGTTACAATTCATTTGTTTAATACAATAAACATGCATTATAATAAACAAATAGCACTGATTGTCTTCCAGATGCTTACTGTCTGCCAGACACTTTTCTAGGGATGGTAAGTAAATTGGGTATATTTCTGCTCTCATGGAAGTTATATCTTGAGATATACTGTGTGCTTTCAAGTCTGTTTCACATAAAAAATGTTCCAAGAGTGTTTTGGCCAGTGATGGTATCATTGAAATAAATCTATATAAAGTACTACTTAAAGTGAATAGTGAATGTTTGGATGTAAAGGCACCAGAAACATACATTGGCAAAAAGATAGCCTCTTCAACAAATGGTGCTGGGAAAACTGGAAATCTATATGCAGCAAATTGTAATTAAGCCACTCTCTCTCACCTTGCACAAAACTCAACTCAAAGTGGATCAAGGGCCGGGCGTGGTGGCGCACGCCTGTAATCCCAGCACTTTGGGAGGCTGAGGCAGGAGGATCGCGAGTTCAAAGCCAGCCTCAGCAATGGCGAGGCACTTAGCAACTCAGTGGGACCCTGTCTCTAAATAAAATACAAAAAAGGGCTGGGGATGTGACCCAGTGGTCGAGTGCCCCTGAGTTCATTCCCCGGTACCACAAAAAAAAAAAAAAAAAAAAAAAAAAAAAAAAGTGGATCAAGGACCTAGGAATTAGACCAGAGACCTTGCGCCTAACAGAAGAAAAAGTAGGCCCAAATCTTCATCATGTTGTATTAGGTCCTGACTTCCTTAACAGGACTCCTAAAGTGCAAGAAATAAAATCAAGAATTAATAAATGGGATGGATTCAAACTGAAAAGCTTCTCAGCAAAGGAAACAATAAAAATAATGTGAAGAGAGCACCCACAGAGTGGGAGAACATCTTTACGACATACACATCAGATAGAGCACTAACTTCCAGAATATATAAAGAACTTGAAAAACTCAACACCAAAAGAATAAATAACCCAATCAATAAATGGGCTAAGGAAATTAACAGATACTTCATGGAAGATATATAATCGATCAACAAATATATGAAAAAACATTCAACTTCACTAGTAATTAGAGAAATATAAATCAAAAGTATTCTAAGATTCCATCTCACTCCAGTCAGAATGGCAATTATCAAGAATACAAGCAACAATTAAGTGTTGGCAAGGATATGGGGGAAAAGGTGTAAGCTGCCTGTCACGGCCAGCCACGGCGCCGCCACGGGAGGAAAATTCTCGGAGGCAGAGTTAAGCTTTTACTACTTTTACTTCTACTTTCTTAGAGCTTAGAGAGGGAAAGAAAGATTTTTAGAGAGAAAGATTAAAGTGAGCTTTTCTTCTTGTCTTCTTAGCTTAGAGTCTTAGAGAGAAAGAAAGATAGAGCTTAGAGCTTAGCTTAGAGAAAGATTAGAGCTTCTTTCTTCTCTCTTCTTTCTTCCTTCTTCTGTCTTCTGTCTTCTGTCTTCCTCAGGAGTCTCGGCCCAACTCTGACCAGTCATTACTTCTTCTATCTGGTTTCTCTTCTGTCTTCTATCTGGTTTCTCTTCTGTAACCGCTCTGCCTACGTTCTGGCCGCTCTGATTCTTCTGACCGACCGAGTGACTGCCCGGCTGACTGAATTCTCCGTTCTCCTAACTCGGACCGCTTTCACCCGGTTATATACCTTCAGGTTTGCGGGTGCCTACAGGTGCGTCACATACATATCAGGTGGAACTTATGGCTTCCAGCTAGCTACAACAGCCCTTCCTAATTAGGGCTCCTTCAAAAAGGTACACTCATACATTGCTGGTGGCACTGACAATTGGTGCAACCACTCTGGAGTTGCAGTCTGGAGTTGGAGGTTCCTTAAAAAACTTGAAATCGAACCACCATTTGACTCAGGTATCCCATTCCTTGGTCTATACCTAAAGGACTTAAAATCAGCGTACTATAGTGACACAGCCACATCAATGTTGACAGCAGCTCAATTCACAGTAGCCAAACTGTAGAACCAATCTAGATGCCCTTCAATAGATGAATGAATAAAGAAACTGCAATATATAAACACAATGGAATATTACTCAGCAATAAAAGAGAATGAAAATATGGCATTTGCAGGTAAATGGATGGAGTTGGAGAATATCATGTTAAGCGAAGTAAGCCAATCCCCCAAAACCAAAGGCCGAATGTTCTCCCTGATAAGTGGATGCTGATCTGTAATGGTGGTGGTGTTGGGGGGGTGGTGGCATGAGATGAGTGGAGGAACTTTGAGCAAAAGGGGAGGGAGGGGCGGGCAGGGGACATGGGGGTAGGAAAGATGGTGGAATGAGATGGACATCATTACCCTAGGTATGACTGCACATATGGTGCAACTCTACATCATATACTACCAGAGAAATGAAAAGCTGTACTCTATTTGTGTACAATGAACCAAAATGCATTCTGCTGTCACATATAACTATATGTTTGTGTTCAGAAAAGAGTAACTAGATTAAGTAAACAGCCATACTAATTGTTTCCATGTAGGTATTTGAATCTAAAGTGTACCTTTTTTTTTTTTTTTTTTTTTTTTTTTGGTACCGGGGATTGAACTAAGGGGCACTTAACCACTGAGCCACATCCCCAGGCCTATTTTGTATTTTATTTAGAGACAGAGTCTCACTGGGTTGCTTAGCACCTCGTTTTTGCTGAGGCTGCCTTTGAACTCATGATCCTCCTGACTCAACCTCCTATGCTGTTGGGATTACAGGCATGTGCCACCACACCCAGCTAAAATGTATTTTAAAGGAATAAATAAAACTGACAGTTTGTTGGGGTTGGGAAAAACTAAGAATATAAATTGGAGGGCATTATTCTTGTGAGATAAGAGAAGTAGTAAATGAAAACTTGGATAGGTAGAGATGCATAGATCAGTCAGAATTAGGTGTATTCAAGTGATAGTAGGAGTAGCCATAAAAAATCTTAGCAACTTAAACATAATAGGAATTTCTTCTTCTAAAATAATCAGTGGAGGTATCCTAGAACTGATGCGACTTATTATAACATCAGGGCCTCCTGGGCTCTGTCTGTCTTGTTGCTGTACCAAACTCAGCATTTAACTTCCACCTCATGATTCATAGCTGCTTGAGCTCCAGCTATCATGTTTGCATCTCACCAGTAGGAAAGAGGAAATGTTGAAAACATGAGAATCTTCTTTCTTTTAAGGACACTTATTAAAAGTTGTGTATAACATCTTGGCTTACATATTGTTTAGCACTTAGTCACTTCTAGCTGCAACAGAGGCTGAGAAATATAGTCTACCCTGGGTAACAGTATGCCCAGATGAAAGTTAAAGATTCTATTATTAAGAAAGAAGGGGAAAATAAATATAGAAGATAACAAATAGTCCATATCATAGTGGAAAATAATACAAGCAAAAAAATTTGGATTAAGCATGGTAATATCTGGTTGTGTGACTAAACAGACTATAAACTATGAACTTGAATATGTAGAAAAAACATGGGCAGATAGTTTAGAGTTCTTAGAGCAATTCATAAAGGATATAATAAACAGTATTTAGAAATTTCAATTTGATAGGACAAGGAACCATTGTAGGCCTTGAAGAACAGAAGGGGGGGTTTAGCTTAGTCACACAACTTAGCTTTCTTATTACTGAAAACAGCTGTTGATGGAAGATAATTCTTATTGCTTTGTGTCGAAATGAAGAAGGTAGGAATAGGAGGGAAGCTTTGTGAGAGACACTTGTTTAGTCCAGGCATAGGACCTACTCTAGGGTTACGGAAATGAGGGAACAGTAATGCTTAATGTTAAAATAGCACAGCATATGGAGAGGCCATAGGGTAAGTGGATGGCATATTGGAGAAGAAAGGGAGAAATTGAAAATGATGCCAGCGTTGGAGTTAGAGAAAATAGAGATGAGAGATGGTATCTTACAGGGAAATTTCTATCAGAAGGAATTTAAAGATGTTTCTACATTAGTTACAGTGGAATGCAAAATTGAATGCATTGCTAGAAATCTGATTCCCAAGCTTTGGAATCTAGAGCTGAGACAGCTGTGCCTAGCTTCTTTGGTAAATTAGCAAGGGAAAAGAGGTACTTTGAAGAAGGTTTTTATAAACACATCACCCCCCCCTCCCCCATTCCTGGATGTTTCCCCCAAGTTTTAATTTGGGTAGATAGCTTGGGTGGTTTTTGTATGGATGATTCTGATTTTGAAGGAAGAAATGAGCTGAAGAATAATTGCTGCTTGATGGCAAAAAAGAAAACTACAAAAAGCACAATTACAACTTAGTTTCTCTGAGCCATACATATCAGAGATAGTCTCTTTTCTTAGAGGCAGTAATTATTATGAAAACTATCTCCAGAGACATGGCTTACAACCAGACCAGCAAAATATTACCCATGTTGGTCATCTAATCTTCCATAAAGAGCTCTTTAGTGGTACTATTATTTGCAGTACAGCTTTATCTGTACTAAGAAGGATTATTCTGGGCTACATTAAACGTAATAGCATTCTTCATCATGGAAATATTTTATTTCCTTGCAAATAGCATATGATTGCTGCTGAACCAAAAGTTATACTGTGAGGTTGTTGTCATGCTTGTGTAATCCATGCTCCTAATGGTGTGTTGCTACTTCCTACAGTGAACTTTGTACTAACAGTTGACATAGAGTCATACCGGGTTGCCTTATCACATGTAGACAAGATGACAGGGCTTATGATCTAAGTTATGGTTGCTACTAAAACATTTGCACTTACGAATATCAAGAAGTTGATTTTTTAAAATGTAAAAGTAAATGTACAAAAGACAAAAGAAAACCCAGGAATTTATATTCTTTGACCTCAAACCAACCATTATTAACATCTTGGAATATTTGCTTCCAGTCTGCTAATTTTTATCAGAAAAATCACTATTATTGTAAAAAACAATACAACCTTATTATAAAGAATCAGTCACTTCCAATCTCATTACTTAATAGCCACCATAAAGGTAGGGTGAACATAACTCTAGGCATGCATACATATATAGAGAGGGATGGCATGGAGAGATGGGTAGTTAGAAGTTATTTTTGTAAAAACAATGTACTACATGCTGTTTTTTAGTTAACAATATTAAAGGGCTACTTCTAGCAATAGAATTAACTAGGAGCTCCCTCTATTGCACAATAGCCAAAGGCTGCAAATGACAACATTATCTGAGGCATTACTGCCTCATAAGAGCTATGAGAACTCTCCAGAGATCTCTCCTTCCAAAAATTTTAATGTGGTGATTTGGATATGAGATATCCTTAAAAAGCTCATAGTACAGTGCAGGAATGTTCAGAGGTGAAATAATTAGATTATGAGACCTGTAATCTAATTGAATGGATTATTGGTTGGCATATTGTAGGCAGGTGGGGTGTGATTGAAGGAAGTAGAACACTGGGGGCATGCTAATGGGGATTATATCTTGTCTCTGCTTCCTGGCTGCCATGAACTGAGCAGCTTTCTTCTGTCATGTTCTTCTGCCATGGTGTTTTGCCTCACATTGGGCCCAGAGCAAAGGAGTTGGCTGACCATGAGCTGAACCTCTGAAACTATGAGCCCAAATAAACTTTTTGTCCTCTAAGCAGTTCTTATTAGGTTTTATGGTCATAGTGACAAAAGCCCAACTAGCACATTTAAGTAGATGAAATAAGAACAGAACACATGAACTGGGACCAGAGTGACTTGGAGCTGATGCCTGTGGGAAGCTTGAAGTATTGAGTTACTTAAGGGCAGTAGAAGTTAAGAAAGTGAATTTGGGGCCTGCCTGAATATTAGGAATGAAAGCCTTGGATTACTGGGCTGAACCCAAGCCCTCAAAAGGAGCTGCAGTGATCTCAGTTTTCTGCAGAAAATAGCAGACTCAATGCACAAGTTAGGGTCATGGGACTTTCACCAATTAAAAATCAAGCAATGAGCTTATCATCCAGTATCACCACACCAACAGAAAGTAAGCAGCAAAGAACATCTTTGTTTTCCAAAGATGGTAGACATTGGAAAAGTCAGATATAAGCTGTGAAGCAACTATGTATTTAAATATTTAAATTAAAAAAGATATAATTATATCAAGAGATTATTAGGACTGAATTAATGAATTTGAAAAAAACAACATACAGGAATGAGCAATACCATTGAAATAATAAACTTAATATGTCCAAAAATATGTTCAAAAAGAAGAAAATGGTAGAAGATTGGTTGGAAGAGAGAGAATGATAAGTAAATGGATTCTCTATAAAATAGTAGTATTTGATTTTTGAGTGGAAAAAAAAAAAAGACATGAAATAGTGGGTGGCCATGATATATAAATTGGAGGTGGGCAGGTTTACAGAATTGTATTCCAAAAGTCTTTGTATATTTTGAAAGAAGATTAAAAATATTACTTAACTGTAAAATTTTAAAGGTGAATTTGCATGATAAACATTTAAGGATAGACTTTTAAGGATAAACTTTTAAGATAGAAGAGAAACAAAATGCATAAATTCCAAGCAAATGGCAAGAAAAAGAATGGAGTGAGAAGAAAATAAAATTTTTCATAAACGACAAGAAGCATAAAATGGGACAAATGGAAATAAAAAAGTGAAACGATTGAAATAAGAACAATAATTAACAAATTAAATTCATCTGTTAAAAGGCAGAGATTTTCAAATTGGGGGAAAAGAAATTCTGATGTATGTTGAAAGTCTAAGTTCACATCAAGGTTGAAAGCAAATGGATGGAAAGGGATAACTGAGGCATATTCTAACTAAAAGAAAGCTGGTATTATTATATATTAATATCAGACAAAGATAAAATGTTCAGTTCCCAGGAAGATAAATTTATTTAAGTTTGAATTGTATGAATAAAAGTTGGTAGAAATATAGAAAAGAATTAAGACATCTGTTGTCAAAGTATATGTTCAAAACATCTCTTTCAACTTTTTTTTTAATATTTATTTATTTGTTTTTATAGTTGTACACAGTGCCTTTACGTGGTGCTGAGGATTGAACCTGGGCCGCGCATGTGCTAGTCGAGCGCTTTACCACTGAGCCACAACCCCAGCTCCTCTTTCAACTATTGATAGGCAAAGTTCATCAAACATTTTTAAAAATTTGTATTTTACAATTGATAACATATGCTATCAGGAAAGTCTTCACATTTCAAAAAATCTATCATATACAGACCACTTTCTTTTTTTTTTAACCAAAATTCAATTAAGTTTGGAGACAAGAAAAAAATAGAAGTTAAAGTTAAAAATTTCTATGCAGGGGTTGGGGGGTCTGGGGTTGTGGCTCAGCGGTAGAGCGCTCGCCTAGCATGTGCGCGGCCTGGGTTTGATCCTCAGCACCACGTACAAATAAATGCATTGTGCACAACTAAAGCAAATAAATATTTAAAAAAAATTTCTATGTGGGCTGGGGTTGTAGCTCAGCAGTAGAGTGCTCGCCTAGCATGTGCGCGGCCAGGTTCGATCCTCAGCACCACGTAAAAATAAAGGCATTGTGTATAACTAAAACAAATAAATAAATATTTTTAAAAAAATTTTCTATGTATTCGAATGTGAAAGTATTTCTTTGGAATCAAGTAGAAGAAAAGTATTACCATTATTCTTGCTAAATCAGCTTTTTACTAGACGTCTCACCCATAACAGTAAAACAAGTAACAGAAGGTAAAATTGTAAGTATTGAATGGAAGAAACAAATACCATTTGCTGATGATAGGATTTGTATATATAAAACTTGAAAAGATTGACAAACATTAAAAAAATTAACAGTTTTAGTAAAATGGCTGGCTAGCACATCAAAGTATAAAATCAAGTTATATTCTAAATATTGGACACAAACATTAAACATCATTTTTTAAAAGGTTCCATTTGTAATAAGTAAAAATCATGATTTATTTAGGAATAAATCTAACAAAAATGTAAAGATCAATACACTAAAATTATGTTTGAAACACAAACACATTAAACACATAAATGGGAAAATTCCCTGCTCATAAAAAATAATATGGATAAGCCAGGCGCGGTGGTGCACACCTGTAATCCCAGCACCTAGGAGGCTGAGGCAGGAGGATCACAAGTTCAAAGCTAGCCTCAGCAATAGCAAGGCACTTAGCAACTCAGTGAGACCCTCTCTCTAATAAAATAGAAAAGAGGGCTGGGGATGTGGCCTAGTGGTTGAGTACCCCTGAGTTCAATCCCCAGTACCAAAAAAATTAAAAATTAAAAAAAAAAATAATATAGATATGTCTGGTCTTTCCAAATTGTGTGAATTTAGTGGAGGGTTCCTCAACTTTGGCACTATTGACATTTTGAGCCAAATATTTCTTGTGAGGCCATGCTTTGTAGGGTGTTTAGCACGATCTTTGGCCCCTACCCACTGCACTCTGTGAGCACACGTCCTTTCCTGTTGTGAGAATTTTTAGACTGCAGAAATGGCCAGATGTCCCCTGGGGACCAAAATTGCCCCTACTTGAGAACTGCTAATTCAGTGCAATTACAATCAAATCGAAAAAAGGATTTTAAATTTGAATTTGAAAGCCAGGCATAGTGGCCCATGCCTGTAATCCCAGCAACTTGGGAGACTGAAACAGGAGTTGGAGGCCAGCTTCAGCAATTAGCAAGACGTTGTCTCAAAAAATAAAGAGTTAGAGGGCTGGGGCTGTAGCTCAGTGGTGGAGCGCTTGCCTCACATGTGTGAGGCATTGGGTTCAATCCTCAGCACCACATAAAAAATAAATTAATAAAGATATGTGTGTCTATGTATAAATAAATAAATAAATAAATAAGAGTTGGAGATGAAGCTCAGTACTGAAGATCCCCTGGGTTCAATCCCTGTAACAAAAAATAAATAAAACGAATTTTATGACTGACAATACAGTTAATCTGAAAAAATCAAAATGTCAAAAATAGCCAAAACATTCCTGAAAAGACTAAAGTGAAGTGCTTGTCTTTTTAAATAACAAGACTAAAACTATGTAATCACAATGTGGTTTCAATGCAGGATAGGTGTGTGAACTATTGAAATGATTGATGAATTGCTCAATAAATAATAGTGGGATAATTATTTGTATTGAAAAAAAAATGAAATCAGGTCTCTTCCTCATAACAGGCAAACAAAATAATTCTAGAATAAGGAATTAAAGGTAAAAAAAACAAAACTTAAAAACATTTAGAAGAAAATTTGGATGAATGTCTTTTTTTTAAAAAACATCAACTTTTTTTTTCTTTTTAGACATTGATGGACGTTTATTTTATTTATTTATTTATATGTAGTGCTGAGAATTTAACCCAGTGCCTCACACATGCTAGGCAAGCGCTCTACCACTGAGCCACAACCCCAGCCCTGAGAAGCTTTTCCCCTAGTTTCTTCTCTGGTAGTTTTATGTTAAAAATCTTTAATCCATTTTGAGTTGATTTTTGCATATGAGGTGAAATAAGGGTCAAATTTCATTCTTCTGAATGTGAATATCCCAAGGATAATTTACCAAAGAAACTGTCCATTTTCCCTTGTATGTTCTTGGCACCTTTTTTGAAGATCAGTTGACTATAAATATGTGGACTTATTTATAGATACTCTGCTCTTTTCCAGGGATATACATGTCTGGTTTTGTGCCATTAATCATATGTTTTGATTAACTTCTGTGGGAGTTTTTTTTTTATTAATTTTTTTTTTTTTTTTTTTTTTTTATTAATTTTTTTTTACATTGCAATGCATTTATTTTTAGTTGTAGAACCCGGGGACACAATACCTGAGCCACAATCCCAGCCCCTATTAATTTTTTTATTTATTTTTTTATTTTTTATGTGGTGCTGAGGATTGAACCCAGGGCCTTGCCAAGTACAAGGTGAACGCTCTACCGCTGAGCCACAACCCTAGCCCTTATTTTTATTACATGACAGCATAATGCTCTTCGATTCATTGTATACAAATGGAGTACAATTTTTCATTTCTCTGGTTGTATACAAAGTAGGTTCACACCATTTGTGCAGTCATACATGTACCTAGGATAATGATGTCTATCTCATTCCACCATCTTTCCTGTCCCCATGCTCCATCCCCCCTTTTCCCTCCCCTTTGCCCAATCCAAAGTTCCTCCACTCATCCCATGTCACTCCCCCCATTATGGATTAGCATCCAATTATCAGAGAAAACATTTGGCCTTTGGTTTTTTTTTTTTTAATATTTATTTATTTGCTTTAGTTGTACACAATGGAATGCATTTACGTTTATGTGGTGCTGAGGATCGAACCCAGTGCCTCGCACATGTTAGGTGAGCACTCTACCGCTGAGCCACAACCCCAGCCCTGGCCTTTGGTTTTTTGGGACTGGCTTATTTAACTTAGCATGATATTCTCCAGCTCCATCCATTTACCTGCAAATGCCATATTTTCATTTTCTTTTATTGCTGAGTAATATTCCATTGTGTATATATACCACAGTTTCTTTATCCATTCATCTATTGAAGGGCATCTAGGTTGGTTCCACAGTTTGGCTATTGTGAATTGTGCTGCTATAAACATTGATGTGCTTTTGTCACTGTAGTGCGCTGTTTTAAAGTCCTTTGGGTATAGACCATCTGTTTCCATGTAAGATTGTTTACATAATTTTTTTTCCTCCTGGATCTGAGGATCAAACCCACATATGCTAGGTAAGTGCTCTAATGCTGAGCTACACCTCCAGCCCCTGGTGGCAGTTTCACTCTGCCAAGGTTGGGAGGGTTGGTGGTTTGAGTTCTTCTTCAGGAATTCCTGATGGCTAGAGAGAGCCTCTTTGCCAAAGGTCATTCCCCCTCCCTGAGGAAACCTACATGCATTGGCTTGTGGATATGGTCCAGCCTCCTTACTTTCAGGCAGGACAACTGTGAAGAGATAGTCCAGTCTCACTGCTTTTAGAAGGATTGACTGAGCCCTCTCCTGTAAGCACATCACAGCCCAGTCCTGTCCCCGTCAGTCCTCATGGATATTGTTTCTAAGAGCACTTCCTAATGAACCTCCCATGTAGAAATATGAGTCTTAAGAGTGTTTCCTGGTGAGCCCAACCTGCAACAGTGGTTTGTCCTCTAGATTTAAAATACAGGACAATAATAATATGTGTTCAGGGCTGGGATTGTGGCTCAGCGGCAGAGCGCTCGCCTCGCACGTGCGCGGCCCGGGTTCGATCCTCAGCATCACGTAAACATAAATACATTGCATTGTGTACAACTAAAGTAAATAAATAAATATTTAAAAAAAAATATGTGTTCATAGTGAAAAAAAGAATAGAGAATAAAGGAAGCGCGGTGGGGGGGAGTATAATGTTAACAATTAGTGATCTGGATGATGAATATATAAGATTTTGTTTTTCTATTGTAACTTTTCTGTATTTTGAAATTGTGACAAAATAAAAATTAAAAAAAAAATAGAACAGGGCTGGGATTGTGGCTCAGTGGCAGAGCGCTCGCCTCGCACGTGTGCAGCCCGGGTTCGATCCTCAGCACCACATAAACATAAATGCATTGCATTGTGTACAACTAAAGTAAATAAATAAATATTTTAAAAAAATAGAACAAATACCAGTTACCTGAAGATACTTAAGTGTAATTATGCTCTGAGACAATGAAATTGGAGTCAAGGTTCGAAACTTCTGATTCTGCAAAAGTTAGATATAAACTTAATCACTGGGGGACTTCACATTTATATCTTATCAGTTCTCCATCAGCTCACTGAATATTTTCCATGATGGAGTACTTTGTCTATTATAAGAAACTAATTTTAAATAAATGACTTAATTTACTTAAATGATACCTGAAAGTACACTGTCAATCCATAGCAACAATGTTAATCAGATGTTAAATAATAAATGTAACAGTTTGGAAATTTGTTCAATTTGTGGAGCATTTCAGTTCCAAAACATGCTATTGCATTGCGCATGTCTGACAGTCTGTCAGTTTGATATCTCATCTACGATCTATTGCAGGGTTCACCAGTTCTGCCTTGAGGTATTATCTGAGTGGTGCAGGCTCAGCGGGGTCTATAGCGTCTGTCTAGATACTTACAACCTCAGTATCTAGGCACTCATCTTTGAACACTTCACAGCACCACTTCCTGCAGCGTCTTTACTTTTTTTTTTCCTCTGAGGTTTCTCATTCACATGCTTGTCCTGCTTGGTTTGATACCAGAGGGACTTTATTTCTGCCAAGGAACTAAATTTGTGTCCTCCCCTTTCATTTGCTCTTGAAAATCCAGAAATGTTGTTATCATCACCTAATCTTACTAAGCACACCTCACTCACTTCCAGTGTTATGCTGATAGCAAAAAAATTAAATAAATACAAAGAATGACTTTCCACAGACTTAACTATGTTCTAACTGCCTTCCTTCTTGTCCTGTAAGATAGGTATGTTACATTTTAGTTCTTCTAGGCCAAAATGCATCTCCAAATGTGCAAGGTATTTTTTTTCTTTCACAATTCTTGCTATTCTTCAGTTTCTCTCACAATTTTCTTTAAAATTGGCTTTTTGGAAATTTTATTAAATCTACTTCCATATTGTCTAAAGCCTAAGTCCATATCATATCACAGATAATTTTGGTGCTGAATGCTAAAGGAGTGATAATATGGTTCCTGATTAAATCCAGTGAAAGGAGATGAATGAGTTAAGCCCCAAGTCACCACTGTTTGCCAGTGTTAATTATAAAATCCCCAAGTCCCAAATAAACCCATTTTAATTATTCATATTCATGTGAGGTTGCAGCAAAATGAAAAGCTACAACCAAAAATAAAAAGTTCTTGTTATTGCCTCAATATCTCTGATATATGCATAACTTGCTCCTTTTACCCAATAGTTCCTTCTGCTTAGAATAATTTTTCTGTTCCTTTTCAGTGGTTGGAATCCTAGCCAGCCTTCAAAACCTTGTTCAAATGTATTTACTGTTTGAGGCTCTTCCTACAGTTAGTTCATTCAAGAAAGTTCATTGTATAATTGTTCTCTAATTGTTTCCTGTAAGTCTGTATGCTAATCTTATCTCCCCAGTCAGGCTATAAAATTTTTTGAGGGCAAAGACCATGTCTCATACCATTGCTTTTTGAAGTATTTTCCTTGTATAACTCCTAAAATGATTTGGAAAATTATGTACCTCCTCACACATTTTTAGGTTGACATGTGGAATGTTATAAGAACGAATAGCTTCAAAGGATATAAATATTGATACTAAAGAAGGAAGAAAAGAAAAATAAACTTAGTTTTTCAAGTATATCTAAGGGAATCTAAATACCATTGGGATTGGTACCTATAATCATTCATTTGAAAACAACACAGGAAGTCTTTACCTGCTGGAAATTTTAACATCATTCTCTTTTTTTCCTTGAAGTCATAGTTTTATTCCACATTCCTCTCCAAATCTTATCCTTATATAAGGTGTTTTTCACATCAAATATGTACATAAATTGAAATTATTTTTCAAAATTTTCTGTGAGCAAAGGTTTTAAGTGATAAAATATTTCTTCTAGATTGATTTCTTATTACAATTATTGTTAGTACACACCACAAGCTTCCAAAACCACATGAATGTGTGGTAAAAACATATCAGACATACATAAAACACTTATCAAACATAAAGCATATACTTTTATTGGAAATTCATGCTTTTATGAGATACATGGGATTATTCCTTTACCTACATACGAATATTACTTATTACTAGATATAAGCAGGGTTTAGCATAAATTCTGTTTTACATTTTTATAGATGCAAATGCTATAAAAACTCGTTCATATGAATTATAGGTAGGACTAGAAAGTACTTTATTATAGTACTGTCAGTTTTATGAATTCCTTCAGAGTAATATGTCAATTATTTATTATAAAGACATTTTCATCTCGTTGACTGTTAACTAAGACTTCAGTTATTGAAAGCAAATAATTGAAGCATCTTCCTTTGAAAAAGATTTGTTAAAATAGTCATTAGGAGTAATTTCTCACTTTCTGGAAGTAAACCCAAAAATGTTACTAAAATTTACCACATAACCATTAATTAAGCCTATTATACTTTAATTTAATATACTCAGAAAATGTTAATTGCAATATAACTGTCAATATGATAAAATGATTTTATTATAGCATGTGGTTTAAATATATTTTATTAACTCTTCAGAACTGCAGATTTGGTTCATTTAACTTTTGGAAAATATCTACCATATAACCTGGTTGACAAAGCCAACTCTCATTGTCTAAAAACAACTAACCAAGTTGGATTTAAAGCTTTGTTTTCTCTTAAAATATTTATTTATTTAAATAAATGAAAAAACAGGCATTGTTCTGATTACCTTCACACTCCTGAGTTCTGATTCTAAGGTGTCACAAGTTCCCTGTGTTGATAACATAAGGAATCCTGCCTTAGGCTTTCATTGCTGTGCTCAGTGATCTCTTCCTTAGGGATGATGCATTGTTTCACAATATTTGGGAGACGAAAATCACAAAGACATTAAGTGAAACTTGTCACCTGTCCTGCTGCCCCATACTTTAATACTGTATATCTGAATACCAAACACCTGTGTGGACCAAAACACCCTGTTATTTGTGCAATTCGTTGCCATTAAAAGAACATATGTGTGGGGCTGGGATTGTGGCTCAGTGGTAGAGCGCTCGCCTAGCATGTATGCGGCCCGGGTTCGATCCTCAGCACCACGTACAAATAAACGCATTGTGTATAACTAAAAGCAAATAAATAAATATTTAAAAAAAAAAAAAAAAGAACATATGTGAGACAGAACGCTGGGTTTTTTGGGCCTTGGTTAAAGGAGTCCTCCCTAAAACAGGTCCCTGCCCCCCCTCCCCGCCCCGCCACTATTATTTGGCACCTTAGAGATTCTTATGCTTTGCACTGTAATAAAATGAATGAAGGGATGTATCTTTCTCTTGTAAAGTGAGGGCAAACTGATTATGACTGTGACAGGGAGAAGACCTAGCCTGCAGTCTCTATGCAGTTACATCCTCAGGCAGATGAGTTTTTGGAAAGAATATAAGCAAGCATTTTGGATTTGGAAGGTGATTGCTTTAAAAGGGTCTGTGCCCACCTGGGGAGCCTTTATGAACCCCCAATTGTGTACATACCAGTGTGAAGATAGCTTTCTTTTACTTCTTATTGTATACAGTAATATGCTGACCTAGAATTGGTACTTGTGGCCTTCTTTTACTGTCAGTAGTTGATATGGGAAAGGGCTAGAATTCAAGTTGTATTTTTTAAATCGTTCTGAACTATCCATTTATAAAGAAGTGATTAATACTCATAAGTTCATGTTAGCAGATGTGTATTTAGTTGGCAAAATGAATTTTTTAAAGCAATTAAAAATTATGAACTAATTAAAAAACACTATTGTTTTTTGCTGAAGTAAAATATTAGCTTTATGTTGTTGACAGAAAAAGCAGGATTGAAACAAGAGCTGCGTCAAGACATGCAGGCACCTGCTGGCACTGTGTTATCCCAGGAAATTCTACCATTCAAGATAAATGCTTGGAAATCAACAGAGGTAAGTCACTGCTATGGATTCCTTTTGCTGTTGTAACAAATTACCAAAAACTTTGTGCCTACAACACCACACATTTGTTAATTCAAGATAAATGCTTGGAAATCAACAGAGGTAAGTCACTGCTATGGATTCCTTTTGCTGTTGTAACAAATTACCAAAAACTTTGTGCCTACAACACCACACATTTGTTAGGCTGCAAGTTCTGTGGGTTGGAAGTCTGACCCTGGTCTCAGTGGGCTGAAACCAAGACATCTGCAGGGCTGCGTTCCTCTCAGGAGGGTGTCTTTTTCTTTGCCTTCCCAGTGTCATGTACTTGTCTTTTCACTTTGTTTTTGGTATTTTTTGTTACACAGGGTTTTAAATATGAGTAAGGTCAAATTTACCAAGTTTCCCTTTAGCTTTAAAAAATACCTTAAATTCTTCCTTACCCTGTTATAATCAAAATCTCTTGTATTTTCCCCTAAGTGTTGAGGTCCTTATTCCTCTGGACCTTTACTATGTATTTATTATACCATACATTATTTTATTTGTGCCCTGTGGATAGGCAATGTTTAATTTACTGAGTAGTTCATCTTTTTCTACTCATTTAAAAATCTTTTTATTACAAAATTATTGTAGATTCACAGGAAATTACAAAAACGGTACAGAGTCCTGTGTATCCACCATCCAGCTTCCCCCTGTGTTGACATCTTATACAGCTGAAGTAAATGTCAACATCAGGAAACAGACATTCACGTGTTAGTGTTAACTAGACTACAGACCTTATTCAATGATTATTTTGTTTTTAAATTCAATATTCATTTTTTTAACTTGTGTTTTTGTGTTTGGTTCTGTGCAGTTTTATCCTACAGAGATTTGTGTAACTAGCACCACACTCAGAATACAGAACTATTCCAACCCCATGGTAGTCCCTAATGCTACCCACTCCCCACCCCTACCCTCATCTTCTAGCAGCAACTCATCTTTCCTCCATCTCTATAGTTTTTGTTGTTTCTAGAATGTTATATAAATGGAATCAGACAGTAAATAACTTTGAGATTGAATTTTTCACTCAATGTAATGCTCTTGAGGTCCATTCAGGTCATTGCACATATCAGTAATTTATTCCGTTTTATTGCTGAGTAATATCACATTATAAAGATATACCATGATTTGTTCAATCATTCACCCAATGAAGATTATTTAGGTGTTTCTGGGTTTTGGCTACTTATGAATAAAGCTGCTATGAATATTTATGTATAGATTTTTGGTGTGGAGTTTTCACATCTCTGGGATAGACATCCAAGAGTGTGGCTGTTGGGTTGTATGGTAAGTATGTACTAAGTTTTGTAAGAAACTGTCAAACTTTTCCAAAGTGGCTATACCATTTTATATTCCCACCAGTGATGTATGAGAGATCCAGTTTCTCTTCATCCACACCAGTTTTTGGTAGTACTACTATTTTAATTTTATCTGTGACTAACAGGTTTATAGTGATATCTCAGGGTGGTTTTAATATGCATTTCTAAAATGGCTAATGATGATGATCATCTTTTTTATGTACTTATTGAGATCATTATAAATTCTCTTTGGTAAAATACATCTTCAAATCTTTTGCCCATTTTCTAGTTGAATTGTTTTTTTTACCATTGAGTTTTATGAACTTTTCATATATTCTGGATACAAGTCCTCTGTTAGACATGTGATCTGCATGTATTTCCTTCCTGTCTGTGGCTTATCTTTTCCTTTGCAGCGCTGGGGATTGAACCCATGATCTCTCACATGCTGGGCTAGCACTCTACCACTGAACTGCAACCCAGTCTTTTTCTTTTTAAAAAAATTTTTTAAAAATATTTATTTATTTGCTTTAGTTGTACCCAATTCAATGCATTTATGTTTACGTGGTACTGAGGATCGAACCCGGGCCGCACATGTGCCAGGCGAGCGCTCCACCGCTGAGCCACAACCCCAGCCCCTCTTTTTTAAAATTTTGAGACTGGGTTTCACTAAGATGCCTATAGTGATCTTGAACTTGTGATCCTCCCACCTCCTGAGTAGGGGATAATAGGCATACACCACTGAACCCAGCTTATCTTTTCTAACAATATATTTCATAGAGAAAAAGTTTAAATTTTTGACGAAGCCCAATGTACCAATTTTTTTCTTTTATGGATCATGCTTTTGGTGTTTTATCTAAGAACTTTGCCTAATCCATGATCACATTTCTGTAGTTTATCCTTAATTGTTATCATTGTTATTATAATCATTATTATTTTGTCCGTGACTGTCGAATATGCTTAAGTGTAGGTTTTCTCTTTCTTCCTTGTCACCCATGGAGGTTTTCAGTGAGAAAAATTCTGTTATCTCTTTAATTCTGAGATTGTTATCTGTTTTTCTTTAAATATGTCCTACTGTCTACTTTTCTTTTTCTTGTACTCCTAGTATCTGAATATTTTAGTAATTCTCTTTCAGTCTTCATATCTCTTAACTTCACTTTTTAGTTTTTGTTCCCTGATTGTTTTCTGTTTCTTCAATGAGTTTCTCCATCTTGATCCTCCAGTTTAATTTTTTTTTTTTTTTTTTTGGTACTGGGGACTTGAACTCAGGGGCACTCGACCACTGGGCCACATCCCCAGCCCTTTTTTTTTTGTATTTTTTATTAGAGACAGGGTCTCAGTGAGTTGCTAAGTGCCTGGCCATTACTGAGGCTGGCTTTGAACTCACGATCCTCCTGCCTCAGCCTCCCAAGTACTAGGATTACAGGCGTGCGCCACCACACCCGGCTCCAGTTTAATATTTTTTAATGCTATATCCATTCCATTATTTAGTCCATCTATGTTCTCTATTCTAACTATTCTGTTTTTGTATTCAGTATTTGTTTTTGTCTTCATATCATTCTTCCTATTTCATATTTATTATATATTTATTTCAGTATTTTTATTAAAGTTATTTTAAATTCTTGATCCATCTTTTCTAATTTTTGTTTCCAATGAAATCTGAGATTCAGTCTTTTTCTTCTGAAATAGTTATGCTCCTCAGTGGACTGGTTACCCCCTAGAGCTATTGGCTGCTCTGTCTAGGATTGCTAAAAGGCTAGTCAGTATTAGCCTGTCAGCTTTAAGTGGGAGATGGGGGAAATGGACTTTGGGTGGGGAGCACTTCTTTCCTCACCCTCCAAGAAGGACCAGAGCTAATCATGCCCCACTTCAGATTCAAGGTCTCAGGATAAGTCTTTACCTTAGTACCCCAAGAAGCAGAGGCCTTAGAGGAGACGCTTCCCAAACCATAAACCTGACTACCTGGGGAGCAGAAAAGGAAGGGGTAAGAATCATCCTACCTTCAAGTTTTCTCATCTCCTCCCTGCCTAGTGCTTCTGTGCAGGCCTTAGGTAGTTCTGAGTCACAGGGAGTGTGGAGGCAGGCGCCAAGGCAGTGGATGAGTGGCAGCAGTTCCTGCAGCTAATTCCTTCATTTATCCTGCCTCTGCACAAGCCACGTCGTGCCTTGGGATAAGGCCAACACCAACTTCCCCACTCACACAAATGTACCAGTTCAGAAGAGCCCTCTGTCTTGCTGGGAACCTCTTGGTTTTCTTCTTATTTTGGTGTCCCGTCCTTACATTACATCAGCATTTATCCCGAGGGAGTTAACCAGCAGCACCATCACCTGGTCTGTTCTTTTTTCAATATTCTCTGACCTTCTCGGACATACACCTACTTACTTCTGTTTGCACTTGCACTCACCAATGTGCATCTTCTGATACATTGCTCTTCAAATACTACTTTTTCTCTATGTCTTTGAAAATTTTCTGCTTAATTTCTATTAGATATATACTTGATCATTTAATCTGTCCTTTTTCATGTTTTTCAACTGCTTTTTAAAATATTTTTTCTCCTCTCTCCACTTTAATCTATCTTCTAGTTCAACTTACTCTCCTTTTATTGGTGTCTACTCTAGAATTCTTCCTGTCCAGTGAGTTTTTTATTTCAATAAGTGCATTTTTCATTTCCAGGATCTCTTTTTTAAAAATATTTTTTAGTTGTTGATGGACCTTTATTTTATTTGTTTATTTGTATGTGGTGCTGGGAATCAAACACAGTGTCTAACCCATACGAGGCAAGTGCTTTACCGCAGAGCCACAACTCAAGCCCACATTTTCAGCATCTCTTATTGCTTCTTGTTTATATTGACTTGTATTTATTTCATATCTCTTTTTTTTGGGGGGAGGGTACCAGGGATTGAACTCAGGGGCACTCAATCATTGAGCCACATCCCCAGCCCTATTTTGTTTTTTATTTAGAGACAGGGTCTCACTGAGTTGCTTAGTGCCTTGATTTTGCTGAGGCTGGCTTTTAACTCATGATCCTGCTGTCTCAGCCTCCCGGGCTGTTGGGATTATAGGCATGCACCACAGTGTCCAGCTCTACTGGGTATTTTTTGTTGTTGTTTTTTCTGTTTCCTGTTTTCTTATTCCATAAAATTAATATTGTCCTTTTCATTATATTTTTGATGACTCTAAGCATATTTAATTTTAATACTTTTTAGATTTTACTATTTTAATTTTTTCAGCAGTGAATTCAGTTCTAACTTAGAATATTGGATTATAAACTCATCTTCAGTGACTCTAGCTTTTAAAATCTGTGTGTGTATGTCCCCTTACCTCTATCTAATGCTTTTTTCTTTTTCTTTTTTCTTTTTTTTTAATCTAATGCTTTTCATTTGCTTCTTCCTGACCACTGGGACAACCTTACCACAAGGCAGCCTGAGCCTCATTTCTTCGGCTGATATTAGATATTACAGATCTGGGCCCTAGCCCATGGGATGCCATGATTCACTTGCTGGAGAAGTTTGTGTCCTCTTGCCTAACCCAGTGTAGTAACTTTTAGAAGCCACAACCCCAGGCTTTGATTGATGGCAGGTTATTTCAGCCTCCTTTTTGCCTGAGCATAATTTCAAGGAGTGAGCCTGTATTCAGCACATGTTTCTTTGATGGATACTTTTACAATGTATATACCCCTCCAGAGTTGAGTTCCTGGTTTTCTCTGCCTTTTTCTGGACCCAGAGCCCCAGAGGTCCACAGCTTTAACCATTGTGTGTTTCTGTTCATGCTTTCATCCATGAAGATGTTAATCTTAATTTCCAGCAAGACTATCTTTTTAATTTTCACATTTATATTTTCTCTTTAATTGCTCTGTATTAGGAGAAGGAAGGTATCCCCAAAGAATGAACCTGTAAAACCATCTTGACTGTTGTTATGGTTTAGATTAGGTGTCCCCCAAAAGCTCATGTGTGAGACAATGCAAGAAAGTTTAGAGATGAAATTATTGCATTACAAGAGGTTTAACCTAATCCGTGCATTAATTCCAATAGGGATTAACTTGGTGACTGCAGGCATGTAGGGTATCACTAGAGGAGGCGGGTCCCTGGGGGCGTTCCTGTGGGGTTTGTATTTTCTCCTTGTTAAGCAGAGCTCTCTCTCTCTCTCTCTCTCTCTCTCTCTCTCTCTCTCTACTTCTTGATCATCATGTTCCCACACTCTTGTGCCATGGTGTTCTGCCTCCCCTCCAGCCCAGAGCAATGGAGTTGGCCATCTATGGACTAAGACTTCTGAAACTGAGCCCCTAAATAAACTTTTCCTCCTCTAATTGTTCTTGTCGGGCATTTTGGTCAAATAGAAAGCTGACTGGAACAACTGTAAATATCCTGGACTTATGACTGGAATTCTCATTCACTTGTTTGTTTTTGTTTACTGTGTCTTTCTCCTATTAGAAAGAAGGTTTCTAGAGAAACTTTCTTAGTCTTATTCATTACTGAATCTTCAGTTCACAAATTTTTGTTAATGAAGAAGTAAATGACTAGCATATGTTATGCATGTTAACTTTTTTTCCTGTTAAAAGATGCTTCTTTGGCCTCCTGCTCAGTGCTTTGTTTAATATTTTCTGCCATGATTCCTATGAGGGAGGTTGGAATTCTTTCTGGACCTTCTGTTTACAACCCCTTCCTCCAACCCACTTAGGTATTGGATTCAGTTGCTTTTGTAGCAGCTCAGAAAGGTACATAAAATTGAAATTTCACTGTTGCTTAATTATATAATACCTCACAGACTGAAAATGCATAGTTTACTTTAAAACATAAGACTTGATTTGATTTGATTTGATTTGATAATCAAAATGACTTGTAAATTTGAAATCAGTCTATTTGTTGTTGATGACTTTTAGGTAAAAAATAGACTTGAAAAATCCTGTGTGCTTTGGAGCCAAAGACATAAAATGCCAACTATACTTTCTTTGTTTAATTTTTTTATTTTTTGGTATCAATCTTGAAGTCCTGATATTATTGGTTTTTTTTTTTTTTCTGTAGAGGAAGTCATGGTCACTGATTTGTAACATTCCACGTCTTATGTCAGTGAGAAAAAAAATGGTGCCCTTCTCTCAAAAGGAGTTTAAAAGCTAGGTTTTGCAAACATGTATAACATATTAGAATAAAAATAAATAAATTTTAAAAAAGCTAGGTTTTCCTTTTTCAAAGAATGACCATATCATCACAATATCCTGTCATCCTACTGACTGTACAAGGATCTCCTCTTACTATCTGGAACATTTGATGCAATCCAGTATGTTCTCTTCAGTAGTCTGCTCCTGTAGTCTAAGACAAAACCTTGCAAGTTGAACAGTAAACCTGATTGTTGTGGCAGATGTACTACATAAGAGCTACTGCATCTATATTAGCATTCTCGTGTTCTTGTTGGAGAACAAGGAAGAAATGAAATTGTCAGTTTCTTAGGCAGAATGAAGGTTGCTTAAAAATACCTTTAAAAATTTAAATAGAAACCTCTTTAACTATTCTTTTTCTACAAATTAAAGAAAAATAATCCTAAAAGCAGCAAATAAAATTCATAACAGAATAGAACTTTCAAAAGCAGAAGGTACTTGCTTAAATGATACTTTCAAAACTAGGTTATGACAGGGGGCTGTTTTCTCTGTGCATACTATCCAGAATTTTTGTTATTAAATTTGTTAATTAATAAGGTTATTTGTATTTTTTCACCACCTTAAAAAACCTTCTTTTCTTTTTCAAGGAGATTGAACAATGAGGTTGTGATTTTTTTTTTTTTTTTGTCTCAGTTGTTTCCATAGTAACAGATAGGGATGCTGTGAAGTGGTTCACACAAAATTAAAGCTGACCAAATCCTTCAGTCTAGTTGTGAGTTACCAAATTGATTGTTATAGATTATAAATGATGATTTCCTACTCTTTCTGCTTATTATTATTATTTTTTAAAAAAAATATTTATTTATTTGCTTTTAGTTGCACACAATGTGTTTTTACGTGGTGCTGAGGATCAAACCCGGGCCGCGCACGTGCTAGGCGAGCGCTCTACCGCTGAGCCACAACCCCAGCCCCTCTGCTTATTATTTTGCTAAATGAGTAGTATACATTTTTATTCTTGCATTTATTTCTAGTATTTGCAAAAATTTTAACTCATCAAAATTGTTAGAGAAATGGAAATTATACCGATTCTAATTATGTTAATTCATTATTCCTGTCTCTTTGCTGCATCATTGCTTTATGTTTAAAAGTCCTTTCATGTTTGTGCTTTTATTACTTTTTTTAAATTAGTAAATACTTATCACAAAAACCCAAACGAAATAGTAAAAAATGAAGAGCAAAGTTTCTCCCTATTCGTCTATCCTCCTTGAGTTCCTCTTCTCAGAGGTGACTGTTGCTTGCTGTTCTTTATGAATTTCATGGTGAAATTTGTCAACATATTTTTCTTTTCCCTAAATGGAATCATTCAATATATATTGCTCTGCAACATGCTTAGAACTAAGCAATATATCTTAGTTATTTGTCTACATAATAAATATAACTAGTCATTGTATGCTATTCAGAAACAGGCTTCTTTAACTAAAGTATGCATCATGAGTGTATGTCAATATCTGCACATATAGCTGTGCTGTACTCTTCATGTACAAATCTTAATTTATTTAATCATTCCCTATTGGTAGTCATTTATGGATTTTTCATGTTTTGCCCATTAAAACATGCAATAAAAACCTTCTACACATATTTTTTATGCTGCTTTCCTGGAAGTAGGACTGCTAAAAGTTTATCAGTACTTATTTTTAGTCTTGAAAGGTACTGCCACATTACCTGCCCCACAGTTGCACCCATTTATATCTTTAACGCTATGTCAGAGTGACCTCGTATCTTTGCAAATACTGAGTCTCAGCAGATGTTTTCATCTTTGTCAGTATGAGAGGTAGAATATTTTTCTTTTATTATATATAAGGTTGAACAACTTTTTATGTGTTTATTGGGAATTTATACTTTTTTAAATTGTGAACTCTGTTCATATTCTTTGCCTTTTTAAAATTTGGTTTCTCATCTTTTTCTTACCTTTTTTTTCCCCTTGGTGCTGGTGATTGAACCCAGGCCCTCACCCTGAAAAAGTGCTTACTGTACCATTGAACTACATCTCTAGGCCCTTTCTTATTAATTTCAGAGCTGTTGGTCTACTGAAGAGTCAATCCATTATCTAGTTCTTTATACGTCTATCAGTTTTTCATTTGATTTTTATGGTTTTTTTGGCCTATAGAAGTCTTTTTTAAAATTTTTGTATAGTCAAATTCATCTGTCTTTCCTTTATGACATCTATATTTTAAGTATTCTTGTAAAGAGTTTCCTTATTCTAAGACTGTAAAAAGTCACCTTGGCTTTTCTTTTCTTTTTTAACAGAATATATTTTAGAGCCATTTTAGGTTTACAGCAAAATTGAGCAGAAAGTACAGTTTTCTCCTTATACCCATCCCTCCTATGTGTACAATAAACATCCTCTGCCAGCACAGTACATTTGTTGCAATCAATGAACCTATAGTGACACATGATAATCACATGAAGTCTATACTTTATATTATGGTTCAGTCTTTTTTGGTGTTAATTTTTTTTTTTTTTAGTTGTTGGGCCTTTATTTAATTAATTTATTTATGTGCAATGCTGAGAATCAAACCCAGTGCATTTCACATGCTAGGCAAGCACTCTACCACTGAACCACAACCCCAGTCCTAGGGTTCACTCTTGATGTTGTATGTTCTGTGGGTTTAGACAAAAGGAAAATGACATGTATCCACCATTATGGTATTGTACAGAGTAGTTTCATGGCCCTAAAAAATCCTTCATGTATTACCTAAGATCCCTCCTTTTCTTCGACCCTCAGAAACCACTGATCCTCTTGTTATTACCATAGTTTCACCTTTCCCAGAATATCATATTTTTGGAGTTGTATAGTATGTAGCCTTTTAGACTGGCTTCTTTCACTTAGTAACGTGCATTTAAGTTTCCTTCCTGTCTTTTATGGACAAGAGGCTCATTTCTTTTTAATATTGAATAATACTCCACTGTCTGGATTTTCATCCTTTAACCTACTGAAGGTTGCTTCAGAGTTTTAGCAATCATGTACAAAGCTGCTGTAAACATTTGTGTGCAGGCTTTAGTGTGGACCTAAGCTTTTTAAAACATTTGTGTAAATAATAAGGAGTAAAAATTGTTGGACTTATGATAAGAGTATGTTTACTTTTATAAGAAATTGCCCTCACTGAAAGACTTCTACAGTGAAAATTATAGAACTCTAAAGAAAGAAAGTTGAAGACAGCTTTAGAAGATAGAAAGACCTTCCATGTTCTTGCATTGTTAGAATTAATGTTGTTATAATGGCCATATTGCCAAAAACAATCTACCAGTTGAGTTCATTCCTCAAAACAATACTAGTGACATTCTTCACAGAATTAGGAAAAACAGTCCTAAAATTCATATGTAATAATAAAAGATCCAGAACAGTGAAAGTAATTCTGAGCAATAAGAGCAATGCTAGAGGCATCAACAATACCCGATTTCAAATTATACTACAGAGATGTTGTATCAGAATCAGCATGGTACTGCCATAAAAACAGATATGTAGACCAGTGGAATAGAAAATGCAAAGACAAACCCACACTCATACAGTCACCTCATCCTTGACAAAGGTACCAAATACAGTGTTGGAGAGAAACCTTTTTAACAAGGGTGGTGGGAAAACCAGATATGTATAAGTAGAAGAATGAAACTCTTTCTTACGCTACATAAAAGTAAACTCAAAGTGGATCAAAGACCTAGGAATTAGATTTGATACTTTGCAATTGCTAGAAGAAAACAGGGTCAACACTCTAACAAATGGATGCAGGTAACAATTTCCTCAATAAGAGATCCCTAAAGCTCAAGAAATAAAACAAGCATTAATAAATGGGATGGCATCAAATTAAAAAAAACTTCTGCAAGCAAAGAAAACAAAGAGCATGAAGAAAGTGCCTGTAGGATGGGAGAAAATCTTTGCCAACTATTCTTCTGACAGTAGGATTAATATCCAGAATATATGAAGAACTTAAAAAAATACAACCCAGTTAATAAATTACAAATGAACCAAACAGACATTTCTCAAAAGAAGAAATACAATGACCAAAAAATATATGAGAAAAGTTCAACATCTTTAGAAATCAGGGAAATACAGATCAAAACTACTCAGATTTTTATTTCATTCCAGTTAGAATGACATTCATCAAGAATACAAATAATAACACTGGTGAGGATATGGGAGGGGGAGAGCAACACTTACACATTGTTGGTGGGACTGTAAATTACTAAAACCACTATGGAGATCAGTATGGAGGTTCCTCCAAAATACTAGGGATGGAACCACTATACATCCCAGCTACACCATTCTTTGGTATTTATCCCATAAAATTAAAGTCATACCCATGCCTATAGCAATGCAACTCATAGTGGCCAAATTATGGAACCAGTTTAGGTGTCCATCAACAGATGAAGAATTAAAGAAAGTCACACACACACACATAAAACACACAATGGAGATTGACTCAGTCATAAAGAACAACAAAATTATGTCATTTGCAGGAAACTAGATAGAACTAGAGAACATCATGTCAAGTGAAATAAGCCAGACTCAGAAAGTCAAGGGTTGTATATTTTCTCTTATTCATGGAAGCAGAGAGAAAAACAAAACAAACAAACAAAAACAGAACAAGGGATCTTGTGAAAATGGAAGATCAAGGAGAAGGGAGGGAAAAAAGGGAAAGGGTAAGTACGGGGGAATGCAATTGGTTAAATTGTTATGTGCATATATGGATATATCAGTGGATTACACCATTGGGTATAATTGTACCAATTTTAAACATTTTTAAAGAAATAACCCCTACTTTTTTTTTTCTTTTTTTCTTTTTTCTTTTTTGGTACCAGGGATTGAACTCAGGGGCACTGGGCCACTGGGCCACATCCCCAGCCCTTTTTTGTATTTTATTAGAGACAGGGTCTCACTGAGTTGCTAAGTGCCTCACCATTGCTGAGGCTGGCTTTGAACTCGCGATCCTCCTGCCTCAGCCTCCCAAGTGCTGGGATTACAGGCATGCGCCACCATGCCCAGCTTAACCCCTACTTTTTTATGCTTTAATTTAAAAACATTTAAATCTTATCTACCAAAAGTTTACTTTGATAAATAGAGAACATTAGATAACCATTTTAAAATTTTTATTTTTACCATGATAATCCATTGTCTCAGTGTCATTTTTTGAATAAATCATCTTTTCCCCTTTAATTTGAATCATGCCTTCTAACACATAATAAATTTCCATTTATTTGTAGTTTCATTCCTATATTTTCCATTTTCTTATATTGAAGAATAGGTAAAGATAAATGATAAAATTTAAAAATAAAAAATTACACATAATAGGATAGAGGGAATAAAGTGGACAGGAGTACTAGAAGCCAAATTTTGCCAAATATATTTTTTTGTGTGTGGTTACTTTTGGTTTCCCCCCATCTTTTGTATGGAATTACAGCAGTCATCACTGTCATCTGCTTGGCCTGAGATAAATCAGAACTGAAAATAAGATGGAGAAGCCAGGATTCTGGAGACAATTCATGGGCAGTATAAAGTTTGAAACTTTGGTTTATTCCAACTTCTGAGTTTGACTTGAAGCAGCTCTTGACAATAATGGGACAGAGCAGAGCTCCAGGGAGAGAAAATATGTGGAAGCTGAATCTCTAAACTCTAGGGACCTTTAGGCTACTTGCATTTGACTCCACCGCTCTGTAGATGAAAAACTGAGGCCCAGAGATAGGAGTATGGCCACCTGAGATCAGCTCAGGGCTGCTTTGAGCCATTCTCCTTTGGAGCATTCTGTGGGCCACAGCTCTCAGGGCATTTCAGCTGACAGGTGCTAGATGAAATGAGTCAGTCTTTATAGTAGACCTCTTTAAAGCTTTAAAATGAGATATATATTGCACATCTCCAAGAGGAGTTATGGTAGAGAGCCTCTTCTTTCCTACAGAGCACTTTATGGAAGTTGTTTTCCATGGAACCCTTTTTGGTGAATGCTGCATGGTGTCCATAGTTTTTTTTTTATATTTTTATTGGTGCATTATAGTTATACATAACTATAATGTTATTTTGACATACATGCATGAAATTTAATATGCTCCATTTAAGTCCTCAGCACTTCCTCTTTCCCTTCCCTCTTCCCTCCCCCATTCCCCTTCCTCTCCTCTGTTGGTCTTTCTTCTATTTATTTATTTATTTTTAAATTGGTGCTTAATAGACATGTATAAAAATGAAATTCACTTTGATGTATTCATACATGTACATAGCATAATTTGGCGATTTCATTCTTCAGTTTCTCCCTTTTCCTGCCCCAACCCCTATGTTCCCCTCCTCTACTCCACTGATCTCCCTTCTATCTTCATGGGAACCCCTCCACCTTTTGTTCCCCTTATTATCCTTTAGCTTGCACATATTAGAGAAAACATTTGAGCCTTGAAGGGTCTGACTTATTTTACTTACACTTAGCATGATGTTCTCCAGTTCTATCCATTTATTAGCAAACACTATAATTTCATTCTTTATGACTGAGTAAAACTTGATAAAACTCCTTTGGACTATATATGTAGTATATGTGTGTGTAGTACATACATATCCCCCACCCCTTTTTTTCATTGATCTGTTGGTAGGCATTCGTGCTGGTTCCATAACTTGGCCATTGTGAATTGCACTGCTGTAAACACTGATGTGCCTGTGTTACTATAGTATGCTGATTTTAGTCCTTTTGGATAAATGCCAAGGAGTGAGATAACTGGGTCATATGGTAGCTCCATTCCTAGCCTTTTGAGAAATCTCCATACTGCTTTCCAAAGTGGTGATAATTTGCAGTGCCACCAACAATGTATGAGTATAACTTTTTCCCCACATCCTTGCCAGCATTTAATATTTTTATTCTTTTATTGTTCTTTTTTTTTTTTTTTTTTTTTTTTGTACTGGTGATCAAACATAGGGGTGCTTTACCACTAATCTACATCTCCAGCTCTTTTCTTATTTTTTATTTTGAGACAGGGTCTAAGTTGCTGAGACTGGTCTCAAACTTGCAATCCTCCTGCCTCAGCCTCCAGACCACTGGAATATGGGCCAGGCTATTATTTATTTTTCTTCTTGATGATTGCCATTCTAGCTGGAGTAGCATGAAATCTCAATGTAGTTTTGATTTGCATTTCCCTGACTGCTAGGGATTTCGAACATTTTTTTCATGCATTTGTTGGTCATTTGGTATTTCTTCTTTTGAAAAATGTCTGTCTAGTTCTTTTATCCATTTATTGATTAGATTATTTGTTTTGTGTGTGTTGTTTTCTAAATTCTTTATAATAATATTCTGGATATTAATCCCCTGTTGGTGGAGTAGCTAGCAAAGATTTTCTTAGATTCTACAGTCTCTCTTCATGCCTTGTTTCTTTTGCTGTACAGAAGCTTTTTAATTTGATGCTGTAGCACTTATTATTTGTTGGATTTATTTCTTGAACTTTGGGGGTCTTGTTAAGGAAGTTGGTGCCTGTGCCAGTGTGTTGGAATGTTGAGCCTGTGTTTTCTTCTAGAAGTTGCAGTTTTGGGTCTAATTCCTAGATCTTTGATCCACTTTGAGTTGTCTTTTGTGAGAGATGAAAGATAGGGATCTAGTTTCATCCTACTACATATGACTATTCAGTTTTCCCAGCACCATTTGTTAAAAAGGGCTGTCTTTTCTCCAACATGTTTTTGGCACCTTTTTCCAGTATCAGGTGACTGTATCCATGTGGGTTTGTTTCTGTGTCCTCTATTCCATTGGTATATATATATCTGTGTTTATTCCAATCCCATGTTATTTTTGTTACTTCAGCACTGTAGTATAATTTGAGATCAGGTATTGTGATGCCTCTAGCATCGCTGTTCTTGCTTAGCATGGCTTTGGCTCTTCTGGATCTTTCATTCTTCCAAATGAATTTTAGGACAGTTTTTTTCTAGTTCTGTGAAGAATGTCATTGGTATTTTCATGGGAATTGCATTGAATCCATATAATGCTTTTGGTGGTATAGCCATTTTGACCACATAAATAATTTTGCCTATCCAAGAATATGGAGTCTTTCTATCTTCTAATGTGTTCTTCAGTTTCTTTCTTTAGTATTCTGTAGTTTTTTTTTTTTTTTCTTTTCAAATATTTATTTATTTGCTTTAGTTGTACACAATGGGTTTATTTGTACGTGGTGCTGAGGATCGAACCCGGGCCGCGCACGTGCTAGGCGAGCGCTCCACCGCTGAGCCACAATCCCAGCCCCTTCTGTAGTTTTTATCATAGAGGTCTTTCACTTCCTGACTTAGATTTATTCCCAAGGGTTTTTTGTTTTTTGTTTTTGAGGTTATTGTGAATGGGATAGTTTTCCTGATTTCTTTCTCAGCAGATTCATTATTGGAATATAGGAAAGCTATTGATTTTTATATGTTATTATTTATTCTGCTACCTTGCTATATTTGTTTAATACTTCTAGAAGCTTTCTGGTGGAGTTTTTTGGGTCTTCTAGACATAGGATCATATCATCAGCAAACAGAGATAATTTGACTTCTTTTCCTGTTTGTATTCCTTTAATTCCTTCTCTGACCTGATTGCTGTGGCTAGAGATCAAATAAAAGAGGTGAGAGTGGACATCCTTGTCTTGTTCCTGATTTTGGAGGAAATGCTTTTCCTCCATTCATTATGGTGTTGCCTTTGGTTTTGTTACATTTAGCCTTTATGATATTGAGGCAAGTCCCTTCTATCTCTAGTTTTGCCAGGTTTTAAACACCGGTAGGTGCTGGATTTTGTCAAAGGCCTTCTCTGCATATATTGAGATGATCTTGTGATTCTTGTCCTTAATTCTATTTATGTGGTGAATTACATTTATTGATTTGCAAATGTTGAATTAGCCTTGCATCCCTAGAATGTAAGTCACTTGATCATGGTATACTATCTTCTTAATGTTTTTGTTAATGTGATTTGCTAATAAGGATTTTTATGTCTATGCTCATCAGGAATATTGATCTATAGTTTTCTGGATGTTTCTTTGATTTTGGTATCAGGATGATACTGGCTTCATAGAATGAATTTGGGAACATTCCCTTTCTTTTTGTTTCAGGGAATAATTTGAGGAAGATTGGCATTAGTTCTTTAAAAGTCTGAAAGAACTCAGTTTAGAATTCATCTGGTTCTGGGCTTTTCTTTGTTGGAAGTCTTTTAATTGCTGCTTCATTCTCATTGTTTATTTTTTTAATTTATTTTTTGATATTTATTTATTTGCTTTAATTGCACACAATGCAATGCATTTATGTTTATGTGGTGCTGAGGATTGAACCCGGGCTGCACACGTGCAAGGCGAGCTCTACCGCTGAGCCATAATCCCAGCCCCCTCATTGTTTATTTTGGTCTATTTAGTTTTCTGTACCCTTGTGATTCAATTTGGGTAGCTCATATGTGTCTAGAAATTTGCCAGTATCTTCTAGATTTTTCTAGCTTATTAGAGTATAAATTTTCAAAATAGTTTCTACTGATACTCTGGATTGCAGAAGTATCTGGTGATCTCTCCTTTTTCATCTATAATTTTGCTGATTAGGTTTTTCTCTCTCGGTTAGTTTGGCTAAGGGTTTATCAGTCTTATTTGTCTTTTCAAAGAACCAACTCTTTGTTGTGTTGATCTTGTCTGTTTCTTTTAATTTAAATTTTTTTTTTTTTTTTTGTAAATGGACAGAATGCCTTTGTTTATTTTTTTTGTGGTGCTAAGGATTGAGTCCAGTGCCTCACATGTGCTAGCTATGCCACTGAACTACAGCCCTAGCCCCTGTCTATTGTTTTTTATTCTTAATTTTATTAATTTCAGCTCTGAACTTAATTATTTCCTGTCTTCTACTGATTTCAGAGTTAGTTTGTTCTTTCTTTTCTAGGACCTTGTGGTATAGGTTATTTGAGAGGTTTCTGGGTTCCTTGTTTCTGTTTTTTGTTTGTTTGTTTGTTTGTTTGTTTGTTTTTTTTGTGTGTGTAGGCATTCAGTATTATAAAATTTCCTCTTAAAACTGTCTTCATACTATCCAGAGATTTTGATATGTTGTATCTTTGTTCTTATTTGTTTCTAAAATTTTTAAAATTTCTCCCCTGATTTATTCTGCAGCCCATTTCTCATTCAAAAGTATATTATTTAATCTCTAGGTGTTAGGATGGTTTTGTTTTGTTTGGGGTACCAGGGATTGAACTCAGGGGCACTCGACCTCTGAGCCACATCCCCAGCCCTGTTTTGTATTTTATTTAGAGACAGGGTCTCACTGAGTTGCTTAGTGCAACTGGCTTTTGTTCAGGCTGCTTTGAACTCGGGATTCTCCTGCCTCAGCCTCCCGAGCCACTGGGATTACAGGCATACATTATTGTGCCTGGAGAGAATAGTTTGTTTTTTTTATCTTGTTATTTCTAATTTCATTCTATTGTGATTTCATAGAATATAAGAAATTATCTACTTTTTGTGTTTGCTAAGACTTGCTTTCTGTTCTAAAATATGGTCTATTTTAGAGGGTTCTGTCTGTAGCTGAGCAGAAAATAAATTCAGTTTTTAATGGATGAAGTATTCTGTAGATATCTGTTAGGTCCATTTGATGAATCGTATTTTATCTTGGGATGATCTATCTATGGTGAGAGAGGTCTGTTCAAATTATCCAGTATTGTATTGAGGTCTATATGATTCTTTATAATGAGTAGGGTTTATTTTATGTACATAGGTGTACCCACATTTGGGGAATAAATATTTATAATCATTATACCTTCTTGTTATAATGATGATTCACTTAACAATATGAAGGGACCTTTTTTGTCTCTTCTGATTAATTTTGACTTGAAATCATCTTTGTCATATACAAAAGTAGCTACTCCTGTTTGCTTTCACTCTCTGTTTGCATGGTATATCTTTTTCCATCACCTTCAGCCTGTGGGTATCTTTGCCTATAAGTGAGTCTCTTGTAAACAACATATTGTCAGGTTTGTTTTTTAATCCATTTTACTAATCTGTGTTTTTATTAGTGCATTTAGATCATTTACATTCATTGTTATTATAGAGACATGATTTTTATTTCCTGCTATTTTTATTTAATTCTAATGCTTAAGTCAGGCTTGATTCTTCGTTAATTGACTATCCTATAGATATTTAGCTGTACACTGGTTCTGATAGTTATTTTTCATTTCTTCTACATGAAACATTTCAATGAGTATGTTTTGTAGTGTTGGCTTAGTGGTTATGAATTCTTTTAGTTTCTGCTTATCATGGAAAGTTTTTCATTCTTTCTGAAGAACATTTTTCTGGAAATAATAATCTTGGTTGATACCTATTATCTTTAAGGACTTGGTATATAATATTCCAAATCCTCCTGGCTTTTAGGGTCTGGACTCAGAAATCAGTGGAAAGTCTAACTGGCTTATTTCTACTCTAAATGTGACCTGCCATTTTTCTTTTGTTGATGTTAAAATTCTATCCTTATTCTGTATATTAAACATTTTAATTATAGTTGTGTCTTGGAGAGGATCTTTTTTGATCTTGTCTATTTGGGGGTTCTGAAAAACCTCTTGTATTTGCTTTTCCATCTCATTCCTAAGGTTTGGAAATTTTTCTGATATTTCACTGAAAAAGTTATGATGCATATCTCAGTACCTTCTTCTATACCAATGATTCTTAGGTTTGGTCTCTTAATGTTAGTCCAGATTTCTTGAATATTCTGGTCATGGTCTCCTAACATCTTTTCTTTATTGTCACCTTTATATTCAAGATTATATACTTTGTCTTCAGGGCCTGAGAATCTTTCCTCTATGTGGTCTAATCTATTGGTGATTCTTTCAATTGAATTTTTAATTTGATTTAATTGACACTTTTCCAGGATTTTTGTTTGATTCTTTTAAAGAATCTTTCTGTCTATTGAAAGATCTTTGACTTCTTATATTTTCTTAGTTCATTCCTTACATCTTCTTTTAGTTCATTGAACATTTTAAGTATTAACTTTATAAATTCTTTATCTGACATTTCCTCCTCTGTTGGCAATTAGATCAGTTGTTGAGTGTTGTGGGCTATTTGGGGTGGCTTGCTCCCTTGCTTTTTCATATTATTTGTATATCTACCCATCTGCTGGGATGATTATCTCTTCTACTTTTATTAGTGAACTGAAGGAGCCTATAATCAAGGAGATAGCTAAAGATTGCGGTTAGCTGAGAGCCATAAAAGATGTTCTAGTTTCCACCTGATAGTAATACATTATCCAAAAATTCTTTGTATGCCCGTGAACACTGCGTGACGTACCTGTAAGCTCAAGCTGTAAGCACGTGTCCTTGTTAAAGCTATATGTATATAACTGGGTGAGTTAGTTAGTGTGTGTGGGAAGAGGAAGAAGGTGGTGGTTGGAGTTAGAGCGTTTGGAGTGATTCCTGGAGCCGGAGAGAGAAGAAGAATAAAAGACCTTTTTTCATTTTCATCCTGCCTCCGAATTTTCCTGCAGCGTTTGCTGCTCCAAGCGGTTTCCGCTTCAGGCAGCAACAAGTGGTGGCCTGTACGGGGAATTCGGCGGCAAGGTAAGAAAAAAGAAAATTTAAAAATATGGGAGCGAATATAACAAAAAGTTGGTTTATAAAAGCCACGAATGAAATTTTTGATATCGAGAACTCAGAGGATAGTGAGAAAAGTGAACAAGAAAGCATATCCTCTGACTCAGTTGAGACCAGCAAGGAGAATAGTAATGTAAATTCAAAAGTAAGAACTGCAAAAGCCATCAGAAGCTTAATAAAATTAGCTGAGGAGTATGTACTCTCCTTAGAAGCTGAAACTCAGGATACTAGTGAAAGTGATAATAGTAACAAGGAGCCAAACCATGAGAGTACGGTCTCCTCCACTGAGCCAGTTAGGAATTATGAAGCTAGTAGTGAGGAGGAATGAAAAAGCGATTCGGGGAGCACAGTCTCCAATAAAAAGAACAAAAAGAAATTAAAAAAGAGAAAAGACCGTCAAATAGAGGAACCACTAGTGCCCTCTGCTCCTTCATGGACAGAATACCTAACAGAAACAATAAGGAGTATTGATCAGAAAGTACGTGCCCTTGAGGTAGAAATTGGCGGCCTTTCTGAGCGCTTATACGCTCTCAAACAACATAGACCGCAGGAGCACCTAGAACTGCCAGTATTTCAAAATGAAGAGGGACAAAGATATCACGAGTCCCTAGAATTTAAGACAATAAAGAATTTTAAAGAGGCGGTAATGACTTATGGGCCTCAAGCTCCGTTCACATTAAGTATGATAGAGTCATTAACACCCTAATCTTAGCCCCCTCAGATTGGAAAAGTCTATGCAGAGCGGTACTAAGTGGGGGACAATACCTAATCTGGAAAACTCAATTCCAGGAACTTTGTTCAGAAATAGCAAAGAGAAATGCTGCAGCAGGTTTCCCTCAACGCAATATAGATATGCTCACAGGGGAAGGTCAGTTCGCCGAACTATAAAATCAGCTACAATACGATCCCGGTGTGTATGCCCAGATATACACTGCAGCTGTGAAAGCCTGGAAGACAATATCAGGCACAGGGGATCTGCAAGGCAGCCTATCAAAAGTTATACAAGGGCCTAATGAAACTTACGCTGATTTTGTAGATAGACTCTTAAAAACAACATCTAGAGTTTTTGGCGAAGTCGAGCAAGCTATGCCTTTAGTTATCCAATTAGCATACGAGAACGCTAATAAATATTGCCAGGATGCAATAAGGCCATGGAGAAGTAAAAAAGACTTATCAATTTATATCAGACTGTGCAAAGACATTAACGAGGCTGTTATCACAGGCAACGTAATTGCTGCAGTGATGAAAAATTCCTCCCCTCAAAATTCCCAAAGGATTCAACCTAGAACAGGATATTCCAGACAAAAGTATTATAATCAACCAAGATATGCTAAGCAATATCCCCCAAGGGTAATAAGATCAAATTCATACCGCGCTCCAGGCCGATGCCCCAGGTGCAAAAAGGGTATACATTGGGCCAATCAATGCCATTCCAGATATGATATATATGGAAATGATTTATCAAGGATTTCAAAAAACGGGGCACGGGGCCCAATGCCCGGGGCCCACAAATGTACAAGGCACTAGAGGAGGAATGCGCACTAGAGGAGGAATGCCCTCAGATCCAAATGATTCCTCGTCACAATCCCTCCTACCCATTAACTCCCTTATCAGAGGGACAAGAGGAAGTGCAGGATTAGATCTCTGTTCTACTGCCCGGATGGTCCTGACACCTGAAATGGGGGTTCAGCTGATTCCTACAGGAATCAGGGGACCTCTCCCTTCAGGAACTGTGGGACTAATCCTTGGGCGTAGTTCCAAGAGTTTATTAGGCTTTAGTGTTATACCAGGGGTTATTGATTCAGATTATAATGGAGAGATTAAAATAATGCTAAGTACACACAGGGGCATCATCTCCGTAAATCAAGGAGACAGAATCGCACAGCTGCTCCTCATTCCCAGTCTCCATAGTTCTTTTAAAAGCATGCCACAAAATAGAAATAGCAGAGCATTCGGTTCCACTGGTTCAGGACCTATGGCTTTCTGGGTACAGGATTGTTCACGGAGGCTGATGTGCAAATTAAAAATTCAAGGTATAGAGATGGAAGGGCTGATTGATACAGGAGCTGACTCTTCCATCATAAATCTACAACAATGGCCTAAGCACTGGCCTCTACAGAAAGCCTCAACCAGTTTAAGAGGCTTGGGATATAGTAACCCCAGCACAAAGTGCTGTAATCTTAAATTGGCAAGACAATGAAGGCCATACAGGAACATTCCAACCTTATGTTTTAAACAGCTTGCCAGTTACCCTATGGGGAAGAGATATCTTACATCAAATGGGGCTACACCTAGCAACCAAGCCTGCAGGTGTTAAGAATAAAAATCCTAATCATAATAAAAAAGGCAAAGGACATTTTTTCTAGGGGCCACTGAGAAAACAATTTTAAAAATACCATGTCTCTCTAATAAGCCAGTTTGGGTCCCTCAGTGGCCCCTATCCAAAGAAATATTGCAAGCGGCCCATCAATTAATTAAAGAACAATTAGAAGCAGGACACATAGAGCCTTCCACCTCTCCCTGGAATTCTCCCATATTTGTAATTAAGAAAAAATCGGGAAAATGGAGACTATTACAAGACCTAAGAAAAATTAATAAAACAATGCAAATTATGGGACCTACCCAACCTGGACTTCCTAATCCTGTAGCTATTCCAAAAAACTATTACCTTATAACTCTTGATATAAAGGACTGTTTCTTTTCCATTCCCCTACATCCTCTGGATGCCCCCAGGTTTGCTTTTTCAATTCCTTCTATCAATAATAATGGCCCTGATAAAAGATATCAATGGAAAGTATTGCCACAGGGAATGGCAAATAGCCCTACAATGTGCCAACTATATGTGGACAGAGCTATACAGCCCATTAAAAACAAATATCAAGACCTCATGTGTCTACACTACATGGACGATGTTTTATTAGCTCACCCTAATCAACAAATCTTAATTAATATATTTAGTGAAATAACAAAAAAATTTAAAAAATATGGATTATATATAGCAGAAGAAAAAGTTCAAAGCAGATCACCTATACTATATTTAGGCTTTAAAATCATGGATACTTTTGTTAAACCCCAAAAAATTCTAATAAGTAAAGAACATTTGACCACCCTCAATGATTTCCAAAAATTGTTGGGAGACATTAATTGGCTTCGCCCTACACTAAGCCTCACTACTGGACAATTAAAACCTTTATTTGACATCCTTCGCGGGAACCCTGATCCATCCTCACCGTGAACATTAACTCCTGAGGCCAGGAGAGCTCTAAAATTAGTAGAACAGGCCATTGAAAGATCCCATTGTGATAGATTTGATTTTGCACAACCACTAATATTGATTATTATTCCTTCACAATATACACCAACAGGAGTATTTTGGCAACAGGGACCTATATTATGGATACATTTGCCTGTCTCTCCTAAAAGTACAATTGAGTCTTATACCTCCATGGTGGCTAAACTTATTCTTCAAGGACTTAAAACCTCTACTAAAATATTTGGAATTCATCCCACTACTATTATTACTCCTTATTCATCGTCACAGGTTGAATATTTGTGCTTCAATGATAATGATTGGGCTATAGCTAGATGCTCTACTTCTGCAAATTTTGACAATCATATTCCTAAATCTCCTATACTGTCCTTTTGTATCAATCATCCTATCATATTCCCACAGGTAATAAAAAATCAACCCATTCCTAAAGCATTTAATGTATTTACAGATGGATCGTCTAACGGTACTGCTGCAGTAGTCACTCAAAATGAAAAAATGATTCATATCACTAATCAAAAATCAGCTCAATTAGTAGAACTCGAAGCTATAATAATAGCTCTGGAAAATTTTAAAGAACAGCCTATGAATATTTTCTCAGACAGCCACTATATTGTACATGCTGTCCCTAAATTGGAGCTAGCAGGTCCAATAGCACCACATACTCCAGCTTTTAAATTGTTTTCTCAAATCCAAAATCTCCTACGGCAATGAAAAGAACCTTTATTTATAGGTCACATAAGAGCTCACACTAATCTGCCTGGTCCTCTCCATGAAGGTAATCAAAAAGCTGATGCCCTCACTAAAACAATATTTATATTTACTACAGTACAACAAGCTACTTTATTTCATTCCCAGTTCCACGTTAATAGCACTACCTTAAGACAAAAATTTAAAATCACAAAAGAACAAGCTTGTAGAATTGTAAAAGAATGTCCATCTTGTGTAACACTTTTGCCCAATCCACATTATGGGGTTAACCCACGAGGTTTGATGCCCAATCATTTGTGGCAGATGGATGTCACACATGAGCCAAGTTTTGGAAAATTACGATTTATTCATGTCACCATAGATACATGCTCAGGCATGATTTTTGCTTCTTTACATTCCGGAGAAAAAGTTAAAGATACTATATCTCATTGTCTGCAAGCTTTTGCTGCATTGGGCATCCCCAAAATGCTTAAAACAGATAATGGCCCTGCATATACATCCACATCCTTCAAACAATTTTGTACAAAGTTCAATATTATCCACAAAACAGGTATCGCTTATAATCCTCAGGGACAAGGAATAATTGAAAGAGCAAATCGGACACTTAAAAATATGTTACTAAAGCAAAAAGATGGAAACCGGAAAAATCCTAAGGACAGATTGGCAGTTGCCCTGTTTACCCTAAATTTCTTAACTTTAGATTCTAATGGACATTCGGCTGGAGATAGACACTGGAACCCACACCAACAACATAAACCTTTGGTTTACTGGAAGGATGTTCTCTCAGGTACATGGAAGGGTCCAGACCCAGTATTAATTTGAGGGAGAGGATCTGTTTGTGTTTTTCCAAAGCACGAATCCTCTCCAATATGGATACCATCTAGATTGATAAAGCAGGTACAAAGTCAAAAGGATCAAGACGAAGTTATTGAGGAGTCTAGATTGAATAAACAAGTACAAAATCAAGAGGACCAAAATGAAGGTATGGAGTGATTCCCTTAAGAGTCCTCCATTAAATTTACAACTTAAATTTAATCTTCCTGGCCGGGACAAAAAGATCTCTCTTTAGTGTATACACAATTGTATTTTTTTTCTTTTATATATGTCTTTATGTCTGTGCATTTGTCTAAATTTCATGTTAATGTGATGTCACAAATATATGTTTATATGTGCGTCTGTCTAGTGTGACGTCACAAATAATTAAGCGCTTATGAAAAAAAATAGGTAGATAGATATAGATCCAAATAACGTTAATTCATTTAAGCTTAGAATATTCTAATTAGATAATCAATAGATAGATAGATAGATAAATAGATATTCATATAAGTTCAGAATATTTTAATTAGATAATCAATTATAATGATAATCAATTTTGATTTATAGTTGTCTCCGGGACTTCTCTTCAGCTGTGAATATGTTTAATGTTGTATAACCTGATATTTTGGTGTTCCGACATAGGATCGTTTATTTGTTATTAACTTCATTTGTTTAATAGCTGATTAATTTGAATTATTTTAACAGGTATAGGATTGCTGTGTATATAGAGACTCGAGGATTCCAGCTAACAAATTATTTTTCCAAAGTGCCTTTAGCTTTTCTTTATCCTTAATGCAGTAAACACCCTCAGTTTCTCTCTCTCTCTCTTTTTTTTTTTTAAACAGTAGTGGCTGTTACTGTTTTTTTTTTTTTAATATTTATTTATTTGCTTTAGTTGTACACAATGCAATACATTTATGTTTACGTGGTGCTGAGGATCGAACCCGGGCCGCGCACGTGCGAGGCGAGCGCTCTGCCGCTGAGCCACAACCCCAGCCCCTCAGTTTCTCTTTGATTATTTCTGAATGTGAGATATATTTTGCCAGCTTATGTTTGTGGGAGCTTAAGCAGCAATGTGTGTGAGCAGAGATCAACTTTTATTTTCTACTCTAATAATTCTTTTTTTTTTAGTTTGACAGCTCACCTTTTGATCTCAGTGCTGGAATAGCACTGCCTTTCCCTTAATAATGGATGCTTGAGTTTTTAGGTAGCGGGCCCTGAAGATTTGCCGGTGGAAATGTCTAGACATAAAAAAGACGGCTGCTGCTACAACTGCAGGGACCGCGGTCGCTGCAAGCATCCCTGCTGCTCAAGCATCAAACAACCTAACCAGCAGTGTGGCCTCTGCTCTGCATGCATGGGGCCTCCTGAATCTATGTGTTATAACTTATGGACATTTTGATTTTCCATTATTTTGGGACATTACGGGACAATGCCTTGCGGGTATTTGTCTAAGAGAACTCAGTGCGTTACTTGATGAAACTAAGGGCAGCTGATTCGCTTAAAGAACTTGATATGCTATGGAAACTTGGCTCGTCAGCAGTAGGCTTACCGCCTTAAAGCCGCAGCATCTCCTAAAATTGGACGGCTGTTAGTCAACACACAGTCGATCCTGAAGGGCTCTGTTGGATGGCTGGTTAGCCTATGACGGGTAAGATCCCCAGAAGGGGACAACCTAAGACACGGCACAGTTGCACGGGACAGTCTAATGTGGCCGGCATGTCAACCTAAGCCAGGAGTCAGGACAGCCTAGACTCCCATGACGAGTAAGAATGTCGGTTGCACATGGATGTCCTAGAACATCCCCTCTTTTAAAACTAAAAGGGGGAAATGAAGGAGCCTATAATCAAGGAGATAGCTAAAGATTGCGGTTAGCTGAGAGCCATAAAAGATGTTCTAGTTTCCACCTGATAGTAATACATTATCCAAAGAATCTTTGTATGCCCGTGAATACTGCGTGACGCACCTGTAAGCTCGAGCTGTAAGCACTTGTCCTTGTTAAAGCTATATGTATATAACTGGGTGAGTTAGTTAGTGTGTGTGGGAAGAGGAAGAAGGTGGTGGTTGGAGTTAGAGCGTTTGGAGTGATTCCTGGAGCTGGAGAGAGAAGAAGAAGAATAAAAGACCTTTTTTCATTTTCATCCTGCCTCCGAATTTTCCTGCGGCGTTCGCTGCTCCAAGCGGTTTCCGCTTCAGGCAGCAACAGTGAACTTCTTTCTCTTAAGTGCCCCAAGCTGGCAGATATCCCACCATTGAGACTCCACTCAATATGTATCCTCTGCTATGCTCAGTTTCAGCACTACTTTGAGAGAAGATACTGAATGTTGTCAACTGTAATCACTTTAGAGCAAAGCCATGTACTAGGGAAACATTAGTACATGGGAAAAACATATTGAAAATCTTCTGCACTTTCTTCTAATCCAAGCACAAAATTATAGTAATATTTATGAGTAGGTTGAGAAATGAGTTGTTAAAGTTAGGAAAATTACTATTATACTATATAGGTGTGACAAGGGGAGAAGAGAAAAATTGGGCAAAGGGAAAAAAGAAAAGAAAATATAGAAAAAATACAAACCAAGATTTAAAAAAGAAGAAGAAGAAAACAGTGCAGTAGGGAATAGGGGACTTGAGGCAGGAGCAGGTAATTCAAGAGGGAAAACAGTCTGAGAGGAACAATTATAAACCTGCCCTAGGGAAGCAAAGATCAAATGATTATAGTTAATATTTCAGAACATTAGAAGAAATACGATTGGGTTGAGGACAGCAAATCTCATTTCATACTACATTATTGTTTCATACTGGAACATTTATTGATTCAGTATGAAAGGTAGTATCCAAAAGATCAAAATTGACATTAGAGACATTTATGATATCCCATGCCAAAGAAGGGAGATTTCTTATTGAGTGTTTCTGATTTGGATTGCACCAGGATTTGGGACCTTTAGAAGATGCCCATCACTCCTCAGCTTTACCCCTACATTTCCCTGGGTGAGGAGGTAATGATCACACCGGTTCACCTCTGGTAGAATTCTAGGAGGCCTCCTTCAATCTTTGGTGTGTCCAGGTACCTGTGAGCTTTCTGTTGAGTCAGAGGAGATGATCTCTTGATTGTGATTTAGCAGCCAGATCACTCCTTTTAGGCAAGGTGTGGTCTAGTGTGCCTTCTTCAATAAAAGCTCCACATATCCAGCACTGTCAATTCAGTGTGTGGTCTGAATAAAAATAAATAAACAAAGGCATTGTATCTATCTACAGCTAAAAAAATTTAAAAACAAACATCCATGCCATGGATACTACTCTGCAATGAAAAGGAAGGAACTATGGATACACATTACAATCTGGATGAATCATCAGGAATTATGCCATGTTAAAAATAAACAACCTCAAAAGGTCATGTACTATATGATTCCATTTATATAACAGTCTTTAAAGTCGTACTTACAGAAAGGAAGAACTGATGCATAGGGGTGGTTAGGGACAGGTATTGCTAAGAAAGAGCCTCAGGAAGGATTCTCTTGACTGGGATGGACGTGTTCTGTATCTTGACTGTATCAATGTCAGTATTAATTTTTTTCCTAACTGTCATGCCTTCTCTCATTCTCTGTCAGGACTTGATGCAATTTTACGATGAGGATCCAAAGCCACTTTTGCCAACACTACCTCCTTCCATTATCTCTTCAACTAGGTGGTTGTCAGAAGGACAAGCAGAAGATTGCAGTCTCTGGGATGCAGGTAATTTGGTTAAGGAATACATAGTTTTTTTTCAAAACATGATCAAGAAATGCTGGGAAGGAATTCTATATAAATAAAAATTTTATTTTGTGAAATATAGCAACAGTTGACTTTTATTTATTTTTTTAAAATATTTTTATTTATTTGCTTTAGTTGTACACAATGTGTTTTATTCAATGTGTTTTATTTGTACATGGTGCTGAGGATCGAACCTGGGTCGCCCACGTGCTAGGCGAGCACTCTACTGCTGAGCCACAATCCCAGCCCCAGTTGACTTTTATTTAATGTTGATAATGAAGAACAGGATTAGTATTCAATACACACATAGTCATAATCTTATTTTACCCATTGTTTCAGTATTTTCCTCTTTCACTTTTTTTCTTCTTCATTGTTGTTTTAAAAATGACTACAAACCTTAAATATTTTATGAATGGTTAAAAAAAAAGCAGAAAATTAATTTTAGTTTCTTATTTTCATTTATTTTTTTGGGGGGTGGGTACCAGGGATTGAACTCAGGGGCACTTGGCCACTGAGGCACATCCCCCAGCCCTATTTTGTATTTTATTTAGAGACAGGGTTTCACAGAGTTGCTTAGTGCCTCGCTTTTGCTGAGGCTGGCTTTGAACTCATGATCCTCCTGCTTCAGTCTCCTGAGCTCCTGGGAATGAATATAGGTGTGTGCCACAGTGCTCGGCTCATTAGCTTATTTTTGATGGAGTTTAATTTATGACATATTTTAAAAGCAAAAACTAAACAAAAAGCAAAAAGCCAATATGCTTATCTATCCCACAAATTGGCTAATCATTTCAAATAATCAACATTAGAAAAAGGCACAGTATAAAATTATGTAAAACTGGCTTCATTGCATTTCAGCTGGGCTCTGCTGCTAGTCTAGATCCTATAGGATCTATCTGATCACCAATTGAGCCACTTCATCCTGTATGTTCTCCATGAACTGTCAATTTGTAATAGTATTTCCTCTCTATTTTCTCAGAAAGTAGGTGGAAGGTCTGCCCAGATGAGAATGGAACAATGTCATTAGTGTCTTTCATTTTCTTTGTTTTTGCTTTTGTGTTCATCCAGACATCCTTTCCCTTATCACAGAAGTGGCTTTTCATGTTTTGAGTTCCATTTTCTCTATCTTCTTGGACCATGCATCTCAAACTTTCCCTTTATATAGAACCTCATTATCCAAAATATAAATGCTGTGTTATATATAATATAAATGCTGTATTATATATGTACATATATGTATATAAATGCTGTAGTATACTCTTATTTTACAAGTTCACATTTACATAGAGTTTTCTTATAAAGCCAGTTGTGAGAACAGCATGCGTATTTTAATAAACACAGAAACAACAAATTGGGATTTATGGTATGGTATGATATTTGCATAAGGATAGCATGCTCATAGATAATTAGTTACAAATGATTACAATATATTAGTTTGCTTAGTATCCTTATAACGCACAATAAATAAACAGATCCAAAATCCAGAAGCTTGAAAGAACAACTGTAGGGGCTGGGTTGTGGCTCAGTGGTAGAGCACTCGCCTAGCACGTGCGCGGCCTGGGTTCGATCCTCAGCACCACATACAAATAAATGCGTCGTGTACAACTAAAGCAAATAAATAAATATTAAAAAAAAAAAGAAAGAACAACTGTAAGGAAATAGTTTAATTTTCTGATTTAGCCTAACATTTTTCCCTGCTAACACTTAAAAAGAGACTTTAAGAGCAGTTTTAGAGTCACAGCAAAACTGAGTGGAAAGCAGAGTTTCCATGTATGCCTTACCCCACTTAGGCATAGCCTCCCCCACCATCAGTGTGACACACCAGAGTGGTACATTTGGTATAACTGATGAACCTACATCAACACACCATTATCTCTTTAAGTCCACAGTTTACATTAGAATTTACTGCACATTCTATGGGGTTGAACAAATGATATGCATACTCTTTTACAGTATCATACAGAGGAGTTCCCCTGCTCTAAAAATCCTCTGTGTACTGCCTAGTCATCCCTCCCTCCTCCCAACCCCAGCAACACGGATCTTTTTATGGTCTCTGTAGTTTTTTTCTTTTCTCTAATGTCATAGAGTTGGAATCATGTGTAGCCTTTTCAGATTGACTTCCTTTACTTAGTAATATGCATTTAAGGTTCCTCCACATCTTTTCATGGTTTTATAGCTCATTTCTTTTTAGTGCTCATTAGGATGTACCTCAGTTTATTTACTCATTTACCTACTGCAGGACATCTTGGTTATTTCCAAGTTTTGGCAATTATGAGTAAAGCTGCTTATAAACATCTGAAACAGGTTTTGGGTGAACGTAAGTTTCCTCCCCAAAATTTAATACAAGTGAAATTGAATATAAATGAGCATCAAAGGCAACCCACCCTACAGAGGAAAAAGGTCATAAAACACATTGCCTGAGGGATGCTCCCACCATTTTACTTGTCAGGACCAAGTAAAATAAGGGCTTTCCTATTTTTAAGTCTTTCTTTTCTCCAGTCTCTCCTCGACACAGGTCTTGTTAAAATGCATATCTTAGCATTTCACTTCCCAGCTTAAAAGCTTTCAGCGTTTCTCTACTGCCAAAGGATAAGTCTGATTTTTTTTTATACTGTCATATAAAACTTTCATCATCTGGTCCAATCTTTCTGGGCATCACCCAAAACTGTCAATATTCACTATGCTTTGTGACATTTCATTACTCTTGCAGTTTCTTTAGAATGTTTGTTCCAGTTACCTTGGCTATGTAACATATTACCCTAAAATTTTGTGATGTGAAAGAAGCATTTATTTTGCTCATGGATTCTCTGGGTCAGGAATTAGGACAGGGCACAGTAGGGATGGCTTGTCTCTGCTCCATGATGTGTAAATAGCCTCAGCTGGGGAATTCCAAGGCTGGGACAGGAATCAGCTGAAGTCTGCTCTTTCATTCATCTGGCAGTTGCTGCTGGCTCTCTGCTGGGGCCTCAGTTCCTCTCCACATGAGTCTCTTCATGCGGTCTTTCCACAAGGGCTAGTTTGAGTTTCCTCACAGCATTGGAAGCGAGGACCCAGTGGAAGCCAAATAATCTTGGAAGTCATGCTGTAATACTTCCACCACATTCTGTTGATCAAGGCAATCACACAAACCCACCCCAGTTCAAGGGAGAGGGACTATCCACCTCCACCTCTCCGTGGATGAGTGTCAGTGTCATACTGAAAGAAAAACATATTGGATGGCATGTACATTGGCACAGTCATCTTTGGAAAATATAATCTGTTATAATCTTCCACCAAATTATACATGCTTGACAAAATCCTATTCAAAAAAGCAAGGCCCAGTGAAAATGTCACCACAGCCATAAAATCTTTTTATACACTAATATCTCCTTTCACTATGTTCCCACAGGCTTTTTCCCAAATCTCTATTATAGAATTTATAAATTTGTATGATAATAGTTTTGTAAATTGTATTTATTTTGAAATTACAAAAGTTAATGAGTGAATGTAACCTTACTTCAAAAAATTCAAACAATATAGATGAAGCTAATCCCCCACCTTGTCTGTCCCTTATCCCAACAGTCCCATCCCCAATGGGTTAACTGTTAGCAATTCAGTGGTTATTTTCTAGACCTTTCTCTGTGCATTTACATCATATATTAAGAAGTATTTAGAATTGACTTTATTTTATAACATTATTCTGTATTTTCCCAAAACTTTTATTGAACTTAAGGATATCATTTGACTGTCTCCAATATGTGTCAATATTTAGAGATTTATTATGGTTTGCTTTTTAACTCCAGTAGGGCTTGGATATTATAGATTATAGTTTATGCCCCTGCTGACAGAAATTTGGGTGTTTTATGTTTTTTACTATTATATATATAGCTTCAGTGAATGGTCTTGTACATGTTTGTGAGAGTTTCTTTAGGGTGGATTCTTAGAAATGGAATCCCTGGGCCATAAAGTATGCCCATTTCCATTTAATTAATGCTGCTAAATAGCCTCTCAAAATGTCGGTGCCAGGGGCTGGGATTGTGGCTCAGCGGTAGAGCACTCACCTAGCATGTGTGCGGCCCGGTTCAGTTCTCAGCACCACGTAAAAATATAAATGCATTGTGTACAACTAAAGCAAGTAAATATAATATATATACACATATATATATATATATATATTTTTTTTTTTTTTTTTAAATTTTCGGTGCCAGTTTGCACTCTGGCTTGTAGCATATGAGAATAGCTATTCGTTCACACCCTCACTAGCACTTGATGTTTTCAAGCCTTACATTTTTATCACTTGGATAAAAGTTGCAGTGCATAAGAGGTATAATTTGCTTATTTCCACATATTCATCAGGTATTTCTATTTCTTTGTCTGTGGACTGCCTATTTATATAATTAACCTGTTTTTCTTTTGGATTGTTCGTTGTTCACTTGAATAGATTTTTGTGTACACACACACACACACACACACACACACACACACATATCCTTTCTTTGTAATTATGTTGCAGATACCATCTTGCAGGCTGTGAATGTCTTTTGGCTTTCTTAATGGTGTCTTCATAGAAGTTTGTTTTTTTTTTTTTTTTTTTTTTTTTATCACCACTCTTTTCCTTAATGGCTTTGTGTGTGTGTGTTTATTCTTTTTAGTTATACATGACAGTAGAATGTACTTTGACATATTATACCTACATGGAGTACAACTTCCCATTCTTCTGGTTGTACAAGATGTGGTGTGTGTGTGTGTGTGTGTTTAAGACAGTTCTCTCTATAAAAGTTTATAGGATATATTCCCCCATATTTTGTTTTAATTGTTTGAGTTATTTAATTTAATTCATCTGGATTTGAAGTATTTGTGAATGGCTGTAGATAAGGATAGTGGGCAGCCAGTTGTCTCATAACACTTATTCACTAGTCCATTTTTCTATTGTTTTTAAATGACTATACTACATACTAAATAGTGTCTGTTTAATAACTCTATTCTGTTCCATTGATCCCTTTTTCTGTTTCTGATCTGTTTAACTTTTTGCAGCTATTATACCACTGTTACATTAATATATTCTATTTTACTTAACTAGTATTGTATTTGTTATGGTTTAGATCTGGAATGTCCCCCAAAAGCTCATGCTTGGACTTTGTTCCCAATGCAGCAATGTCTGGAGGTAGGGCTTTTAGGAAATAATTGGATGTGAATTCTAACTTCCATCAATGGATTAATTCATTTGATGGATTTATAATTTGTACAGACAACTGGGAAGTGGTGGAAACTGTAGGCAGTATGTATGGTTGGTGGAAGTAGGTCACTGGAGGCATGCCCTTGGGGACTATATCTTGTTCCTGGCCCCTCACCCTTGCTTTCTGGCTGCCGTGAACTGAACAGATTTTCTGCACCATGCCTTTCCTCCATGATGTTCTGCCTCACTTCATGCCCAGAGTAATGGAGCTAGCTGACTATGTACCGAAACCATGGGCCAAAATAAACCTTTTCTCCAAGTTGTGTCAGGTATTTTGGTCACAACAACGAAAAGCTGACAAATAAATATTAATGATCACTTAGGTTATTTCCATATTTTTACTATTATATAAACAATGGTGAAGTAACATCTTTTCTCCCTTCTCAGATAAAATAGGCTTTTATTTATGCTTTTCTATGATTTAATGCAGATTCTGAAATACATTATTCTGAATTTCTAGTGGTAAATCTTGTCCAGTTCACTAACTTATTCTGTCAACAGATGGTTCTGATTTCCATGTTCTGATTTTGGCAACTTTAGCCCAAGGCAAAAATAAAGTAAGAAAGTTATTCTGGTACAGCCTCTTCGACTTCTCTTTTTCTGCCTTGCTTTTGTCCTCCTTAGGCCCCAGTGATATGCAGCTCAAACCCTGGTCTGCAGTACATGCTGGGAGGCCTTAAGCCCTCACAGTTACACCAGCACACAGTGTTTGCCTCAGTGAACTCACCTTTCCTTCAACCCACAGAGGCCATTCTCTTGAATTTTATGCTACTCCCTCCTTGATTTTCTCTATAGTTTTATTACATATATTTCTACTCTAAACAATATTATTTAGTTTCATAAGCTCTTGAACTTTATATAAATGGAGTTACTCTAAATTTATTTTTCTGACCTCCTTTCATCACTCAGTATTGTATTGCTAAGGTTCATCTATGTATGGTTTTTGTTTGTTGTCACTGCTGCCTAGTGTTTTATTGTATGTATATATTATCATGTATTTGTTTACTGTTCTGTAGAATAAGGTCTTCTGTGCTGTGTGTTAAGTTTTTTGTATTGAAAACAGTGCTTTTGATAAACTTGTTGCATATTTATACAAGACTCCTGGTTCTCATAGACAAGAAGCTTTCTAGGACATATATTTGGCAGTGAAATTACTCTGTGGTTAGATATGAGTACCTTTAAATGTATTAGGTAAGGCCATATTGTTTGCAAAAATCTAGTTGTTCCATACCCTCACCAACCCTTACTGTTGCTGTTTTTTTAAAGTTGCCCATCTTGTGGGTGAGAATTGGTATCATATTTGTACTAAAATATATTTTTTTGAAAATGAACTTAAGCATATTTTCATATGTTGAAACATTTTATAGGTGTGACTCATTGATGTTCCTCATCTGTGAAATGTCTGTGCATGTCTTTTCACCATTTCTGTTTGGTTGTCTGTTTCTTAATTAGTAGTTCTTTATTCTGGAGGATGAGCATTCCACCTTGTAAACGTTTTCCAGTTCATGGTTGCTCTTTTCACTTTGTATAAAGTTTTTGAACAATAGAAGTTCTGGATTTTAATGACATAGAATTTTATTCTTTTTGGTTTTGGCTTTTTGTACTTTGTATTATTTTCAAAAATTCTTCCTTATCCTGAATCACAAAGATAATTCTATGCAGGCTAAAATTTTCATAGTTTTTCTTTCCACAATTAAATCTTTACTGCAGAATTGATTTTGGTGTATGATTGAAGTAGGAGTCTAATTTTACTTCTACTTGGATGGCCAGCCATCCCAGTCTACCCTTTCCCGAGTAAGCTGCAGTGCCATCTGTATCCTAAAGCAATTTATACATATGCATGGATCTTTTCTGGACTCCGTATTTTGTATGACTTACACAACTACCCCTGCATGGATAAATAGTTTTAGTCACTCTACCTTTGTAATAATTCTTGGTGGCTTTTCCTTCATCAGGAGTGTTTTGGCTATTTCTGAAATACATGAAAGCTTGTCATGTTTCTTTAAAAACCCCGTTGGGATTTTGATGGGCACTGCATTGAATCTTTAAATCAATTTGGAGAAGTTACATCTTTCTAATATCAAATCATTCATTTGATTCTTCTTTAGTATACTTTATATATTTTTTACATGTAGGCATTATGACCTTTTGTTAGATCTATCCTAGGCACTTGGTATGTAGACAGTCCCATCTTGGGGTGGTCCAACTTATATGGTTTTTCAACTTAACGATGGTATGAAATCAGTACACATTCAGTAGAAACTGTACTTCTGATTTTGAATTTTGACCTTTTTATGATATTCTCTGGTGTTACTGGGCAGCAGCAGTGAGCCACAACTCCCAGCCAGCCCTGTGATCCCGAGGGGAAATCCGCAGTGCCTACGGCATGCTATGTTGCTATGATGCTTAATATTTTTTTCCCATGAAGTAGTTGGACTTACAATGGTTTTATAGGGACCTATCCCCATTGTTGAGGAACATCTCTATTTTCATCACAAGTATAAATGTATAAAATTTGCATTTTTTACCTATTGATTGTAAATAGTTGGAATTAATTTTTGTGTATTTATTTTGTAACCAGCACCTTGCTTAACCCTTTTCAGTTTTCCTAATTTATATATAGATTCTTCTGGGTTTCTTACACTGACAATCATCTATGAGTAATGGCAGATTTACTTCTTCACTTGCAAATCATATACTTTGTATTTCACTTTCTTTTCTCATGCAAGGTGGAGCTGCTCATGCAGTACTGAAGGTCATGGGCTTCCTATACTTGGCCCATATCTTCAAGAGAATGGTTTCAACATTTTGCCATTAAGAGAGATTTACTGTATGATTTTGCAGATCTCCATTCTTTTTTTTTTTAAATATTTATTTATTTACTTTAGTTGTACACAATGCAATGCATTTATGTTTACGTGGTGCTGAGGATCGAACCCAGGCCGCGCACACGTGCGAGGCGAGTGCTCTGCCGCTGAGCCACAACCCCAGCCCCTCCATTCTTAATTTGTTAACAGTTTTATCATGACTACATTTTCAATGTTCTCTATTTAGCATCTATATTGGTAGTTATATAGGTTTTTCCTCCTTTGGACTGTTCATTTTATAAATTAGTTGGATTCCAAATATTTAAACAACCTTGAATTCCTGGAATAAAGTCAATTTGCCCATAATATATTTTCTATATATTGCTGGATTTGATTTTCTAGTGTTTTGTTTAGGAGTTTTGCATCTGTGTCAATGAGTAAAATTAGGATTGTCTTTTTTCCAATTCTCTTTGTCATATTTTGATACTAAGGTCATGATGGACTCATAAAAAGAACTGGAGGTGTTTGCAATTTTACATCCTCTGGACTAGTTGTGTAGATAGGTACAGCCCCCTGTAAATGCACTAATGGTGCTGCTGGCAGGACTGCAGGCAGGGAAGGCAAATGGCACTCAGACTGTGTGTTGCTCCCTACAAAGACAAAGCTTGCTCCTTCAGTAATGGAAGGGGTCTATGGTAAATCTTCCACCAGGTAACTGGCACTTTTCCCTGCTGGGGATGTAGCGTTAGCTTCCACTATTGTCAGTGTGGGAATTCAACTTCACAATAGCCAAATCACATTGGCAAGAGAAAGTTCATGTTGTCCAGCCTGTGCCTGGCAAGGGCATCCATGCTGCATGGCCAGAGCCCACTGAGCAGACACTGGAGTGACTAGAGAAGAAGGATTATAGTGGCCACTACATAGGACATTTGCCCACCTACTTTTGAGAGCCTCCTCTGTTCTCTGACAGGCATTTAGAGGGATGTGGATGTCTTTATGTCATGTGCACATCCTGACAGGTCCATCCGTTGATTCTTGTCTCCAGTCTTCTAATCTTATTCTTTCCATGTGCCTGGCTAGCACTCAGGAACCCCTGTTTAGGATTTGTTGTTGATTCATAGCTTGGCATCTTGCCTTTCAAGATATGCCATGGGAAGATGTACTATTTACAATTCGGTATTCCAGGAAGATTTCCTTACTGTCTTTCTGAGCACTCTGAGTGGGCTTATAATATAGCAGTTCTTCACTTCTGGGTAATGTTGGTATGCTTGTAGATTCACCTATAAACCTAAAAACCAATCCTATACTTATCCCTCTTAGTTGGCAGAAGGGAATTTTCCATGAGTCTATAGATGTAGGTTGGGAAGGAGCAGTGAAGGAGTGGGAGCAGGTACCCTGGAGTCTGAACCACCTCCTTATTTTGTTTACATGGGCCTCCTGAACTGGCTTCATCTGGTCTCATATGTGCCAAGTTAATTTGACAATGGAATGCTGCTGTGTGTGCCTAATTTTATGTCCTGTGGATCAGATAACACTCATTACGTAAGAGGACATAGTCACTTAGTGTGTCCTGGAGTCAAGCATTCAGTCTCTGTCAGGGTCCAGCAGTAAGCCAAGAGATGCTTTTCAAGTGGATAATAATCATAGACAGAAGAAGAAGTCATGACATTACTCCAAAGCCTGAGGGGCAGCTCTGTGAGAGGCTTCAGTGAGCACCTCTGTTTGCCCTGGGCACTTGCAGTTCCTTTGGCTTTGCTAGGTTATATGGCCTGGGTATCAGGACAGCTTCTCCAGTGGCCAGGACCTATAGCAGAGCCTATTCTTCTTTGGTCCTCACTCAAACTGGACAGTAACATTGAGAGCAGCACATGTGTCTGCTCCAAGATTCAGAGAGGGCTGTGGTTATTGTGCTTCTTTCTTTATACTGGTTCATTCAAGGTGCAGTTTGTCTCTCACTGACATGCTCCAGACCACTGAAAATTCTACAAGTGTCACAGATGTACTAGGCCCTGAATTTTCCCAGGACTTTCCCCCAACCTTCTGCATACATACAACACCAAGCATGCTTGCTACTTGCTGTATGAGTCCAGTTAGCATTGTGTCATCAGTATAGGGGCCAGTGTGATGTTCTGTGGAATGGATATCCAGAAAATACAGGCCCCTCTAGCCTCTATTAAAAGACTTAGCAGAATTGGTGTAGCTATGAGGCAAGAATGGTAAAGGTATATACTATTGTCCCTGTCATATGAAGGCTAACTGATTCTAAGTATATTTAATAATAGGGATTTATCTAGGCTGATGCTCTACATTAGATCCTAGGAGCTGCGTTGGTTTGCTCTAGTAAAGATGCTGCAACTGGAGCCACAGCTGTGATGGGCATCACCACTCGATTACTCCTGCAGCCATCACTAGCCCTCCTCCCCAGTCCAACTGGCTGACCAGAAAGAGCAGCGAGTTACCCTGGAATATGGTGGGAATCACCACCCCTATGACTTTTAAGGCTTTAATAGTGGCACTAATCTCTGCAAATTCCCCAGAAATACTTAGTGGGGGGAGTTATCACAGGGGTTTCTCTCTGGTTCCTCTCACCATAAAAGCCTGTCCTGCATGGGTGGTGGAACCACGGTGGGGATTCTCTCAGTTACAAAGTGTATCTCTTTCCACTGTAATTTCTGAGGCCATAGAATTAATTAGAAGTAGGACTGGGGTTGTGGCTCAGCAGTAGAGCACTCACCTAGCACATGCGTGGCCCAGGTTGGATCCTCAGCACCACATAAAAATAAATAAAGGCATTTTGCACAACTAACTAACTAACTAAATATTAAAAAAAAAAATTAACTAGAAGTAGGCCTGTGGTTTTATAAGACCTGTTGTGTGGTGGATCCCAGGCTCTTCCTGTGTCACCTGGTTTCCATAAATTCCACTCTGACCAGCAGACTACAGTGGCCTTGTTGGGGCTCCAGAAATTAGCATCAGTCTGAGGCAGTACCTAATAAGACCTGGAAAGTCTGTGTATTTCTCTTTGTAAGCAAATGACTTCAAGTACCTCTAGGGAAGGCTCTGGGGAAGATTTTCCATGTACATCTGTGGCCACATTGTAGGATTCTTCCTCAAAGGGGATCTGGAGTTTCTGGCCCTGGGAACCAAGTTTAGGAATTGAGCAAGAGGGTATGAATGATGACACTAGTTGGATTTCCACCTATGTAAGGCAACCGTCACACTTAGGAGGCTGTCCATCTATTTCATGTAGGTCCTGTGATTCATTTTCTGTCATATTTTCCTGCAATTAAAAATCTGATGTCACTGTATCCCCATGACTTACTATGGTTAAAATGTTTAACTCTCAGAGTTAAACGTTGCTACCTGGCTATTACGGCTCTGAGATCCTAGTGTTTTTACTGAGATCAAGGAACCCTATTGCACTGCATCATTTCTGTGGTCATCTCCAGCCTGCAAATGACAACACTGCAGAGCTCTTCAGTGATGTTGGTGCCCTGCCAGAGCACACTTGTTTAATACCTGGGTGAAGGGAGTATCCTCCATGGCCAGTAGGCAGCTGAGCATGGTGCATGTAATAGGCACGTCCCAGCAGTCAGCAGTCTCTTCTTGTGGCACTTTGAGCTTCCTTTCCAGTGAGCCAGGAAAGTGCCCCTTCTTTCCAGGACTTTTTTTTTTTTTTAATATTTATTTACAACTTTAGTTGTACACAATGCAATGCATTTACGTGGTGCTGAGGATCGAACTTGGGCCACTCACGTCCGAGGTGAGTGCTCTGCCGCTGAGCCACAACCCCAGCCCCCCAGGACTTTTCACTGGGTGCATTCTCGCTCACACTCTTGCTCTTTTCACGTCCCAGTGACGTGGTGTTACAGTCTCAGCGAGGTTCTCCTGAGCACTTTATTAAAAATCAACTCCCATCTCCCCACTGCCGGTGGTGCTCTTTCTCCCTCTTCTCTGCTTCTTTTTCCTATAGCACTTCTCAGCATCTGGCTTACTGCATAACTTAGGTGTCTATCTGAAAACAAAGAACGGGACCATTCTCAGGTATCATATTGAATCTGCCACTAATGCAGCACTGACTTTGGCTTTGCTCTTTGGCCACACCTAGGTATATATGTGCTTTTCAAGAAATTGCATACAATTTTCGTGTGTTGCTCATGAATTGGGTGCATTTACTAATGTCTTCTATGTTGAGGATGGTTGTTACATGCCTTTGCATTTGCCTGAAAGTATCTTTATATCAATTATCAGAGCATTGCAAAGTATGCCTGGACTTACAGAACTGACTATAGAAACTTGAGAGTTTATCAACATAGTCACTATGTAGTGTGTTTGGTATTAAGAAATCCAATTAAAGCCTTTTTGAGCTTATTTTTTTCTTTTTTACTTTAAAAATACAGGAAAGCATGGTTCATGTGTGAAAATGGACATAAATGAAACTATTAAAGGCTTTCATTGGAATGAATGAATAGATAGAAAAAAGCCACAATCACTTACAGAAGTCAATTAAAAGACTAGAAAGGTATTAACTACATTAAAAATGCCAGCTTTCATTTATAATGAAGTGGTCAACTTTTTTCATCTTCCGGATGATTAAAAGAAATATCGAGAGACGCTGATTTTTCAACTGTTTATGAATTTTCGGTCAGGAAGCTATCCAACCTAAACTCTTTTCTGTTTCACTAATTAGTATGTGTATTATAAAAATGTCATATAAGCCTTTTGACAATTCAAATTAGGAGAATCAAGCTTAATCTAAACTAAGTTGACAGGTTCTTTTTCAAAATGACTAAGATCTCTTGGGTGTTAAGGTCCCAAGTTAACTTTTTTTTGAATAAAGCTAACAGCTCTGTATTTATTACCAAGAGTGGATAAATTATTTACTCACAAAATTAATCAAATGCCTCTTGTGTGCCAGGCAGTGTGCCAACTGCCAGATATCAATGATAAACAAGAGCTCTGTTTTGCTGCAGCTTCCAGACTAGTGGGAGAGACCGACCTTATCAGGTCCAATCTGACAGTGGGGTGTCAGAATGAGGAAAGGACATGGAAGCACGCAGGAGGGCACTCAGTCCTGCCTTGGGAGATCAGGGAGGCTTTCTGGAGAAGATGATGTCCAGGCTGGAACTGGAGGACTGGGTTCCCTCCTACAAAAGAGCCGTTAGATTAGGCCAACACTGACACCATGTATGCTGGGTATACTTTTAAATGTCTTCACTCTTATGATCTTCATAATAATCTTCATAACACTACTTTGTCTACTCCTCAGAATGAGCCAAGCCAAATGAGGAGAGAAGAAACTATCTTGGGTCAGGGGAGCAGTGTATGAGAAGCCAGGGGTAGGGAAACAGGAGGTCAGGGCCAGAGATAGGCAGCAGATTTGAAGAACTGGAAGCCTAGTGAAGCCTGAGGACTCAGTGGAGGGTACGAGGGGTGCCAGAGGAGTCCAGCGAGGTAAGCAAGTTCTTATTGATAAATTCAACCATATATTTATTGTCTAAACCAGAACACTTTTTGCCAGGATAACAGGCAAACTTGGAATTTCCTGGACAGAGGGGCACGGATGCCATGCAGAGGAGTATTTTAGTTAGCTTTGTGTTGCTGTGACCAAAAGGTCTGACAAGAACAACATAAAGGAGGAAAAGTTTAATTTGGCTCACGGTTTCAGAGGTCTCAGTCCATAGATGGCCATGTTTCTGCACCCAAGGTGAAGTAGAACATCTCTATGGAAGGCACGGCAGAGGAAAGCAGCTAAACATGGGAACCAGGAAGTAGAGAGAGACCTCTGCTCACCAGGAACAAAATATAAACCCCAGGACACACCCCCAGTGATCTGCTTCTTTCAGCCACATCTTGCCTGCCTATAGTTACTGTCCAGTTAATCCATATCAGTGTAGGAAGGCTCTCATAACTTACTCGTTTCACTTCTGAAAGTTCTTGCATTGTCTCACACCTGAGTTTTGGGAAGACACCTCATATCTAAACCATCACAAGGGTCTTCATTGGGACCAAAGAAGAATGGGGAGCCTCTGAGTGCTTTAGGCAAGGACATGATAAAACCAGATCCTTGCTTCAGGAAGATGACTGTGGATGATTGTAGAGAAAAGATTGGAGGGGAGCAAGTAAGAGCAGCCTGGTAAGCTTCATCCTGAATTGGCTGCTGCTCACCAGCTCCACCTTTCCTACCTTCCTCTCTCTCCTTCATGGAGGTCCAGCTGTGGTTGCTCTTTGATGAGTTGTACCCATCCATCTCCCACCTCTGCCCTCCATTCCATTTGGCTGAATCCTACTCCTCCTAGGGGTTCAGCTAAGTTGCCGCTTCTTCCAGGAAGCCTTCCCTTACATCCCAAGGTAGGGCCTGCTTCTCCCTGGGCTCGTGGACACTCTGTGCCTTCCCTCAGATAGACCAGATGGGTTCAAAATATGTAGAATTAGAGAGAATATACTCATGGACAGAGTGAAGGGATGCAGGTGGACCTTAGCATGGGCCCAGGTCTCATTTATTTAGCTTTTCATTTCATATCATAGCACATTTGGTCTGAAACCAGGACTTATCTCTGGAGTGACATGAGCCCAGAGATGCCGCATTGAGTTAGTAGGTTTGGGAGGGCTACGGTGAGGAGGAGCTCCTGGAAGGCAGCTGATGGGTTTCTTTGATAATTTTTAAATTCCCTCATGGCAGAAAATGCACCCTTTGTTATTTTGTTTTTCTGATCATTTCCATCTTGAACTTAGTCAACTCAGGATTTCCCTTTTCCCCTCATCCTCTTGAGGATGGTGTCAAAGTCTCAGGGACCTGCTTGGCATCCTGGCTATAGGGCTGGGAGAACATCTTGTCCTGGCTAATGGGCATCTCTTCACACTGATTTCTACTGAGAGAAATCTGATTACATTGTCCTTGAATTGTCCACTTGTCTCTTTTTATATGCATCCATTGATATCTTAGCCACACTATCCTGGTCTTAAGTTGTTAGGTCATGCAATCTGTATCCTCCTTGTCCCCATCCTGAGGCCCTTTCACTTCTGACATTCTCTCTAAGATAATTCTCCAACCCCCAGTTACTGCTAGAAGCTCACCCACCTCTCACATAGTAAGGGATTCTGGCTGGCTTGGACACACTCTTTTCAGACCCACCTGATTGTCTCTATCTGTCTTTTTTTGGGTACCCCAGGGATTGAGCCCAGAGGTGCTTAACCACTGAGATATATCCCCAGCCCTTTTTATTTCTTTCTCTATTTTTTAAATTTTGATACTGGGTCTCATCAAGTTGCTTAGAGTCCCATTAAGTTGCTGAGGCTGGCTCTGAACTTGTAATCCTCCTGTTTCAGCCCCCTGAGGCCCTGGGATTACAGTGTGCCACTGCGCCCAGTTTGCCATTTCTTTTCTATTGCTTCCATCCTTTGCTGCTGCCAGGTGAACAGGGGTGGGGGAATTTGGGCATTGCTCACTTTTTCAGACTCCAGCAGGGAGCAAATAGAAATCCTCTTCACCTGCAAAACAAAAGCCACATGAGAAGGAATTCTCTGTGCTGATCACTGCTGAACGCTCAGGGCCTAGAACAATGGCTAGCTAATAGAAGGCCTCAAGAAGGACTGTGAGTAGATGGATGACTGGTCCCTGTCCTGTCTCCCCAGTTCTCAAGATCTCCCTCACCAGCATCTAATTCTTGCTTCTGTTAATCGCTCCCTCGTAGTCTGGGATGCAAGCTTAGAGTTGGAGGCAGTGGGTACAAACTAAGCCAGAGTTCTTTCCAGATCTTCCAGTTAGAAGTTAATCTTTGTTTGTTATTAATTGAAGTCTCTCATCCCTAAACCCATCATGTATCTTCTTGGGCAGTGGCTTCATATTAGGTGGTGATGTTAGGGGAAGGATCTTGGGGACTCAACAATGTGGGGAGGGAGAAGATGTCTATGAACACTTCACTCCTCCTTTTTCACCCTGGCACCCCCAGTTCCTAGCATAGTGCCTGGCACATGGTAGACTTGGAATTAGTCCTTGTTGAATTGAATATTGGTGGAGTCAGGAACTGGAAAGACATTCAAGAGAGAGGAGCAGACATTTGGGAATGAGCTGGTAGTGAAGATGAACTGGGGTATAAAGAAGGATGCTCAGTATCACTGATTCTTTGTTGAAACAGAATTCGATTCATATAAATGTTAATTTTTAACACTAATAAAGACTCTTGCTGTTGTGTTTATTGATGGGGTAGTATGGTAGGTGCTCTGTAGACCCCAACCTAGTAAACTAACTATCTGAATCAGAGGCAAAACCAAGATTGTTCAACTCACTATAAAATGAACTGAAAGAGCTACCAAACAGTAGATGCTAATTGCAAAATTGCCATAACATTCCAGAAGAAATGATTGAGAATGAGATGTTAGTTCATCAAATACTTAATCGAGTTCTGTGTCTGCCAGGCACAGTGCTACGTGTGGGTTTATGGCAGTAAGCACGGAAGACTCTGTGCCCTCAAAGACCTTCTGTTCTAGTGAGGGTGTCAGATAAGAAATAAATAAAATGATCATAGATCGTAACACATGCCATAAAGGCAAGAAGCAGGGCTTGGCCAGGCGGTGATGAGGTGGCTGCTTCAGTTGGGGTGTCAGAGGAGCCTCTGCAGAGATGGCGTGAGCAGAGGGAACAGCAGGGTGGGTGTGCAGCAGATGGGGAGGCAGGAGAGGAGAGGGGCTTAGGAGAGCACACCATGTGGCAGGGGCACAGGAGGAGCTGGGGCTGAATTCTGCGTACATAAATATATATATAAATATATTTCTGTTTACATAAATATAAACAGGGGAGAGTGAGTCGGGGAAGGTTGGCAGTGCTGAAGAAAAGAGATCGAAGAAGCAGCAATTATTGTATTGACCTTCCAGGTGACCATGACTGAGGACAGAGACAGCAGCTGTGGAGAAAAGCAGGCAGAAGAGAAAACCATTGTATGGCTCAGCCTCAGGTTTCCTGATAAGAGATTGTCAGAGTGATGGAAACAAAGATGAGTGCTGCTGCCTGCGTGGGAAGGGGTGTGTGGTGGTTCCCCCAGGAGTGCAGGAGCTGGAGGAGGGGACAGGCATGGGCGAAGTACTAGGCTACGTTGTGGATTTGTGACCTTTAGGTGCCTGTGAGACAGCCATTTAAAGTGCTGTATTTATTCTTCTTGCAATATTGACTATCAAGGCACTAAAATAACTAAAGCAGAATTTAGACAGATGTCTTTCCCATTTCTTAAATCAGGCTCTCTTTCCTTGAGGAACCCAGGTTTTAAACATTCTAATTGTGCTGCCTGGATGGTGGGTGTTTGCTGTGCATTTCAGAAATCTGAGCACTCCATTACTGTTAACAAAAGAAAGCACAACACCTTGAATGTAGGTCAGCACCAAACATGCCCAGCCTCTTAAAATTCCGAGAGAAATTTAGTAGTTGACTTTGCACCCTTGTTGTTGATTACGGTTTAGCATGTTCAAGCTACTGCTTCGTTTCCCCTGAAGAGAGCAGTTTTAACAAAATGTAGGTAGCGATACTTGATATTTTCTTTTTCGTATTACTGTTTTCCTTACAACAGAATGTGGATGCATTAGAGGATGTGTTAGTCAGATTTCTGTCATGATACCTGAAGCCATCAACTTAGAAAAGGTTTCTTTTTGGGCTCACAGTTTTAGAGGTCTCAGTCCCTGACTGGTTGTCTCTGTTGCTTCTGGGCCTGTGGCGAGGCAGCGTGTCACTGCAGGAGCGTGGAGCAGCATAGCTGCTCTCCTATGGCAGGGAGAAAATGAGAGGAAGAAGAGGGGCTGGGGTCCCACAATATCCCTGTGACCTAAAAACCTCCCTCTACATCCCGCCTCTTAAAGGTTTCATCTCCCCCATCCCTCTGGGGACCAAGCCTTTAACTCAGGCATCTTTGAGGGACATGCAAGATCCAAACTATAACAGGAGACCAGACAAAGTAGACAGCGAACAAGCTAGTTCCCAATAGGTTGATTAGGCTCATGAAAATGTTCCTTTTTTCCTTTCTAAAGATGCCATAGTTTATCCCCTCGTGTGTGCTTGTATATATGTGTATAAAATGAAAGCACCATAGCACTATAAAGGTGTTCGAGAAGTGCCTAGAGAATTCTGCAGCAGGTGTTTTATGGCTGGATCAGCATGCAGTGTGGCAAAATGACAAGCAGAGGGCTACAGCAGTTACAAATCTTGATTAAAAACAGGTTGTTGCAATTACACAGCTCAACTGTGGCTCTTGCCAAGGTCAAAGTTTTGAGTAACCGTGAAGGTGCTTTGCTTCCTTGTAGGTGTTTGATTCATTGAACTGAGAAAAGAAAAACCCAGAGAGGAGTACTTAATACTTGATAATGATAACTGCCAACATTTTGCCAAAATCAAGTATTAAGTACTCCTTTAAGTTATCATTGGAAAAGCTTATTCAGAAATTCTTAATTGATAAATTGTGGCAATTGTATAATAATTACTGACCTGCCTTTTTACTCCCTATTTTGGACCCTTGTCATCCCCTGCCTGGGCTATTCTATTGTCCTTGTTAGTGATCTTCTTGCCTGAGTCTCACTCCTGTCTATCTTGTTACTTCCTCTTCCAAATAGCCTCTCCTGAATTCTTCCATCTCCAGCAGTGTGTTGGACTACACACTCTCTAGGTCCTCTTGCTAATAGAGCAAACAAATAAACAAACCTCGGTTGTAGGTAGAAAATAGTTTGTAATGCATTCTTGGGAAGGCTTCAGGACATTTCTAAGGGCAAAACAACAAAAATAAATCTGAGAGCTTGAAACTGATTGGAGCAGGAAGCCACAAATATAAACAAATGAAAAGGCAGGATTCCTTAAAAGCAATTCCTTAAAAGCATCAGCATCACAGTCAGAAAATGAGCCAGTAGCAAGGGCAAAAGCAGAGCTTCCAACTTTTGCCTTAGTTAGAGCTCTCGAGGGGACTAAACTGGGTCCAGATCAGCAGATCACCCCCTGGGATAAACCGATCCTCTTTGGAGGGAAGCAAGCCCAGCCAGACCCCCCAGAATTCTTCCAGATTAACTTCAGCCCAACATGATGTCACATTCAATAATCTCCAGAATGATCAGAAAATAAGTCTGCATAAGTCAAAGTCTACAAAGACATACACAACAGTGCAAAGACTTCAAATATGAATTGTTAGCTGTAGAATATTAAGCAGCTCAGTTTGAAATGTTTGAAGAAAAAAGATGGAATCAACAAGGGACAGATGACTAGGCAGATCTGAAAAGTAATCAGTGAAAACTTTCAGAAAGGAAAAATAAAATTGAAAGCAAAGACTCAGTGAATGCGGATGAGTTAAACAAGTTTAAATAAAACTGAAGTAAAAATTAGTAAATTGGGATATTTATCCGAAGAAATTTCCCAGAAGGCAGCAAATGGAAATTATTAAAGTTAAATGATAAATGAAGTTTAAGAAAGTAAGGAAACATTTGATAAGGTGATGGGAGATAATTTTTCCAGAATTGATTCAAAGAAGCATAAATATATACTAAGTAGGGTGGTAAGTTTAAAAATTGCAAACTCAGCATATCATGGTAAGCCTGTAGAAGACCAAAGACAAAGAGAGAAAGGAAGAGTAACTATGAAGGAATGTCAACTAGACCAACAGCAGACTCTGCAGCTGCAGCAGCACTGGAAGTCCATGGTCAAGGAGTAATGGCTTCTGTGCTCAGAGAAAATACCGGGTGTGTGCTCTTAAGAACAGGGTGAAATGAAGGCATTTGAAAACAAGTCTTTTCAAATGAACTAAACCTGAGCTACCACCACAGACCCCACTAAAGGAACTATAAACACGTGTTTCAGGGAGAGAGAAATGATTCCAAAAGAAAGATCTGCAGTGCAAGAAGGAGTGGTGAGCCACAAAGTGGGTAAACATTAGGTAAATCCAAACGAATGTAGTCTGTACAAACAATTACAGCATCTAAGAGGGCAACATGTCTGGCTTCTGACACAGGGACTTTCATAGTGTGTGATAAGAAAGAGTGAATTAAAGTGGATGGTGTTGAAAAGGGCAACCAGATACTTATTCAGAAGTATGCCTGGTGTCACCATGAAAAAAGGAAGGTGTCAAGCCCAAGATGGGGCCAAATCTCCAGGTCCATTTGGGCAGAAGACAGTCAGATCCCTGGATTCTCTGGAGGGAACACCCACAAGAACAAAGGTATCTTTTACAGAGAGGAGACACTGCTGGAGGATTGGGAGAATCCCAAGAAGCACATTCCTGGAATAAAAATGACCTTACTTAGAATTACAAAGGCAAAAAGCCCAGACCACAGGGTTATGGGACAGCCACATGAGTGTGATTGCCACTCGTCCTCTTGCCAACTCATTAGGAGATATACCATCAGCACAAATTTGTAATTACATAATATATAAGACTTAAGGTAATTAAAAACAAAAGTTGGGTTAAAAATAATTATGACATCTAATTTATAGTGCTAGGTAACAATAGCATATAATTGAGGATAGAGGGATAAATTACAGTTACAGCATTTTAAAGTCTCAGAAATTGGTTTAATGTACTGACTTTAGGCTCTGACAGGCTACACAAGTGTATTAGGATGTTAAAATGGAAATCTTTTTGCCACTCTTTTGCTTTAGTTGCTAATAATAAAATAGATAGCACATATCATGTGTGGATATCTTTAAAGGAAATGGATGAAAACATAACCCAGGACTCCTGAGCCATACCTTCACCACACACACACAATTTGCAAATATTGCATCAGGGCGGTATGGTAGAAGAACAAGTCTAGTGAGGAAGTAGGTGGAAAGCCAGGGATTGTGGTCAGGATCTGACTGACTTGGAAGAGGGAAAAGCTGGCCAGTTGCTATGGTGGTGAAGCTGCAGAGGCCTGGTGAGCTGGGACTGGCCTAAGCCCCCAGTTGGCCAGAGCAAGGGCTTCGTAGATGTGGGCTGGGCAGGAGAAAAAGCCATTGTCATTTTTGGCCTTTTCCAGCAGGGCTGCTTAGAGTATAGAAAGACATTAGAGGCCTAAGAAGGATGTGCCACATATGGCTACCTGGAATAGAGAGGCATCAGTCCCAGACCTCAGAGTCACCCCTGACTCATTTCTTTCTCTCATGTCAGCTTTACCTTCAAAATATAGAGTGGGATTCCCTGATCACCCTTGTAGGAGCCCTGTTTGGAGAGATGGCTTAAATTGCGGTTGACTATGGGCCATGGAGTTTTGGGCATTGCTGCCTTCCGTAGTCTCACTGGACTTGGCCTGGGATCTTGCGGGACTTGGCCCGGGATCTCGAGTGACTTGGCCGAGATTGCTGATCGGGTCAGCGCCATTTTGGTGGTGTGTGTGGTACGTGTTAGTCGTTGTTAGAGCCAGAGAGAAAAGTTATCAGAATAAAAAGCTGTTTGTTTCCAGTTTGCCTCTGAACTTCTTCCCGCGGCTTCGTTGCTCCAAGCGGCCATCGCTTCAGGCAACAACACACCCTCTCCCTGGGTCTGTTCACAAATGCTTCCATTGGTTATTATAGCAGCCCCTTAACTTGTGACCTTGCTCTCCTGCTCCCGGTAGTGTTTTATCTCCCACTCCTCCTTGCTCATTCTGCCTCAGCCATCTTAGACTCCTCGGTGCTCCTGGAACATGTCAAGCACTTTCCTGCCACTGGGCCTCTGCAGTGACTCTTCCCTCTGACTGGAACACTCTGCCCTCTACTAGTCCACATGATTTTCTCTCTCCTTTGGTTTACTGCTCAAATGTCACCTCAACAATGACACCTCTCTGATCACCCTATAAAATAGTAAAACTGTCCCTGCCACCTCCCCCACCAGCCTGCCCCTTCCCTGGCTCTCCTCATGCCCCTTAATTGCTTTATTTTCCTCCAAAGAACTTATCACTGTCTGGCTTACTATATATAAATTCGTGTTTAATTATTCATTTCTTTTTTTCCCCACTATACAATGTAAGCTCTAAGAAGGCAAAGACTTTGTCTTTTTGCTCACTTTGTATTTTTAGTTCCTAGATATAGTGACACCCTGCCTAATATAACCTAATATCTTTTGAATGATTGAATGTATGAAATGAAGGGTGCTGAGGAAAGAGAGGGACTAGTCAATCTTAAATGCCACAGAGATGTCCTGAGACAGAGGACTGAAAATTTTCCATTGGATCTAGCAATTAAGGAGGCAGTGATGGCCTCACAGAGGAAGGGACAGCATTAGTTGAGGTGTAGGAAGGGAAGCCATGTTATAATGTTTTGAGGAGTGGAACAGCAAAGAAAGAAATTAATTCAATGGGAAAAATGATTTCTTGGTGTGTTTGGTGAATGGGACAAGAGAAAGATGAAATACAACAACCAGAGAAGCCCAAGGAGGAGTATTTAAAGTGGAAGAGTCTAGCCTCAAAAAACTGAAAACAGAACTCCCATATGACCCAGCAATCCACTTCTGTGTATCTGTTCAAGGAAATGAGATCAGCACATTGAAGAGACGTCTGCACTCTTATGCAGCATTATTCCAAGTAGCCAGAATGTAGAATCAACTCAGGTGTCCATTGATGGACGAATGAGAAAATGTGGTGGGTAGATATGCAGTGGAGTATTATTCAGCTTTAAAATTAAGGAAATCTTGTCACAACAACTAGGACATTCTGTTAAGTGAAATAAGCCATGCACAAAAAGGTAAATACTATATGATTCCACTTACATGTGGAATCTTAAAAGTTGAACTTGGGCTGGGACTGTGGCTCAGTGGTGGCATGCGTGAGGACTTGGGTTGATTACTCAGCACCATGGAACTCAGAAGCAGATGGAATGGTGGTTCCTGCGAGGGGTGGTGGAGGAGGGGGACGTTGATCAAAGTATAAAAATGTTTTAGTTAAACAGGACAAGGAAGTGTAAGTTCTGGAAGTCCATTGCACCGCATGGGGACTACAGGAACTAGCAGTGTATTTTAACACCTAAAAATCTGTAAGAGTAAATCTTAAATGTTTACTGAAAACTTATTTGTATGTGAGGTAGTAGATCTGTTAATTAGCTTCATTTAATTACTTTAAGATGTAGACATGGGCTGGGGTTGTAGCTCAGTTGTTGAGCATTTGCCTAGCATATGTCAGGCACTGGGTTCAATTCTCAGCACCACATAAAAATAAATAAATAAAATAAAGGTCCATTGACAACTAAAAAAATATTTTAAAAAAGATGTAGACATGTGAAAACATCACATCTACACTGTAAATATGTACTATTCTTATTTGTCAATTATACCTAATAAAGACAGGGAGATATAAAATGGAAGAGACCAGGTACTCTGTGGGAGAGGGGGAGAGAGAGAATGAAAAGGAGGCTAAGGACAGGAAAGAAAAGGACAGGCCCCTGAAGTGATGCTTCAGCAGCACATGACAAGACAGGCCTAGGCAGCCTTAAAGGAGGGTTTTCACAGAATGAGAGAACCTTTGCTAGTTGCTCTTCTGACAGAGGATTAATATCTAGACTATAGAGCTCAAAAGAAACCAAATAACCCAATTAATAAATGGGCAAATGAATTAAATAGCTACTTCTCAAAAAAAGAAAAAAGAAAAGAAATACAATGGCCAACAAATACATGAAAAAATGTTCAACATCATTAGCAACTAGGGAAATGCAAGAAATGCAAGCCAAAACTACACTGAGATCTCATCTCATACCAGTCAGAATGGCAGTCATCAAGAACAATAAATGCAGCCGGGCACGGTGGCGCACGCCTGTAATCCCAGCACTTGGGAGGCTGAGGCAGGAGGATCACGAGTTCAAAGCCAGCCTCAGCAATGGCGAGGCACTTAGCAACTCAGTGAGACCCTGTCTCTAATAAAATACAAAAAAGGGCTGGGGATGTGGCCCAGTGGTTGAGTGCCCCTGAGTTCAATCCCTGGTACCAAAAAAAAAAAAAAAAAAAAAAAAAAAAAAAAAACAATAAATGCTGGAGAAGGACTCCAGCAATAAATGCTGTTGGTGGGACTGTAAATTAGTACAACAGCTATGGAAATCAGTATGGAGACTCCTCAAAAGACTAGTCATGGAACCACTGTATGACCCAGCTATACCATTTTTCCATATTTACCCTGAAAAAATAAAGTCATCTTACCACAGTGATACATGCATACCCATGTTCATAGCAGCACAATTCACAAGAGCCAAACTATTGAACAAGCAAAGGTGTCCATCAAAAGATGAATGGATAAAGAAAATGTAGTACATATACAAAATGGAGTTTTATTTAGCCATAAAGAAATATGAAGTTATGGCATTTGCAGGAAAATGGATGGAACTAGGGACCATCATGTTAAGCAAAATAAGTCAAACTCAGAAGGTTAATGTTATATGTTTTTTTCTCATATGCAGAAGCTAGAGAGGAAAAAGGAAAAACAAAGGTGGGGGTATATCTCCTAAAAATCAAAGGGAGATAGATCAGCAGAGGAAATGGCCCAAGGAGTAGCAGGCAGATGGGGGGTGAGGGGGGATGCTGGGGAGTGATATTGGTCAAATTATATTGTGTGCATGTTCAAATATATAACAGCAATTACCATCAATATATACAACTATAATGTACCAATAAAAATGTGGAGGAAAAATTTTTGAAAAGTAAAGAAATGAAAAAGGAAGGAGGGTTCCTGAACCTTAATTGAAGGATGACGTGGAAAATAGTTGTGGATATGGTTTGGTTAGCAGCAGGAGAGCTGAAGCCAATCATTTTAAAAGCCTTCCTTTCCTCCATGAATGGAGATCATCTACTAAAAGTAAAAGAGAGAAGGACAAGGTTTGGAATTGTCTTTGAGAAAATGGGCAAGCTAAAGATAAGCAAACAGTTTTATGGGCTCTCATGAGGTCCCCAGAAACCTAGAGACCTTGAAGTTATAGTGTCGAATTTCCTCCTGCAGTGGGCAGTCACTCAGTCCTAAGGTGCTAGATACAAAGATTAAAAGTTGGTAGGTGAGGAGAGTTGGAGTAAGTTGAACCAGGTCTGCATGTCCCACGTCAGGGAACGGTGTAGTTAAGGCATCCCCAGGGAGCACCACAGAGCTCTCACAGTGGAGAGCCTGCATTTGGGTACCTGCCATACAGAGGGCTGGGAAGGCCATCTTAGCCAAAGAAGAAGCAACAACCAACAGATACGTGAACACAGCAGTGGCCAGGTGAGGAAGACAGACTCCTCGGTTCCAATGCCATAGAGAACTGAGTCCCATCAGCAGATCGAAGTCAACCTCCAGCTGAGAGAAGAGAAAGAATAAGGGAGCAGTCCAAGGAGAGAAAGCAGCCAGTGTGCACATGGGGACCAGACAGCATGTGAGGTGGGGGAATCTTCCAGGTACAGAAGGGCAGGTGTGCAGGGGTGCAGGTAATGAGAGACAGAGGGGAGAGGGAGTCTGATTCAGTATGACGTTGGGCCTTCTCACTCCATTCGCCATCTCTCTTAACCTCACTTTCATATTTACTCTCTCTTTGATCTCTTTGCTGAACCTTTAAATAATTTCTCTGTATCTATCTTCCAGTTCTCAATTTTCTGCTACCAATTTATTATAAGGTTTCAGTTGTTTTATTTTCATTTTTAGAAGTTCCACTTGGATTTTTATCAAATCTGCTTGGTTTGAGTTTTATAATCTTTTATTCCTTGTTCATCTTTCAGAAATATTTCTTTACCCACAGTAAATATATCTGTGGTTGTTTTATATTCTGTGTCTAAAGGGCTTTGCTGGTCTAAACCTGCTGCCTTTTGTACCCTTAGGCGCAGCACATAGTACATCCTCAAAGTACACGTTATATGAATGAAGAAGATACATGGAAAGTGCTGGAGTAACAAGACTAAGCAAAATACAGATAAAGTAGAGTGCAGTGCTGTATGTCGTACAATAAAAACATAAGCAGAGAGCTGTAAGAACAAAGACCATGCAAATGTCCCTGTCTGGGGGAAGAGAAATGGAATATGTCGTCTTTGGTATTCAGTAAGTCGTTTCCAAAAGGACATATTCTGGGGCATTATATTTAAAGTTTTACTAGATTTCTTCTTGGCTTTTTTTGAAGAATAGAACAGTCATGCTTCATCAGAAGCAGCACTTCATCTGAATTCATGACTTAAATGATATTTAAAGGTTTGTTGCAGTGTCAGAGACTTAGACATGAGTTTTATTCTGTTAAGTAAAGTTTATTACTGGTCTCTCCACCTAATGAGGAAAATGCTTGAGAATTGTGGTTCTCATTTTATCATCATCTTTCCACAGCATGCCAGTTCTCTTGGTCTCAGATATCACCTGCTAAGAACAGGCAGGCCCAGGAGCTTGTGTGGTGTTTGAGGTCTCTAAATACAGGATTCCTGAGGGGGAGAGGGCACCATCAGGAACCCCTTGTAATTCTTCTTCAGTCTTTCCTAATAACAATTCCTGGTAATTAGATAGTGTTGACTGTGGGTCAGGTACCATTTCAAGTGTTTTATATATTTAATTCATGTCAGAATTAAATTTCTGACCCAATTCAGCTGAAATTTTTACTCTCTATAGTCAGTTTTATCGTCATTATAAAGATGGGTCTGAAGGTCACCAGCACATGTGCCTTCAGGACCCTCCTGTCTCACTGGGCCTGGAGTGTGCTCATCAAACAGGGAGGCCTTCCATGTGCCAGAGACTAGGTTTCATTGAACTCAAGCCTCAGACATGGGAAACCTTGAAATGGGCTTCACCAGCTTCACAAAGACATTTTAGCTTCAACTTTTATAACTTTAGTCTATTGAGATAAATGATGATTTTTATTATTGGGAAAACCTTAACTATGATATAATACTTAATATTGAACACCCTGTACCTATTTTATAACCCATTCATTATGATCCATTTTCATGGCATGAGAGTCTTTAGCTGTCCCACTTGAAGGGATTTTTTTTTTTAGAAAGCACCTCTACTTAAGTCTATATCTCTATTTTCCTATGAGAAATGAAAGCATTATTTGAAGTTTACATTTAAAGTAGTAAATATATTTGCCATATTTTATTAGATACTTTTTTTTTTTTTTTTTTTTTTGGTACCAGGGATTGAACTCAGGGGCACTTGACCACTGGGCCACATCCCCAGCCCTTTTTTGTCTTTTATTACAGACAGGGTCTCACTGAGTTGCTAAGTGCCTTGCCATTGCTGAGGCTGGCTTTGAACTCGTGATCCTCCTGCCTCAGCCTCCCAAAGTGTTGGAATTACAGGCGTGCGCCACCGCGCTCAGCTAGATACTTTTAAAAGCATGTTTTTTTCTTTCTTTCTTTCTTTCTTTTTTTTTTTTTCCTTTTTGTAGTGCTCAGGCTTGAACCCAGGGCCTTGTGCATGTGAAGCAAGCACTCTGCCAGCTGAGCTATCCCTAGACCATGTTTTCTTATTTTAACACACAGGTATAATACATACTACAGTTAAATGTGATAATGTAATAATGAAACAAAATTCTTGGGACCTACAACTATGTGTATACACATACTCAATGTGGATCATAGACAGATTAAAGCTATTCTTACGTATTTTGATTATTTAGTGTTTTGTATATATACCACAAGAAAAAATATATTAATATCTCACATTACACATTATTTCACATTCAATATCCATTTTAACTTAAACCAATATATTAATGAGCATTTTAAATCATATTTCTATGTCAATAATTTATTGGGCTGGGGTTGTGCCTCAGTGGTAGAGCGCTTGCCTAGCATGTGTGAGGCCCTGGGTTCGATCCTCAGCATCATGTAAAAATAAATAAATAAATAATTTATAACTGTGGCCTCTTAGCAAAATGACTTTATTATCTTCAGATGTTATTTGTTTTGATCAACTTAATTACTAGAGTAAAAGCTCCTTCAGTTACATTTTAAACTACAGAAAGAAGTACTTTGGCATCCGTCCTTCGTCACGCCTGCCAGCTCCCTCCTTTGTAACTGTAATTGGATCCTATGTGTCAGACCAACAAGAGAACAGCACAGCAATAGCTCTGTTGGAAGATAACACCCGTTATTAGAGTCACAGTAATGAATTCAAAATCATATACAGTGATTATAGTACCTGAACAAGGCAGTGGAATTTCTGAAAAATGAAAAAGAGGCCCAGTGTGGAGTGTTCCTGTCTGTGGGCAAAGTCTCTTAACTCGGAACCAAACCTGAAGTTCCATTTCCACAGATTTCATCATCAAACTGCCAGGAACATCCTAGTACCTCTAACAGCGTAGATTTTCTCTTTCTCTCTCTCTCTTTTTTTTTTTTTTTTTTGTGGTACTGGGGATTGAACTCAGGGGCACTCGTCCACTGGGTCATATCCCCAGCCCTTTTTTGTATTTTATTAGAGACAGGGTCTCACTGAGTTGCTAAGTGCCTCGCCATTGCTGAGGCTGGCTTTGAACTTGCGATCCTCCTGCCTCAGCCTCCCAAAGTGCTGGGATTACAGGCGTGCACCACCGCACCCGGCTAGATTTTCTCTTTTGACCTGAGGCTCAAAGCAGAGGTGTTTTGCTGGGTTTGGGGGTTTTCTGCTGGTGGGCATTTTTCTGATCCTCTGTGTTTAGATCTGTAGCCTGATGTCTACAGAGAAGAAAGAAACTCTTCTTAAAGGATAACTCTCTCAAGAACAACTTTAATAAGACCTGTTGCCGCCTGAAGCGCTCGGAGCACCGGAGCCGCGGGAAGAACTTCAGAAGCAAACTGGAGACAAACAGCTTTTTTATTCTGATAACTTTTCTCTCTGGTTCTAACAACTAACTCACGCCAAAAACACACCACTAAAATGGCGCTGACCCGATCAGCAATTTCGGCCAAGTCACTCCAGATCCCGCAACAAAATCCCGTGAGACTACGGGTGGCGACAATGGCCAAATCTCCCTGGCTCATAGTCAACTTCAATTCAAGCCAATCCCCAAACAGGGCTCCTGCATTTCCCCCTTTTTGTTTTAAAAGAGGTAATGCTCTAGGACGTCTATGTGCAACCAACATTCTTACCCGTCATCGGATAATCAAGGCTGTGCCCTTGACTCCTGTCTTAGGTTGATATGTCGGCCACATGAGACTGTCCCGTGCGACTGTGCCTGTCTTAGGTTGTCCCCCTCTGGGGATCTTACCCGTCATTGGCTAACCAGCCATCCAATGGAGCCCTTTAGGATCGACTATATATGATGACTAACAGCCGTCCAATTGTGAGGAGATGTTGCGGCTTTAAGGCTACAAGCCTTTTGGTGATGAGCCAAATTGCATAGCATATCAAATTGTTTAAACAAATCAGCTGCCCTAAGTTCCAACAAGTAACACACTGAATTCTCTAGACAAATACCCGCAAGGCATTGTCCCGTAAAGTCCCAAACAATGAAAGATCAAAATGTCCATTTGTTGTAACATGTTGATGTAGGAGGCCCCATGCATGTAGAGCAGAGGCCACACTGTTGGTGAGGTTGTTTGATGTTTGAGCAGCAGGGATGCTTGCGGCGGCCGCGATCCCTGCAGCTGTAGCAGTAGACGTCTTTTTTATGTTTAGACAATGCCACCGGCAAATCTTCAGGGCCCGCTACCTAGAAACTCAAGCATCAATTATTAAAGGAAAGGCAGTGCTATTGCAGCACTGAGTCAAGAGGCGAGTTGTCAAACAACAAAATAGAATAATTAGATTAGAAAATTAAAGTTGATTTTTGTTCACACACATCGCTGGTTGAGCTTCTACAAACATAAGTTGGAAAAATATCATATTTAGAACAAAACAAAGAAAAGACTGAGGGTAATTACTGCATTAAAGATAGATTAAAGAAAAGGTAAAGGCACTTTAGAGAAATAATTTGTTAGCTGGAACCCTTGAGTCTCTGTATACAGAGCATTCTTTTACCTGTTGAGATAATTGAAATTAATGAGCTATTAAACAAATGAAGTTAATAACAAATAAACAATCTTAAGTCAAAACACCAAAATATCAGGTTATATAGCACTAGTCATATTGTTTGCTAAAGAGAAGTCCCAGGGACACCTATAAATCAAAATTGAAAGTACCTTCATTTATAAAATTATTTACCTAAATTGAATACTCTAAACCTAAAATGAATTAAAGTTATTTGGATCCATATATATATATATATTTTCTTTTTCATAAGCGCTTTGATCTATGTGACGTCACACTGGACAAACAAACATACAAACATATATTTGTGACGTCACATTAACATGAAATATAGACAAATGTACAGACATAAAGACATGTATAAAAAGAAGAAATATAAAAAGAAGAAAAAAAAAATACAATTGTGTGCACACTAAAGAGAGATCTCCTCGTCCCGGCCGGGAGGAATGACACTTAAGTTGTGAAATATTTTGAAGGACTCTTTTGAGGGAATCATTCTATACCTTCATCTTGGTCCTCTTGATTTTGTACCTTTTTTATTAATCTTGATTCTTCAATAACTTCATCTTGATCATTTTGATGTGGTACCTGTTTTATTAATCTAGATGGTATCCATATTGGAGAGGATTCGTCTTTTGGAAAAACACAAACAGATCCTCTTCCCCAAATTAATACTGGATCTGGACCCTTCCATGTACCTGAAAGAACATCCTTCCAGTAAACCAAAGGTTTATGTTGTTGGTGTGGATTCCAATGTCTGTCTCCAGCAGAATAACCATTAGAGTCTAAAGTTAAAAAATTTAAGGTAAACAGGGCAACTGCCAATCTGTCCTTAGGACTTTTCCAATTTCCTTCTTTTTGTTTTAATAACATAATTTTCAGTGTTCGGTTTGCTCTTTCAATAATGCCCTGACCCTGAGGATTGTATGGGATGCCTGTTTTATGGGATATATTGAATTTTGCGCAAAACTCTTTGAAAGATGAGGACGTATATGCGGGGCCATTATCTGTTTTAAGCATTTTAGGGATGCCCAATGCAGCAAAAGCTTGCAAGCAATGAGATGTAAACATCTTTAACTTTTTCTCCAGAATGTAAGGAAGCAAAAATCATGCCTGAACATGTATCTATGGTCACATGAATAAATCGCAATTTTCCAAAACTTGGCTCATGAGTAACATCCATCTGCCACAAATGATTGGGCATCAATCCTCTAGGGTTAACGCCGAAATGAGGATTGGGCAAATGTGTCATACAAGATTTACAATCTTTTACAATTGTTCTGGCTTGCTCCTTTGTGATTTTAAACCTACGTTGCAAGGTGGTGCTGTTGACATGAAACTGGGAGTGAAATAAAGTAGCTTGTTGTAGCGCTGAAAGTATAAATACTGTTTCTGTAAGTTCATCAGCCTTTTGATTACCTTCATGGAGGGGACCAGGCAAATGAGTATGTGCTCTAATATGGCCTACGAATAGAGGTTCTTTTCTTGCCCACAAAAGTTTTTGTATTTGATAAAACAATTTAAAGGCTGGAGTATGAGGTGCTATTGGTCCTGCTAACTCTAATTTTGGGACGGCTTGTACAATATAGTGGCTATCTGAAAAAATGTTTACGGGCTGGTCCCTAAAATTTTCCAGAGCTCTTACCACAGCTTCCAATTCCACTAGTTGAGCTGATTTGTGTGCAGTTATGTAAGTCATATTTTCTTTTTTAGTGACTACTGTAGCAGTACCATTTGAGGACCCATCTGTAAATACATTAAATGCCTTAGGAATAGGTTGATTTTTTATTACCTGTGGAAATATAATAGGATGATTAATACAAAAAGATAATATAGGGGACTTAGGAAGATGATTATCAAAATTTGCAGAAGTAGAGCATTTAGCTATAGCCCAATCATTATCATTGAAGCATAAGTATTCAATCTGTGATGATGAATAGGGAGTAATAATAGTAGCAGGGTGAATGCCAAATATTTTAGTAGAAGTCTTAAGTCCTTGAAGAATAAGTTTAGCCACCATGGAGGTATAAGACTCAATTATACTTTTAGGAGAGACGGGCAAATGTATCCATAATAAAGGCCCTTGTTGCCAAAATACTCCTGTGGGTGTATATTGTGAAGAAATAATAATCAACATCAGCGGTTGAGTTAAATCAAATCTATCACAATGAGCTCCTTCGATGGCTTTTTCTACTAACTTTAAAGCTTTCCTAGCATCAGGAGTCAATGTTCGTGGTGAAGATGGATCAGGATCTCCACGAAGGATGTCAAATAAAGGTTTTAGTTGGCCAGTAGTGAGATTTAGTGTAGGGCGAAGCCAATTAATGTCTCCCAGTAGTTTTTGGAAATCATTGAGGGTGGTCAAATGTTCTTTATTTATTAAAATTTTTTGGGGTCTAACAAAAGTATCCATGATTTTAAATCCTAAATATAATATGGGAGATCTGGTTTGAACTTTTTCTTCTGCTATATATAATCCATATTTTTTTAAATTTTCTACCACATCACTGAATATATTAAATAAGATTTTTTGATTAGGGTGGGCCAATAAAATATCATCCATGTAATGTAGACACATGAGGTTTGGATATTTATTTTTAATGGGTTGGATAGCCTTGTCAACATATATTTGGCATATGGTGGGGCTATTAGCCATTCCCTGTGGTAAAACCTTCCATTGATATCTCTGATCAGGGCCATTATTGTTCATAGAAGGAACGGAAAAAGCAAACCTGGGGGCATCCAGAGGATGTAGGGGAATAGAAAAGAAGCAATCCTTTATATCAAGAGTAATAAGATGGAAATTTTTTGGAATAGCTACGGGACTAGGAAGTCCAGGTTGAGTAGGCCCCATAACTTGCATGGTTTTTATTGATTTGTCTAAGATCATGTAACAATCGCCATTTTCCTGACTTTTTCTTGATCACAAATATGGGGGAATTCCAGGGAGAGGTGGAAGGTTCTATATGACCTGCTTCTAATTGTTCCTGAACTAATTGGTGGGCTGCTTGTAATTTCTCTTTAGATAGGGGCCACTGAGGGACCCACACTGGCTTATCAGAAAGCCATGGTATTTTCAAAATTATTTTCTCAGTGGCCCCGAAAAAAAATATCTTTTTCCTTTATGACAATGATTACTTTTAGGGTTAAGATTACTCTGTACTTTTTGATAATGAGTTCTTTTATGGTTAAGATTACCCTGTAGGTTTTCACATTTAACATCTGCAGGCTTGGTTGCAAGGTGTACTCCCATTTGTTGCAAAATATCTCTTCCCCATAAAGTAACCGGTAGATTAGGTAAAACATAAGGCTGAAATGTTCCTTTATGGCCTTCATCATCCTCCCATTTTAAAATTACTGCACTTTTATCTGGGAGGTTATTATATCCCAAGCCTCTTAAACTGGTTGAAGCTTTTTGCAGAGGCCAGTGCTTGGGCCATTGGCGTAAATTAATAATGGAAGAGTCAGCTCCAGTATCTATTAATCCCTCCATTTCTATTCCTTGGATTTTTATTTTACACATAGGCCTCCTTGAACAGTCTCGAACCCAGCAAGCCATGGGACTTGAGTCAGTGGAACAAAATCCTCTATTGTTCCCTTCTTGAGGCATACCCATTTTAAATGAATTATGTAAATTGGGAAGGAGAAGCAACTGAGCAATTCTATCTCCTTGATTAACAGAACTTACACTTTGGGGTGAGCTAAGCATTATTTTTATTTCCCCTTTGTAGTCTGAGTTTATTACACCTGGGGTCACTTGCAAACCTAATAAGCTTTTAGGACTACGCCCGATAATAAGTCCTACAGTCCCTGAGGGAAGAGGTCCCCTGACTCCTGTGGGAATCAGTTGAACCCCCATTTCAGGTGTTAACACTATTCGGGCGGTGGAACAGAGGTCTAATCCTGCATTTCCTCTTGTTCCTCTGGCGAGGGAGTGGATGGGTAGTAGGGATTGTGTCGGGGAAGCATCTGAGTGGATGCTTGAGGATACTCCTTCTGCAATGCCCCGTACATTTGTGGGCCCCGGGGTACTGGGCCCCGTGCCCCATTTTTTGAATTCCTGAACAAAGGATTTCCATGGATGTCAAATTTTGAATAGCATTTATTGGCCCAATGATTTCCCTTTTTACACCTGGGGCAGCGGCCTGGGGCACGGTATGAGCTTGATCTTATTTCTCTTTTGGGATTTTGCCTAGAATTGCCTGATTGATTATAATAATTTTGCCTGGAATATCCTGATTGATTATAATGTCTACGTTTAGCCTTTGTGAAATTTCGAGAGGAAGCACCTCTCATTGAGGCTGCAATCACATTTCCTGTGACAAAGGCGCCATTTATATCTTTACATAGTTGTATATATACGGAAAGATCCTTTTTAGTTCTCCATGGCCTGATGGCTGCTTGGCACCATTTATTTGCATTTTCATAAGCTAATTGAACAACTAAAGGCATAGCTTGGTCAACATCTGCAAACACACTACCTGCAGTTCTCAAAAGTCGATCAGCAAAGTCGGCATACGGCTCATTAGGTCCTTGAATCACTTTTGACAAGCTACCTTGTAGATCCCCAGGTCCTTGTACAGTTTTCCATGCCTCTAAGGCAGCTGCATTTATCTGAGCATATATATCTGAGTCATAATCTGTTTGAGCTTGTAAGTCTGCGAATTGCCCTTCTCCTGTGAGCATGTCTATATTATAGTTTTCAAACCCTGCAGCCGCGTTTCTTTTAGCCGTTTCTATACAAAGTTCTTGAAATTGCGATCGCCAAACCAAGAATTGCCCCCCGCTTAATGTTGCTTTACATAGACTTTTCCAGTCTGAGGGGGTTAAGCTAAAGGTGTTAAGGGACTCCAGCATACTCAACGTGAAAGGAGCTTGGGGCCCATAAGTCATTACTGCCTCTTTGAGATTTTTTATTGTTTTGAAATCTACTGACTGATGGACACTCTGTCCATTTTTCTTTTCAAATGCTGGCGGTTCCCAATGTATCTGTGAGTTGTCCTCGAGAGCGCATAAGCGATCAGAAAGACTTTTTATTTCTGTTTCTAGGGTATGCAAATGCCTAGTAATACCCTTCATATTTTCTGTAATGGATTCCACCCATGGGGGAGTAGTCACTTCCACAAGTGACTCCTCTGCCTGACGGACCTTTTTCTCGGTCTTTTTTAATTTCTTTTTCCTCATTTTCTCAGGATCACTTTTACTAGATTCCTCACCACTGCTAATTTCACTGACAGCAATATCCTGAGGCCCAGGTTCCAGTGAGAGCAAGTATCCTTCAGCTTTCGCCAATAACTCCCGAATAGCTTTAATAGCTTGGATTTTTGTCATTTTTGGGTCTCTTCTAATACTCTCTTTACTGGTCTCAGTTGGCCCAGTGGAATCTACACTTTCTTGATCACTTTCACTTTTGTCTATATACTCCTCACTGAGAACAGAGTCAGGTATATCAAGGAGTCTTTGCATAGCCTCTATCACTTGGGATTCAGTTATATTCGAACCCATCTTTAGAGACCTTTCAGTTCTTACCTGTCCGCTCCGAAGTTCCCCGTACGGGCCGCCACCTGTTGCCGCCTGAAGCGCTCGGAGCACCGGAGCCGCGGGAAGAACTTCAGAAGCAAACTGGAGACAAACAGCTTTTTATTCTGATAACTTTTCTCTCTGGTTCTAACAACTAACTCACGCCAAACACACCACTAAAATGGCGCTGACCCGATCAGCAATTTCGGCCAAGTCACTCCAGATCCCGCAACAAAATCCCGTGAGACTACGGGTGGCGACAATGGCCAAATCTCCCTGGCTCATAGTCAACTTCAATTCAAGCCAATCCCCAAACAGGGCTCCTGCAAAGACCCATATTCCAAGGTCCTATTTTGCATTAATCAAGTGTATTGACAGGTATAGAAGCACTATATAATTAAAAAAAAAAGAAAGAAAGAAAGCTGGTACAGTCTCATAATTCTGTACTGAGCTTCCCATCTTGGAATCAGCTGGATAGGTACTTGAGAACAAAGCCCTGACATTCAGGTATAAATTGAAAGAAAATGAGAAAGCAGATAAAGAAAGCCAACCAAATTAATTCATTCTGTTCTCCTCTCTGCTTTGTGAATGGAATTCTCTTCCAGAAAATGCTGAGAAGCCCTCATGAAACAATTGCTTTGGTGTTTATAAATGTATACATTTTGGTGTTGACATAAATGTGTACATTATATGTTTGTGTCCAAACACAGAAAAGCAGTATTCATTGCAGAGCTCCTGGAGTTCCTGTGGGCTTCAGAAAGTTTCCATGAATGCTTTCCATTCTTTATGTGTTCAAGAAAACATCTACCTTAACGCCCTCTCCCTGGAAAAGATAACCAGGCTCAGTACACATGCCCTGCCTCTCTAGAAGCAGCGCTGAGGACAAACATGGTGATCTGGAGGTGAGACTGAGTCACTTTACAGTTCTGATCAGGTGCACATGTCAAGCTATTAGAAGAATTTAGTAAAGAAGAACTTGGAGCAGCTGGACTTTTTTGTTCCTGCTTTCTTCCCCGACTAAGAGAGAATATCAGAATTCAAGAATCTGGAATCCTAGTCTTCATTCTGCTCCCTAATTACCATATCTCTGGATGTCTTAGGTTCTCATGTGTATCACAACTGGGCTGAATTAGGGTGCCCTCTCTGACCTCTCATTGCTCTACAATTGAGTTGATTTTAATGACTAGATCATACAGATAATGATTTACTGAACAAACATCCAACAAATGACTATCAGATATCTGCTAGTCACCTACAGGTTTAACAAGTCCAATAGAATTTGTGCCCTGAGGGGTTTGCAGTGTAGTGGAGGTAACAAATCTTTAAACAAGAAATTATGACGAATTACAAATAACAAACTGGCTTACCGCTCTGTTGCCAGAGCTTAGAACAGTGCCTGACACATCCTTGTACTTAGTACGTGTTTGTCAACCGAACAAATAATATTTAAAATGATGAACTTAGTGAAAAATATGAGTATTTACATTGTATTTATTGTGCAATAGTGAAGAAAACAAAGGTTTATTTTAACTTGGGGGATAAAAATGGATTCACAAAAGAGGTAGTATTTGAATTGGGCCTTAAACAATGAAATCATTTTTAATGGAGAAGATATTCTAGGCTAAGAAAACAGCATGAGCAAAAAGACCAGTTTGTTTAGCATATGGAGACGGAAGTGAATCTCAGGCAAAAAGAACAGCCTGGGTGAAGGTGTGGTGCTAAGGGGCACGGAGGTCGAAGAACTGGAGAGGTACACGGGGTTGGGAGCCTGGCGGGACAGGAAGAGGCAGGAAAGGTGAACAGAGACTATAATTTGTGCAAAGTCTTATGAACCACATTAAGTAGCTTGAGGAAGTTATTAGAAAGAAATTACATGATCTGATTTTCAGTTTAGATAGTCTCTTTGTCTGGTCTGTGTGGAATGCACTGAGGGGGCAACTGGGGAGACTCTTAGAGTCCATGGTTGCAATCGTAGCTCCAAAATAGCACAAAAGACTGGGAAGTTCATGGTCATATTAATAGGGGTAAAGCAAACACCCAAGGATCAGGAGGCTGAAGGATGGAAAGACCTCCCTGTGTGGAACAACAGGAAGTTATTTGTGGCTAGAACTCAGCAGAAGTCAGGGCTGAGGAGTCACTGTGTGGATTACTTGCATACAGGTAATAGGCCTAGGTCCAGTTTAAGTATGGCCGTGGGAGGTTGTAGAGGCAGAAGAGAAAAGGTCAAGGATGGACTGTCCACATTTCAGAGGAGGGGCAGGGAAGAATATTAAGAAGATGCTTAGAGAGGAGAACTGGTTCAGTCAAGGCATCTGAGAGCAATGAGTTTGAACGAGAGTGTCTTGAGATGGCAACTCCATTCTCCCTTCCCACGGCTGCCTGTCAGGCAGGCGGCCCACAGCCCTGCAGCTCCAGCTCCTGCACTCTCTGCCACACACACTGCACTATAACACTAAAGGGATTGTGCCCACCCTGCCACTACCACACAGGGTGGCGTTCAGAGCCTTCATTTCTTTGCTGAAGCTGTTCCCTTTACTCAGGCACCCTCCATCTTTCTTCTCTGACCTGACTTTTTCTCATCCTCCTCACTCACCTCAGACACCACTGCTTTCAGAAGACTTCCTTGAACCTCTTACACATCTTTGTTCCTCTAAACCTAACAGTGCCTGAATTTGTAGTTGTTCAACATTTGTTTTGGTATTTAATTAACCTAAGAATGAAGTATTTCACTGGTCTCCCAGTTGGTTTCTTTATTTCTGTTCTCCCCAGCCCCAGAGTATTTTGTAGAGATAGATAGCGTTTTTCCTAAGGCACTGTATCAGCCAAAGTCATGGGTTTAGCACTTTATTGGGGCATAATTATCATTCAGTAAGCTGCATGTATTTAAAGTGTATAAATTTCTTCTTTAACCTATGAATATTTGAAGTATGTTTTCTAAGTTTCTAAATATTTAGAGTTTCTTCTAGGTATATTGTTAGTTATTTCTAATGCAGCTTCATGTGATCAGAGATCTTAATATATGGCTTCAGGCTTTTAATGCTTATGGAGACTTATGACCTAGCACATGGCCTGTCTTACTGGACAGATCATGTGGACTTGCAAACTTTAAAAAACGTTATTTCCTGCCATGGTTGGTGTAGTGCTTTGTAAATGTCCATTAGGTCAAGGTGGTTGATAATGCTAAGTCTCCCAGAGCCCTTCTGATGTTTTGTCTACCTGTTTTATCAGTCACTGAGAGAAAGGTGTTAATATCTCCAAATATGAGTGAGATTTATCTAATTCTTTTTTAAATTCTGTCAGGTTTGGGGTACCCCAAACTAAGACATGTTCAAATTGCTATGTTGTACAAGTATATTCTCTTTGTTTATTCACTTATTGGGGAACTGAAATCATCTAGACATTATAAAACTGAACTTTTAATTCATACTATTAGTTAGTTTCGTGTGCGTATCACACATATACTTGTGTGGGTACACTTGTATGTCCATGAGAGCATGTGTGTGTATGTATTTGTCTTTGCATCTATCTATATAAGCCACACTTGGTCTTAAGTACATTGATGATAGGAATTATAACTTCTACTTGTGTATCTCTCCAGAGTCTTAATACATCCCAATGTGAATAGTAGGTACCAATAAGTGTTTCTTGACTGATCATTCGTATCTTCTGGTTTCATATGCAGTATACATTGATGTGCACAGAATCAATATATAAAGCTGACAGTACATAAACTACATATTCACTAATTAAGTTAAACTGAATAGTTGCATCCCTCCTCTATGCAAAAGCATGGTGCAAGCTATAACACCAGAGTGCAAGAACTGTAGTGTGTGATGGACACTACATAGTATATAATTAAGTGAAAAAAATGAGTTTATATAAATAAGTACTTTATTATTTCAGAGAAGGGGAGGATTAGGATGGAGTGGTAGACTGTTGGTAGGTAGTACTTGTTTGAAATGGTCCTTGTGTGATTGATAGGCTTTAAATAATGTGGGGGAGAGGAGCATGTTCCGGCATAGCTATGCAGAGGTCTGTGGTGATGGAGATCAAGAGACCTGTGTTACAGGGAGGATGAAGCGAAGGTACAGAAACACATGGAGTATGTGAGTGAGGAAGAGAGTGGGCTGTGGACTGTCCCCTGTTGAGTAGCAATAGCAAATAAGCAATGGATAGCCTTTAAAACCCAAGGAACATGGACTTTGTCACTGACACAAGTGGGGATTTTTGCAGGACTTTTGAATATAAACTATAAATAACTAAAATAGTGATTGAATTGAGGAGGACTGATTTGGCATGCTGCATAGAATGAGCAGGGAGAGAGAACAAGGCTGGGGGCAGAGAAGCCCTGTACAATCTATTTTCTAGAATCTTCAGGACTCTTCAGCTTTCTATTTAAGAAAACGTTTTTCTCCTTGAGATAGTCATTTTAAAATCATTATCAATTAGACTTCTTTTAGATCATAGTATTTGATTTGTTTTAAAAGTTACCATTTTTAACAGAACTCTAAGCAACTGGAAGATTGCAGCCTGTTTTTCCTGGGCTGTTGGGAAAGGGACTTGAGAGAAACAGAATGACTCCAGTCAGGTTTGTTTCATTGAATTTCAAGGTTTTGTTCAGTTGAAAAGTTTTGTATTTAACATAAAAATAGGCAGCTATTACTGATGACTTTATATGTCCCAATTTTGAGATCTAGACTCAGCATTCTTATGAATATTTTCATCAGAAAGTCACTGTCATTCTAAATTGTCCTAGTTTACATATTGCTAAATTTTAAGATGATTTTGTTACATATAGAACTAGACTTTTTTTCTCATATGTAAAATGAAAGTCAATGGAAAATGTTTAATGGAAATTCACCTTTAAAGAATGCTTTTATGTAAATATAGTGGCATGCACTTTGGAATCCCATAAATCTAATTTCCTACTAGGGACTTATTATGTATTCTTAACAGAACCTTTTACCAACTAAATAGAACTGGGCCATATGCAAATTAGGAATATTTTAGAAGAGGTTATTTTTATCTACCAAATTTCTGTTTCCTTTAATCATTATTAAGACATTAAGCCATGTTCAATTTAGAAAAACCAAGGAATGCTAGGTGCAGCGGTGCACACCTGTAATCCTAGCAACTCAGGAGGCCGAGGCAGGAAGATCACAAGTCCAAGGCCAGCCTTAGCAACTCTGTGAGGCTCTAAGCAACTTAGTGAGACCTTGTCTCCAAATAAAAAATAAAAAGTCTGGGGATGTGGCAAGTGGCAAAGTGCCTTTGGATTCCAAAAAAGAAAAAAGAAATAAACAAAGGCATTGCTTTTGCTTTAATTCTTGTGCCTCAATTTTTCCTTTCACTCAACAGCAATGACTAAGTACTTCCTCTAGGACTGCCACTGTGAGGTGCTGGAATACAAAGACAGCTTCTCTAAGATCTTGTCAAGGAGCCTGTTGTCAGTAGGGGTAAGACTTTTAATGAATGAAGTGTTGTCATTTCGGAGTCTGAACACAATATGGTAAGATCAACAAAGAGATGGGGCAAGGAAGCAAAGGCACAGGACAAGCTTTGCAGAGAAAGTGATACTTGAATTGAGTTTTAAAGGATGGGAAGATTGAAAAAAAGAAAGGAATTCCTAGTGGAGGTAGCAGTAAGTTTCTTGAATTGTCTAATTCTTAGATATACCAGCAGCATTTTTATAGCCTCCAAAATGGTGAAAATAGGAGGAAAGGATTTTAGTGTCAAAGAAAATGTTCTTTTCTTTAATATCCCAGAGCCTGAATGTGAAGACGAGAGCCTGTCTTGTGCATTATGAAGTGTGGGCAGCATACAGCATGAGAAATGGTCACTCAGGAGTGACTACACCATTTCTGCATCCTCTTTCCTTCTGGGATCTTCAAATGATATAGTCTTCCTTTTGCCCTCTCTCACCTAGTTATGCTTCTAATTTCATAAACTCAGTCTCTTCAAACTAATTTTCTTTATTACCTAGGTTCAGATGAAAGTGTTTGAGAGCAAGACCTGGAACTGAGTATTGATAACGGTTTGTACCTAGATATTCAGGCCAGGTCTATAACTCAAAAATTCAGTAGGCATTCTTCAACCAGGTCTACCTTAAGTTTTAGTTTCTTATAATCCATTTAGTCTCTTTTATTTGTAATCAATATCATGTGTCTGTTTATATTTCAGGCTCTGTTCTAGGTGCTTTGTGACATATATTTCTGACCTTGCAGAACTTACATTTTAGTAATTATCACAACACTTCTGAAAAATCTTTTCTTCCACATGGACAAAGGATTTATTAAAATTATGCTGCTACCTAAAGTACTGAGTTTCTTTAATGGGCCTCCTGTAGACACAAGGGGAAGAAGACATTTCTTATTCCAGAGGAAAAGGCTTTTTTGTAGCCGAGGGTTCTATAAGGATAGGCCAGTAAGATGTGACAAAATTTCACTAGTTTATCTTGCAAAAAAATGAAAGTTTGAAGGTACCAAAAAATGTGGTGGTTTCAGAGACAGATAAGTGGGTGAAGGGAGAAATATTTAAAGACAAGTTATTTGAAGCTCTTCTTGCCTTGTGTTTTAGTGAGGAGAGTTCTCCCTCCAAATGACTAAGCTATCAATTATAGCTTGGATGTGCTTTAAATAGAATATAGAAGCATAGTAAGAAAACAGAAGGACTAAATAGGGAAGAATTCTATTGGGGCATTAAAAGCCCTATTTATTAAAACTGCAATGGATCTGAAATAGAACATTTTCAGTTTTATTTTTTGATTATAGTTCTTATCTGTTACTTTATAGATGCTGTACCTACTCCCTCAGAAAAAAGCCCATCTCTGCAGACAAATGTGAGTTTGGACAAGAAATCGGAGAATACCATTACAAATACTGTAGCAGAAAACCCCTTGCAAACACTGCAGAAAAGCCAGGCAGCCACAGAAAGTTTTGAAACATTGACAACATTACCAGTGTTTTGGTCATCAAGTAAAGAAGAGTTTATCAGTTCTGATTTAAGGATATCAAACTCAGATTCTACTTCCTATAACCAGTCCTCTTTAGAGACACTCTATGCCTCTCCCTCATTCAAAACATGTAACCCCGGGAAGGAGATTGTAATCAACAAGGACCTCCAGAAACCAATGCAGGCCAGAGCTGTTCAAATGCACGATGCAGATCGCAAGGCCCCAGCCACGTGGGGTGAGTCTACCAGCAAACAGTGATTTGAAGCTTTCCTTCTTTTGAAGCATTCTTCTTTTACCTTTCTCTCCTTTTGCCTCCTTTTTATGTTCCCTCCTTTCACTCTTCATCAGTGATATTAAAATGTAAATACCTTAAACATACTTCTCAGTTGGGACAATACCCCTTGTATCAAAGGGCTAGTAGATAAATTATCTTTGTGGTTTACACATATTTGATTGGCTATATTACCATAAATTCTGATATAAATCAAAGTAGAAGGAACTAGCATTAACCAAGAGCTTAAGAGAATACATGTAAAAGAATTGGTTATGGTATGTATGTATGTGTGCATTTTTTAAAAAGGCTTTTTCTTAAAGGTACAAGAGATCTTGTCCTTTTCCTGTCTGCACAAAAAAGTGAGAAGGTTTTGATATTGTTTAGACTGGGTGATAAGGGATAGAGCCAGTTGGGACTCCAAGTTGTTAGCTATCAGTTATTAAATCCTGTGTTATATAATTATATTTTCTTTCTTAATTAGTAAAAGAATAATTTGTTTGCTTATGCATTTTTCAAAGACTAAGTCATAGTTTTATTGGTTCTTATGTACGATAATGATTACCAACTCATAAATTTAAAGCTTTCAATGTAAATCTTTTAAACTGCCTCAAACATGGATCAAAAGTATGTATAAATACAGATCATGGAAGTTACCATGTTGAGGTTAAAGATTTTTACCTTGTTTCTACTAAGGTCATTGAGTAATAAAGATTCTCCTACTATTCTTCAAGAACTTTTTGGTATTGAATAGCCTAACAGTTGTAAACTTGATTCTTAATTGTCACTAAATAAACTTTTCTGCTGAGACTGTTGATGTGGAAACCAATTAGTACTGGCTGTGATCTCCTATATGTGCGGCTATCCTCTGGGAAGTTGTTACTTTTGGTTCATTGCTTTCACAAATACTATGAAAAGATAGTTAAAAGTACTTTTTTGACCACTGTCTCTGTACCATATATAGTTAATAAAATTTAGCAGGAGATTCCTCTAAAAACCAGTTAGCAAGGATGACCTTTGCTTCTGGCTATAATGAAATAGGATAGTATTAATCTAACCCTACTCCCCAAATTAACTTTAAACGCTGGAAAATTAGTAAAAGCTTGTAAGCTACCTGGTACCGAAAACCGGGAGGAAAACTCTCGGAGGCAGAGTAAAGCTTTTACTACTTTTACTTCTACTTTCTTAGAGCTTAGAGAGGGAAAGAAAGATTTTTAGAGAGAAAGATTAAAGCGAGCTTTTCTTCTTGTCTTCTTAGCTTAGAGTCTTAGAGAGAAAGAAAGATAGAGCTTCTTCTTAGCTTAGAGTCTTAGAGAGAAAGAAAGATAGAGCTTAGCTTAGAGAAAGATTAGAGCTTCTTTCTTCTCTCTTCTTTCTTCCTTCTTCTTTCTTCTGTCTTCTGTCTTCCTTGGGAGCCTCGGCCTAACTCTGACCAGTCATTACTTCTTCTATCTGGTTTCTCTTCTGTAACCACTCTGCCTACGTTCTGGCCGCTCTGATTCTTCTGACCGACCGAGTGACTGCCCGACTGACTGAATTCTCCGTTCTCCTAACTCGGACCGCTTTCACCTGGTTATATACCTTCAGCTTTGCGGGTGCCTACAGGTGCGTCACATACATATCAGGTGGAACTTATGGCTTCCAGCTAGCTGCAACAGCCCTTCCTAATTAGGGCTCCTTCAAAATCTAGTTTAAGTTCTCATAAGATAACCTAGATAGAAAACACACATAATGGATCAAGATCTCAAGGGGAAGAACATTGAGATGACATTCACTTCACCCTCATCCCCACCCCACCTTGGGTCCAACGCCAGGGTTTCCACAGTCTCATTGGATTTGGGTGACAGAATTGGAGTTTGGGGCTTCTAAATGGTCAGGGTCTGAAGAGGCCCAAATTCTAGAGAATAGGGAATCACAGAGAAATCTACCGGTCTTTGTATAATTGCCTGCTGTGAAGATGCATATGTTCTAGAATGAGATGCCAAAAAAGTTAACGTGAAACAACTTCTTAGAAACCAAGCAGAGATTCTGATCATCTTGTGATGCAAGGAGACAGAGATTTAAGTTCAGGATATTCCACATGGAAGGGTCCCTGGTAAATACTCCATGCTTTCAATTAGGACCTTTGACAAGTACCCTAAGATCAGAACTATACTCTAGGAGTAAGGACAAACCAGAAATAAGACAGCCCCCACAAATACTGAAATCTGTCTTCAGCTATAGCAGTGATTGGCTCATGTTCCATCTGCCTTCTGGAAGACAAACCCTTTCCTAAGAGCAAGAAAGGGGTTGAAGTGATGGATAATGGGGATCTAGACTGGATGAGAAGGAGGCAGAGCCAGGTGGCATTGATGGGGGGAGAGAAAACAACATGATCAGTGGATCTCTTGCCTCAGTATGGCCAGCTGTACGTGTATTCAAAGGAATCACAGGTCTGGAAGTGGGTGGAAGGAAAGCTGTCCTGGAAAACCAGGTTTCAAAGTGCTGACTCCCAGCGATGGAAGGTCATGGTGGTTGAAGAATTCAAGAAATGCTGAGGCTGGGATGGATGGCTAGGCTGCATGGCCTGTCACTTGGATGATGGAGAGTAGAGAAGATAGTGCCTGTCTTTCGGTTTTGTCTTAAGAAGTAATTTGTTCATATGAAGGGTCCAGGTCTGACATTATTAACTCTTTGGGGTTAATGAGCTGGAAAAATTTCAAAACACCTGCCTGGTCATATTTTAGTGGATCTCAAATATAAGAAGGAGGCTGTCGAAGGCAGCCACCTCGTACTCTGAGGAGCAGTCTTGCTGCGGCAACCTCATTTGACCTTCTGATACTAAATAACTTCCTGGAACAGCCTACTGCTTCTTCTCGATTTAAGTTATTTATCTTTAGCTCAAGCTATTATTTTAAGTCATTAGATATTTCATCATGCATACTAAAAAGAAAAAAAAAGGAGCTAGTAGATGCCGAAGCCAGGCATGGTAGCAGGCAGCTTCCATCACATTCTCGGGAACCTCAGCTACAGGAAGTGAGTTGGGCTACAAGGGACGCTTTCCAGTTTTTTGTTTTTTTTTTTTGTTTTTTTGTTTTTTTTGGAGGGAGTAAAATCTGTTCCATAACTCGAGAGACAGTGGTGGGCCTTCCTGTGCTTCTGCAGGGTGGTCCCGGGATAGTTGCTCTTATAGCTCTTTTTCAGTTCACCCTTGCTAGTGAAAGAAACCAAACATCACACATACACACACACACACACACACACACACACACACACACACACAAAAGACCTGTTAGCCATGCCCTTTGCCCTTGCGTCTATAAAAGGCTTCAAAGCCAGAACAATTAACAATTTCCCCTAAAAGAAATGAGGAAATTGGTAGAAAACCATTCTGTAAAGTACCAGCTAACACTGAGCTACTGGCCAGACAGACTGAGAAGCACCTGCAGAGGAGGGGGAGGGGCCTCAGACGCACGCCCGGGGGGCTCCTGCCTGCCAGTGCAAGGGCAAAAAGATGCCAGTTTGCTTTTTTTAATCTAGGAAAACAAATTTACTTTGTAGATAGTGAGAAAACTCATCTTTAATCAAATAATACATTTTCCCTGATCATACTTGGACATAAGTGATTTAGAAGTTTCTTTAATCTATTTGTCTTACATTGCTTATTTATTATAACATTAAAATTATCAGATATTAAACTTTAAGAGATCTAACTCATATTCTATAAGATGTGCCCTGTGCCCTTTTAAGCTGTATAATTTAGTATTTTGGGGTGTATTTTCAGAATTGTGCAGTCATCACCACTAGTGTCAGAATATTTCATCACCTGCACCCATTATTGGCATGCACCCATTATTGGCCGTCACTCCCCATTCCCATTCCCCTTCCCCCAACTCATGGAAACCACTAATCTATTTTCTGTTTCTGTATTATGCCTGTGCTGAACATTTCATATAAATGCAGTCATTCATGCACTCTGGCCTTTTGTCTGATTTCCTTCGCTAAGCATACTATTTTCGAAGTTCATCTATACTGCAGAATATCAGTACTTCATCCATTTTTATGGACAAATAATACACCACTGTATACACCTACACATTTTGCTTATCCATTGTCAATTGATGGACATTTGGCTTGTTTCCACTTTGTGGCATTGTAAATAATTCAATGGTGAACATTTATGTACAGTATTACTTTGTGTGTGTGTGGTGCTGGGGATTGAACCCAGGGCCTCATGCATGCAAGGCAGGCACTCTACCAACTGAGCCACATCCCCAGCCCCACAATGTTACATTTTTAACCACAGAAAATAGAATAGTTTAATTTGTATGTATCATTAACATGATAGTCATTGCATGCAGCTAGAACACTGAAAAAGATTAATTGGGAATGAAAAAACCCTCTGTTGTACAGTGAACTGTTCTAAGTATTTTGCCAGCCGGGGGCTTGTTGTGTTCAGAAAACTTTATATTTACAGCTAACGAGGGTTTTAAAATATTTCTAGAAGTTTATTTGTTGTTTCAGTTTTGGAGCACAGTTCTTCTAAATGTGTTTTAAACTGAATGCTATAATATCTTAATTGGTCCACTATTACTTACAAGTTAAAAGTTAAAGCTGACACACCAGCCCTTGGAATGAGCTTATCAGTGCCGCCTTCCGCCTTCAGCAGGCCTGTGTGTGTCACACAGGGAGATTGCAAAACGCAGCGTCCTTGCATCTTACTTGTGGTGTTTGCTGCCTGTCGGCTCTGCTGAGTGGGCTGTATGGAAAGGATGAAGTTTAGCAAGATGCCCAGGCCACTTCACAGGAGCCAGAGGAGGGGGACCAAATGGTGCAGAGATGCACCCCGAGAGCAGGGTGGAGTGTGTGGCACAGCTGTGGAGTGTTTGGAAACTAAGTAAATTGGTGTGCAGCAATTAGAGACAAATGGCTCTGTAAGCACAAGTGTCGTGCAGCCTGGGGATCAAGCTGCAGAAGGACAGATGACAACAAGCCATTCAGCCAGCAGTTGTGACCACAAGGGAGAGAAAGGTGGACAGAGAGTAGGAAACAGTGGTTCTCCAGGTTCAGCATGCTGCAGAGACACCTGGAGGCTGGTTAAAATTCAGTTTCCTGGGCTCGACCCTCAGTTTCTGTTTTCGTAGGTCTGAGATAGGGCACAAGAATGTCATTTCAAACAAGTTCCCAGATGCTGCTGCGACAGTAGCATAAAGCTAAACCAGGGTTTTTAGTCATAGCACGTATCCATCACTAACATAACTGTTAACTCTTTGTGTATGATAGCACTATATTAATATTAGGCTCAAATATTGACCTCTTGACCTATTTAGAAGTTTCTTCTTAAATCCTTTCTGACCAGAGTGAACACAAATTCCCCTATTTCTACACGTTTCTTTGTATTCTAGCAAATTTTTTTTTTATTCTTGGAGGGGGTGCTGGTATCAGGGATTGAACTCAAGGGCACTCGACCACTGGGCCACATCCCCAGCCTTTTTTTTTTTTTTTTTTTTTTGTATTTTATTTAGAGACAGGGTCTTACTGAGTTGCTAAGTGCCTCGCCATTGCTGAGGCTGGCTTTGAACTTGCGATCCTCCTGCCTCAGCCTCCCAAGTGCTGGGATTACAGGTGTGCACCTAGCATTCTATTTCTTTTTAGCCTTGTGATCTTGGGAAATATTTCTGGCCTCTCTGAGATTCCTTTACCTCATATTTAAAATGGTGTTATAAATCCTATTCCATATCAGTGCTTTATTAGTCTGTGTTCTGTTGGTGTAACAAAATACTTAAGGCTGGATACTTTATCAGTTAAAAAAAGAAAAAAAGGTTTGTTTAGGTCACCGTTTAGAATATTTAAGAGCACAGTACCAGCATCTGCTTGGCTCTGGCACGGGGCCCCTTGGCAACCTTACAACTGATGGATGGGATCATTGCAGGGACGCATGTGCAAGGGAAAGATTCCATGGTGAGACAGGAAGCCAGAAAAGGATTCTGGGGTCAGCCTTTCTCTTTTATAACAACTCACTCTCATGGAACTGACCTGGGTCCTATGAGAATCACATTAATCCTTTCCAAGGGCAGTACTGCAGGATGACCTGACCACTTCCCCCTGGGCCCCACCTCTTACACCACCACACTGGGGACCAGGCTTCTAGCACCTGAACCTGTGGGAGATAAACCACAGCCAAACACCATAGCAGGTGCTAAATAAAGAGAATTAGAAAACATTTATTTGAAAAACAGTTAAATCCTTAGACTTCACCTCGTCAAAGAGGTGAACGATTACTCTGAATGCCTACCACCCTACAGCTCCTGGCAGAATCTGAGGGTTGTTTTCTGGAGAGAGTCTGTGAAATGAGACACACTGGGGATGGCTGAGGGTGAGGGCACTATAACCCCAGGAACAAGTGGCCACAAGCCAACTAACTGCTGAGCCTCAGCCCCTTCTCCCCACTAGCTCCATACACTCTGGCGACTAGACCTTTACCTTCCAGGCAGGAGAACTGTTCTCAGAAGAACCTAGCTGGCCTTGGAGGAAAGAACCAAAGATGTTGACATTAGTAGATCCCCAGCAAGAAACCCACCCAGTGGCTCTACCTGGAACCCCTCGTTCTTTCTCAAAGCTTCCTTCCACCTTCTAAATCCTCTATTCTTCGTCGGAAGCAGACAGGGAGTGCCAAACACCTGAAAAGACTTCTCACATGGAAAAGTGAGACAAAAACAAAGAAAAATACTTGGAGAAAGCAAGTTACACTATGAAGGGAAAAGAAAACTTTTTAAAAAACTTACCTTTAATGTCCTTAAAGAGATAAAATACCATTCATCCATAAAACAAGAACAGGGTGTTATTAGAATTTCTGAGGACAAAAAAATAGCTCTTGGAAATTAAAATTATAATAGCAGAAATGAAAAACTCAGTGGTGGGCTTGGAAGCTAAAGTTGACAAAATCTCCAGTAAAGTGGAGCAAAGAAACAAAGGTAGGGAAAACAGGAAAGGAAAAATAGGAAAATTAGAAGACCAGTTTAAGAGGCCGAACATCAAAATAAGAAGAGGTTCGGAATGAACAGAAAAAATTAATTAAGTTATTCAAGAAAGTTTTTTTGAAGTTGAAGGAAAGGAGTTGCCAGTTGAAAGCCCACCTCCACTTGACCTCCATGAATGAACACAGTCCCGCCGCAGGGCACAGCACTGGGGCTTCGGAACGCCAGCCACAAAGAGGAAATTCTCTAGCAAAAAAATCAGGACTAGAATGGTTCCAACTCCTTGATAGCAATACAGGAAACAAGAAGATGATGAACTGTGGCCTTTAGAATTCTGAAAGAAAAGGATTTCTGACCTGGGATCCTTTATTAAGCACACTGTCATTAAGCTTAAAATTAGAATTATAGACCCTTTCAGACAGGCAAGTGCCTCAGCCTTTACCCCCGTGCATCTTTTTCAGCAACTCCTGGAGGAGTCCACCACAGGGCAGCTAAACAGAGAAATAGAAAGACATGGGATACACAAGCAGGGCGCCAGCCCGGGAAGACGGTGAATGGACGCGTCAGATGACAGCTGCGCTCCAGACAAAAAGCACCCAGTTCAGAGTGCAGCAGTGCGACTCAGGACACGCTGATGTGTCCACTGGCTCGGGCCTCTTTTGAACCCCAGGACACAATGTCTGCAGGATGAGCCTGACCTAGATTCTTAAGTGTGCTTGGCTTGGCCTGACCAGGCACAGATGAAGTTCCTGCTTCTATTTTGTGTCCTCCTGCTACACCAGCTGAGAATACTTGTTTCATCCCCAAAAAAGTTTCTTATGATTGGCATTTTGCCTGAGAACTGGAGATAGGCCATGAAGGGCTTTGAGGCAAAAAAATAAGAGAGTAGCTGCCTGTCCTGACCATATTTTTATAGAGTTCCAATTTAGTTTAGAAGGGACATGAATATGAATAAAATAATAAAGATAACCATGTGCTCTAAGAGGTAGGCATCTGTTTCCCTGTTCTATGGTGCACTGAATAAGTCTTTTTAAAGTAGCAAGTTCAGAGTGAGTCGCAAAGACCTGAGAAACGGATTTCACCGATTTGTACCATACATCTATAAAAGAATGCAAATAGATATTGCAAGAAGAAAACGTTCTGTGTTTAGGAATGTTTAGAAAACATTTGAATAAGATACTGGAGAGTTCCCAGAATTTTAAATGTGGTAATGGACACTGCTAATCTCCTAATGGGAGGCACAATTACAATTACCCAGTCCTGACGGTCTAGGAAGCCCTGTTTTCACAAAATGCCTAACATCTTCAGGAACATACTGTATCTCAGAACAGTTTGGGAAATAACAATTTGTAATGAAGTATGAGAGAAAGCATTTAACATGATTTTACATGAAAGGAAGTCAACTTTTTCTCAAATCTTTAATTTTATAGAAAAACAGGTTGAGAATACTTTTTATGTTACTTATAGTTTCCTGTTGAGGAAAATTATCATAGCTGTGTGTGAAAGTAATCAGGATGTCAGATAGGTTGGACTCCAGTCTTCACTGTATTTAACCGTAAGAGAAAAAGATTAATTTCACAAAATTTTGTATCCTTGTAGTAGTTGGTAGTTCATTTTACCATCATAATCTCTTCAGGGGAAAAAAAGATGAAGGACTAAGTTCTAGCCTTCTCAGACTTTCTACTTTAAATACCAGCTTAATATGCTGTCAATCAGTAAAAGGGGTTTAATACTTTTCTTTCTCTGATGAAGTTTACAGTAGTATAAAAAATATGTTGGGGGGCTAGGGTTGTGGCTCAGCGGCAGAGCGCTCGCCTCTCACGTGCGCGGCCCGGGTTCGATCCTCAGCACCACGTAAACATAAATGCATTGCATTGTGTACAACTAAAGTAAATAAATAAATATATTTTAAAAAAATATGTTGGGCAGGATTTGGGAGTCAAGATGAATGTTGATAATTCTATTGGGTGTTTATTTCCATGGTATTATTGTATCTGTCTCAACAATGCCATGAATCTCAATACTGTGTATAAAATATATACGTATGTATATGTATATATGTATGTATTTATATGTACACACATACATACATACATACATAGTAGATTTTCTCAGTTTCCTGCTTTGGATTTTTAAGGCTTATTATGAGTATTTAACCTTTAAAATTCTAAGTAGTTTATATTGAGATTTTCTTGGTACGTTTTTGCATTATAGAATTATTCTAGCTATTACTCCCACTTGTATATTACATATCTTTCTCATTTATACATTTTAGTTCCAACTACCTCTGAGGGAATATCTTCCTTTTCTACTTTATCCGTGTCATCTCCTGACTTGAGCCCTCCAGAGAAGTCAGTTCATCACTTACCCACAACCTTGCCTGGATCTTCCTTCTGGACTTTGTCCCACCAGCAGTCACCTTCTGCCTCCCTCCAACATAAAGATAAGACAGCCAAGGTTCAGCAGCATTTTGCTCCCAGTGGTCCATTCTTTTCTGATGAAGAGGAAAATGACAGCCTCAATCTACTAGAAATGCTTCCAGATAACTCTGATTCTGCTAAGACGACAACAAGTCACATTTCCAGCAGCGATTGGGTCGAGTTCTCTGCCCCAAATGTAGACCGCTCCCCCTCTGTGCCCTGTTCTAGTTTTCAACCAACCAAAGGCTTGCCTTGGGAACCCGAAGCAAAGAGCTCCATTAAAGTTCTTCTAGGGGATGTAAAAAGTGCAGTAGTTAGACTACACGAAGATCTGAGCACGGTGATCCAAGAACTCAATGTCATCAGCAGCCACCTCATGAGCATGAGTGGGAGTGGTCTGCAAACCAGCAAATCTTCGCAGGACCCCCAGTCTTCTGAGGGCAGTTCAGATCAAATCTAATCATCTCAGCTGACATTTTGATAGAACTAGTGGTTCCACGTCTCAAAGACTTACATTAGCATTTTCTAGATTCCCGTTACCACGGGCAAAAAGTAATGGTTTGATTTCTCCTTGCTGGGTTTATTAACAAGTATCTTGCAAACCAGTAAACTCATTGGGTGGTTTATTTTTTAAGAGAAAGAAGTCACTTTGATAATTTCAGATTTAGATACTAATTCATTTGAAACTGAAGAGAATTGCATTCTTTACCTCAAAATTGGGTAAGCATTAGTGAAAGTTGTGGCAAGACTTCAAACTGCAAAAAACTATTTGAGAGCTTTTGGATAAGTGAGCAGTAAGAATCCTCTCATTTTCCAGCTGTCTGGAGTTCCACTGTTCACACACCTCTGCCAGGACCGGGGAGGACTGGATTTGGAGCGTACCTTTTACATGTTCTCTTGCAAGTTTTAAGTCCTACAAACCAAGGGCCAGAAATCTCCCTTTTCTTCTCTCAGATGTCAGTGTTGAGAGCTAAGTTGAAAAAGTAGGATGTGGGACAGGTGCTTTGTTGTTAATATACATTTCAAAGTGAATTCAAGCACATACTTTTTTCTTCTTCTATTTCAGAAAATAAATTTGATTTTTTTCACCTTATGTATATATTTTTAATTCATTAAGACAGTCTTTCAAATAAAAACATCTCAATTATTTATGGACAAAGCGACCTAGTTTGGGGATTCTAGACTTGTGATTCCCAACCCTGCTGTACATTAGAATCACCACAGAAACTTTGATTTTGTCTTATATTCATTTGAGAGAGTAGTGCAATTACCAACTCAAAGCTAAAATAATTCCTGATCATTTTAAGGAAACATGGAATATTTTTTAAATGTACTAATGCCTGGTGGATCCTTCTTCCAGTCACACAGAAACAGGTTTTCATCATGCAAATTAGGTTAGGTATAGAGGTCAGTGCAAACACCCCAAGATGATGGGAGGGTGCTTGGCATGTCTAAGGAGTGGTGAGGACCCCAGAGTGGCTGGAGTGAAATGAACGAGGGGGACAGTAGTAGGAGATTCGAGGTCCTAGAGCAAAGAGCAGGTACCAGATGACAGAGGTTCTTGAAGACAACTGCTATAGATTTGGGCTTTTGTTCTGTGAAAGTAAAAATTATAGCTGGGTGTGGTGGTACATGCCAATAATCCCAGTGGCTTGGGAGGCTGAGGCAGGAGGATCGCAAGTTCAAAGCCAGCCTCAGCAAAAGCGAGGTGCTAATCAACTCAGTGAGACCCTGTCTCTAAATAAAATACAAAATAGGGCTGGAGATGTGGCTCAGTGGCTGAGTGCCCCTGAGTTCAATCCCTGGTACCTAAAAAAAAAAAAAAAAAAAAAAAAAAAAAAAAAAAAAAAGATTATAGTGGATTTAGGTTATAAAATGACATGCTGCAGTATAGATTCTAAATGATCACTGGCTTTGGCAGGGAAAGTAGAGCAGGGACAAGGAGTGAGGCAGGTAATCCACTTAGATATTGCAGGTATCCAGAGAGGAGCTGATACCTCAAAAATGGGGAGGGCATTGTGAAGGTGAACAGGGCTAGCTTTGGGATTCAAGGAAAGAGTCAATGATAAAGGCAAGGTATTGGACTGAGCAACTAAAATTCAAGATGATACTGCCATTGACTGAGCTGAAGAAGGTATGGGTAAAGAAAATTTTGATTCTCCCCTTGGAATTTGTTATTCAGATGTCTTTTAGACAACCAACTGGAGGTATTAGTTAAGCACCTAGATGTGAAAGTTGGGTTTGAAAGAGGTCTCCAGTGGAAGCTGAGAGTTAGCTGAAGGCCTGAGCCCCGGGCCATGGTGGCATAAGAGATCAGGAAGAAGTTGAAGAACCAGTGAAGGAGGCTGAAGAAAGCCGCCACTAAGGTAGGAGCAAAACAGTATGTGGCATTCGGAAGCCAAGACTATGCAGTAGAAACGCCAAACTCCACACGTGCCCTCTTCGTGGATCACTGATTGTTTTCCCATGTTTATTTTAGCTCCTCTCTTGCTCAACATGTTTATGTCTATAAACACATTGTATATAGGCATACATACATACATGTGCACAAGCATATTTTGCCAAGCCATTTGAAAGTAAGTTTCAGACATTGTGACATTTCACCACCAAATACTTGAATATATCACATGAATAAGGGTAATTGTTTTCCAACCTACCTTCCAGTTAAACAATTCTCTCTTTGGCTGTCTATTGTAAAATCATCCCGTCTGGTTTTTAATTCAGTTATCTTATTGTTCATTTCTGGAATTCTACATGGTTCTTTCAAAACTTGCTATATTTTCATAGGTTAGTATTTCTTGCAGGTATGTTCAAGCATAGTAAGAAAATTAGTATAGAATTCTTACTTGTAAGAATAACAGATTAACTTGAGACTATTCTAGCAAACTAGTAAGAATGGTTTATTCATTTAAAACTACTATACATTTTCTTTTATATGGCTGTATCCCACAAAATTTTAAAAATTGAGATAAAATTCACATAATATGAAATCTATCCTTTTAGTTACACAATTTGGCAGTTTTTAATATACTTATAACATTGAGCAGCCATCACTACTACCCAATTTCAGAACATTTTCATCACCATTAAAAGACATCCCAGCAGGGCATAGTGGCACACACCTGTAATCCCAGCAGCTTGGGAGGCTGAGGCAGGAGGATCGCGAGTTCAAAGCCAGCCTTAGCAACTTAGTGAGACCCTCTCTCTAAAAAAAATATTTAAAAGGGCTGGAGAGTTGGCTCAGTGGTTGAGTGCCCCTGGGTCCAATCCCTGATACAGAAAATAAATAAATAAATAAAATAAATAAATAAAATAAATCTCATACCCATTAACAGCCTCTCTGCATTCCTTCTTCCTCCAAGCCTTTGGAAACTATAAATTTACTGTCTCTTGTCATGGATTTACATGCTTTGGATTTTTTTATATAAATGAAATTGTACAATGTGGATTTTTTTGTCTGAATTATTTCATTTGGCAATATTTTTTAGGTTCATCCATGTTGTAGCACATATTGAAACTTCATTCTTTTTTTTTTTTTTTTTGTACAAATTGAACTCAGGGGCACTTGACCACTGGGCCACATCCCCAGCCCTTTTTTGTATTTTATTAGAGACAGGGTCTCACTGAGTTACTAAGTGCCTCGCCATTGCTGAGGCTGGCTTTGAACTCGCAATCCTCCTGCCTCAGCCTCCCAAAGTGCTGGGATTACAGGTGTGCGCCCCCGTGCCTGGCTGAAACTTAATTCTTTTTTATAGAGGAATAATATCTGTTATCAAATTACCACATTTTGTCCATTCATTTGTAAGCTGATGGACATTTGGATTCTTTATAATTTTTTGCTGTTATGAATAGGCTTCATGAACATTTGTTTATTTCAGTTCTCTTAAGAATATAACCTAGGGGGCTGGGGTTGTGGCTCAGCAGTAGAGCGCTCGCCTAGCACGTGTGCGCGGCACGGGTTCGATCCTCAGCACCATGTACAAATAAATGCATTGTGTACAACTAAAGCAAATAAATAAATATTTTTTAAAACGTTAAAAAAAAAGAATATACGTAGGAGTGGAATCCTGGGTCAGAATGGTTAACTCTTATAATTTTAACTTTTTGAGGAACTGCCAAAATATTTTTCCAAGTGATTGTACCATTTTATAATAAGTTCTGGTATATAATATTTTCATTGTCTTTTTGGCTCAAAATATATTCTAATTCCTATCATAAAGAAATGTAGAAGTGTATTTCCTAATTTTTAGGCACACTGTACTCTTTAAACTAACAGCTTAAATTTTTGTGGGTCTGTATTTGTTATCTGCTGTTTCTGCTTGTTTCTCTTATGGTGTGATATTTCCTTGTGAGTCTGGTTATTTTTGACTATGTGTTTGTCATGATGCTTGAAAAATTATTCATATGAATAACACAAGAACCTAGTTTTTGCTTCTGCCAAGTGCCTGGTGTACCACCAAAATGGTTAGATAAATCAAGATCCTGGCTTGAAGTTCTCCAGAAAGCCCAAGTTAATCCCTGGCATTATGAGACTTAAATTTCTCATCAGGTATTAATTTACATTCATTCTTACCAGATATCCATTTGGGTGTCACTTTATTATAAGGAGTATTTATGTTAGACATCTTCACACCTGTGTGAGGTAACTTCTGTTCCAATTGTCTTTCAAAACCACCCAAAAGGAAGTTTGAATTTATTAGACTCAACAAATACCTTTAGGGGAAAGTGGCTTCTCTGCTCATTGACCTAACAGGTCTCTGTCTTTTTGAGTACATACTATTTGAATAGTTCTGTACCAGGCCCTGAGAATGTGGTGGGAACAGAACCAGATATAGTGCCTGTCATCGGAGAGCTTGAGTTCGAGAGTTTTGGAGAAATTCGACAGATGAATCAAATTATCCCCAAATGTAAAAGCCTAATGTTTCGGGGGAGGATATTGAGATAAGGAAATTCGGGGAAGTTTATCTAAGGAAATAATCTTTGAGCTAAAATATAAATTCTAGAATTATTGAAATAAGTGCACTGGTAACAGGTTGAGCAAATCAACTTCTTCCTGAGTTAAAATAGGGAGTGAAGTAGGGGTGACAACCAAAGACCTCCTCTGGTGGCTCTCTCCACACACCTGAGCTCCCCCAGTAGATCCTCACTGATAGATAGGCTTGGGCTGGGCCACCTCTCCCATGGAAATTTCCATGAGGAGCAGCCTGGTTTCATTTTCCCCAAGCAGGAGCCAATCGGCTTAAAGGTCGCCCTGTTCCCTGGGAAAAGAGCCAATAGCATTAAAGGTCACTCTGTACACCCCCCACCAGATATCCTTACTTAAGTCCCTGCCTGCCCGGAGCTCAGACGCCAACAGCTCCTCCTTGCTGAGAGGAGGTAGCCACTGTGACAGCTCTAGCCTCACCGTCTCCAGCCTGATGGCAGCTGCCCCAGCCAACAGCTCCAGACCCACTGTCTCCAGCCCAACAGCAGCTGCCCAGCAGACAGCTCCAGAGACCACAGCTGGCATGACCAGGCACCCACCCTCTGTCCAGAGCTCACACACTCCCGTCTCTCCCTGACTCCCTCTCTCTACCACCAGAGCTTGCACACTTCCCTCTCCCCGACTCCTCTCTCGCCGTACTTCTTCTACCTCTGACCAGCCATAAAGGCTGCTGAATAAATCTCTTGGCTGCACCGTTGTCTCCGGTGTGATTTTGCCCTTCACTCACATGGTAGTGGGGTGTGACATCTCCTTCCTTAGCTGGCTCTAGGACTTCAATTGTACTGAGCAGAGACTGTGAAGATAGCCAGAGGAGGATTCCTCCTTCCCTCCCTCCCTCCCTCTCTCCCTCCTCCCTCCCTCCCCCTCCCTTCCTCCCTCCCTCTCTCCCTCCCTCCCTGCCTGCCCAGGAGGTGCTGCACTGGGATCTTGAACACTCAAGAGAAACCCCACAAATAACTGGGGCAGCAGACACTAGCCCTTTGAGAAATGCCTACTGATGAGGTGCTTACTGCACGCACGTAGTCACTGCACGGTTCAACTTGGTTTTACATAGCTCAAGTTTTAATACAGTCATTTGTTAATTAGTATAATTAACAAGCACTTATTTGAGTTTCTGTTTAGCCAACTCTATTAAACAAGTAGAACAAACTTGGCTTAAATTAAGAGTGGGTATATTCTGATTGCATTTATAATTACTTCAGATTTAAAATACTTCATTAGATGTTATTCTCTTAAGTGTTTTACTTTGAACTTGAGGATCCTATTATAGGACAGTTATAAAAAATATTTCACAGTTTACTTACTGTCAAATTATTCATGTGTTCATTCTTTAAATATTCATTAAGCACCCGCCATGAGCAGGCAATTTCTAGACACCCAGGACACAGTAGCCATGAAATGAGGTGCCACCTGTCTTCAGGGTTACAGGTCAAGGGCGGTACAGGTGGATGGGTGAGTCATTTTTTTAGTGTTACACGTGGCACCTGTGGATTTGGGGCAGCATGGGATGACAGGGTAGGGTCAGTAAAGAGCCACATCCAGTTCTGACTGGGCATCGGGAAGTGCACGCGGAACTCTGAAGGACAAGCGGGAGCTGCGGGTAAGGCACAGAGAGGACTTCCTGGGTGGAGGAGACGGCACATCCCGAAGCTGGAGCAAGAGAACCAGGGGGGCGTGAACAGAGGAGGCAGGGTCGGGGACTGGAGCACTGTAGCTTCAGATGTTACGCAGTGACGCTGGGTGGTGGCTGGGCAGCCTTTACAGACTCCATAAAAGAAAGACTGTGTGACAAGTAAATGGATCATGTGAAAGTAAGATGTCATAGGAATCAGGAGATGAAAGGAAGGGCTTCCAAAATCCATTCACAAATTGATAAAAATAGACTATCAAAAGGATCTGTGGCGACCTTGGCGACTCCTCTCTCCACAGATGGGTGGGTGGTGACGGTGGCTTGCCCCAGCGTGTGCAAGGAGAGCCTTCTTTTGTGTGTCCTTATCCTAAAGAGAAGGGGAGGGCTGAGCTGAGCGCCGTGCATCAGGGATGTGTTCAGTATTCCGCTTCTTCCAGGATTCACTTTGTTTTTAATCGAGTGGGTTCTGAGATGTGATGGAAGGGCTTAGAGCTGTGGAATGGAGAGATCTTTGTTCCTTGCAGAACAGTGGGTAATTTGCGGAGGCCAAGGATTGTATTGTTATGCCAGAGTATATGTGCCACCTTTTATCAGCAGGCAGGCTTAGAGAAGAGTAAATTGGCTCAGAAGAAACTAGGTTTTCAAGATGATTTTGTTTGGTAATTTGGAATTCTGTTTTCTCACCGATGGTGCAGAAAGTTCTCAAAATATGATAATTATTGCAGAAATATGGCTTCAGGCTTTTGCAGCTATTCAAACAGTAGAATTCTATTATAAAATATCACAAGTCGTATGTTCAGTTATGCTGCAGTTGAGAACTTGTCTCTGTACTGAACGCTACATATTTCTCATGACACAGACCCCTGTGGCACAGAGGAAGTAGTCTCCCAGAACCTTGGCCACAGAGGGCATTGTTGTATTGTGTGTACAGAGACAGATGCCACCTGGTAAGGCTTAATTGTCAGGTTGTGCCCGTACACTTTTTGGCCCAGTCTTTTAGTGGATTCATTTCAAGTTCTCAAACCAATTACACAGAAATCTAATAAATTACACTTTCTTGAATTTTTGTATCAAATGGTCCATTTATTTAACTGAAAAGCTATTAGCACCTCACGAAAGTGGTAAAAGTGATGATTAGCAAAATGTTTTAAAGCTCAGCATGTCTGTGCATAAGGAAGCATCTCTCATTTTTCACTGTCACTGATTAAATCAGGCACAGTGGCATTAGTGACTCACCAGTCAACAACGTATGAAAAGTCTTTTGAGTTCTGAAGTTTGGGGTCAGGGTCACCACTCATAAAGACTGTTGTGCATCTGAGCGTGGCAGGGTGAGTCCCCAGGTGGCATGTTTGGGGTGTGGAGAGGATTCTGACTGGAGCAGAAGATGCCTTCTCATGAGCAGATAGGAGCCTAAGCCATCAGGCACTGGAAAAACTGACACCTTCAAAATGAGAGACATAGGAAGGGCACTCCCGGTAGAGGCCTGCAGGACTGGAGAGGACTGAAGGGTGGCGCATCTGTCACCTACTGCAGCTCGCAGGTCCCCCACCGCCACCAGGGAGATGCTGTCCGTGGGCCGCTTCGGAGCATCACAGGAAGGCTGCCTTGCATCAAAAACGAGCGTTCGCAGCCAATGCGCGCAGTGCACCCGCCCGAGCGGCTTCCAGGTGGGCGTTGAAGACGCATCAGTGAGCGAGGCATTTAGGACCGTAGAGAGCCCTGCCCGCGTGCAGCTTGCATTCTGAGGGAAGGACGGAAACGCCCTGCGGCCGACGCAGCAAATGGGTGAACTACCAGTGTGGGGACCTCAGCACTGGGGACACACCGAGTCACCTCTTCCTAGGACACCGGAGCAGGTTTGGGTTTGGTGACATTTGGGCAAAGACTGGAAGGAGGTAAGGGGTCCGCCATCGGGAGCACCAGGGTGCGCCTTCCAGCGGGCAGGTACAGCCAGCACAAGGTCCTTGCTTAGTGCCACGTGTGTGCAGGTGGGAGAGGCCTGCGTGTGCACAGGGGACGCCGCAGGGCTGGGGACTCTCCGTGATGAAAGGGGCACGTGGAGGTCTTGACCAGAACTCCAGGCTCAGACTAAAGGTTCAGAAGGACCCAGGGTCCTTTATGAATGAGCAAACTGAGGCACAGAGAGTCTAAGCAGCTTGCCTCGGGTCACCCAGCTGCTGAGCAGCAAGTCGGAATTCCCAGTCAGAGGCCCTCACCTTGGCCACAGCAGAATGAGGGATGGAGAAGGCCCGCGGGCTGGAAGAAGCCCTCTTCCCTGGGCCAAAGGGGACTGCACAAGGGTGTGGCGGGCGTGGGCAAGAAACCCGGGCTCCACACACCTGCTACCAGCTCCTCATACGGTGTGCCCAGTAAGTAGCTACCACTCCCTAAGGCGTGTGTCACCGTCGAGGTCATCATCAACAAGAGTATCATTACTATCTGGATGTTGAGGAGCAGTACCTTGCGTCTGTGCAGCAGCTCACAGGTGCCGGAGCACGGGGCACGCGGTTGGTCTTCCTGGTCCCCGCCCGCACTGCTTGCTGCTGGGGTCACAGCACTGCCACTGCAGAGTCGCCCTGGGCTCTCCTCCCCCCGCTGGGCCAGTGCCTGAGCTCTGCTGGCCTGCTCCGTCCCCTCCGCGGCCTTCCTCTCCCCATCTTCCACCCACCTAGCTTTTCTGTCACCGACTTAGCTTGGAACTCCCAACCTTGGGTCCTTTCCAATCCCTCCTGTACAAATGGCCTCTTGCCAGCAGAAAGGCCTTGGTGGCAGCCAGAAGTCAGAGGCGGCCCCAGGGATGGAGAGGGGAGAGGTGGGAGGAAGCTGAGAGGCCTGAGGGCCGTGTGCAGAGCAGCTCCTGGACTCCAGGAGCCACCAGGCTGGGGACAGAGAGAGCAGTGAGCCCGGGGCCCCGGCATTCGGGCTTAAGAACAAGTGGACACTTCACAAAGCCAGTGACGCGCCAGCCCTCTCTGATCCTCTTGACAACCCTACCAGGACTTGGTATCACCCCGTCACGTGGGAGAAAATGGGCCCAAAAGAGTGAGGAGCTCGATCGGATCACACAGGCGTGGCGGGCGGCAGAGACGAACCACCAGCCCTGGCTGGCCTCACGGTTGGCGCGGTTGCCCTTGGCCGGAGTAGGCAGGGAGGAGGGGGCCTCTGCCAGGGAGCAGCAGGGCGCAGCCTCCCGCACGCCCCTCCCGGCACCCGCTGCTCTCAGGCTGGCCGCCCCCACCCCGCTCCTGGGGCTGCAGCTGCCTCCCAGCCCCTCAGGTGCCCCCTTGTCGGCTCCCGCCCTCTGAGGAGCCAGCTACGGCACACTCCCCAGCCCTTCCTTGCCCATCACGTCAAGACCCAAATTTGCAGAGGCTGGAGCAGGGATAGAGCACTTTAAGAGACGGTTTGGAGGGGCTGGGGGTGCGGCTCAGTGGCGGGGCACTTGCCTAGCACACGTGAGGCCCTGGGTTCGATCCTCAGCACCACATAAAAATAAATAAATAAAATAAAGGCACGCTGTCCATCTACAACTATAAAAAAAAATGTTTTAAAAAGATGGTTTGGAGATAAAGAGACTTTTCCAATTTCTTTTCCACCTAATTAAACCTCAGAAGTGTCCTGTGACTACACACAGGGCTCCTTCCACACAGCTTCACCGTAGAAGTGGAGAATTTTTAGTCACTACCATGGGCCCTACGGTGGGGTGCATGTCATTCTCTTGAAACAGAGCAACCCAGAAGTGGCCAACAGACTCAAGGAGAAATTTGTTTTCAACTCAGTTACCTAAAGCAGTAATGCATGTATGTTCACACTTATTTTTAGTGGGGGGGGGGCAGGCATTTAGTAGTATCCCTTGGGGGTCAGTTTGTTTGAGAAACTGATGGAGGGACATTTGCTTTCCCACCACATCCATTGGTTAGGGGAGTCCCGGGGAGCTCTGACCCCAAAGGACCCCCTGGAACCCCCTCCACTACCTTCCTGGAGCAGAAAGGAGAGACAGCTCAGCCAGGAACAGTGACACCAGGGGAGCCAAGTGTGAGGTAAACAAGCAGCTTGAAAAGCAGATTCCAAAGAGAGAGAGAACTAGCAGAGGGGAGAGAACAGACGCGCGGCCTGAAGGGCAAAGCATCACACCGGGGACAGCCGTGCAGCCAAGAGATTTATTCAACAGCCTTCGTGGCTGGTAGCAAAACCGGAGAAGAGGTGCTCTGGTCGAAGGTCGAAGAGGTGCTGGGAGAGGGGAGTCAGGGAGAAGGGAGTGTGCAAGCTCTGGTGGGAGAGGGGAGTCAGGGAGAGGGGAGTGTGCAGGCTCTGGACAGAAGGTGGGTGCTTGGTCGCACCGGCTGGGATCTCTGGAGCTATCAGCTAAAGCAGCTGCTGTCTGGCTGGAGGCTGGAGCTGTCAGCTGGGAGCGGCAGTCGGGCTGGAGGCGATGGGTCTGGAGCTGTTGCAGTGGCTTCCTCCTCTCCACAGGGTCGAGCTGATGTGTCTGAGTGGCTTCCTCTTCTCAGCAGCGATGAGCTGATGTGTGTGTGTCTGTGTTCTGAGTCTCTCGAACAGGGCCCTATATAGGGATTTCTGGTGGGAGGTGCACCAGAGCAACCCCAACGCCATTGGCTCTTTGCCCCTAGAACAGGGCGACCTTTAAGCCTATTGGCTCTTGCCTGGGGAAAAGAAACATCCTGTCCGGGGAAGAAACATCCTGCCGAGAATGAAACAAGGTTACTTCTCTCAGGATGTGGAAAACTCTGGGGGGGGGGGAGGGTAGCCCATCTATCACGGCCCCACCCAGCGAGAGGCCAGGGCTAGCTGTCCTCAACAGAGAAGATGGCCCAAGGGCATCTCAAGGTCAGAGCGGCAAGTCAGTGAAGACCTGCTACCAACAGCCCCGGCTGCCAGCCGGGAACCTTTGAGAAGGGCCCCGATGGGACATCACCTGGGCCATCACGGAGAAGCAGACTCGAGGCTGGTCTGCACAGCAGGCGGGAGGCGGGCTTGGGGCCTTGGGAGGCATGAGCGCAGGACAGGCGCCCTTCTTCATCCTGGGGGCTGCCTGGCTGTCAGGAAGCACGAAGCCAAAACTCTCCTGCATTCTCATGTCCAGGAGGGGAGGGGCCCTTCCAGAGACAGTGTCCATCAAGATCCACCCAGGGGCCCCAGGAGAGGGGCTTTCCAGGGCCGAGCTGGTGGCTGGTGTCTCGGTGTGGCTTGCCGCCTGTTTGCTAGGAGCCCCTGCCGAGCGGTTCTGAGGGACAGTGGTGGTGTGCTGCTTGGGAACAAAGGGCCCGGAGGCTATTCTACCTGCCACCAAGGCAAGGGCCGGCTGGCAGGCCTCACCCGCGGCCTGGAGACGTCCTCTGTAAATTCTCTCCAGAAGTTCCAGGGCGTTGATCTCAGCAGGCTTCCCCTGTTCAGCTGTCCTGTCCCCTGTTAGCTGCCCTGTCCCCTGTTCAGCTGCCCTGTCCCCTGTTAGCTGCCCCTGTCCCCTGTTCAGCTGTCCTGTCCCCTGCTAGTTGTCCTGTCCCCTGTTCAGCTGTCCTGTCCCCTGCTAGCTGCCCTGTCCCCTGTTCAGCTGCCCTGTCCCCTGTTCAGCTGCCCTGTCCCCTGCTAGTTGTCCTGTCCCCTGTTCAGCTGTCCTGTCCCCTGCTAGCTGCCCTGTCCCCTGTTCAGCTGCCCTGTCCCCTGCTAGTTGTCCTGTCCCCTGTTCAGCTGTCCTGTCCCCTGTCCCCTGCTAGCTGCCCTGTCCCCTATTCAGCTGCCCTGTCCCCTGTTCAGCTGCCCTGTCCCCTGCTAGTTGTCCTGTCCCCTGTTCAGCTGTCCTGTCCCCTGGGCCTGTGCTTCCCAGCGTTCCGGGAGCACTTCACAGTTGGCAGAGAACTTGAGCACACTCAGTTTAGTCCCGTAGCTCACTGGAGAGAGGGCAGAGGAGGAGTCGGGGGCTCCGTGGGCTGGTCACTGACTCCTCACCCAGCTCCAGGGAGCCAGCAGGGCTGCCTCCCCACACCGTCTGCCCTTGGAGGTGCGCTGGTCCCCTCCAGCTGCAGTGACAACGCACCGCGGACTGGCGGCGCACAGCCGAGACTTCCCGCAGTCCTGGGATGCTCCCTGTTGTCCTCTCACGTGGCCCGGAGAAGGTGCTGGGGCTCGGGAAAGCACACCCCAAAGTCTGGCACTCCGGCCTGCTGGGATTTCGAGGCTGCCTGGCGAGGCCAAGGAGAGCCTGGACAGACAGGCCCTGCGGCCCGCCCGCCCACTGGGGCTGCCCCCATCGGCTCACCCTGTCCTGTCCGGGCACGTCTCTCACCAGACCACTCCCTGGGTCTGCGGCTACGTGGGGAGGCTCCCACGTCACTTAAAGCTCACGAGACACATTCGTGATGCTTCTTAAAGGGGCAGCCCCTTGGCGCTTGTGATGGGAAGACAGGGCAGTGGGGGTGCGGGGGGTGCTGTCACACTTCTGACACTGCAAGGGCAAGAGTGCTCGCTTGGGTTCTCTCTCATAAGGGGACTAATCCTGTCATGGGGGCTCCCCTCTCAGGACCTGATCGCTCTGGCTGTATGCGTGTGAATGTGGTTTGAACATGAGTGGGGTCCCCCAAAAGCCATGTGTTACAGGCTTGGTGCCCAGGATGGTGCTATCAGGAGGCAGTGGGACCTCTGTAAGGTGGGCCTAGGGGGAGGTCCTCAGGTTGCAGAGGATGTGTCTGCAGTGGGGACTGTGAGACCTTGGTCTCTTCCTCTTCCTGTCTTGCTTCTGCTTCCTGGTTCATGAGGTGAGCCCTTTGCTCTGCTACACACTCCCACCATGTCCCGCTGCCCTTGCCAAAGGCCAAAGTAATGGAAACTCTCAATCTTGGACTGGAACCTCCAGAAGTGTGAGCCAAAATAAACCTTTTTTCTTTATAAGTTAGTTACCTCAGGTATTTTGTTATAGTTCTGCAAAGCTGACTAATACATCTCCCAAAGGCTCCACCTCCTACAACCATCAGAGTCGGTGTTAGGATTTCAACATGAATATGGGAGCGGGGGTGGGGGAGAGAAACAGACATTCAGTCCATAATGAGGTATCCTCTCCCGTTAGCTCCATGGCCTCCAGCCCCTCTCCTAAAGCATGGGGAAACATCTGGGTTCCAATCAACTGCCAAAAACTCATATGGAGTCTCAACCCTTAAAATTGTCTTCGATATTCTTAATCTTGTAGGTTAGCTTTGTTTAAACCATTAACATTTTTTCATCATCTTTAATATATGCAAATTAGTGTTTTCATGTGGCTCATTAATCTCTGCTTCTTCCTCTAAAAAGGTCGAAGTCACTGGAAACTATTACACAAGCCAGAGCACCTCACAGTCTTTGGAGGAGCTGAAGAGGGAAGGTGGTTATCAGCGATTTTGTCTAGACACCTAAATGACAACCATTAAGAGGGTGAATTTCAATGAGTGATCTGCTGCTGTTGGGAAATACAGTTCTGCTGTTAACATGAGGACCCAGCAGTATCCACCAGCTTCTTAGCACAGGACCATGTCTGTGTGAAAGATAAACCCAGAAGCTTAAGTATTGATAGATGGTCTATTAAATAAAATTACAAATTTTTAAAAAAGTCTTAAATAATCCTGGGGGCTGGAGGGGGTGGGAATGAGTCTTTCTCCGCGGCCTCCCTGTCTCCACGGCCAGACTGAGCACAGTCCCCTGGCCGTGTGCCCATGTCTCTGGTCTATGGGAGGGTTAATCTGTGCCTGGGGCAACACCGCAGCCCTGGAAAGGTAACGAGGTAACAGCGGCTTTACCAGCATCAACAGGAATGTCAGGGTGGCGCTGTTCGCTGTGGGCTGCGGTTTTGTTGAGGAGGTGGCCGTTCCAAACTGGGCACAGAGGTGCATTGCTCCAGGAGGGGCAGCTGAGGCCAGCGCCAGGTCACTGTTTTAGATTCCCGGGGCTGCGGGAGCGCAGCACCAGGAACGGGCGGCTTCAGACACCGGGAATCTGTTATCTCCAAGTTCTGGAAGCCCGGAGGCCGGCAGCAAAATGCGTGCAGGGCCGTTCCCTCGGAGGCCGCCAGGGCAGTCTGCCTGCCCCCCGCCCCCGCCCCCGCTTCTGGTCTTGCCAGCCGGCTCTCGCATTCTTGGGTCTAAGGTGCCACCCGAGTCCTCTGCCCTCGCGTGGGCTCTCTCCTCTGGGCGTGGCAGGCTGTCCCCAATTCGCCTGTTACAAGAACACCAGTCACGCTGACCCAGGACGCACCACGTGGCCCCATTTGCATTTTATGACCTCTCTAAAGACCCTATTTCCAAATGAGGTCACCTGCTAAGGTACCTGGAGTTAGGACCCCAAATCTTTTGGGGAGGTACAGGGCTTACATCACAAGACCCCCAGTGGGTGCCTGAAGTCGGGGTCATGCCACATGCTGCTGATAGACTGCCTTTTTCGTGTTGATACATGAACAAGTAGACGGAGCGGGCGCGGTGGCGCACTTGGGAGGCTGAGGCAGGAGGATCGCGCGTTCAAAGCCAGCCTCAGCAAGGGCGAGGCACTTAGCAACTCAGTGAGACCCTGTCTCTAAATAAAGTACAAAAAAGGGGCTGGGGATGTGGCCCAGTGGTCGAGTGCCCCTGAGTTCAAGCCCTGGTACAAAAAAATAAATAAAATTAAAATTGAAAAAAAAAAAAAGATCAAGTATAATTTGTACGTCAGGCACGGTAAGATTAGCAATAACTGACAAGATGGAATGACCGTGACAATACACTGCAACAAAACTGGCATGAATGTGGTCTCTCGAGAGAGAGTCAAAGCAGATATTAATCCTTTGCAACTAAGGCCGCCCACGGGTAACAGAAACTTCGCAGAGCAAAATGGTGGAGCAGGAGGCTGCGAGCGCAGCTCAGCCAGGACAGCGCCCCTCCCCACGCAGCTTCTCCTCTACTCCCACGTGAACGGTAGAGCAGCACCCCATAAAAGCGAGCCCTTCCCCAGCGCCCTGGAGGCTCCATCCAGTCCTGATCCCAAGGGACAGGGACGCAGCGGGACCCGGAGACAGCCCTCCTCCTGTCCTCACTGCGCAGAGGCCTGGGGGACAAGGCAGGAGGGAAACGGGGTTCTTGGTACGGGACCCTGAGGTGTGAGCCCAGCTCTGCAGCCCTGGGCCTGCTACTCCCCCTTCTAAGCCCCTGTTCCTCCCCACCTACCTTGCTTAGATACTGTGAGAACAAAGCAGATAAGTCGCAGATGCCTTGCACGCAGTAGATGCTCAGGACATATTAGTCCCTTCTCCCGTCTCCACGTCTCCCACACGTCGCGCGTCGTCCTGGGGCCTTGCTTGCCTGGCCTTGTTCTCCGGCCGTTCTGCAGCAGGTCCGCGCTCCTCGGGCCGAGTCTGGGCTTCTCAGCGCCTGGGTCTTCAGGACCCACGCAGGGGAGCCAAGCCCACTGATGCGCTGCCTTCTTTGAAAGGCCACAGGCCGAATGCCTGGAACCCGACCCCGCGGCGTCTCTCCAGGCCCCGTGTCGCATGGGCCTTTTTGTCTGCCACGCAGAAATCGGTCGCCTGTTCCCAGAGGCCGTGCCCCGAGGAGCGTGCCGCAGAGGACAGCCACTCCCGGGCGGCGGGCATCTGTCTGCCTCCAGGCACAATGTCACGCGTGGAAGGGCTGCCCTTGGGGGTGCCCGCCACCCCGACTTTGTCGTTGTGAAACACTGGCTTCGTGAGCGCTTCCAGAGGTGCTCAAGCCCCCCGGGGCAGGGGGACCGGACAAACCCGAAGGGGCGCTCCTCAGCCAGAGCCCCTCCGGGCGCCAGGCCCGCGCGTCCTGCCCGGTCTCTTCGTTCACTCCCTCGTCAGACGCCACGGGCACCCGCACGTCCCCGCTTTGCCAGGTCAGCTCAGTCCTGGAGACGGCCCTGGGGGCTGCCACCACCCTCCCTCTTGCAGGAAGGGAGACGGAGGTAGGGAGGACGGAGTGGCCCTCCCAGCCTCCTCTGCTTGCGGGAGGCACAGGCCGGAGGCAGGAACCTGGAGGGAAAGGAGCCGAGGCTGAGGGTGGGGCCGGGCCGCGTGGCCTGGGGGCTGCCATCAGCAGGCATGCAGCCTCTCAGGGCTGGTGGCCCTCCCTGGGACGTGCTCTCCGGCAGAGGGGGACGCGAAGGTGGAGCCATGGCTCTCCAGACCCCCGCCAGTGCAGGGAACGGAACCCAGGGCCGTCGACCGCTGAGCGACACGCAGCAAGCACCGCGGGGACTTTCAAAACCCCCAGCGTTGCTTCCATCCTGTTTCCAGGATCAAAGGGAACCACATGGCCGAGCCACATGTCACTGGGGCAGGGTCACAGGGACTCCTTCAACCAAGACAGCCAATAATTGGCAATAGTAATACGATCGACTACCCCAGGTTATCTACATTTCTGGTGTCTACTTTCTCCATAACAAAATGGGGAGAAACTGCAGTTCCCTCTTAATGTATCTCATTTAAAGAGCACTCGACGGGCTGGGAATGTAGCTCAGTGGTCGAGTGAAGGCTTGGCCTGCTCAAGGTGCTGAGCTTGATCCCAAGCTCCCAAAAAAGACTGAATGAGATGCAGCCCACAGCACAGAGCTTTGTCAATCGGCTGAGGATTCTGTGGTCGTGACTCAGAGCAGCTGCTCAGTCGATGTGTGTAGAACTTTCTTCTCCAGGAAACATTTACTGAGCACTTGCTCCGTGCCAGGCTCGACTCCGGGCAACTCCAGGGGAGAACAGGATAGACAAGATCGCTGTCCCCAGGACCTTCCATTCCGGTTAGCGGAGCACAGACAGTAAACAACCAAACGAGAATTTCAAAGAGTAGAAAGGGTTAGAAGGAAATAAAAGAGAATAGATAGAAACAGGACGGTGAGCTCAACTAATCGGAGGAGACCCCTCTACGGAGGCAGCTTAGCCAAGATCATATGCTGAGATGGAGACAGTCATGAAAAGATATAAGGAAATATCATCCTGGGTATAAAGGGTGGCACGTACAAAGGCCCTGAGGCAGGGGCAAGCTAAGAAGACCAGTCAGATGTGGTGCCCTGTGTGCAGGGAAAGCCCACGCAGGGGGTCAGAGAAGTGGGGAGAACCCACCCCTGCTCTGGTCTCTTGCTTTCTTATGTAGAGGGTAAGCCCCCAAGGCGAGGGTCTGCAGGACCTAGCACAGTGCTGGGCCTTGCAGAAGCCTAGGGGACATGTATTGAGACAGAAAGAACCACAGGGAAGGGACACTGAGATAGCTCCCGTCCGCTGGAGGGGACAGCAGCTCTGACCTGGTCTCTCTTTTAGATTTTCCTTCTTGATTCCTCCTTGACTTCTCAAAACTTCTCTCAGTGCAGCCTCACTCCCGGACACGCTGCAATTCCAGAATCACAGCTGATTTCATGTCACATTTCACGGTGGCTGCTTGCTGCGACCTAGAGATGTGCTTCATTCGTATAAATGAGCTCTCTCCAAATTGCTGCGTGGGGGGGCTCCGATGAACCCCGCGCCCCGGCAGCCACCGACCTTGGGCAGGGTTTCAGGGTGACTTTCACCTTAAGGACCTGTGTCCCGCTCCCCACAAACACTGGAGCCCCCGATACACACTCAGACCTCTGTGGGGGAGAAGGGAGGCCCCCTGGCAACAGCGGGAGGCCGGGCCTCCGCAGGACCCCAGCTGCGCAGGACCCCGGGCCTCCGCGGGACCCCAGCTGCGCAGGACCCCGGGCCTCCGCAGGACCCCGGGCCTCCGCGGGACCCCGGGCCTCCGCGGGACCCCAGCTGCGCGGGACCCCGGGCCTCCGCGGGACCCCAGCTTCTCCCGGAGCGGCCCCCTCCTGCGCTCAGGCTCGTTCTCGGGTCCGCTCCACGGTCCCCTGGCTCCTGCCCAAGGAGAGCGCCCGTGCCCATGAAGGGCGGCTGGAGAGGCGGGCATGGCGGTGGGTGGCCGCCACAGCTGAGTCGTGTCCTCTGTGTGGGCTCCTGTCTGGGCAGGTCCCTGAGCCGCTGGTGCAGGACGCGCACTGGGGCGGGGGACCTGGGCTCCGGCCCTGGCTGGCCAAGCCGGAGTGGCCTTGGGAGCAGCCCCCGATGTCCACGTGGGCCTCGTGGGGGGTCCCTGGGCTCTCCAGGTCTGGCGTCCTGCAGGGAGGGGTGAGGCAGGCGGGTGGCCTGTTGGAGGGACAGGTGAGCTACAGGACAGCTCTCCGGGGTCTGCACGGTGGGGAGACCACCTCTGGGCCCGAGGAGCCATGGAAGGCTCCCTGCGCCCTCCTCCTCACGGCCAGGGGCAGCCGGCACCACCGCCAAGGAGCCGCCTTCAGGGGCTGTTCCTGAGGCCAGGCCTCGGGCTGGCTGGCAGGGCCAAGGCCGCCCTCTTGGTGCCGGGGCTTCTCCTCAGCCCAGGTATCCATGTGCCGGAGACTGACCGGCCCGAGCGGCCTTGGGGTCGGGTGGGGCAGGGCCAGGGTCCAGTGGGTCAGTCAGAAAGCGTCTCAGAGCGGGGGCACAGCCCGTCCTGCCAGGCTCAGGCAGGGAGGTGGGGGACGTGGGGGAGGCAGGGGAGGCGGGGGAGGTGGGGAGGCTGGGGAGGCAGGGGAGGTGGATAGGTGGGGAGGTGGGGGAGGCAGGGGAGGTGGGGAGGCAGGGGAGGCAGGGGGGAGGCAGGGGAGGTGGGGAGGCAGGGGAGGTGGGGAGGCTGGGGAGGTGGGGAGGTGGGGAGGTGGGGAGGCTGGGGAGGTGGGGAGGTGGGGAGGTGGGGAGGTGGGGAGGCTGGGGAGGTGGGGAAGTGGGGAGGCTGGGGAGGCAGAGGGGGCGGGGGAGGCGGGGGAGGCAGGGGAGGCAGGGGAGGTGGATAGGTGGGGAGGTGGGGGAGGCAGGGGAGGTGGGGAGGCAGGGGAGGTAGGGAGGCAGGGGAGGTGGGGAGGCTGGGAAGGCTGGGGAGGCTGGGGAGGTGGGGAGGCTGGGAGACGTGGGGAGGCTGGGGAGGTGGGGAGGGTGGGGAGGTGGGGAGGTGGGGAGGTGGGGAGGTGGGGAGGCAGGGGAGGTAGGGAGGCAGGGGAGGTGGGGAGGCTGGGAAGGTGGGGAGGCTGGGGAGGTGGGGAGGCTGGGGAGGTGGGGAGGCTGGGGAGGGGGGAGGTGGGGAGGTGGGGAGGCTGGGGAGGTGGGGACAGTGGGGAGGCTGGGGAGGCAGAGGGGAGGCGGGGGAGGCAGGAGAGACAGAGGGGGCAGGGGAGGCAGGGGAGGCTGGGACGAGGGAAAAGCAGGCCTGTGCTGGCCAGGAGCGTCACCCTGCCAAGGCTGTGGGGTGGCCAGAGCACCACGTCCAGTGTCCCCCACTGGGCTCAGGGAGATCTGAGCGGGTAGCCCAGGAGACTCTGCCAGGCCTGCCAGGGAGCCCTGGAGGGAGGCGTAGCCCAGAGTGCTACAGGCCGAGGCCCCAGGGAGGGGACCTGGGCGTGACAGTGACGGAGAATCCCAGCAGACAGGGCACTGGAGGGGCGTGGGCGCTGCCGCAGCAGGGCGCGGGCTGAGCAGAGAGGCGCGGTCCCCCAGAGCCCCGCAGTCCCCCAGAGCCCCATGGTCCCCCCAGAGCCCCGTGGGAGAGGCGCGGTCCCCCAGAGCCCCATGGGAGGGGCGCAGTCCCCAGAGCCCCGTGGGAGGCCCCAAGCCCTCAGAAGTCAGCGCAGGCCCGGGACGACAGACCTGGGCCCTCCCAGCCCACTGGCTCCTGGGCTGCCCCGGGGCCCGGGCTCTCCACCCGCCTCACCCACCCTGGGCCCCAGCCCAGCCTCTTGCTCCCTCTGCATTGAGCAAAGTACCTGCGCCCCAGAGAGGGACACTGCACGGCCAAGTCACCTGCGCCATCGTCATGGCAGCTCCTGGACAGGGAACGCAAGGGGACTGGGGAAGCCCAGGGGAGAGGGCACGGGGACGAGCCGGGGCTGCCCGCGGGAGAAGGGGGCAGAGTGCAGAAGTGGAGCAGTCACACACCAGGCCTGTCGCAAACCCACCGTGCGGAGCTTTCTTCCCATGCTGTGATGAGGAAGCTAGGCTCAGAGAGGTCAAGGAATGGCCCAAGAGCACACAGCCTGCAAGAGTCAGGAGCTGAACCCGGAGCTGCCTGAGACCAACGTGGTGTTCCTGGAATGGCATTACGCTGCAGCTCTATCAGAGGAGAGGTGCAGAAAGACGCTAGGGTGAAAAGCGTGTGTGAGAGAGGGACAGAGACAGCGAGAGCTGGGGCTGGGAGAGCAATGAGGAATATTGGAAGATATCAGAAAGGGGGAAAAGGTGCCAAGGGAAGGAGAAATGGCTGAGAGAGAGAAAAGACGCGTTAGGAAGTATGAACTCAGTGACAGACATCTGGAGACTTCCAGAGGTTGTAACAATCTTACAGGATGGATTTTCCTTTTTTATTATTTTAAAGTCCTGGTATCCAAGCTCTGACAACCTTGGGACAGGTCCAGGGACAGCAAAACAGAACCACGTAGGTGGGCACCCACTGCTTCATGTTTTCCCAGAAACCTCCTCGTCCCTCAGCAGGGCCCTGAGGTCCCACAGGACAGCTTAAAAACTGCAGTATTCATGTCACAGTGTAAAGACCCAGAACTTTCCATCTGTAGCTGTGCATCATAATGTTTTGCTAGCAGGCTCTGGGGCCCAAGTCTATTAAAATTCTGTTGCTTCTGTGGCTTTGGGGTTGGATAATGATAGAAACTTCAGCAGAGGGAGAGAAAAAAAAATCTAATGACAGTCAGCACACCAGAAGTCAAAAGCAGAGGGTGGCCGCAGGGCGGGTCGGCTAGGCGTCCTCTCTCCTGGCAGGGAGGGGACACCACCCACGCCTTTGGGCTGACCGAGGGCCACAGCTGATTCTTGGAGTGATGTGAAAGACAGGAAGGATTTTTAGGCTCGGTAGCAATAATGATAATACGTCACGGTTTTGCCATTGTGTTCTACGTGTGTGACTCACGTCTGCACAGGGCTTGATGTTTTTCAAAGGGCACCATCCACAATAATTCACTCTCCATCCTGACGACAGCCTCGTGAGGCAAGCAGAGAGAATCCCAGGTGGGCAGGACAACTGTCACCAAGTACACCTGGACACCCTGCTCCCAGGCCCACGGCAAAGCAGCACTTCCCACCCCTGGACACTAGCTGTGGCCAAGCCACTTAAAACACGTGGATAAAGCCTCTCCAGTATAGGTCATTGCCCCCTGCCCTGGGTACCCAAAGGAGGAGACACAGATCAGAGTCCCCAGTTAGCCAGCACTGAGCATAGCATGAATGTGTTTTTGTTACTGCAGCAAAACCCAACCACACTGACTGATTGAGAAATTGCACCCATTTTCAAAATGAGTAAATGAAGACTCACAAGTACCCAAGGCCTCCTAGACGTAAATTTGGAATAGAATCCAAGCTTTGGCTCCCTAGGCAAGAGGCAGGTGCCATGATAAAGGAATCAGACAGAGCAAGCACTGAATCCATCCAGGCTTTTCCCCGTTACAGCTGAAGAGCTTGGGAGCGCCCCTTCAGCCTCCCAACCCCCAGGGGCATTGGAAGCGCATAGTCAGACAACAGCACACTGAGCTGTCACGGGGCTCAGAGCTGGGGCTCCATCCTGCCGTCCTCCTGGCCTGCGCTCGGTCAGCTCGGCCATCTCCATATTTCCATTCAGCTCGGGAAGTTTCAGGGTGATTTCGGTCCCCGCGCTCCCTTCCTGGTTGCTCTTCCCCTACCCTCAGCTAAGTAGAGGCTTTATCCCCGTCTGGGCTGAGAATCAGAAAGGTGTCTCCTTTGTGTCCGGCTGGAACATTTTTCATTTCAAAGCCCATTGTTGTCCGGGACAATGGCACAAAGCAGCGCTTAGCCAGCTCCTGAGAATAGAAGCGGACAGTGAAAGGCCTTCTGAGAACAGTGGCACCTTTGAGCGTGACTGGCCCTCCCAGCTCTGCACCAACGGAGCTGGCACCCGGGTGTCACTGGAGAGACCTTGTAATTAATTTTTAAATTGCCATTATCATGCAGTTAGGCAGCGGGCTGAACTTCCCGTTGGTTTTGACCTTTCGAAATGTTACAAGCAATATCGGCTTTTCTGCAACTTGAAGGACACTGACCCAGAGGCTATAAAAACGACAGCCTGGAGGCTGGCAGCCTCCCTTGAAATTTCTCCCTCCCCTTGATTTTACTTGTCACCAATATAGAGGACACGCGCACCCTTTTTTATGTTTCCATCCCTTGTTTTCCATTCCCAAATGGCCATCACACATTTTTTTTTTTAATTGTAGTAAAATGTACATAACAGAAATTTACCATCTCAACCCTTTTATATTTATTCAGTGGTACCAGGGATTGAACTCAGGGGCACTTGACCACTGGGCCACATCCCCAGCCTTATTTTGTATTTTATTTAGAGACAGGGTCTCACTGAATTGCTTAGGGCCTCACCATTGTTGAGGCTGGCTTTGAACTCGCGATCCTCCTGCCTCAGCCTCCCCAGCCACTGGGCTTACAGGTGTGCACCACCATGCCTGGCTCATCTCAACCATTTTTAAGCATCCAGGTCAGTGGTGTTGGGTACATTTCCAGTGTGGTCCAACCAAGACCATCATCCACCTGCCAGAACTTTCTCAGCCTCCTGTAGTGAAACGCCACACTCCTGAAACACTAGCTGCTCCTCCCTGCCCTGGGCCCTGGCTGGTGGAAGGGGCTCGGCCCGGCGTGCATTTCAACGCAGAAAGTGTTTTCTCCACACGCTGCTTCACTGGTCCCCCAGGAATTGTAGAGATGAGCCTGCTTACCCCTCCTCATTCCCACCAGGAACTGAGTCTCTGAGAAGCCTCGGGACGGCCCCACCTGGCCTCACCTGGAGCCCAGCTCTCGCCGCCCCACCCCACGACACCCCAACCTCTATGTGCCTTGTCGTGCCCAACTCGCCACCACGTCTGCAGGAGCTCTGGGTGGTGACGTGGCCTCGTCCAGCAGGACCCTGGGGAAGAGGAAGGGAAAGCCCCCCCCCCCCAGCCCGGTCCCCAGCCCCTGAGCCCCGCCACTCCTTGCAGCTTCATTATAGGCTAAAACCAAACCAGCCACGGGAAGACAAGTGCGAGGGAGGGAACCCGTCTGCCCCTAGAGCCGCTCGCCGTGCACGCTGACACAGGTGCCACCGTGTCAGAGCACGCCAAGAGGGGACAGAGCCCTCTGCCAGGGCCCTCCATGTGGTGTCCAGGTGGCGCCCACTCCTCACGACACCCCCCCACAGGGACGTTTGCCCCCATCTTGAAGATGGTCACACCCAGGAAACAGGGGGGTGGGACCAGCTGTGAGGTCCAGCCGCTTCTCCCCCAGGAGGCTGGAGCAGGAGGCTGGAGCAGGAGGCTGGAGCAGGAGGCTGGGAGGTGGGGTGAAGGGTGAGGCTTCGGCAAGCCCCGCCTCAGGCTCCCCCTGTTGCTGCCCTGTCTTGGGGGACGTGGGGAGTCCTAGGAGGGCAGGACCCAGGATGTCATCCCACCCATCTCCGCGGGAAGGACGTGGGTGGCGGTGGCTGTCCCTCCGCTGGACCTCAGGGCGCTGTGCCCAGCTCCCCGCTGCCTCTGCCAGGGCCAGGCTCAAGCAGGCACTGAAGACACCAGGACGAAGAGCTGGCCTGTGACCTCGAGGGGCAGACTGCGGACAAGGCCACACTGCGGCCGCACAGAGGCCGTTCCAGGGACAGCCACCCACACCCGGCCTGGCCATGGGCCCTGGAGAGGCTCAGAGAAGACGCCGTTGGAGCTGGTCCTCAGGGACGAGCGCGCAGGTGGGAGACGGGCGCGGGCCTGGCCAAGGGGACCGTCACACCCGGGCGAGCAGGGAAGGGCCAGCTGGCGCCTGGCGGGGTGTTCCGGGAAGCGGGCGGGTGCCGTGTCCGCGGGACCCCGAGGAGACAGGCTCTCCTGAGGCCACGGAGCAGGGCGTCTGCGAGAGGGCAGTCGAGGGCCGTCCACACCCGAGGGCAGCCACAGGGAAGCTGGGGCTGCCCGCGTCCCGGAAGTGCCGAGGTGAGGACCGGGCGCACTGTTGGATGAAGCAGAGAGGCCTGGTGGCCCGGCTGGCTCTGCTGAGCGAGGGTTGGGGTGCCACTTCAGGGGTGGGGGCCGTTGCCGCCCCGCCATCAACAGAGGCCCAGGCCTCCCAGGTCCCGTGCTCCGGGGCAGCGTGGGCTCGGCCTCCCCCGTGGGCCGTGTGAGCGTGGCGGCCGCACCTCCCTGAGCCCTGGTCTCCTTGAAGGAGTCGCTGACGTCCCCAGCAGTGACAAGCCCTGACCTTCCGCGGTGGGCAGCGGAGGGGAGCTTCCGGTGGGGGTGGGCAGCGGAGGGGAGCTTCCGGTGGGGGTGGGCAGCTCTGCTCCTCCGTTCACGGGGCCTCCCTCTCCCTGTTGCCCTGGCCCCGCTGTCCACAGAGGCGCAGGGCCCCTTTCAATGCCCTTTGGCCCAAAGATGGCTGTGGTGACAACAGGAAAGCAAATATAAAGTGTGCCGTGAAAACAACAAGCCCAGGTACAGCGGGCGCCTAGCCTCCGGGCTCAGGGTCCAGGTGACGTGCTGCCAGCCTGCACTGGGCGCGGTGGCAGCCATGGTGGCCTTCCCTGCGCCACGGCAGTTGGCCAACCCTACACATCAGGGCTTCTGCACCTTCCCACACAGCGCTGGGACATGCTACCCAGTGACCCGACGTGCCCAAGAGGAGAGTCCCCAGGTGTCCCCAAGGTGAGCACAAGCTGGCTGAGGAGCTGTACTGGGAACAAGGAGTAGAAATGAGCCCAGAGGCCTCGGACGCGGGGCTGGTGAGGGGCAGGACACCGTGGGGCGTGGCCGCGGGCTGGGGCCACGGAGCGGGGCCAGACACCACAGCCTGGGACTGTCGGGCTGTCACAGGACGTTCAGAGGAGGGGGCGCCAGCGGTCAGTGACGGACGTCGGAGCCGTGTCCCTCCAGGGAGGCGGCTGATCGACTGGGAGGGGCACAAGGGAACACTGGGGGCTGCTGCACCTGGTGACACAGGAGGCGGTGGCATGTGTGGCAGGGAATGGAGGCGTCCGTGGGGACGGGCTCCCTCTGCACTGGGCATTCCTGGCTGCGTGTGGTACCCACTCAGTTAGAGTCAAGCCCGTGTCCCTGTGGGGTGTCTGTCTGTCTGTCTGTCTCCCGGGAGGCTCCTCCCTCCTTCCCGGCTCCCGGCGTCCCAGCGCGGTCCCCTGGCAGCTCACACCCTCCTCCCACTCTCCCAAGAGACCAAGTCCTGGGCTCTGGCTCTCAGAGGCCACCTGCTGCCCCGGGGCAGTTGTCCCCTGCCCACTTAGGGGACACTGGTTCTCCCTGCCCTCGGCGCCGAGGCAGACGCTGGAGGAGGGCGCGCAGGAGGAGTGACCAGCTGCACCTGCACGTCGTGGGGGCCGGGCCTGCGGCCGTGAGGACGCTGGGCCCTGGTGGAACGGCAGGCTCAGGCCCCCCTTGGTGGAAGCCCATCGATTTCTTCAAACCAGAGCTGCCCCGTCAGGCTGGGGCCGGGCCGGGAGGGCCAGTGCCCGGGGACGAGGCCAGTGCTGCCGGGGGCGTTGTGCTCTTCGTCACAAGCACAGAAGATGGCTTCGTATAAATGGGTGATAAAGGACTGTGAAAGGGCCTGGGTGGGAGGGCGGGAGCCCCAGAACCAGTGGCCCTCTGAGCCAGGGAGCTGCCCCACACCGGCACAGAGCTGGCCCACCGGAACTTGCTCCCAGTGAGCCTTGAGCCTGCCGTGACACCACGGTGGCTTCTGCCGCAGGAGCCAGGCCTGGAAGCCAGGACAGCTACCACCACAGAGCGAGCGGGAGGAAGGCCCCGCCCCAGCCCCGGGTTCCAGTCCCAGTGTGCTCAGTCCCAGAAGCAAGGGGGCAGGGGCGGGGGTCTCGGGGGCTTTCGGCCTGCACAACCTGTGGGGACTTACCCCACAGGCACCCACACCCCTTTCCAAAGGCCACAGTGAATGGCAGTGTCCACCACACTGTCCCTGCCTTCTGAGGCCCTCCAACCTGGAGGGGCGGAGCTGAGGTGCCCGACTGTGAGTAGGAGCTGTCCGCTTCCGACAGGGGGTCTCGCCCCGTGCCCACGGCTCCCCAGCTCTGGCGTGGACTGCGGAACGAGGACACGCTGTCCAATCAGAGAGCTGCCGCTCGCTGATCTGAACCCTAAAGCAGTCCACAGACCCCCCCAAGAGTCCCTAGCATGAAGGACGGCCGGCTGGCTCACGGCATCACATTCATTATTCAAACCCCAGGCGAGGGGCCCCTGGGCTGGTGGGAGGGGCACCGCTTCCAAAGCCAGGAGACGCAGAACCAGAGGCGGGCGGGGGTGGGGGGTGGGCAGCATGCCGGTGCGGCTCCCTGGGGGCTTGGCACTGGGTAGGACCGGGAAGGACCTGTGAGGACCAGGGCTGGGTCTACGAGGTTGGTCCTGTGTCACACACATCCTTGGTCAGGAGCAGGCGATGCCCGTCCTCTGCCTCTGGGAGTCCTGGCCGCAGGCTGCCCAGCCCCCTGTGTCTAGCCTGGAGAGGAGACCTGGAGGAGGTGGACAGTGGCAAGGCCTACGTCACCAAGCATGTCCAGGGTGTGGGCACCACGCCCGGCTCTTTAGCTGCATCGTTTCATTCAGTGATGGTCTGCCCTTGCCCACATTTGACAGGCGAGGAAACCGAGGCTCAGAGGAGAGAAGCCACTTTCCCCAGGTCCTCGCGGCCAGCAAGCCCAGCTCAAGATCGGAGCCTGTTTCTCCCTCCCCGGAGGTGGGAGGCTTTGGGAAAGGCAGGCCTGGGGTCTGGGGGTCTGCAGCAGAGACCTGCACAGGGGCAGTAGTGCTGGGGACACAGGGACAGGAGCTCCAGGAGGAAGGACTGGCCCACAGACTTCCCCAGGTGCACTCTTGTCTCGATTGGTCACAAAGAAATCACGACTTGAGACGGATGTGACACGTGGCAGAGGAGGGAGGCCCTTGTCCCTGGCTCCTCGTGCTCTGCAGCTGAGGTGGCTCCTGGGCCGGGAGACCCTAGACTGGGCAGCATCCCAGCCAGGCGGTACTCAGGGTAAGACCTTGAGTGAGTGGTCACTTCCATGTCCTCATCTGTCCGGTGGGGATAATGACCTCCCGGGCTTCATGTTGGGACTCAGAGAAGTGCTGTGCAAAACTCTAGGAGTTGTAGGACGTACGAGATTGCAATAGCCACTCAAGCAATGTTCATTAAATGTGTTAAATACCAAATCCATCCCAAAAACCAAACCTGAGTACTAAGTGTGCTGCTTGCCCTGCCTGAGCACCTCTGGGGGTCACCTGAGCAGAGGAAGGGGGCACCGTCCCCGAGGGCTCGTGCAGGAGCTTGCTGACACTCCGAGGAATGAGACAAGCCAGGCTTGTCCTGCTTTGCAGTCACTGTTACTAAAACCCACGAATTCACCAGGTTCTTCCAGATCAACCCCGTCCTGCCAGCCCAGCCTCTGAACCCAGCCCAGCGATGCCCAGCTGAGGAGTGCGGCTCCCAGCCTCTGCCTCCAAACCCAGCCCTGGCAAGCCCTGCTCCGTGACCTCAGCCGCTGCGCGGGAGAGAAGCATCTGCAGCCACCGCCGGCCTGGGCGGAGGCGGGGTCGGTGTCACAGAGGGGAACAGCCAGCCCCCTCACCCAGCCCCTCCCTCGCTTCCTCAGACCCCTCTGTTCTCCAACACTCAGAGGTCACGTTCATCACGCCTCCCGCCTCTGTCTGGTGCAAAACCCTTTAGAGAAAACAGCAAATCCTTCTGCAGAGCCCACCCTCCGGGCCACCCCGCAGGCAGGACACTCCCTCAGGGCTCAGGCCAAGCGGGCCTTGGCAGGGAGTCACCATCGCCATCTCTAACCAGAGCCGGTGCCTGGACTCAGCCGTGCTCTGGGCTCCCGGGGGGAGCAGACGCAAGCTCCTTGTGGCATCAACACCCCCCCATCCCCAGCCCTGTGACGCCCGCCCAGGCCCAGAACCAGGGAGAGGCCTGCCGTGTGCTGAGTCTGGAGCTGTCCACCAGCCTGGAGCGCCGCGGGGCCGGGACCACACCCACTCCACTCTTCGCCCTGCCAGCCGCGACACTGGACGAGTCACTCCACGTGCCGGACCCTCAGCTTCGTCCGCAGGATGGGCTCCTGACAGTGCTCATGGCCCACGGTCCCCAGCGGGTTCCGTGAGAGGACACGTGAGGGGCCCGGCCCTTGGAGGTACACCCTGGAGACCCCGTGCCTTGTGGCCCTTGCCTTTACGTTATTCATCTCCGACGGTCGCTGTTGGAGCAGTCCTATCTTTGCAGAGCCTGGTCCGGACGCCCCACATCCCAGTGAGGTCACTCTGGCCCTGGCCTGCCTGGCCCTCCCTCACCCTCTCAGCCCGGGGCCTGTCTCGGCCCTCGCTCAGCCCAGCTGCCCCTGGTGCTGGCGGCCAAGCCGAGGCCCACGGGCAGGCCGCCCCTCCGGGCCTGCCTGGGGAGCCAGCCCCCGCCCCGAGCATCAGCCTGGGCCCTGATGGAGACCAAGGTCACCCCACCTCTGTGTTGGGAGAAAATTGTTTTAAGATCAAGACTTATCCCGTTATTCACAAGCACTGTTCCTTCCTGCCAGAAAGGTGCTAGATGACTTCATTTTGTTGTTGTTAGTTTCCTTTTTTAAGGCCTGCTTCTTAAACTGAGAGGAATACAAAGGTCAAAGCAGAGGTTCACAAGCCAGCGTCCCCCGCGACTGGGCCCTGCGGGCGTTCCGGGCCTTGCTTTGTCTTTCCTGGCACAGGTGGCTCCGCACGGCCTCTCAGATCTCCCGTCGGGCCCTGTAGACAGCCTCTGCTCTCTGCCGGCTTCCTGGCCTGCACTGGGAATGCTCCCTGGTCATCACAGTTCAATCCGTTCTGCTGGAAACGTGGGTTGACTCCCCACTGGAGTAAATATCTTCGTGGGTTTGTGCAAGTCGTCTCATGGAAGAAATTCCCAGAAATGGAGTTGCTGATCACAGGTCCCACGGTCTCCCCGGTTGCCACCTATTGGCTTAGCCCTAGAGCCTGCTGGGCGTCCTGCCCCGGGCGCTGTCCACCCGGCCTTCCCACCAGGTCCACTGCAGGTCGCACAACCAAGCACCGTTCACACACTCGTTCACTCCATCCGTCCTAACCTCCCTGGACCGGGCCTCGCCCAGCTCTCAGGAGCCCATGACCTTGGGCTGAACCCTCCGGTCCTGGGACTGGCACCCGGGCCTCTGCCCCTCACGGGCTTCTGCGCCTGCAGTCGATGCATAGTTGGCGCATCTCCTGGTCTGTGATGGAGACCCACACGGGCACCTTCCAGAGCGGCCTTGCTCTGTAGCCAGTGACACCAGGTCTCCTCCCTCCACTCCGGAGACCACCCTCCTTGACCACCACGGATCAGACCGGGGCTGTTGGGATTCCTGTCCTGGGATTTGGAGAGGCTGAGATGTCAGGCAGACCGTGCTGGCTCGGGAGGTTGGGGGTCCGGCAGAAGGACCCGAGTCACACACAGGACACAGCCATGGGGCAGAGGACCAGCACTGCCAGGGGGGTCAGCCTGCAGCGTGAGAGCCAGGCTGCCCACAGGGAGGGACAGGCCTGCGGGCACCACCCCCAGGAAGGGCCACCAAACTCCTTTCATGTGGACCGACTCTCAGCAAACAGCCTGGGCCCCGTCAGCCGGGAGTCCTCCGATCCCCTCTGTCACCTCTTCACCAGCCTGGGCTCACGAGGGAAGAGTCAGCTGCTGCAGAGAGTGGCTGCCAGGCTGAGTGTCACCCGGGCTGAGCCACGAAGTCCCCGCCAGGCCACAAAGAAGCACCACCATGCTGTAGCAGCTTCCTACGTCACCTCTGCTTCTAGCAAGTGTCCTGTGACCCAGGTCCCCTGAGCTGGAACTTGATCTTAAATCCCTGTTTCTCAAGTCTGTGGCGAGGGCTGGATTTGCTCAGGTGGCATTTGTGAGAAATGGAGGGAACTCAGTGACAGGCGACTGCACCGGCTCTGCCGCTGTAGAGCCCAGCAGTGCCCCGGGACGGCTGAGCCTGGCTCGCTCCGGACTCCGCAACGCCCCCAGGGCTGCCCCCCCAACCCCCGCTGCTGTCACAGAACGGGCCACGAGCTGCCCTTCCCGGCGCCTGCCGTGCGGGAACAGGGAGGAGCTGTCCCCGAGGAACAGAAGAGCCGTCTCCCAGTGTGACGTTTCATCACCTGCCCACCCCCGCCCCACCCCGTCATCATGAGGAGAAGGGACACCTTCAGGGAAGAGGGTGGTGATCAGGGCAGAGGTGACCCTCGTCATCTGGGCCTCTGTCATCTCCTCCCCACAGACTCCGGGGTCCACCCGCCCAAGCACTGAGAGGATTCCGGAGCATCCTCACCCTGGCACTGCGGGTCCTCCGTGGCCTCCTGCTGGGCGCACACCAGGAGACCCTCGCGGTGGACCCTGCGGGCAGGCGACCGGCAGACGCCCTCGGAGGTGGGAGCAAGGGCTGCCGGCAGGACAGGCAGGCCTCAGCCCTCGTTGCCCTTGGGCAGGGAGCCCAGCGTGGCTCTTCCATGGCCTCCAGGCAGGACAGCTGGCCCTGAGGAGGGGGACAACAGAGCAGGTCCCAGGAGCCAAGGGGCATAGCCCCTGCGAGCCCCCAGGCTGGCCACCTGCCTTCAGGGCCCCAGCTGGCACCGGCATGGCCACACCGATGTCGCTGTCTGGGGGACTCCACACAGTCAGTCAGCTTCCGTCCTGCAGCAAGGCCTCAGGGGGGACAGGGCCAGCCAGTTTCACAGGCCAGGAGTTGGGGCAGTGCTGGCATTCCAGGGAGACAGGACATTAGGAGCAGAGGGTCCCAAACAGACGGGGGGGGGGGGGCGCAATTTGCTGCTCAGGGAGGGCTTCCTGGAGGGGGAGATGCCTTGGGTGCCTCTTAGAAAATGGGCAGGGGTCATCTGGGCAGGCTCAGGGAGCCTGGGAGGGGAGGGTATTCAGGCCCTCAGGTGTGGGACAGGGGACAACAGCCCCTACCCCAGGTACTGTGGCTGGCCTGGCATCTGGAGAGAAGCCTGGCAGAGTGGGCTCGGACTGGCGGGCTCCAGTCACTTGCCCTGGCACTTGCCGTGGAGCCTGGTGTGTCGGACTCGGGCCGTGGGGGCCAGGAGAGGCGCTGTCCAACTCCCAGGGGCGGAAACGATGAACAGGCAAAGTCCTAAGGCCTGAGCCCACAGCCAGAGCCCAGGGGGCTTCTGCCCGCAGGAGGCACTGAAAGTCCAGAGAAAGAGGCCCAGGGAGGCCACGGGCAACCGGCAGCTCGGGGGAGGGAGAGGCCCGTGCTCACTAAACCTGGGCGTTGATTTAGGAGATGGCCTTCCCGGGCTCGGAGGGCCAGGACCGCCTCTCTCATCAGATGACCAGGCCAGGCACTGCAGGAGCGGGGGCCCGGGGCCTGCCGGAGGCCCACCCAGCTCACACTGGGCATCCTCAGAGTTGCTCTCTGCGTGCAGCACGATGAGGGCCACCTAAACACCAGGACACCAAGGTCCCCAGAAACAAAGTCACCAACTGGTTCAAGGTCACTGCCACCACAGGAGCAAACCCAGCTCTTCCAACCAGGGTCCCCCTTCTCACTGTCCTTTGGCCAAGCCGGGGTGGGGTGGGGGTGTGGAGGGGCAGAGGCTGACTGGGGCAGCTGCTGGTCTTGATGGGGAGGCTGGCGGGGAAATTTAAAGCGGCGCCCCCAGGCTGGGCAGAGCCTCTGTGAAGGTCAGGACAGGAGCCGCAGCAGGCCTCTGAGTGCCCGACTGCTTAACCCCCCCCCCCCCCCCCCCCCCCCCCCCCCCCCCCCCCCCCCCCCCCCCCCCCCCCCCCCCCCCCCCCCCCCCCCCCCCCCCCCCCCCCCCCCCCCCCCCCCCCCCCCCCCCCCCCCCCCCCCCCCCCCCCCCCCCCCCCCCCCCCCCCCCCCCCCCCCCCCCCCCCCCCCCCCCCCCCCCCCCCCCCCCCCCCCCCCCCCCCCCCCCCCCCCCCCCCCCCCCCCCCCCCCCCCCCCCCCCCCCCCCCCCCCCCCCCCCCCCCCCCCCCCCCCCCCCCCCCCCCCCCCCCCCCCCCCCCCCCCCCCCCCCCCCCCCCCCCCCCCCCCCCCCCCCCCCCCCCCCCCCCCCCCCCCCCCCCCCCCCCCCCCCCCCCCCCCCCCCCCCCCCCCCCCCCCCCCCCCCCCCCCCCCCCCCCCCCCCCCCCCCCCCCCCCCCCCCCCCCCCCCCCCCCCCCCCCCCCCCCCCCCCCCCCCCCCCCCCCCCCCCCCCCCCCCCCCCCCCCCCCCCCCCCCCCCCCCCCCCCCCCCCCCCCCCCCCCCCCCCCCCCCCCCCCCCCCCCCCCCCCCCCCCCCCCCCCCCCCCCCCCCCCCCCCCCCCCCCCCCCCCCCCCCCCCCCCCCCCCCCCCCCCCCCCCCCCCCCCCCCCCCCCCCCCCCCCCCCCCCCCCCCCCCCCCCCCCCCCCCCCCCCCCCCCCCCCCCCCCCCCCCCCCCCCCCCCCCCCCCCCCCCCCCCCCCCCCCCCCCCCCCCCCCCCCCCCCCCCCCCCCCCCCCCCCCCCCCCCCCCCCCCCCCCCCCCCCCCCCCCCCCCCCCCCCCCCCCCCCCCCCCCCCCCCCCCCCCCCCCCCCCCCCCCCCCCCCCCCCCCCCCCCCCCCCCCCCCCCCCCCCCCCCCCCCCCCCCCCCCCCCCCCCCCCCCCCCCCCCCCCCCCCCCCCCCCCCCCCCCCCCCCCCCCCCCCCCCCCCCCCCCCCCCCCCCCCCCCCCCCCCCCCCCCCCCCCCCCCCCCCCCCCCCCCCCCCCCCCCCCCCCCCCCCCCCCCCCCCCCCCCCCCCCCCCCCCCCCCCCCCCCCCCCCCCCCCCCCCCCCCCCCCCCCCCCCCCCCCCCCCCCCCCCCCCCCCCCCCCCCCCCCCCCCCCCCCCCCCCCCCCCCCCCCCCCCCCCCCCCCCCCCCCCCCCCCCCCCCCCCCCCCCCCCCCCCCCCCCCCCCCCCCCCCCCCCCCCCCCCCCCCCCCCCCCCCCCCCCCCCCCCCCCCCCCCCCCCCCCCCCCCCCCCCCCCCCCCCCCCCCCCCCCCCCCCCCCCCCCCCCCCCCCCCCCCCCCCCCCCCCCCCCCCCCCCCCCCCCCCCCCCCCCCCCCCCCCCCCCCCCCCCCCCCCCCCCCCCCCCCCCCCCCCCCCCCCCCCCCCCCCCCCCCCCCCCCCCCCCCCCCCCCCCCCCCCCCCCCCCCCCCCCCCCCCCCCCCCCCCCCCCCCCCCCCCCCCCCCCCCCCCCCCCCCCCCCCCCCCCCCCCCCCCCCCCCCCCCCCCCCCCCCCCCCCCCCCCCCCCCCCCCCCCCCCCCCCCCCCCCCCCCCCCCCCCCCCCCCCCCCCCCCCCCCCCCCCCCCCCCCCCCCCCCCCCCCCCCCCCCCCCCCCCCCCCCCCCCCCCCCCCCCCCCCCCCCCCCCCCCCCCCCCCCCCCCCCCCCCCCCCCCCCCCCCCCCCCCCCCCCCCCCCCCCCCCCCCCCCCCCCCCCCCCCCCCCCCCCCCCCCCCCCCCCCCCCCCCCCCCCCCCCCCCCCCCCCCCCCCCCCCCCCCCCCCCCCCCCCCCCCCCCCCCCCCCCCCCCCCCCCCCCCCCCCCCCCCCCCCCCCCCCCCCCCCCCCCCCCCCCCCCCCCCCCCCCCCCCCCCCCCCCCCCCCCCCCCCCCCCCCCCCCCCCCCCCCCCCCCCCCCCCCCCCCCCCCCCCCCCCCCCCCCCCCCCCCCCCCCCCCCCCCCCCCCCCCCCCCCCCCCCCCCCCCCCCCCCCCCCCCCCCCCCCCCCCCCCCCCCCCCCCCCCCCCCCCCCCCCCCCCCCCCCCCCCCCCCCCCCCCCCCCCCCCCCCCCCCCCCCCCCCCCCCCCCCCCCCCCCCCCCCCCCCCCCCCCCCCCCCCCCCCCCCCCCCCCCCCCCCCCCCCCCCCCCCCCCCCCCCCCCCCCCCCCCCCCCCCCCCCCCCCCCCCCCCCCCCCCCCCCCCCCCCCCCCCCCCCCCCCCCCCCCCCCCCCCCCCCCCCCCCCCCCCCCCCCCCCCCCCCCCCCCCCCCCCCCCCCCCCCCCCCCCCCCCCCCCCCCCCCCCCCCCCCCCCCCCCCCCCCCCCCCCCCCCCCCCCCCCCCCCCCCCCCCCCCCCCCCCCCCCCCCCCCCCCCCCCCCCCCCCCCCCCCCCCCCCCCCCCCCCCCCCCCCCCCCCCCCCCCCCCCCCCCCCCCCCCCCCCCCCCCCCCCCCCCCCCCCCCCCCCCCCCCCCCCCCCCCCCCCCCCCCCCCCCCCCCCCCCCCCCCCCCCCCCCCCCCCCCCCCCCCCCCCCCCCCCCCCCCCCCCCCCCCCCCCCCCCCCCCCCCCCCCCCCCCCCCCCCCCCCCCCCCCCCCCCCCCCCCCCCCCCCCCCCCCCCCCCCCCCCCCCCCCCCCCCCCCCCCCCCCCCCCCCCCCCCCCCCCCCCCCCCCCCCCCCCCCCCCCCCCCCCCCCCCCCCCCCCCCCCCCCCCCCCCCCCCCCCCCCCCCCCCCCCCCCCCCCCCCCCCCCCCCCCCCCCCCCCCCCCCCCCCCCCCCCCCCCCCCCCCCCCCCCCCCCCCCCCCCCCCCCCCCCCCCCCCCCCCCCCCCCCCCCCCCCCCCCCCCCCCCCCCCCCCCCCCCCCCCCCCCCCCCCCCCCCCCCCCCCCCCCCCCCCCCCCCCCCCCCCCCCCCCCCCCCCCCCCCCCCCCCCCCCCCCCCCCCCCCCCCCCCCCCCCCCCCCCCCCCCCCCCCCCCCCCCCCCCCCCCCCCCCCCCCCTGGAGCGTGGCGCAGCGTCTCATGAAACGCCTTCCCAACACGGCGAGGCCCTCCCGGGCCTCGAGACCTCCCCTAGGTTGCCCAGCACAGGAAACAGACCCCCCGCCATAATGGGCTTTGGGGTCCTCAAAATAGACAGAGTTTGCGTCCGCGATCCTAAGCGGGATCGTGCTTGGAGCTGCGCCCCGGCCCCCCCAGGGACTTGTGGCCTGGGGGGCCTGTCAAGCAGGCACTGGTGTCCTTCAGCTCCTGCCTGCCACACCACAGCAGAAGGACAGTCGCTGGGCAGAGCTGGGGCCCTCTCCACAGGGGGCTTTCCTCTTCAGACAGCTGTCACTCCCAGCTGGCCTGACCCCGGCAGGTTGGGGCCATAGGCTGGGCCTCACCTGCCTTGCGGGACCCGGTGGCCCGGAGAGAAGGCGGGTCATTGTCCAGTCCGTGGTAGTGCAGACCGACGGTCTTGGGCTGAGTCCCTTCCCACGCCTGCGGGGCCTCCCACGCCTGGTCCGTAGATTCCGTGGGCAGCAGCCACAGCTCCCCAGCCCGCAGGCTTCCTGCACGGGCAGGTTGGCAGTCAAGAGCCTCTCCTGGCATCGGGCCCTGCTGACCCCCGTTCTTCATCGCTCTCCCGGGCCACTCTTCACCAAGCTGCTCTCCCTTGCCCTCCTGCCCTTCAGAGGTCTTAGCAGGACTCATTTCTTGGCTAAGGGACAGGCCATCAGTCTCCTTAATCTGCCTTCATAAATCAGCCACCTGAGTGCCCCCAGGTGCCTCTGCTGCCCCCTGAACTCCTGAGTCCTCTGGCTACCTCTTGGGCAGTCCCCAGGCCCCAGCTCCCTCCTGGAAGGACAGCTGTGTCCCCAACACACCCAGAAGTGTCCCTACCCCTCCCGAGGCCCCCCATGTGGGAGGGGGCCTGGCACCAGCGCTCACAGGAGTCTCGCCAGGGGCTGCGCAGCTGCCTCTCCTGTCAGCGGGGCCTTCTCTGGAACGGACGTCTTAAGCTTGCTGGGATCAATTGCCCGTGGTGTCCCACTTAAGTCCCCTGCCAGGAGGCTGACAGCTTACTTTGTCAGGACGCGGAATCAATCCCTAAGGGACGTGGCCTTTGGGGTGGAGAGTGGAGGAGGGCGGGCTGGGGTCTGGAGAGGGTGAAGGCTCAAAAAAACATCTCCCCAGGACCCATGATCCCGCCTTTAGGAAAAACCAGGGGAGCCGGGCTCACCCAGAGCAAAGGGCATAGCCCAGCCCGAGTCCAGCCCTCAGCCGGGCACCCACCCTGCACCCAGCAGGCACTCGAGCAGCCGCTCCAAGGCCAGGCCAAGTCCCCACCAAAGCCCAGGAAAGCGTGGCACCTCTGGTGAGGGGGAGGGGGCATGCATGCGTGCACATGTGTGACCTCCTCTTGTGGGGGAGACCCCGAGGTGTCCCTCCCCCCAGGATCCTTTAAGACTCGGGGAGCCAGCCATTCCCGCGGGAGCATCCGCTGTGCTCCATCAGGACCTGATGAAATGCAGGGGCGGGGTGCAGCCCTGGCCAGGAGGCTGCTGGGCTCCCTGGAGGGGGCAGTCAACTGGGCAGCTGACTGCAGGGGGCGGGGCTTGCCCTGCAGCAGCGCTGACCCTCACACGGTGGTCCAAGACCAGGAACAGCAGCCGCCCCAGGAGCTTGTCAGGACGCAGAGTCTCGGGCTGAATTGCATACTCTGGGGGGTGGGGGGAGCCCACCGGAGGTGATCCAGGTAAGAACCACTGGGCTGGGGCATGGGAAGACCCGGCCCAGGGAACCCCCTCCTTGGAATTCTCCCCTTCCGCAGAGTTTGGGGCCTGATCATGTTTTCAGGGCTCCAGTGGCAGAGCCTGGTGGTCCCGTGGGTGGGCCAAGTTTCTGAAAGGACCCATGATCCAGGGTTTCCCCAAATAGCATTAAAGTGACCACCAGGGAGAGCTTTGCTCTATTTTGTCCCCAATCAGACATTAGTGCGACTGCTGTATAAAGTGGACTCAGAGCCTCCTGCACCTCAGCCCTTCCCTGCTCTCCTGGCCTTGCCTCTTGGACCTTCCTTCCAGAATCGTTTTCCTCTAGAAATGGCCCCAGAGAGGGTCGCCATGCCCTGAGCTCTGTCTGAAGATGTCTTCCTCTTCTTGGAAGGTAGAGACGCTGGGTGGACAATTCCCGTCTGTATACTTTCATATCATCGCCTTCCAGGCTCTGGCCTGCGTTCTGCTGCCAAGACATTTGCCTTCAGTCTAGTATGTGTTCATTTGTAGAAGATTTGCGTCTTCTCTCTGGGTTCTTTCAAAACCTTCTCTTTGCCATTCTGCATCAACGTGATGGGTCCAATTGTGGCTATGTAAACAAACGAAAATAAAGTCTCTTGCTTGGGCTTCGTTGTGCTGCCTGAACTGAAATTCATGTCTTCTAGTAATTCTGGAAATTTCTCAGCCATCGTCTCTTTGAATAATGACTCTCACCCCACGCTCTATTCTGGCCTCAGGAACTCCAAGTGGATTTGTGTTATTTCTTCCCATTCCAACCTTCTCCTCCCTTCTCTCACCTCCATTTCATATTTGTACATGTTTTCCTTCTGTCCTGCATTAAGCATCCCAGGAATCCCTTTAGTTCCATTGCCCAGTCTGCCAACGGCCTTCCGAACGGACTCTCCTGGCTGTCTAACACGTCTATTGAATTTCCCATTTCAGTTAGTATATTTTTCATTTCTAGGAGTTGTACTGGACTTTTTTTTCCTATCTCTCTGACCACTTTCAGAGTCTGTTTTTCCTTGTCTACATTCTCATTTTTAAAAGTCCCTTAAAAATTGTTTAACTTCTTTCTATTTATAATCATCTGAAATTGTCTGATCCAGTTGTGTGAGTGAGGTTTCTGTGGACGCTGACTCACCAAGGATAACTGACTTCCTCCCATACCACCCCCCAGAAGACCTGGCCACAGCACAGCACAGCAGGTCTCTCTTCGTCCCAACCAGTTCTTCCTGACACTCACAGTTAGATCACATTCCCAGCCTCCATGCAGCTGAACGTGGCCGTATGCCTGCATCCAATACAATAGGACCTGGTGGAAATGGTGGGTACCATTTCCAGGTCTGGACCATACAACCCTCCCACGTGGTACTCCATGCTCTTCCTCTTCCTCAGGGACCTTGAAAACTTCAAGGTGGAGATGGCAGAGCCACAAGAGAGATGCACGCTTAATGGAGAGTAGCCACCACATCAGATGTCACTCAAGCAGGAAATATTGCTGGAACTCAAAACCACAGCAGCCAGCAGGGCGTAGCTACTTCCCAGTCCACTGTGTTGCCTGCATCAACCTCTCATCCCAGTGATGCTACGAGTTAGGTCCACTCACACAGTCTTCGCAAGGCTTGGCGAGGTCAAGGGTGTTTACCTGGGTCACAGAACCTGAGGGACCTGCCCTGTGTCTCTTAGCCCTGGACCAGGTCCTAGGCTGGCCTCCGAGATTACAGACAACTCGGACAGCTCTCAGAGTTGTCAGGAGTTCCCAGGTAATTGGGGACACGGGTGCACACAGGTGACCCTGAGACAAAAGAATGACGGCCACAGTGCACCTGAGGGTGGGGCCGTCACTCAGGAGGTGATGCGTTCAGGCTGAGGGTCCCCGGCCTGGGTGGGTCTCTGCCTAGGGTGGGGGGTCCTGTGGTCCAGAGCGTTAGATACCAGAGAATCGGGCAGGGCCCGCCCCAGGTTGGAGCCGGCTGGAATCCCAAGGACAGCCCAGCGGCAGGCTCTGCCCCCGTGCTCTTAGTGACACCCTGCCTGGCAGGCTTGGCGCCCTCTGTGCAGACATATCAGAAGGCCATCAATCCTCTCCGGGCTGCAGGGGTCCTCTCTCAGCGGGAGGACCTCTTTCTTACAGTGGTGACACTCCCAGGACAGGGTCTGCAGGGACACTGCTGGCTGGAGACCGCTAGCTAAGACCCTGAGACCCACACCCTCCTCTGACCCCCTCAGCATCCTAAGGGGAAGTCACGAGCCCCTGCTGACGAGACCAAGTGAGTCACAGGCCGCTGCTGGGACCACGAGGGCGTGTCCGCCTGCTGGGCTGCGGGGCCAGGCGTCTGTCCCCACGCTGACCTAGATGCTTGTCTTAACCCTCAGTGAGTCCACGGTCAGCAAAGGGGACGACATGGGGGACCATTCGATGGCTTGAGGCCCTGTCTGCGAAGACTGAGCCTTTCCGGAGAATCGGGATTCTTTTTTTTTTTTATATTTATTTATTTGTTCTAGTTGTACACAATGCGTTTATTTGTACATGGTGCTGAGGATCGAACCCGGGCCGCGCATGTGCTAGGTGAGCGCTCTACCGCTGAGCCCAACCCCAGCCCCCGGAGAATCGGGGTTCTGCCTGAAGCCTGCGACATGGACAAGCCGCCTGGAGTCCAGCCTGCCCCGCCCTCCCCGCCCCGCCAGCCCCACTCGAGCTGATACCCTCCCTCCTCCCGCTCTCTCTGATATTTCTACAAAATCACAGCTGCTTAGTGACAAGGGGACATTCCGATAAGGCATCATTTAGGCAATTTTGTCATCATGCAAACATCGTCGCACGGCCTTACGCGAACCTGGGTGGTGGAGCCCACTGACCGTTCGGGCTGCACGGTCCGGTCACCGTCATGCTGTCTGTCATTGACCAAAATGTCACTATGTGGCTCATGGCTCTATGTGTCCAGTCTATGTGGTGACCCCCTCAGTGACACATCAGCCAAACAGGCTTCTGCGAGGCCCCGGGGCAGACCCCGGGCCCGTCTTTCAGGGGCTCCTGCGGGTCTCTGCTTCAGACTGGATGTGCCCCCTCCCACGCCCCGTGCCCAAAACTTACATATTGAGGCCCAAATTCACAGTGTGGTGGCATCAAGGGGCCTTGATACCATGGGAGGTGATGAGGGTTGGATGAGGTCACGGGGTGGAGTCCCCACGGGCCTTAGTGTGCTTATAAGAACAGGAAGAGACCAGAGCTCGTTCTCTCTCTTCTTGGGCACAGAAAAGAAGGCCTGTGAGGACACAGAGAGCCGGCACCCCCTGTGAGCAGGAAGAGAACTTACCAGGAACCTCCTCAAGAGCCAGAGCTGCTGGACGCCCTCCTCCGGGGCTTGGGCGGCCGTGGCATTCTGTCCTGGCCGCCGGAGCTGATGGAGGGAGTGGGGGCTTCCGACTCAGGCCCGCTCTGGGGGTCCCCGAGGAGGGTGAAGGGACAGTGTGAGGTCAGGAGGAGGGACAGCTGTCTCCAGGACAGTGAGATGCTGGGGCTCACGCGGGCTGGGAGCACGGCCAGGGCCCAGGCCTGGCGGTACGACCGTCCAGGACACGGCTTCCTGCCGTGGAGAGGAGCAGGGGTCACGTCACTGAGAGAGCTTCAGCCAGCTTAGGACAAGCCTCGAATGACAGGCTACGACATCCGTGCTTCCTTCCGGAATGGTGCCCCCCCCCCGGCACCCCAAGCCTGTCACCCACCCAGAATGAAAGGCCCGAGCAGCCGGAGCTGCAGGGGAGGAGGCCGGGGAAGGCAGTGGCTGCCTGGCCCGACCCTCAGCCTCTCTCCAGGATGCACTCGTGAGAGAGGAGCCAGGAACTGCTCCGTGGCCCTGCCCCAAAGCCACCCCGGGAGAGGGAGAGTCGCTGGAGTCTGCTGCTCCACATCAGGCCGCAGCTGCCCGGGACGCCAGGGTCCGCGCGGGAGCCCGTCCTCTCCTGCTCCCTCTGCCCCCGCTCCTCGGGGCACACATCCCAGGGCAGAGAGAAGGCCTGGTGGCTCCTGAGGCTGCCTCCCCCCCGGAGGCCCCCGGCATGGTTGGCTGTGGTGTCCCCAAAGCTCACATGTGAGACAGCGCAACCAGGTCTGGAGGGATTAGTGGGTCACAGCCTCACCCCAACCAGTGACTCCCTGATGGGCTTAATTGAGTGGTGACTGGAGACAGGTGGGGTGTGGCTGCAGGAGGTGGGCACTGGAACCGTGGCTTTGGGGTACATTTTTTTTTCTGGGGAGCGGAGTCTCTCTCTGCTTCCTGGTCATCATGTGAGCTGCTTCCCGCCACCACACTCTCCGGCCGTGATGTCCTGCCTCACCTCGAGCCCTGAGGAATGGCGCCGGCCTTCTATGGACCAAGACCTCCACAACCATGAGCCCACAGATAAACTTGTCCTGCTCTACAATTGTTGGAGTGCGTCCTTTAGTCACAGCCGTGAAGAAAGCTGACTAAAACAGCCCCAGGCCATCCAGAGCCAGGCAGTGAGCCCCCAGAGGCGTGGCCAGTGGCACCTGCTTCCACCCACACACAGACTGCACCTCTGCTCCAGAGGCGAGGAGATAAGGCTCAGAGAAATGGCGCCCTAGGCCAACGCAGCTCCACCCTGGGCCCCGGAAGCAGAGACCCCGGCTCTGCCCTTCCTTGTCGTGTGACCTTGATTGACTGATTCCCCCAGCCTCAATTTCCCCACCCACAAATCGGAAACCACCCCTCCAGGGTGGAATGAAATGAAATGACACCTGAAAGAAAGAGGCCCATCCTGTCACGCACGGCACATAATAAACCTTGATTAAAATTACTATCCAGCATGGGTCTAATTTTTTTCCCATTAAATACTCTGTGCATGGGTCTAATTTTTTTCCCATTAAATACTCTGTGAACATTTGTGAAGTAAAATTTTTACAAGATTTTATTATGAAATTTTCAACCCCCACCCACCCACCTAGCCCGCTACCACGTGCGTTCCCTTCTACAGGGCCCAGCACAGGCCTGCTCACCCTCCAGGCCTCTGTCCACGTGGCCCTACGGTTTATTTTTCAATGCATTTCACAGCAAATTGAAGACATTTGTGCACCCTCTCCAAATGCTTCAGCATTCGCTGTCTCTGATGTAAAAGTTACAGGACAGTGAAAAGCACACGTCTTGAAAAGCTCTGGCTGCATTTTGACAAAAGCTTACACACCTGAGTACTATCAGAATAAAAGTGCTATCTGAATAAAAGTGTTATCAGAATAAAAGACATCACTAGCCAGTTGCAGTGGCGTGCGACTGTAATCCCAGCAACTTGGGAGGCTGAGGCAGGAGGATCCCGGGTTCAAAGCCAGCCTCAGCAACTTAGTGAGGCCCTAAGCAACTCAGCAAGACCCTGTCTCAAAACAAACAAACAAACAAAAATTTAAAGAGGCTGAGGATGTGGCTCAGTGGTTAAGTGCCCCGTGGTTTCAATCCCCAGTACCAGAAGAAGAGGCGTAAGAAGAAGAAGAAGAAGGAGAGGAAGAAGGAACATTTCTTACCAAATCTCTTCCCAGACAACTCTGCCTGAGCACTGTTCTGAGAGGGGTTTGTGCTACAGATTAATTTTGCCCGTTCTAGATTTCCACGTGATACATAGGACGTGATTTCAGAGCACAGAACAGAATGTCCTTGTATTAGTTCATGGCTGCGTAGAGAATCGCCCCAAGTTCAGCAGCTAAAAACAACCACGTTTACACTGCCCAGTTTCTGTGGGCCGCGAACCAGGAGGGGGGCCGCAGACCCTCCGGCTGTGGTTTCCTCCGGGGCTTGACTGGGAGACCCATTCCAAGCTGCTCGGAGCGTGGGCAGGACTCAGCATCTCGGGGCCACTGGACTGGGGGCCTCAGGGCCCCTGGAGGTTGGCTGGAGGGAGGTGTCTTTCAAGTCCTCCCCACGTGGGCTTCTCCCGAGCAGCCGCTGCTGCCACCAAAGCGGGAGTGGGCCAGCGAGAAGGAAGCCATCTCTGTGTCGCCCACACGCAGAGGGGACGCCCACCACTTTGACGTCCTCTATTCTTTGGGAGGAAGTCAGCGGGCCCAGCTGGCAGGCCCTGGGGAGGGGATGGACTGGGCAGAACACAGGTTCCAGGCGGTGGCAGCATGGTGAGTCATCTGAGAAGCCACCAAGGACCTTTGGGTGGGGGCGCCTCAGACCCCCAGGCCTGCCCATCACCAGCTGGGAACAACTCCCCCTCTCTACATCCATCTGTCCAGGTGGAAGTGACCACTGCGACCGGTGTTGGTTCATGTCCCTCTATGTGGCGGGAAGAGGCCCCCTCCCTGTGGCCAGGGCAGCCTGGACCCTGACCCAAAGCACGTAGGCCCTCCCACCCCAGGAAGTCCTGTCCCCCTCAGCAGCTCAGGGAGACCCGTCTCTAAGAAAATACAGAAAGGGGCTGGGGATGTGGCCCCGTGGTCGAGTGCCCCTGAGTTCAATCCCTGGTGCCAAAACAAAACAATTACTGGCGATTTATCAGAAATCCAATCTTAGCTGTGTCCAGTGTCTCGCTGGCTACGCTGCTGTCCTGTCTGAAGGGGTCACCGCGGCCTTCGCAGGGGTCTCTTCGTGCTGTCCCGCAGGCCTCCCCGGCCAGGCCTCCCTGGCCACCCAGGCGGAAGGACCGCTTCCAGTCCCTCCGGGTCACTGCCAGCTGCAGCGCCTTCTTGGCCTCCGCAGGCTGAGATGACCCGACTCCCAGGTCCGTCTGCTTTCTCGTCTGTCCCCTCTGAGGTGGGGGCTCAGCACCCCTCAGCGACCTGCCGCTGCTCCATCCCCGGTACCTAGCAGGTGCTCAACTAATGCTGACGGGAAGATGACAGCACTGTGTCCCAGAGGGTCGGCCCAGTGCCCGGTGAGGGGGTGAAGCCAGCAGGCCCCCCAGCCTCTCGCACTGACGAGGCTCGCGGCTGACGAGGGGCCTCTGTCTCGCCCCTCCCCACAGGACCAGCCTCCGTCCACAGATTCCCACGCAGCCCCGCTGCCATGGCAACGGCAATCGGAGGTCACAGCGCTGGAAACCAGAGGCGGCCTCCCTCCTGGAATGCCACCGCCGAGCCGGAATCTAATTTTCATTACAGCCATAATAGTGGTTTTGCATAATCGCACGTATATTAATACCTCCCGTGCCTGTTTATTTGGTTAACATTCATGAATTCAGGTCTAGATAAAAAGTGCTGATGGCTGGAGGTTTTCACTCTCTTAAATGTTCTTGGAGCTTTTTTTTTTTAAAGCCAGTCCCTCTCCTTGGCAGGTACTCGCTCTAAGCCCATTACTAATGGGTGAGCGAGAGGAAAACACCCCAGGCCCTGCCCCAGGGGCCCTGGCGTTCATGGGAGGGCTGGACACGGGCTCCCGGGCTAGAGGAGCAGGGGTCACCCTGGCCTCCGCCTCGCGGTGTGCCCCAGAGCACCGGGTTTTCTCTGCTGTGACCCAAACACCGGACAGTTAAAGGAGGAGCCTCTGTGCCGGCTCACAGCTCCAGAGACCTCGGTGCGCACTCGGTCAGCCGCAGGACTCGGGCCTGAGGAGGCCCAGCACCGGGGCAGGGACAGGGACGGAGCAGGGACAGGGCGGGCCTCCAGAGCCCTGCCTCCTCCTGCGAGGCCTCACCTCCAGTCACGCCACCCCACAGTCCGTTCAGATCACTGCCCCCGATGGACGAGTCCTCTGCTGAGGACAGACCCTGGGACCCAACCTCTTCCGCAGGTCCCCACCTCTGTACCTGGCTGCGCTGGGACCAAGCCCTCGACACACCAGGCTTGGGGAACATTCCGGATCAAGGCGCAGCCTCTCTGGGCCTGTTTCCTCAGGTGGAGACGCGAGAGGGTTTAAATCCCTCTCCTTCCCAAACGCCACCAGCTCTGGGAGGAGAGGGGGCAGGGGAGAAATGGGAGCCACGGACAAAGGGGCAGCCCCACCACACTGCCGGAGGGCTCCCTGGAGGAAGAGGCAGGCAAGCTGAGCCCTGAAGGGACAGACGCTGGGGACAGGCTCAGATGTTCAGGGCCACAAGGGCCAAGTCTGAGTTGGGAAAGCGTTGGGACAGGATCAGACGCCACTCTGCCAGGGAGCTGGCCCCCGCGCCGCCATGCTGAGCCGGGCCTGGGTCCCGGGGACATCGGGCGTGTTGGGCTGTCTCCTCCCTGGCGTGGGAAGGAGCTGGAGGCCACCACGCCAGATTCTTTGTGGCCTTGGCAGCGGCCAGCTCGGGGCCACAGCAGCGTGGACCTCCCTCGGTGACTGTGTGAGAGGAAAGAGGCCAACGGTCCTCGCGCCTGCGGCCTCTGGCCTCTGGCCAGGCGGGCTCTGCACCCCCGGGCGCCAGGCAGCGCCACAGCTGCTGGGCACGGTGGGGACACCGGACAGCAGGGAAAGGCCTGGAGCCCAGGAGGGGCGTCGGGCTGGGGGCAGAGGTGGGGAAGGGCCGCCCAGGAGGGGCCCAGCCTCAGGTGCTGTAGAGCAAGGCGGGGAGGGGGAGAGGGCCCTGGACAGGAGGCAGGTCCTCGTGAGGGCCACCTCCATGGGGCTGGGGGTGCCGTGGGAGTCAGCAGGAGGTGGGGGAGGAGCCAAGGGGGGGTGACGGGCAGGTGGGTGGCTGCTCGGCCCTGGGGAGGCCACATCACGGTGTCCCCTGCCCGGTGGGGAATTACAGCCAGGCAGAGGAGGGGACAGAGCGGGCTCAGGGCTCTGCTCGGCAGAAGCCCAGGTCTGGGGCTCCGGCAGGGCTGTGCCGCCTTCCACTGGCTCTCCGTCCCCTGCTCCCCACCGGCCACGCCCCTGGGCCTCTCCAGGTGGCTGGTCACCTTGGCCTGGAGCACCAGACCTGAGCCGGGTGGAAATGGGGGGGGGGGGGGCAGTGCTGGGGCCGTTTCCAGAAGGGGCTGCAGCCCTGACCCCTCAGCCCAGAGAGCGGCAGGCCGGGGCCCTGTGGTCCTGGCCGTCCTGCACCCAGCACCCCCCGTCCCGGGCTGTGGGAGGTCGGTGCTCGGAGAGCGCCTGTCGCAGGACACAGGCCTGGAGACGAATCCCACCGCTCAGAGGCGCGGTGTGGGGGTCCAACCACAGAGAGGTGAAGGGCGCCCGCTCCTTCTCAGAGGCCTCCTTGAAGCCTGGGTCAGGGGGTGAAGGGGACAAGGGGCAGAGGGACAAGACAGATGGGGACAGCAGGAGCCAAGGGCCGGAGAGGGGCTGCCCAGGATGTGGTCTCAGGGCATGGAGAGGTTGGAGGGGCCTGGTGGGAACAGGGCCCCGGCCCTGGCAGGACACATGGAGGTGGCATGAGAATCCAGGCCGTCCAGGGTGACAAGACCCGAGGGGACAGTAGAAAGAGAGAGCAGGGAGGGGCCCATATCCAAGGGGGGGGGGAGTCGAGGCCACACCCAGGTCTCCAGGGACGTGTCTTCTGAAGCCCGGGCCCAGGAGGGACACAGGCGTGCACAAGTGGGCTGGACACTGGGCCCGAGGCCCCTGGCCTGTAGAGCGTCCTGGAGGAGGAGTCCTGCAGGTCTGCCCCGCGGGGACTGGAGAGAGGCCGCTGGAGCTGCGAGGCTTGCCGGGCACCCGTCGGCCTTGGCACACAGTGGGGCAGCAGGAGGCTCAGGATGCAGAGCCGCGGGCCTGAATGCCACGCCAGGGGCCTGCCCTCGCACCCAGGGCCGCCGCCTGCTCTGCAGAAGGGCCTGCTTTGCCTCGGCTGCCTCACCTGAAATGAGGGTATGGCGCCCCTCTGGACCCCCCGGGGCTGGGGCCAGGCCTGTCCTCACAGACCCACAGCACAGCGGGCACTGGTGTCGCACAGGCGCAGGCCCACGCGCACGCAGACCCTCCCACGGGAAGCACAGCCGAGTTCGGCCCCGGGCCTGCGCCACAGTGAGGCAGGTGCCTGAGGCAGACAAGGCCAGGCCAGGAGCACAGGCGCCCGCACTGCGGCATCGAAGCAGCCATCTCCTGGCCGCTTGCTGAAGGGCAGGGAGGAGACCCGCGCTACCCAGGGCGCAACCAGGGAAAGGATTCTGGGTCTTGCTCCCAGAGCACACCCCTCTGCCAGCAGTGCACACCTGTTCTCTTGGTCTTTCCTCCCTTTCCTACTTTCAGGCTGTGGCACAGACGACACCCATCCCTGGATCCCAGAGTGGGCTCATGATTTGGGACTTGCCAATCCGAGCAATGTCCCCCTGGCCTGGAACCCAGTCCACGCCCAGTGAAGCTGAGTGAGGTGCTTCCCCTAAAAAGTGGCAGGCTGCCTGGATAAACTTTTATTCACTTGGCGTGGGTGGACAGGCCCCCGGCTGCTGGTGGCCTCATGGAGAGGAGGGAAGCAAATGTAGAAGCCAAGCCAAGAAGCAGAGAGGGACTGTCATAGTGACACATTGGCATCCTTGATCCAGCCATACCTGAAGCCAACCCTATCTCTGTGCTTTTTCATAACTTGAGCCACTTTTTCTTTTTCTTTCCTCCTTCCTTCCTCCTCTTGTGCTTCCCTTTTCATTCTTCAGCCTGTATGAGTTGGGTTTTCATCTTTTGCAGCTAAGAAAGTCTAATGCTAATGTGAATTCAGACTCTTCCCATGTGACCCCTCACCCTAGATCTCAGCCACACCACCAGAGAGTGAAAGCCACTCCCAACTCCTCCCCAGCCCCGCGGTCCCCACTCACACCCCAGCCAGGAGAGGAACCTGCCGCAGGGCATCTCTAGGTCCCCGACACCCCAGGCCCCACACCTCTCCCTGGAAGCCCACCTTGATACACACCTCTAAGGAAAGAAGAGCCGAGACCCGTGGAGAAAGTCCTAAATAGGTATCTGGGTTTTATTCAAAACAACACTGGTGGGGGGGCCGCTTAGTCTCTCTATGCCTAGGCCATCTGGGCCAGCAGGGACCAGCGCCATCAGCAACTAGGAGGGAATCCATTCACACCATAGAAACTGTACAGTGACGGGGTGGGGGGGGGTGCTGTAGCCACAGCGGACGAGCCCACCAAGGGCTTCCTGGAGGAGGTGGCCTCTGCCCCCTCCCCAGGCCCCAGCTTGGCTCTGGCTCTGCCAGAAACATTGATTATTGCACAAAGACAGAAAGAGTTATGTGTGTCTGGGCTGAACAGTGGCCTCTAAGACCCCGAGCCCTTACACAGCGCAGCAAAGGGGGCTGGAGCAGCAGGCTCCCGGGAGGGGCAGGGAACAGGCAGACAGGCTGAGACTGCGCGTTGTCCTCCGTCACCGGGATGCCCGGGGCAGAGCGCTCAGGGAAAGGAGGGAACGTGGCCAGGGCAGGCCGCAGCCCGTCTCGTCCCGAGGCCCTCTCTGCAGATGCCCAGGTGCCCGCCAGGCTCCACTCCACGAAGCCTGGCAAACAGCCTTAGGGAGCTGGCACCTGGGTCCCCATCCTCCCCCACAGCCAGGCCCAAGTGGATGGGGGCAAGTTTGTGCTTTTGTGATGGACACAGCCCAGGTCACAGAGTGGAGGGGGAGGAGGACGGTTCTCCTGGGCCAGGGCCTCGCGGCTTCCTGGTCCCTGACACCACAGGAACGAGGCCAAACGCCTGGAATCAGCGTTTGGGACCTCCCCGGAACCAGCCCCAGGGGCCCAGCTTCTCTGCCTCCAGGTCCAGCTGTTGCCACCTTCTCCTGTGCCCTGCTCTGCTGGCCCTGGCCTCTGCTCACGTCGATCCCTTTGCCTAGAATGTCCCCCTCACGCGCGCCTGCTTATTGCAGGGTCACACGATTCAGGGTGAAGGGACGTAATCCCTGCCAGGCACTGAGGACCAAGTGACACTGGAAAGTCTGCTTGGAGCAGCACCCCACCCCCCACAGGGCCGCCCTGCAGATTAAACAGGATGACAGAGGCTGGGCCCGGAAAAACGGAGGCTGTCAGACAGCGTCAGAACCCGTCCCCATGAAGGCGATAGGCACACCAGCCCCACGCCAGGCTGGATGCCCCAAATCGCCCACCTCTGGGACCCGGGGTGCTTTCACACCACCCAGGGTGAGGGCCTGGCCCTCCACGGGCTCATCACAGATGCCCCAGCTCCTCTGCTGCCAGGCCCTGAAGGACCCAGGTAGCCGCCTCCCCTCTGGGCCTGGGTCTCCTCAGGAGCACAGCGGCCTGCGGGGCCCTTCCCCACCCCCCACGCCTCAGCTCTGAGAAGGGCCTCCAGTGAAGCCCGTCACCCACTCCTCCCCACTCTGCATAGCACCCAGGCCCCGAGGGTCCCCGCGGCAGCCTGGCTTTCCCCCGGAGCCTGTCCACGCAGCCCTCTGGAGCCCAAGTTCTTTCAAGTCAGGGATTGGGAGCAAGGACGACCCCCCCGCAGCTGGGCTGGTGTCAGCAGTGCCAAGGCCCCGATGGCCGAGGCACCGCCTTTGCCAACCCCACTGCATTTCTGCTGAGTCTGCAGACACTGCTGCCGGCGTGTTCCAAGCTCCTTCCTGAAACGGACTTTAGATGGACGCTTTTTAGAACTCAGCCTTGACCTAAGCAGTACGCCTGTGAGATCACGGGTTCAATGTGTTATGTTTTCTTCTAATAAATAATGAAAAAAAATGCGCAACTATTTTAAATAAAAACACCCATCCAGAACCCGTTTGGGAACACTCCTACAGTGAGACCTGACCTGCGGCTTGGGGACAGTGAGACAGAGACCCAGGGACAGGCCTTCAGGGAGTCAGAGGACGTGGGTCTCCAGGTGACCCCCTAGAGGGTGAAGAAGGTGAAGGCAGGGAGGGGGCTGGTGCCGAGGCCTGGGCAGGTGCCCCCCTACTTAGAGCCCCATGGGACCTGCTGTACCTGAACCCCACTAGGGAAGAAGAGCTGCTGGGGGTGGGGTGAGCACAACCTCTGGAACCAGCTGCAGCCTGGGCCTATGCGCGGCTCCAGCACTAAGTCCCCCGCAGCTGACTGCCCGTGCGTCCAGGGGCACCTGTGTGGACCAGGAGGGTACCCTCGGCCCTTGATATCTGCTCAGTCCCCCTTCACGTGTCTCTGTCCTACAGGTATGCCAGCTCACCGCCTTCCAGGGAGCAGAAACCCCACCCCCACAGTGCTCCCTGAGGACAGGACCTCACCTGGCACCAGGACCCCTGCCCAGCCTTGGGGCTGCCCTCTACCCCACCCTGCCCTAAGAAAACACGACTAGTCGCCCCCCTGATTTTCTAAAGAAAACATCTAACCGGTTGACTAAGAGAGTTAGTGTGCTCTGGGGTGTCTACAAAAGACTTCACGACAACAAGACAGTCAGAGGACAAGACAGACACCCCGACACTTGGGGGGGGGGGGTCTTAGCAGCGTCTCTTCTTTAAAGGGAAAAAAAGTGCACCCTGAATTGCACCTCTTCTGGGCCTGTCTCGGGGCTGCGGGCCTCTGAGCCCTGAGAATCCTCTCCAGCTGCTCCCAGCCCGGGAGCCACGCACACTTCTTCGCCTGGCCCCTGGGCAGCGGTCAGAGCCCCGGTGCAGGGCCCGGCCCTCGCCCCAAACTCTAGCACTTTCTGGAAGTCATAAGCTCTCAGTAAAAAAAATAAATAGATATGTCTGTCTATGTATATCTATGCTGCATATGTGTATGTATACGCGCTGGAGGCCCGGGGCCGGCGAGCGCGGCCGGCCACCTGCGCAACCCCGGGGCGGCCGGCCCGGTGCGCCCCCGCGCCCCCGGGTTGGACCGAGTATTGCTGCTGCTCCTGGCTCCTGAGGTGACGGAGGTGAGAGGGGCGCGGCGGCGGCGTGCGCGGCCCCGCGGCCCTCATCTCTTCCTCTTGCTCGCGGCGTCGGCCGCCTCCAGCTCCCCGGGCGGCGGCTGCGGCTCGGGCGCCGCGGGGCCGAGGCCCGGGGCGGGCTGCGCGCGGCGCGGCGGGTCCTTGCTGCGGTCGGCGGCCCACGAGGGGCTGCGCGCCAGGCCGCGGGCGAGCGGGGCGCGGGGCGCGGGGCGCGCGGCCAGGCTGCTGGTGCTGCGGAACCTGCGCGCGGGCGTGAGGCCGGGCGGCGGCGGCGCGGGCGGCGGGCAGAAGAGCGACGTGAGCGACAGGCTGCTGAGCGTCTCCGAGTGCTCGCTGCCCGCGCCCCCGCCGCCCGCGCCGCCGCGGCCCTCCTCGTCCGACGGGTCCATGGAGTCGTGCAGCGTGCAGCCCGGGCTGGTGGAGCCGCCGCTGCTGTGGCTGCGCTGGTGCGCGCGCAGCCCGCGCAGGCTGAACAGGCCGCGGCCGCGCAGGCTCAGCCGCCGGCGCGTGGCCGGGGACAGCCCAGCCCGCGGCCCGCCGGCCGGAAGGGGCGGCCCCAGGGCGCGCCGGGGACTGTCGCTCAGGGTCAGGCTGTCCTCCAGCGTGGTCTGCAGGCTGCCCGCGGAGCTGCTGGGGCTGGCGTCCAGCGACGTGTCACTCACGGTGGCCTGCGGGAGGGAGGAGGGGCTGGGGCCTTCGGAGTCCCCACAGCGGGAAGGGACCCTCCTTCTGGCTCTGGCGCACAGCCCCTCCAACCCCTCAGGAACCCCGGGTCCCACAGCTTCGCCCTCTGCCACACCTGAGCTTCGTGGCAGTCACCGCACAGGGCACCCTGTCCCTCTGTCCCTCTCTCAGTGGGCAGCCAGAGCCATCTTCTCAAACCCAAGTCACAGCCCAGCCCAGCCCTTCACAGGGGGTCCCAGCTCAGTCCAGACATCTGGGGTTGGGCCAGGGAGGAGGCGGCCCACCCCAGGGGCGCACCACCCACAGGGCCCCTGTCCTCCCCCATGCCCTCCTCAGAAGGCCTCCAGCCCTCCACTCCCAGCCCTCCCCCGCGCCCACTCTCCCAGCATGCATCACTTCCCAGTACACTACACTTGCAGGCATTTATCTTCTCTGCACCCACCCGGCTGCACACACTCCAAACACGGAGCTGTCAGCCCTGGGCAGGGAAACTGTGCCTGCTGCCTGCTGGGACACACAGCCCGGCACCCCAGGACAAGCCACAGTCAACCAGCCCCAAATGAATAAAGGAGGCAGGACAGCCTGCCAGCCCCAGCAGGCTGCCACCACCACCACGGAATGGCCTGCGGGCCTCTGCACTATGTGCTCTGGTCCTTCTGTGTGCCCAGGTGACATGCGGCTGTGGCTGCAGCAAGTCCAATACCCTGCAGCCCCGACCTCCCATCCTCAGGCCCACAGTCGGCCTCCACTCCCATCAAGCCCCTGCCACACCCACCCAGAGCCCCGCCCCCCACAAGACCCCTTCTGATGAGCCCAGGGGGTGCCCATACCTGCCGCAGGAGTGTGCAGTTGACACTCGGTGACCGCAGGGATGCCCAGGAGCCCTGCAGGGCAATCTTGGGGAGTGTCCCAGCCCCAGCGCCCTTCTCCTGCCCTTTCTGGCTGGCAGACACGGCCGGGTGGAAGAACTCGGCAGGCATGGTCAGCAGCGGGCTGGAGGCATCTGGGGCAAAGGGGGTTGGGGGCACTGCAGAGGAGAAAAGAGACAGAGCTGGGGCAGGCTCAGGCTGCAGGTGGCCCCAGGGGCTGGGTGCTGAGCAGGCTCTGGCTGAGCTGCCAGGGAAGGGCCACAGCAAGTCCCTCTCTCTGAGGCTCAGGCTGCCCACAGTGACGGCAAGAAGTAGTGAGCCAGCCAGAGCGACTCCTGGAGGACAGGCGGGAGCAGAGCCACAGCCTTAGGAGCCACGCAGACCAGGCCCACGGCCTGATAAGTGCCTCTTCCTCTGAAAACCAGACCAGATGCTACCTGGAAGCATCCAGCAGGCCCTGAATAAGCAGCAGCGGCGGAGTCCCCACCCAGAACCAAGTATACAGTAAGCACTGACTCACTAGCACTAGCTACCCTCAGTCCTGACACCCCCCCCGGGGACCTGGCCCTCTAGGACAACAATCCGGGCTGATCTTCCCAGCCCTGGGTAGGGGCCTGCGCTGGCTGAGCGGAGCCGACAGAAGCTGCGGGGTCCACTGTGCTGAGGATGGGGACGCGGCCCGGTGGGGAGCCTGGGGCCAGGGCAGGGCGTGGGCGTGCTGGGGAGGAGGAGCAGCAGCAGCACCCCCGCCCCCCTCTGCACCTCTGAGGATGTGGATGGACACAGGAGTTGGAAATGTGTAAGCAGGCACCCCAGATGGCTGTAGAGCCTGCATGTCCCCCCGTGCGTTCCTGTTCTACACGGCATTATTGTTTAAGGAAAAAGGCAACAGAAATGGTTAACGAAGGGGATGGGATTCCATCCTATCAGAATGGCTCTTGGGTCAGACCGTACGCCCGGCTTTTTACTTCAAGAAGTCTGGTGGTCTCGGCACCTCGGCCACCATGTCCAGCAGAGAAGCTGTCAGCTTTAGTGAGGGTCTTTGGAGAAGCACCTACCCCAGTGCCTCAAAGGCACCTGGGGCCAACATTTCAGAAGAGGCCTTGGGGTGGCCTGGGGCCCCTCTTCTGCTGGATTTCTCTTCTGTGCCCTCTTCCCCAGACAATGTTGTGAACCTGTCACCCTCCAAGAGGACTGCAGGCAAAGGTGAGCCCAAGTGACAGGCAAGCTCAGTCCCCTGCCTCTACAGGACACCTCAATAATCAGGCAGCTTTCCTTCTGCTCAACAAGGAGAGCGGTGTGCACCAACCTGCTTCCCTTTTCACCACAGCTCCTAGGAACCTCAGCATGAAGCTTCCCTTAGCCCAGCTTCTACTATAATTATTATCGTCTCTGTAGCACTTGGCTCTTGATGTTTCATCATGATTACATCAAACCTCAGAGTCTATCTCCTTGTCAGATATCCATCTGGTTCTTTCCGGACTAAATATAACAATAGTCTGGGCAAAAATACCAAGGAAACACTCGACCCCCTCGGTCTGAAGCAGATGACCGCGATCAGGCTTGGGGGGCTGGTGGGGCCCACCCCTCACCTTGGCTGCTCTCGTGTTTCAGCCAGGACCGGACAGGGTTGAATCGGACTGCCTCCATCTCACACAGGAAGTCCTCTGCGCCCGTGGACATGGCCGTGTTGGACAAGGGGAAGAAGCATTCGCCCAGGTCCCCCACCCGAGTGGGCTCCGGCGGGTCCAGCTCACCCTGCAGGAGAGGGAGGTCGACAGGTCAGGAAGGTGGAGGGGGACAGAAGCTGGCCCTGCTGCGCTGTCCCTGGCTCATCTGCCCTCGCTGCCTGGAAGCCCCTCCTCCGCCTCCCCCACCCTCAACAGGCGCCATCTTCCAACCTCTCAGGGGAAGGGCCCTCCTCCAGGCAGCCCTCTCCCACGCCCCGATTAGTGGTTCCCCGTTTTCTCTCCTCTTGACTCTCAGGTCCTCGAGGGCAGCAGAGTCCTCCTCATTCTCTGGAACCAAGTGCCTGGTACAGACCCGGGCCCAGGGCAGAAGCCAAGCCCAGGGCAGTGGAGGCAAGGGTGCGGGTTGAGAGGCCAGGGCAGCCTCCCTGTGAGCCTGACCTTGGACGGGCCCTTTCTTGGCGGGGCCTCTTGTTTGTACATCTGTAAATGGGGAATGTGACCCTCCTTTCTGGTCACGGCCCCGGGGCCTGTCCTGTAGCACCGGGCTCTGGCGTTGCTCAGCCCGCAGCCCAGGGTGAGCCCTGCCTACAAGTTCCAGATGATGCCCCTCCAAGGCGGACGGGCTGGCCCACCCAGACTTCCGTGACTAGCCTGTACCCCGCCTGAGCCCAGCCACTGCGCACCCCAAGTCCTGCAGGCGAGTGGCACGGGGTGCAGGCACCCTCCAGGGCGGCTCACCTTGCTGTCTCTGGGGCCAGGCGGGCAGGCCGTGGGGTCCTCGAGACTCAGGTCGTCACCCAGCAGGATGGACGAGGACCTGTCCGAGTTCAGGGAGAAGGCCTCCGTCTCGGCCAGCTGCACCTGCAGGGAGAGCCGGGGCCTTGGTCACCTGTGGCTGGGGCGCAGCGGGCCTGGGGAGCAGAGCACTCAGTGATGGGACTCGGAAAGGATGGAGGGCGGTGCTCAGAGAGGTCCACAGGCCTGCTGGGCCGGGGACACACAGTGTGACCTGGGGGTGGGGGTGTCACCTCTGAGGGAAGCCGGGCCTGGGCGGCCCACCTTTCTGTCTGAGCCCGTGGGCCGTGAGCTCCGTGGCCGTCTGCTCGCCCAGACCAAGTGCCCATGGAGGCTGGGCCAGGCCTGGCTCCTGTCGCCCCGTGTGGACCTCCTGCTCAGAGTGTCACAGGCAGGGAAGCCACGGGGCCCAGAGACCCTGGGGAACTTGTGGCCACTGATCTCACCTGATCCGACTCTGAGGCTGGGGCTGGGGCACCCCAGCGAGAGCCCTGTGTCCCCCGCCCCAGGGAGAGAGGGAGCTGCGGGGGTTGGGGGGGATAGTGGCCATCTGCCCAGCCACCAGGACCACGGGGCTCTGGGGCCCAGACCCAGGACCCCCACGGGCCTCATGGCACCCCACACCAGGACCAGCCTCCTCCCGGCTGCTGCTACCTCCTGCTTGTCATGGTGACATTTCTCGCAGCCGGCGGGCGAGGAGTAGTGGTGGAAGATGGAGCCGGACAGGTTGTCGATGATGGTCAGCTCCCCCTCCAAGGAGTCCTTGATGATTAAAGAGACGCTGTCCAGCCACAGGTTCTCCTAGGCGGACGGGGACGGGGTGGGGACAGGTGGGATTATCGACCGGGTCCCGGGACTGCGGGGTGGCTGGACCCTATCCCCTCGTCACAGGGTCACCCCTGTTTGGAGCTGAGCGTGGGGGGGCCCAAGAGACGGAGGTCTCCGAACGAGGCCTCCCCAGCCCCACCGTCCCACCCGCGGGCCTGCCCTCTGGGGCCCCTGGCGCCCCCTGGGCGGCCACCCACCTGGGCTGGGGAGTAGCAGCGCCGGCACAGGCGGCCCTCGGCCTCGGCCCCGCAGCCCGCCCCTCCTGGCCCGCGGCCCGGGGCGCCCGGGGAGCCGGGGGGCGGCCGCGGGCTGGGGCCCAGGCCATGCGCCATCTCCAGCTCGATCTCGGCGTCCATCTCGGCGTCCTCCTGCGCCTCCTTGTTGCTGTCGTCCAGGTGCTTCATGAGCACGGCCACCACCACGTTGATGAGCACGAACTGCGCCGTGAGCACGAAGCTGACGAAGTACAGCGGCGACACGAACTGCAGGCTGCTCAGGCAGCTGTGCTCGTCCTGCGTGCAGTCCCGCAGCGTGTCCTGGGGCGGCAGCGGGCAGCGCTGGCCAGGGCCGGCCCCACCGGGGTCCTCGGCCCCACCCCGCCAGGCTCGCGGTGGCATCTGCCTGCCTCAGCCTCCGCCAGGTTCCCGTGGCCCCGGCCACCTCCCTGCTGGTTCCACCCACTTCACCCTCAGGCCCAACAGGGACATCCAGGGGTCTTCAGGGGCCTGTCCCTGCCGTCTGGCTCTTAGGTCAGCTCAACCCCCAACCAACAAGGCAGCAGAGGCCTCGCCACCTGCAGGGCCCCTGTGAGGGGGCTGCTCCTCCTGCCCCCTCCGAGCCGCCCTGATGGCCCACTCACTTGCTGGGGTCATTCCAGAGAGGCCCATGTGGGAGGCGTCAGTGCCACCTAGGTGGGCCGCAGGGCCCTGCGCTCCTCCCCCGCGGGAGCAGTGCCCGCGCTCCGTGCCCAGCCCCGCGCTCCGTGCCCAGCCCCGCGCTCCGTGCCCAGCCCGCCTCCCTCCCCAGCCCGCCCACAAGCACCTTCATGATCCCGTTCCAGTTGTCGCCCGTGGAGACCTGGAAGAGCGTGAGGAAGGCCATGCCGAAGTTCTCGAAGGTGGCGTGCCGGCTCATGCCCTCGCAGGGGTTCTCCTCGTTACACACTGAAAGCAGAGGAGCTCGGCCTGTCGGCGGGCAAGCCCTGCGAGCCCACCCCAAGCCGTGCCTCCAGCTCCCTCCCAGGTCCCGCACCGAGACCCCCGAGGTGCCCGCAGACTGTCCACAGCGAAAGACCCCGGGGCTGGGGAGGGGTACCAAGCTGGGGCTCAGAGTCGGAGCACCCAGCTTTCCCTCCACCCAAGAATCAGTGGCTGAGACAGGATGGGTGGGGCGGGCGCCAGCCCCTCGTGGGAACCCACTTTCTGGAGCTGACCTCGGGGCTGAGCTCAGCGCCACACTGCCCTCTGCCTGCCCCGGCCTCTGCTTGCTGGGGAGGTCCTGCCTGAAGATGGACACTGGCCCAGGGGCAGGGATGACAGGTTCCCTGGGACCAGACAGCTGGGGCCTCGGGGACCGCCACAGGCCAGGAGCACAGGTGGACCAGGCTGTCACCCGTAAAAGCTCAGGCTCCACCCACCGGGGCATCTCCCAGTACGGTGACAGACTGGAGGGGGTGGCTCTGGCCCCCCCACGCTGCAGGGCCTCCTCTGGCCCCATCCCGGCCAGCCTCAGGGGTCACTCACCCAGCTTCCCGAAGAGCTCCACTCCCAGGGCGGCATAGATGAAGAAGAGCAGCATGAAGAGGAGGCCCAGGTTGCCCACCTGCAGGGAGGGCAGGCCAGGCCAGTGGGCAGAGGCAGGGGAGGGCAGAGGGGCCGGCCCTGGCCAGAGGGCACAGGTCGGGGCCCAAGTTCCACTCCCAAAGGCCCAGCTGTGTGACCATGTCTGCCTCGTGACCTCCTTGCCAAGCCTTCACCTGTTTCCACACCTGCTCACTGGCCCATGTCCCTGAACCATGCTCCCGGGCCACGCCCACCCGCGGGCCACGCCCCTCGGCACCTGGGAGTCTGCGGCAATGCCCCTTCTCCATGAAGCCTGCCTGGATTCCTCTGGTGGGATGAACATATCCTGACAGCAGACTGTAGCAGGTGTCCCCTGGCACTGTCCTCCGCAGGACTGGGAAGTCCCTACTCCTGAGGGCTGGGTGAAGCCAGCTTCGCCTCTTCAGGCCATCGCGGGGCCACAGAGAGGAATAAGCAGGGCTCGGGCAGCCCGCGGGCCACAGAAAACTGCAAAGCCAGCCATCCCGCGGGAGAACGCGCCCCAGATTCCAAACCCAGTTCCATCCACCCGCAGGAGACGGCCTTGACCTGGGGCTACAGATAAGGTGAGGCTCGTCTCCTCCTGCCCTAGAAACGCTGCAGTCCCTCCCGCCCCTCAGTCCCTCCCCGCCCCTCGGAAGGCCCTCCTGAATGGAATCAGGCGGCCATCACGTTAATTGCTGAAAGTGAGCCCGTTAATCACAGTCCGCTCCAGAGGAGGCTTCCTTCCGAGCCGCTCTACGCGACGTCGGTGTCTGGCTAATTAGATCACGTTCCGTTCACTAGTGAAAACAAGCACTGAGCGTGCACCTCCGAGGCGAAGCATGAGGCCCTGACGGCTGAGAAGGACCAGGTGTGGCAGTGGCCCTCGGAGCTCAGCTCCTCGCCCCGCCCAGGCCCAGGCTGGGGGCTTCTTAACCAGGGTCCCTTCACCTTCCCATCAGTCTTCCTGCTCCACCCCAGCATTCCAGGGCCTGGATGGCCCAGGCAGCCTCCTCCCTAGCCTCCCTGCCTCCAGTCTCTCCTCCATCCTCCCACAGTCATCAGGGCAACCTTCTGAAGGGCCTCCCTTGCCCAGACCCTCCTGTGGCACCCTGTCCCTGCAGGATAACATCCAAGTTTACTGCCTCAGAACCAAGGTCTGCTGTCCCGGCCTGGAGTCCCCCTCCCAGCCTGAGCTCGCAACCTCCAATCCTGTGGAAAAGCGGCCCCCGTGGCACCTCTGCTCGCCCTGTTCCCTCTGCCTCTCCTCAGCGACTCCTCCTCAGCCTCAACGCCCAGCTCCTGGGTCACCTGCTCTGAGGAGCCTTCCTGAGGCCGCCTCCCTCTGCCCAGGAAGGGGCCCAGGTCTCCTGTCCACCACTCTTCACACACCACTGAGGCAGTGTCCCCTGTCCCCTGGCAGCGTGGCGTCGGCTGACAGATGTCATGGGCAAGCCCTCCCCCACCGGTGGACATGGGTGCTGTCTTGTGCTTCTCTACAGAGCCGATGTGAGCACGACCTTCGTCTGCCTCCTCTGTGAGGCTGGGCCTCCTGGACGCCCCAGGTGCCGTGTGCCAGCACAGCACTGGGAGCCGGGACAGGATGCTCAGGGGTCAGGGCACGGGAGGGGGAGGAGCACAGAGCCCGGAAGCCACACACCGCCACCATCACGCCGGTCCACACGCAGCAGGCCCTCAGGGCCCGGCAAGCTCTAACCGGTGAAAATATTGCCCCCGACCTAAGCACCGCCGGCACCCCTCCACGGGCAAGGAAACGGAGGCCAAGAAGGCAAGACACGTGCCCAGGGCCCACGCTTTGGTCCCAGGCATTGGGGAGCGAGTCTGAGCTCCAACCCACTTCCTGTGGGCACACCCCCAAGCTCTGTGCCCCACCCTGCCATCCCCCACTGTGTGAGGGAGAAGCACCTGATGAATGCCCAGACCCCAGGAGAGCCTGTCACTCTCCCTTTGTAACCAGGCCGCCAGGAAGCTCACACCAAGCTTGAGAACTCGCTGGCGTCCTCAGCACACCCAGAAAACTGCCTCACTCCCGCCGGCCCTGGGCGCTCCGTCCTCGTTCTTCTTTTTAGGGTGCTGAGTCTACACCTTTGGTCTTAAGACCCCTTAAGACTGGATGAGTCCTAGTGAATCAGCGATGGCCGGGGGCTCAGAGCACAGGCCACCCCAGCCGAGCCCCAGGCAGTCTGGGAAGTGGGCGTGGCACTGGGACTGCAGAATTCCAGGGAGGACCAAAGGGGCCCTTCCACGGACCAGGGGACTTCCCTGACTGCTCAAGGTCCCCGCCCAGGCCAGGGTCTCATTCTGTCCCCTCCTGGAGCCCCGCCCTCCACACCTCCAGCCACGCCACCCTTCCAGGGAAGGCTCAGAGTCCCCTCCCCCGCGTGGCCTCCCACAAGCTCCTCCTGGTGCCGCTCTTACCTGGGGCAGAGCCTGCACCACGGTGTCCAGCAGGGCCCGCATGCCCGTGGCCATCTTCAACAGCTTCAGCACTGTGGGCGACACCAGCCCAGCCGCTCAGCCCAGCCCCGAGGGCCACGCGTGTGCCGAGCACGTGCAGGTGTGCACATCCGGGAGGGCGGGACGTGGAGGGGCGTGCAGCCAGAACCCGCCCGTGGCTGCCTCGGACTAGTGTCTGGGGGTGTGCACGACACAGCACGAGGTTGGGGACGTGTGTGTAGAGCGTACGAGGGCCGGGCGCGGTGGCGCACGCCTGTAATCCCAGCACTTGGGAGGCTGAGGCAGGAGGATCGCGAGTTCAAAGCCAGCCTCAGCAATGGCGAGGCACTTAGCAACTCAGTGAGACCCTGTCTCTAATAAAATACAAAAAAGGGCTGGGATGTGGCCCAGTGGTCGAGGGCCCCTGAGTTCAATCCCTGGTACCACACACAAAAACAAGAGTACGAGGGAACAAGGACGAGCCGGGTGGGAATGAGCGCATCATTAACCCCGGGGGGCAAAGGTGGCCAGCGTGAGCATCCAGGTCCCCTCTTCCCTGCGGGCTAAGGAGGACTCATGTCCCTCCCGAGTCTCTGCATGCCCTCCCCACCTCTGGGGAGAAGCAAGGGGGTCAGAGGAAGTGCTGAGGACCCAGCGTCCCCAGCGTCCCCAGCCCAGCTTTGCAGAAATGCCAGGCAGCCACCGAGCTAGGCCACACCCTCCCAGCTGGACGGGGGCTCCTTCCTTCGAGCGCAGGGTCACGGTGTGACGAGGTGGCAGAGGTGTGTGCGGGTGAGAGGGGGTGGGCGCCTCCTGGCTCCTGCCTGCTCATCAGGGGACCCTCACGTCACACGCCCGAGCTCACCCTCTCCTGTGGACTCTCCCCCAGGAAGGGGGAGTCTCATCCTGCCCCTCCCTGCCCCCGTCCCCTGTCCCAGCAGCCGCTGCCCCTCACCCCGGGCGATGCGCAGAACCCGCATGATGCGGATGATGGTGGGGTTGATGGGCAGGGCTGCGTTGATCTCGATCTCCTCCAGCGTGATGCCCATGACGGACAGCAGCACGATGGCCAGGTCCAGCTGGTTCCACCTGCTCGGACAGGCAGAGGAGGGCAGGAGTGGGGATCAGGGGAGAAGCACTCCGGGAGCGGGCTCCATGGCCACCTGCCCAACCAGCCCTCCAAATGCCACCGAGTCTAGTCCCCTCTCGACGCCCCCATAACCTCTGCTCCCCAAGCAAGGGGCCAACCCAGCTAAATGAACATCTCTGGCCTCCTTCAGGGTGAGAGGCATGAGCTCCGACTCTAAACCTCAATCTTGAGCCCACCTTTTCCCGTGGACCTGCTGATCATCTCTCTGAGCCTCACTTGTTCCCTCTGAAAAGGAAGATTAGCATGCGGGCTTGGAGGCTGCGGAGGCCTGGTGGAACGCCCTGCACCCTCCTGCGTACGCAGGGATACAGGCAGCCGCTGGGAGCCCCCGGCCATCAATGTCTAGGTGCTTGTTGGTTCCCTCTTCTGGCTTCTCCAGGTCTCTCCAGAGGCCAGGGCTGCTTCCCTGCCCTGCTGCCCTGGCCCAGCCCAACCACTCACCGGTCCTTGAAGAAGCGCCTCAGGCCAAATGCCACCAGCTTCAGCACAGCCTCCAGCACAAAGACCGTGGTAAACATGTAGTTGCAGTACTTGAGGGCTGTCTCCAGGGACTACCGGGGGCAAAGAGAAGCATGATCCAGAGCCTATGACTTGCCCCCACAACCTGCCAGTCAGAAAGTCTCTGCCTTTTAGGGGAGAATTTAGTCCATTCATGTTTAGTACAAATACATGCATGTATACATATACACACACACACACTACATATATATGTTTATATGTATGAATACATGTATTTGCTTTATTCCTTCCGTCTTTTTAAATGTAGATTATTCATTTTTCAGTGTTGTTCCCTTTTCCCTACTTGGGCATGCTTGGTGCAGCCGGTCCTCTTTGGAGGCAGTCTGGGTTAGCAGGTAAGGACTTCCTAACCACAGTGCATAGATTTGAATCCTGGCTGAGCATTTAGTCCTTAGTCACTGTGTGACCTTAGGTGAGTTCTTGGTCACTCTGACAGTTTCTTAACCTGAAAATTGTGGAAAATAACAGCACCTGTCTTGGGAAATCGCTGTGAAAATTAAATGAGCTAATGGTTCAGTGCCGGGCACAGCGCGACTACTTGGTGAAATGAACAGGCCAGTCTGGAAGTTCCAGTTTCTGTTCTACCGTGCCCCTCCCTTTTCCTTCATCCACGATAGTCCTATCATTTGGAATTCCCACCTGGAGGCTCTGCTTCCCCCTTTTCCTCCCAACTCCATTAAGCTGAGGTTTTTAGAGTATGCTTGCCCCTCACATTCTCCTCACGCACCCCGTCTGCAATTCTAGAAACTGGTCACGCTGTCCCAAGTGTCACCTCCCCCACCACCAGGCCCAAGTGACCTTTCCCTTGCATGCACCTGCCCTGCCGGGCTGTGCGCTTCCTCAAGGCGCGGCTGTCCTGAGCCTCCTGCCCCTGCAGTGCCCAGCACTGGGCCCACATGGAGGGGTGACTCAGATCCTGCTGTCGGCTGACCCCCTGCCCACCCTGTCCCTCCAGGGGGGTCCTGCTAAGACCCCATTCTCACCCCTGAGACCGTGAGCTAGGAGCAACCCTGGGCTCACCGTGGGCTGGTTGTAGTGCTCCAGGGACATGGTGACCACGTTGAGGCAGATGATGAAGGTGATGAAGATGTCCAGGTAGTGGCTGGTGCACATGGAGTGGATGAGCAGCCGCGTGTGACAGTAGGTGGCGTAGTAGGGCAGCCTCTGGGCCTCTGCAGCGGGGAGAGTGGCACAGACCACAGTTGGGACCAAGGGGAAGGGAAAGAGCACAAAGGAGGGGTGCGGTGTGGGGGAACCCCTGGTCACCCCGGGGCCCTGCACAGAGTGAGGCCCCTCCCCCAGCCAGGGTGCCATGAGGGGAACCGTGAGGGGACAGGACACAGATTCTCACCAAACGCCCCAAACATGGCCCCAGCAGGGACTCTGGCTCTGCTGTGGTGGGCCGGGGTGGGGGAGGGGGGGAGCCCAGGGCCAGGCATCCAGGTTTGTTTGTTTGTTTGGTACTGGGGACTGAACTCAGGGGCTCTCCACCACTGGGCCACATCCCCAGCCCTTTTTTGTATTTTATTTAGAGACAGGGTCTCACTGAGTTGCTAAGTGCCTCGCCATTGCTGAGGCTGGCTTTGAACTCGCGATCCTCCTGCCTCAGCCTCCCCAGCCGCTGGGATCACAGGCGTGCGCCACCGCGCCTGGCCAGGTGGTTTGGTTTTTGCCTTCTGCCTGGCCTGAAACCGCGCGGAGCCCGACCTCGTTGCTGGTGGGATCACCCACCCCAACTCTAGCGGACTCGTGCCACCTAGTCAGGTGGACGCGGGGGGACAAAGGGCACGGGGACCACATCCTTTGTTCCTTTCCAGCTCCAAAGGCCCGGGAGGCTGGGGTCAGGCGCGGGCCTCGGTTCCAGAGGAGCACGGGCCGCGGTCCCGGGTCCCGGGCGGGCGCAGCGCCCCCTGGCGCCCACTCACTGCGCCGCTTCTTCTCCAGGCGCCGCAGCCGCTTCTCCTCGCGCCGCCGCGCCTCCTCCGCCTCCTGGTGCTGCCGGCACTTGTGGAAGTTCTCCACCACCACGCCCACGAACATGTTGAGCACGAAGAAGCTGACGATGAGCAGGAAGGAGATGAAGTACAGCAGCATCCAGGGGTTGTGGTTGGTCACGGGCTGCGGGGAGCAGAGCCAGGCTGAGCGCGAGCGGGCACCGCGGGCCGCGCGGGCACCCGGCCTCGCCCGGCCTTGGCTCGAAGGGGGACCGACGGAGCCGGCCTCCGAGGCGACTGTGGGGTTTGAACGAGGCTGTGGGCAGAGCTCGGGCACCCCCGGCACAGGGAAGGTGCTGGCCAAAGAGAACCCGGGCTCCTTCCCTGCGCCAGCTGCTGGCTCCGGGCACATCCACCTGCCTTCTTCTCTCATTCACCCACCCAGCCGCTGGCCTGGCAAGCCTCCAGCCACCCACCCACCCACCCATCCACCCATTCATTCATCCACTCTCTGTCCATCCATCTGCTCACCTGTCCATCCATCTATCCATCCATACATACACTCACTTACCCATCCATATACCCATCAACTTACCCGTCATCCACCCACCCACCCCTTCACTTATCCAACTATCCATCCATCCATCCATCCACCTGTCCATCCACTTGTCCATCCACCCACCCACCCCTTCACTTAGCCACCCACCCCCTCCACCCCACTCCACTCACACGCACGTACACACATAAACACGTCTACACACACACACACTCATCCAACCGGAAACAAGGCAGCCAGCAGAGGGCTGGGCACTGCCTGGCAGAGTCTATATGTGCCCGTGTACTGCTGGGTGGGGGACAGAGCACACAAGCAGGTGCAGGAAGATGCCTCCACGTCCTCCTCCCCCAGGCCCCCGCCACCTCTAGCTCTCGAGTCTAACCCAGTGGGACCTCAAGGACAAGAGCCAGAGGCCACTTAGAGGCCTGGGATCCCTGCGGCCTGACTCCGCCAGAGTGGGCCCTGTCCCGACCTAGACGCTGGCCCTGCTCTTCTCCCAGCCAGCCCCTCAGGCTCCCTGGTCTGGATGCAGCCAACCCTGGTCACCGTGTGTCTTGCCTGAAGTCCCTGCATAGACCCAGAGGGGACCGTGCTCCCAGAGGGGCCTCTGGAGCCCAGGTCCAGGCTTTCTCTTAGGCCCAGCCTTCTCCCCAACCCTTTCCACCCGTCCCCTCCCCAGGTCCATCCTCACCCCACAGCTCAGGGGAGGTCCCCAGGCATCCTGAGCAGCGGGACACGCCACTCTCCACGGCGCCCTCTGCCCGCAGAGCAGACTCCTGCCCCTCGCTATGGCCCAGGAGGGGCTCAGGGCGCACTTGGCCCTCCTGGCCTCCTGCCTCCCGGTGACTCTGCCTCGGGCCTGCCGGCTGGTCAGCACCCCCTGCACTTGGCCTCCACCACCAGAGTCTGCGCCCCCCCCCTCAGGCGGGAGCCAGCTGGGGCTCCTCTCTGTGCAGAGCAGGGGTTCCAAAGGCAACACTGATGGCGAGGTCGCAGCCAGGACCTGAGGGCGTGCTGCGGCTGACCTCAGGGAGAGCCAGGGGCACTGGCACCGTTTCAGACCACTGGACCCCAAAGGCGACATGTCCCTCCCTGCTGTTCAGCCTGCCCCTGCCCCACGGTGCCCACCTGCTGGTCCACAGCCACAGCGTCCAGTCCGTTGTACATGATGTTCACCCAGCCGTCCTTGGAGGCCAGGACAAAGAGGGACATCAGAGCCTGGAAGACAGGGGAGGGAGGGCACAGGTGAGGGGCGCGGGGTTCAGGCCACACCCGCACCTCCAGCTCCCCACTGTTCTGCCTTTGGGAGGCAGAGGGACAAAGAGGGCTTCCCTGTGTGGCAGAGCTGTGCCCCCAATCCACAGAGCTCTCCTGAGGACCTACTGTGTGCTCGCCACGTGCCCTGTAGCTACTGTTGCAGGAGGAAGAGCCTGGGGTCTGAGTTCCCGCTGCAGTCCTGAAATTAACCCGCCGTGTGACCTCCAACAAGAACACCTGTGTGCTCCTGTTCCCTCACCCACCAGTGGGAACTAGTAAATGCCCCTCGCTATGGCCCTCTCAGGGCGCACTTGGCCCTCCTGGTCCCCTCCCGGAGACTCTCTGCCTCGGGCCTTTGGTCAACCCCTGCACTTGCCTCCACCACCAAGTCTGCGCGCCCCCCCCCCCTCGGGCGGGGGGTCCACTGAGATTTTAAATGAGAAGCTTCCTGACAACTCCAGGGGTGCTCCCAAGCTCGCCCTCGGCCTCTTGAGATCAGGATCTCACGAGAGAAAAGCCGGGAACCCTGGCTTATCGCCCAGCCTTTGCTATGCAGCTTGGGGCATGTTCCTTGACGTCTCTGGGTCTGTAAAATAGCCATAGTTACTCTCACTGGTTTGTGAAATTTTGAAAAGGGGATGGTCCCCCGAGCCAGCCAGCCAAGGCCCCTACGTGAATGTCAGGCCAGCATCCTCATGTCCCTCCAGCCGGGTCACAGGCTGGTCCCAACAGCACCCAGCACAGAACCTTGCACACAGCAGGTGCTTAGCCAAGGTTTTCGGCGCTGAACGTGAGTGTGGGCTCCTGTGCTGTCCTTGCAGAGCAGAGCACGTGGTGGTGAGTGGGCTCACCAGGGCTGCCCAGAAGTCCCCTTCTACCTGGGAAGCCCCCTCCCCAGGGCAGAGAGGTCACACCTTCCTCTGTGCTCCTGCCACCCTGGGCCAGGAAGCCAGTCTCTGAGATGGGGCCCTGGTCCTGCCCTGGCCCAGCCTTCCCACCCCTCCGGGGCACAGTTCCCATCTTCTTCCCCTGCCGGGTGGGGAATGGTGCCCCCAAAGCGCTCAGGCCCAGCAGCAGGGCAGGGCAGGGGACAGCGAGGAAGCCCTCCCTGCCAGGGAAGTACACTTGGCCCCTAGATTCCAAGGACCCCCCCCCCCATCGCCGTGCCCACTGACAGCTGAGGATGCAGGACAGAGAGGGTCTGGAACTTGCCTGCGGGCACCCAGCAGGGAATGGCTCCCCAAGGAGTCGAGGGCCTTGGGCTGTAAGTGAGCCTCCCCAGACTCCGCGCTGAGCACCCCAGCTCAGGATTCCAGGGAGTCAGCCTAGAGCCAAGCGCACCAGGACGGAAAGACCCACAGGAGGCAGGAGCTGGCGCTAGACGGGGCCCCTGGGGCCAGGAACAAGTCACAAAAGGCCCCCACTGCTTCCTTAGCATCCTTCCCCGGTGTGCCAACCACTGCTCCTGGAGAGGTGGGGCGGGCGGGGAGCTGCAGGCCACCACTGCCCCTCAAGGCCCGTCGCCCCCCGCAGCTGGTATGGGGTGCGCCCAGTCCTGTGCATGAAGGTTTTGGGGACCCAGCCAGGGGCTGCCCAAGAGGGCGTGGGAGAGGGTGGCCTAGATCTTGCTCCCTCCGTGGAGCCCCAGGGCCAGGCACGCTCTGCCTGGACCAGCTGGACCTAGCTCCTGCGGGGCCCTCAGGAGGGACCAGTTGTGGGGAGGGGCTCTTTGGAGGCAGCTAGTTGAGGACTCTCCCCTGGAGCACTGCCCACGGGTCAAACCGGCAGGCCCCCAGGAGAGGGGACCAGGGGCACAGGGGCTCTGGGTGGGGCCTGCCGGCCTGGAGGGGAACGGAGAGATGGGCAATGGGAAGGGCACCCGCGCTAGGCGGAGGAGCCTGCCACCCTGATGGCCCCCATTCTACAGATGAGAAAACCAAGCTTCAGAGAGGTCACGCCCCACTGCACGGCAGAGCCAGACTGCACAACCAGGTGTGGCTGACTCCAAAACTTGGCTCAGGATGCCCTGGGTGGGGGCAGAGGCGAGGACCACGGTCAGTGAGGAACTCACGGCGTGCCAGGCACCAGGTGGGCTCTGCGTGGGAGCCTCAGCCTCAGACCGCCTGTGGGGGACAGTTCTCCCTACCCATTTTGCGGACTAGGAAACCGAGGTTTGGAAAGAAGTCACAGTCCTGGCAGGGCAGGACCGGAGCCAGGCAGGTCTGAGATCCCAGGGCCATCGGCACTGAAGAGCTGTCACCCCCAGGGGCAAGACAGGTAAGGGGGAGGCGGGCAGCACGCACCTGGCCCAGGTTATCAAAGTTGTACTTGTGATGGACCCAGCGGTAGTTGGCAGCCACACAGTCGGAGCGGTTGGTGATGTTGCGGGTGTCCACGCCCAGGCAGTGGTAGAACTTGCCCTTGAAGAGCTGGGGATAAGGAGGGCAAGGTCAGTGCTCCCAGGAGGAAGGGGTATTGCAAATCACAAGAGGGACCCAGGCCTCAGATGGCATTTAACAGCCCGCCCTGTACTCAGGCAAGGACCATGGCCCCTCCCCCAGGGCCACCTGAGCCCCCAGGTCGACCAGCACAGGTGGGGTGGGCCTGGCTGTGCCCTTACCTGGCCTCAGAGCCCGCCCAGCCCTGCTGGGCCTGGGCCCCCCCTCACCTGCACCCCCAGGATGCCGAAGATGATGAAGAAGGCACAGCAGATCAGGACGATGTTCCCAATGGGCTTGAGGGAGGAGATGAGCGTCTCCACCACCAGCTTCAGGCCTGGGGCCCGGCTGATGACCCTGCGGGCAGGGAGCGTGGGGCAGCTGTGAGCCCGCGTCACCTACGCCCCATCCCAGGACTGAGCCCCCTGGGGCGTGAGGACAACAGCAAGGAACCAGGAGGAAGCAGCTGGGCAGCCCAGACATCCACAGCCCAGGTGGTGAGCCAGGCCCCAGGCCGCAGATCTGCTCGGAGAAGGGCACTTGCCCTCACCCTCACCGTGCCTAGGCCCCTGGGGTCTGCACCACAACCTGGTCAAACTGAGCCCAGAGATAGTAGTGAGGCCCCCAGAGGCAGAAATAGGTCGCTGGGGGGACTAAGGAAGGAGAATAGGGAGTTCAAAGCCCCCTCGTCAACTAACCCAGGCCCTGTTTTTAAATAAATACATGTGTATTTCATACATATTAAATACACGTTATATACACACGTATACAAACATACGTGTATGTATGTAGAGGGTGGGCTGGGGATGTGGCTCGGTGTTTAAATGCCCCTGGGTTCCAACCCTAGTACCAAGAAACAAAGAAAGAAAGACGCGTGCTATTGGAGGACAACATGAGTCACGTGTCACAAGGGCAGGAGTGAGGGGCCCCGCTTAGACCTGGGTGATTTGCCCGGGGGAAGGGTCCTCACCGCAGAGGGCGTAGCGTGCGCAGGAGCCGCAGGACCCGGAGCACCCCCAGGATCTTGGCTCCCCCCGCCGAGGCCAAGGACACCACGATGTCGATGATGGACACGAAGACGAGGAAACCGTCCAGCACGTTCCAGCTGCTGCGCAGGTACGCCTGCTCGCCGAAGTACAGGCCCAGCGAGACCACCTGGGGGCGGGGCGGGGTCAGGCCCCAGGGCCGCGGGGAGGGACGGACTCCGGCGAGGGGAGGCGAGGGCGAGGTCGGGCGGGTCTTCGGGAGAGGGGACTGGGGGACAGATGGGCTGGGCCAGGCAGGTGGTGGGGACGAGGGGGCAGGGAGCAGTTCCACGCAGTCCCTGTGAGGGCGGGCAGTAGGCGTGGACAGGGCGGAGCCAGGACCGGGGCGCCTCCCGCTGAGGGTCTCCCCGCACTTCTGGCAGACCCTACCGGGAGCCACCGCTCTGGGAAGCGCCCCAGAGGGAACCTTTCCCCTGCTCCCCGCACCTGCAGCGGGTCCCTCCCTGCATTCGCCTTTCTGGCGAGGGTGTGACTCCTGGAGGGGGGCATGCCGCTGACCCCTCGGGGGGTCCCAGGAGCCCAACCCAGGGGCTGGCCGTCTGCGGGGGTGGGCCTCCGGGATCTAAGGAATGTAGCTGAGGACAGGCCAGTGACAATCAGAGAGGGTCGGGGCCTGGGCCAGGGCCCCCCCCCCCAGCTGGGGGTGGGAGTGGTCCAGCAGAAGCGCAGAGCAACCTTCAGTGTCATCTCGCCCACGAAGATGGCGGTGAAGATGTAGTTGGACACCGTGAGGAAGATGCGTTCCTGAAGGAGCGGGGGACGCGGTGGGCCCAGGGGCTCGCACAACCTCCCAGCCACCCGCTCACCCTCCGCATCAGCCAAGCGGCAGCCAGCCCGGTCTTCTCAGCTGAAGGTGGCCTGTCCCTCCCAGAGAGAGGCAAGCTCCCTGCACACCTCCCGCGGCCTTGGCCTGGCTCCCTGACCAGGGCCCGCCCGGTGGTGCGTCCCTCTGCCTGGCCTCTCTGAGGGCTGTGGCTACTCACGGTGCTGCCGGCCTCGATCTGGGGCCGCTCCAGGGCGATGGTGATGCAGTTAAGGAAGATGAAGGCCAGGACCCACATAGTCGAAGAGCCTGTGGGCAATGATGGTCTGACACAGGACGCGGAACCTAGGCGGGGCAGGGCACCCACGAGTGTCAGTTTGCTTCCCATCCTGACCTTTCCCCTGCCTCCTGCACCCCCTGGACTGTTATCTGCCTACAAAGCCCAGCCTCCTCCTCCAGGAAGCCTCCAGATGCTCCCTTCACGTGTGCACCCCGGACCTTTAGAGAATCTGTCCAACAGGGTGCCCGCACTGGACTGGCCTCGGCGACAGGAAAGGCCCAGGAACTCCGCGGTCCTGCCGCCCCCGCCTCTGGTACGGCCTTGCCCCGCGTGGCAGGGAGCTGCCCCTCCCACACCTCACCGCCTGCTCTGACGCCCACCCCAGGCCGGGCCCGCCCACCTGTTCTCGGGGGAGAAGAGGTAGACCGACCAGTCCTCGCGGACCTCGCACCAGTCAGGCTTGTAGACGTCGATCATCTTGCGGACGCGGAAACACAGAGTCTGGAGAGGGGAGGACCAGGCAGGGTCAGCGCCGCGCAGAGCGACCTGTCTCTGCCCACCCGGCCATCGGGCCAACTGGGCACTGGACGACCTCCGAACCCCGCCCCACCCCCGGCCGCGGGGAGCGCTTCCCCGGGGCACTTCTGGCCCCGCCCCTCCGGCCACACTCTTAAGCCCCGTCGTTCTGGCCACGCCCGACGACGCCACGCCCACCGGGCCCGCCCCCTCGAGCCCCACCCGCATCCTGCACAGCGCTATTCCCGGTTCCCGGAGGGGTCCCCGCTTACGTAGTCCATCTCCTCCTCGTCCTCCCCGCGATCCCGGCGGTCGTCCATCTTGGTGAAGACGTCCTTGGCGATGTTGGGCATCCTGCCGTTGCAGTCCTCGTGCCCGGGGGCCAGGCCCGCTGCCCTCCAGGCGGCCCTGGGGTGGACGCTCATGGCGGGCACCAGCTCGGCCAGGTCCACCGAGTCCCTGGTGTCGAGGGACAGCGTCCGCGCGGTGGTGGCGATGACGGTGCGCCAGGTGGGGTCCATGGTGCGCGTGGTGGGCGTGCGGGGCGTGCAGCGGCGCAGCGCGCAGAGGCCCCTCGTCCCGGGCGCCCTCGCAGGCCCGCGCGCCGCTGCGCTCCGAGAGCAGGGACTCGTGCTCAGCCGAGGGCGGCTTGTGCTTGAGACTGTTCCAGCTGGAGCGGCGGCTGGCCCAGGCCCCGCTGCGGCCCCAAGGTCCACAGTAGGAGCTCCGGGTGCTGGACTGCGGGGAGCCAGGGCCCGGGTCAGCGCCCTCCCTCACACACACCGGTGGCCTGAGGCCGCCTGCAAGCCCCCGCTGCGGCTCTAAGAGGGTCCCGGCCTGGCCAGCAGGTGACGGAATGGGTTAGGGGCTCCTCTCCCTGCTCTGCCTCTCGTTCCATCCACGTGGGCAAGCCCCCTGGAGGCCTCACCGCTCCCTGCTACCTCATTTCCCTTGAGGAAGTGGAGCACTAGGGCCATCTTCCTATTTTACAGGTAAGGAAACCAGGGCTCAGAGAAGTGTGGTAATTTGCTCAAGGTCACACAGCTCAGAGGTGACAGAGGCCAGAATCCAGCTCTAGTCTGCCTGAGCCCAAATTCTTGACCCTACACATTTGCTACCAAGATAAAACCCAGTTCACCTGACCCCAGTCATTCCTGTTGCCAGGTCCCGCTCTGGCACTGGGCACCCAGGAATGTGACAGACATGGCCCCTGCCTGGCTTGGGGCAGTCCATATCTTAGGCCTGTGCACCCGAGTGAGAGGCTGAAGGGGCAGGCCCCCGGCTCTGGGGTCCTTCAGGACAGAGCCCACCACAGGACTCACCAGGGAGCGTTGGTCGTAGCTCACCCTCCCTAGGGACATGACGCTGCTCTTGCGGGAGTCCAGGGCCACCAGCACAGGGTCTGGCTGCAGCGAGAGGCGGGACGCAGGGCCCACAGCCCCAGCAGGACCCAGGTGGCCCCCCAGTGGGAGACTGGGGTCCAGGTGCCCATTGGGGGTCAAGGGGATTGGGCAGAGCTTGGGATCTGGAGAAGCAAGAGGGAGACAGAGAGGGACAGATGGCACACAGAACAGGAGCAAAGGCACCAGGGGACAAAGAAGGGGTGTGGACGTAACAGAGGTGGACGCTCTTCTGAGGAGACTTCCTCCTCCAGGAAGCCTTCTGGGTTGCACCTTCTCTCTGTGCCTCCCCTGCACCCTGCCTGGGTGCAAGCCTTGCCTTCTGTAACCAGACAGCCTGGGGTTTCTCCCAGCATGGAGGGAAGAAAGCCTGGCTCCCTGGTCACTGCAGGAAGCCGTTGGCCCAGGCTGCCTGGTGGTGCCCGCCAGGACCACAGCCCAGGCCACATCTGGAGGCCCCACAGCTTTACCCAAGAGGCTGTGTGGGGCTCGAGGTGGGCTGCAGTTAGCCCTGTGGCTGGGACCCCAGAGGTCCATGAGTGTCACGGTCCTCTTTTGGAAGGTGAGCTTTTCTTTCAGTTAGGAACCCACAAAACAAACAGAGCATCAGCGACCTCTGAGACCGGGGTCCGGGGAAGCAGATGCTGGGCCCTAGGCCCACCTGGGTCTCCAGGGAAGGCTCCCGGCCCCCAGGTGACGAGTGGAGGCCCGTTTACCTCCACTGCTGTCCAGGCCCTCCTGGAACTTGTCGAACTCCTCCATGTTGGACGAGCTCTGGTCCTCATCTGAGTAGGAGCGGTTGGCGTCCCCCTGGGAGACGGGCCGCCTGTCAGATGCAGGCCAACGCCCTGCGTTCCCGCCCTCCTCCCACTAGAGTGTGTCAGTGGGTGTCTCCACTCTCATTTTACAGATGGGAAAACTGAGGCTCAGGAAAGGGAAGTGAGGAGCTAATGAGGAGCTAGGCCACACCCTGTCCGTATTCCCAAAGCCTTGGAGAAGGGAGGGAGCAGGACCCAGAATTCCAGATCCCTCAGGGCTTTAGAACCTCCGAGCTGGAGAAACCTAGTCCTTCAGCCTCGGGGGAGAAGCAGGAATCCTAGGTGCAGCCTCCACCTGCACGCCTCCTGGGGCAGGAGGCTCCCACCTTGTTGGCAGCCTTCTTTTGGGGATATGTTGCAGTCCCCCACCACCCAGGGTCCCTCTCCCACGCCTAGTGTCTTGCAGGCCCTGTTGGGGGCGCTTCCTCCTCCAGGGCTGTGGTCACCTCGGCCTGGAAACCCTCCACCAGGATGGCCACCAGCAGGTTGAAGAGGACGTAGTTGCCGAAGGTCATGAGAGCAACGAAGTAAAGGGAGGCCCAGGGGGAGGTGGAGGCCATGCCATTGTAGAGGACGACGTTCCAGTCCTCCTGGGTGAGGATCTGCGGAGGGGGCGGAGTCAGCCCGAGGTCCCTCTGGGCCACCTCTACCCACCGGGAGGGATGGATGGGCACTGTCCACCTCAGCCCCACCCCCCAGGTCTGCTGCCCAGGACCCCCTCCCCTGAATTGCACCCACCTGGAACACCGTGACAATGGCCCACAGGAGGGAGTCAAAGTTCTTCCGGTCAGGAACCGTGTCTCCCGTGTCCGTGCGGAGGCTGAATTTGCAGCCAAAGATGTGCATCCCAAGGATGCTGAGGGAGGAAGGGAGGAGGGGAGGCGGCTCGAGGGGTCCCCAGCCACCGCGCTCCTCCTTCCCACCTGGTTTGGTCGCAGGCAACACAGTAAGATGGGGAGGTGGGGGGACGGGTGACAGCGTTGGTCCCATTTCCCAGAGGAGAACACTGAGGCTCTCCACAGGAAGAACCTGCCCAGAGCCACAGGAGTGTCCTCCCCCATGCTCCTGCCCACAGCCCTGGCTGGCCCCGCAGGTGTGGCCCCAGGTGGGCAGGGCTCACCTGAAGATGAAGATGAAGAGCATGAGCAGCATGCAGAAGGTGGCCACGTTGTCCATGGTCTTCATGAGCACCACGAGCTGGCGCCGCAGCGCGGGCATGAAGCGCACCAGCTTCAGCACCCGCAGCAGCCGGAAGGTGCGCAGCACCGACAGCCCGCCGTCCGCCTGCCCCACGATCTCCCAGATGCTGTGGCCAGCCAGCGGGGTGCAGGGCCAGCGGGAGGCCGAGAGGGGAGGCGGGCAGAGGGGGAGGGAGAGGCGGGGAGGACAAAGAGACAGAGAGCTTCCACTCAGTCACCGAGTCATCGGCCCAGTAAATAACGTGCCGCCCAGTAAATCCCCCCCCCATCCCACCCCACCCGCCGCACCAAGAAGTCAGGGCTAAAATCTAAAAAGTCCATAAACGTCACTGTCCTCTCCTGAGATTTAATGCTCCCTCTGATACAAATGTAAACGGCAAATCACAGAGAACTAGCAGTCCCGGGGACTTTGTGGGCAATTGAAATAACAGATACCTTTATGTCACAGGGCAGTGGATGGAAAATTTGGGTCTGTCATGTGCACCCCCCTTTAGAATGATGGTGGCCACGGACCTGCCGCTACATCTGTTACTTGATGCGTTAATCCACAAGCACATGTATGGCTGAATCAAGAATGCTTTTAAAAACTACTTGGATCACTGCTTCTGGGTGGCTGGTTTCCTTCAGCAGCTTGGGCACTGGCGGGATCCGAGTCCCCCTGCCCTGCGGCAGAGCGGGCGGTGGCGAGGTGGGAGTACCTGATGATGACGATGATGCTGTCGAAGATGTTGTAGGGGTTCCGCAGGTAGTCGAAGAGCCCGAAAGCAGCCAGCTTCAGGACCATCTCCAGGGCGAACATGCTGGTGAAGACCACGTTGCAGATCTCCAGGATGTTGGTCAGCTCCTCGGGCTGTGGGGCACAGGGTGGGGATGCGTGACCCCGGCAGGCCAGACCCGGCCCCCGCAGAGCCACCATCATGGAGGCTTCCAGCCCACGCACCCACGCTCAGACCAGGACACAAGGACCCAAGGGGGTCAGGGGAGCTGGCCAGACAGACACCAGCTTCCTCGAGCCCCTCCAGCCGCAGACCTCCTGCTACCCCTGGATCATTGGCCTCGTGTGGTCAGCTGCAGGTGAGGACTGGAAAAGGGCACCGTGGAAGGAGACCCTGCATCGGCCATGACTTGGGGCAAGGGAGGGGCTGCAGGCCTGGTTGGATGCTAAGTGGCTGTGCAGCCCTGGGCAAGTCACCTCCCCCCTCGGAACCTTCATTTCCCCATCTGTAAAACCAGGGGTTAGGCCAGCTGCGGTGGCGGTGACGCCCCAGCAGCTCGGGAGGCTGAGGCAGGAGGATGGCAAGTTCAAAGCTAGCAGCAGCAACTCAGTGAGGCCCTGTCTCTAAATAAAATAGATAATAGGGCTGGGGATGTGGCTCAGTGATGGAGGGCCCCTGGGTTCAATCCCTGGTACCAAAAAAAAAAAAAAAAGAATGGGCCAACGCATGGCGTCATTCATTCGCAAGGCCCAGGTCCCTCTCTCCCCTCCACGGCCCTCTGGGACCAGAGCAAGGTCTGGTTTGTGCTCACCATGGCACCTGACGGTCCTGCCCGAACCCTGGAGAAGGGGGGGACCATTTCTTGGGCCCTGGCCCAGCTCCACCCTCCCCACGACTGGCCCCGCAGCCTGCAGGCGCTTCTGCTTTGTAATGAGGGACCTGAGGTCGGGCGACGTGGACCGCCTTGCTCGGGGCCACCCAGCGAGGCCATGGCAAGGCCAGGCACTGGTCCAAGTCCGACTGGAAGCTACTGTCACACCAGCACACCGCCGGCAGCCCCTCGCTCATCCTACACACACTCCATATCTGAGAGCCCCTAGCGGGCTGGGCTCGGGCTACAGCCGCCGACGCGCTCACACACGCAGGTGCAAATCCCTCCCCACAAGCCACGAGCCAACCTGCTCCTGCAAAAACCAGGAGGTGAGCGCGGGTTTAGGGGAACAAGGTCAGTGGAGCCGGGAGGGCTCTGGAGCAAGTGACGTCTCAGCAGAGACCTAAAGGCTGAGAAGGGAGCCCCGGACAGGGAGGAAAGGAGGGTGTCCAGGCTGAGGCCCATCCAGAGCAGGGCAGGGGAGCAGGGCCGGGGCAAGCCCTCTCCCGTCCATCAGCACCACCCCGCCCAGCCCAGCCCCTCCACGGCACAGGGACCCTGAGAGGCCTGACTTTGATTCCACGCGGGTTAAAAAGAGAGACAACAAAAAAAAAAGCAGCAGCAGCAACAGCAGCAGCCTGCCAGCTTCCCGCCCAGTGCCCGGAAAATCTAATAAAACTGTCAGCTCCAGACAAAAGGAGGAGGCCCGTTTCCATCTGTGATCGCATCTGACTCACAAAAATGGTCCCAAAAGGTGAGTGAGACCCAGGGGCGGACGGGCCTCTGTGGGCCGGGCTCAGATGCTGGTCGGAGCCGCCAATTTCCCAGGCCCCCTAAACCACGGCCCCGGAGATGGAAAGCGTGGACCCTGACAGCCCAGACGGCCAGCACCGCCGGCCACACACGCTGCACGAGCTGCTGCAGTCCTGAAAGGTCACCGGCCCCCTCCCTCCGCCACGACAGCTGCAGCGCACACCTGTGGGCCTGCTAAGGGACCACCCACCACTCTGGGAGACAGGCCGAGGGAGGGACACAGATGGACTAGAGACCCAGCAGGGGGACACCAGGCCGGTGGCGTGGGAAGGGAGGCAGAGATGGAGCGAGACCGGCAGTGGACAGGCCACTGGAGATGGCTCAGGCCAGAGGTCCGGGGTGGGGGCAGGGGCCAGCACCTGCTGGATGACGGGCTTTGGTGGCCCCAGACTGCCCTGCCCCTGGTGGCTTCTGCAGGGGTAGATGTAAGTGTGGGCGGGGGGTCTCTAAGCTGGCCCCCAGCCCCTCCAGCCCAGCGCAGCCCCCGATGACAAGGGCGACTGCAGTCCCCGCAGCTCCTCCGGGGCAGGTGTGCTGAGCCTCTCGCACGCATCCTCCTGTCTGAACGCTGAGCCTTTTATTGCCCCCATCTCACAGACAGGAAACCCGAGGGGGGTCCAAGACGAGAAGTGACTGCCAGGGTCACGGCCAGGCACGGTGGAGTCAGATCCCACCCCACAGCCCAGGCGCCTTCACCTGCCGCTTCCCCGAGGGGCTCCAGGTCAGCCGGACAGGTCACTCCCATGGCTGCCCACTGCTCCAGGACAAAGCTGGCCTCGAGCCCTGTGTGGGTGCGCACCCTGGCCCCCTGGGCCGTCTGCCCGTACCTGTGCACATCTTCTCAAGGACCCAGGGCCCCTCAGGGGACGCCCTGGTCCCTGTGCTGTGTCTGCCTCGCTGAACTCACCGTCACCCTGCAGAATCCGCCTCCAGTCCCGCCCCAACCAGGGACCCTTTCCTGTCTGCAGCCCATGCTGGTACCTCTCTCGGGCCCCACAGGGCCAGAATGTCAGTCACTGAGCCGCCCTACCCTCCTCTTCCCAGAGTCACCCTCAACCTGGGTTGGCAGTGACTTGACAGGAGTGCAGCAGGCGGCCAGAGCAGGACTGATTCAGATCCAAGCCCAGGCAGGCTCCCTGCTCCCTGCCCTTTCAGCACCATCCTGTTTCTCGTTCTCCACGTTGACCACATTCAGTCCCTAGAGCCAGGTGAGGCTGCAGGGCGGGCGGCCTTGCCCAGCTTGGGGAGAGTCATGGCTTGACCCTGGTGTTCCAGGAGAGAGGGACGCTGAGACACGCTGTCCCGGGAGCAGCAGCGCCTGGCCCGTGCCCCGTCTCCAGTGTGACTGTCCACCACTGTCCTCGGCACCTCGGGCCCAGCTCTGCCCTACTGCCACCAGGCCACGGGGGCCGGCCACGTCACCTGGCTGAGGGTCAGTCTCTCCCATCTGCTCGGTGGGGATGAGGCACCTTCCTGCCCCACAGGACTGCTCGTCACACAAGGAAGAGTTGTGACACTGTGACGGCAGATGATGGGGAAGGAATCCAGCCGCCGGGCCAGCCTGACCCTCCCGCCGGTCACAGCCACAGCCACAGAGTGCTCTGGGTCCGCTGTCCTCCCCGGGCTCTCCAGGGGCTGCACCACCTCCCACCCAGACACGCGCTGACCCCTGTCCCCTCCAGCCCAGTCCCTGCAAGGGACAGCCCCCACGGCCAGGAGAGCGTGAACCAGCAGGCCACTCACTTCCTAGGGACAGCGAGGGGTGAGTGGGGCGAGAGGAGGCCAGGCCGGGGAGGCACCGTCGACACCCTCCTCCCTCCTCCCTCTCCCCCTAGGTGGACGACCGCACACGACCCTCCCACCAGACGCCTCCTCCTCCTCTTTCTCCTCCCCTCCTCTTTCTCCTCCTCTCCCTCCTCCTCCCTCCTCCTCCTCTTTCTCCTCCTCCTCCTCCTTCTCCTCTCCCTCCTCCTCCTCCTCCTCCTCCTCTTTCTCCTCCCCTCTCTCCTCCTCCTTCCTCCTCACTCCTCCTCCTCCTCCTCCTCCTCCTCCTCCTCCTCCTCCTCTTTCTCCCTCCCCTCCCTCTTTTCCTCCTCCTCTTTCTCCTCCTCCTCCTCCTTCTCCTCTCCCCCTCCTCCTCCTCCTCCTCTCTTTCTCCTCTTCCTCCTCCTTTCTCCTCCTCCTCCTCCTCCTCCTTCTCCTCTCCCTCCTCCTCCTCCTCCTCCTCTTTCTCCTCTCCCTCCTCATCCTCCTCCTCCTCCTTCTCCTCTCCCTCCTCCTCTCCCTCCTCCTCCTTCTCCTCTCCCTCCTCCTCCTCATCCTCCTCCTCTTCCTCTCCCTCCTCAGCCTGGGCCACCTCTTTCTGCAGGCGCCACCTCAGCGGGGACTGCTCAAAATAAACTTGGGGGCGGACTATTTCCCGCCAAGCCCTGTCTGGGAGCCGAGGGAGAGGAGCAAAAATACCAGCGAGGCCGGGGCAGGCCCTGCATGGAGCTCGGCCGAACAATGGCTGCCACTCCGAGCTGCTTTAAAAAGAACGTTTTAAAAATGCTTCCTCCTCCTCACTTTTTCTTCAGCTAATTAATTTCCTGAGGCTCCAGACAGCGGATGGTGCGCACCCCCAGGCTGTGGTGCAGGGCTCCCACCCGAGACTCCCGGCCTCGTGGGACTCAGAGCACCCCCGCGCACAGGGCTTCTTAATGCACTGACCCCTGTCATGGGGCCCACGTGCCACCAAAGATGGAGACTCCAGCTGTGGGGTGCTGTGACGCACCCAGGGCCACCCTGCCGGTCAACAGCAGAACCCGGGTTGGAGCCCGAACCTGCCGCAGGGACGCGGCCTTCCTGAGCGCTGCCTTCCAAGTGAGCAGGGTGGGGCAGGACACGGATGTGGAGGGCAGCGTGAGGACTCAGGGACGCCCGGCTGGCTCAGAGGCGGGCACCTCGCAGACGCTCGGTAGACGGCCTCCCTTGGAGGGAGAGGGTATGCGGCCAGGGCGCCTGCTGCCCGGGGAGGAAACCCCTAGGCCTCCCCACCTCCTGGCCTGAGCCTGCTGTCCTGAGGAGCAAGGCGGCACCAGCGTCCGGGCTAAGAACCTTGCTCAGCGGGACGTGGCAGAGGAGCAAGCGGGGACAGGTAGGACAAGAAGACCCTGAGGAGACTTGGTCAGGGACCATGGCTGAGCCCAAGGCGGAGGCTCGGGGGCAGAGGGAGCCGCGGGTGTCACCTAGGAGGGCGTGGGCACCCGCAAACCCGCCTCCGACCAACAGCCCTGACTTGTGCGATCTGCCCATTCCCGGGGTGTAAACGCTTCCTCCCTGGCCACTTTCGAGCTACGACTGTTCACCAGTTCCCCGAGTAGGGGAGCGCGGGCCTGCTGGCCGAGTCCAGCAGGCCGCTGGCAGGGTGCTGGCCCGCAATGGCGCAGTGGGTGCAGACACTCGGCCGGCACCCGAGCTGGCAGCGGCTCCTGTGGGCCCTTCCCCAGGGGCGCTGCCAGGCCTGGGCCAGGGAGGCAGGGCTGCCCGGGAGGAGGCGGCTGCCTGTCACTCCAGCTTCCCCGCGGAGCCCTCCCCGCGGCCCTCCCTGGAGACCTTTTTAATTAAGCTGGAAAGACTGGCAAGCCAGCAGCTCCGAGCAGCTCCGAGCCTCGCGGCAGCCCCAAGAGCCACATTTAAGTAGACTGAATGGAGCCTGTGCTCGGGGAGCTGGTGACACGGTGTGCAGCCCCCACGGTGTGGCAGGGTGCAGGGTCTTGCAGAAGGAAGGCCGTGGGGAGGCCAAGGAGGAGCGATCTAGTCCCAGGAGGTGGCCTCAGACTGGGCCTCTGGCTGGCTGGGGGATCTTAGGTCAGTGACTCCCTTCCTGGGCCTCAGCGTTGTCAGCTGCCAAGTGGGGGTGCCCTCACCAAACTGGGGTGTGGGCTAAGGTCCCCCAGAGGCCTGCTGGACAGCAGGAGCCAAAAATTGGTATTTTTCCAAATGGAGCCAGGACTTGTCCCGGCTGTCACCCCAGAGGTGGCCTGTGGACAGGGGCATGCGGGCAGCTCATCCCCACCCACAGAGCCCAGTCCTGTCCTTCGAAGCTTCGCTCCTCTGCTCAGCAGACACCAGCATGCCTCCTCCCCTGGGGTGACCCCGGGCTGGGCACTGAGGCCACAGGGCGAAGTAAAGCCAGCTCCAGCCGGGAGCGGGGAGACGGACACACCGGCCCCTGCTGGGCCCCTGCTGCCCTCCCCAGCACCCACACTGGCCTGCTCATGGTGCTCGATGCCCATGCTGACAGTGTTGACCAGGATGGCCATCATGATGCCGCGGTTGAAGTACTTGCTGTCCACGATGCCCCGCAGCTTGGCCCGCGTCTCCCGCCACACGTCGCCACACAGCCGGACAGGCCCCACCTGCTCCTCCTCGTCCTTCCCCAGGCCCGAGGAGGCCCCGTCCTCGCTGCTGCGGGGCCCGTCCCCGTCGGCTTCGGCCTCGCCACCATCGGAGCCACCAGAGCCCGAGCCCTCCTGGCCCGAGTCGGTGCTGCCCGGGCCCGAGGGCCGCCCGCCTGCCCCGTGCTGGCAGTGTGGGCAGCTGGCGGGGTCGGAGGCCAGCATGGCAGAGATGGGCTGCACCAGCGTGTGGGGCGTGGGGTCCAGGGGGCTGTGTCTCGGGCACAGCTCTGCAAAGCAAACAGAGGCAGTGTCGGTGCCCACCCAGGCCCCCGCCTACCCGGGGCCCGGGGTCTGCCTGGTCTGGAGCCAGGCGGAAGCAGAGGCCCAGCAGGCCGCGGGAGTCTGCACTGACCCGCAAGGGGCCTGGGGCGGGCGTCCTGCTGTGCGTCATTTCTGCCCTGGCTCGGCCAGCCTCTTAACAGACCCTCCCAGGTCTTGGTCACAGAGCCTGGGGACTGGGTGTGGCTGGGAAAGCGTCTGTGTGGAGAGTGGACAGCCGAGGTGGCCGAGGCCCCCACTGTGTCTCCCGGGGAAGGGAGGAGGCTGGGCAGGCCTCACTCTGGAAGCCCCCAGGACACCCCGACACAGGGAGAGCCAGGGCGGGATGGGGACAGGCAGGAAGGGCGGCAGGGGCCGGGGCGCACGTGCCCTTCACGGCCAAGAAGCAGGCGGGCGGCTCTGACTCCAGCCCTGTGGTCTGCGAGCCAGTCTGCGAGGAGAGGCTGCTCAGGGCCTCCCTCTGCCTGGTTTGGGCGCTTCATTATGCTTTTCTACATTTTTCTAGAATAAACATGCTTTGCTGATATAAGGAAAAACAAATAGGTAAAAGGCAACATTGAAGGGACAGCAAAGCCTGGGACACGTGACACCTGCCCTTCAGTGCCACACTTGCCCCCAATACTTGCCAGTCCCTGGACAAGGCCCTGGGACGCCTTCCCAGCTCTGGAGCCCGGAGCCGGCGTCATCCACCCCAGCTCCTAGGGGGCAGGCCGAAGCCCTCCCCAGGCCTGGGCACCTGGAGGAGGAGGCCTGCAGGCCTGGGCCGGGGACAGAACCCTCTAGAAGCCCCTGGCTCCCTGCCCACGAGTTCCAGGGAGAGCGGCGGGAGGCGGCAGGAAGGCCTCGGAGTAAACCCCCTCCCCTCGTCCTCTGCGCAGGCGGGTGCCAGCCTTGCCCAGACCCCAGCTCCCGTCTGTAGCTGGGCCAGCCCACGGCCACCTGGCGCCTCCTCCAAGGCCACGCCCAATGGCCGGCATCCCAGGATGGTGGGCGGCAGCTCCGAGGAAGAATCTTCCTGCCCGGCCTCCCAGAAGAGACAGCCAGAGAACTGGGCTTCCCAGGACGGGCCTGGGGTGCTGACCTCATGGCCACCAGGAGACAGCTGGCTGACCCCACCCTGCCCCCGCAGTCAGCGTCGCACAGGGCACAGCGCAGGGGACGCTCCTGCACAGCCACTGCGGCCACAGCCCCGGTGCCTAGGGCTGCACCAGCGGGGAGCACCGAGGCCGGGCCGCCCGCCCGCCTCCTCCTGGCTGGGTGTTTGCAGGTGGAGGGGGACACTCAGCAGAGCCCCGGCTGCGCTGACATTCCACGTGACTGGTGACGCCTGCGGCCACCTGAAGTGACTCCCCATCTCCCTGGACTTCACCTTTCCTGTCTGAGAACCGGGGTGCTGTTTCCCAGCCTGGCCCTCCGGGGACGCTGCCTGCTCGCAGGACTGGGCGAGGCCCTTTCCCAGCCACACCCCGAGCGTGCAGAAACCGCCCGGCAGCGCCTGGGCGTGAGAAACGGCTCCGGGCAGGGGCAGAGCACAGGGTGGCACGTGTCCCTGCCCTGCCAGACCTTTGTGCCATGCCTGGCCTTATGGCTCAGCCGTGCTGGTAGCGGGGGACAGCCGCTGGAGCCAGGGCAGACTGGTGGGCGGGGACCCACAAGACTGAGGCCAGAGCATGTCCCCTTGTTCCGCGTGTGGCTCCGGGGCAGAGCCCAGGTCTGGGCACACACCGGGCGGGCTGAGTCGCTGCCCTGGGGGGAGCGAGGGAGGCCGGGGAGGTGCGGCCTGAGCCACCGAAGAGATGCTTGACCGGCCCCCGAGCCTCGGGACACCTCTCGTGCTGGGCAGGCGTGACCAGCAGCAGCGAGTCCCCAGGTGGCCACACACCCACCGCCGTGTGTCAGGGCCACTTACTGCAGTGCCTGGGCTCCTTGGCTTGGGGCCCGGGCTTGGCAGGGGCAGGTGCCCCTGGGCCCAGGGCCTGGCGCCGGCTCTGCAGGGCCTGGTAGAGGCCCAGGGTGCGACGCTTGGCCTTGCGCAGGATGTGGCAGACGTACTGGAAGATCTCCTCGTAGCAGTCGCCGGGCTCGGCGTAGCTGGCCACCGTGCTGGAGGACAGGTAGCGCTGCCGCTGCTCCAGCATCAGCCGGTGCTCTCGCTGCTTGGTCTCCGAGAACTGGGTCGCTATGACAACGAGGCACAGGTTGATCATGAAGAAGGAGCCCACCTGTGGCCAACGGGAGGAGAGGACAGGGACAGGGACAGAGGGGACGGTGGGGTAGGGGACGTGGAGGTGGAGAAGGGGCCAGCAGGAAGACACGGGGAGAGACGGAGAGATGGAGAGAGAGAGTCAGGGAGGCCCCGAGACGGAGATGGAGACAGAAGCAAACATGGAGGAGGAGGAGGAGGAGGAGGGGACAGGCAGCGACACCGGCAGAGCGGGGGAGGATGCAGAGGGGCAGGCGGCCAGAGACAGAGGGCAGCGAGAAGAGCAAGGGGGACACGGGGGACACGGGGGAGAGTGACGCGGGCTCAGAGGGATTTGCGGGCATGGGAGACACGGAGGTGGGGGAAGAGATGGGGACAGAGAGGAGCAGGGGAGGGTGGAGGGTCCCAGAGAGACGAGGCACAGACACAGATGGGGACAGGAAAAGATCGCTGAGGCCTTGCTCCAGGGGAGGCCGTGGCCCAGGCTGCTCTGCAGGCCCTACTGGGGCCCTTCCAAGCCAGGCGTGCTCAGGTCCCAAGGCCACATCCCACCTGGGACACCGGCCCTGAGGCCAGGGAGGGAGGCTGTGGCCCGTCTTGGACCACCTGGGCCCTGAGTCCTACTCTCCGGCCTGGACTTTGGCTTTCTCTGTGCCTGGAGGGACAGGTGGGAGAGGCTGCCCAGTTAGCACCAAGGACCGCCCCTCAGGTCCCTGGCCCCCTCTCTGTGCCACCAGGGGCCATCCCGGGAACAAGAGGTGTTCCTGTGCTTTTAGGGGTGCAGCCCCTCCCCCAGAACTTCTGAATGCGCTCAGCTGCCACTGGCCAGAAGGGCCAGCCCCTGACCTGTCCTCTCCTCCACCTTCAGCATGACTGGGCACTGTGTGGGGCTGAGGGCCCTCGCCAGCTGGGCGGCCCGGGCCAGGGATTCGGAATCTCAGCACTCGCCCCTGCGTGGCCGGGACACCAGGGTGACGTCAGGGTGACGTCGGTGTCTGTCCAGCTCCGCTCCCTGCACCCTCCACGTGCCTGACTACGCTCGGCCCCGGCCAGCTCGCTCTGCCCGGGGACAGGACCACCGGGGACCCGTCAGCAGCCGCAGCAGGAGCAGCGGGGCACACTTAGTGAGCACCTGCTGGGTGCGGGTGTGAGGGTGCGGGGCTCTGCCTTCCCGGGCCCAGGAGCCACGTGCTGTCACGTGCCCAAGGTCAGGCTTGAGTCAGTGGCCCCAGGCCCACCCTGGCTCCCCCCCGAGAGCAGGGGCGCCCTCCAGCCCCTCTGGGGCCCCAGGCCCCTCCACCACCCCTGGGCCCACAGCCTCCCTCTGCGGTCCACCAGAAGGCTCTCCCCCGCGACGCCCGGGCCTTCAAGGCTCAACTCCCACATCGCCTGCAGGGATCCACCCATGTCCCCAGCTCCTCTGGGTGGGTGAGGAGCCCCCCGGGGCCCCCAGCCTCCAGGCTTCCTAAGTGACAAGCCTGACTCCCCGCAAGACTGGCTGGACCGACCCCCTCTCCTGCCGGTGGCACTCGCCCAGGCCTGGTGCGGGGTGGGCTCTCCTGGCCATCCGGTGAGTGCCCAGGTGAGTGGACAGCAGGCTGACCAGCTGGGGCCCTTCTCTTCTGTGGCTGTCCCCTGGTCCAAGGCCCCAGCCTCCCCAGGGCAGCACCGCGGCTGAGCCGGCAGCAGGTGCATCCCGGGTCACTCCAGCGCCCTGACCCCCGGCTCAGGATGGGGCTGCCCCAGAGGGCCAGCACGCCCCCGCCACCAAGAGGCCAGAGGACGGCCCCACAGTGGCAGGGAGTGAGCAGCTCCTCCCGGGAGTGACACCACCTTGACAGGTTGGGGACTGTGCCAGGACTGAAGATGCCGTCGGGCATGACAGGGTGGGTGACTGGCGGGGCTCGGGGACGCCGCGGGCAGAGGCAGCAGAAGGGCCGCCTTCTCTCACTCCAGCGGGCCGAGCTGCCCGGGAGGCGGGGGCCCTCGGCCACTGTCGGGGCCTCCCCACCAGGTCACCCCGGGGACCACACCCTCTTCCCAAACCTCGCTCTGCTAGTGGCCCCACACCCTGGTTTCGGAGCATTTGTCTTCCTGTCCCAGGAACACAGGGACAAGCCATCCTGGGGCCACGTGCACAGCTAAGGTCTTGGAAAGGATGTCCCCAGAGACGCACGGCAAGAAGCCAAGCAGGGGCCACGGTGGATCCGGCGCCCAGAAGTGAGAAACAAAGGCCCGCGGAAGTGACGGGCGCTCCCCGCAGCCGCCCCGACGCTCCGCCAATCACCCCTAGTCAGCCGCGTTTAGAAGCAGCCCCTCCTGCCGCCTCTCCCTCCTCCGGCCCCGGGTCCGAGCTTCCTGAGCTAGCCCGGCGGCCCCGGCCCCCGACACTTACTATGATCAGCAGGATAAAGTAGATGAAGTTGTAGAAGGAGTGGGCGTCCATCACGTAGTACATGATCTCCACCCAGCCTTCCAGGGTGATCACCTGCAGCCGGCACAGGAGAGGGGAGAGCCTGATGGGCGTCAGGACGCAGACACGCCGCCTCTCCGGGCAGCCCTCTCCATCCACGCGATGCGGGCCAGTGCAGGTGACTCAGAGAGGGGAGGACACTTGCCCAACATCACACAGCCAGGCAGCACTGGGGCCGGGACTTCGATCCTGGTCCCGCTCCCTCTAGACCTCGCCCCAGGTCCTGGCTACCATACCAGCGCAGGGGTGCCGGAGAAGCAGGAGCCGGGGCCCAGCTCTACCTCACCGCGGGCTTCCGGCCTCCCTGGGCCTCAGCCGCCGCTTGTACAGGGATGCAGAGGCCCCGGCACGGCGGGGTGCGGCTCACTTGAGCCCAGGTGTGTGGGCTGGACGAGGGGCGGGGCGTCTCCCCTGCCCCACCCGACGTCTTCCAGAGAGGGAGAGGGGCAGCCTAGGGAAGACCAGCGCTGGGGCGTGTCTGTCCCTGGCCAGGCCTGGCCACGGCCCCGCCCCTGCAGCTCTGAGTGCCTGGTCCCAGAGCTCCGGCTCCTCGTGGCCTCTCTGCTCTGCCTGCCCGCCGCGTCCCTCCTGAGGACAGCGGGAGCTGCTGAGTCGCTCCTGAGCACCCACTGTGCGCGGCTCGAGCTGCTGAGTCGCTCCTGAGCACCCACTGTGCGCGGCTCGCTCCTGCCACCCAGCATGAGGGGACTGTGATCACGCCCATTGTAAAGATAAGAAAACCGAGGCACAGAGAGGTTGAGCAACCCACCCAAGGTCCTTCAGCCCCATCCCACAAACAGACCCCGCATCAGCCCCTGCGGAGAACAGGTGCGGGGTCGGCGCAGGGACCACCCTGCCACAGGACCGTGCCCTCTGCACGTCAGGCTAGCGTGGCTCTGGGAGGGCAGGTGCGCGCACTGGGCCCAAGATGGGACAGTTTCCACTGACGTGGGACAAGCTCATCTCTGCTGTCACCCCACCAGGGAGGTCCTTCCTCCGTGCAGCCCGTGTGTCCTGCCTGTCCTTGCGGGACCTCCCTGCTGGCCCTCTGCCTGCAGGCAACCCGGGACCCCACACCGCACAGACTCCATGGTCGGCCGGGCCGGGCCCGGGCGTCTGCCTGCCTGTCACGGGGCCCGGTGGCCGGGCGGAGCGGCCTCACCTGGAAGATGACGATCCAGGCGTAGCCGATGTTGTCGAAGTTGATGGCGCCCTTGTGGGGGTTGGCGCTGCCCGTGCGGCACACGTTGTAGTAGCGGTTCCAGTTGACGCAGAGCCCGCTGGCGTTGAGGTCCTGGCGCCCCGGCCAGTCGTAGACGTCGTCCTTGGACAGGCAGCACTCGCGGCCCTGCTCCTTGAGCGGCGGGATCTCGTGACAGCCCATGATGCCGTTGTCCCCCGAGAGGGAGCAGATGAAGGGCATCTCGTCGTCCTCCTCGGGCTGGTAGTAGGGGGGCAGGGCCACGTCCCCCTGTCTGTCCACGGCGAGGGTGGGTAACAGAGGGGAAGGGAAGGGTCGCTGCTAGGAGGACCAGGGAAGGGCAGGCCATCGCCCCTGCCTGAGTCCCTGTCCCACCTCCACAGTCCCACGGCCATCCCCTTACAGTGTCCCCTCCCCCGGGGAACTGTCCCTGGCTCCCTGGACCTCACCGTGCCTAGGGCTGCTGGGGAAGCTGAACCAGCCCCCCAGGGAGGCCTCCGTCCCCGGGCCCCCAGGCTGTTTGGTCAGTATGTAGTAGTTGCTCAATAAGCAAGCGCTGGCCTCACCGGCGCAGCCAACCAGGGCCGATCACCTACGTGCCCCGCGCCAGCCCTCCCCTGCTCTGGCTCCGGGGACCAGAGATGACGCAGAGCCCCTGGGGCGAACACCCAGTTCCCCCAAGCCCATCGGCCCGGCCTGCTCTTCTCTGTGGACTGCCAGGGGGCTCGGGGTGCATCTAGGTTCGAGCCCACCAAGGCGGGGTTATGAAAAGCAGGACAATGGAGGGAAACCGCCCCGAGAGACGGCCAAGACCTCCGCATCCACGGCTGAATCCGGGCCAGACCAGAGGGGCCGCAGAGAGCAGCCCAGCCCTGGACGGGAGCCAAGGAACACCACCACGGAATCACCCACACCCACCGGCACGGCCCCTTGCAGGACTCTGAGGAAGGCATCACTGGGGAAAGGATGGCCTTTGCAGTGAAGGACGACTGAAGGCCCATTAAGTACACCAACAAGCCCCGGTGTCCCCGCCACCCCCCCCAGACACGGAGTTACTGGAAGTGGAAGAGGTGCAAGATCTAAAAGGCAGCTTCTGAAAACCAGCCCTGGGGAGTGCCTTCGTGACCT